>JAGSMW010000023.1:6647500-9161588 GCA_029286795.1 Byasa hedistus | reverse complement strand
CTGCTGAATAGAAGAACACGTGTGTCAAAATAACGAATTGCCAAAGTTATTATTTTATTACTACCAGACACCGGCGAGGAGTCCTCGCCGCCCCCTCCGCACCGGCAACTCCGTCGGTAGAGGAGATCTGCCGCGGCATAATGATCCAGGTCGGGACGATGATGAACGCCCGCCTGGAATCATTGGAGGATAGACTCCTCCCGGCGAAGCCCGTGAGACCACCTCTGGGTGCGACCAAGAGGCCGGTGGCCGGCCGCCGAAAAGCCTGGTCCCGCACCCAAGGGAGCGTCCGGGAAAGCGGCGGACACCGCTCCGCAACCAGGGCCATCCGTTCCGAAGAACGGGACCCCGCCGGCGAAGAAGCCGAAGCCGCAAGTCGCGCAGCAGCGGCCGAAGCAGCGACAGCAGTCGCAGCCGAAGCCGCAGCAGCAGCAGACGAGCGCCGAATCCGGCGCTAAGCGGAAGCGTCGGCGCAAGAAAAAGAGGCGGCCACGAAGGCTGCGGACTCTACAGTCCGCGGCCGTAGTGCTGACAGTGCTGCCTGGGGCACTGGAGAAGGGCGTGTCATACGCCCCGATCCTGACCCAGGCAAAACAAAAAGTGGACCTAGCGGAGATTGGCATTTCCGAAATCCGGTTTAGGATGGCGGCGACCGGGGCGCGCATTTTGGAGGTGCCCGGCGTCGATCATGGTGTGAAGGCCGACAACCTCGCCCGGAGACTCCGGGAGACCCTGGGCGAGGAGGTCGTAAAAATTGTGAGGCCGATCAAGTGTGCCGAGTTGCGGGTCTCCGGACTCGACGACTCGGTCACGAGCGCCGACGTGGCCGCGGCAGTGGCCCAGAAGGGAGGATGCCCGATCGACCAGATTCGGTCGGGCAAGATATCGGTCGGTGCGTCCGTCCTGGAAGCCGACCGTAGCGCTGCTTTAAGTGCCTCGAAGAGGGGCACTTTAGGGCAGCGTGCAAGTCGGACTCTGACCGCCTCGATGAGTGTTATCGCTGCGGGACGAACGGTCATAAGGCGGCCAGCTGCACCGCCCCGGCCTCACTGCAACCGATGCAGTTCGGCCGGGAAGCCTCCCGGGCACAGGTGCGGTTAGTAAGGCGTGCTCCACCAAGGTGGTGCCCAGAAAGCCTCCCCGTAGGGGGTGCCGTAGGGCCACACCATAGTGGCAAGCGGACGCCGGGGGCCCGAGACGCGGGAGTCGCTTATGCACGACCGCCGATCGGCGCCCCTGGCAGAGGAACCCTCGGCAGTACCACCGGCTAATGCGGTCGGAACCGTGAGGGTCCCGAGGAGCACGTCTACCCGAGTCGAGCCTTCAGGGCAGCCGCCGGTGGATTCGCGGTTGTATTGCCACCGCGTAGCCCGTGTCTCCACCACAATGCGGAGAAGTTGGAAATCGCTGGGGTTTAGTGGGTAGGGGAGGCTTTTACGGCCTTCGAGTCCCACATAACCACCGGGTCTTTTGCCCGGTGGTATGCGTAAATGCATTCCCCAGCGTCAAAAAAAAAAAAAAACCTACCTACCTACCTACGTGTTTAAAAATTTTAACGGTGTCTAGCTAAAAATAAATGTTAGGTGGAGCAATAACTTTTAACGCAGTTTTAAAGCTGATTTTTTGGTCTACCCTTATGGATGTTTTTGACGTGACAACGTCTATTAAATTGGTATAAGATAGGACGCGCGTGCTGAGAAATGTCCCGCACATAAGTGGGCGTGGCTTACGCCGACCGCTAAGTCGGAATGCGTTTGCCCGAATTGGTTGAAAGTAAAAGATGTATTCTATTGCTCAATAATAATTAGAAATAAAATCCCTAACAAATATAATTGAGAGTTAGTATAACTTGATTTGTAACCCGATAAACATGTCAAACAAGAATAATAAAATTTATTATCAAAATTTTTTGTGATATAATTAATAGACGTTGTCACGTTAAAATACATAAGTGCCCTGCACATATAACACAGAATTTTTTTTAATTTTGCATTAAGGATTACGAGAAAAAAAAACGAAAATTTGAGTCTCTTCATTGTTTTCAACGACCCAGGAATGGAGAAAACTTTTTTATTTCGTACAAGTTGGATTTTTTTTGATGTGTCCGATTATTGGTTCCATAAAAAGGCAAATCTACACATAGAGCCAGTTTTGGCCAAAAAATATGGATACTCTGCCTGAAATTGTCGCCCAAGCTGTAAAACTTCTGCCGGCCAAATCAAATCGAAATTACAAAAAAAAAATTAAAAAATACATACATAAGGGTTGACCAATTAATCTGCTTCAAAACTGCATTAAAACTTATTGCTCCACCTAACATTTATTTTTAAGTAGGCACCGTCGAAACTTTAAACACTGGGTGGTGGACCGATAGATGTGTCCGGGAGTATATATACTCCATGCTATATAATTAAATAAAATGAAATTAAATAAAAAGCCTGTCTGTGTGTGTGTTCAACCGCTCTTAGCGACAAGCCGACAAGTATCCCGAAACTACGTACGCGGGTAGGGGGGCAGAGGAGTAGGTAGTAGCAGCAGCGTACGCGTTGGTTTAACCCATTAACGCCCAATTTGCTTTTATCAGCCAAAATTGATTCCATGGCTTCCTCCAGTCTCTTATAGCTGGTAAATACGTTCCGATTGGCCATTTCAACTTATAAGTAATACTGTAAACAAAACGAAATTTTAGTACGAATCTGCCCGCTGTACCCGCCTGTGTACAACAAATGAAACAAACCCTACTTTACAAGTTTTGTAATAAACTTTCATTCCTATGTTATTAATACCAACACAAATAAATAGTCTCCATAAAAATAAAAAAAGAACTTGAAATATGTCACTATTTTTGATAAAAACCAACAAAATAATCTTACCTTGTATGTCGTGTCTGGACTCCGTATTTTATTACAAAATAAGTGACATTTGTTTTCGCGCCACTGCCTATTTTTATTTATTATGTGGTAACTAGTGTCATCTAGATTTGTAATTTCTTGCTACCTTCAACACTTACCACAGATAAAATACATAATTTATCGATTAAGTAGTTGTACCTGTGCAGGTACAGAGAGCGGTAATGGGTTAAATAGAATTTTGCAATATTGATAATATATTTAATGATCATGACAGTAGTGACAGTGACTAAAAACTTTCAATTGTAAAAAAAATACTTTTGTAAAGTGTAATAAATAATTGTTAGTAAGTATCGCTCGTTATTTTTTGGTAAAAGTTTCATTAGACGTTCTTTCTGCAAATAAGTAACATTCCATCACAATGCGCAGAAAAAATCTTATGATAAAACAAGAAGACGTCTGTTTATAATAAAGTTTATTTTAGTTCCACGTTTCGAACAACAGGCAGGGAAAATACCCGGGTATTTTCCCGTTGGGATTTTTCCCACTGCCCATCTATACTTGAGTGCAGATCTTGAGCCGCTGAAGATGTAAAACTCTCGCCTGCTCCCGTTTGATGTATTTAATAGATTCCACCAATGCAAGCGATTTCGCTTGATAGGCAGTGTACAAATTCCCTAAATTTAATTTCTTTTTATTTTTTGTTGTATTATTCCAAACACTTAAAAATTTTTATTTGCAGTTGCTAGAAGTCCCATAATTGATGATGAAACAGCGAATGCGGTCTCCGGATGTATTAAAATTAGGCGAAAACAGACAAAAAATCACAATTTATTAAATACTAAAAAGTTGCAATGTATTTATTGTATTTAAGGTGAGACAGCAGCCGGCCATCGCGCCGCTGTCTCACTCTCACTGCTACGAACTTAAACGGTAACGGAAGCTCCGGCGCGGCAGGCTTCCACTGGCCTCTGCGCGCGCGCCGGCTAGTGCCCCGCGGCGCTGCCGGCGGCGGCGTGGTGCAGGACGGGCGAGCTGGCCGCGCGTCGCGCCTCCCCCTCGCCGTCGCCCGCACCGCCCTCCCGCTCCGCCTCCGCCTCCGCCTCGGCAGCCCGCTCGTCCTCATCGTCGTTGCCGTACAGCTCGGGGAACTGCGCCATGCACTCCTGCATTACGCTGAACTTCTCGTAGCAATCGCTGCCTTTGGGTTCCGCCTCGCTGCAACCGACAATTGAAAAGTCAAGCGCGATACGTCCGCGGGTCCGCTCAGCAGTTACATGTATTGTAAACGTCTTAATGAATTATTGAGTTAGTTAGTCGCGATGCAGCAGTCGGAGCCGGCGCACCTGTAGTGGAAGCAGGAGAACGCGTCACGAAACTGCAAGCCGCAGGGACCGGTAGCCATCCCCCCGAGGCAGGGGCAGCCCCAGTTGATGGAGCCATCTGCGAGGATCAGCCCGGGCGCCGGCTCCGGCTCCGGCAGCGAGGCGAGCCCGGGCGCCGCGAGCTCGGCGCGCGACGCGATCACCACCAGGTCCTTGCCGCCCGGCCCCGTGGCCATTTCCGTCCGCGTCGCCATGCTGTAGCCAGATCGGCGTTGATCTAACAAAAAAGAAAACAATGTCAACCACCACACGGGGCAAATGTTCATGTAAGATAATTGTTCCAAAATGTTTTTACATCATGTAATAATTACAACCCAAATGTTTTGTTTGCCGCCCGCACAGAGTGCGCGGGCATCGCTGTACCTCGCGGGCGCAGACTTTTAATATTTATATAAAAAAAAAGAGCCTACTTCCTGGACTCGCGGTCTCGCACAAGAAAACAGTCGAGGCCATTTATATAGTACGCCGGCCGGGTGCGGCTCGGGGACCGCACAATTGCGGTTTTTCTTGTAGAGTCAATTTTCTACTTTTGTCTCCTCAGCAAGCTCAAGCCCAGTGGAGAGCGGATCCACGGCTTTTATTCTAGAGTATTTGTATATTCTTTATTAGTTGTACTAGATTCTGAATATACACATAAAATGTACGAGTGCCGTATAGAGATACCTGCGGACACAAAACCTGGGACCGAATCAAACGAGAGCCTGTAAAGAGGGCGCCTCCGCGCACACCCGCGCCGCCGCGGGGCACAGCGCCAGCGCGGCGCGCAGCCGCCGGAGCCGCCCCGCGCGCACGCGCACGAGCGCGCGCCCGCCGCCCGCCGCGCACCCCGCACCGCCCGCGCCGCGCACGCGCAGCACGTCCGCGCGCGCCGCGCCGCACTCGCCGAACAGCCGCCGCCCCGCCTCGCACAGCAGCTGCTGCAGCTCCAGCTCCGGGCGCAGCGCCCCGCTCCTGTCGTTACAAGCCTGTCGTTCAGTTCAACTGTTGTACTCACGTTCAGCTTCGCGCGGAGCTCACACTCCTCTAGGCGCTGCTCGTGAGGCGGCGGTTCGCTCGGCGTCACCTGCGACATCATTACAAATAATGTATTAGTTGCCGTTGATGAATGAATAATGCAACCAACTTTAACTTGATATCTATAATCCCTTTCATGTGCTACAACACAAATGCTATAAATGTTAGATATTGCAGAAAAATAATTGCAATTAAAAACATTTTGTTTGGAAAATAGTAATTGTATTGGCCTGTAAGAAACTGGAATGAATCGAGAGTAAAAATCTCCAAACTATTGTACCATTACATTTTACACTAACATTTATTTAATAATTGTATTCATTTTATTCAAGCGTAATTTAAGTTTTGAGAATATAATTATTTATCAATTTTTACAAAATCAATAATTATGAAATAGTTGTATGACTGTTGTAAAAATGGTGTAGCTGTCATTTCAGTATAAAAGGTGGATGACTGTAATTCCCACTATGTTCCTGTTTGTCCAAAGCAAAGAAGTGTTACCTCGGTGACTTGTGTTGTGTGGATATAAAAACTGTCAAATTAAATGTATATTAAAAAAGTAGAACCTTTTATAAATGTGTGAAAATTAGCTCAATCTTTTACATGTAAATGGAATTAAGGATGTGTCGTGTGCAAGCAAGAGACCTGTCGATGATTGTTACTGAGACATGAATTCTAAACAGATATTATCAAAATCTAACAGTACTACTTTGTTTTGTGTCATGAGAAGTGTTCTTAAAAATATATTCAGACTACAAAATTTATTTTTCAAGTGCTTGCAATTATTTTATCCAATAATAAAATTTAACACATTGTGGGGACAAAAGTAATTTCACTTTAAAATTATTCTGAACAAGACTAACATAAATGTTTATATTTGATATGCAAATAATAGGACATTTTGAAAATTCATACAAAAATTTACTACAGCAGTGTGTTATTTAATTAGTTAACCCAGCAGACTGCACTGTTCATTTCTTTGGTTATTGATTTATTAATTGTTAATGGTGCCAAATAAAGCCTGAAGTGTTTCTCTCAATTTTTTAAATCTGCCTGTAAAATTGCTCAATTACAATTAATGAATGTGTTCATAAATCTGAGTTTTTTTTTTATTTTTAGTACGGAAATTATTTTTATTTAATAGCAATTACATTTGTTTTTAAAAGACATTTTTGCTTATATCTTCAGCTAATCTAACCAATAAAGTCTCAAAATTGGTCCAACAATTCCGAAGATTATCAGAAACAAACTTCCGTTTTTTTGTGTTATAATTTATCCAAACTATTAGGGAATGAGTTAGAAACTAATATTATAAAATTATGAATAAACACTTGAATTTTATTTATTTATATATTATGCAATTTAAAATACTTACAGTTCAACTTCCAACGCTAAATAAAAATACCGAGCACTCATAACAAATATAAGACACAGAGTATTTTATATTTTTGAATAAGGATGTGAGTGGACTAATTTGTATTTTATATTTTCTTATTATTTCTTAAGAACACAATCTACAACCACCGTTTAGGTTATGTCACATTGACATTCCAAATGTGATGTCAGTTGGGAGAGCGTCGCTGTGTAGTGTGTACTATATACTATAACACCTAGTATTTAGTTCCAAGTACGCGCACTCGGTGGCCGACAGTGCTTTGCTTTGTTATGGTGCTTTATATTATTTTTCACCATTATTTTGAACCGTTGCCGTTTGCAGACGATTTTCTATGTTAATCATTTCGCACTATTTACTGTCCCCCAAAGCCTCGAAAATTTTAGTTTCTTGCTTTGGTACTAATAACAGACCGATACTGGCTATTATCAGAGATTTAGGTATGGATTTATTCTATACCATCCTCGTTGTAAATGTTAAAATCAATATTTCAAACATATTTATGTAAACTCCTACCTTAAAATTCAAACCGCGAACTTCATGAATAATTTTTTGTAGCAAATTTCAAAAGTATAACTTGCCACTTTTATTTTTACCTTAAAATAAAATTGTGTGTGAGTAGGACAGACTTTTAAAAAGAAAAAATTCTTTTATATATCTGTGGTAGACAGCGATGGTTTTAAACTTTTTACAATAATTATGTTTATTGACGATTTGTTATTTTTCAAATATACAGGTACAAGATAAAGTAGACGCTTTACAAAAAATAAATTTTTACTTATAATGCAGTTAGTAATTTTCACAATAACGAGATGATATTAAAATGTTCGCGGTAAATGAGCGCACAACAAATAGATGGCGCTGAACTACTGACTAGATGAACTTGGTGTATGCTGTTTAATTCGTCTATTGAATGTGAAATATTCTCATCATTCCGGAAAATTAATAAGTACTTGATACTGGCGCAAAGTCTCTGTTGCTGGAACCGTCTAACAGGTATCGCCGCAGCTCCTATTTCAACCGCCAAATAGTGCCACATACCAGTGCTTGTGGCATCACTATCCGCTGACATCTTGTTTTTAAGAACACTAGGAGTCGGTTCTCCGACATACACACGCATATATATATATATTCGTCGTTTGCATCAACATTACCGAAACTGGTGTTCATAATTGAATCCGAGGCGTTTCTCTGCGTGTCGGTTTGGTTGGTAGACGATGGTTGTGATGGGCCGTCCAGCACCCACTCAGCAGTGACCTGAAGTGCACCCGTGAAAGTATCACCCTTTCCGCATAAATATCTAACAATATGTAAGGTTACAAAATTAAGTACTGGTAATTTATAAAATATTTGGTATCAATCAATCAATCGATACTCTTTATAGACCAAAGTCGTTTAAACTCGTCTAAAACTACGGATACTAACTTCGTTACGAAGCTAAGAAGAAGTCGTGCCTAGTCCATTATACACGTACCCTCTAAAAGGATTTTATTTTTTGAGAATACAGAAATCGGATACCGGGGACCACACATTCCCGCAGCTCCGGGCTTATTTCAATACACGCGTGTCCTCAACCGCAACTCTCGCGTGCGAGCGGGACGGCGCGCCGCTGGTGACGGACCGGTGCGAGCGGGACGGCGCGCCGCCGCCGGTGGCGGCCCGGTGCGTGCGGGGTACGGGCGCACCGCTTCACATATTTAGATTATATTGCAGTTTTTTATCAATAAATTACTCTAAAATATAACAAAATAATAAATATTAAGTACAAAAATAACCCACAACTCACATAAATATTGCTCACAGTTGTTTTGACTTTATCCAAATAGCAGTATGCACGAGAACTTGTAGCTCATACCACAAAGTATATCAGATCGCATACAAACCCATGAACAACACAACAACAGTTTAATGGCGGAAGCCGTTTTATACATTTATTTCATGCAATACATGCAACGATTTATGTTTATTTATAAACATTTTTAATTCCAGTAATTGAAGAGGGAATTACGATAACTGGAGCCGGGGGACACGAAAAGAAACCAAAATTACTTAATAATTATTTTATTCTCATATGAAAAGATTATTAGTATAACTATGTGGTAATTATAAACTTAATCGACTCGGAACGATGTCTGATCTGAAGCGGCTTCCCCTGCTGCGTGGACATGTGAGGAGCACCCGGCCGCCGCAGCCCCCTGGAGCCCCTGGGAGCGAGACGAGCACATTGTAAAAGAAAATAAACGTTCTAAAGTAGTAAATAGTTTTAGCAAGGGTTCATGATTTAATTAACTCAATAAGCGCCCGCCGAATAATCGCGTGGAGTAAAGTTGAAGAAAGTACAAACTATAATTAATTACAGTAATAAAACATAAACAAGTATTACTTCCCGCTCCCCGCGCGATGTCTCCGTGCGTATGCAGCGAGCGCGGTATATGAAACAGTAAAAACCATTTTCTTATATAATTCTATATTTAATCCAACAAAGTACGTACCAGTCATTATCTATTACACACTGCCGCCCTTTAATACTCCGGTACTGCTTTGATTCTACTTCTGATAAAATGTTAGTAGAGAGAATCAACAAAACCTCTGAGAGCGGCACTCCGGGCCGGGCAAGGAATTATCCAAATTCCCAGAAAAGTGATAAACTGTTGCGCAAAGGTGCCGGCGAACGTCTCCAATTTAACGACTGTGTTATCGCGAAGCAGCACCGCGAAGCAGCAGTGGACCGGCGCCGAGTGCGCGCCGGCTGCCGGTATGCTGCCAGCAGACACTCGGCGGTACCGTTTTCCGAGTTAACTTTAGCTCGGGACGGGACCGGGCCGGTTCTCGGGGTTCTGCTGCTGCAACGGGCGTTACCAATTCGCGTGCAGCGTTAGTTTTCCAAAACGAGTGACGACACGACTCCGGGTCCTCTCTCGTCGCGGGGCGGCTAAGTAACGCGAAATTTAAGTATTCCATTTCGTGTATAGAAGAATGTTAAAGAAATAATTTTCTATTTACGAAACACAAACTTCTCTAAATTCGCAATGAACTTGTTTTGCGAGTGCCGGACCAGACGCCGCAGCACTTGTGATCGGAGTGGCCGCAGCGTGCGAAGCGCGGGGGGGAGCGGGTGCCGCCGGGTACAACACCAACATAAAAACAAGTATGTTTCTTCGGCGAAAAATATTGGATGTTTAAAAAATTGCCAGTGTCATACATTAGCCTTCACTTACACTAAACTCAAATTACACAGTTTTAAAATAGTGTATTTTTTTTAAATGTTATGTCAAAAATCAAAATTTTTATTCAAAATAGGAACAATAGATCACTTTTTGTACGTCAAAATCTACCAGCCATTCGCAAAAGAACCGCCACGGAGCCGAGAACAACGGGCGCAAGAAACCCCGCGTGCCGTCCCACTCGCACCTACAGACTGTTTTTTTATTTCAAAATGTCTCACGCGCACCGACGCGTCCCGCTCGAGAGGCAGCGCGATTTATTTCCACACATTTTTATCATTTAAATAGTCGTCAACACTGTAACATGGTTTACCTATTAGTATTACTTTTAAATCTACGAAGTAGCAAATCTAAAACAGTTTGTAGAATTTTATTATGGCTTCAGATACTGAGCCCCACAAAGGTTCCATTTTGTGCAGACGAAACTAAGGCACCGCGCGCTCATTTTTATTTCCTGTTGTTAGCGGCGCTATAACGGTGTACATAGTATGTCGGTAGTTTTAAGGTAATTGTTAGTTATTAATAAAAAGTAACGTAAGTCGGCAGTTGTAAGTGAATGCGATGCCGGGGTCAGTCCGGTCAACACGCGTGTTGGCTCACGCACTTTGAAACCGTTTGTTCTATATTGTTCATGTGCGTATATTAAAGTGTTCGAACATAAAACGCGCGTGTGATTTCGCGTACCCGTACTCTTCACCTGTATTTCTGCCGAGTACGTCACTGCGTCGAGTATACATATTAATGTTTTTATGGATATGTAGAATATTACAATATATATATTGTGATGGGGCCGTCAGTATCCCTGCCTTATTAAAAACGTCTCGCAGAGAATCCTCGGAGATCATAGATTGAATGTTCGCCGCCTGACCCCGCAGCAGGATGCCGTAAGACGTTATGCTGTGGAAATAACTAAAACAAACGAGGCCCGCCGCGCGCCGGCTGTTTCCCTGCAAGGGTTGACAAATGGGAGTTCCATTGAAGCCTCGAGTCAAAGGTTATTCCTAAAAATACGCTTTTATCCTTAACAGTAATAACCTCATTATTGTGTCTTTTGTTTTTTAACGTTTAGGACTAGATTATTTGATAGAACCATTGTGGAACCCGTGACAGTGCACTGTTCACATTGTCATAATTATGCTTGCCTCTATTCACTTTAAAAATTAAGGAAGTATCATCTGGAAAAAGTACATTATCACACAGGTACAGTAATATGACAGCAGTCAATCCCACCTCGTTTAAGAACATCCGCTTTGAGGGCAGTCCCGGTACAACGCAACCAACGCTGCGACTCGCCCCCTCCTGCTGCAGCACGCGGGGGGGGGGGGGGGGGGTCGCGCGGAAACTTTTTTACAAAATTTACAAAAAACAGTGTTTCATTGTACCGGATCCGTATTGCCTACCAATGAACTGGTGTATCATATCGTACATTTATACTTTTGTGCTATTATTGATATGTGTTAGTTATAATAAAAAAAAACTTTTTGTATTATAACTAACATATTTCAACATTTTATATGTAAAATAAAATAATAATACGTACAGGTATTTAATATACTTTGTCTTATTATTTTTGGTTATTAAATGATGTAGACAAATGACTAGTTCAAATGATGTAGTTAGTCCGGGCGACTGCGCCGTTCCGTTTTTTTAGACCCACTGAAAATCAGGGTTGTAGTGTTCACAGGCTACAACATTACCTGGGTGGGTTCCTTTCCCAAATTTATAGGGTGAGTTTTTTGTTCATTGTATTTTTGTGTTTTTTTATGGGAATAAAAATTTATTTAAAAATTTTACAGAGAACGGCAGATTATTAATATAAATCATAAATAGAAATGGACCCTAAATGGATTCTCGAGTAACGCCCACTCGTACAAGAGATCCAGAGGACTTAACACCATTAACAGCAACACTCTGAGATACGAAGCTATAAGATCCAGAAATGTGCCTTCTATGCTGTAAAACCTCAGTTTATTTGAAGGTGTGTCGTGATCCACACAATCAAAGGCCTTTGACAAATCGCAAAAGATACCAATAGCATTTTGCGATTTTTCCCATGCATTAAAAATAAATAATTACAAAAAACTATTAGCTGGATCCCTGGTTACGCCTCCTTTTGATTTCGCCGAACCATCGCTTTAACGACTACACGGTATATGTTCGGGCTACGCGGGTATCACCACACCTCTCCCTTTCGTCCCCAACTTTGTTGCCCCAACCAGTAGTCACTACACTCCCATTGACATTGGGGAATCTAAGGGAAGCGGTAAACAACAACTCCTGCCGACTACTCTTCCTGGAGTTTGCTCTACACGTAGTCCACGAGACGGGCCGGGCACCGGCGGTCCCCCAGCAAAACGAACACGCGAAATTAACAACCTCAGCAACCTAAGCTTTACAGCCGTTGCTCAAAATGTTTATAAAAAAAGTAAAGTCGGAAGATACTGAAAAAACAACATCAGTAGCATCCACAGGTGCAAATGCTAGGAAGGTTGGATAATGGCAAGCTTAGGCGGATCCAAACCACCCGGCAGATGAGAACAGAAAACAAAAAAAAACCGGTTGTCACTCTGTTGACGTAGGCGTTGCAGAGTTCTCAGTACTATCTTTTCAATTCTATTCGATCCATTTACCCCTGAATATTTAAAACGCAATTTTGAATTCCGGGGTAACTGCCATGATCGCTTACTTCGATGCACTGCCTGCTCCGATCTTCACATTCTTCTCGGCCAACCAACATTCTGTACGGCTCCTCCACCTCTCGGCGCGCCGCGCGCTGGAGCGAGGTTCCGCCTCAAGCACGGGCAGGCGTCGGGCGAATGTGGAGAAGAGAAATATCTCTTGTCTTCTTTTTTCTTCCGGAACTCACATCAGCCATTATTAATATGTTTATATACCCGTGTCACTACATATTAAGTACATATATACTAATCTTGTTTGTGTCCACCGCCTCCATCTTGTCTCATGTCGTATTATATGTTATAATCTCTCATACATTTACAACATGTCGCACCCTACTTTGGTCTCCGATCAACCCCGCGCTCGACGGGGACTGGCAGAGAAAGCCCTTGGCGTCGAGTCCCGCCTTCTTTTAGTTTTTTGTGTGTGCAGATAATGTTTTTAAATAATTACTAACAATAAAGCCCACGCGATGCTCGCATACCGCTGCTAATATAATTGCGGCGCGCCGTCTTAGCGGTCAGCTGACGCGCCCCCCCGCCCCCCGCGCGCCCGCACACGCCGCGCCCCCCGCGCGCCCGCGCCGCTCAGCTGATCGCCGGCGGGGCGGGCGAGCGCGGCGCGGCGGGGCGGGGCGCGGCGCGGCGCGGGAGGGCGTCGCCCACGTTCTAGGTCAGGCGCCCGCGTCCGTTTCATACGGATTATGCAAAACAATAGATCCACTGGTTTTTAAATGCGTATTTTAAGGCTCAAACTTGAGTACTGATAGCACATAACAAACATATGTTGAGGAAATGTCATTAAATCTCCGACGGAATACTTGTTTTAATTTAATTGCTACATGTGTAAGTTGTATTTATGAGTAGGTAGAATTTAGAGAATGCGGACTGAAGCGAGTCCAATCAGACAGCGCACTCGGCGCGCCGGAGACCATGACGAGCCCTCCCTCCTCAAATGAGAAGTACCGATGCGGCATCTATGTGCGAAATGTGTATTACAGTTTACGTTCAATAGTCGATCGAATACGATTACACTTTAGCTAAATGAAATTATTCATTTAGTTCTAAACAAACTATAACTGCGGCGCAGTCAATTTAATTGACACGTTTTAAAATGGTGTGGTCGCAGCGTGGTGCGGGGCGCGGGGCGCGCGGCGGGGGTGTGCACGTGGAGCCCGTGAGGAGCAGAAGCGGTGACCGCGCCCGGGCAGCCGCCCCCGCCGCGCGTGTGGCGGTGCGCTATATATTTATAACGTAACTGAAATGAACCACAACGCGCTGCGCTCACAATCACCGCGCCAAAGAAATACCGCTCCCGTATCACGTCTCTGTCTCTCAAAGAGTGTCGCGGCGCGTTAGACAGAGATAAGCGAACCCGCGGGGTACGTCAAGTTCGATGCTTAAAATGGCCGATGCTTAGTTGCGTGATCGCCCGGGGAGCGGGCGATGTCGATAATATTATGTTTTATGGCGGCGGCGCGCAGTGCATAGTGCGAGTTGTCGTTTTACGGGAGATTATGCGCACGATCAATCGCGGCCGCGGCGCGCAGTGCGGGGCGCGCAGTGCGGGGCGCGCAGTGCGGGGCGCGCGGCCGGGCGGGCCGCGGGTACCTCACTGCTACATAGTTTATCCATTAACATGAACTGAAAGTGTATTATTATTAAATCCAGTTAAATATGTTAAAAAGGTATGTCTTAATGTGGATAGGACTGCTTTAATGGATAAAGTAAATTGGTGTTTCACAAGCCGGCGTTTCAATAGCGACAACAGCGTCAGTGCGGAGTGCGGGGGGCGAGTGCACACAACATGAAAGTAAAAAGCAGCAATTTTTTTTTAATTGTATGGAACGAAAAATAAATACAATTTTAATTAGTTTTTGGAGCGTAATTTCGTTTCGCGGCGACCATCCATCAGTGTCGATGTTTATTTCGTGTTTATTACGCGACGCTAGCGCACAAGTTGGTTGGCCCCGTGCTCGCGGGACATCGTTCCTCACAACTCGTATTCGGTTCACTAAAACCAACTTCTCGGGGCGCAGCGGCACTTAAGTATCATTGTGCCTGCGTACAGCGACTGTCACTAATAACCAGTAAAATGAGTGTTAGCAGTCGCGACGAGCCCGCAGCGCGCCGGCGCACGCGCGGGGCCGCTCAATAGAACATCGTGTCGGATGTGATCTTTTATTTATCGCCTGTTACAGCGCGGGGGTGCGCGCGGCGGTGCGAGGGGGGGCGGCGCGGTCGAGTCCATGTTATGAGTTGTGAGAATGATCTTGCACAATTATAATTCGCTTTGTTATAAAACAATGCCGTATGGAACAGTTTGCGTTGCGAGACGCCGCCGGCGCGCGCACGCACACACGCGCGGCGCCCGCTCCGTGCGCGAGTGTGCGGGGGAGAGGCGCGGGGGGGGGGGGGGGACGCGTTCAGGATATTACTACGCATAAAAATAACAACAATACTTCGTCCTTCACAGGTTACAAAGATAAATGGTAACCAATAAGTTGTTTTTTCAAAGAAATAAAATATCTTTACGTAAATCAAATAATAATTGCATATATTTAAAAACATTTTTACCATTTTCAACACATGTTGAAAGTAGTAAAATTGTTTTAAAGTCATCGTGTTAATAAAACTTGGTATGTTGTTAGCGGTCGCTTTGTTCCTAAGTATTTTAAATAACCGTTAGAATTGAAATATTTAAACGCGGCAGTTCCTCAGCCTCCACCTGATAGTTACTCAAACAAAATGCAAAAAAACCTGAACAATCCACTTAAATCGTTTTACTCTCCTATTTCTCGTTATTTATACGATCGATGTATCAAATATCCAAAAATGAAGTAAACCAATCTCCCCCGAGCACGTCCTGTTTACTAACACTTCAAATGATTACGAGCGCGAGGTGAAGTTATTTCCACATCCTGGTGTCGTGTACTTAGTTTAGTGTCGCCGCAGAGAGTGCGTGTGTGCGCGTGACGTCACCCGCCATCCGAACTGACAGCAAGGACCGCTCCGTGCAAACCGCGAGACCCGCTCGCCGCTCGCCCGCTGGACGCGCGCCGCCCCCGCTCGTCTGCTCGCCGTGCAGCGCGCGGGGCGCACCCGGCGCACACTGCACAACGCGCACGCACAGCACAGCACCGCACCGCACGCACTACACACAGCTCGACACAGCACAGCACGGAACGGAGCGCGCGCGTCGGAGGTAAATGAAACCATGTTTAAGGGATTTTTGTAAAAAGATAGTTATATTTTTGGCATTGGACTATGACACAATATAATACTATGATATGCTAAGTAAGCGTTTTATAAAGACTTTTACATGCCGAATATTCGTTAATCAGACTATTCATCAGAGGACTCTTCATATATAATTTTAACAAACGTAACCGCTTACAAAATGAGAGCAGAGCAGACGCGGCCCGGCTCGCGCGCCGCCCGGCCCGGACTCGTCTACAACTCGTCGCCGTCTATTCCAAAACATAACTATTACTAGTTTCATTCGTAATATATTTCTCACTTTCATTTTTAATCTATAGGTACATACTCGTTATAATACAACTTTTGAACATGTAATAATAATAATAATAATCGATATGACATCTTATACAGAAACACGCAACGTATAGCCACGGTACAATAAGTTACGACAAAGCGGCGGTCGCACTCGGCGCGGCGCGGCACGGCGCGACACGACACGACACGACACGGCACGGCACGGCACGACACGACACCACACCACACGACGCGACACGGTCGCGGGCGGCTACATGTAGATGGGCAGCTGCTGCAGCGTCCTCTTGTCGAAGCGCTCGTAGTGCGCGGGCGGCGGCAGCGCGCGCGCTATATCACAGTCGAGCGCCTCGGGCGGCAGGTACGGGTGCGGCTTGAGGCGCGCGCGCGCCAGCTTCGCCAGCTCGGGCTCCGGCGGCGGCGGCGGGCGGCAGCAGCGCCGGCGGCGCCGCTCGCACGCGCCGCCCTCGCGCGGCAGGTTGTTCACGAAGGGCACGCGCCGCAGGCTCTCGAGCCTCCGGAAGTGCGACGGGTGGATCATGAGCAGCGGCTCGATCTTGACGCCCTGCGGCGGCTTGGCACAGTCGGGAAGCTCGTATTCGATACTGCAGTCTACGTGTAAAGGCACCGAGTAATCCTTGGGCGCGAGCGGGGCCGGCCGGCCGTCCCGCCGGAAGCGCTCGGCGGCGACGAAGTCCGCCTCGCCGCGGGCGTAGCCCGTCATGGCGGCGGGCGCGGCCTCACGGCATGTGCGCCGCGGGGCGCGCGCCGATCAGCTGGTACCACGGACTCGGGCGCGCCAACGTGCGCGCGTGGCGGCGGCTGTCGCGAGACTGCGGCGGAGAGCGCGGGCGCCTGCGCGGTGCTCCCCGCGACGTGCGCACCCCGCGCCTCGCCCCGCCCCGCCCCGGCCGCGTCCGCCGCGTGCGTGCGGGGCGGGGCGGGCGCGGGGCGCGGGGCCCGCTCGATAAAGATGGCGGCGGGCCGGACGCGCACGCGCGTGTGGCCGCGCGCGCGGGGGGCGGGGGGGCGCGGGCGGGCGGGCAGTGTGTGCGCGGGGCGGGTGCGGGCGGGGGGGCGGCCGCTCTGACGCGAATGTCAAACAGCTGACTGCAAACGCAGAGGGCGGCGCGCGGTTATCGGAAACATCTCCACGGCGCGGCGCGGCGCGGTGCGGCCGGGCGGGCGTCGGGGCTTTGAGCGAGATTTCGATGTGCTGGATAGGAAATAAACCAACAGTTTACAAGTTAGAGCTGCACTACTACAATTTCTCATATCATCCTTGTTCTCGTAAATATAGAATGGAATATATGTCCCACGCCGCATACGCGCATGGCGCGGAGACCCGAATAGTATTCGTTAACAAGTGAGAGAGCAAAGGGTAATGAATGCATTTTCACAAACGGCGGGCATTACTTAATCATTCTATTGTTTCACTTGTACTTGCTAGAATAATCTATTGTTTACATCATTTCGTAGAGCGTTTAATATTTGAAATAAAGATTTATTAATACCCAGCTGCTCCCCGCGACCACGTCCGCGTGGTGTAGGCGCAAAGTTTACTATAACTTATGAATTCTGTATTTCGCGTAAAGAAGTACCTGGGCTAATATTAATGAAACTCTTCCACTTTATGAATCGAATTCTAGACATCGCAGTATAAAGTGTCGTATGCGATCATTTTCTAGACGCTGATCTCCAGAATCCAAAGTTCCCCGACTCCTTACCGACGAAGGACGCGTTCTCCCCGGCCGCAGCCGCCGCTCCGCCCACAACGACTCACCCGACCCGCACGCGGACATCCGTAATGTACAATTTGTAAGACGACTTTCCCTGTACTGTTGATATTGATACCAAAACCTTACTCAATCAGTAAACCATAAAGGTAATTTAAAAATTACAACCTGCGTACTTTACTAAAATAATAACCTAAAAGTAAATTCTTAATTTAACTTCTTACATTATTATTTTTTCCTTAATGAAGGAAACAGTGGAAAAATAAAAGACACTTTATCAAAAATGAAAAAAACATAAGATATTCATGTCTGGAAATTAATTCTTTATGGAACTCGTCGAGACAGCCGCGCGCGGGGGGGGGGCTCCGGGACAGTACTTGCGTATGGACTTGAATATGTATATCGTTTATAGTTTAAATAGATGAAGAAATGTAGTTTAAATACATAAAAGCAGGAACGGCGCCGGCTCGCGCGTCCGGGGGACTGCTCCCTGACTGACACTGACAACAAGCGCTGCGCCGAGTGCAGCGAGCACTACACTAAGTCTCGTTGCCCCAGTAATAGTCCCTCGGCGGTACGTACCTCTTAAGTCAACCGAAAACAGTGCACGGTACAGGACACAGCTCAGAAAAAAAACACTCAGAGAAGAGACGCCATTATTATAACAAATATTCCCCTCCTCCCCTTCCCCCCGCACCCCGCACGCCGGAAGCGCGTCGCCGCGCCGCCCCCCGCCCCCCGCAGCTCATGTAATAAAAGTGCTCGCGGAAATGATTAGGGACAATCGAATTTGGTAGCTCCAGGCTGAACGCCACGGGGCCGGGGGCGGGGAGGGGGGTACTGGCACGGAACTGGGCCCGAGCGAGCGGAACTTTTGAAAGTGCGGGATTGAAATTGTGCCAATCTATCCGAGGGTCACGTGGCGCGGGTGCCGGCGCCTGCACGGGCTCGGGGGGTTCGGGGGGGGGGGGGGATGTGCGGAACTTTGTTTCAGGAAGGAGGTCAATAAGCTGTGATGATGACTTTTTCATTATCATTTATTTGGATCGGTGCCGCTGATAAAACTTTCAACCGCAATGTAATGTGTGTCTATCGTGCGGCCGGTAGTGCAGGGAAAGGTAGGAGGCATTAGAGGGCGAGGCAGAGCGGCGTGGAGCACCGACCAGGTGGAGGCGGTGGCAGTGGTCCGTTTGTAGCAGCAGTCGGAGAGGAGCGACGGTGCTCGGTGGGAACGGCCACCGCTGACTACGACCAGTCCGGGAAGACGATCGAGAAGAAGAAATGTATTTACAATCTATATTTATATATACATCTAGATAAATAAATAAATTTTTAACTTTTTTCCCACACCAAGAACAGTTATTTATTTTTTATTTCTTCAGACGCGAGTCGCCGCGCGCTCTGCGCAGTTTGAGTCGCGCTCGCGAAATACATCTTCAAGTTGCGCGGCGCGGCGGCGGGGCCGAAGTGAACAGTGATTACCCGCGGATAGTCGGCGTTGAAGCGAGACGCGGCCCCCCACCGCCCCCCACCGCAGCGGCTCATAGAAAAATGAAGCGAATCGATTCGTAGTCAAATTCCTATTAACATATGTCCGTGTGTCCCCCCCTACCGCCGCCGCCCGCGTACTGACGCTCTGTACCGAACATGATGTGTCGATAGCAAGTATTCAGCCTCACAAGCGTTTCATGGAACTTGTACAGAGTGTTGGCACCCCCCCCGCCTCCCCCCGCTCCCCGGCGGTCGACAACAACACGCGCGCTGTGTTGTTGTCGGCGGCACGGCGCGCGTGTTGTTTTTTCATGCCGCGTTTTGGATAACGTGCGCCGAGATCAAACGCGCGGCGGCGAACAATCGCAACCCGGGGGCTTCATTATGCTCCGGGCGGCGCAGCACGTGAGGGCGCGCGCCCTCTCGGCCCCTCCGGCCCTCCCTGCGCCGCCGCCGCCGCCGCCGCCTGCGCGCTTTAATTGGATTCTTCAGTGTAATAGCTCCAGCACTCGCTGGCCACGTGCGCGCGCGGGCCGGGCACGTTAGCGTTGTGGTCGAGAACAGGGACGTGGACTTGCAGCCGGCGCGGGGGCCCCTCCTGCGGTCACGAGTTTCTTTTATAAACAGGGCACAGGACCCGCACCAGCGCGGCGGCGGCGCGGCGGTGCGGCGGCTATATCAGTTGAGCTGACTTAAAATTCAGGAATCTGTCGGAAGCCGTGCACGTGCTGACGCCTGCCCAAATAACGTTAGGATTTGATCAGAAGCGCTACATTGCTTAGCAGCGCGATGTCCTAGACAAAAGGCCGCTGATGGTCCCCTCGGGGGACTCTTGTCGGCGAAGTAGGTGCTTTGCTAAGCCGCAGCCGTTTTGGTTTTGAGCAAAAGAGTTCCATGATGGAACGAGTTGGAGAAGTGATAGAATATCCTTGGCTACTACCACACGAGGGGCTGGAGACCGGTGAGACCGATTCAACACGCGGAGTCTTCCATGAATGACAGTTTGGGCCAGTCGAGGGGGACACAATGAAGTGATCTCTTGTAATAGATCAGGGTGCCGCCCAAGCGGTCGGTCAGCCTGTCGTGCCTAACGAGGTGACAGTTGGCTGTTTTGAGATGGCGATGAGACGACTTGAGAAACGTTTCCTGGATTGAGATGAAGTCGACGTCGGCCGTGGTGTCGGAGTAATGCGCTGATTTCCTCCTTCTACTGAAGGATGACGGTCGCGTTAAATCGCGACAAACAACGAGTTGGGTTTCAAGAATAATAGAAGTTTGGAAGGCATGGCACTAAACAAATAATACGTACAAGGACGGGGGACGTCGGCGTCGACTGAAGCAGGGAAGTTACAAGTACTTCTCTCTGAAAGCGACTACAGTACCGTAGTGCTGGACCACTGCCACATCCTCGCTTGTTGGCGGTCGCACGGGGCCGCTGTGATCGGTGCTTTACTCAGCAAATCGCGTCGAAACATTGCAAGTACAAGACATAATGTTCAATAATTGGTGTTATTAGAGTTAAACATATGTTCAACTCTACTTAATGTAAAATAAAACACCAAATATAGAACAAAAGGTCCTGTACTTGCAATCTTTCGACGCGATTTACTGACTGACTGTCAACGATGTTGACGTGTTGATCGAACGATCAAAGCGTGAGTGTGTGTGTGTGTTTGTTTCATTCAATTACATTTCATTGACTGTATAGGAGATTTACTTCCTGCAATAGAAATCTGCCACCAACAACACCACCGCGCTCAGTGCCGTGTTCGTGCTCTCTTAACTGTTACAGGAGTACTCATTGAAATGATACTGAAAGTTTGCCTCGGCGACTGCGTGCGCGGGGCGGCGCGGGGCGGCGCGGGGGCGGGCCGCAGCCGCTCCGTCTGTGTACACAGTCATAACCATCGTTTCGTAATGCAAACACACGGCGACGAGGATTCGAATCCATGTTTGTTCAGTTGACTGCCCGCGAAGATAAAACGCGCGCAGGGAACAATAATTTCATGCACTTTTTTTCTTAAAATGTATACTGGTGTTATTGAATCCTGTAAAACCGTGATTATGACTGAAAAATTTTCAGTGCGAACTCGTAGACCTCATGAAAAGGCGAGCTTTCGGTTATTCACAAACTGCGCACCCAACAATGAACTGCCACGTGGGCAGCCGACACCGAGCAGCCAGCGGCCGCACACGCGTTTTGTTCGGCACAATGTTATTATTTATGTATTTACCGCTCCACTTAACTCTTCATGGTCTCTAACTCTGAACCTCCCCAAACACTGCAACCGTTTTTCTCCTCTTTGCAGTGGAAGACATACGTACATACATATCTATGTACGTTTTGTTATACTCGTAGTTAAGGTTAGCCGCGCGAACGATTTAAGATTTCTACATCTGCATTCACATCATTCCAAACCAACACAAAAGCAGCAACGGCGCCGACAGTAACACACTGCCCGCGCCCCGTCCGCGCACCGCCCGCGCCCCGCCCGCGCCCCGCCCGCGCCGCGACAAAGTGTCACTTGAATACGTGCTATATACATAATTGCTTTGCGGCCCCCCGGCGCGGCGGCGGGCGCGGCGGGGGGCGGCGGGGACATGCGCGAGAATTCAATTCAAACGAAGTCACTAAAATATCATTCAGAGATTCGGGCTCCGGCCCCGGCTCCGGCCCCGGCTCCGACCCCGGCTCCAGGTCAACTTGCAAAACTTGCGGTTTCTTCTTAATAACAGAGGACGTTTTTGGTACATGTACTATTTCTAATTTACAATAAACTAGCTTTTACTCGCTGCTTCAGCCGATCCGGACGCCGTGAGCTAAATTCAACCAATTCTGGTTGCCTGCCGATACCATAAGTTAAGAGCGAGAAAAAGTAGCGTGTACCGTCTGTCGGTCTCTGTCTATCTGTTACGCCACCTTATTTATTTATTTTGTTTACGATACCTTAATGCCAAAATTCTTCGTCACCCACCATGTAACAAACAATCTCCCGCTTGCTTTCTACCATGTTGATAAGAACGGAGTTGTGCGGGCGACAGCAGCCGCGGGGTCCTGCACCGCGGGCTAGTAAGCAAACCTGTGACCAGTAAACTAATTGCAGATTTGAATAGACGAGCGTTGTATGATACAATATTATTATTATTTTTAAGCCATTTTCAATTCCGCGCCCGCTGCACGTGTTAGAATTTTAATATATAAGCGATGTACCACTTCATAGCCGCTTAATAAACCTTGTTACAATAGCGAAAGCCTGGAAAATCATTACTTACGCCGTCACCAGCACGGCCGCGGCACGGTGCGGCACGGTGCGACACGGTGCGACACGGTGCGGCACGGTGCGACACGGTGCGGCACGGTGCGGCACGGTGCGACACGGTGCGGCCGGGCGGCTACGATACGTTCGCAAAAACTCTCTGCTTTATTCTTTTTGTGTGCGGTTTTGTCAGGAAATAAGATTGGAGATGAGTGTTCGAGCGGGCGGGCCGGTGCGCGCAGGAAACGTGCTGCATGAATGAGTTCCGCTGGAGCGCGGCGGGAAGCAGTCCGCGCGGCGCGGCGCGACGGCTCCTCTACTAACATTACCGTGCTGCATGTTTGCGCCGCGTCACCGCGTGCATTGACATACTGAATGGGGAGAAACGTCTACTGGCCCCACATCTTTAGAGTTGTATACTGGTGGTAGGTCTCTGTTGCCGGGGACCGTCTGGGTGGGTACCACCGCAGCTCCTATTGCAACCGCCAAATAGTAGTGCGCGAACATTACTGTGTTCCGGTTTGAAACGCGCTGTAGCTAGTGTAATTACTGGGGTAACGAGACTTTTTTTTTTTGGTAATTAGTTAAACCTGCTATTGGATACAGGTAAGCCATGGTTTTTATTTGTTGATTCTTTTTAAGTTGCTAATTATATTCCAAATATGTGTTCTGTATGTCTCTATTGTGCTTTGTTTCTTTATTAACTCTGTTAAGTTGTATGGTGCTATTTTTAGGTTTTCGCAAGTCATTTCGTGATTTATTCTAGTCCGGGTAAAAATTGGGCATTTTTCGGCCAAATGCTTAAGGCTCTGCACGCTTATGTCGTCGCATGGGCACAGGTCAGTTTCTGATATGCGAAAACGTTTTAAGTATTCTCGGTGGTAACCGTGTTTTGTCAGTATTTGGGTAATTTCAAAAGAAGGTTCTATATAATTTAAAAATTCGTGTATAAGGTCTAAATTGGGTAATAAATGATGTATATAGTGGGCTGGGGCTTCTGCTTCGTACTGTTTTCTCCATAGGTCCTGGGTCTGTTTTTTGATGTTATGCTCGGCGTATGAAATTGGAAATGAGTTATCTTTGATTTTTATTTTTAGATTGCAGGCTTGGTTTGCTAATCTGTCCGCGAACTCGTTCCCGATAATCCCAATATGGGATTTAACCCATATAAAAGTGATTTCCGTTCTGGTGTTGGTCTTGATGTGGTGTAATAATTTATGTATTGATAGTATGGTGGGGTCCGGATTGTTACGGTCTTTTATGGCTTTCAGCGTCGATTGACTGCCAGAAGCTAAGGTTACTAGGGTTTTTACTATTGTTAAAGCGAGATCTTTTAAATAATTTAGTGCGACTTCTATAGCTGTTAATTCTGCAATAAATACCGTGTGTGTTCTATTTAGTTTAATTTTCTTGGTTACTGACTTTCCGTCTCACTTACAATTTTTTTTTTATACTACTTTGCGACGAGACGAGCTAGACGTTCACCTGATGGTAAGTGATACGCTCGCCCATGACAACGCGGCGCTAGTTAAGATGGTACACACTGCACCACATTGCGCTCGTCGCCTGAGACATAAGGTGTTAAGTCTCGTTACCGCAGTAATTACACTAGCTACAGCACCCTTTAAACTACAACACAGTAATGTTCGCACACTACTATTTGACGGTTGCAATAGGAGCTGCGGTGGTACCCACCCAGACGGTCTCCGGCAACAGAGACCTACCACCTGGTAAATTAGGTGAACGTCTTGCTCGTCTCGTCGCATAGCAGTATAAAAAAAATATACGTATCGTCATCGGCCGATAGGCACGCCGCGCCCAGCCGTGGGCATTTCATCAGATCGTCTGTCCACCCCGCGAGCGCGCCGCTGCTTGCTGTTGGTGATGAGCAGAGTCGCTCGTTTGGTCAGGTGCCAAGTGAGCAAACAGCGTCGCGCAGTCACACCTGTAAGCACACGCTGCGTACATGCCGGCGGGCTCCGGGACGAGCCGCGGCTCGGGTACTAGTTTATTTATAAAATAAAAAGCTGTATCGAATTGTTGGCGTTTACACAAACTTTTATAAAATATATTGTATTTTATATTATTGGCAACACTACGGCACGCAGGTGAGCAGACACGTGACCGCGCGACCAAGTGCCCCTCCACGAAATTACTAGATATAATGGCCGCTGGTCGCAGACTGCTGCTTCAATGCATGGAAGTAACAAGTAGAAGCAACAAAGTTGTACGTAGTACTTGTTCAATGTTATATTTTGAAGACTATGTAATGTTAAGTATAAGTTTAATTTCTTTCTCCGGTCCAAGTTAACAGAATTATTTGCAGGTAGGTGGTAATTGGTGACCGCCGCCCCGCGGCACCGGAACGTCTCCGTCGCGCCCCCCGCGTCCCCCGCGCCCGCAGAACGTCCTCGTGTGAGGCGCGAGTCCGCGCAGCGGCCCCGCGGTCTCCGGCCAGATAGAATAGGACTCGGGTAAGACCCGCCCGTCGCAGAAGACGACTAACTATGGATTGCGAGGGCCGCGAGTGCGGGGCCTTTATCGCTCGCAGGCGGAGGCGCGCGGGTTTTACTTGCGGCCGCGGCGCAGCGCAACCCGGCGGGGGCGGCGGCGGCGGCGGCGGCGGCGGCGGCGGCGGCGGCGGCGGCGGCGGCGGCGGCGGCGGCGGCGGCGGCGGCGGCGGCGGCGGCGGCGGCGGCGGCGGCGGCGGCGGCGGCGGCGGCGGCGGCGGCGGCGGCGGCGGCGGCGGCGGCGGCGGCGGCGGCGGCGGCGGCGGCGGCGGCGGCGGCGGCGGCGGCGGCGGCGGCGGCGGCGGCGGCGGCGGCGGCGGCGGCGGCGGCGGCGGCGGCGGCGGCGGCGGCGGCGGCGGCGGCGGCGGCGGCGGCGGCGGCGGCGGCGGCGGCGGCGGCGGCGGCGGCGGCGGCGGCGGCGGCGGCGGCGGCGGCGGCGGCGGCGGCGGCGGCGGCGGCGGCGGCGGCGGCGGCGGCGGCGGCGGCGGCGGCGGCGGCGGCGGCGGCGGCGGCGGCGGCGGCGGCGGCGGCGGCGGCGGCGGCGGCGGCGGCGGCGGCGGCGGCGGCGGCGGCGGCGGCGGCGGCGGCGGCGGCGGCGGCGGCGGCGGCGGCGGCGGCGGCGGCGGCGGCGGCGGCGGCGGCGGCGGCGGCGGCGGCGGCGGCGGCGGCGGCGGCGGCGGCGGCGGCGGCGGCGGCGGCGGCGGCGGCGGCGGCGGCGGCGGCGGCGGCGGCGGCGGCGGCGGCGGCGGCGGCGGCGGCGGCGGCGGCGGCGGCGGGGGCGGCGGCGGCGGCGGCGGGCGCGCGGGCGGGCATCGTCATTCCACCAGCCGCGCTCCGCCAACGCGTAGAGAGGCACCGCCGCGAGCTGATTCGATCGCCTGGCAGTGCGCCGCAGCGCGGGTGCTGCTGCCACTTTGCGTGCACTAACACTGCACGCCGCTCCGCCGCCCGCGAGACCTCCTGCTGCAGCGCGCCGGCTGTAGCAATATCTACGCAATCGCGCGCCTCCTCCCCGCCCCGCCCCGCTCACAAATCACTTTCAAGGGATTATTACGACCCTTGTCGGCGCTAAGCAGCCGACAGTTTCCGCGACGTATCGCTTTGTGCCGGCGGAGCGCGCGCGCGGGGCGGGGCGGGGGGAGAAGCACTGAGCTCTGCACAGCCGCCCGCCCCCCGCCGCGCCGCGCCAGCGGCGTGTCCAATGTGTAATGTGTGCAGTTAAGCTGCGCAAGACGGCGAGCTGGTGAGCGGGCAGCGGAGGGAATGCTCGCGGGGGAGGGGGACGGGCACACCCCGCGTCGCCGGGGTGACGCAGCGCGGGTGTTCACGGGGTGCGTGCGGGGCGGGAGGAGGGGCGCCGCCGGCAGCTGGTTGACAAAAACTCATAAGATAACAACTAATCGTGTTGTGTACAGAGTCATTAAACACGAATTACAACGGTTAACCTAAAACGCTGCCAATTACATTTTCATATTTCGAATGTTACAGCGCCGCGCGAAACTAAGCACTTCAAGTGCGGACTAGACCAGAGGCCGACGACCGCTACAGTGTCTGTTCAAGTCAGAAACAGCCGAGGCGGCGGTAGCTGCTGGTCGACAATGTAACTAAACATATACTTCATATATATAACATATAAATATATATTGGATTCAAAATTGAAGCTGCATAACGAGGTGAAGCATGATTTATCGAAAAAACACGCAAGTACTAGCATAAGAACGAAGCATAAAACATTACATCAACTGAAATCAGTCCGCCAACACGATGCAGCGAACGTTTCGTCGGCGCGACGCTGTGCACTGTGCACATAAAACTGGGCGCTAAATTAATACACTAGAACTTAAAGAAACTTAGGTAACAATGAAATAAGCGCCGCCGCGCGGCCGCGCCGGGTCCGGGGACGGGTGCAGGCGGCTCCGGCAGATGGCGCTTACGTACGATCTGTAGGTTACGTCTCGTGGTTAAAACCAACGGCCAAACAGAATATTCTTTATAAGAAGAGCAATCCATTTACTGGGAGCGAGTGGTAAACGATTAAACTCGCGTTAAGTGAATAAGTCGGGGTCGGTGACCGACGGACCCGCGCGCTGCGACGCGCCGCCGGCCGGGACGGTACACACTGCACCGCATTGCGCGCAGCGACCCGCGCGCTGCGACGCGCCGCCGGCCGGGAAGGTACACACTGCACCGCATTGCGCGCAGCGGCCCGCGCGCTGCGACGCGCCGCCGGCCGGGAAGGTACACACTGCACCGCATTGCGCGCAGCGGCCCGCGCGCTGCGACGCGCCGCCGGCCGGGACGGTACACACTGCACCGCATTGCGCGCAGCGGCCCGCGCGCTGCGACGCGCCGCCGGCCGGGACGGTACACACTGCAACCGCATTGCGCGCAGCGACCCGCGCGCTGCGACGCGCCGCCGGCCGGGAAGGTACACACTGCACCGCATTGCGCGCAGCGACCCGCGCGCTGCGACGCGCCGCCGGCCGGGACGGTACACACTGCACCGCATTGCGCGCAGCGACCCGCGCGCTGCGACGCGCCGCCGGCCGGGAAGGTACACACTGCACCGCATTGCGCGCAGCGACCCGCGCGCTGCGACGCGCCGCCGGCCGGGACGGTACACACTGCACCGCATGCGCGCAGCGGCCGCGCGCTGCGACGCGCCGCCGCCGGGACGGTACACACTGCACCGCATGCGCGCAGCGGCCCGCGCGCTGCGACGCGCCGCCGGCCGGGACGGTACACACTGCACCGCATTGCGCGCAGCGGCCCGCGCGCTGCGACGCGCCGCCGGCCGGGACGGTACACACTGCACCGCATTGCGCGCAGCGACCCGCGCGCTGCGACGCGCCGCCGGCCGGGAAGGTACACACTGCACCGCATTGCGCGCAGCGACCCGCGCGCTGCGACGCGCCGCCGGCCGGGACGGTACACACTGCACCGCATTGCGCGCGTCGCCTTGGTACTCAAGTTACCAAGTCTCGTAACCGCAGTAACTTCACTAGCTCACATCGCGCTTCAAACCGGAACACTGTGATATATTTTCGTGCATACAGTTTTATTTATTTAGTTCAGCTTGTTCTGCTTCGACACAACCCTTTCTGTTCCAATATTTTTTTTACTTACATATAGACTACCACTTGACTACGATCCCCCGCCCGGTTCCTCAGTAATTTTAACCTAAACCAAACTAAAACCTAACATTCACCAGTGCCACTACTGCCAGGAGTGTAGTTCCCGCCGGGCCGATCTCGAACGTCCCCTCCATCGCGTAGCCGTCACAGAGTCCGTGAAAAGCATAAGTCAATCGCTCGTCTCCGCTGCTTCTGCACGACAACGCGCGACCTCGTACCGCACAGCAGCCGATCTCCAAGTTGCAAGAACCGGGGTTGGACGATTTCCGTCATCCGCCCACTCACCAGACCTTGCGCCTACAAACTACTACTTTTTTTAGAATTTGGATTACTTTTTGGCGGAAAGGCAGTACCAAATGCCTTTCAATATTTTGTTGCCTCCCGTCCAACTGATTTCTTTAAGAAGGGCATCAATAAACTGTCACTGTGTTGGCAAAGATGCATTGATTGCATGGGTGATTACTACGATTAATACAAAAAAAACATGAAAAAAAATTGTTTAAATTTTTTCATACAAAACGGCAATTTCATCGGTAGACCTTTTATTACGCAATTACGCAACTCACTACTACTACTACTACTACTACTCTAGCGCAACGACCCAAAGTGAGTCTTGGCCTCCGACACAAGAGAGCGCCAACGTTGCCTATCTTGCACCGCCTCTCGCCAGTCCACTGCTTGGAGCTCGCGTAGGTCGCGTTCTACGGCATCCTTCGCGATACCTGGACCTGCCGATAGCTCGGCATCCAATCGGGGTTCCGAGGTACGCCCTTTTCACACTACGATCGTCTCCCATCCTCAGCAAGTGGCCCAACCAGCGGAGTCTGTGGGCTTTGGCTTCTCCCATGATGTTCCGCTCGCCCACCAACGTCTCGATTTCCCGGTTGTGTCGAACTCGCCAACTACCGTCCTCTCTCTGGACCGGACCCAAAACCTTACGCATGATTTTCCTCTCCGTAACCAGGAGCCGATCCTCTTCTTTAAGTGTTAGCGTCCAGGTCTCGCTGCCGTACAATAAGATCGGTCTAATTACAGTCTTGTATATACGAATCTTTGTCTTTCTGCTCAAAAGCTTGGACACTAACACCTTGTGCAGAGCAGCACTACAACGCAGGGCCTTGTGAATCCGGATATCGATTTGCTCTTCACGTGTGTTTGTGTCCGTTATAGTGCATCCCAGATATTTAAATTTGTCGGTTCCTTTAAACGAAACATCTTCGACGCGCAGGTCTTCGCGCTTTCGTCTTGTATTTTTATAGCGTTTCATATGAAGATATTCCGTTTTATCATGGTGGATTCTGAATCCAACCCTAGAGGCTTCAGACGTCAGAGCTCGGACGGACAACTCTACTTCCTTTCTGCTTTCTCCCAGGAGCGCCAGATCGTCAGCATACCCAATCACCCTATGTTGGCCATTCATCCGTATACCGAAGTCTAGAGTCATGACTTTCTTATGACTTGCTCCAGCACAAGATTAAACAACATAGGGGACAGTGCATCTCCTTGTTTTAGTCCAGTGACTACATCAAACTCCTCGGTGACTTCGCCTCCAACTCTAACGCACATCTTACTCACCTTTGTGGCCATTTTAATCAGGGCAATGAGTTTCTGTGGGATGCCGAAGTGGTTAAGAATGGCATACAGTGATTCCCTATCAATACTATCGTAGGCTTTGCAAAAATCTACGAACAGCGAATGGATGCTCTGCGCGTACTCCCATTTCTTTTCCATGAGCTGTTTAAGTAGGAAAATCTGGTCTATAGTACTGCGACTTCGTCGGAACCCACACTGATAATCTCCGATAATTTGTTCCGCGTATGGTTCCAGTCTATTTAGCAGCACGTACGAAAGTACCTTGTACGCTGTCGGGAGCAGAGCGATTCCTCGGTAGTTCGAGCACGTTTTCTTGCATCCCTTTTTGTGGATAGGGCTTATGATTCCCACTTTCCACTCTTGCGGCAGCTGTTCTGAGGCCCATATCTTACACAACAGTTCATAGAGTATCCGGTGTGTGGCGTGACCCCCGTATTTCCAAATTTCGGCGCTTAATCTATCTATGCCAGGAGCTTTGTCATTTTTCAGTCTCATTATCGCTTTTTTGACTTCTTCAAATGATAATGGTGCTACCTCTGTGTCAACATTCGGTCCGGGGTCAGAAGTAACCGGCTGCTCTGGTTCTGGACAGTTTAGCAGGCCTTGGAAATAACGTCGCCAAGTCTTTTTGAGATCTTCTGTGTCTGTTAAAAGATTACCTTCGTCATCAAGGAGGAACTGTGCGGTAGGTTGGTATCCCCTTCTCATCGTTCGAACCTCTTGGTAGAATTTGTGCGGCTCATTAGTTTTTATCAACGTTTCCATTTCTTTTATCTTGTCCTCTAGTTGTTTCCTTTTCGCTTGCCGAATGGTCTTTTTAGCTTGCCGTCTAAAATCCTCGTATTGTTGTTTCCACCTAGGGTCCTGCTCTGCGAGAATGCGATACTTTCTTACATCTCCAACTATTTTCTCACACTGGTCTGTCCACCACTTCTTCTTCTTACGTTTTTTTCTGCCAATAGTCTTTAAGCCCACTTCTTTAAGGGTGGTTTTTACGCTATCCCATAGATCTTCTATTTCCATTTCATCCACTTCCAGTCTGCTGAATTTGTTGTTGGTCTCTGTTTGAAACTGAATTCTTGTTGCTGGGTCTTTAAATTTTTCCACTTCAAGTATTTCTTCTCTGTCTACTTTTGCCCTCTTGTTGGTGTTTATTTTGACTTTCATTTTTATTTTCTGCATGTAATGATCACTATCACAATCGGCCTCCCTGTAAACTCTAACGTCCTGTATGGTGTTCTTGTGTCGGTCATCAATTAGGACATGATCAATCTGATTTACAGTTCGACCGTCGGGGGACTTCCATGTTCCTTTATAGATCTCCTTGTGAGGATACATGGTGCTTTTGATAATTAGTGACCTGGACGATGCGAAGGTGATCAGCCTTAAGCCATTGTCATTGGACACACTATGCTTGCTGTATCGTCCAATTGTGGGTATGAAAGCCTCTTCTCTCCCGATTTGGGCGTTGAGATCGCCGACGAGTATTTTGACATCGTAACTACTCGTCCGGTCGTACACCGCTTCTAGTTCTTCGTAGAAACAGTCTTTCGCAGCCTCGCTAGATGTTTCTGTAGGTGCATATACATTAATAATTGTAATACGGGAGAATTGGCTTTTAAGTCGGAGCAAACAGATTCTGTCCGAAATAGCATCAAAGCGGACAACGCTTCCCAGCAGATCGTTTCGGATTAAGAAACCAGTTCCATTCACATGGTGTCCGGAGTCTGAGCCGCTATAGAAAAGAGTAGCTTTATTGTCGATTCTTCTTTCGATTCGATTTTCGATTATTTCTCCTTGTCCAGGCCATCTGACTTCCTGTAAGGCTGCTATGCTTATTCCATAGGTTTCCATTTCTCGCAGGATCTTGTATACAGTTCCTGGTCTATACAGACTCCGTACATTCCATGAGGCTAATCGGGTGTCCGGTGTTCCTCGCCAGTGTTCGTTAGGTTTGGGATCAGATCGTTTTCTCTTTATTGTCGGTTTCGTAACAAGAGCTTTTTTTCTTGGGCGAGTTGTTAGCCCGCCGCACAACCCCCATATTGCTGGAGGACCACACCCTACTTTGGTCAGCGAGCCCATCGGGCTTAGCCGGATAACGTAGCGTAGCTGTGCTACCGACCGTTCCCCCATCCGCCACCCGGGGGACGCTCCCCATACGCCGTGAGGGCCAGCGCGGGGAAAAAATTACGCAACTCACCTTAACAATATAATAAAAAAAAATACCCGAAAAGATGACGAGCTCTGCGCCGCCCCGCGCCCGTGTCCGAGTCCCAGCTGTGGGGACATTAAGTGGACCGCCGTCTTATTTATTATTGTTTTTCTTTTTAGTTTAATCAACTACAGAACATTTCAATTACAGATCACGTGTGTCTTTTGATATCCAGTGACAATGGCACAATAACGCGGAACGCGGGGAGTGCGCCGCGCCGCCGCGCCGGCAGCGCCAGCGGCGACAGGCGCGGGCGCGGGCGCGGCAGTGCGCGACGGGCGGCCCGGCGACATGGCCGCGCTGCACTGGTACCTGCTCTGCTCAGCCGTCGGCGGCTGGTGCTTCCCTCTTAGTGTTGAAGAGGTATTTCGTTTTGTGACTTTCTTTGCGTTTTTAATATTTAGTTCTATCCCGAGCAGGAGCAGAAGGCGAGCCCGCGCACAGCAGCCGCCGCGGCCCCTCGCGGCTGACGTTGTTCAAAATATAAATTTGATTTGCGCGCGGCGGGGCGCTGCGGGGCGGCGCGGGGTGCTACGGGGCGCGGATTACGGTTTAATTACTTAAATACAAATTTTTACATTTACTTAAATACTGTTCTGTGTAGACGCAGAGGCGCGCGGCCCGCTCAACTGAAACGTTTCCGTTCGCAGCTCGACGAGGAGATGACTCCGTCCGATGATTACGTAGAAACAACTGAAACGAAAGCTACGACCGAGTCGTGGAACTTCAACGAGTACACCTCCGCCGGCTACAGCGAGCGGGCGTCCACCGCGGTGGTCGAGAACGAGCTGCAGGCGCTGAGGAAGGTGGCGCAAATCCTGCTGCTGCTCGGCGAGCAGGTACTGCTTAAGAAACCATCGCTGAGGCACAGCACACGTTGCTTTTCATATCAATGAGCAGGGCGGCGTGCCCGGCGCGGTCGTTGCACGGGGCGGGAGTGCAGCCCGGCCGCGGCTGCTGCTCGCCCGCTGCCCACTGGAGCTTCAACCATAAACCTTGATCTTAACAGTTGGTTACGGTGGGTGATATTGCGTTAATGCCGACCGGGCACCGGCGAGCGGCCCGCGCCCTGTGCACGGGGTGGGGGCGCTGCGCAATAGACGAGTCAGACGCAATAGCACATAATCAAAATTATCGATTAATTTTCAGGTAATTCCGAGAATCCTGGGCGACCCTCCGATAGATAGATGTGACCAGAAAAACGACGACCTCAATGTCCACAAAAAAGAGTTCATGTGGAAAGCCAAGGAGTACAACAACTCGTAGAGACCCGCGCCGGAGCAGCACGCGCCCTGGCCGCAAGCGCTAAGGTTAAATTCTAGACAATTGCAAGATACCTGCGAGCAGCTGACGAGCCGCGCGCGTCACGTCACCGCGCCGCTATTGTTAAATAATAATGTTGTGATATAATTTTAAGACTTATTTAAGGAATTTATAAATTCGAATTGGAAGCGGTAACACGCGTGTCCAGCAGCGTCTCCGTTTTCTCTTTTAACGCTTATTTATTATTGTACTGCATCAGAATAAGATCAACTAGCCGAAGCGGTTGTTTTCTCATTTGACTCCTGCCCTTTGAACTGTGGCAGCGAGGCTGCGCCGTGTGGACTGCTCCGAACACTCTCGGGGCATCATCATCATGAGAGTCAAACTTGGCGAGCGGCGTGTTAGCTGTAAACGGGAGGGATCTTCATCGGCCTCGGCAACACCTGTCTCCGGCGCACAAACACGAGGGCGTCGTCAGTTCAGGGATTCTCCGCAGTTCTTCTTCAAGTGCGAGCCGGCGCGGGCGCACGCGCCGTCCCTCTCGCACGCGTACGCGCGCTCTCTTCACAACAACACTTATACATTTCGCTCATTATTTTTATTCTACTTATATTGTCACGTTCAGTGCCGGCGACTCAACCCGTGAGTCCCCTGCCACAGTTTGTCAAACTTATAGGAACTATTTTTCTCTTTTTAGTTGGATGCGCCGGTAAAACATGTTTTTAATTATATTTATTTTTGGATTAAATGTTTTCGCGCTTACGTATTCTTCGTCGGCTGCTGCGGCTGCCAGCGCGGGGTAGACAATCGTCGGTATTGTAAGGTTAAACCGGGTAATGTTATATATTACCGCGCCATAAAAACGCTTTTAAGTAATAGAAATAAATTGATTTATTTTGAGCGGCAGCCGTTTAATCCTTTTGTGAACATGACGGAGGCGCGCGTGTTTTACACCAGCACGGACCAGGAGCCGCTGGTCGCAGAGGCCATCCGAGTCAAGGCGAGCCAATGCCCGTCTCTGCGCTGCCCCGTAGCGCACCCCCCGGGGCTCCGGCGGCACCAGCTTTTTATTATTCAATATGTGTAGTGTTTTGTTAGAGAACAGGGGTGCGAACGTTACCATATCCGTTGTGAGTAGGAACTGTTGGCGGCAGGTTCCCGTCGCCGGAGCTCGCCGCCGGCAGCTGTTCAAGCGATGAACCTACGTAGCAATATATTTTTTACTACAATATAAATAGTTGATGTATATGCGGTTGCCTGCCCAGTAGTAGCAGTTAACAACTCGTTGCGCGATGACGACAAATGATTAAACTTTCAACAGTTAATAAACAATAAGCCAGATAACTGTGTTACAGGAAACGATCCCCGTCCGGCGGGCGGCGTCGGTCACGATCTTGACCTTTAATTCTTAATAGATCTGAGAGAGTAGTGAGAAAAACGTGTCCTCGGTGGGCGCGGGTGTTCTCAAATAAAATCGCCCGGGTCAGCCACCGCAGGCCGTGTGGTGGACAAAATAACTGACGCAGTCGCGCTCGCGCAACCAGCCGGACGGTGCGCCCGCGTAGCCGGTGCGCTGGTCTCCCGCCGGCCGACGTCGGTTACGTCCGGGCGGCGCGCGGGGAGGCGCGGGGCGGCGCGCGGGATGCGAGGGTACGGGGGGCAGGCAATGAACACGCGGCGCGTGCGGTAACTTTGCTTTATTACTGGTAACGCAGCCGCGGGCGAGCCGCTCTCAACCAACAAGCGTCTTAGAGTACATTTGATACAACACAACCCGCGTGCAACAATTCAACATTATAACAATTTATCAACAACACGTAAACGGCAATGAATTTGAGGTGTGTGATGTTATACAAAAAACTGATCAAAAAGCTTCAATGAAACGGGAGACGTTGCCGCAGCCGCCGGAGCGCGCGGTGCGCGGCGGCGGTGGTGGTGGTGGTGGAGGTGGAGGGGGGCTGCGGCAACAAGCTCCGACTCGGCTCACAGGCGAGCTTTCAGTCAAAGAATTTATTTCACTTTACGCTCACATGAAATGAATACAATATAAATATGTGCGTTTTGCTCGTGCACATTAGTGTTTACCATTAAATATACATTCATCTCAACACGTACACAAGTTGTAATAAAAGTAAACAAAAATATATTAACGTAACCACAGCTCCGCCAAAGCGCAGGTAACTGCGACGGCGGCGTCGCTGTCCGGTAGCCTTGCAATAAGTATGGGTGGTCGTCACTGATCTCACCACCACCCGCGAGTACGGATTTGAACAGACGCCGGGCCTCGTTGGTTCGTACGTATGACGCGAAGTAACCGCCACAAGCTGTGCAAGTTTTAAGATCAGAGGATCTTGAAGTTTGAATAATAAGACGAAGTAGCTGCAGAGGAGCTCGATGGAGACGGTTACTGGCGAGGGGACTGCGATGGGTTATACGGAAACCGTTAGCTGGTTGTGACGCTGCACGGGTGCCGCGCCCGGGGCGGTCTCGGGGAGAACTTGAAAGTTTTTGATTATTATGACAATAAATAACCGAGAGTGCCGCCGGTTTATGCAAGGTACCTTAGTATGTGCTGATGAATAGATTGATGATAATAAAAACATCTATTTAAGACACACACACACACACACACACACACACACACACACACACACACACACACACACACACACACACACACACACACACACACACACACACACACACACACACACACACACACACACACACACACACACACACACACACACACACACACACACACACACACACACACACACACACACACACACACACACACACACACACACACACACACACACACACACACACACACACACACACACACACACACACACACACACACACACACACACACACACACACACACACACACACACACACACACACACACACACACACACACACACACACACACACACACACACACACACACACACACACACACACACACACACACACACACACACACACACACACACACACACACACACACACACACACACACACACACACACACACACACACACACACACACACACACACACACACACACACACACACACACACACACACACACACACACACACACACACACACACACACACACACACACACACACACACACACACACACACACACACACACACACACACACACACACACACACACACACACACACACACACACACACACACACACACACACACACACACACACACACACACACACACACACACACACACACACACACACACACACACACACACACACACACACACACACACACACACACACACACACACACACACACACACACACACACACACACACACACACACACACACACACACACACACACACACACACACACACACACACACACACACACACACACACACACACACACACACACACACACACACACACACACACACACACACACACACACACACACACACACACACACACACACACACACACACACACACACACACACACACACACACACACACACACACACACACACACACACACACACACACACACACACACACACACACACACACACACACACACACACACACACACACACACACACACACACACACACACACACACACACACACACACACACACACACACACACACACACACACACACACACACACACACACACACACACACACACACACACACACACACACACACACACACACACACACACACACACACACACACACACACACACACACACACACACACACACACACACACACGTACAGTCATCTGTCTTTTGTAGTGAAACGATGTTATGTCATATCCTCCCTTTTTTTCATTTTAGCCTTTCAGAAAGTTGATAAGGTATATGGTGTCACGTTTCCATTTTAACCCGGTTACTGTTCAAAGCAGTTCGCGTAACTTTTCGTGTCTACCCTCACCACGACCTGTTCACAACTCTTACACTAAATAAATAAACACAATCACTCCGTGCACAGAAGTGTCAAAATGACTCCTTGAAAACTTTGGTACAGAATATAAGCAATCTTTTAACAAATTGATTTCATAAAAATAGATTTGTGTGTAAAGTATAAATTTATGAATTATATAAAGAATATGAATTTTTCAAACATTGCATTAAAGTCATAGAGAATATTTAGGAACCAATTAAGTCCTTTAGCCCTACGGTTTACAACCAGGTTCTTTAAATCACTACGGATCAGACAGGAAAAGTTGATATTAGATATCTTCGCCGACGATGCAATGTGTACAGATGTAGCTCCTGGTCCACGTGGAAGCCAACTTAAGGTTTAACGTTAGCGTTATCCTGAATAGCCGACTGATGAGGACAAAACACAGCGACTTCGCCAGGAACGGGGCGCGCTCCTGTGGGCCGGGCACCGGTACTCCGTTGTCGTTCGGTCGGAGCCGCCGGGCGGGCCCGCGGTGGTGGGCGAGAGGGGGTGCGGGGGTGTGGACGAGAAGGAGCGATCAGACGGGCGCGGGCGCTGCTGGTAAGGGGCGCGCGCGCTGCTCCGTCGCTCACAAGTACGCCACGAACAGCAGCATGGAGAGCAGCAGCAGCGACGCGCCGCCCACGCCCACGCCCAGCCGCGACGACTCCGACAGGATGCTCTTCCCTGCAATACGCACGACATGTCCATGATTATTTTTTTGAAAAACTGTCGTTAATAGAACTCGTAACATTATTTCGCATGCTCGGAGCGCACCGCTAGCGCCCCGCGCCCCCCGCCCCGCCGCGTGCAGTCGGTACTGCATCGCCCTGTCGGAGTAATTGCGTTCTGTGATAAGGACGCTGCCCGGGTTACGGGTCGCGGCGACGAGTGCAATGTGAGCGCGTCGGAGCGCATCCTCGTGGAGCGCTCCGAAGCTCTCCGGTGTGGCAAGTGTTCCGCTTACAGCGCTGCGCCAGCTGGCGGTGGCAGCAGCAGTCCCGCAGGCGCGTGTACTGCACGCAGTCGTGCGCCAGCGGGCGGCAGCGGTGCGGCCCGATGTAGCAAGTGTGCGGCAGCCAGGGGAACGGCTCGCGCAGGAAGCGCCGCTCGCAGCAGCAGTGGTCGGCCAGCACGCGCGTCTCGCAGTACTCCATGTCGCGCCGGCCGCACGCGCCGCACCCCACGCGCCCCGCGAGCCCCGCGCCCGCTGCAAGGTCACATGGCACATGGCGGCGGCGACCCGCACGACACGCCTCACGGTGCTGCAGCGGCGCGTGCAGCGCACTCGATGTGCGGCTGGCGGCGTGCCGCTTACAACAGAAACATTAGTCGAAACCCACAAGAACACTTTGTACCTAAGTAACCAACAACCGATGGACAGAGGTCGCGCCGCGCGCGGCCCGCTGGCTCCACTTTATCGAAATCTTTTTAACCTGCCTTCCCAAAAATAATATATCAACATGTGTCATGTACAGCTCTGATCGATGTCCTCTAGTTCACGCGGTGTTAAGTGACAACACTTACCCACACGCGCTGGCCGCCGCAGCCGGCGCGCATGCACACGTGGTCTCATCGAAATGGTTGCGTGGTCTTCGTGTATAATAGACCCATAGCAAATTTTCTTATTATACAGAGACAGTAAAGACCATTTTGAATGTGCAGGAAGCTCGGAATGCAAAAGTTGTACTTCGGCAAGGGATGCGGAAACGGGAAGCTTCTCGTGCGAGGACGACTGCAGAATCGATAAGTCCTCGGGGCCGCTCCCCCGCCCACTTCAACTCCGAACCCATTCGTACATATACTGGAAGAAGTTCAAGGTCGACCGTTCAAATATCAACAGCACTAATGTAACAGCGAGACATTGGCCTGTTAATAGTTTTGCAGCGACGAGGTAAAACAGCAGGAGCTCGTCTACACACCTCAGCGCGGCGGGAAACGGAAGCCGATAGAGCTTTGGGGCCGATACTTGAATTTTAGAGAAAAAGTAAAGAAGAGCTGCGCTCCCTCGTGGTAATAGTCTTGAAGAGAAAAACTACAAGTGCCGGAGTGGACTCGGTGTGGCGCCAGTGGTGGGGACGTCTGCGGACCACACGGCGCGGGGGGGAGGGGCGCTGCGTCACGTGTGCAAGCAGATTTTACAATCTGTATGCGGTTTAGGGAACTTTGTACTACACACAACACTTGTTTGTTTTTTTCCTTTTCCTTTAGAGAGTCATCAACTATTCAAAATTGTACAAAGCGCACACTTCAATGTAATCAAAACTGAAGACCAAAAAGGGGGTTGGGGGGGCGGTTGTTGTTCCCGAGACCAGACTAACCTTTTCAGTAGGTTCGTCACAGCGGACGGGGTCGCGGCCGGCGAGCGGCCTGCTGTGCCGGCGCGCAAAGGGGGGAAACAAACGATAACGTTATATCTTATCTGCCAACTTAAACATTGAAGTAAGTCGTTGCAGAGGACACTTCCGGCGGCGGGCGCACGTGACGGCGCTGACGTCACACGCGGCGTTCAGCAGGGGCCGCTTGATCGTTTGCACTGCAGAACAGAATTTTTAGACCACGTAAATAATGTACGTATGAGATGTAGAACAAAACACGACAAACATTGATATAAGGACAAGAAGAAGAGAAAGTAGTTCAAATTTTATGTAAACTCGAACTCGATTTCCTTTGAAGGTGACCCTCGGTCACCAGCCCGCCGCCGGCTTCCGCAGAGTACACCACCCGCGGGAAAGGATCGCCACATTTACCTCAGAAATTTTCCAATGCTTGCGTCCTCATGCAACTTGAGTATGAGGTGAAACTCTCGAAGTCATTCCTGAGATTCACCGCAACTAATAACAATAAGGAAACTATTTCCTTCAGCTGTGCAGCGAGAGAAGCCGTGAGAGGAAGTGGGTCCGGGGTCGTTTCCGTGTAGGTTTCGTTAATGCTCAGGTTCATCTTTACGGTACTTTAAAAGTTTTTCTATGAAAAAGCAGAGATTACATGAAAGTATGCGGCAGATCGCTAGCTGCAGCGCACTGGGAGTAGGTGATGCGAAAGACATTGCAACGGCGCACCGGCCGGGTCAGGTAAACTTCTTGTAATTGATGGAAGTGCAGACAGTCACACCGTTATGTTGTGCGGAGTATTTCGTCGTGATCGCCACGTACCCTCGCCGAGGTCCAGCAGCGCGGCGGCCCTGCGCGCCTCCGCGGTGGATACGTCGTGCTCCACGAAGTACTCCTCGTAGCGCACCTCCACGAGACCGCCGCCGCCGCCCCCCGCCGCCGCCTCCGCCGCCGCCGCCGCCGCCGCCGCCGCCGCCGCCGCCGCCGCCGCCGCCGCCGCCGCCGCCGCCGCCGCCGCGTGCCGCACCTGCGCGCGCACGCCGCACAGCGAGCCGTCTTCAATTGCTAACATACAACTTGGTAGGCAGTCGGTGAGTAACGATTGTGAAGTTGACGCTGGCCACAAGTGACGTCGGGCGTGCGCGGCGATGGAGTAAGAAAAGGTTCGCCGTCTGCGTGCGTCGGGGACGGGCCAGCGCGGACAAGGATGCAGAGTTGGAATAATAAAGTGTAAAGAAGTGCACAACAAACTCCAACGATTCGCAGAAAACTTTCGAGTGATCCAAGAACTGTCGGAGAGGATGTACAGCCACGAGCGGAGACTTGCAGGAGTCGGGAGCAGAGCAGCGACGGGAGCGGGGCAGGGAGTGGTTACTAAATGTATGTTACCAGCACTTCGGGTACCCTAAAGACGACGTCAGCGCCGGCGGCGGGCAGCAGCAGCGCCAGCAGCAGCGCGGGCAGGCGGCCGGCGCGCCGCCGCGTCCCCTCGCGCCGCGCCGCCACCGCGCCCCGCCGCGCCCCGCCGGCCGCGCCCGCCGCTGCCGGGAGCGCAACGGTCCGGTTAAACCGACTGCCGCACGGTGACACGACCCCATCCGCACACTGCGGCTGGGCCACCTTACACCCTGAACTCGTGCAACCGTGTCAAGGCGAACTCGATGGAGTGTTACAGAGTCCGTGCAAAGGCAACACCAGGGAATTGTTCACCTTCACACAACGAACATTTGCAAGTACAGTCGTTATGCATTAAGTTAGTTTTCGTCGCAGGTCAGGTTAGACAGGTACAGGCGGGAGCGCGGTAGGGCGCCGCCGCTAATAGACTCCACATAATCCGGTCTTCCCACAGAACACGGTGCATAGTTTTTGAGAAGACGCTAAGATAAATGATCTGGTCTTAAAGTTTATAAAAATCTTTGTATGTTAACTTTTACTTAATAGCTTGGTATTCAACGCAGGTACACTGTGCAGTCACTGCTCCGTGTGCGTGCGCGCGCTCGCGCGGGGTCGCGTTTAATCGTTGCTCGTACAGTACAGCAGCAATTTACCAAAACCGCACGACGACCACGTACTAATAAAATAACAATAGGTTATATATTACTATAGACGGTGTCTCTTTCCACCCCCGCACTTGTATAATCGCTTTCTCTTCTCTCGCTCGCCCGCAGTTCTCACAAAGTCAGCCCGGAGCGGGGCGCGCCGCGGCCGCGCAACGTGCAGCCGTCCATTGTGTTCTCGGCTTAACTGTTGAGAGATGAGTCATTTAATATAAACATTAGCACCGTAGCAGTAGTAACAATTAACATTCGAACGGTGTACTGCCCCTCGCAGTTCACAGTTAGCTCGCCGCGCGCCCGGCGCACATTTACATACGCATTTGAATAAGCAAACGTTTCGGAGCACCGAGTGAATGCAGCGCCGCCCCGCCCCGGGTGCACGTCGACATCGCACGAGGACCCCGTTGCGTAATATATTCTACTCAACTACAATTGCGCAGATCCGTAGCGCAGCACGCGGCTCGGTGCTCAGTCCGAGCGCTTCGAGAAGTCCGCACACTTAAAAACGCAGCAAAGTTACTGCGGTGCGAGGATCTAACCTTGAAATCCGCAACTAGTCTGTTTTTCTCGAACAACCTTCAATTCATAGACGTTACCTCACTCGTTACGAGTATAACGAACGACACCGCTTTGCACGAATATAGTACTCAGCTGTGCCAATCGCTGGCCATCCGAAGATCATCGCGACCAGTCTCGACTGCGGCGGTGAGCCGGCACGCTGTCGGCGCGGTGGGTCCGCCCGCGCCGCGCCCCGCCCCGCCCCCGCTGCCCGCTACGAGTCCTCGTCGTGTTGCTGCTGGCGAGCGCGGCGGGGTGCGGCGGGGTGCGGGGCGCGAGGCGCTCGTTCGCCCGGAACGGTTCAATTCCACCGCCGACATTGACAGCTCTGTTCATTTTATTCACGTTAAGTAAATTTGTCATGTACCTCTCCGTGTCGACACTGAGCAGGCAGCGGGCGTGCCGACCGTCCGCGTGTGCTGGTGGACGGTCGCCGTCGAGTATCTATAGGTATTAATACAAACAATGAAATACCGGCGCGGGGAGTCGCCGCAGCTCGTGTGCGCCGCGCCCCGCCCCCGCTACGAGTCCTCGTCGTGTTGCTGCTGGCGAGCGCGGCGGGGTGCGGCGGGGTGCGGGGCGCGAGGCGCTCGTTCGCCCGGAACGGTTCAATTCCACCGCCGACATTGACAGCTCTGTTCATTTTATTCACGTTAAGTAAATTTGTATGTACCTCTCCGTGTCGACACGGAGCGGGGAGCGGGCAGCGGGCAGCGGGCAGCGGGCAGCGGGCGTGCCGACCGTCCGCGTGTGCTGGTGGACGGTCGCCGTCGAGTATCTATAGGTATTAATACAAACAATGAAATACCGGCGCGGGGAGTCGCCGCAGCTCGTGTGCGCCGCGCCCCGCCCCCGCTACGAGTCCTCGTCGTGTTGCTGCTGGCGAGCGCGGCGGGGTGCGGGGCGCGAGGCGCTCGTTCGCCCGGAACGGTTCAATTCCACCGCCGACATTGACAGCTCTGTTCATTTTATTCACGTTAAGTAAATTTGTATGTACCTCTCCGTGTCGACACGGAGCGGGGAGCGGGCAGCGGGCAGCGGGCAGCGGGCAGCGGGCAGCGGGCAGCGGGCAGCGGGCAGCGGGCAGCGGGCAGCGGGCAGCGGGCGTGCCGACCGTCCGCGTGTGCTGGTGGACGGTCGCCGTCGAGTATCTATAGGTATTAATACAAACAATGAAATACCGGCGCGGGGAGTCGCCGCAGCTCGTGTGCGCCGCGCCCCGCCCCCGCTACGAGTCCTCGTCGTGTTGCTGCTGGCGAGCGCGGCGGGGTGCGGGGCGCGAGGCGCTCGTTCGCCCGGAACGGTTCAATTCCACCGCCGACATTGACAGCTCTGTTCATTTTATTCACGTTAAGTAAATTTGTCATGTACCTCTCCGTGTCGACACTGAGCGGGCAGCGGGCAGCGGGCAGCGGGCAGCGGGCAGCGGGCAGCGGGCAGCGGGCAGCGGGCGTGCCGACCGTCCGCGTGTGCTGGTGGACGGTCACCGTCAAGGATCTATAGGTATTAATACAAATAATGAAATACCGGCGCGGGGAGTCGCCGCAGCTCGTGTGCGCCGCGCCCCGCGCCCCGCACCCCCGCCGCGGTTACATCGGGGTCAAGTGCACACTGTCCCGGGCTAACGAGACGTATTATACTAATAGGTAATATAAAAATATACTATCTCTACATAATGTCAGTACAGTACAGTGTAACGATGGTCATGTCTAATTTGATTACAAGACTCGTTACTTTCAATCACTCTAAGCATTAAACCGTTGACTCGTAGAACATGCCTCCCCTTCTGCCGTCCACCACCACCACCACCACCACCAGCACCAGCACCACTCCGCGGCGGAACTATGATTAGTGCTACGAGTGAGACGCACAGCACCCGCCGCCCGATGTTTCTGGAGCGGTAATAACTTTGAACGCGAACACTTTAACCGCGTGCTACAGAGGAGGGTTAATATTTATTATTGCTGCGACGTGTGGTGCGGGGAGCGGGGTGCGGGGCGCGGGGTGCGGGGCGCGGGGTGCGGGGCGCGGGGTGCGGGGCGCGGGGTGCGGGGCGCGGGGTGCGGGGCGCGGGGTGCGGGGAGCGGGGTGCGGGGCGCGGGGTGCGGGCGCCGCCACCTGCCCGTCGGTCATCATTTTATTAAAACCAAAGCAAAGTAATTCCGCAGCACACGCACGCCCGGTGCGACAGGTGCGAGTGCACTCTACGTGTGACCAAGTTATTTGCAGTTTCCGCGGTTAAATCTCTAGTTAACCTGGGAACGTAGTTTTGTTTGTAACGGACCTAAAATATTAGTATTTAGTTCTTTTGATTGATTGTGAAAAGTAAAGTACATTACATTCGAAAGTTTTTTTTTCTTTCCCGCTTTTCCCTGATGTTATTGTTCGAGGGTTTGATTCGAAGGTTATTTAACAGTCATGACGAGAGGTTGGCGAAGTGTGCCCGGCGCACGCGCAGTCGCGCGGTGTGCGGGGGTGTGCGCGGGGTGTGCGCGCATGACCGTTGGAAGTGACCACGACATCACGGGGCACCGAACAATACACACCACCATAACTAAATCTAAACTGTCGTCATTAACGATGCTCAACACCGCGCCCGACGTGACTCCACACCCCCCCGTCGCCCGGTTGCCTCGCGAACCTTTCCCCCGCGAGCCATTGTTTGCTAATGAGCGCGGAGCTGCCGCCGCGCCGGGTCGCACCCACTGCCGCCCGACACCGACGCAATGCAACTACACATGTGCGGAAATAATACTACGACGCACATTTTCGAGATAGAACCATTTAGTGCCGTGTCAACGACGCGGTAGGACACAGGCCCCCCCCCGCGACCCGCGCCTTGTCAATGAGCCGTAAAGAGCGCTAATTACAAAGACAAAGTAAACTGCATGACTAAGTGTCGTTATCCAATTGTCGGCTTAACCGCAAGTGCGCTCCGCATCTCCCAATTGAGACAATTTGCGCACTCGCGGTGTGGTGGCGGCGGCGGGGCGGGGGGGGCGCGGGACCCAGCACCGCGGCGGAGAAGTTCGCGCGTCGAGGTCGATCTCATTGTAACGAACGGAGTCCCGCGCGCCCGCGCCGCGTCCCACGGTCTCACAAGCAACGCCCGACCGCCGCGCTCCGGCACCGGCACCGACACCTTTGTTTCACTTTCTCCACGAGGAAGATCGATTCGACTCTGACACCGCACCGCGAGCGCGCTGCAGCAGCACCGCACGAGTGCAACATTCACGCTGCATATTATTACAATAAGAGACACAAGAGCGGCGGCGCACCGCGCGGGCGGCGGGCCGGCGGACTCGTTCGCGGAAGGAAGTATTATTTAATGACCTCGACGTCGGGACTCGGCAAACATCACGAATAACAAATACACGAAACTGCAGCTACAGAGAGGTTTATACCGAGGGCGGCGCAGGTGCCCGTGGCCTCCGCCGCAGCGCGGGGCCCACTCCCGCCGTGTGGTGCAGTATTGTACAAACGTGTTACAATATTTTCTTTACATAGAGGTAACGCAGACTACTTCTAGAAACCGTGAATTATATTTCCATGCATCGTCGCTATAAAAATGTTCGCAATAAAATAACTCGCCTCGTTCGATGAGAACATTTGGTATTTTAATAAATTTGCTGCAAAAAATGTGAGACTCGATGAAACTCTACAGGTTATTAATGTTAATTATTTTACGTGTACGTACGTATTATTCAAATTACGAGGTTGTTGTGCTAAAGTATAAGTATAGAAAAGAAGACGCTTGTTCGTCGCACTTAATGTTTTACAAATTTACGTCTTCCAGAATCCCCTAGAAATTTCATAACATAAAAAATTTCAGATTTAGGGGAAACTGTCTTGAGGCAGGTATTGGTATTGATTCAGTTAATTGAAATACTTGAAATCGAATTAAAACAATTAGTACTTACAAAAATTCTTGATTCCGGGCAAGCCCGCTCGCTGAACACTGCTCGCCGGTGATGGAGACGTTTTACGATAACGACAGAATCACAACATTCACATAATCATTTCAAACAGATCCAGCGCGACGTCCGCGGGGTGCGAGGGCTCGCCGCAGTGTGAGATAGTAAATAAAGGGCGGGCAGGGGGTCGGGCGGAGGGAGTGCGGCGCGCCCCCCCCGCCCCGCCCCGCGTCGCGTGCCTCTCGCCGCAGGTGCAAGTGGGCGGTGTAATTAATGGTTTTATAAATAATAACAAAGTTTAGTTAGTATCGTTGCTATTCATTTATTTTCGCAATTACGTAAACAATAAAATATTGAACAAACCAATGTGCAATGGTCGTCGATCGTGTCCGGCGTTTTGTTTCACGACATCGATCCCATGTATTACAACAGGTTGATTAAGTCGATTGTACATTTATCAATTCAATTATTATTTTTAACTTACTAATATTAGAAACATTCTATTTAAAATATAAATTTAATCTACCATACCTCTCACATTCACACGTCGCCAGTCACAGAGCTCGCACAGCTCACACCTCGCACGCTGCCCAAACACGAATGTTCCGAGACTTACAATCATCTGCCTTTTGTAGTTAAAGGATGTTATGTCATACCCTTTCTTTTTTTTCATTTTAGTCTTTTAAAAAAGTCGATACACCTACTATTTTACTAACTAAATTTTGGTAACCACAATTATTTTTACTCAATATCTAACACTAATTTACATTTTTTTTTAGGTATAAGGTGCATCATGTAAATATAAATAAATCAAACCTGAAATGTTATATAACTATCTATATCTTTTAACTACCTGCGATTGGTTAATTATAATTTTGTTATAACAATTTCGTACTTACGTCAATAGCATACGTTTTATAACGAGCTCTCGGACGTTGTGCGACAGATCCCGGCGGACGGGACCGGCGCTACAGACACCACGAGCCCCTGCCCGTCCGTATTACAAACGTGGAAACGTTAGAATTTATCACAACCAGTGGGGGTCGAGCCCGCGACCGCACCGCTGCACGTTAGCGACTGAGTTAGTCACATAACTAAACTTATATCTAGATCAGTCTGGCTGGTCATTATCGAATGGTGAGTTTTTTTACTTACAGAGCGGTCTCGCCGATAAACCGCAGCACGAGTAGCTATGATGATCATATACAGAAAAAAAATCCCACACTTATACACTAGAGAAAACGACTTGCAAAGAATGATTCTTCTATAATACGACAATTCTTGTCAAGTTCAAAAGTCTGAACAAAGTCGTCTCCGTGTCCACACACTTATAAAGAGATTACAACATTGATTTCGACAAAGACAATTAAATACTAACAAAAGGGGGTAGACGCTTGATTCGAGCGGGATCAGTCGAGGGCCCAGTTGCTTTGGATGGCCGACAGTGCAGCTCACATCTACTGACCGCGCGCGGTGCCTGACCGACATGAAAGGGATGGAGAAAGAGATATTTTTCGTACATCTGCGGCTCAGGGGGCGGCAGCCGGACGGGACGCAAACGGAAAGCGGGGTAAGAGGAGAGGGAAGTGTTTTACGATCGAGTAAGTTTCATTATTGAATAATATAATGTTCAAGTGCAACAGGCGGCGGAGGGAGAGGGGGGGGGGGGATACGGAGGTGGAGTTTAGGCGTCGCTAGACAGCGTGCGCGTCGTGCGCGTCGTGCACATCGTGTGCATCGTGTATGTACTCGTAAGCCAGCTTGAGCGCGAAATGAAAGCGCGGGTCGGCGGCGCGGCGCGCGAGCCGGGGCGCTCCCAGCAGCGCGCCCAGCGGCGGCAGCCACTGCTCCAGCTCGCCGCCTGCGCAAATATACGTACAACATACAAAAACATTCACACAATACTGTGTTACTGCCAGGCGAGATCCGCCGATAATCCGCTGCTTAACATTTATTCTCGCTACTAATCTATCTATTCCTAGATTAAAATTACATGTAAAATAAGAACTTTACGACAAAGCAAATTTCAGAGACTAAATGCGAGACAATACAGGTCTGCATGAGCGCGTGTACGTGCCAGCGCGCGTCACGGTAGGGCGTTTATAAAAATAGCCTTTTTTAAAAAGATCTTCATTGGGAATACACGGATATTTTTAACAATACAAAAATAAAACATAAGCGATCCACAGCTAAGCTATATACAGTTTAAAAGACATCTACCAACGAATGGGCCTTTGTGGACGAAATAAAGAAGGCAAAGTGGTCAGTAAGAGTAAGTTGTATCATTAGCGGTGCATACCAATAAGGTGCACGAGCTCAGCCAACCGGTAGAGCAGGGTGGCGCGGAGCGCGTCGCCGGCCGCCTCCGACGCGAAGTGCGCCCACTCGTCGTGCTCCACGCACGCGCACCACACCTGCGCACACACATTTCCCTATTAAAGTCCCTCGGCAATGCAGCAGTGCCAATCGTTGCGTGCAAATATTTAGTTCACGTTTTATTGGCGCTGTGCTAATAAGTAAATCTACTGCACCTAAATATAACATGCAGGATTTTTATATTGTTAGTCGTTATGGCACTGTCTTGCAGGTAAGGCTATTATGCACTCTGGTCATCTAGCGTCACATGAGTTGTACTGTACGCACAGCTCATGCGACGACTTTATTTTATTAAATACATTCCACATTCACTAACTACTACAAGTGCTCCTTGTTTTTTATTACAATTTACTATACAGACAATTGACAGTACGTGTCAGTCGGCAGCTACTGTCCGTACCTGCAGCCTGAGCTCGTCGCGCTGCTCCGGATCCTCGATGAACTCGGTGAGGTCCAGTGCCTTTTTGTAGTCGTACTCTGTGAGCGGCTCGCCCTCCGCGTCGATGTACAGCTGCAGCGAAATAAATTTAGTTAAAATGATATTATAAGTACTAAACATGTAAATGAATAATGAAAATAAAACGCACGCTGACCGCGCTCTATACGATGCTGCCACGGCATTAAAGAATCGAGCGTGAGATAAGGAAGTGGTACTCACTTGTAGCAACTGTGCGGGCTCTAGCATGGGGCCATCGCCGTCGCCGTCGGCGCAGGGCGCGGCCCGCGCACGCAGCGCGGCGGGCAGCGCGCACTGCTGCTCGCACACGCCTAGCCGCCATTCCACCGCGCGCCACGTATCCTCGTCCGGCTCCTCCGATGCGAGCAGGCATAGCTTCGCGAGCGATGCTGCCGTCTGCACACGTGGAGAAGTTAACTCTGTCACCTCACTGTACTGCCAATGTCATCAGACGCACGACCAGAGTGTCGCCCCATCATTATGACGTTTTGATCTTTGTAACACGGCTCACAATCAACTGTATTTTGCATTTTTTTACTGTTCACTATTCTTTTTTTTTTAAAATAACACGATTAAATTATTTCTAGGAAACAATATTAATAATTTTAGCTGTAACAGTAGAGATACCGACCGTGGTGCGACGCACGGTAGCGCTCGGGTCGGCGGCGAGGTGAGCGAGCGCGCGCGCCGCAGCCGGTGTCCGCCGCGTGCCCAGCTCATGCAACGCAAGCAGATCCGCTCGCGCCGGCGACGCGGCCAACCAGCGCGCCAGTCGCTCCGGCACGCGCGCGCCCACACTCCGCACGAGCAGAGCGCGCTTGTGGCCGTCGCCTGACGCGAGCCATGCGAATGCGATCTCGGCCAATCCCTGCGCGTTCGTTAGGTGGGGTGAATGCTTTATAAATTACACACCCAATGAAGACGACAGACGGGCTGCCTCACCTGCTCGGCATACTTGTCAATTAACGCGTACAGCCGCTCCAGGTCGTTGTCGGCCACGCACAGCTGCACCAGCAGCTCGAAATCTTGAAATTTTTCCGCAAGCACAGCGGCGCGCCGAGTTTGTACCGCATCCACTGGTAACATAGTGTATATGTTATAAAATAGTGGAAAATAACTAATAATGCCTCTCGAGATCTGACTAGAGACACTTAGTAATGATTTGACATTGTTAATTTCTTCCCAAATACATTTCACGAAGTTTGTTAGTACCTGATATTACTTACTTACAATCTCTTGGGCTGAGAAAGATATCTCTAATGATAAAGACATGGAACATGCATCGTTATGCGAAACACCTATGAATACCTACCGTAAGGTTTAATGACTTCGCGACGCAGCGCCTGGTAGGTGGGGTCCTGATCGTGCGAATGCAGAAGTGCATCGGCCAGCAGTAGGTCTGCGAACGCGGCCGCCGCCTCCAGCAGGCTCGTGCGCAGCGCGGCGTCGGGGCAAGCGCGCGCGCACTCTCTGCGCGCATAGTGGGCGTAAAATTAAATGTAAAGCTCTCGTAGCTTTCACACGTACCCTGCTATATATAGTTTGGTTTAAGCAGTGACGTACGTGGTGGCGCGAGTGTGCAGCTGCAGTAGTGCCTGCTGCAAAGCGGGGTCGATCGGCGGGGTCGGGGGCGGAGGCCCGCCGCTCGCGAGCCACTGCGCGCGCCACGCGTGCACTTCGCTTAGCACGCCCTGCACATGCACATGCACATACTGATGATATAACAGAGTACAAATATAGTACTAAACTTGTAGCTACTTTTGTAGTATGGTAATCCAATGTTTGTGTTGAGTTCGTCTTAGTTGTGTTTTATATAACAAAATATGTATGTATTTATGATAAGATATATATAATTAAGGATATAGATAATATGCTAAAATATAAATGTCTTTCTTTCTATTTTAAAATAATAAAAATAATATTCTCTGTACACGTATTTTTTTAAAAGTAAGTATTTCCGAATAGCGCAACCCCGTTTGGAGTGGAGATCTTTGGGGAAGGCCTTTGTCCAGCTGTGGGCGTCTGTATAGGCTGATGATGAAGTATTTCCAATAATTTCGTTATTATTGTCTTGCAATTTCGACAGTTTTTACTACAAATTTCTCATTACATATTTGTTGTAATATATATACATATAGTAATGGTATCTTTGTACTTTGAATGCTCGCAGAATGTGTTTATACCGATGGAGTGAGTACAACTACAACAATTATTCTCCTGTCAATAGTCTCGCGAGGGACAGAGATTTTTAAGGTTTTCAAGAGGAATATAATGTACTTTAACTTCAGAAACACAATACCATTTGCAAGTTCGTAGAGACCTTCAACGCTAAACATTTTGTTTTAGAGTTTGCCTCATTTGTTTTTGTTCCCAATTATTATTATGCTTTATATATAGTAAATATTAATGCTTGTAAATTATATAATACTTCACACTTTCTGCATGTACCGCGTGTTTGTATAAAAGACGGTGCAGGTGAAGTTAGTGCCAAGCAAATCTTTATACAAATACAAAAATAAAATGTCAATAACTATTATTAGAGGTAATCATAATAATTTATATGACTAACGGTGAGCAGCTGCAGAGCGGCGGTCGCGTGCGCTGCGTCGGCGCGCGCTTCCCCGGCGAGCGGCGGCGCACGGGCCACGCCCCGCAGCAAGCGGTGCGCGCGCGACACGCGCCTGTATGCCACGTCCGCGCACGACAGAGCGCCCGTGCGCAGCGCTGCGCCCTCCTCCTGCTCCCCGCGCGCGACCTCCTCGTCCCACCCGACGCCACGCCAATCGTCACTCTCCGAGCCGTTCGCCACCTGCACCCCAGTTCACAACCTTTGAATTAAATACTCCCTCCCATACAGTGTATTGAAATCGACATTAAAATCACATGTACGCTAAAGTCCAACAAAGTTCTGCTAGTATTCAACTGTGGCCTTAAAATGTAAAGCATGTAGCAATACATGCAAAATAAAGTAGATACAAGCAAAATGAAGGCTTCGAAGCTTGTATCATGGTGGCATTTATCGTTTTTCAGAGCTTTTCAATATACATTGAAATATATTTTTGCCTTGTACCTGTTGGAGCGCGGCGTCCACGAGATGTGCGCCCTCCTCTTGTAGCCGACGAAGCGCGCGCGCTGCAGCCAACCGCTCGCCGTAGGCGCCTAGTAGCTGTTGCGTGCTGATGACGCCGTCGCCGCGCTCTGGAGCCAATCTCGGTACATTATGTTACTATTTATATATATATGATCTTAAACTCATACGCAAATTTTTGATTAGCAACAATGCACACAAAATCAACAAAAAGGAAATAAATAACTATTAGATAATCGTTATAAACATGTCTCAAAAAGTGACATACAAACAGTAGAAGAACGCGCGTGTACCTCTGCTGACGTAGCCGAGACGGTGCCAAAGACCGTGCGCGCGCAGGAACTCGAGGAACAGCGCGTATGCGCGCGCCTTATCGCGAAGTTGAGCGGCCAGCTGCAGTGCAGCGGAGGCACCGAGGGCAACGCTTGAGCGCGGCGCGGCGCGCCTCCAGCGCGGGTCGCCGGCGGGCGCGTCGTCCAGCAGCTCGCGTGCTGCGGTCGCCACGGCTACGTCGAGCACGCTGTCGGCCGCGCCCGTGCCTGCCCCCGCGCGCATCGGGAACTCCTCGGCTAACAATCGCGCGGCCGCCGGATCGCGCCGCAAGTGAAACAGGAACGCACACTTCAGTTTGCTGCGCGGATCCGACGCCAGCGCGTTAATCTTTAAACACGCACAATATTTGCCGTTTAAATTTCATAAAATGTCAACATAGATCAACTGCAACATCAGTGTGGGCTCACCTCGTTGGGGTCAATTTCATACATGGAGAGGTTAGTGTCGTACACGTCGACGCCGGCGGTGACGGCAGTGGGCGTACCCAGCGGGCTCAGTGAACTGTCGCACGGTGACCTGCGCAAGTCAGACCACAGTTGTCAGCAATGCAATTCATTCTTTACATTCTCTATCTTAAAACTTTGTATAATGGTGTGAAAAATTGGTTCCAATAGTCACCGTTACTTAATCCTCGGCGCATCGTGAAAGGCGTCTGAAACGATAGCAATTCCAGGAAAAGAGTCGCAATTCTCTTTGCATTCATTACTGGTACACTTCAATCGCCAATATAAAATGTAACTAGTTTACTAATGCCGTCAAGACCGTCACTCCCTCTAAAGGAGAATCGAGAAAAGATTATAGTATAAGAAAGTGGTTCCGGGTGTATAACACCCGGATGAGTCAAAGTGCGGCCGCTCCAGCCGCAGTACTTACAACGAGGGGACGCGAGGCATGCGTAACACCAGTACGCCATGCTTTCTGCTGAAGAGGAGTGCTGCGCCGGTGCATAATGCGGCGCCCAGAATACGGTCGCCTTCCGCGCCCACGTCTATGCACTCCACTTTCTCGCTCGAGCTGTTGCCTGCGGGCAGGAGCAGTAAGTGTTTTTATATCAAAGCAGTCCTAACACGAAAAAAGTCTTGAACGCTAGAGCTTGTTGTACTCTCCGCTACGGAAACAGTTTCATCGTCGGTACTGAAAAAGGTGGACGGTGTTAGCGAGCGCTGCAACGCTAGAGCCAGATACCACGTTCTCAACCAAGTGAATGGCCCATCTATTTTGTCCCTATTTTATTCATATAAAATCATTTTCAAAAGATGGTCGAAAGTGTGGGGTGTATGAGCATACCCGGCATCAGTGCGACGTATGCGGGTGCATAGAGCAGCGTGCGCGCGGGCAGCGGCAGGCAGCGCGGCGGTAGCGACGTCCCCGGCTCGTCCCGCGGTAAGCGCAGCGGCTGCAGCAACTGCAGTGACGAGACGCGCGGGCTGTGCGGATGCTGCACGTCGATGTTCACTGCGTCCAAACGGTTTCAAATGATTCAACGACCTAAATTCAACCTCCTCAATTAATATTCTCAACATAAGAATGTTTTGAAGATCCTCGAGGTAGTGACGTCTAGTGTATAGTTTTTCGTAAACAATTTGAACAAAGAAGTTTTGAGCAGTAAAATTAAAATATACAAGATATCTATTACTGATTGGGGAATTTCTGCTCTCTTCTCGAATTTCGTGACCTTTTAGTTACGATGTTGTGAATAATGATTAAGCGGTAATGAAAACAACTATCAGTCAAAGTGGGCAGCAGACCAAATAATTGCATAAACTTATGTGCCACATCACAAGCGCGGTCATAATGTTTGAGACACTTATGTATGTGCGCGTGCGCTCACCTATCGCGTATCGTTTCTCGGGCGAGCGCGCTACACTCACTGCCGCCAGTAGCAGCAGCAGACTGTGCGGGCCGCTCGCGTGCACGTCCAGAGCCATAATTTCCACACTATTTAAGTCGACTGCAAAAAAAAAATCGCATTAAAAACAAGCCAAGATTATAATCATTTGTCATATTAAGAAATATATAAACATTACAAAAGATGCTCAGTGGTTGTCTATTTTTAGTAAAAAGGACGAACCACCTTAGTTATTTAACTCCGTCCTATTTAAGGGATAAAGCCTAAAGCGCGGCAGACAGGTGTGTGCGGCTTTTCTTCGAAAAGGTTCCGGTTGATGAATCTCAGACCTGTTACGCTGCTGGGTGACATCTATAACCTCTCCACAAGGCGGGTCGTGGATCTGGTAAAATCACACGAGACTGCTGGATGCAGGAAGCGCAGGATGGATTGGTGAGAAGATCTATGGGGGGAGGTTTAAATCGAGCAGTGGAAGTCTATGGGGCGATGGTGATGACTTTACTTACCAATGTGTAAAGAGTAGGTTTAAGAAAATAGGCGGCATTCATTAAATAAGTTAAAATTCACAAACAGAAAGTATCTGTAGTTAGTTCCTTTTAAATATGTTTATATATAACCTTGACCCCTGATCTCATCTTGGTGATTAATATGGGACCAGGAGCCTACGGCACAAGTTTTTAAACTGTGCGATACTGCACTATACCCATTCTGCCCCCCCTCGCAGGACTTGTACCCTGCCAACATCTTAATCAAATCAGTAGGTCAAGGTTAATTTCCAGAAGTCTTGACACGCGAGCGATGCCGTTCCTGCTGTATAGGCAATTTAAATACAATCATAAATACAAGTTGCACGCACGTTGCGGGCCGAGGTGCGCGAGGTGCGCTCGTGCGTACGCGTCGGCGAGGGGGCGTCGCAAGTGGTGCTCGTGCAACTCTTCGCCACACCACAGCTGTAGTAGCGGCCCTCCTGCCACCAGCGCGACGCACTCGCCGCGCTCGCCTTCCACGCCCACGCCCTCCAGCACCACCACACCAACCAGTTTCTACAATGATCATACATAATTCTATTGGTAAATTGGGTATAACTTTTATAAACTCCTAACTAAATTTAAAAGCATGTTAAGCTTCTTCCGCTCTTTGGTGAACTTGATTCGAGACCTTCAACATACACATCTTTAAACAATAGCAACATTCAATTATGAATACTTCTTCTAAGTCGTATTTCCTCATGACTGAGGGTCGTGGTCATCATGTGTGATGAAACACACGACGACTTACTTGGCAGTTATAATGGAGTGGTTTGCCATTGCCTTCTCCATTTCACTAGTGCGAGCACGAATGGTCATTACGTAGATTATGCAGGTTTCCTCACGATGTTTTCTTCACCGTCAAAGCACGTGATAATAGTTGGTGTTATACTAACTGCGCATAAATTGAAAAATTCATTGGTGCAAGCCGGATTCGGATCCAGTACCTCCGGAGTAGAAGGCCAACATTCAAATCACTAGGCTATCACGGCTTATGCTTAGGCACGGCATAGGCTTATGAATACTAAATAGTACTAAACATTAAACAATACATTTATAGACAAGATTTATACACACGGTTAAGAGTTCCAGCCGAATTAATTGAAAGGAAGGTTTTTATAAAACTAGAGAGAGTATGATAGGTTAGTAACGCTAAGACCAGATTTGATCATTTTGTTTAGTTCTCAACACATTCTCGACTGTATTAGTTTTGCAAAAAGGACTGTGGAGTAAATCTTTGATGAGATGTTTAAGGTTTGGGGAAAAGAGTATAACACAAACTTGCAATCAAACTACTACCTTTTAAATATCCATTAATTTTGTAAATTTAAATTAGATCATGCAAACAGCATCATTGACATAGCCTTCACTTTAAAAAAAATAGACAGCCAATATAGGATTGCCGATGGCTTATATCCTGGTAAATTAATGGTAGATATCTAGTAAGTGCTCTTCAAATGGCTTCCACTCTATATGACTCTCCTGGATAAAAACGATTACACGCCGCTTATGGAAATTCTAGTTCACTCCGGACCAAAGCATTATATCTGTATATCAATTGCAGCTATATACGATTTTTCAGACTGGTGGTAGATCTGTCGCCAGAGATCGTCCAGGTGAAAACCACCGCAGCGCACATTTCTGCCGCCAAACAGTAGTGTGTAAACAAACATTAATATGTTCCAAGCAGTGAGACTTAACGGCTTATGCCACAGAGGGACGAGCGCAATGTGATTCAATGTATATCATCCTAATAAGCGCCACCTTGTAATGGGCGGACGTATCAATTACCATCAAATAAAAGTCTTGCTCATCTCGTCGAATATATGTGAAATTATGTAATTAGTAATGATACATACAGTATCAGCATGTGCAGGCATGGAACCAAAGAACAATAGGGAAACGCGACGTCCGATGCCCCCCAACCAGCCACTGGGAGGTCGCAGAGTCCTGCATGTCACTGTAGGGCGACCATCTGCAAACATATCCACTCATTTGTTAAATAAAAATTGTTTAAATTATATTATCCACAAGAGAATCACTTTGCAAGCTGCAAAGATATTGTTGGTAAACATGTTATAATAAACACATACGAGCTGCAATGACGACATAGCACTAGCCTGCCGCTATGCACTGACTGACAAGCCTCAAGCCAGCACCCCATACAATTCACTACAATGTTTTCAATAAAGCGTCGGCGACGCCGGGGCGCCGAAAGCGGTAAATGTACTCCATACAATAAGGGAGAATTTGGTCAATCAAAAATAACATAGACATCACACCTGATATGGTAGGTGTAAGCAAGACAACAGTGCAGGTTGTGGTTGCTAGCACTAGACCACTCTTAGTTGGTTCCCCGAGCAGTTCACATTCTTGCCCCGCCAGTTCAGCTGACACATCCACATATACACCTTCTTGACCCACACAGGGCCAGTATCGTATAACTCCTTCTGGTGATACACCAATGCAGGATGGCAGCTAAAAAAACAGAAATAATCATTTATTTTTAAAAAAAAATCTTTTAAAACACTTAGACATATATAGTCTGCCACAACAACTCGTTCTTTATAAATGAGAATGTTTACATTAGAAACAATTTTTTTTCCAATGTTTTCTACTGGTATTTAAAAGCCATACACATAACATTACTAATTTATTACATTGTCAACATACGGCTTTTGTACCTTGTTTCTATAAAACTGAGTGAATTAATTACTACATTGTTTGTGCACCTGTGCATCATCTTCATAGAACAGGACAATAAGATCAGCTTTGTGTGCAAGATCTGATTGTGGCAATGTCATTTCCCGTGCTGTTGCTGATAGAGATGGCTGGCACGGCCATGTCAGCACCCGCCTCCCAGTCACCACCCAGCACCAACCACAGGATGACATTCGTGCACTAACATCACCACTAGCTGTTATAAGAGGAACACTTGTTACCAAGCATAGACATTGTTTTAATCTTCATAACCTATACTAGCCTCTAGTTCTATGAAGTATATCAGACTATAAACAAGTAAAAATAATACTATATTCTTTTTACTATGTATTGGGTTATGGATAAATATAAATTATGTTATTATTAATTCTCTTGTATCCCATGCCTTTTATGACAGGAGTTTATTTCTCATCAACAAATTGCATCAGTACAATAAATAGCTGTCTTTAAATTTATGGTAACTTTTTCTCTAAAACCACATGTGAAAACTTGTTATGGCTTTTTTCTATCTCTAATCTGTGTAACTAACTCTGTTTAAGTATAAGATGTAAGTTTTCATGTTTACAAACAAATAAATAATCATACCAAATGTGAGTGCCTCGGTCACCATTACCGGTAAGGGTAAACCATAAGTTTCTAATGTAATCAAAGAACTTTTGTATATCACATCCCCCGATTGCTGACCGCCAGGAGATTGCATGTAATTACTGCGAACAAAATTAAATTTGTGTTAAAATATAACATTATCACGTAAAGTATAAAAAACGTATTACTCAATCGTCGACAAAGGAGCATTGCGCACTAAATAACTAATAAATAAAGAAATTAAATGAAGTATTTTTAGAAATACTTTAATAAATATAATAAAAAACGAAAATAATTTAGGTTAAATACGCGAAAACGTTGGGTACCTCTGCGGCTTTTTTGCAGAAGACAGCCCTATCGCCCTTCTTCCAGCGATAGATGGTTTCATTCTTGGTGAAAAGGGGCTTCTCATACCGCCTGTACTATTAAAATCCATTAGATCTAATTATTCTAGACCAAATAACAATTTTCTTTACAAATCGAAACAATCCGTTAGTTGAAAGTATTATTTTTCAACATGGATCATAGATCATAGATTTTGACATCCGAATGTTTTTGGAACTGATAATAGCTTATTCAATTTTGGCGGACATTTAATATTTTTTAAAAAGATTTTATGGCCTGGTGTCAAGACCTTTAAGCCAAAATGATTTCATAACTATTGTCACATAAACGATTAGAATTAAAATTTTGTAATACTATGATTCCGTATATGTAAAATTATTTTCTCCAAATTAAGAACGAAATACTGGCCTATAAAATGTTGGACTATTTAAGAGATAGCTCGCAGTTCTCATTAATATCTAGAAAATAGTTTACAGAAATAGTTTATATAGAAGAAATAGAACAGGCATTTGAAAACATTTTAGCGGTGTATTAATTGGGAGGGCAAAATAAAAGATATTAATTAGCCTGGACGTACTGAAAAGTATGAGTAATTTTATTGCGTAATTCCAATTGTTTTTATATACATTGACTTTGACAATTTTCTGCTTACTTTTACAAATTTAATAATGATATAAATTAAACAAACGGCTACATTCATTTGTAATACTATGTAATATTACATAATGTGCCGCTATATCGTAAAAGTAAGTTTTATAATAATAATAATAAATATGATTTTGTATTCTGCTTGATTTATTAAGGTGAGCAAAATTAAAAAGAAAAGAGGAATAATTGCCTGTTTTTAAAAATCTTTATTACTGCAGTTACATAGGCCGGCAATAACGATCATAGAAACAATTCAAATTCGTTGGGCTCAAAAAGACTCGTATCCAGAGCCGTAAAAACATTTACAATAAAGAAAAAAAGACAATTCAAAAGTTATGTTCTGCCAAATAAAAATATGTTATACGAGAAACGGTTTGCAGTTGTTAAACCAATTTTAAATTTGATAAACCACTGTGTTAAGATATAAACTTCTTTTTATGATAGTTTTACTAGTGATTCATGTGTTATTAAAATGTATATTAAGTCAATCGTGTTAGACGGGTTTAAGTCTTACGGTAATCGAGTGGAAGTGACCGGCTTTGATCCAGAATTTAATGCTATCACTGGTCTCAATGGCACTGGGAAATCGAACATATTAGATTCTATATGTTTTGTTCTTGGCATCACAAATTTATCCAACGTAAGTGGGGCAGTTCGTTGTAGTATGTGTGTGCTGGTCCTTCATAAACGTTATTCCCGCCATAACGATATCAATTTACATTTATTTTGTTTGTAAAGAAAAAGGTAGGTGGTTTTAGGTATACAGATAAAAAATTGAAGGTATTAGATGGTACTAACGGCACAAATATTTTGTGAAAATTTTATTTTATATGCAATATCTTTAAACAACATTATTTACACAACGAGATTTACACGACAATTAGAGTTTTTTGGTATATTCATTATTGAAATATTTTTGGTACTATTAAAAACTTTAAAAAATACTTATTCCTTATTATTACTAGTACTTTAAAGAATATTTATTCTCCTACTACAAATAATTATTTTAGTTGTTTCAAAATACCTTTATATTTTTAGTACAAAAACATTCCATTAATAGAATCATCTTGATGGTTGTAGGTACGTGCAGGTAGCCTGCAAGAGCTTATCTACAAGCATGGTCAAGCAGGTATTACTAAAGCCACAGTGAGTATTACCTTTGACAACAGGGATAAGAACCAATGTCCCATAGGATATGAAAACCATGATGAGATCACAGTTACACGGCAGGTATTATAATAAAATTACATATAAAACTATACAATCTTTATATATGAAAAAGTGTTGTGGTGATGTTGTTCCTTATCTAATTTTAAACACCAATTAACTCTGTAAAATGATGTTTGCTTTACTGTCGTATTTGTATGTATTTTACTTTATTAAAAAATAATTTCAACTTAGTGTTAAAAAATTAAATAATGAGATGTAGATAATTTTTTGCACTTTTTTGACACATGAAGCTCTAGGTTTCTGGGCTAGGAACTTAACCTGTATCTCGGGAATCAATGCCTCCCAATTTTATAACAACATATATGCAGTATTTAAAATATTATTGTTAAAGGTCTAATAATGTACCTAATGTGCAATAAAATCTTTGATTAAACTTTTGTAACTACATCAGAATGAGTTCAGAGATTTTATTAGTGCATGAAGCAGGTGTGGTTAATAAAAATACTTGACTGATCATTTTATTAATTATTATAAGGCTATTGTTATCTCCATAAATTGTGTACTCTGGTTGGATGTCATGTCTTTTAATTTTAGTAAATTTTTCTATAATATTATTAACAGAAAATAGTATTTTTCTATACTAAATGCATTCATAAAACATGAGAAATGTTTTAAAGACAGTGTAACTCTCGCATTTGTATTTCACAGGTAGTTATGGGTGGAAGGAACAAATACCTAATAAATGGTATCAATGTGCAGAACAAAAGGGTCAGTGACTTATTCTGTTCAGTGCAGCTCAATGTGAACAATCCACATTTCCTCATTATGCAGGGCCGCATCACTAAAGTTCTCAACATGAAACCACCAGAGGTACAGTAAAAATCAAGCACCTCTGCTTAGTTTAAAACTTTTAAAAAATAATTGAAGTTAAAATAAATAAATAATTTTTGTTCTTTAAAAAAATTATTGTAGAGAGAAAATTATTCTTCCTATTAAAGACAGTGATAAAGAACAGTGTTTAAATAGCTGTTATGTTTAATTGAGGGAATTACATTTTAAACTTTCAACTTAATATCAACTAGATTGAGGAAATAATAAATATTTTAACTGGGAAAAGCTATGTAGCTCTGAACAGCACATAGTAACCTTTTCACATTTTAAATAAAAAATGAAAGTTTCTTGCTTGTGTACATTTCAGTATTTTTTCGTGTATTTTTGCAGTGCAGTATTGCCATTTTTAGTAAATTATTCCCTTCCCTGTCACACTCCTGCCCGTCACAGTAGTGTAATCCATTGGTAATTTCAGATCTTATCAATGGTGGAGGAAGCAGCGGGTACCAGAATGTATGAGGCGAAAAAGCAAGCTGCACAGAAAACCATTGAAAAGAAAGATGCAAAGCTTCGAGAGTTAAATGATGTATGGTGGTAACATAATAATTTTCAAATCCAATAACTTTAGGTGGAATAACATTTGTTTTAAATTATGATATGATGTGGAAGCCGTAACAGCTCAGTCTATGAGGCACTGAATGTGTTCTATTTCAGTTTAGGTTAAAATTCTCTTGTAGAGAAATGAACATCTTCTCGCAACCATATCCTGTCTTATTATTACAAATGTCTATAGATTATTAAAGAAGACATAGCACCAAAGCTGCAGAAGCTGCACGATGAGAGGTCACAGTACCAGGAGTATCAGAAGGTGGTGCGTGAGCTTGAGAATCTGAACAGACTCTATGTGGCTTGGAAGTAAGTTAGTTTCATTAGTGGATCACAGTTACAATTGTTTATAAGAATAATGAAATTAAAACAAATTTGTTGTCACAGATATGTGACGAGTGAGAAGAGCGCCAGAGAGGCAGAGGCGAAGGTGGCTGAAGTTCTGCAACGGATCAAAAACAAGAAGGCGAACATTCAAAGCAACGAAGAGGAGGCAAAGCGTTTAGATAGGCAGGTCGCCGAATTGAACCGCAGGTTGGATGAGGTCAGTGAATATACACAAAGATACATAGTGTTTCGTCTAATATTTATAAGGTACTAGCTGACCCGACAGACTTCGTTCTGTCAAAAAAATTGGAATGTGGCAGTTTTTTGTTTTATTATTTATTCCCTTTATTCCCGACGTTTCGACCGCTTTGCAGCAGTCATGGTCACGGGAGGACTGAGATGACAGACGTCCTGACATCACGGCTATCACGTGGTACCTATTACTTTTTAATTATTATTTATGGTCCGATCTACGCAGAATGAGCTCATTGTGTCTTGAAGTCTTCTAGTGGTTTGCTAGGGATTTGGTTTAATTTTATTAACAATGGGACCCCAAGCCGGTGGTATTACCCAACCATCTTCTCTATTAAAATTAGGATGTTTTTTTATTTCAATAGCCTCGCGAATCATCCTTGGCAGGAATCGGTGTTCTTTGGCGAGGATTTGAGGCTTATCAAATCTTATGCAACGGTGGGATGATCTATAACATGGTCACAGATTGCAGACTCCTTAGTGCGCTGATGTTCAAGTAGCTATATGTTCTTCACGCGTGTGTTGTGCAACGTTTGTAGAATTCAAGCAGGAACCCGCTGTCCTAATTTCAAATTGGGTCTAGTTTTAAAGAGTCTTACTTTACTTTGTTGATCTTTTGTGATAGTGACACTATTTACCCCGCGGAGTGCGCGAGAACTTTCCTTACTTTGATTATCTACAATTTATATACGTACTGACTTGGGTCGTCGAGTCAATCACGTGTGCATATTAAATATAATAGAAAAACCAAATTAATAACGGCATTTCTTTTGATTACGAATTTTTTTTTTCTGGTTAAGTTTTCACAACATTATTTACTAAAGTTGAAACAGCCTGGAATTATCAATAACTTTTTATTTATTGATTTGAGGCAAAACGAAGTTTGTTGTCACAGATATGTGACGAGTGAGAAAAGCGCCAGAGAGGCAGACGCGAAGGTGGCTGAAGTTCAGCAACGGATCAAAAACAAGAAGGCGAACATTCAAAGCAACGACGAGGAGGCAAAGCGTTTAGATAGGCAGGTCGCCGAATTGAACCGCAGGTTGGATGAGGTCAGTGAATATACACAAAGATACATAGTGTTTCGTCTAATATTTATAAGGTACTAGCTGACCCGACAGACTTCGTTCTGTCAAAAAAATTGGAATGTGGCAGTTTTTTGTTTTTACCTTTTTTATAGCCAGCGCAAAAAAATCTGGACTGAACCGTCACCCCGGTGTTTCTAGATTCTGGTTTCTAGATTCTGGTTTTGGTTTCTAGATTTGGTTTCTGGTTTCTAATTCTGGTTTCTAATTCTGGTTTCTAGATTCTGGTTCTAGATTCTGGTTTCTGGTTTATGGTTACTGGTTTCTAGATCTGGTTTCTGGTTTATAGATTCTGGTTTCTAGTTTCTGGTTTCTAGTTTCTAGTTTCTAGTTTCTAGATTCTGGTTTTGGTTTCTAGATTCTGGTTTCTAGATTCTGGTTTCTAGATTTGGTTTCTGGTTTATAGATTCTGGTTTCTAATTCTGGTTTCTGGTTCTAGATTCTGGTTCTAGATTCTGGTTACTGGTTTCTAGATTCTGGTTACTGGTTTCTGGTTACTGGTTTCTAGTTTCTAGATTCTGGTTCTAGATTCTGGTTACTGGTTTCTGGTTTCTGGTTTCTAATTCTGGTTTCTAGATTCTGGTTTCTGGTTACTGGTTTCTGGTTTCTAATTCTGGTTTCTAGATTTGGTTTCTGGTTTCTAGATTCTGGTTACTGGTTTCTGGTTACTGGTTTCTAGATCTGGTTTCTGGTTTATGGTTACTGGTTTCTAGTTTCTAGATTCTGGTTTCTGGTTCTGGTTTCTAGATCTGGTTTCTGGTTACTGGTTTCTGGTTTCTAGATTCTGGTTCTAGATTCTGGTTCTAGATTCTGGTTCTGGTTTCTAGTTTCTAGATTCTGGTTTCTGGTTATTGGTTTCTGGTTTATAGATTCTGGTTTCTAATTCTGGTTTCTAATTCTGGTTTCTAATTCTGGTTTCTAGATTCTGGTTTCTGGTTTCTAATTCTGGTTTCTGGTTTCTGGTTACTGGTTTCTAGTTTCTAGATTCTGGTTTCTAGATCTGGTTTCTGGTTTATAGATTCTGGTTTCTAATTCTGGTTTCTAGATCTGGTTTCTGGTTATTGGTTTCTGGTTTATGGTTTCTAGATTCTGGTTTCTAGTTTCTGGTTTCTAGATCTGGTTTCTGGTTACTGGTTTCTAGTTTCTAGATTCTGGTTTCTAATTCTGGTTTCTAGTTTCTAGATTCTGGTTCTAGATTCTGGTTTCTAATTCTGGTTTCTGGTTTCTAGTTTCTAGTTTCTAGATTCTGGTTCTAGATTCTGGTTCTAGATTCTGGTTCTAGATTCTGGTTACTGGTTTCTAGATCTGGTTTCTGGTTTCTAATTCTGGTTTCTAGATTTGGTTTCTGGTTCTGGTTTCTGGTTTATGGTTACTGGTTTCTAGTTTCTGGTTTCTAGATTCTGGTTACTGGTTTCTAGATTCTGGTTTCTAATTCTGGTTTCTAGATTCTGGTTACTGGTTTCTGGTTTCTAATTCTGGTTTCTAATTCTGGTTTCTAGATTCTGGTTACTGGTTTCTAGATTCTGGTTTCTGGTTCTAGATTCTGGTTTCTGGTTTCTGGTTTCTAGATTCTGGTTTCTGGTTACTGGTTTCTGGTTTCTAGATTCTGGTTCTAGATTCTGGTTTCTAGATTCTGGTTTCTGGTTACGGTTTCTGGTTTCTGGTTCTAGATTCTGGTTCTGGTTTCTGGTTTCTGGTTCTAGATTCTGGTTTCTGGTTCTGGTTTCTAGTTTCTAGTTTCTAGATTCTGGTTACTGGTTTCTAGATTCTGGTTCTAGATTCTGGTTCTAGATTCTGGTTTCTAATTCTGGTTTCTAATTCTGGTTTCTAGATTCTGGTTTCTAGATTCTGGTTACTGGTTTCTAGTTTCTAGATTCTGGTTTTGGTTTCTAGATTCTGGTTTCTAGATTCTGGTTCTAGATTCTGGTTACTGGTTTCTGGTTTCTAGATCTGGTTTCTGGTTTATGGTTACTGGTTTCTAGATTCTGGTTACTGGTTTCTGGTTCTGGTTTCTAGATCTGGTTTCTGGTTTATAGATTCTGGTTTCTAATTCTGGTTTCTAGATTCTGGTTCTAGATTCTGGTTCTAGATTCTGGTTCTAGATTCTGGTTCTGGTTTCTAGTTTCTAGTTTCTAGTTTCTAGTTTCTAGTTTCTAGTTTCTGGTTTCTAGTTTCTAGATTCTGGTTTCTAATTCTGGTTTCTGGTTCTGGTTTCTAGATTCTGGTTCTAGATTCTGGTTACTGGTTTCTAGATTCTGGTTTTGGTTTCTAGATTCTGGTTTCTAATTCTGGTTTCTAATTCTGGTTTCTGGTTTATAGATTCTGGTTTCTAGATTCTGGTTTCTGGTTTCTAATTCTGGTTTCTGGTTTCTAGTTTCTAGATTCTGTTTTCTAGATTCTGGTTTATGGTTTCTAGATTCTGGTTTCTAATTCTGGTTTCTGGTTCTGGTTTCTAGATTCCTGGTTTTCTGGTTACTGGTTTCTAGATTCTGTTTTTTGGTTTCTAGATTATGGTTTCTGGTTTCTAGATCTGGTTTCTGGTTCTAGATTCTGGTTTCTAATTCTGGTTTCTAATTCTGGTTTCTAAGATTCTGGTTTCTAAGATTCTGGTTTCTAAGATTCTGGTTTCTAGATTCTGGTTACTGGTTTCTAGATCTGGTTTCTGGTTACTGGTTTCTAGATCTGGTTTCTGGTTTCTGTTTCTGGTTTCTGGTTTATGGTTTCTGGTTTCTTGGTTTCTGGTTTCTAGTTTCTAGTTTCTAGTTTCTAGATTCTGGTTCTGGTTTCTGGTTTCTGGTTTCTGGTTCTGGTTTCTGGTTATTGGTTTCTGGTTTCTGGTTCTAGATTCTGGTTTCTGTTTTCTAGATTCTGGTTCTGGTTTCTAGTTTCTAGATTCTGGTTTATGGTTTCTAGATTCTGGTTTCCTGGTTTTCTAGATTCTGGTTTCTAGATTCCTGGTTTTCTGGTTTATGGTTTCTGGTTCTAGATTCTGGTTTCTAGATTCTGTTTTCTGGTTTCTAGATTCTGGTTTCTGGTTTCTAGATTCTGGTTTCTGGTTTCTTGATTCTGGTTTCTGGTTTCTGGTTACTGGTTTCTGGTTTCTAGATTCTGGTTTCTGGTTACTGGTTTCTAGTTTCTGGTTTCTAGATCCTGGTTTCTGTTTTCTAGATTCTGGTTTCTAGATTCTGGTTTCTGGTTTCTAGGTTCTGGTTTCTGGTTTCTGTTTTCTAGATTCTGGTTTCTGGTTTCTAGATTCTGGTTTCTGGTTTCTAGATTCTGGTTTCTGGTTTCTAGATTCTGGTTTCTGGTTTCTAGATTCTGGTTTTGGTTTCTAGATTCTGGTTTCTGGTTTCTAGATTCTGGTTTCTAGATTCTGGTTTCTGGTTTCTAGATTCTGGTTTCTGGTTTCTAGATTCTGGTTTCTGGTTTCTAGATCTGGTTTCTAGTTTCTGGTTTCTGGTTTCTAGATTCTGGTTTCTAAGATTCTGGTTTCTGGTTTATAGATTCTGGTTTCTGGTTTCAGATTCTGGTTTCTTGGTTTCTGGTTACTGGTTTCTGGTTTCTAGATTCTGGTTTCTGGTTATTGGTTTCTGGTTTCTGGTTTCTAGATTCTGGTTTCTGGTTTCTAGATTCTGGTTTCTGGTTTCTAGATTCTGGTTACTGGTTTCTGGTTTCTAGATTCTGGTTTCTAGATTCTGGTTCTAGATTCTGGTTCTAGATTCTGGTTTCTAGATTCTGGTTTCTGGTTTCTAAATTCTGGTTTCTGGTTTCTAGATTCTGGTTTCTAGATTCTGGTTTCTGGTTTCTAGATTCTGGTTTCTAGATTCTGGTTTCTGGTTTCTAGATTCTGGTTTCTAGTTTCTGGTTTCTGGTTTCTAGATTCTGGTTTCTGGTTTCAAGATTCTGGTTTCTGGTTTCTGGTTACTGGTTTCTGGTTTCTGGTTTCTGGTTACTGCTTTCTGGTTTCTGGTTACTGGTTTCTGGTTTCTGGTTTCTAGATTTCAGATGTCAGATGTCAGTCAGATTTCAATTTTCCATTTTCAATTTTCTGTTTTCAGATTTCAGTTTTTAATTTTTAGTGGTAAATAGTGTCACTATCGCAAAAGATCAACAAAGTAAAGTTAAGACTTATCTACTATTTTGAACCAATCTGAACTCAGGACAGCGGTGTTCCTGGTTAGATTCTACAATCGCTGCACACGAACACACTAATTTACTGCATGATACACACACATTGAACATTCATCTGCATTAAGCACAAAAAAATTTAAAATCCAACCAATCCAAATAAAGTGACCACACGCTCGCTTTTGGCAAGACAGTCCCGATTTTTCACAATTAGTCCCGCGTCACGCGACGTTTTTCAAAAGTCCCGACTTTTAGAATTAAGTTAAATTTTATATTTGTGAAAACCAATGTTTTGCGTAACACGTGCTTTTGCTACCCAGTTACAATGTATTTGTCTCTCAGATTATACACTTCGTGTCCTGCTTCTTGCTATAGAAAATTAAGGAATATTTCATAAAAACATAAATCTTCTTGTAGTCTTTATATTTTACATTGATGACCAAAAGTATATGTCCGACCTTAACCTTGAAAGAAATATACGAATAAAATTTTGCAAATATTCAAGTCAATCATACTAATTTGACAAATTCTTGTGGAGATTTTTACAATATTTTAAAAATGACAAAAATCTTTTGAAACAAATTCACGCAAATAAAAAATATGTCAAGGAAGAAAATATTATATATTTTTTAATATTGATGAATTGTACTTATGTTAAAGGTAAGAAATTCTCATCTAAAAATCTGGTCACCTTAATGGAAAAGTGAAATTATTGTTTTTTACCATATTCCGGGCACTTTTTCCATATCTTCTCACCTTTTAAACCTTCCCTGGACTACTTGCACGAATAATTCAAGACCACATTTAGCCAAATCGGTCCAGCCGGTCTCGAGTTTTAGCGAGACTATCGAACAGCAATTCATTTTTATATATATAGATTAACAATAAATTAAATTCAATAATATTAGTTATTAATAAATAAATAATAAAGTTTCTTGAGAATATATTTATATGTAAAGGGAGTGACAGAAGGCATAATGTTTGAGAGAAATAGAATCCGTTGTCATCCCCACTCCGTGCTGTGTACTGGTGAGAGGTGACACCGGTACACACGAGGAGGGGATCACTTACCAAGTAATAATATTTTTTTTGGAATTTACAGCCACGCGGTTTGATACGTGGCCATGTATAATTGACAGAGTGAAAATTTAGGGTTGTATGTATTTTTTGATGCCACACAATAATAAAATAAAATCGAAAAAAAAATCTCAAAAAATAAAAAAAAATTTTTTGGTGTGGGCAACCCTGATCACTTAGGGGTTTGAAAAATAGATAGTAACCGATTCTCAGACCTACTGAATATGCATAAAAAATTTCATAAGAATCGGTAAAGCCGTTTCGGAGGAGTTAGGGAACGAACATTGTGACAAGAGAATTTTATATATTAGATGTAATGAACATATTATGTTTATTAAAACTCAATTTTACGGGTTTTATCGCGTTTATTTGTTTTATTATTTATTCTCTTTATTCCCGTCGTTTCGACCGCTTTGCAGCAGTCATGGTCACGGGAGGACTGAGATGACAGACGTCCTGACATCACGGCTATCACGTGGTACCTATTACTTTTTAATTATTATTTATGGTCCGATCTACGCAGAATGAGCTCACTGTGTCTTGAAGTCTTGTAGTGGTTTGCTTGGAATTTGGTTTAATTTTATTAACAATGGGATCCCAAGCCGGTGGTATTATCCAACCATCTTCTCTATTAAAATTAGGATGTTTTTTTATTTCAATAGCCTCGCGAATCATTCTTGGCAGGAATCGGTGTTCTTTGGCGAGGATTTGAGGCTTATCAAATCTGATGTAATGGTTGGGATGATCTATAACATGGTCACAGATTGCAGACTTCTTAGTGCGCTGATGTTTCAAGTCAGCTATATGTTCTTCACGCGTGTGTTGTGCAACGTTTGTAGAATTCAAGCAGGAACACCGCTGTCCTAATTTCAAATTGGTTCAAAATAGTAGTTAAGTCTTAACTTTACTTTGTTGATCTTTTGTGATAGTGACACTATTTACCGCCGAGTGCGCGAGAACTTTCCTTACTTTGATTATCTACAATTTATAATACCAAGGAGAAGACGTACTGACTTGGGTCGTCGAAGTCAATCAACGTGTGCATTTAAATATAATAGAAAAACCAAATTAATAATGGGCATTTCTTTTGATTACGAGTTATTTTTTTCCGGTAAAGTTTTCACCACATTATTTACTAAAGTTGAAACAGCCTGGAATTATCAATAAGCTTTTTTATTTATTGATTTTGAGGCGAAACGAAGTTTGCTGGGTCACCTAGTATTTATATTATTGGAAACACTTCGGTGGCGCAGGTGAGCGGACACGTCACTCACATAAATGGCCGCGAGTCGTTACGCGGGGTCTCTTTCGTATGGATCACCGCGCCGACTACTGCTACGATGTTGTGTTTTGAAGGCAATGTAAAGTAATCTCTGTTCATCGGTCCAACTTAGTACTAGTCAAAACACTGGGGTAACAAGACTTAACACTTTGTCTCAAGGCGACGAGCGCAATGTGGTGCACCGTTTACCATCTTAACTATCGGCACCTTATTATGTAGCACTTACCATCAGGTGAAGGTCGTACTCGTTTCGTCGCTTAGTAGAATAAATAAAAAATAACTATTATAAGCGAAAATGTAATATTGGTGGTAGAGCCCACTAGTCCAGAAGAAGCCTATTGACTCACGTCTTAGAGACTTCTATGTCGCATTATGAAGGAGGTAGAAACGTTTTGTCATAATGCGCAGGCGAGGCATGTAGGCAACGAACGATTGAATGTCTGCTGTGCTGTCTACACGTCTGATGACAAAAAGGCGATAGCGGCATTAAATATAAAACTGGATCAGCATCGGACTGTTTTTTCTTAAAAATATTTATACCTGCAACTCCAGAACATTCAGATATTCAAGGATTGATGTTCCAAACAAGGTTTATTTTTTGTCGTCGCCCAGGTAGTATATATAATGTAGTATTCAGAATATATGATATCTGCAAGCGAAATAATGTTACTGTACATTTGAAATATGTTCTTTAATTTATATGGATATTTTGTATGATTTATTATAAATAAGATGGTTACAAGTATGTATTTTATGAATGTATTGCAGGAGAGCGGCAATGCGCTGCAGCTGTTGGAAGCCGAGGTGGCGAGCGTGGAGAGCGCGGAGGCGAGTGCAGCAGCGGCGGAGCGCGCGGCCCGTGAGACACTCACGACGCACGCGGCGCGCGCCCGCCTTCTGCAGCGTGCACTCGAGGATGATCGTGCCGCACTGCACACCAAGCGCGCCGAGCTGGAGGAGGTGCGTGAATGCAATAAAATAGAATGAATGCATGCTACCTAAGGTCTTGTGCGGTGCATTCTTGCTGGAAGGATTGCTCTGCAAGGAAGAAAGATATATCAAAGACGGTGGTGTGCAGGCACACTGTCTTTCAGTTAGCACAGCTATGCAACATATTAATACCCGTGCTAATGAAAGATAAGGTGTCTGTAATTTCTCTATGAAATATTAATACCTTCCACGTAAAATGCATGTGGAGTACCAGCAGGCAGGTACATCATCTTTCCATATATCATACCGTATTTCATAGCTCAATGCGGCGCTGTGTAACCATTCTAATACCGCTTGTTTATTGTAAAAAGTGTCTTCGAGCAGGTGTCGGGTACGTTCGAGTGCTTAAAGGCGGCCAGCGAAGCGGGCGAGGCAGCGCTAGCGGACGCGCAGCAGCGCTTCCTCGCAGTCAGCAGCGGCCGCGAGGGCGCTGCCGAGTCGTTGCCGGAGCAGCTTATGGGTAAGTATCGAACATAGCTTACACTGTCCTGCCTTTTGGAATAAAGCGGAAGTCTGTCCTCGGTGGCGAGGACAAGTATTCTACAATAATGAAAATATCTTAACACGATTCTTCTGTATATACATATAGGTTATTGAACTCCAACTTTCACAATTTTGATAAAACATGTTTGCAAGAAGTTCGTTATTTGATGTTGATGGTTATGTTTGGCATGTTCATGGAAGGCGGTGACGGCTAGATTTCTAGGATGTTTAGATTTAAAAGGATTCTTTTTTTTAAATAAGTTAAAATTACATGTATCAAAATATCGTTCTGGTAGTTCAAGGAGGTCACGTGTCGTGTCCGCTGCTAAATCTAATAATTATATTACTTTAAGTGAAAAAACGGCAGGTTATAATAGTATAACCTGCCGTTTTTTAGAAGTTATAGAACTTCCACAGCCGCGAAGCAGGCCGCGTCGGAAGCATCGACGCGCATCGCGCAGGGCGTGATGGAGATGAGACACGCGGAGGACAGGCTGAAGACATTGGAGCGCGAGTTCAAGTCAAGCGGCGCGCAATACCAGCGCGATCAGGAGAGCATCGCTAAACACCAGGCGCAAGTCGATCAGCTGCAGGTAGTTAGGTGACAGCTGATACTCTCCAGTCAATGCAGACAGTTTAGAGACTGTCGGCTGGCACCAATTTAATCACCAGAGAGTTAAATCTGTATGGGTCTTGTCGCTAAACTCTTTTTAAACTGTTCGATGTTAGCGATAGTTAACTCTACATACGTACCTGCACGTAAAGTGCACACGTATTTATGTTCTGATATTGAATATGCATAACATCCATCTCAACTGAAAATCGGGTCCTCATACCCGCGATGGCCTCCTAACCACCACACACCTCACAGCCATCCCTGACCTCACAGCTCTGCACTGGTACTGTATACGTACTGTTCAATTGTTTAGATAACGCTTTACACAACTGATTCTGAAACTTACACACATCCATCACCGCAGGGAAATAATCATGTTTTAGTATCGATAGTACAATTTTGATAAATAAAGAACATTAGGAATATAAAATTGGCTTAAGTGACCTTGATAACGACCGGCACTGAATATTACAAGACGTCCGTACACTACGAGCTCTGACGACCAAATCCATCCACTGTTTACGCGCACCCGCCTTTTATAGTAGATCGCAGGTCTTCCGCCTTTACAAGTACCCGTTTTTTAACCAATCGCTGGGCGACCGCTATTTCTAAGTACCCGCCGATCGAAAATGTGGCCGACGACGATGTATGTAGGCTTTACTAATTTTGGTTTCTCGCGACTATTTGCGACTGGTCTTGTTTATATTGGGATTTTCCGATTCAGGTTGAGTTGTCGCGCATTAACTTCAGCGAGGAGCGGCAAGCGCAGTTGCAGGAAAGTCTACGCGCGCTGCGGGCCAGCGTGCGCGTCAAGCGGGACGCGGCGGACGCGCTGTCGGCGCGCCTGCAGCGCTGCGATTTCCGCTATCAACTGCCGCAGCGCGACTTCGACCGTAGCCGTGTCGCTGGTGTGTACATGTCGCGACCGTCTCGCCTGTTACTAACAAAATAGGATCAATCCTATCCTATCCTATCAAATTAAAAAGAAAACTATTTGAAAAAATTGTAAATAGTCAACTATTTACAATTTTTTCAAATAGTTTTCTTTTTAATTTGTCAAAACGCGCTCATCTCTAACGCGCATGATGACCTAATGGTAAGTATCACGCCCGTCCATAACAATGGTATACACTGCACTACATTGCGCTCCTCGCTTAGGTCATAACAAGATAACTTTCGTCTTGAAACTAGCGCTGTGGTGCTACCTATTTAAATGATCTCTGACAATAGACACCTATCATCACTATTTAATCTACAAAAATACTTTTCCGCATGTGAAAAAAAAGGAAATCGTTTACTTGTATCTTATTCACAAAATACTAGACATTTCCCTAATTAATTGTGATGCCAGTGTATGGCATCCATTCCATTTAAATTTCTATCTCGTTTGACAAGAGACTGGAAGTATTAGAAAAACTTCGCCATCATTGGTTGAACACTGCAAAATGTCCGTTATTAAATTAAACAAGCAATTTACGGTATAGAGAAACCACCAGGTGATTTAAGGAACCATCTTTAAGTAATAATTGTGAGTCTTATTGTAGATACCGAGGTCCTTTATCATGATCTTCGTCACAGGCACGATCTGCAAGCTGATAGATATGCGCGACTCCAAGTACTGCACAGCATTGGAGACCTCTGCGGGCGGGCGGGTGAGTATTTTACCAGCACTAATACGAGTTAATCGAATGCGAGAAGATGTACAAGACCTCATGTGGCAAATGCATCAGTTCATCTTTGTTGTTCAGTATGTCTATACATAGCAGCGATTGTCTTCGCCTTCTATTTTATCTTAATTTAAACCATTTTATCAACTCATATGAAACGGTTGTGAGATGGCCGAAGTAGTGCTTGTCATGACCACCAGATCTCTTTAAGTAATTAAGAAAAACCGCCTCGGCTGCGGGGGAGACCAATGTTCAGCAGTGGATATTAATATAAAAAAATAATGATTTATTTTTCCACGAAAATTATTTTATTTATTCCCGATGTAGATTGGCGCAGAATGACTACCTAGATCGGACCACAAACGATAATTAAAAAGTTATAGGTGCCCCGTGATAGCTGTGACGTCAGAACATCTGTCACCACAGTCCTGCAATGACCACGACTGCTGCCAAAACGACAAGATTAAATAAAAATAAGTTATATAAACGCGAGAAATTCCGTAAAATTTGGTTTTAATGCATATACAAAAAATTGTTTATTAATATGTGTTTAAAGTAATCACTCTTCTCCATATTTAATGTTATTGTAACCTAAACTCATGATACTCAAATGTTAGTACATTAGTAATGAAAATACAGAGAAGATTTGGCATTTTTTCTTCTAGTTTTCCTTAGCATTGGTTTCGTCTTGTGACGGGGTCTGCGTTTCTACTTCTTTTATTTTACTCCTTTTAAACTGCTTAATTTTAATAACGTTTTGATTCTGTTCATTGCGTGTAGCTATACAACGTGGTGGTGGATACAGAGGTGACCAGTAAGCTTCTGCTGCAGCGCGGCCAACTGCAGACTCGCACTACCATCATCCCTCTCAATAAGATCTCCGGATACGTTATAGACGCCGAGACCGTGCGTCTGGCACAGGAGATTGTGAGTCGTTCCTTGCAGAAAAATTTTGGTGGAAATTTTTAAAAAAAGTAGTTACAACATAAAAACAGCGTTTACTTTTGTTTATGACTGCATGGTATAATACACGGTGATTGCGGTGTATAAGAGACGTGACGCTCGCGGGCGCAGGGCGGCGGTCCGGAGATGGTGCAGCTCGCGCTGGACTTGGTGCGCTTCGAGGAACGCGTGCGGCCAGCAATGATGTGGGTGTTCGGCGGCACGCTCGTGTGCCGCGACCTAGACACAGCGCGCCGCGTCACCTTCCACCCGCGCGTGCGCTGCCGCGCCGTCACGCTCGACGGCGACGTGTTCGACCCCGCCGGCACGCTCTCGGGCGGCGCTCGCGCCAAGGTAACGCTATGCATGCGACGCTCTTGAGCAGATTGTTATGTAAACAACAATCATCGAACTTAATGAAAATAGGTTCAATGACTGCAGTTCCGATGGTCGTGAAACGTCCGGGTGGGTACGCCGCTAAAGCCCACTGTTTTGGTTTCGAGGATATTATAGCTTTAGAAATCTCCGAAGCAATGTGATTTATCAATGTGCGACAAGTGCATTGTGTTGTGCAAACATTCTGCCTAATGCCTCTTATGGATAGGAGCTAATTTGCCCTCAGCTGATTAACTTGCTATCCTCTTCGCTTTTTTGAAACAAATAATTGAGAATTTGATAACAAAATAAATTGGCCTTTTGATATTTTATGTTTTATTGTTAATGTGTAATTGAAGGGCGGGTCAGTGCTGATGCAACTGCAGGAGCTCAAACACCTGGATGCCGAGTTGTGTGAAGCGGAGCATCAGCTGAACGAGTGTAACCGCGAGCTGGCCTCCATGCAGCAGGTCGCCGAGAAGTACACCGCCCTGCAGCAGAAGTAAATGCAAAACTAATGTAGTATCGGCAGTTGTACGGAGCGGTGTGTACACGTTCATTGCTGGACGTTTCTTGGCTAAGAATGATAACGTCGACAGGCGTGGCGTGGAAGCCTCAAAACGTGCACGGTTTTCGCAATTTGCATGAGCCCAAAATCAACCGACAGTTATGGTACAGAAGGTAGCTGCTGAGCGGAAACAAGATCACGTTTGAAGAAGAAAGTGTCGCTAACGCGCGTCGTCACAGCCTCTCGGTAAATGGTGTTCCCGGCCTTTACATGGCCTTTGAGGTTGACTATTAGGATGGGGGTCTTTTTTCCCCATACAGCGACTTTTAGAAGGACGATGGCTAGATGTGGTCTCTGGTCATTGTAGTTGTTAGTACCCATTAGGGTAACGGGAATTGTATAAAGCAGTTCCTGGAACAGGCTAATGGGATAGCATTAAAGAGGGCGTGATTTTGTATAGACCAGAGATTTCGCGGCTTCCTCGTATACTAAGAACGATCACCGGAAGTTTTAGTAGGTAAATATGTTCACTATACTTTAATAACTTTATCCCAGAGACCGGCACCTTTTCGAAAATTTTCCGGTAACAAAATAATCTAAGTTATTTTTTTAGTTTTACTAGAACGTTAAAATTTTATAATTAATGTCTTTGAGCACAGTATCAGTTGTTGTCTATTACAATGAAATTTATTATGATACCTCTCAATGGCACATTAATTTCACCAACGAAGACTCTTTGCTATGAACGCCTGGAAGCTTGTAGTACGATCTCCGAATTTTTACATGATGACAAGATGCCATGTGTTCTCGCAGGCTGGACGTGTCTTCGCACGCGCTGCGGCTCGCGAGCGCACGCGTGGCTGCCACCGCACACGCGCAGCTGCACACCGAGATACAGACGCTGCGGGAGAAGGTCTGGTGCGATCACGCATGCTCGCGCACAAACTCACACTCGACAGTTAATTATTGGCAGTGATAGACCAACACTAATGCCCATGTGAATAGTTTCTCGTGCGATGTGCGCGCGGCTGGTAATAAAATCATTAACGTTTAAACCGACAATCGAAAGTATATTATAAATCCTATGCAATACATCAATTACTTCAGCAGGATTTGAGTGCATAAAATGTGTTGCGCGTGCGTAGGTATCGCAGCTAGGCGCGGCGCTGGAGCGTGATCGCGAGGCGCAGGTCGAGGCAGCAGCATGTGCGCGCGACCTGGAGGCTAAGCTGCGAGACATTAAGGGTCACCGAGAAAGGTATAAAACCTTTAAATTACTGTTGTTATTACCTTTGCAAATAAACATTGTGTCAGATTTTCTGAATATTCTTAAAGCAACATTTCCACTCCGAGTTCAATTTCAGAATTATTGGAAAAGAATAATAGGAAATGTTTCACGCCCCCCTTTTGATGCATGTTCTTGATGGAGGGCGTAATATGATTTTTGAAATCTTTCTTACAGAGAATTTAAAAAATCTGAGGAAGCGTTAAAAAAGGCAAGAAAGGAGGCGGAGGAGCGCAGCCGTGCATGGACGCGGCGAGAGCAGGAGTTCGAAACGCTGAAGCTGGAAGTGCACGAATTGGAGCAGACGGTGGCAAGCAGTATGCAACAGTTGACGGGCAACGAGGAGGCGGCCGCAGCACTGCAACACGCGCTCGTTATCGCCAAGAACGAGCACACAGCTGCTACTGTAAGTGCGTGGTACGGTACAGTGCAGCACTGTACGTCGCCGTGCCTATTTTACGTGCAGTGGGCGCCGGGTGATGGGAGAGTCATTCTTGATATCTATTCTTCAGTATCACGCGTACAGCACGCTTGGTGGCTGCGAGTCACAATAAAACAAAATTTCCAAAATATTCTAGAACGCAAACGTTGACATAGATTTTGTTTGGACTCGCAACATACTACTAGCGTTCGCGTGAGCGCTCATTCAAATTCGCTACTGCAATATGGGAAGAGATAACCTTAAAAACAAAAACTTTTACGCCGTTTTCCGTCGTTGCTACTTTTATATTTCTATCACATTGAAATATACGGTTAATTATACGATATACTGTTATAAATGACACTACTTCCAATCCCCGTGTCTTTGATAAAGTCAAGTCCTGCTATACCTGGTTTGCTTTATATGTATTACGCTTATATGGGAGTGTTGTATTGCAGGCAGCAGTGACAGAAGTACACGCACGGATGAAACGTCAGAAAGCAGAGATAGCCAGTAAGAATGGCGACATAGCGAAATTACTGCAGAAGAAAGAGCAGTTGTTGAAGAGCAGCGGTGAGTTGGAGCTGAAGATCAAGGAGTTGAACTATAAAATCAAGGAGCTGCAGGCTGAGGCGAGTGAATGCGGGAAGAAGGTGAGCGCTGGGCTGTTCAAAAACGAAACGACGTTTTACTTTTCCTTTTTAAGTGTAAGTGATGTTGGTTGCACGCTGGTGCACAGCGGCAGCTACAGACGCTGCGGGAGTATTAACTATTAACCTCGAGCAAGACAAATCTACCGCCAACCACAAACACCTTGGTTATAGTATTTCTCGAAGTGTAATGGTTATTAACTTGTTACTTTTTTATTCTATTATCTTGTGCATCGCCTACTTTAAATACAAAGTTTCGCCCTAGCCATTAGAATATGTCATTCCATTTTATTAAAAAAACTCGCAGCATGTGGGATCGCCGGGAATTTATTAAGGTGGCTCAAGTCTTACTTAATGGGTCGAGAATTTTATGTTGTGCTAAATGGTCATAAATCCGAAATCAAATGCGTTACATCCGGAGTTCCACAGGGCTCTCACTTAGGTCCAATATTATTTAATTTCTTTATTAATGATCTTCCTCTTTGGTTTAATTTCTCTGAATGCTACTTGTACGCGGACGACTTGAAAATCGCTAGAAGAATTAGATCACCGGAGGATACACAGTACTTGCAAAATGATCTTAATCAACTTGTAGAATGGTGTAAAGTTAATTTAGTGGATTTAAATTTTAAAAAATGCTACCACATGAAGTTCTCTAGGAAATTTAAATACGTAATTTCAGACTGTTACCTCGACAGCAGTATTATACGCGCGGTGGAAACATTTAAGGACCTGGGAGTAATCTTCGATAAAAAAAATTACCTTTATTCCACATATTGAATACACTATAAAAAAGCAAATAAGATGCTAGGGTTCGTATTAAGAAATACCAACGTCTTCAAAAGGTGTGACACGAAGATCATGCTATACAACTGCTTAGTACGGAGCATCGTGGAATACTGTGGTGTAGTTTGGCGGCCACATTTCGCATCACATACACTACGACTAGAACGAGTCCAGAAGCGATTCCTGTGGCATCTGGCATACTCTAAAGGACAAAGCAAGCAACTTACTTCTTACAATAGTCGTCTGCAATACTTTAGGATGCACAATCTAACAAGTCGTAATAACCTCACTGATGCTCTATTTCTTTATAAATTAATAAGAAACAAAATCGATTGCCTAATTTTTTGGCCCAAATAAAATTTACAGTTCCCTTCGCTACCCTAGAAATAAAATTTCACCTCTCCGTCCTCCTTTCCGTAGAACTGTCCTAGGCGCAAATTCACCAATACCAAGAATGTGTAGGATTATAAATAATTGTAGTGATGTGGTGGATTTGCACTTCGACAGTGTGGGCAAGTTTTGTAAACAAATTTTAGAAACATTTGTTTCAAAATTAAATTAAGTTCAGAATTTAGCACGTCCCTTTGGCTTTATAGTTTGATTTTTCATTGTTTTTTTATTTTTAACTTTCATTTTGTTATACTTTCTTTTTTTTATTGTTGTGCATGTGGAACTAGCCTGTAAGAGAGTGTTGCGCCTATGCAATTGGATTTTGCATGTGTATGTTTTAAATTTGTTTTAGGTGTAACAATCGTTGGCTGGTCATATTAAAAAATAAAATAAAAAAAAAATAGATTATCGTGTGCTTTTGTGGCCGTTTTCATGTTGTGTACATGCTCTGTGTAATGTTTATCTTCAGATAAAGTCGCTGGAGCAGGAGAACCCGTGGATCTCGGCGGAACGCGAGTATTTCGGCGCGGCGGGCGGATTGTACGACTTTGCGACGCGAGACGCGGCCGTTGCCGGCCAGCGGATGCAGCAGCTGCAGGAGCGCAAGGACAAACTGGCGCGCGGGCTAAATGCACGCGCGCACACCTTGCTCGGCAAGGAGGAGGAGCAGGTACGCGCTCACTCCACCACGTCATTCCTTTCCACCTACCACCCATTTTCTGTGAAATAGCTTAATACTAATGGATAAGATAAGTAGAGAGTCGGCAATTCCAATGAAGCGTTTTGAGTGTATTCGGAAATGTTATACGACAATTCTAAAGAGTTGCGAATCCTATATTTTAAAAATCGCCTTTGTAAGTGATTAAAGTATTGTATAATTTTCAATTTTGATTTACAATAAAAATGATAAATTCATGTTCTGGGTGAAATGTGTGCGCGTATAGTTAGTGCAAAACTATCAGGGTCAGAGCTACCAAATAACTTTGTACATGTTATAGTACCAGGACATGATGCGCAAGAAGAAGATCGTAGAGGCTGATCGCGCTAAGCTGGTGCAGGTGATGGCCGAGCTGGACGAGAAAAAGAAGCGCACACTCGTCACCGCTTGCGAGCAGGTGCTGCACAACCCCTTGTCACTTGTTGTATTCGTTTAATGTTTGAACTAAATCGTTGTGTGCCGACTTTAGGTTTCTTAGTGGCGGCCGCCCCAATACCACTGAAGCAGCCATGAACCGGCAGCTGGTTTTACAGATATAACCAACTACCTGCTCCTACAGATAGTTTTCAAAATTTAATATTCTTAATACTCATATTCTTTCTGCCGCGAACAATTAATCACCGACTTTTTTACTGTAGTCAGTGTAAGTTGTGTTGCACTTGCACAGGTGAACCGCGACTTCGGCTCCATATTTAGCACGTTGCTGCCGGGCGCGCAGGCAAGCCTGGCTCCGCCTTCCGGCCTCACCGTGCTCGACGGATTGGAGGTGACACACCAACACTTGTGTTGTGTTAAAAAAAAATACGCACTTACATCTGCGCGCTGCTGAACGTTTTGTTATGATGCTATTGTAAATAAAAGTTCCAAAATGTAAATGCTTTGAAGAGCGCGAAGCAAAGTTGAGAAATTCCAGTTGTGTTGGTAACAGTAACTTAATACTGTTCAAAACTACGTTAAATAGGCTGATATCGGAAATTGTAGCGCTGTTAACGGCGGGTATGATCGCAGGTGAAAGTGGGCTTTAACAATCAGTGGAAGGAGTCGTTGAGCGAGCTGTCGGGTGGGCAGCGCTCGCTGGTGGCGCTGTCGCTGGTGCTGGCTATGCTGCTGTTTAAGCCGGCGCCTCTGTATATCTTGGACGAGGTTGACGCCGCGCTCGATCTTTCACATACACAGAATATCGGACATATGCTTAAGGAGCACTTTAAGCACTCACAGGTACGCAACACGAGCTAGTTCAGTTAGTGTCGTTGTAATAAAAATTCCACTCAGGAGGTGACTTCAAATTACGCTATTTTTTTGTGAACACAGCTCCGGGGAATATTTTATATAACAAAGAAAGGATAATTCTTGTAAAAAGCAAAAAAACCTTCCCGAACATCACAGAGTGCGAGCCGGACTGTGATCTTCAAAGTCAAAATTTTTATTCAAAATGGTAACAATAGTTCACTTATTGAATGTCAAACTCTACCAGCTATTCGAAAAAAAAAATGCCACAGACCCGAGAATAATGGGCAAGAAACTCGGGGGGCAAATGTATAAACAGTTTTTTTATTTCATTTCAAAATGTCTCGCTCGTACTGACGCGTACTGTTCGAGAATCAGCGCGATTTATTTTCATACATCTTTATCATTTAAATTATCGCCAACACTATAATATGCTTTACCTAATACACACGTAATACCTTCATCACTTTCGCACTATTAAATTCTAAATAATCAATCAATTTTGGATTTAAAAGTGCAAAAGTGACGATGAGACGTAAGATATAAACAACAAACTCACGTACTTATACAGTTTTTTCAATCTGTCCGCAAAAGTAATGTTTGAAGAGGGCACACCTCGTGACGGTGATATTTACACACCGGCACCAGTCTGTGCTTTATCACACGTACCGTCGCGGAGGGTCACGGGAGCAGTGTGCGCAACGCTAGGAGCCGGCGTGTCCGTCCGAACGAGCTCGCTTCGGTGCTTAATTGTACGTATGCTTACTGTGTGTGTGTGTTCCGTCGCCAGTTCATAATCGTGTCGCTGAAGGACGGCATGTTCAACAACGCGAACGTGCTCTTCCGCACGCGGTTCGTGGACGGCATGTCTGCCGTGCAGCGCTCCGTCAACACGCGCTGACTGCACCGGCGCACGCGCGCGCGCGCGGCCGCTGCGGCGCCGCATCGCCGCCCTCGGTGAAAAGCGTTATACAAATAAGTACACTTTAATAATAAATATATGGTTGGTTTCATTGGCCGTGTTTTAGTGACGTGCTCCGTCTGACTCGCTAACCTAATTATTACTAAGTACGGAATAGTAGACCCCTTGTCTTTTGATGTATACTTTATCTTTATAATCTTTGGCGTTTCATTTACATAGTCGAAAAATATTAATAATATTTCTCTATTTTATATCCGTTTCCAACTATTACACAAGTGACATTTTATTTTCATTAAAGGCGCGGCGCTGCGCAGTGCAGCACGGCGTAGTAAAGTGCATCATGCATGTTTATTTTAATAGTTCCTCTGTGTATTTTGGGCCTAGATCTTTCATATCAGTTTTCGTATTTATTCTGTTTTGCAACTTCTTCCTACTAATTTCCATCTCATCCATACCTCTCACTCCTGAATCATCGTCATTTCTTAAATTTATTCTGCATGCAGGTTAAAGTGGAGCCCGTTACATGCGCCACTGGCAGTAACTAATCTTCATGGCCACACATATACAACAACAAAGAGTTATGGTTCTAAAAATAAAAGTATTTGTTTTTTTAGCTTTGAATTATATTAAGAGTTGGCTGCGATCGGCCGACAACAGTGAGGGAGAGATAGAGACGCCGTATGAACCTCAATGGAATCTTACATTTTCGATAAAACGGGTAGAAAATTAACCAGGTTTCCGTTTTAAAAACAAATTATTTTGTGTGAATAATTTTAGGAGCAATGATTCACTTTAATCGCGCCTGCACCCTGCGCGCTTGTTGGAAATCAGTGTTTTGCCTCCAGTAGCTGAATAGTTCACCGAGCCCTTTGTACTACCGCAGCACACACACGAACTATATTTGTGTCTTCTTGTTACAATGCGGCGATTTTTAAGACGGTACGGATTTTTAAGAAGTCCTCTTTACCCCGGTAACTTAGCAAGCTACTACGCCTTTCGCACCTGAATACAGCAATGTTTGAATGCGGAAAAAGCCGCTGCGCTAGTAGCTACTTAGACCGTCTCGGGCATTGGAGAACTGCCGCCAGCAATGTTTCTCGCGCCTCTTGCTCGCCGAATGTTTTGCGGAAATGGAACGCAGGGCTCCGGCGACCAGCGCGTGTGATTCCGAAGCTAACGGGACCGCGAAACCTCGCGCGGATTTTATTTTGTAATAGACACTTCTATTTTCAACATATATATCTAATTTACACGTTTTTATATATACAATTCACAAGTCACTGAGTTCACACTTTTTACACTGACCAAGCAGTAATGTGCGCGAGATCCACTGTTGTCCGCCATTTATACCAAAATGACAGCGGCGCCATCTTTACAATAATCAATACAACTATTTAATTATTATCAATTTTATAAAAGTTATGGATTAATAATATTCCCTATATTTCAATTACACTATAAGAAATATAAATACAATTATTATATAAATGTTAATATGAAATATAATAGTACAATATGCAGTAATTCATTTTGGATTCATTAAAAGTCAATACAATTACTATTTTTCTAACAAAATGTTTATAACCACAATTATTTATCCTCAATATCTAACAATTGATTTTTTTGGAAAACAATTTCTACTCGAGATTATACATCGGGACTAAACTCCGAAAGCGTGCACCGGACACGCTCCCCCGCCGCGCCGGTGGGCCGGTGGCGAGTGGCGAGTGGCACGATTACATAGAAAGTTATTCTTCTTCCCGGATTAGGAGAGAGAGCAGATGCCACCAGGAAATTTGTAAGTAATGTCCGGAATCGGTTTTTGTAACAAATTTTTGTATGATTTTACGCGGAGAAGCTATTTGTTAAAAAATGTATTTCACGTCGTGGTGGCCAATGTAACTCTCATTTAGAGATTATTGAATTTTGGAGTAAAGTTTGTTTTCTCTCTTAAGCGAAACCTAAAATCAACTGATAGATATCGCATTTGTCAAAGACGTGCAGGTTTTATTAGAACGGAGTGTCGGCGGGCCCGCGAGGACACCTCGGCTCGGCGCTCTCGCTCCGGGGAAATAAAACGGAATTGAGTCCGCCGCGTTCCGGTGCTGTACAAAGCGATATTTAATTGCAAACGTTCGCAAGTGGAGCTGCACGTCGGCTCGTGCCGCTCAGTGCCGTTCAGTGCCGCCCAGCGCGAGGCGGCGTGGCGGCGCGGCGGGCGCGTGTCGTCACCATTGTAAGGCGCACAATTGTATGTGTATGAGCTCTGTCCGGAGTCCGGGGTGCACTACCGACGCATGCATGCTGTGTACACTACACTACACTCCGACACAAACAAAGAATATGAATATGAAAAAGAGACGGCGATGTAGGAAGAGAGAGAATCCTTGAAATTTATTTTAGATTGTTTTCTGTTCGATCGTAGTGATTGTTACCAACATTGTTGTTCATAGCTCTCTACCTATGAAATGACGTTTTGTACGAAAAATGTTAAAGTATTTTATCATCTACCTTTCCAAGATTTGTCGTTTAGGACATTGCCTAGGTATTGAACCGGGACATTTTTTTCGCGGGGAAGTTCTGCATTGGATATCCTTCTGTTACGGCGGCAACAGAAGAGTTATGCCGGATATTTACCTGCTAAAGCCCCACGGTGTCCCACTCGACGCTTTGGCACCCAGCCGTGGTTTCCCCTTAAAACATATAAATCTTTCGCCTTTCCTGAACCGGGACTTAACTAACTTATTGAGCGCTTTAGATTGTCAAATTAAATTAATTTTTTGCTGGCCGCTGTGTTTCAGCCCCGCGGGTGTCTTTGTGCGCGGCCTTAATTCCTGCGGTTTTTTTTTTTTAATATTATCGCTGATGAGCAGGTCACCAAGTAGAATTGATGCGCCTAATTACTGCGTATCTTGCCCAGCCACCTCCCCCCTGTCTCCTCCCCGCCCGTGCCCGCGGCGCGCACGGGGCCGGGGCCGCGGCAGGCCGGTCCGGGGCCGGGGCGGGCCGGTCCGGGGCCGCGCGCTGCGTTCTGTCCTTGCCCGCGTTAAATATGATATTCCACTTTGAGGATAACCATTACACCTCATGACTCTTACACGAGAGCTCAATTCAAATGCACAATAAACGTCCGCCACCTTTGATAAGTATCATGAAGCAAGAGAATGATGTTACATGTTTTTTTTTTTTTTAATATAAAAATAGAAAAGGATAATGGAACAAGGCTTTGGTAAATTTATTTTGTACTCTTTGCAAATAGTTTAGGTTAGTTAAAGCGGCCGACGCCCGGACTTCGATTAGGTGTCCTAGATGTGGCCTTACTGTGAGTTATATATAACTGTACGAGTGTGTTTTTTTTTATACTACTATGCGACGAGACGAGCAAGACGTTCACCTGATGGTAAGTGATACGCTTGCCCATGACAACGCGGCGCTAGTTAACATGGTACACACTGCACCACATTGCGCTCGTCGCCTTGAGACATAAGGTGTTAAGTCTCGTTACCCCAGTAATTACACTAGCTACAGCGCGCTTCAAACCGGAACACAGTAATGTTCGCACACTACTATTTGTCGGTTGCAATAGGAGCTGCGGTGGTACCCATCCAGACGGTCTCCGGCAACAGAGACCTACCACCTGGTGTTCGGGTAAAAAATGGCTTATTATTTTAAAATGCACCTAAAGTTGACTTTTATTTAGATGTAATGTGCTTAATGTGTGTTTTGTTAAAAAATCTATTGAATTTTCCTCATATTCTCCTAAACATCGATACACTCATTCCACCCTCTTTTCTAAACCTACAAAACACTTGGAAAAAAATGTATTAGTCGAGCCTCCCCAACCACCACCGCAGCGGTCATCACCTCGCTGTCATCCTCAAATTTGTTTCTTCTGAACTGTTCTGTTTTTGTTGGCGCTGAGTAAATAAAAAGAATCTCTAGATCTGGAGAAAAAGGTGGGTGTTCGCCCAATACGGAGCCTGCCACTGCAGCTTTATGTGCTACCTCCATTATCACTTTTATTATATTAGATTTTTACTAAGCAGGTAGCGCTGCGTAGACTCGTGTGAAACAAACTGACCATACCTTCATCTGCACTACGCTTAATGTTATTTTGTGTCATCGCTGATGTGTCAAATAAATAAGTAAATAAATAGAAAAATAAATCAATTACAATTTACAAACTGCCGTCCCTAAACAGTTATTCAGTTAAGAATAAAAAAAAACATTGATATTCATATCGAAGGACGACTCTGTAGCGGCCACGGCCACGGCAGGGCAGGAGGGCCGGCCTCGCCGCGGAGTGCCGCAGCCCTCCGCCCGCCCCGGAGGTGTCATCTGATTAATAATTCGCCCGCGCTCGGATGTTCTTCACAAATGGACGGCTGTCCGGCCGGACGGGCAGCAGTGGCGGCGGGCGGCGGAGCGGGATGATACTAGTTCATATACCTAGTGTTTATCAGCCGCCCCCCCGCGCGGTGCACCCGTCACGCTGCGACACTAATTGCTTGTAAGTACTTTAGTGAACAGAAACGGATTTGCACAATGCCAGAGATTCAAAGAATCTACGTGAGCGGATGTTGGTTGGTTACTTCTGTTTGTCAGACTTGACTAGTGTGAACAAGTTACACGATGAGTAACGTATTTCAGCAATTCATTTAGTCCATTAAACAATTACGCGAGTGGAGCGGGGCGGGGCGGGGGGCGCCTCCCCCGGACCCCGTGTCGACTCTCATGGTTCTTTTTCAATTTTCGATAATTTCTTGTCGGACAATGGATTAGTCTTTTCTATTTAGAATAATTAACACGGAGGTCACTGTTCCTCAGTTACTAGACGACAGTTGAGGCTGCTTTGTAATATTTACGGTGAACGAAACGAACAGAAGAGAGGCTTCTTAAAGTAAAATAAATTTTTTAAAAATAATTTAAAACTGCTTGCACGAGAAGGCGCGCCGTGTGACGACACATGTGTCGCGTAAATGTTTATTGTTATGAAGTCGCGCCCCGCGCCCCGCCCCGCGCCGCCCCCGCGCCGCCCCCGCGCCGCCCCCGCGCCGCCCCCGCGCCGCCACCGCGCCGCCCCCGCGCCGCCCCCGCGCCGCCCCCGCGCCGTATCTCTACGTGTTTTCATTTCCTCGCTGACAGTTGCGTAAGTTGCTCCGGTAGTGTTCAACTGACGCAAGTTGCACTTTGTTCAAGCAGCACCACCGATATGGCCGCGCTGACGCCGGAGCAGAAGCAATTTTACAAACGCAACGGATACATCCTCCTCAGGAATCTGTTTACCGACGAGGAGTTTAGTCGGCTGTCTGATGAATATGACGACCTGTTCAGGAGGAAGAATGAAGCGAAAACTGAGAGTTCGTGGGTGGGGAGTGACGCCACGCACAGGGAGAGCTCAAGCCCCTACACGGTGAGTGCCGCCGCCGCCGGTGGTGGCGGTGGTGACGGCGGTGGTGGTGGCGGTGGTAGATAGTTGTCGCTACCTTTGTATTCACTATCGAGCGAGCGAGCGCGTCAGAATAAACGTTAACCAAAATTGAAATGTATTTTTAGGTGAAAGGTATCCACAATGTTCAGATGCACCACGCCGTCTTCGGCGAATTGCTTTACCACAAGAAGCTCTTGGACGCGCTCGAGGACGTGATGGAGACCAAGAACATAATCCTGCACCACACCAAGGCGCACTACAAACCGCCGGAGAAGGGCGCCTCGTACCCGATGCACCAGGTTCCTTGCTATTCATTATCAGTGTGTCGGTCTAGATCCGACAGATACTAACTTGACCAGAATGCTTTTTAGTATTCAGAAAAAAAGTATTAGGCATTAAACTTTTTTAATTGACGTTTTGTTATTCATTTATTTTGCCGCAGATGAGAATTCCATTAGATTATAACATTAAAAACAATTAAAACGTTACCTTTCAGGACTACCCGTACTTCCCGTACCGGGACGACTCCATGGTGGCGGCCTTCATAAGCTTGGACGACTCGTCGCCTGAAAACGGCGGCTTGTTCGTGTACCCGGGCTCGCACCGGCTGGGCCCGCTGGACGACGTGGGCGGCAGGGAGACCGCGCAGTTCCACTACGTGGACCAGGTTAACAACGCGTGCTTTCGGGAACTTCAGAACGAAGGAAAGATTCCACACCGCGCTCCTCACCACGACACAAACTTACGAGTGGGGCCTGCTGCCGGACAGAGCTGACTGCTCGAAGGCAGTGTTGCGGTGGCGTAACCGACGGTTTGGTAGCAAGGCGCCGCCGCGCTCACGTGGTGGCGCCGCCAACTCGCGAGCCGACCAGGTGGTAGGTCTCTGTTGCCGGAGACCGTCTGGGTACCACCGCAGCTCCTATTGCAACCGCCAAATAGTAGTGTGCGAACATTACTGTGTTCCGGTTTGAAGCGCGCTGTAGCTAGTGTAATTACTGCGGTAACGAGACTTAACACCTTATGTCACAGGCGACGAGCGCAATGTGGTGCAGTGTGTATCATCTTAACTAGCGCCGCGTTGTCATGGGCAAGCGTATCACTTACCATCAGGTGAACGTCTTGCTCGTCTTGTCGCATAATATTATTAAAAAAAAAAAAAGTGCTGCACGGGGAAGCGTCGCCAAGGTGACGAGCGGTTGTTAAAGTGTCTTTGCACTGTCCAGGACAAGTTCCCAATCGAGAAGGCGACGCCGGTGGTGGCTCGTCGCGGCGACGTGGTGGTGTTCTCCTACCTGCTGGTGCACGGCAGCACGGCCAACCTGTCGGCGCGGCCGCGGCGGATGCTGCTCATCCAGTACGCGGACGCCGAGGACGAGCCCGCGGGCGGCGAGCGGGGCCAGCCGGGCCGCGGGCTGGTGCTGCGCGGCGTGAACCCGCGCCGCGACGCGGACGTCGCGACGCGCCACCGCGACTAGCGGGCGCGGGCGCGGTGCTGCTTTGTTGCAGAAATAAAATATATACAGTAATAAAAGTTCTTAAAATGTATAGTATAGTAATAGTAGAATTAAAACAAGCAAAATGATATGCGTAGGTGTGTTTCATTGGTTGTCTTGTGGCGGGTGACGGTGACGGTGACGGGGACGGCGAGCAGCACCGCGCACGCGGCGGGTGTCGCCGGAGACGATGTTTCATGTAAATTGTTAATTGTTAACAATAGCAAATGAACTAAATACGCGTGCGGTGATCCAAGTTTAAAAAGTCGTCCCTTATATTGCTGAAGACCCAAAAAACACCACTCACCTCCGACCTGCTCACAGCGCGATGGTGCACGGCGACACGCGTCTGCCGGATTTGAACCTACAAGTGTAGTTACACAAGACACATAAGTTAGTACACAAGACGTCCACTCAACCCGCGGCAGGCGGCGCTGCGACGCTACTTACATAAAACACCTGCGTTTCGTCTGTTTTGTGAATTACTAACTTTGAAACCGCTGGGAGTTGCGATCGCTCGCTCAGGCGATAACAAGTGTATTTTTGTCGCTCCGTTAAACAATTGTTAAAAAGTGTTTCTGGTAACGTTATTTTGCAATACATCTACATAACCGTTTAGTGTACATATTATAATCCTTTTATGTATAAAAAGTTTGTGAAATTGTGCACTAATTACGTAGTTCTGACCAAAACTGTGTATACGTTTTGTTGCATACCTACACAGCGTACGACTCGTCCGACGCAGTGAAGGGGGTAGTTGTCGTATGCGGTCAAGCGTATAGTCAGAGCCGTATTCATAGTGGGATTACAAATATTATATTTATTTAAATAAGGATGTCAACAAAAAGTTTTTTTTGTGCCGGATGTTTAAAAGTTATTGAGAACAGGCAAATGCTGTGTTGTTCTATATGCAAACAAAACTACGACCTCACGTGTGCCAATGTATCTGAACAAAGGTTTAAGAATTTGATGACAGCTGAAAAGAAAAAGTCATGGAGGTGTGCACTTTGCGTTTGCAAACAACCAAAAAGTGACAACACAAACACTCCGATACGTCCTACTGAGGGGGTCACAATCCGACGCGGAGCAGCAACTGTAAGCCCTCCGGTACACATTGTTGACCCGTCATCACTTTACACGGAGAACTCCAGTCTGAGGTCATCGGAATCATTACAAGCCTCTGATATCCATCTCCTTGTTATGGAAATGCGACAATTCAGAGACGAAATGTCAGCTACACGACAGCAATTAAGCCTGTTGAACGAAACTATTAGCAACTTGAAATTAAGGATGGACAACTGCGAGAGTTCTATGGACCAAATGACAGTGCGCGTGGATTCTCTTGAGATCAAAATTACTGAATTATCTACGAGCTCCAGCAACATCGGAATGTTAGAAACTATTCAACAACTAAAAAATGATCTCAATGATCGAGACCAGGAGCTACTGTCGAACGACGTCGAGCTATCCTGCATTCCAGAGGAAAAAGGTGAAAACCCAACGCACATTGCCATTACTTTGGGAGATAAACTTGGTGTAAAATTAAGAGAAGAAGACTTTGTCAGCTGTAAACGCGTAGGGCCTGTACTGGACTCACTGGCAAATATCTCTGGTACAAAACCAAGTCCTAGACCCTTGGTAATTCGCTTCGCACGTCGTTTCACCCGGGATCAGTTACTACGTGCTGCTCGAGTTCGCCGTGGTGCAACCACTGATGGTACAGGGCTGCCGGGACCTGCACGCCGATTTTACGTCAACGAGAGACTCACACGTGTTAATCGACATTTGTTTCGGAAGGCACGTGAATTCTCAAGGCAACATAATTGGCGTTTTACATGGACCGTAGATGGCAGAATATATGTTCGCAAACACTCGAGCCCCGATGCTCAACGTCATCGCATCAGAACGGAAAGTGATATTTTGCGGGTTTTTGGCGCAAACGATGTTGGTGCTTATAATACCGCGAATGTCTAACACTTATGGCAGGAGCTTCAGGTTCATCACTTATTACAATTTACTCTTTTATACTTCTCTCTTCAGCAGCCAATTTATATATTCAAAAATATTGGTAAGTTATTTTAATTCTTTTATTATTACAAAATATGAAGTTTTCTTTTATAAATACGACTCACGCCTTCTGTTTATATTTGTCCATTCAGAGGCTGGTGCAGTCCTCATTTTTAAAAAAGCTTTTAATGATTGCTTTGTATCAAGGCGAGGAATACATGCGAAAATCTATCTAAACTATATAACTGTTCTTGTCTTAGCGTCACAAATATATAGATATATGGCTTTCCTTGTTAATTTACCCATTAAGCTTCAATATAGAAATTTTCATGGCTATACGAATTGTGAGTTGGCTTTTAATATTCATTTGGAGGTTACTTATAGAAAATACTGTAAATGCTTGTTCAACTTCTCAATATTATCTGTAGCTATAGTTGTAATGAAATTTTGTTATTGTCTTGCATTATTATTTAAAACTAATTGGTTGAATTTCATCAAGTACGTTGTGTTATGTATTCTCATATTTTTTCCCATTATTATTTGCTTCTGCTTACTTGTACTGCATTCTACTTACTGCTGTTATCCATTATGTGATTGTATTAGCATAATCAATTCTGAATTAGTGCCAATGGCAGTGATGTGTGCGGCAATGATACAACTCTTGGGCTCAATGATCCGAATAAACGTCCTTTTGATTTTTAAATACACTCTAATGCCAATTTATAAGCCTTACATGCAGTTTTGTAAAGATAATCTGCATTACTTTTTAAAGGAACTCACTCTTTCTGTACAATATATTACAATAACTATCTCACGTTCTGATGGCGCCGTATACTGAGCATCTTAAGTTAGCGCTATATAATGCAGGATCCTTACATACAGGACAGGACGATTTTGTTATCGCAATAGACTGTTCTACACCAGATATTGTAGCAATAAATGAAACATGGTTAAGGTCAGGGCAACACAAATGTGCGCCAGCAATACCTGGGTACCGAATGCACAGCCTGCCACGTCCGTTATCCATGCGTGCAGGCAGAGGTGGCGGATTGGTATTTTACGTGAAACGCGGTATAAATATTCGTCTAGGTAACCATATGAAAGCAAATATAGAGCAAATGTGGTTCTACACGCGCATAAATGGACTTCGCATTGTTATTGGTACAGCATATAGACCTCAGTGGATAAATGTTGACTTATTTATAGACGAACTTACAGAAGTTATTACCTCGCTTTCCAATTTTGACTACATTATAGTAACGGGTGATTTTAACATTAACATGCTAGATGTTACAAATAAAAACACTATAAAATTAAACCAATTCCTGCAGACAATGAATCTTAAACAAGTTGTAAGTGATCCTACTCATTTCTCAACTGAAACTCAAACCTTGATTGATTTGGTTTGCACTAACGCATCAGTCCGGAGTGTAGCAGTCTCGAATATTACCTCTTCTCTCGGTCATGCTATGATTAACGTTGAATTCATGGTAAAGAAACCTAAAGGCCGCCCGAAATACATAATTTACAGAGCAATTAATAGAATAAATATTGATAATTTTAATAAAGATTTAGATCTCATTGATTGGGAATCTGTGACGTTGCTAAATAATGTTGACCTTATGGTGGATAGATTTAATCATTTGCTATTGTCCCTATTTAATCTATACGCCCCAATTAAAAAAGTTAGGATCAAAGATCGTAGGGTCCCCTGGATAACGGACACGTGTCGAGTGATGATAGGTTTACGAAACAAAGCATACAAAAGGTATCGGAAAACTGGTTTAGAAACTCACAGAGAATATTACAAAAACTTGAAGAGGTTTGTTGTTAAAAGCGTCTATAGTGAAAAACGTGCTTACTTTAATGAACACATAAACTCGCAAATCAATAATGGAAAAATATTTTGGAAAAATCTCAAAGATAAAATTTTACTTGACCCTACTAAAAGCAATTATTTGCCAAACTGTTTTAATAACCCGGATGATATCAATAATCATTTTTTAAATATTCCGCATTCAAGCGATGTATCTATGTCAGAAATGACGTATTACGAATTTCACCGATTCTGTAACGACACCTTTCAGCTCCAACGAATTTCTGAAAACGATGTCGCTTCCTATATTAAATCTATAAAATCTAACTCTCTCGGAAAGGATGGAATTAACAGAGATATGATTCTATTGACTCTTCCTCGTACATTAGATGTTATAACTTCTATTATAAATTTTTCACTGTCTACATGTACTGTTCCTTGTCAATGGAAGGAAGCAGTGGTGACACCTTTACCCAAAGTAGAAAGTGCTAAACAGTTTAAAGATCTCCGTCCCATTAGTATTTTACCGTTTTTGTCTAAATTACTGGAAAGGGCTGTATACACTCAATTAATTAAGTACATTGAAAAAAATAACATTTTACCGCTGTTTCAATCAGGGTTCCGTAAAGGCCGAGGTACTATCACTGCTTTGTTGGATGTTACAGACAACATTCTCGCTGATCTAGATCTTGGCAAAGCCACTATTTTGACGTTATTAGACTTTTCCAGGGCATTTGACAGTCTTAATATCTCTTTGCTGTTATCTAAACTAGCTTATTATGGACTCGATTATAAAACTTTAGGTTGGTTTAATAGTTACTTGTCAGGACGATCACAAGCTGTAAAGTTGGTTAGAAGTGACGGGTCTACCACATTTTCTGAGCCAAGGATTGTTGAACGAGGAGTTCCTCAAGGCTCTATTCTCGGTCCTCTGCTTTTTATATTATATTCAGCAGATCTTGTCAAAGTTATCCGAAATTGCAAATTTCATTGTTATGCTGATGACGTTCAACTTTACGTCTCGGAGAAACCATCAGCCATCGATAATGCTGTTCTTAAAATGAACGAGGACCTCGATCGGATTGCTAAATGGTCACACAGTAACTCTCTTCTTCTTAATCCTCTTAAATCGATATATATGGTCTTTGGAACCAAACTACATCGTAATATAATTATGACCAAAAACATCAAAGTCCGAATTGAGGGAAAAGAAATAAACTGTGCTGATGAAACCGGGAACTTAGGTATCACTTTTGATAGCCATTTACGTTTCGAAAAACACGTCACCAATGTGGTCAGAAATTGTTTTTATCGGTTAAGAGTCTTATACAAGATCCGTCATCTTCTTTCTGTTAAAACTCGTATCCTTTTATCTGAATCCTTAATCCTCTCAAAATTAAATTACGGCGATGTTGTTTATGGACCCCGCCTCCTATCCAGGACTCGCCGTATAATTCAGCGAGTGCAAAATGCTTGCTGCCGATTTTGCTTCGACATTCCAGCCCGTAGTCATATCTCTCCACATCTCCATAAATCCTCCATGCTTAATATGGAATCACGTAGGCAGTTACATTTGGCTTCACTTTTATTTGGGGTTTTAAAATATAAGACACCAGAATATTTATACTCTAAAATAAAATTTTGTCCTATTCAAGATACATCAAATATTAGAAGTGCGCGAACCTACCTCTCTTATTATAAACATAAAACTGTTGCTTTTACGGGCAGTTTTCGTCATCAGGCCACGATAGTGCTTTGGAATGAATGATATACCTCCACCATTGCGTCAATGTAACACCATTCTTACCTTCAAAAAACATTATAAACTCTTCCTACTGGAAAAACAGTGTATGTGAAAACACTTCATTGTGGCATATATTATATTATTCTCTGTTTTGTGTACAACATATTTAAGTAGGTGTATCTAGTGTTAACAATTATATATTTTTTTTAAGTATAATTTAATTTAGGAGCAATGAATCACTCTTAATGCGACCGCACTCTGGGCGGTAGTTGAAAAACAGTGTTTCACCTCCAGCAGGTGAATAATCCACTGAGCTATGGCCTTTTGTACCATTGCTGCACACACACTATATATTTATATCTGAATAATTGTGTCTAAATGGTAAATTGTAATTATGTAAAAAAAAAAAAACCTTGTTTGTTTGCGTGTATGTATGTGTGTGTTTATATTGGTTACAATAAACGTTTTATCTATCTATCCATCTATCTAAACCGAGCTGGTACATTTCTTAACAATGTCATCGTGCCCTGCACCGCACCTGCGGAGTTGTCGAGTCACCGGGCGGGACGGTGCCCGGCAGTAGTCGACTACGCAATTAACTCTTATACTTTATATAATAAATCGTTACTCGTACTTGCTGCAGCAGATGGTGAGTGGAGACCTGTTCAGCATCATGTCACAATACACTTTTAATACATTTTTTTACGTAATTCTTTTTTTTTAGCAACTGTTGTATATGTATGTTGAATAAAGTTTTCTTTCTTTCTTAAATGTAGACCTGGCGCGAGGCTGATCCTCGCCGCGTGGTGATGGAAGGTTATTTTTATAGAACCAAACAGTGTGCTCTGCAACTTGTTTTCATTTACGGTAGGTACCACCGCAACTCGTACTGCTGCCGCCGAACAGTCGTGTGCAAGCGCCCCTGTGCTCCGGCGAGCAGCGCGCTGCGGCTAGAGGGACTGCCGGGGCAACGAGACCTAACATTTAGTGTTTCAAAAGGATGAGAGTAATGTGGTGCAGTGTATACCATCATAACTAGCGCCGCGTTGTTATGGGAGGGCGTATCAGTACACTATCAGGTGAACGTCCCGCTCGACTCCTGGTTTCAAATTCACGTATACGGTCAACGGTACAACTGACCCGCCTGTACTGTTTGATTGGCCACGTTTCATATGGCACGTTGACAATGGTGCCGTGACGCTGCAGAAGGAAACGCAGCAACAGCACCGACCGGCGCCGAGCTATAGAGCAACCAAGTTGTAAGTAATTAAATGTTTCTCTTTGTACCCGCCGTTACACGCTTTAGTAGCAGCACAAGCGTGCGACGCGGGCGGTGCGGCGGTGCGAGTGGAAATCCGGAAGAAATTCATATGAATCAATGAAATAAAGCAGGAGCGGGCGCGCGACCCTCCGACCGGTCGATAAAGTGACCGGCGAGCGCGGGTTATGTAACGCCGCGCGCGTCAGAGTCGCGGCGCGGCTGATAACGACGTGTTTGTGTCCAAATTTTTCCAGATAATCCCATGGAACGATCGGATCAGGTGGCGTTGTTTAACATAGATAGCTGCGACCCGCGATATCGATTCTTTTATAACGCGGCGGGGCCGGCCGCCGGACTACTCGCCGCTCGACCACCCGCCGAACCGAACCTCAACAGCCGAGAAGTCAAAATGGGAAGACTGACAGCCGAGGACAAGAAGTTCTATAAAGAGAATGGGTACATCATTCTCAAGAACATAATACCGGAAGACGAACTGTCAAAAATTATCGAAGAGTATGATAAACTCTTCAAAAGAAAGAACCAGGCGAAGCTCGAGACCTCGTGGGTCGGCAGCGACGAGAATTTCAGGCAGACCGACAGCCCGTACACTGTAAGTGTTGCAGTTAAATAAGTTTTCCCAGATTACGAAGGCACGCGTGCGAATGGGGCTCGCCGGGTGTCCGCGTGCCGCGCGCGGCGGGCTCGCCGGGTGTCCGCGTGCCGCGCGCGGCGGGCGCGCCGGCGGTACCAATAGTGCGAGTCCCGACTAATTTATGGATTCCGTTTTGATAAGCTGTTGTGTAATATGTTTGGTCAAGAACGCGTCGGGTCGCGTGCATTGCGAAACTTGTGACCTCATGTACCGCGCGCGATACGTTATCCCTGGCCCGTGACCCCGCGCACCCCGGGGTTGCAATAACACGGACAAACGTGCAGATAACCCGCCCGCCCGCGCCCGCCCGCACCCGCCCCCGCCGCGCGGTGGAGAAGTTATTTTTTTCTTCTATTTCTTCTTCACAAACAGCCTGTCCGACATCTGTTCGCGTGTTTGTCTGCTGCTAACGTCCTCACTTACCGTCGAAAGATGCGATTCCTAGTTATGCACATTTTTGTCGTGTCGCCGAACTCCTCGTCCGGATCATATTTGTGTTACTATAAGTAAAACTGTACTGACAAGCCTTTAGTTTGCGTTTGGCTGAATTTTATTAGAATGATTTTCTTCCAGGTGAAAGGAATCCACAACCTGCAGTTCCATCACGCCGTCTTCGGCAGGGTGCTATACAACGACAGCCTACTGGACGCTCTGGAAGACATCATGGAGACGGAGAACATCATTTTGCATCACACGAAGGCGCAGTTTAAACCACCAGAGAAGGGGGCGTCATATCCAATGCACCAGGTTAATATATGATTTAAGTAAATTAAGTTAAACTTTGCACGGAGATTTGATGCTGCTTCTCGTCCAGCTGAGCACCAGCGGGTGGAAGGCCCGCTGCCTGGGATCCTGTATTAAATTACGCAAGTTAGAAATACCCTGCGCTGCAGGCGAGTGGTGCTGGTTCAGCCGTCATGACAAACTGCGCACATAGCATGCGTTATATAACGTTCATAGCAATACGCGTCATCGTTCCCTTGCAGAAAAACAATAACAAAATGTCGTGGTGGCGTCTCTTTCCACTTTCAGGACTACCAGTACTTCCCTTACAAGAACGACTCCCTGGTGGCCGTGTTCATACATCTGGACGACACCACGCCCGAGAACGGGGGCCTGTTCGTGTACCCCGGCTCCCACAAGCTCGGACCCCTGGAGGACGTCGGCGCGCAGGAGACGGTGCAGTTCCATTATGTGGATCAGGTCAGCGTTGATTCTATTCTGTGACTTCTCGGAAATGCTCTAATGAAAAACATTAATCATTTTATTTCGACGATGAACTGACGTGTCATCCCGTCAGCGTGTCGTCACTGTGAACATGCCCCGCCCCCCCCCCGCCGCCCCCCCGCGGTGCGCTCCGCGCGCCCGCGCCGCCGTAGTTTGGTGGAGCTAAGCAGAACGTTGACACTACACTATAAGTATACTCCAAGCCGCAGGATGGTGACCCTCCGCAGTTCCTGAGCAGGTCAATGCTTCAACACATCGGACGGCACATCTCGCAACTCCACTAATGTTTACATAGAACTTAAAATTTGAACTCCGCCAACTTGGACGTCGCCGCTGACGAATCTAAAATATTTTTCAGTCGAAATTCCCGATCGAGAAGGCGACGCCGCTGATCGCCAAGCGCGGCGAGATCGTCGTGTTCTCGTACCTGCTGGTGCACGGCAGCACGCCCAACAGCTCCAGCAGGCCGCGGCGCATGATGCTGGCGCAGCTCGCGGACGCGCACGACACGCCCCTCGGGGAGGAGAAGGCGCAGCCCGGCCGCGGCTGGCTGCTGCGCGGCGTGAACCTGGAGCGGGACGCCACCCTGGCGAAGCGCCACGCTTCCTAGCCAGCTCTCTCGGCGGCACCGCGCGCTGCGTGTGCGCCTGTGCGCGTGGGGGGGGGGGGGTGGGGTGTGGAATACTTTAGACACTTAAAGCTAACTCATCGTAATGTATTTTTTAACAAACCGCTAATAAACGTATGTCGGTACGAAGTACAGTTTCTGTTATTTACTTGTATCACGTACTTGTCGCCGGGCGCCGGGCGCCCCCTCTATTGGGCGTTCTGTCAATAAATAGACTATGCTTTCTCCATTTTCTGGTTCACAGTTGCATGAGGGGCTGTCTCTACATCTGTGTGGATAGTTGCCGATACCGCCGCGCCCTGTTGCTGTGAGCTCCGGTTTCCTCGCTGCAGTCCTATAATTGTGTCCGGGAACAATGTTTTCGTGGTCGGGCCTGTTCCACCCTGTCTGTGACGTCGTTTCCATACATCAAGGGACTCCATTCTTATGCGTGTCTCGATCAATGAAACGGGACGACACCTTTCGTAGTCAAGTATAATGTTGCAGAGTTACCTTTACTGCTCTGTGCGCAGCAGACAGCGGCCTCGCCCCTGCGGTTGTATTGTACTGCAGAGTAACGCAGCGCGCGACCGACGCGGCCGACGGGACTCTCAGCCGTGCTAAGTGACACCTCTGTCAGTAACAATTTGTCGTTAGTAAGAATATTACTCTGTGTGAGTAAGGCTTGCACTTGAAATATATATATAGTCGTTCAGGAAACCTTTGCCAAGTGTCCTTAGCATTGCTTTATTAATACCTTCGTAAAGAACGTCCGTCATTTTTTTTTATTATGTATGGACTACCGCTTGACTACAATCCCGCCTGATGGTAAGTGGCGATGTAGTCTTTGATGGTAAAGCGCGCTAGTCTAGAAGAAACCTATTCACTCTTCTCTTAAAGACTCCCACATCGTAACTGGACGGAAACACCGAGGCCGCAGACAATTCCAGTCCCTCAGTCAGTCTCGTTTTGCTTCGTCCTATTGCGCGGGATATCGACAACGAAGGGATGAATGTCTGCGGTGTGTCTAAACGTCCGATGGTAAAAGGGTGATGGTGGTATCAAGTCATGTAGTTCCTGCGCACAGTCACCGAAATGCAACCGATAGAAAACCAAAAGGCTCGCCACCCTACGGCGGTGACTCAGGCTATCATGTTTATTACGTGTCAGCTCAGGGTCACCCACTAACCTTATGGCTCGCCTCTCCACCGAGTCCAAAGCAGTCAGATGGTGTTTGGCAGCACCCGCCCAAATGTGACAGCAATACTGCACACACGATCGGACCTGCGCTTTGTACAACGTTAGAAGCTGGTCCGGTGTGAAGTACGGTCGTACTCTGGGAAGGACTCCTAGCGTCCTTGCAGCCGTTTTTGCTTTAGACTCAATAAACCGCCCATAGCTGAGGTCTGACGATATTTCGATCCCCATCATCTGGAGGCGGTCGGTGCACTACAAGGTTGCATTCCGAAAAGTAGGAGCCAAGATAAACGGAGTCCTTTTGGCAGTGAATAGACACGCCTGCGTTTTGGTTGGATTGAATCTCACAAGATTGGCCTTGCCCTAATTATAGACTGCCTCTAATTTGCGATCCAACTGCTCAACCATGGTCTCTCTCTGGAGCTGTACTTGATCTCGACTGATCTGAGGTCCGACCAGACACCTCGCCACAACTGTACTGTCGTCAGGATACCCAAGAATACCGGGAACCAGAAGGTCGTTGACGTGCAGCAGAAAAAGAGTTGCAGGGAGAACGAATTCCTGAGGAACACCAGCATTAATCGTTATTGGGTCAGATGAACACCCTTCGACGACCACACAGAAAGACCGTTCACTGAGAAAATCCTTGACCCAGCCAATCACACCAGGAGATAAGACATATCCTGGAATGATTAAACAGGCATGCCATACCCTGTCAAAGGCCTTGGATACGTCTAGGAAGACAGCTATTGCTTCCCTATTCTTCTACAAGGCTTCGGCCTATAAGTGAGTGGCATAGACCAGAAGGTCCCCAATAGACCGATTTCGGCGAAATCCGTACTGTCGGTCACTGAGGAGGTCGTTATGTTCTAGATGTGCCATGAGCCGTTTATTGATTATGCGCTCCATAGTTTTACATAGTATGGAGGTGATAGAGATGGGTCGGTAATTAGCAGGGTCGGCACGGCAACCTTTCTAAGAAACAGGCTGGACGTTCGCGAGCTTCCAGGATATCGGGACTATTCCAGTTTTCAAAGAGAGATGATACAGGCGTGTCAGTACAGGAGACAACTCAGGCGCGCATGTTTTAAGTACTATAGCTGGTAATCCATCTGGTCCACTAGCTTTGTCCACGTCCAGATCACGCAACGCGTGTACAAACTGTGACGCTGGAGCGAAATGAACACAGATTTGAAATAGATATAAACGAATTCAACGGCGGATGGAGGGCCCATCCAATGTTGAATTAGATTATTATTGAATACCTAAAGAGTGTATTTAATATTTAATCCCTTAACAAAATCACAAGAAAATAAGTCGCGCTGATATTTACTGTCGCATAGTAACAGTGCCAATCTCCATTAGTTGGAGGGGCACATTAAGAAGAAGAAGTAACAGTGCGCAAACCTACCTTCTGTACTCGGAGGGCCGGCGCCAGGTATTTCCAAATACTTACACACCAGGACCGCCGGGATTCAGTTCCGTTTAGCGCGGTCGACGTGCGCTCCGTGCTCTTTGTGTTAATTAAAGTCTCCCATAAAATTTCTTCGGTCTATTCATTCTGAACTGCTGCGTTTATTTTGCGACTTCATTTAATTTCATTGTTCGCTGCGAAAGGAATCCGAACGACGGAATTATTCCCGCCGTAATTGGTCGCGACTGTTTTATTCAACGCGCAGGCTTTGTGTCTGAAAGTGTAGATCCCGGCGCCGCTCTAGATCATTGTACCCGGCTTTTTGTTCGGACGGTTCTGTTTTTGTAAAGTATGCGGGATTAACGGATGTTAGCGCATCAATTAAATTAAGAAGATGAGGAGAAAATCGAGAACAAGTAGCACATCTATACAAAAGGGTAAAGGATTTTTCATATTTCTCGTCCAAACGGTCCTCACTTCCGCCTGCCGCGCACCCCGCTGCGTCCGCGCGTGGCCGCCGCCCGGACACCCGCTGCGTCCGCGCGTGGCCGCCGCCCGGACACCCGCGGCACCCGCGGCAGCAGGCTGCGCACTGCGCACTGCCCACTCAGCTGACAACATCATTCCGGTCTTGAACCGGACTTGTCACCAGGTGGTAGGTCTCTGTTGCCGGAGACCGTCTGGGTGGGTACCACCGCAGTGACTATTGCAACCGACAAATAGTAGCGTGCGAACATTACTGTGTTCCGGTTTGAAGGGCGCTGTAGTTAATGTAATTACTGGGGTAACAAGACAACACCTTATGTCTCAGGCGACGGTCGCAAAGTAAATCGCAAGTGTGCAATTGTACATTGTGTATGAATGAATGTTAAGTTAGTGGCGGATATAGACAAGCGCGCGGCGGAACTCGTGTTCGTTAACTAGTTAACAGTAAAAAGTGCTTCAATTTTCGTAACACACATATACTAATAAAGCAATAAGAACTGCAGCGTGCCTAAATATTTGTTAACGATTTAGTCCGCCCCCGCCGCCCCCGCCGCCCCCCGCGCCCGCGCCCCCGCGCCCGCCCGCGAGCTTCACAAATGTTTGTTGTTAAACGTATTTACGTAAGCGCCGGCTCACGGAGCTCAGCGACGTTTTAAACATGTTTGTTAGAGCTAAACGGTTGAACCGACGGATCGCGACAGACAGCGCAAGTTCAGAACGACTCTTTTGTGTAATCCGTCATTAACACGCTCAAGTTTATTTTTAAGTTTTTACGCAAAAGTTTAGGCGCCGGGTCCTGTGCGGCGCCGACCCGTCGCACGACGTCACGGAGAAAGGATGGGACAGGACGTCACAGATGACATGTCGGAGTGAAGTAGACTCGTGAAGGAAATGGCGTCACGGCAGGAAACAAAAAGTATGAGGAGACCGAGTCGGGCTGTTATTATTGTATTTATTTCTTTACTAGCAGAGTCCCGAGACTTTGCTTGCGTACGTACCTTCTTAGATGTTAGACGCGAGAATGTGGACGGGGGAGGGTTTAACAATATAACAATATAATCGTTGTGTGGTTGTATAAAAACTACTTATGCGAATAAAATAAATAAATAAAGTTAATCATCTTTCGTTCTACTGCAGAGCCGACAGGTTTTTTTCTCGTTCCCCTTTGGTTTACGTTGGCCAAAGATTCTGTTACATTTTTACACAATATTACAAAGTTAAATTGAGGAACAACTTCACCATTTCCCGATCACCTACCGCTAGCTGCCGCCCGTCTGCGCCTGCGTCTTATACGCGCCCTGTATACCACACAACCCCCCTCCCCCCGCGCCGCCCACTCCCCCCGCAGTAGTGAGTACTAACCACCCCCCCCCCCTCCCCTCACCTCGCCCCTCTCGTCCGCCACGTCTGTCCCGGCTTGTATTAGCGTCTTATTTAACTTTACAATTTTTCGCTGAGTCGCCGCCGGGCGATTTATTATTCAATGCCCGCTTCTAGAGTCGGATTAACTTTTATTTAGGGGAGTGCTTAATATTGTCGAGAGGTCGCGGCGGGCAGCTGCCCTCCCCCGTCCCGCCTGCCCGCCGGACACCCGGCCGCGGTAATTACTTGTAATTTGCACCTTGAACAAAAAGCTATAACTTATACTACAGCCTACAGTACTAACAGTTACTGCCAAACACATTCTATATGTGCCCGTAGGTGTGTACCCCGGGTTTCCTCGATACAGGCATCGCCTAGTGAGGAACCCATTAGTTAAAACTTAATTAATTAAAAAACAAAACAATAATAACCGTTGAATACTAAAAAATTGTAAACAATAGTACTTAATCATGTCCACCGTTATTTTCGGGTATTTTGTAATTTGTTTCTTATTTGAATTTGCACGTCGAGGTTTCCTACAACAGAGGAGCGCGTGCAAAGTAAAATTAGAATACAAACACAATTGGACTTCTCGTGTGTGCCTCATTGGAGGTCCTTAAGTAATAAATAAATAAATAAATGGATAAAAAAAAAAAAAATATATTAATTTTCTCAAATGACAATAATATTTTTCTAAAGCGTTCATGAAAATACAACAGAGTAGACAGTTAACTTGAGGTTAAACTCTCGTTAACCGTCCGGCCGGGTTCCGTACGTGCGCGACAGATTGTAGTGTCAGTAACGTTGTACTGCCAACGTAAAGTTCACCTCCACAAAAGCTGCACTTCCGTTTGCCGCCTGCCGATGTTAACTAACTACATAATGATATTGAATGAATATTTATCCGTAACTAAAAATTTGGAAATTTGAAACAGGAAGAGGTCCCCGTCCCCGCAACCAGCCGAACCGAACGGTTATGTTTAAACGAGTGCACTGACTGCCGCTGCACGATTAACAGCTTCCGGTACGCGAGACAGAAGCACTCCAGCGGCGTGCTGTCCGCGAGCCTGCAGCACTCCTGCACTTAACCAGCAACGAGCTCGTGCTGCTGCGGCTCTTCTTCGTGGAGGTTTCAGGAGTAGACTAGTGGTAGACCGGGTGCAGATAGTGCGGCGGTGGTATCCCTGAGTGTGCAGTAACAGACACGAACAGCAGTTCGGCAGCCCGTTACAAATCTTCTCGACAATGTGTAACGACGCGTTGTGTTGTTTACGTTTATAATTATTTCACCTCCATTCAGACTCAGAAGACCCCACCCGAAGGTCACGGGCTGCCTAGGAACGCCGGGAAGTGCTTTTGCTTCAACTCGCTCCCTCTCTCCTGCTTGACCATCGTTTATATGAGACCGTCCATGTGGTGCCGATGGGGTCATAGGTTTGGCTTTTCCCCACGCCCCGTGACCTTCGCCGGGCGGAGGGTGCGGTGCGAGGCCGTCTGCTGCCGCCTCGTTTATTTCAAGACAAATAATTATCAGATTAATCATTGAGTCACCGCTTGTACTGCAGCCACCATGCTATACTTAACTTATACCTCGCACTAACAATAATTTGACAGTCACGTGAAACATCAACAACAATAAAAAGAATCAAACCTCGTGGTGTATTATTCTCGCCGGCGCCCCGCAGGTGCTGCAGCTCACCTTTAACAGTTAAACTTCTCTGCCGGTCGACAGTACCAACAATATCTTGAATGGATTTACCTGAAGAAGCTGTGCCGCTCTTTAAACCATGGGTGGCGGGTCCTCCGACAGACATTGAAAGTGTGTTGTCGGTGTCAGTGGTGCGCGGGGGTGCGCGCGGGGTGCGCGGGGTGCTAAGTCAGTGTTCCCAGTAACGCGCCGGTGCTGCCCCCTCCGGGCGCGCTCACAAAGTGCTCCGCATCGGGAACGTAAATATTTTCTAAGCATTTACTTGTAAACGCCTCCCCTTCGTTAAGTTCTGATGAAACTTCACCGTCTGTGTGTATGTTCGCTCCCCTCCTCTCTTCCCACCTCCTTTCCGCCCGGTTCACGCGGTGCTTTTTTTTCGTTTTCACTTCACGTTCAAAGATATTTCCAATGATATTGTTGATTTTGATATTAGACATAGATGAAGATATTGTTGATTTGAGATTTTCAAAGATATTGTTGTTGAGTTAAGCGTCCTTTATTAGCAGCGCCTGCGGGCACTCCCGCAGGTTATGTACATTTACACCGGCGTGCAGTGAGCTCCGTTGTAGTGAAGTACAGCGCGCAGGCAGACGGGCGCCGTGTGTGTGATCGCGGAACACATTTCTGTGGACAACGCACCGGCTCCGCGCAGTGCGGTGCGCGGGGCGGTAAGTGCTCACTGTCGACCTACCTTCGCTTAAACTTATAGATAAACGTATGAAAATTTAATTAAATCATTGTATTTAGTTCCGCGCGCGGCGCAGTGGAGCGGCGGGGGCGACCCGCGTCTCGTCCCCGCGGCCCGCAGCGGGGCGCGGATAACTCATTTGTACAGACCGACACACATCGCGTGCAAGTATCGTGTGTGTGCGCGCTGGGCCCGCTGGACGCTTGATTCCGGAGCAGGTAGACGGTGCTGCGGCGCGCGTGCTGCCGGCGGCGTTACGCGCGAACTCAAGGGGAGGGCGGCGTTTACTTAAAATACTTTTATTAGCCTTAATAAAACTTGATGCGACGGCGCTGCGGGGTGGGGAGAGGATTTCCTTAAGGACTCACAATCCCAGAGCGAGCGCAACAGTTCTCCTCGCGAGGCGCCCTGCGTTCAACAAGGATTTCAATGTAGTCAATGAGCGTGTAGATGGCGACACCGCGCCCCGTGTACTCAAGCGGGACAAATATAATTATTTGTGTGTATGTATGCTCGGATTATTCCTCCTAGGAATACAGTCTTTTCGTACGTTTATCTGCTGGTAGGTCTCTGTAGTTACAGACCGTCTAGGTAGGTGCCACCGCTGTTCCTGTTCCTACCGCTAAACAGTAGTGTGCAAACATTACTGTGTTCTGGTTGGAAGTGTGCTTGTAAGCTAGTGAAATTACTGCGGTAACGAGACTTAACACTTTATGTTTTAAGGCGTCGAACGCGATGTCATGCAGTGTGTACCATCTTAACTAGCGGCGCGTTGTTATGGGCGAGCGTATCACTTACCATCAGCTGAACGTCTCGCTCGTCCCGTACAATTAAAAAGAAGCGCCCGGGCGCGTCCGGGGGATAATCATCATCAGCTCGACGAGACGCACCGACCGTTTAAACAGTCAACGTGACCTGGTGCTGCGCAGACATTCACAGTAGCACCTCATCGGTATGCTGAATGAACAGCTACAGAATAATAGGTACGTTTGTCTTCCCACCGCTGGGCGCAAGTTTGTGATGTTCCGGAGTGTGACGGGATGCAGCATGATGTCCGGTGGCGCCGTCGCTTATATCCGGGCGCGGCTCCGCGCCGGGCGGGTGAGACTGAAAGCAAAGTTTAACTTTTAAATACTTAACTTACAGTGTGCTCTCGTCGCCGCTGCTGTTCAGTGTTTCAGATCCTCACACTTCGCTCCACGTTGAAAGTGCTACGGGAGTGCGTCCGCCGCCCGCAGACCCGATATTAACAATTGTTCCTTTGTATTGGTGTCACCGGTGAGCGTGAGCACACGCCGGCGGATATTAAACAAAAATTGATTTCATTGAACATATACACAGCGTTCCCGCGCTACTGTATATCTCTGGGGTTTGCGTGACGTCTCCCGGAGGGCTGAGCCGTGTCACTAAACGTAACGGTGACAGTTGTCGTTACTAGAGAAACATTTGCCAATTATTTCTTGGTATTTAATATATAATATTTCCTCGTGTGTCGCTACACTGTACGCGTACTGCTCATTAAATGTTTTTGTCGTTAGCACAGCCGCGGGGCCGCGAGGCCACGGGGGTCGGGGGCTGGGGGCCGGCGATGCTTTGAGACGGTCGATAATAAGTAATATAAAAATTACATTTTAGAAAATATTGATACTTTCCAATGACACACATGCACCCAGACACAGCCGCAGACAGCCGCAGACAGCGCCGCAGAGACGGAGTCATTCTGCGACGAGATTATGTACGTCGAGGTGGTCGAGGTTTTCGTCTTCAGCTCTTAAATATTATCACAAAAATAATGTTTTTAAAGTATTTACCTGCAAGTTACTTTGAACCCTGAACATTTAACTGCCGCTCCCGCCCCCAGTCCCCGGGCGGCAGCGTGCGGACATAACTATTCGTTATTTATATTAGATTTTCCGTATTTATTTTTGCGCCACCGGTCACTACCTGTACGAGCCCATGTCAAGTGAAGCCGAGGGTAATTAGAGGACGAGCAGCGCCGGTCGTTACACCACGCGGCCGGGAGACGAGCGCCGCGCACAAACAGGAACAAGTAAATAATAAAGAAGGTATCACAGTTATATGTAGTAACCGGTGTTAGTCGGCTTGCTACGTTACAATTGATAATTGATTTTGAAACAATTCCGAAATATATCGGAGAGATAAACTTCATAAAACTCCGAATTGTATTCACTTAACCACGTCGAGTAAAGGAGTAGTAAAGTGCTGCTGCTGCTGCTGCTGTTGCGCAGCCCGAGCACACAACACTCTTTCTATATGTATGTAAGTGTTGCCAACTAATATCACGTGCTTTGACGGTGAAGGAAAACAACCTGAGGAAACCTGCATATCTATGTCATGACCATCATTGGTCAGACTAGTACGTGAAATGGAGAAGGCCAATGGCAACACCACTCCGTTATAATTAAAGTACATAAGTTATATTTACTATAATAATTTTTTAGGAACAAATAACTGTCACATTCCAAATCTTTTTGACAGAATGTAGTCTATCAGGTCCGCCAGATGGTAACGCGGTTTGTGCTCGACTGATGTATTGACGTGAAAACGAATGCATTTTATGTCGCGCGCCGAAACTAAAACAATATCCAATATCCAATATCCAATATCCAATATCCAATATCCAATATCCAATATCCAATATCCAATATCCAATATCCAATATCCAATATCCAATATCCAATATCCAATATCCAATATCCAATATCCAATATCCAATATCCAATATCCAATATCCAATATCCAATATCCAATATCCAATATCCAATATCCAATATCCAATATCCAATATCCAATATCCAATATCCAATATCCAATATCCAATATCCAATATCCAATATCCAATATCCAATATCCAATATCCAATATCCAATATCCAATATCCAATATCCAATATCCAATATCCAATATCCAATATCCAATATCCAATATCCAATATCCAATATCCAATATCCAATATCCAATATCCAATATCCAATATCCAATATCCAATATCCAATATCCAATATCCAATATCCAATATCCAATATCCAATATCCAATATCCAATATCCAATATCCAATATCCAATATCCAATATCCAATATCCAATATCCAATATCCAATATCCAATATCCAATATCCAATATCCAATATCCAATATCCAATATCCAATATCCAATATCCAATATCCAATATCCAATATCCAATATCCAATATCCAATATCCAATATCCAATATCCAATATCCAATATCCAATATCCAATATCCAATATCCAATATCCAATATCCAATATCCAATATCCAATATCCAATATCCAATATCCAATATCCAATATCCAATATCCAATATCCAATATCCAATATCCAATATCCAATATCCAATATCCAATATCCAATATCCAATATCCAATATCCAATATCCAATATCCAATATCCAATATCCAATATCCAATATCCAATATCCAATATCCAATATCCAATATCCAATATCCAATATCCAATATCCAATATCCAATATCCAATATCCAATATCCAATATCCAATATCCAATATCCAATATCCAATATCCAATATCCAATATCCAATATCCAATATCCAATATCCAATATCCAATATCCAATATCCAATATCCAATATCCAATATCCAATATCCAATATCCAATATCCAATATCCAATATCCAATATCCAATATCCAATATCCAATATCCAATATCCAATATCCAATATCCAATATCCAATATCCAATATCCAATATCCAATATCCAATATCCAATATCCAATATCCAATATCCAATATCCAATATCCAATATCCAATATCCAATATCCAATATCCAATATCCAATATCCAATATCCAATATCCAATATCCAATATCCAATATCCAATATCCAATATCCAATATCCAATATCCAATATCCAATATCCAATATCCAATATCCAATATCCAATATCCAATATCCAATATCCAATATCCAATATCCAATATCCAATATCCAATATCCAATATCCAATATCCAATATCCAATATCCAATATCCAATATCCAATATCCAATATCCAATATCCAATATCCAATATCCAATATCCAATATCCAATATCCAATATCCAATATCCAATATCCAATATCCAATATCCAATATCCAATATCCAATATCCAATATCCAATATCCAATATCCAATATCCAATATCCAATATCCAATATCCAATATCCAATATCCAATATCCAATATCCAATATCCAATATCCAATATCCAATATCCAATATCCAATATCCAATATCCAATATCCAATATCCAATATCCAATATCCAATATCCAATATCCAATATCCAATATCCAATATCCAATATCCAATATCCAATATCCAATATCCAATATCCAATATCCAATATCCAATATCCAATATCCAATATCCAATATCCAATATCCAATATCCAATATCCAATATCCAATATCCAATATCCAATATCCAATATCCAATATCCAATATCCAATATCCAATATCCAATATCCAATATCCAATATCCAATATCCAATATCCAATATTCAATATCCAATATCCAATATCCAATATCCAATATCCAATATCCAATATCCAATATTCCAACATTCCAATAATCCATTATTCCATTTCCCATTTCCCATTGCCCATTGCCCATTTCCCATTGCCCATTGCCCATTGCCATTGCCCATTGCCCATTGCCCGTTGCCCGTGCCGTTGCCCGTTGCCCGTTGCCGTTGCCCGTTGCCCATTGCCCATTTCCCATTGCCCATTGCCATTGCCCATTGCCCATTCCCATTGCCCGTTGCCCGTTGCCCGTTGGCCCGTTGACCGTTGCCCGTTGCCCGTTGCCCGTTGCCCGTTGCCCATTGCCCATTCCCATTGCCCATTGCCCGTTGCCCGTTGCCCGTTGCCCGTTGGCCCGTTGCCCGTTGCCGTTGCCCGTTGGCCCGTTGCCCGTTGCCCGTTGCCGTGCCCGTTGCCCGTGCCGTTGCCCGTTGCCCGTTGCCCGTTGCCCATTTCCCGTTGCCCGTTGCCGTTGCCCGTTGCCCGTGGCCCGTTGCCCGTTGCCCGTTGCCCGTTGCCCGTTGCCCGTTGCCCATTTCCCATTGCCCGTTGCCCGTTGCCCGTGCCGTTGCCCGTGCCGTTGCCGTTGCCCGTTGCCCGTTGCCGTTGCCCGTGCCCGTTGCCCGTTGCCGTTGCCCGTGCCCGTGCCCGTTGCCGTTGCCCGTTGCCGTTGCCCGTTGCCCGTGCCGTTGCCCGTTGACCGTTGCCGTTGCCCGTTGCCCGTGCCCGTTGCCCGTTGCCCGTTGCCCGTTGGCCCGTTGCCCGTGCCCGTTGCCCGTTGCCCGTGCCGTTGCCGTTGCCGTTGCCCGTGCCCGTGCCCGTTGCCCGTTGCCCGTGCCCGTTGCCCATTGCCCATTTTCCCATTGCCCATGCCCATTGCCCATTGCCCGTTGCCGTTGCCCGTGCCCGTTGCCCGTGCCCGTTGCCCATTTCCCATTGCCCATTGCCATTGCCCATTGCCATTGCCCATTTCCCATTGCCCATTGCCCTTGCCCATTGCCCATTTCCAACTTTCAACTTTCAATTTTCAATTTTCAATTTTCAATTTTCAATTTTCAATTTTCAACGTTAAATAGTGTCACCATCACAAAAGATCAACAAAGTAAAGTTAAGACTTAACTACAATTTTAACCAATGAACCTAGGACAGCGGTGTTCCTGCTTGAATTCTACAATCGCTGCACACGAACACACTAATTACTGCATGATACTACACTCACATTGAACATTCAACTGCATTATGCACAATAAAATAAAAATTCAACCGAGACAACGCGACCTTCACGCCCAGATTCCCGCTAAAGTTCGTAAAATATTCTTCTTCTTCCCAATTGATGGCATGAGCACGGTTTGTGAGTGAGCCAGTGTCATGTGTAGACAAATAAAATAAAAGAATAAAAATCCTTAAAATATTGTCTGCGTGGTTAATTCGTCCGCCATGTTTCTCCCTTTTCTCGTGAAATATTATAATTGCAATGAGTAATTGTTGGTTGTCAATATCAAATGTCAAAATCAAAAATATTCTTTTAAATTGTATTTGGTGTCTAAATGACGGGACGAACTTCAAATTTTTGACGTTTTATGTATCTAAAGTAAGGAGACCAGACATCTCGCTTTTAGCGGGACAGTCCTGATTTTTTTACTATTAATCCCGCGTCACGCGACGTTTTTCAAAAGTCCCGACTTTTAGAATTAAGTAAAATTTTAAATTTATGAAAATCATTGTTTTGCGTAACATATTGCTTTTGCTACCCAGTTACATTGTATTTGTCTCTCAAATGATACACTTGTATCCGTACTGCGTGCTAGCAAGATAATTAAACAAATAAATATTACAAATCTGTTTCTTACCATAGAAAAATAAAGTAAGTAATTTATTTAAATATTTCATAAATGCATAAATTTTCTTAAACTTAGCTTAAAATACTCGTAGTCTTCATATTTTATATTGATGACAAAACGTGTATCACCCACCTTAACCTCGAAAGAAATTTTAGGAAAAAGTTGTAGAAGAATATACGAATAAAATTTTGCAAATATTTCAAGTCAATCAAACTAATTTATCAAATTCTTGTGAAGAATTTTACAATATTTTACAAAATTACTACAATCTACTCAAACAAATTCACTTATATAAAAAAACATTTATAAACTGTACTTATGTTAAAACTAAAAAAAAATTACGATATTATTACTCCTTCAAAGTTGTCCCGCTTTGCCCATCTAAAAATCTGGTCACCTCAATGAAAAAGTGAAATTGTTGTTTTTACTATATTCCGGGCACTTTTTCCATGTTTTCTCACCTTTTACACCTTCCCTGGACTTCCACGAATAATTCAAGAGCACATTTAGCCAAATCGGTTCAGCCGTTCTCGAGTTTTAGCGAGACTAACGAACAGCAATTCATTTTTATTATATAGATGTACACAGCGTTCCCGCGCTACTGTATATCTTTGGGGTTAGTGTGACGTCTCCCGGAGGGTCGAGCCGTGTCACTAAACGCAACGGTGACAGTTGTCGTTACTAGAGAAACATTTGCCAATTATTTCTTGATATTTAATATATAATATTTCCTCGTGTGTCGCTACACTGTACGCGTACTGCTCATTAAATGTTTTTGTCGTTAGCACAGCCGCGGGGCCGCGGGGCCGCGGGGGTCGGGGGCTGGGGGGCCGGCGATGCTTTGAGACGGTCGATAATAAGTAATATAAAAATTACATTTTAGAAAATATTGACACCTTCCAATGACACACATGCACCCAGACACAGCCGCAGACAGCGCCGCAGAGACGGAGTCATTCTACGACGAGATTATGTACGTCGAGGTGGTCGAGGTTTTCGTCTTCAGCTCTTAAATATTATCACAATAATAATATTTTTAAAGTATTTACCTGCAAGTTACTTTGAACCCTGAACATTTAACCGGCGCGCCCGCGGGTGGTGCCGCCCCCGCCCCCAGTCCCCGGGCGGCAGCGTGCGGACGTAACTATTCGTTATTTATATTCGATTTTCCGTATTTATTTTTGCGCCACCGGTCACTACCTGTACGAGCCCATGTCAAGTGAAGCCGAGGGTAATTAGAGGACGAGCAGCGCCGGTCGTTAGTATACCACGCGGCCGGGAGACGAGCGCCGCGCACAAACAGGAACAGTCACGCGAACATACTACGAAAAAGAGCTAAAACTACAGATCCTCGAGCAGACGAAGCCTACCGTATTTTAAAAGATACATATGAATCAAAGATAAGGGACAAGAGTCAAGCTTTTGGAAATCACGTAGCTTCAAAACATCGTGAATATTCAAAACGCACGAAAGCATATGTTGAACATTACATAAATAATATACTGTTTGACGCTGATATGGGGAAATATGATTATGAGCAAAGTTTTGCATCAACTCCGACGTATTCATATTCGGACAGTTCACAAAACACATTACTGAATTTTGTAACCACAGATCAACCACCATCCAACCAGATAACAACAATTGCATTGGAAAACAATTCACAAAATACTATAAACACTGGTCAACAATTACACATTCCGAATTCCAATGATACCGAAACTGCCGAGACTGAAGAAACCAGTCCTTCAGCGTATTTCATTAACAATTTTAAGTAACTTTTTTCTTATTCTAAGTATATTATTTTTGTGCTAGCAATACTGATTAATAAATATTTTAAAAATAGTGAATATAATTTTGTTTACTTACCTTAGTGTAGTCTTGCAATGCTTCAATTATCGCAGTACACACTTGAGGTATAACATGACATATTGTAGATTTGGAAATTTTAGTCAAATACATCAGGCTTCCATAGGAATCTCCAGTTGCCAAAAATCTTAACGTCACTGCTAGCCTGTCATATGCAGGAATCGAGTCTCTAAAATTTGTGCTTGACTTCCGAATTCTGTCGCTGATCAAAGATAATAAATGATTAAAATCTTCAGGCGCCATTCTACAAAAATTTTGGAACTGACCACTTTCTTCTTGTTCTTGCATGTCTACCATTGTCTCTCCTACATTATCCAGTATCCTTCGTTGCATTAAATTGGTCACCCACCAACGTCTCTTCCTTCTTTTCCTTTGTGTTTTAGACGAAATAATTAAATATGCAGCACTTGCAATTATAATATCGCTGTCTGAGTCGAACATAACGAAGCACTATCACCAACCGCATAATTGACACAAATGAGCAAAGAGCGTTCGTTCGGTGGATGTAAACATCTGTACATTCTAGTACATTCTAGGATCTAGTTTTGGTTCTTATTCTTGCTTCTTGATATTTTGGTGTAAACTCTTGAAAGAGCATTTGCATCAAGAAAAGAATGCTCTTGCTCTAGTTCTGGCTCTTTGTTCGTTGGTGTAAATGCGCCTTTATATGCACACGCGTTTTGACGCGCGCTCCTCGCAACTCGCCGTGGGTTTAGAAGTAATCAGCGCGGGCGGCGCGCCGGCGTTGTAATATGGACTTGCGAATTATTTTAATGCAAAACTTACTTTTGGGCTGTATTACAGAATTGTTATTAAAAATATAGTCATTCGGTGCTGATTGTACAGTTAAATTCACTCTTTTCATAGCTTCAACATGAAAAAATACAGTTTTACTCTTTTTACTTGTCTGCTGTGCACACGTCACGCGGCGCGGCGCGCTGTTCCAGGTTCAAACGCGCGGGATCGCTCCCGCGGCACTATCGGTTTTCGATCAGCTCTCAGTGCGCTCCGCGGCGCCGCGACGTGCGCACGTCTGTTCTCCGCGCGTTTGTTTATCCCCTAGCACGTGCACCGATCTCCGATACAATAAACATTCAGCGCTTGTACCGCGCACGCACGTCGACGTACGAGTTGGCTGAGAGGGAGGAAAAAATGATGCGTGGAAAGTGATGGTATCGGTTGTTAGGAATTGTACGTATCTATATTAGTGAATTATTCGATAATACCAAACTAGTATGCTGTGAGTGCTTCAAGCGGAACAGGAACTCGGGCTGCATGGAGCTGCGCCGGGAGCCGCGCGGCCGGCCGGCGGGCGCTCCGGTGCAGCTTCTGGTCGCTCTGGTGGTGGCGGGCGGCGCGCGGGGCCTGCTCGCCACGGAGCAGTACATCAGCGACCTCGACCTGCCCGGTGAGTGATGCTATATTATTCAATAAAGTTTATACAATATGAAACGTAAATTCCTTCGCATATTTTATAAAATTCAATTTTACAGAGTTTATCGCGTTTATTTGTTTTGAATCACGACGTTTCGGCAGCTCTGCAGCAGGCATGGTCACAACAGGACTGTGGTGACAGATGTCCTGACAACACAGCCATCACGGGATACCTACAACTTTTAAAATATTGTTTATGGTCCGATTTACGCAGAATGAGCTCACTGTGTCCTGAAGTCTTCCCGTGCTACGCTTGCGATTTGGTTTAATTTTATTGACAATGGGATCTCAAGCCCCAGTCACAACTGAGATGCAGCCATCTGCAGGTAGACATGTAAACAGTGCCTGCACATCAAAGCTGACCATTGTTTCATTGTCAGTAAGATGTAGGTGTTGGATCTGACTGACAAATTGGTAGGAATCCTTTGTGTGTGCTCTCAGCGGTGACAGTATTCTCGTTACATGTTGAGCCTGTCTAGAAGTTGTTCAGGACGAGGAGGTATCATCATTTTATACAAAGCGGCAGAAGAACCGCGGGACGTAATTCTCTGCGCTTTTTCCTATATTAATAAATCAATAACATATATTGTCCTACCTGTACGATTGATGTGTTATTATATTGAATCAATAATATTTCCGTAACGCTTTCTTTATGAACTGTTCATAGAAACCTCCATGAATTTCACGTCAGTATACCGGTGGTTGCTAGGAGAGCCGCCCTGCCCTGCGGGGGAGCGGCGGCTGCTTCTGCACCGGGCACGCGGAGTACCGTGGTACCGGGGTACTGGGGTAGTGGGGTAGCGGGGTCAGTTCATTATCGCGTTGTCAATTCCAAAGTCAGGCAGGCATGCAGGCAGGCGCCGCGCTGCGAGCCGCAAGAACCGCTCGTCCTGGTCTGGCCAATGGGGGGCGTCGGGGGGCGCACAATTCTCATTTGAATATGAAGTCGCGGGTTCAAATCAGATGTTAAGAAGAGCTTGTGTAGAGTTAAACAAGCTGACGCACCATCTGAAGGACTGGTCGTGGACGAACTGAGATGTTATCCCGCGACCTTCGAACAATCCATCGACTAGGCCGGAAACGCTGGGGTTTTAGTGGGTAGCGGACATACACAAGTCCCACATAACCACCGGGCCCGTGCCCGGGGTATGCGTAAGTGCATTTCCCCAGCGAGAAAAAAAAATCATCTGAAGGGCTAGTCAAGTTATTGAACAGGAGCCGCCCAAATGTAAACCGGCTCCTGCAAGACACGCGACGCGCCGGCCGCTGTTCCGCGAGATTTGTTATATTTAATAAGAACTAAGAACTACGTACTTTAAATTGTCAATTTGAATGTAAACTGGCATTTCCGTTATTTTCACTATAAATAATTAGTTTGATTAAAAAAACTTTTTACTAAATCTTGTCGTGCTGCTGCCCGCGGCGCCGCGCGCGCCGCTCGGCGAGCAGGTTTTATTAAATGGACGGGTAAACAAACCGAGGGTATATAAATATTTGTATATTTTCATACAGTTCCTTTGTCTTACTTTGACAATTTAAAAAGTACAATAAACATCGTAACTGTTGTGCGGAGACCGTATTGTTATATAGACGTGCGGCTTCCCTTCGGAGGCACGAGCCGCCATTGTTAGTTAAATGTACAAATAGTCTGTTCGCCCTTTTATTGAGATCTGAAGAGAAGCGATACAATTGTTTGATACTCTATACATGTAACTGATATACATATTTTAAAAAACTGAATGTCACGCGCCGCAACGGATCCTTCGCTACCGACGTGCAGTAGGCGGTGCGCGTGCGCGTGCGCGTGCGCCGCACCCCCGCACCGCACCGCACCGCACCGCACCGCACCCGGCTCATTCATAATTGTATTGCACTTTGTCGGCGCTCGCCTGCTCTTCGGGCGGCGGGCGGCGGGCGGCGGGCGGCGGCACCGTCCGCGCCCAAACGACGCGCGGTGCGCAGAGTTACGTGTTATTTATTGTAAACATGCAAATGATTTAAAACCAGGCCGGCTGTTGGGCCAGCGAGCACATCCCCGCAGATAATATGTAAATGCGGCGAGTTTTATTTCCTTGTGTTGTTAAATCACGCAAAGGTACGTCGGAAGATTTTTTGGAGCGACGAGATTTATGGAGAGCTTCCCTGTAACTGGGGCGAACCCAGCGGACCCTATGCCCCCCCCCCCCCCCGCACTTGTCTACACCGCGGCGTTACGTTTCAAAATTTTATTCTCTTCAGTGATTTATAACACACGCAGCTATCGCTTTGTCACCTGTCAGTGTTCAGTACTGCCGCCGGTAGCCCTGTATCAAATAGTTGGGCTTTAAACTTCCAAAAAAAAAAAAAAAAAAGTACTGGCGCCGGTGACACGGAACCGCCTGCGCCGGCCCGCGCCCAGGACTCCTGGCACAGAACTTTGCCAACACCCGGACACTAGCCGACTGTTTAACCCGGAGGGCACAGAAATAATTCCAGGGCACACATTTGCACCGGCACCTGCACCTGCTACGAAATGTAAATATTTCTGTCGGCGTTAACTTTCAAAATTCATAAACGGTCCCCCCTCCCCGCCCCGCACCGCGCCCCGCACCGCCCCGGTCAGACATTTGTGAAGGAAATACTATTTCCTTTAACTATTTAACGTTAAACATTAATATTTTCTATACGTACAACTTATTTTCTAACTTCTGCTCTAACTTGATCCTCAAGATTCAGTCATTTGAGGGCTTCGCTGTCACTGACACCGGAAAACAAAGCTCCGACAGAGGAACAACTTTGAAATCATTAATTTCTTATTTTTTTGTTCTATGCCTTCGTAAACGAGCGTGCGCTCTCGGTTTCACGCGGCGAGACTCCCACAGCAGTGCGCGGCTGAGGAGCGCACACCGCACCACCTCCACTAACCTTTTACTGGGTAACAGTAATAGTTATGGCAGGCACGGCACACGAGCACATAATACCAAGTGCATCGTACGCGTTGGGATCCAGTGGATAGTAGCACTGAGTTAAGATGTATACTTGTGTACAATTATGAACTTCATTTGCAATACATAGACAAGGTTTGGTTATGCAAGTTACATTAGGACACATTATGTGTGACTTGACACTTGCAATGAAAACAACTTCGCGGCTTTAATCAATATGGATTGTTTAAATAACTTGACTAGAGGGAATGGTCTCCCCGAACGTGCCTCTCATGCCCCCCCCCCCGCCCCGCCGCCCCGCCTGCGGATACCTCGCCAATTATTTCCTGTTCGTGCAACAATGTAACATAACGCAAGTTTGCACAAAATCCAAAGTTAGCAAATTACTAACGAATCGCAGGAAGTGTTAAGTTTTCCATTGTGTTGCGGTCCCTCTCAGCCCCGTGCACCGGCTGCTGCAGCGAGGTGTCTCCAGCTGCAACGTGTGGAAGCAGTAGAAGTGGCGGCTGACGCTGCAGCAAGACGCGGCGCGGAGCGCATTTTTACCGTTAATTTCGACTCACTTTGCTAAACTCTTTGTGGAAGCCGCCGGCATTACCCCCCCCCCCCCCCTGTTCTTCCGGTCGTCGACATCGCTAACTCGAGTAAAGCGTTCCGCCGTATCCTCTGCACCGTCAGCAGGAGAACATTGGAATAGACTGTCTGTTTCTGTGTTTAGGTTTCTGAAGCAGGAGATACTTTAGTGTGTTCTGTGCCGCGGGCCCTGACTCCAACGAGGTTATAAAAACTGTTTCCAGAAGCAGAAGAACTTAGAACGCCATTATCGAATTAAGGTTTTTCTTTCAAATAACAGTTGCATCTCATGTGCTGAGATAACTTGTGCCGTCCGGAAGTAACGTTATGTTCGGTCTTTTTTGATCGCTCTATTAATTCTCCGCATTCGTTATGAATTTTACTTAATTTGATGTTCTAGATTCAGATCGATTTTTTTTAATCTATATCTATAATTCTGTGAAAATTGAAGACTGTAAATATTCTGCAATAATTTACTGTCGGTGTATTTCCACAATTCATGGCCGGGCTTCGAGTATAATCTGTGACGATACACCGATAATCCTTCAATATTAAATTGGTTTACTGAAAATTCGGTGAGCTTCAAAATATAGTGGCTAGTAATGATATTAAAGTCGACATCGACACCGGAACTGTCCGGCGCCGGAACCCGCGCGGGCTGTGCAATTTGTAAACTATTCGGTTAATGTATGCGGCGGCAGGGACGGAGCTTATTCTAAACGAGAGCATTTCTTACGGATGCTACAGAGCTTATTAATACACTCCGGTTTATTAAAAATGTATCGGTACATTATTACGGGTGCAGCCTGCGACACGTCCACTGAACGGTAATTTACTGCAAAACGCAGCGGTCGGAGCGGAGTCAACGGTGAACACATTGAAGATGCAGGAAGATGCGGGATTAGTTGTGTTGGCATTGAATACGTGGCAGAGAGACACCGCGCCGCCGCGCAACCAACGTGTTGTACATCACGTCCACGGGGCACCGGCGCTTCGGTAAACAAATGTCGCTCCTGCGCAGCCGGGTACAGATGATACGGAAATAGAAATCCGAGATTGATCACTTCCATTGAACTTGAAACTCGCGTTAAACACTTCCAGCGAACGCGTCGTTACTTTTTAACTGTACGATCTAACTGTTCTCGTAAAGTACTGCTTTTATTCACCCGCGCGCGGAGCCCCTCCCCCACCCCCGGCTGTGAGCAGACACTGACTGCAATGTACAGTTCAAAAAATGGCAGTCATACGAGTATAATCAAACGTCATCACAATTTTTCAACATAAAGTTATAAAAACATTACCGCTTAATGAAGTTCTAAAAAGAAATTAACTCAAATTAGTGCAGTTCATTTCCTTATTAAATATGAAGAATACGTTGTTATATATATCAGCAGAGTAATTCGGAATGTTTATAACTATTATTGTTACCGATTGTATAATACATTTAAAAAAGAAACAAACAAAAAAAGAATAAGAAACCGACACATCTTGACAGTTGATTTTAAAAGGACGCTATCGCGTTATTAGGAAAAATGTAAAAGGTTAATTCAATCAAAGCTCGGTTGTTTTCAAATATTATTCAAGGACAGAATGTAATATCAAGATATCCGTTTTTACGGAACTATTCGGGATATGTGTGCTTATGCAATCTAATAGTATGTACTTAATGTGTAAGTGAATTCATCAGATATGTGTTGGCAATAAAGACAGTACAGATTTCTAATCGCATTTTTTATGTGGTCCTTTTGAAGTACACACCGATCGAGTCGACTATGTTTTCAAACGTCACGCAACCGGTATGTTCCTGTGTAACGTGTACACATCAACTGCCTAATTTTGTATTAAAAAAACAACGCGTTTATTTGTTTCAAAACGGGCGGCGCACCCCGCGCGGCGCAGCTGTCGGTTGTGGTTAATCACCGCGGACAATTTGAAAAACATAATCTCGTAACGTAATTACCGGTACGCAGGGAGGAAGTGACCTCCAGTTTGAGATTATTAGCCCCCCCCCGGTACATTTTCGCGACTGTTTAATTTGAAGTCGGGCCGACAATCCGGAACAGTCGCTCTTTTCTAAAGACGGTGTTTCAGATTTAGATATATACACACTACCGGTCAGCAGTGAAGACAGACGCTCTGGTGTCTAGTGGATGGTCGCCAACGGAATGGAAGCTGACCACAGGCGCGTCAGCCGGACCCTCAAGAGATGAGGATATTGTGAGCTTTAACTGCAATGCTGCCCCAGGTTTCGGTGCACGTGTTCTTACCACCGTTAATGAGTGACATGTCGCTACCGCTGCCGCTCATTCCATTGCTTCTTCGTGCAGAGTGTCATACCGGGTGCACCCGATGGCTGCGGACGGTGGAGATTCCATGATAAAAATGGTCATCAATAGAAGTGCAATAATAGCCGCCGCCCGCCGCCCGCCGCCCGCCGCGCTGTGCACGCGGCATTCTTTAATGTCAAGAGGTGCATAAAGAAAAAATTGATTTTTATTTGTCACCACAAACCATTACAAAAAAATAGGTAAAGAAAAAAATGCATCACATCGGTTTGTTTGTAATATATCCACTAATGTATTTCAAATATTTCCGTGCGGCGGTGTTGTTCTCCTTCCTTGGTGTTCCAGGCGATGCACCGCCGCCTCTGCACCAGCGGCCGTCAAATCTTTTGACCTCACAGACCATTGCCAAAAATGTCATTTATAAACACATCAAATATACCTAGATAATAAAATATATGTATTATTTGTAACCAAATAATGAAAAGTTTATTGATAAACCGCAATAGCCATCAATGCATCATAAAACTTAACGTTAGTGTTACTTACCTGGTACTCTCGCTGCGGCCCCTGCGCGGCGGACCCCGCACCCCGGACCTCGGACCCCTGGGCCTGCAGTGTCGATGACAAAACTATTACTTAACGTCAGGTGAACACATCATCACATTTATTACGACGCGTACAATCAAGTACAGCGCAGTGAGACGGCAGCGCGCGGCGGCTAGTTAACCTATAACGGTATTTATGACTCAATCGAGTTATATCTGTTTACGCGATCTCGCTTTGATTCATTTTTATTACGTTATAATAAATCGTTAGGTAACAAAATATATGTAAATGAACGGAATCGCGTCCCCCGCGCCGTTAAACGTTTATTAGGAGGCGGCCTGCTTTACTTTCCTTTGTAATGATCAGATATAAACACACGTTTTTATATATTCTATCGGAACACGCGCGACGTCATCGTGTGGCATACTCTTTGTATACACCCCGGGGCGCCACGCACGCGCGTGCCGAGAGCGAGTCGGTGTGGGCAGTGGGCAGTGGGCAGTGGGCAGTGGAACTAACACCAGCGCTGTCATCGCGTTGACGGGCAGAACGGATCTTTATAGTTATCGGCATTATATAACTCGGGCTTCCTTTGTGGACATCAGCTACAGCCGCGTGTGCGCCGGCGCCGGCAGACATTGTTGTCTGTACACACACACTAGCGCAGACAGTGGTGCTGCAGCCGCTGCGGTAACTATATTACCGATAAAAGTATTTAGATTGCACTGTCAACTCTTACTATCTTCAGTAAATGAAATAAACAGGACAAGTGCACCTCGGCCCGGAGCGCGGTGTCGTCGGCAGTCTGTTGACGATGGCCGCTTAAACTTAAAATGACTTTCAAAATTTTCAGATGAAATGAACGATGTTTCGAATAACAAGAAACACGCGCTGATAGCTTTTATTAATTATAGCAAAGCGTTCGACCCGCTGGATACTCTGTATACTATTCGTTAAACTAGAAAACACGGGAATCAGAGGGAGCGTGTTAAGATGAAGCGAAAACTATTTACAGAACCGAAAATATTGAATAAATGTTAAAAATTACAGTAATAATACGGTTGATATAACTAACGGAGTTGCACAGGAGTCGAGTGTTAAGAGCAATACATTACCTAGCTTACATTTATGACCTCGGTAATCTTATAAGGCAGTGCCAAATGTTCCAATTCGCTGATGGAACAGGCCTCATAGCTGCGGACGGGACCGCGCGGCGGCGCCACTGCAGCGAGGGGAAGCGTTAAGAGAACTTTTCGGAAATAAAATATTTTGATTATATCCTAAAATAGATAATAACACGTGTGTGGTATGTACGAGTGCGTTACATATGAACAAATAAAAAAACATTAATGAAACAGTACAACTACACAACAAATAAAATTTATATGTAATTAAAAAAAATGTAGTTTGAAGCATATTTGTTGAAGTGATTTTGAAGTTATGGCGGGTAGATGGTATTGCTGTACTGTGGTAACTTGTTTTTAGATAAACTAAACAAAGTGGTTAAAACATTACCATTTAATTATTTTTTATGCTGTTGTAACTAGCCGGGCCGCGCGCCGACCCGCCGCAGCAGAGCTGGATAGACATGCACTAGAACTTACAAATTAAACTTTGACCGTGCAAAGCTAGTTATAATACCGACAGATTGAAATCCAAACAGTTCCTAACAAAAACCAGGAAAAATTTTGCTGTTTCAGAATATCTGAAACAAAGAGAACAATGCCGAGTCTCCCGGCAAAGGAAATAAATGAGCTCGCGCTGCTGCCCGCGTTCATTGAGGTCCGCACGGCCCCGGCGACGTGTCGGCGAGTTTGGTGTTTTGTTAACAGAGGTCGAACGTGTGCGTAACTGTTCCGAAGTTCCCTCGACTCCTCCGCCTCGGGTTTTATTAAGCAATTTCATTAAACTTTGAAAAATACCTTCACGTTGCGCCGCGCACTTTACAGCTAAATATGCATTTTGTGATTTACAACTGAATTCGACGATTTTTAGTGATTTTTTTATACTACAATGATGTAAAGCGACGACAATATGAGATTTTCTTTTCACGAGGACTGGTTAAGTTTCGTGCGATGTCCACTGTGGATCCGGGCGGGACAGCGCGCCACATCACCGCGTGGCGTCTCCTCACGCCCCGCGTGCACATTTCCAGCAATTTTCCTGAGAATATTTGACTGCAACACCAGACCGACACTCGCAAATACGCGCACTGCGTCTGCAGAGCGCGCGCGTGTCAGCCGGTCGCATATAAAAATATTTCGTATCTCCGTGTCACGGCGGGTGCGCTGGAAATGGAGCTTTTGTCGATTTTAATAAAATGGTAAATGTTCTCGTCGGGCGGCGCGCGGCGGCGCGCGGCGGTCGCACGGTGTCCGGTGTCGGGTGTCGGGTGTCCGGTGTCGGGCAGGTCCCGCTCCGGTGCTCGCTCCTAAAGTTACTAGATCACACGGATACACTGCGTCTGCTACAAGCAGAAGGATAATTTATATTTAAACCCCGCTGGTGGCACGCGGTCCGCCCAGACCACTCCTAGATATGGTTGATGTTTTGTTTCACGACAATGTTTACACAATTTCGTCCGCATCGCGACCTCGCGATCGAAAGGTTCGCAAGTCACATCCTGGCGCCACATGCGCGCTGAAACATCCCAGCAGAGGACACGGTTTGCTCGCACGATATTCACAATGTACGATTTGTTAAACTGATACATTCCTTTTAGTTTGAGTAATGTTGGGTTTCTCCACACTGTCATCTAACTTTGTACTAAAATAAACTCTGTGGGCTGGTGTGGGGGGTGCCCGGGGCATCATGCCCGTCATCAGTGTGAGTGTAACGTGTGTGTAACGCTCCGGCAGTGCCCACGGTGCACGCGCAGGGCGTGCTGGGCCGGCAGGCGGCGCTGCCCTGCGACACGCGGCCGCTGTCCCCGGACGACCAGCTCGCGATGGTGCTCTGGTTCAAGGAGGCAGACGGAGAACCACTTTACAGGTTAACAAATCAAATTATTCACTTCTAAAATAACATAATACAAACTAACCGGACCGGAAGTATCAGGAAACAACATAACCTTGAACTTTGCTTAGCTCCGTCTGTGTCGCCGCGGGAGTGTCCTAGCTTTTTTATAAATTTTGTTCAATTCACTGCAATGAACCTGGATCTTTTGCCCACAGCGCACACAAACCGGAGCACTAACGCTTGTCCTCTTCAGCTCACCTGCTACACCGCTGACCCGCTAAAATAAAAATAGTTCAAAAAGGATTGCATAGATTAGTAATAATTTCAAAGATACTTTAAAATAAGTGGTTCCTAATAAAGAGAGGCACGACGTGATCGTCTTTACTGGCGTCTCCTCGTAATGGGCGGGAGTGACGGGTGACGGTGCTGATCGTTACGTGGCTCCATTGAAACCGTTTGGTCCGCAGTTACGACATCCGCGGCCGGACGCTGGCGCAGCCCAAGCTCTGGTCCTCGCCCGCCGGGTTCGGGGCGCGCGCGTTCTTCCGCGCGGCGGCGGCGCCGGCCAGCCTGCTGCTGGACAGCGTGCTCGCCGCCGACGCCGGGGTGTACCGCTGCAGAGTGGACTTCAAGAACTCGCCGACGAGGAATCTAAGGCTCAATTTCACCGTTATCAGTGAGTTACTTACTTAAATTCTCTTGCTGTAATTAAAAAATATTTATAGTCACTTTTAGGTTATTAGATCTTTTCGGCACAGCGAATACAAACGCAAAACTATGAACATTTATTGAATAGTACAATGTAGAAGGCGGTGTCGTGTAAACATTCTCCACTTTGTTAGCGCTGGTGTCGCAGTCCCGCTGTATGAGAACATTCTAATTAAATTTTAATATGATTGAAGTAAATTAAAAGTACCCGCAACTGACCAACCAAACACATTAAATGTTGTCCAGAGGCCAATCATCAACGGGACAAAAGGTTTCGTACCGCGCCGTGGGGGAGCGGGCGGGCGGCGGCGGGGGGCGCACCGGTCAATGCGAAGGTCCAACAGAGGCCTGTATTTCTATAACCATCGCTAATTTGTGGCTCTGCACTTAACAGTATTTCGAAACGGATATTCACAAAGTGTCCAGAGGCCGGCTGAGGTCCGCCGGACCAGCGAGCGGGCTGGACTTACAAAACCAAAAGAGACCGCTGCCTGATCTTAAAAAGCGAGGCTGTAGCGGATTATAGAGTACAACTGCTCGGTTCAAAGTGTAGTAGTCAAGAGGTCACAGACCGTAGCTGTGCTGGTTAATTCAGGCAGCATCACATTTTACGACAAAGACTACTTGGACCGTTTTTAATCACGGAAGCGGAAGATCCACCAGCAGTGCGTATGAAAAATGGCAATACAGCATTGTTCAGACACCCTTCACTAGGTTCCGTAGTATTTCCAGGTATCTGTGCGACATTTACATCCACGGCCGAGCTTTTATAGTGCTCGACTAAATTTTGCAGGATAAGTGGTTTATTTAGTAAAGGTAAATTAAAGTAATTTTTAATTAGGAGACAGTATATATCATTTCTTGTACTGTGGGTAGGACATATTTTTATATACGTAAACTTAATTTTCTAAAGGATTTGGCAAAAAAAATATTTAAACCCGTCTTTTGATTAATAGAACAGGGTTGCAAGCAGGAATGTTGGCGAAGTAGTTTTTACCAAACCTCGACATGATCAGCATTTCCAAAAATGAAGCAAAGGCTTCACTAAACTTTAACGATGCCGGAGCTGAGAGAGCTAATAATAAATAGGCTCAGTTCGTGCAGAGTTTTGTTGCAAAGTTGCAAGTTATCATCAATTTCAGGTATTATAATTACTCAATGCTTGACTTAAATAGTTACCTTTTAAATTTAATCTGAATCTAGGTCTATGCAATAAAACTTGGCTATCGATCTCGAAGAATATTTAGAAAAAAGAGAAACAAAGATTTCATAGTCAAATTGAAGGTGCCGTTAACTTGCAGCGCCCCCCAACCGGCCGGTCATCATAGACGCGAAGACGCGCGACCAGACGCGGCTGCTGGAGCCGTACGACGAGGGCGACACCTTGCGGCTGCTGTGCGAAGTGCGCGGAGGTACGGTGCTGCTTTCTGTGCGAAACTTGTCACTGCTTGTATCCGCGGGTACCGCTGACATCACACCACGGTTAACTGAGCGAGCAGTGCACCCAGCAGCGCAGCGCGGCCGCCCGGCGTGTGTCGTGACGTCAGATTGCGTTGTCGGCAGGCGAGCAGCGGGGTGAGCGCGCGGTGAGCGCGGGTAAGCGCGAGCGAGCGCGGGGTGAGCGCGGGTAAGCGCGAGCGAGCGCGGGGTGAGCGCGGGTAAGCGCGAGCGAGCGCGGGGTGAGCGCGGGTAAGCGCGAGCGAGCGCGGGGTGAGCGCGGGTAAGCGCGAGCGAGCGCGGGGTGAGCGCGGGTAAGCGCGAGCGAGCGCGGGGTGAGCGCGGGTAAGCGCGAGCGAGCGCGGGGTGAGCGCGGGTAAGCGCGAGCGAGCGCGGGGTGAGCGCGGGTAAGCGCGAGCGAGCGCGGGGTGAGCGCGGGTAAGCGCGAGCGAGCGCGGGGTGAGCGCGGGTAAGCGCGAGCGAGCGCGGGGTGAGCGCGGGTAAGCGCGAGCGAGCGCGGGGTGAGCGCGGGTAAGCGCGAGCGAGCGCGGGGTGAGCGCGCGGTGAGCGCGGGTAAGCGCGAGCGAGCGCGGGGTGAGCGCGGGTAAGCGCGAGCGAGCGCGGGGTGAGCGCGGGTAAGCGCGAGCGAGCGCGGGGTGAGCGCGCGGTGAGCGCGGGTAAGCGCGAGCGAGCGCGGGGTGAGCGCGGGTAAGCGCGAGCGAGCGCGGGGTGAGCGCGCGGTGAGCGCGGGTAAGCGCGAGCGAGCGCGGGGTGAGCGCGCGGTGAGCGCGGGTAAGCGCGAGCGAGCGCGGGGTGAGCGCGCGGTGAGCGCGGGTAAGCGCGAGCGAGCGCGGGGTGAGCGCGGGTAAGCGCGAGCGAGCGCGGGGTGAGCGCGGGTAAGCGCGAGCGAGCGCGGGGTGAGCGCGGGTAAGCGCGAGCGAGCGCGGGGAGAGCGCGGGGTGAGCGCGGGTAAGCGCGAGCGAGCGCGGGGTGAGCGCGGGGTGAGCGCGCGGTGAGCGCGGGTAAGCGCGAGCGAGCGCGGGGTGAGCGCGGGGTGAGCGCGCGGTGAGCGCGGGTAAGCGCGAGCGAGCGCGGGGCGAGCGCGCGCGCAGCCCGCTCGCCGCATGCAGTTAATAATCCTTACCTCTACCACCTCTACACAGCCGCTGAGGCTTCTGTGTTCGATAAATTAAATGTATTTTATTTTATTTATTTTCGAAACGACCTACACTTTTGCCGAGTAATTTCAATGAAAACTGTTCAGTCGATGCAAATGAAATATTTCGTCCGTTTGAAATAGCGCGAGCCGCGAACCTTTCATCAATTTGGATTTCGTTTTGGTATAAAAGTAATGAAAGAGTGTTGTTTTTTATAGCACTAACCGGATATCAATATAACACAAGCTTTTAGTAAAAAAAGTTATCCTCGGATAAATAGTCAAGCGGAGCGTTTCACGTCGGTAACCAATTTTTATTTGGCGCCGAACATGTACTTTGAATATTTTTGTCTGTTCGCTCAGCCACAGAATATAAATGTATTAGTTTATTATACCGATACGGGATTAAAGGTTTTCGTACTATACTCTTGCCAATAAATAAATAATCCTCAAAATAGCGTCATTTTGTAACAAGTAATGTGCGGTCACATACAAACAGCGGAACAGAGAAATATTCGCAACGAATTCAGAACTTACCTTCTTTTCATAGGTGAAACCGAACGAGACAATATACTTATAGATAAAAAGAGAGGGGGCGCGCCGAGCGGGCCGGTTCCATACAAAATTACGTTCCCCACTTCCGGCTGGTGCGCGGCCAGGTCCACCACGCCACCACCACGCCTCTCCCGACCCGACGCCGACTAATATAAGAAAGGAGCGCTGCTCACCTAACGTGTTTGGCGACAATAATAAAAATTTTCAGTTCAACTGAGTAAATATACTCGTGTGACGCACCGCTGCCGCAGCAGCAGCAGCAGCGTCGTCGCGCACCACCTCGCGCTCACCGCGGCGTCGTCCCGTCACCCATAAACTGATCACGTTGCATCGACATCTGCTTTTAGTTGAGCGACACCAACTGCACGGTGAGCACGCTCAACTTCGTGCCGCAAGCGGAAGACGACGCGGCGGAGCTGACGTGCCGCGCGGAGAACCCGCGCCTGCGCGACGCGCGCCTCGAGGACGTCTGGCGGCTGAACGTGCACTGTGAGTTAAGTCTGCAGTATCGCCTCTCCTGCACGCCTGCCGCCTGCCGCCTGCGCGCCTGCCGCCTGCACGCCGGCGACGGCACCGCGCGCGTCGGCAGGCCGCGGGAACGGCTTGCGAAGTATCGATTTGAATTTCTTTAGCGGCACCGGACGTGTCGTGGGTATTCTAACTTACTGCTTTAAGCACAATCCTCCGAGATTTCGGACTTATATACAATTGCGTTATATTTAAAAACCACAATAATTCTCTCTCTCTCTACCTAGCTATCTTTCTTTACCAGGTGGTAGGTTTCGTTTGTAATTATCACCACGTTGTCATGGGCAAGCGTATCACTTACCAACAGGTGAACGTCTTGCTCGTCTCGTCGTATAGTAGTATAAAACAAGCCATTGTCTCATATGGTGCTGGAGTCGGCTTTCCTGTTTTCCTTTATTTTTAACTTTGTTATCATTATTGGTAAAAGTAATTTCTTGACGTTGTGTAGTGTATGTGTCAGGTTGCAAACTATTCAAAGACCGTACATGAATCGGACATCTACCGCCGACACCGGGCGCGGGCACAGCGACCGGTGGCGCCTGCAGCCGGTACCGCGCGGTGCGCTACTGTCACTGTGCTCGGACGCTTGGCATTATTTGTCCTAATGTCGGTGGACGACGTGTCCTACTTCGCCCTGTTGTGTGAAAAGAGAACAAGGCCCTCTTAACCGAGTGTATTCTTTTCAGATGTCCCAATTGTGACATTAAAAATGACCTCGACGCTCGACCCGGACCACATCAGGGAGGGCGAGGACGTTTACTTCGAGTGCAGCGTTAAGGCGAATCCGAGAGCGACGCAGCTCTCCTGGTACAGAGGGGTGAGCTCAACATACAAACCTTTGTTTAATATAGGTATACGTATGTTCACATACTACTTATATACATACATAAGCACTTCAAATTTGCGAACGTCGTGTACATACGCAGAAGTATATTAATAATAAGTATGTTCGTGTACGTGTCCGTTATTATACGACGTTTTGGACTCGGTGGAGAGGCGGGCTATGAGAATAGTCGGTGACCAAGAGCTTCTGGATGCAAAACTCGATAGCTTGGGTCACCGTCGTAGAGTAGCTAGTCTCTCGATGTTCTATCGAATGCACTTTGGAGAGTGTGCTCAAGAACTGCATGATCTGATACCGCCCTCGCCCTTTTATCACCGGACGTACAGACACACCGCAGGCATTCCTCCCTTCGTTGTCGATCTCCCGCGCATTAGGACTAAGCGTTTCGCTTCGTCCTTCATAATGCGTACAGCGAGGGAGTGGAACAGTCTGCCGGCGTCAGTGTTTCCGTCCAGGTATGATGTGGGGGTCTTCAAGAAAAGAGTGAATAGGCTTCTTCTAGACTAGTGCGCTTTACCACCTAGATTACATCGCCGCTTACCATCAGGCGGGATCGTAGTCAAGCACTAGTCTATCCTAAATAAAAAAAAAAAAAAGTGCTCTTGGAAAATCTAACTCGCACAAGCACACGTAGGTATTGCGTACTTGCTTCTAATTAAAGCAAGTAAGTGGGCCTCACAATCGTCGCCGCGTGGAATCGAAAACGATCTACAAACGAGAGAACTGAACGCGACAGCGGCGCCGCGTCCGCCGCCGGGCGGGTGTGGCAGAAAGATCTACCGCTCCGACTGAGATAATGTAATTAAACATAATTATAATTAAAATGAATATTGAATGCGCCTTGATATGGATTTTTGAAACATATTTTTTGTAATAACAGTTCTGCCAGCCACCTCGAACAACGAAATTTTCGATTGCTTACACGTGCGTTCGTCGCAGGCGGAGGAGATACCGCAGAACAGCAGCGGCGGCGGCGCGGTGGTCGGCGCGGTGGTCGGCGCGCAGCGGCTGGTGCTGCGGCGCGTGGCGCGCGACGCGTCCGGCGAGTACAGCTGCCGCGCGCGCAACGCCGAGGGCGCCGCCGCCAGCGCCGCGGTCGCGCTGCACGTGAGATGTCGGTGCACGCAGCGCTTGTGCTCCACGCACACACTTGTTTGCTCAGCATTTGCCGTCTTCTTTTCTCGACAGTTTTTTTAAAACTCTGGGCTTCTTTTTATTTGATGAAAATAATTTTTTTTTAGATGAAAGAGACTTTCAGTTTTCGTATGAAATCTATATAATAAAAATGAATTGCTGTTCGTTAGTCTCGCTAAAACTCGAGAACGGCTGGACCCGATTTGGCTAAATGTGGTCTTGAATTATTCGTGCAAGTCCAGGGAAGGTTAATAAGGTGAAAAAATATGGAAAAAGTGCCCGGAATATGGTAAAAACAACAATTTCTCTTTTCCATTAAGGTGACCAGATTTTTAGATGAGCAAAGCGGGACCAGGTTTACCAGGTGGTAGGTCTCTGTTGCCGGAGACCGTCTGGGTGGGTACCACCGCAGCTCCTATTGCAACCGACAAATAGTAGTGTGCGAACATTACTGTGTTCCGGTTTGAAGCGCGCTGTAGCTAGTGTAATTACTGGGGTAACGAGACTTAACACCTTATGTCTCAAGGCGACGAGCGCAATGTGGTGCAGTGTGTACCATCTTAACTAGCACCGCGTTGTCATGGGCAAGCGTATCACTTACCATCAGGTGAACGTCTTGCCCGTCTCGTCGCATAGTAGTATAAAAAAAAAAAACAACTTTGAAGGAGTAATAATAACGTAACATTTTTTTAGTTCCGACATAAGTACAATTTATAAATATAAAAATGTATAATATTTTATTGCTTGACATATTTCTATCTAAATTTCTTTTAGGGTTAAGGTCATGACATACTTTTTGTCATTAATATAAAATATTAAGACTACGAGTACTTTAAGCTAAGTTTAAGAAAATTTATGCATTTATGAAATATACAAATAAATTGCTTACGTTATTTTTCTATGGTAAGAAGCAGATTTGTAATATTTATTTGTTTAATTATCTTGCTAGCACGCAGTACGGATACAAAGTGTATCATTTGAGAGACAAATACAATGTAACTGGGTAGCAAAAGCAATATGTTACGCAAAACAATGATTTCATAAATTTAAAATTTTACTTAATTCTAAAAGTCGGGACTTTTGAAAAACGTCGCGTGACGCGGATTAATTGTGAAAAAGCGAGATGTCTGGTCTCCTTACTTTAGATACATAAAACGTCAAACATTTGTAGTTCGTCCCGTCATTTAGACACCAAATACAATTTAAAAGAATATTTTTGATTTAAACATTGACATTGACAACCAACAATTTCTGATGTAACTATAATATTTTAAGAGAAAAGGGAGGAACATGGCGGACGAATTGACCACACAGACAATTTTTAAGTATTTTTATTTTTTTGTTTATGCGTGTACACGTGACACTGGCTCACGCAGAAACCGTGCTCATGCCATTAATTGGGAAGAAGAAGAATATTTTACTTTAGCGGGACTCTGGGCTTAAGGTGGAATTGTCTCGGTTGATTTTTAATTTTTTGTGCATAATGCGGTTGAATTGACAGATGATTGGTTATCATGCAGTAAATTAGTGTGTTCGTGTGCAGCGATTATGAAGTGTCGTGTCGTGTCGTGTCGTGTCGTGTCGTGTCGTGTCGTGTCGTGTCGTGTCGTGTCGTGTCGTGTCGTGTCGTGTCGTGTCGTGTCGTGTCGTGTCGTGTCGTGTCGTGTCGTGTCGTGTCGTGTCGTGTCGTGTCGTGTCGTGTCGTGTCGTGTCGTGTCGTGTCGTGTCGTGTCGTGTCGTGTCGTGTCGTGTCGTGTCGTGTCGTGTCGTGTCGTGTCGTGTCGTGTCGTGTCGTGTCGTGTCGTGTCGTGTCGTGTCGTGTCGTGTCGTGTCGTGTCGTGTCGTGTCGTGTCGTGTCGTGTCGTGTCGTGTCGTGTCGTGTCGTGTCGTGTCGTGTCGTGTCGTGTCGTGTCGTGTCGTGTCGTGTCGTGTCGTGTCGTGTCGTGTCGTGTCGTGTCGTGTCGTGTCGTGTCGTGTCGTGTCGTGTCGTGTCGTGTCGTGTCGTGTCGTGTCGTGTCGTGTCGTGTCGTGTCGTGTCGTGTCGTGTCGTGTCGTGTCGTGTCGTGTCGTGTCGTGTCGTGTCGTGTCGTGTCGTGTCGTGTCGTGTCGTGTCGTGTCGTGTCGTGTCGTGTCGTGTCGTGTCGTGTCGTGTCGTGTCGTGTCGTGTCGTGTCGTGTCGTGTCGTGTCGTGTCGTGTCGTGTCGTGTCGTGTCGTGTCGTGTCGTGTCGTGTCGTGTCGTGTCGTGTCGTGTCGTGTCGTGTCGTGTCGTGTCGTGTCGTGTCGTGTCGTGTCGTGTCGTGTCGTGTCGTGTCGTGTCGTGTCGTGTCGTGTCGTGTCGTGTCGTGTCGTGTCGTGTCGTGTCGTGTCGTGTCGTGTCGTGTCGTGTCGTGTCGTGTCGTGTCGTGTCGTGTCGTGTCGTGTCGTGTCGTGTCGTGTCGTGTCGTGTCGTGTCGTGTCGTGTCGTGTCGTGTCGTGTCGTGTCGTGTCGTGTCGTGTCGTGTCGTGTCGTGTCGTGTCGTGTCGTGTCGTGTCGTGTCGTGTCGTGTCGTGTCGTGTCGTGTCGTGTCGTGTCGTGTCGTGTCGTGTCGTGTCGTGTCGTGTCGTGTCGTGTCGTGTCGTGTCGTGTCGTGTCGTGTCGTGTCGTGTCGTGTCGTGTCGTGTCGTGTCGTGTCGTGTCGTGTCGTGTCGTGTCGTGTCGTGTCGTGTCGTGTCGTGTCGTGTCGTGTCGTGTCGTGTCGTGTCGTGTCGTGTCGTGTCGTGTCGTGTCGTGTCGTGTCGTGTCGTGTCGTGTCGTGTCGTGTCGTGTCGTGTCGTGTCGTGTCGTGTCGTGTCGTGTCGTGTCGTGTCGTGTCGTGTCGTGTCGTGTCGCGTCGTGTCGTGTCGCGTCGTGTCGCGTCGTGTCGTGACGCGGCGCGGGCCGTCCTTGTGGTCAGTGTGCAGAGCGCGTCCGGGTACACGTCGACGCTGCGCTACCGGCCCGCCTCGCGCCGGCACTACGGCACCGTCTCCTGCTCGGCGGCGAACGCGGCCGGCGCGCAGCGGGCGCCCTGCCTGTACCGGCTGGTGGCCGCAGGTACCGCCACTACTCAGCTCCTTCGGTAAACGTACCTGCCTGTGCGATACCGTCGCCTCCCAGCTGCTGCTGAGCTGCACAAATGTTCACTCAATGAATTTTCTTTGAAGAGTGCCTCGATGGAGTGTTTTACCAGAGGCCGCTGATGGTCAACTGTGATCATCTATAAAATGCAGTCTCCCAATACATTGACATCCAGAACACAGCGATGTTGTTGCGGCGCCAGGTTTGCTACAGGGGAACTGTGAAAGTGCATTTTCTTAGAAACATTACTCTCAAACAAACTCGTACGGTAATCAAACCTGAAGCTCCACATCACACTTCGTTGGCTACTCGCGATCGCAGTAAGTGATGCAATGTTTCCGGTCCAGATCGTCCGTCCGCACTGCAGAACTGCTCCATCGTGAACCAGAGCTCCGCCGGGCTGGGCGCGGAGTGTGCGGAAGGCTTCGACGGGGGCCTGCCGCAGACTTTCCATATGGAGGTGTTGGAGCTACCCTCGCTGGTGGTGAGTAATTGAGATGCTTGTTCATGTACTCGCCGGTACCGCGTCTTGTGCACACACGTGCAGTGCGCCGCGGGCCGGAGCAGCGCCTCGGGGAAGAAGTGGAGCATCGACGGAAACATTATATGTATAGGTATATCAGTACGCAACAGCAGTACACGTCGTGCAGCTCACTGCAAGCTCTCCGGGGGAAGCTTATGTCTGGCACTGGACGTCTCTTGACTGGTGATGGTGATGATGAAGCTAATTTGTATAATTTCAGGTTTAATAGTTTTGTAGTTTATGGACTTTGATTTTATTCCGATTTGTATTTTCATGACTAAAGTTTCCCGCAGTTTGCTTTGTCCTTTATAACGTTGCTTAACTATTTAGTTTGGTGCCTCCTTTTTCTTAGCTTCGGGTTGGTTTATTTTTGCTTTTTGCCAATTACTAGAGGTCGGCTTTGTGTCGCTGGGTGCCTTAGTTTCTATCAGTAATTGGATCTGTCGCTCCGATGCCGGTGTTCTCTATGTTCTGCCGTGCCATCTATTCATTACTCTAACGCGTTTTCTAACTTTCTATCAGACAACAACGCTCTGCCGAGCAGCTTAGCGCACAACTTTATTCTCATTGAATTTGATAATGGACACGGTGCGGGGGGGATTATATAACTAGTGTGTATGTTAGGAAGAAGTTGTTGCAATGGTAATATCAAGAAATTATACATTTCTTCGGTGTTTATTTATTGATTATGCACCGGCACATTTTTAGGTACTTTTGATGCGCGTATCAGTGCAGCTGGTTACATGCATTTGGTTAAATAAAATTAGGCAATCTAAATAAATTTTAAACATTTACACAATTCCGTCATTTTGTGATTTGATAATTATTATTTTTAGTAGTGTACGGTACAAGTGTTAAATTAAGATTAGTTCAGTAATTAAAACAAGTGGTTACAACTTTTCCACATCGTGAAATCTCTGTGAAGCTGGTGTAAATATTGGGCATGTGTCGCCTGTGCGCACTACATATAAATGACACGTCGCAGGTCCGCGCCAACGTGTCGTCGAACACCACTCCCAGTTTCGAAGTGCGGGGCGTCGACAGCAGGCTCAGCTACGTGCTGCAGCTGTACTCCAGCAACGCGGCGGGGCGGAGCGCGGCGGCGCGCCTGCACACGCCGGCGCTGCGCCCCCCCGACAAGTACACCGGTGCGTGCGGCGCGGGCCAGCGGGCACAAACACTACCAGCACATGTCTGAACATCCTCGTTTGCTGCACATTGTTATGTGCGGTTGCGTCACTCCTGACGCTACTGGTCGCGTGGTCTCGTGGTATAAAATATGAAGCATCCAGTAATATCAGCAGTAGTTGCCATGGAGCGGAGATAATTTATATATACTCCCGCTGTGCAAGTCCATGTAACTAAAGTGTAGGTGTATATATATATATTATAATGTGATGAGGTGTACCGGCGGCAGGTGCGAGCGAGGGTATCTCGGTGCCGCCGCTGCTGGTGGCGCTGGTGGCGGCGGCGGCGGCGCTGAGCGCGGCGGTGTGCGCGGTGGTCGGCGCGCTGTACCGGCGCCACGCGGCCGCCCGCCACAAGCACCCGCCCTCCACGTCAGTACTACCACCCACACCCACACCACACATTTTACAAAATGCATTCTTGTGTTTAAACTTCACTAGAGTGAGTGCGGCTGGCGAACGACGTGTCCACCCGTAGACGTAACAAGTTAAGTCATCGTCACCATCGCATACAAACAGAAGATGTTAAGTCTCGTTACCTCAGTCATTTTAATACTTATAGTGTGGTACCGATTGGCGATAGAAACAAGTAGGCGCGCCGCAGCTGACTTAAACGGAAATGAATAATTGTACATTTTTTTTTATCAGCAATGCGTTGTATTCGGAAGACAGCGTGGAATCTTTACCCAGAAGGCACAACGGCGACGAGATCACCTACTCGGCGTCGCCAAAAGTCGACTACAGCTGTCAGTACGAGCTGAGAATGGAGGCGGGCGACGCGGAGGAGACAGACCCCGACATCATACCGTTTCGTTACGGTAAGCGATGGGGACTGAGACTGGTTTTGAGAAGTTTCATGAATATCATTTGTTTCGATGAACAATTACTTATTACTGGTATTTGGTTAATATAAAAATCCTAATGAACGTCTTTTTTTTTAGTAATTAATCAGTCGGTGCATGTTGAACTGCGCAATATTTTTTAAATTTTTATGTTATATATGAGTATGTAAGATGTAAAGCTTTAGTTATTTTCATTACTGTTTGGTTTATACGAATATATATGTGTATGTGTGTATGTATATATATATATGTATATGTATATATGTGTGTGACTATAATACTAATACAATGTATATAAGTAAAAACTATACAGTATATGTATATAATTATAAACATAATTTATACAAATTCATATTAATTTGTTTGTAGGTCATTTATGTATAATTTTTATAATTATTTATTTTCGTTACTTTTATTTACTATATATATTTGTATATTGTTTTATGTATGTACTTATCCCCTAATAGATGTTTTTCTTTCTTTCAACATATTGATAATTACAGCAAGGAGTCCGTCCGTGTCTCACCTATTCAATGATTTATAGAAAAAAAACCAGCGGACGGGCGCAGCGAGCCGCGGTGTCGTGAGAGCGATCCGACGAGCATACGCTGCGAGCGCACGCGCACCGGCGGCGCGGGCGTGAGTACGGCGCGCGCCGCACCGCCTCCGCACGCGGCGGAGCGTCGCGTGTTCAGTTTAAATGTTCATCAAACACGTTGCGTAGAGAATCGAAAGTAAACAGAAGTAGGCGTTGGCGTTGCCGAGACTGTGCCCGTACGGTGTGACGCTCCGCAATCATCTATCTTCTTGTGACCGTCGCGCGGCGAGTACTTATACAATTAGTTCTCAGAAGGAGCAATAATAACTGATTTTAACGATGACGAGTCCTCACTCAAAGTAGGCGTTCAAAGCCAAACTTAACAAAGAGTAACAAAGTCCGAGTAGCTGTGCCTGAAATCCATAACTCTATCAAACATTCCGTAGCACACCGTCTATTACTTGGTTATAAACTTTAAGTAATAGTCAGTTGCCAATTGTTAGACTGTTTTGGATGACAAGAAACCATTCTCTGCACCTCTTTTTAAAACGTTTAAACTCACCGCTGCGGCTGCGGCTGCGGCGGCTGACGCGCGCGCGTGTTCGCAGGGCGCGGCGCTGGTGAGCCGCGGCGTGACCGCGCGCAGCGGCGACATCGCGGCGGCGGCGCGCCCACCCACCACCGCCACCATCACCACCAGCACCACCAGCACCGCCGCCACCACGCACCTGAAGGAGAGTTGCATATAATTTGTAAAATTGTTCATCCACTGAAACGAAATTAACTTGACTTGAGCGGAACCAAAAGATGAATTCAATTTAAAAAAGACTGAGCGTAGGTATTTATTTGGAACCTAGGCGACGCGGTTCCCTTTTTGGGACGGTCGGTAAAAACCATTTGCTGTTTAAATTTTAATATTTACTTAAACTGTTAACAGGTTTTCTATTGGCTTTTTTATTTGATATTACTGCTGCGGAGTATAAACAACATACGCAACAATTGAACTCAAAACCTCGTTAAACTGTAACGATAATACGTTTGGTTAAACATTGAAGTTAAATGGAAGAAACATAAATATTTAACAATTTGTAAAATTGGAAATAAACAAAGAAAAATATATCGTTAAAGTTGTACAAATAAACTATAAGAATTTAAAAACACTTTACTGCTGATGTTGCGGTGGTGTCGCAGCGTTCCGAGCGAACTGCTGCGGTGTGTGTGTGTGGTTACACGTAATATTTTGTAATATAAAATATATGTTTGTTATTACTCTCAGAGTATATTCTAAAGGGTATTAAATAGGTTGTAATCCTGACTCTCGCTTATTTCACAAAACGGGTTCTAAAAATATGGATCCTACAGTTCAGATTTAACTTTGAACCATTTTACTGTCTGCTTACTAGTAGTAAAGTATAATTTTGTAATATGACAGTCATCTCTTAACAAGTCAGTTTAAATATTAACTGGTCGCTTAACGAGCGCCCCCGCACCCCCCCGGCACCCCGGCACCCCGCCGGGCCGCTGCGTTAACAAAACCGGGCGCTCATTCTTATTGCAATGTAGTAAGTAATTCGTATAATATATAACGTTTTATATTACCCTTAATAACTTTACACAGCCACAAGTACTTCGTTTTTCTTTACTTACTTAATATTTTTGGCATTGGTACACGCGGGGTTCTGAAATCTAATTCGTTAAACTCATCTCCAACTTCCTGTTTAGTATTATCTTTTAATAGAATTGTGCCGATGTCAGTCCGTCATCCGCTACCCCAACAGTAATGAACAGAACTCACTACTGTTAAACAGTTATGTCATTTGACGGAGTAGTCTTTTGTTCAGTCCGTCCAGTAAATGCATACATTAGCTAAATTAACTGTAAACCCCGCGGTACTGGTAACATTAGATGCACGTACACCCACGTGAACAATGTTTAATAAGGAAATGTGTTTATTAAAATACACCGATACCTTTGTTACAAATAATCAATAAGCTGTTACTACTACGAGTGGAATATGTGGATTATAACATTTTAGTGAATTAGTCACACTACTAATTTTAATCAATCAGTAAAATATTTTGCTGAAAAATCACACGAAACTGTAAAGTTCACCACATCACATAGTGTAATGCGTGCCCTGGGCGGGTTGTGCAGGATAGCTTGCAGCGTCACAACTGATGTTAACTTGTTAATTGTAAATGTAATGCAGTAAGGACTCGGATCAATGTCTCAAGAGTTCGAAATAAGCAATCACTTTTATTATAATTCTATGTTAAAACGAACAAGAGACATTGTTGATTGAGATTGACGCAGTGTAACGGTAGCGACGCGCACGCGCACGGCTGCCAGGTTCTGCTGGTGTTGTAATCGATGATTGTGAATGTTTATGATTAATTAAACTGTGAATTTTATTCATTTAACTATTCATTTGTGACTACAGGCGCCGCGGCGTGTTGTCATTTGATACCCATTCTAAAATATAACCTAACCCTGGTATATCCTTTACCCGCACGCGAAGTGATGAGTGACTGATGGTAGACAGTAGTGTACATGCTCGCGTACAGTTACTATGTTTATGGTGAGGCTGACATTGGTGAAGCGTGTGCGTCCACAACGCTGATACTCTAAAGCCGAGACAACTGGAACACGGAAATGCTGTTATGGCGGCAGATAGATGATGAGAGGGAGAGGTAGTGCAGCTGGTAGGAAAACAGAACAGGAGTGTGTGACTCCGGAACCGAACAGGGGACCTGCGTGTTACAACACAAGGAAACATTTCCATTAATTAAAAATATAATTTATAGAATAAACATTTGTATGTATATGACTGAAAACGTATCTGAATAATTCTGTACTAGAGACGTGCTGCGCTTCGGAGCGGTTGTGCGGCTGCAGGAACACAGAATTACTGCCGTCCTAATGTAAATTTTCGTAAGCAACTCTGACAATACTTTGCCAATAATAATTTAAAAGAATTAATTATATCCTTTACTCCTAAACTTAAACAAGTTCACTGTGTTCTTTATATGAACAACATCGAAACTATGCAAATACGAAGGAATTTACAGAACCGAACCCGCGCAGGGGCACGAGTGATCAAACAAAAAAACTAATGCGTACGCATCCGCTAACACATTGCCTAAAAACAAATAGTTAAAAAGTGTAGTGTGTATGAATGATTGCGTTAATAATATAAACAGTAATGAGCATGTGTTTACCACTGCCAACAGCAAGGCTGATGGAGCTGCCATCACCGGTTCGGGTGACGTCCGGTCCAAATCAATTTATCGCTTTATATTAAACCTGATTAAATCCCCGGCGACGTCGCCGGTGCGCAGGTCCGCAGCTCCTGCGTCCACATTTTGGCAGTAATTGCAGGAGCCGGCGTTCATTTCCGGTTTGAAATGAAAAGGCAGCGGAGTTGTGGGGAACGATGTTCAGCTGCGCTGCGTTGGGGAGGTTCAGCGGGGAACTGACGAGTTACTGCCACCTTTATTGAAATGTTATAGAGTCTACGTAACAGGTCAATGTCGGCCCCACCGTGTCGAGAGGTGTTCAGATGCTACAGCTGCTGTGAGTACGCGCTGCTACTCTTTATTACAAACACTTCAATATACTTATCACAGTTATAACAGAACGTTATTGATTACGAAACGATAAATAACTTTTTTAGTATTGTGATAGTCGCGGTTAAATACCGTTTTAAACAATATAAAAAGACAAGTTGCAGTCCTGTACGCTCATTTCTAAATCGATCATCATCACAGCGCGATGCGGGACAGCGACCGGCACCACAAAATTAGTTGTTAAAAATAATTAAAAACCGTCGTAAAGACGAGGTGTTACAAGTGTAACCCGGGGGTCGGAAAGGGGGGACACGCCGGGGATGAAGGAGAGCCGCTGCACTGGCGCTCATAAAATATGCAAAAATAACCTTAATGGATTCCGACAACAACACGCGGAGGAGGGCGCGGTGCGCTCCCGCGGCACCGTAACGATTCACTTCCTGAACGAATAATCCCATTTTATACGGAGATTTGTTTTCGACAAATGGTCGCCTGCTCGAAACGATGAAGTTAACAACTTAATTACACGCCGAGTGCCTGAACCGGGCGACACAGCCGCGCGGCGCCACCTCGCCGTGCTCAAGACCGCTGCCGGCAGACAGCGAGCGCGCGGCGCCGCACAGCGGTTCCAAAGTAAATTTTTGTGGACATAGGGATCAAAGTTGATGCAGAGGTCTGATTTTTTTTTCCTAGGCAGCTGACGTCAACACAAACGTCTTTTACTGATTCACTTTTTTTTCGAAAAACGTCTAGTTTACGAGAAAATAAATATAAAAAAAAATTGTATGGACGAATTCATAATTTTTTTTTTCTGCTCATGCTATCATTTAGTTAAGGAGTGGTGTATATATCCTGTAAGTCCAAGTTGCCCTGTACATATAAAAAATTAAAATCGCGTCTACATGCTTGTTAGTTTGTATGATTTTGGGCGAAACAATAACATTTTAAATACTCTTGCGTACAAATAAACTTATGATTTTGTGAAATCAAATTACAAAACCTACTCGATGCTGTTTGCGTCTTAAAAAAATGTTTGGAAATGGGTTCGAATAATAGGATGTTTACTTTTTTTTCTATTACACGATGCAAGGAGACGCGCGGAAGGTTCACCTGCTGGTGAGTGACACGCTGCTTGTAACAATGGTTAGGATGTACACGATTCCTTTCCTGCGTTCAGGAATCGTTTCATAAGTTAAATAGCCCCGAGCGCACACCGCTGCGGAACTTATCTACATACAGGTCCCAGGCCCAATATGAATATTATTTGAAGCTGTCGTGAATGTGTACCGTTTAAAATGAAGGCGGGAAAAACTCCTGGGAAATTATCTGCAGCGCGTCCGTCAGCAGCGCGCCGCGCCGCCGCACCGCCGCGCCGCCGGGAGCCGCGTGCGGGGGTCTTCATCTAGAATAACACTTTAGTGCTATTACACAGCAAGGGGCGAACTAAGTGTTATTTTTTCATTATATTCCTTAACTAACATAATACACAAGCTGTAGCTTGTATTCTAAGTAATAGTCTACTGAGAGTTTTGTAGACTATTCGTCAAAGTTCCGTCGTCCCCATCGCGGAGTCCGCCCCATCCTGTGCCCCGCTAAAGGTGGTGACTAAAATTTAAATGTAGCAGTTAGACATACAATGTAAGTAGGTATTTGAGAGATGGTACGACCCGGTTCAGCTAACTTCCATTGTAACGTTAACAGCAGACATGGCAACACTGTAATGCAAAGTAAACGTACTGGAGCGGCGACACCGGAGCCGCCGCGACAACCCGACCAGTTTCAGTTCCCGGCTGCAGGGGAGGGGCGGACACAGTTTAAACTTAAATGAATACCCAACATGCGAACATGTTAAATTGTCCAGTACATCAAGATGTCTCGCTGCATCACTTTATCGCCTGGCTGTATATCTCACCAACTCAGAAACCTCACAGTAAATGAATCAAACAACTGAATAAGAATTTTTTTACCGTTTTCGCAGTTTGTGCGCGTTTTTTTAAATACAGATATCCTTTGTAATCATTTGTGAGTTAATTCATGTTAATTTTAAAACTAGCTACTTTAACGTTAAGCAGCTCCTTTAATTTTGTCATTTGGTATAGGTATTATGTAGTTGTTAAACAAATAATTTTCCTCTAATGCTCGCTATGATCCTCCGCCAAATTATCTCTAGTTCAGTATGTTTTTTATTCTATAGAATTGAAAAAAGGTTTTTATTTTCCATAGAAACAAACAGCGCTCGTGACACTTCCAATAATACATTTTAATATTTGTTTATGGTTAACAATTGTTTAACTACAGCAGTGACTACGAAATTTTTCGTTAACTTTATCACGGATTGTAGTTAGCGGGTCTGCAGCGTTACTCCCGCACGCGCCCGCGCCCGCGCGTTGGGACACAAAGCGAACAGCGAGGCCACGTCCAGGTATTACGTGGGAGTCTTCAAAAGATGAGTGAATCGTCTTCTTCTAGACCAGTGCTCTTCACCAACAAACAATACATCGCCGCTTACCATCAGGTCGGATCGGATGTTTGGTTTGATGTAACACGTAGAGGGACGACAGGTATTTTAATGTAAAAATATCTACGAACTCCGAAACCTCGCAGTAAATGAATCAAACAACTGAATAAGAATTTTTTTCCGTTTTCGCAGTTTGTGCGCGTTTTTCTAAATATAGATATCCTTTGTAATCATTTGTGAGTTAATTCATGTTAATTTTAAAACTAGCTACTTTAACGTTAAGCAGCTCCTTTAATTTTGTCATTTGGTATAGGTATTATGTAGTTGTTAAACAAATAATTTTCCTCTAATGCTCGCTATGATCCTCCGCCAAATTATCTCTAGTTCAGTATGTTTTTTATTCTATAGAATTGAAAAAACGTTTTTATTTTCCATAGAAACAAACAGCGCTTGTGACAGTTCCAATAATACATTTTAATATTTGTTTATGGTTAACAATTGTTTAACTTCAGCAGTGGTTACGAAATTCTTCGTTAACTTTATCACGGATTGTAGTTAGCGGGTCTGCAGCGTTACTCCCGCACGCGCCCGCGCCCGCGCGTTGGGACACAAAGCGAACAGCGAGGCCACGTCCAGGTATTACGTGGGAGTCTTCAAAAGATGAGTGAATCGTCTTCTTCTAGACCAGTGCTCTTCACCAACAAACAATACATCGCCGCTTACCATCAGGTTGGATCGTAGTCGAGCGTAAATTTACGCAATATAAAAAAAAGAAAATTACAATTCGCAGAATATATCGAGTGTTTGGTTTGATGTAACATGTAGAGGGACGTCAGGTGTTCTAATGTAAAAATATCTCCGAACTACCGCGCAGCGAGTGCGGAGCTAAGTTTAATTATTATTAACGGATGAAATGTTTCAAGCGTTTCAATTTATTTTATTTCTTCATAATGTACGCGATGTAAATCTGAAACATGAAATTCAAGTTAACTAGACTACAAAATATAAATATTTTAAAAATGTAATAATGGTAAGTTTCATACGAATAATTAGGAAAAATAATCAAAAAAGTATATCAAGATACAATGACGTTGATTGCAGAAAGAAGAAAGTAAAAGCAAAAAATAAATAAAACTGTTATACAGTAATCACTGTATTAAATAAAGCAAAGAGATTACTTTACTACCTTGTAACCTAAATCTATTAGTGTAAGCCAAATTTCGTATTTACCTGCAGTATTATGAGGAAGTAATTGATGCTGATGTCCAGTATCCTCAAAGGGACCCCCAGGTCTACGGAGAATATGGACCCGTAGACGTAGCGCGGGCTCTCCGACTTCACACTCTCGAACAGACGTCGGGTAGTTTTCTTGACTTCAGTGTCAGCTGAAATAAAATAAATAGTTGAAGAAATAAGGAAAGCGAGCGCACAGCGTGTGCGTGTACTTTTCGTTATCAAAATACCGAAGACACTGCACCAGTCGGCAGACATGACGAGATCTGTTATGTGGGAAAACCTATTGAATTGTTATATTCATTCTGGTCAAACAGTTCAACAGTTCATTGCGAGGTCTTTGTAGTTTTTACCTTGGAAAGTTTCATATATAACACGAGCTTCTGTACAAACATTACTTTAACACTTTAATTCACGTCATTCAACTCACCCATCCGTCATAATCATTTCAGACCTTAAAATATATAAATAATAAAAAAAAGCTTCATGAAAGACTACAATACTCACAGTCAGGTCGCAAGTGGAACACCAGTGAATTGGATACGTGATGTAACACCTTGCCGCAGGCCACCTTCGTGTCCGTGGCAGTGGTGCAGAGCAACCACACCGAATACAGGGACCTCAACTGGCGCCACGCCAGAAACGACCACACCTCCACCCTCTGGAACGCAAGAAGTGGAGTGTGAGAGAGGATGCTGCGGCAGATGCGGAGCTCTGCTGCAAAACATCCTTTTCCAACAGGGAGCTCTACCCAACAAGCGCAACACCAGTGTCAGGACACTCGCCGGTGTTTGCGGCACATTCCTATACTCGGGTCTTTATCGTAATTAAATTAGGCGACGCACTTTAATTTCGACTGGCCTAATTTATATCACTGTAAGCTGTACCCCGGCGCTGGTGATCGTCTGCACACGAAACTACATATTTGTGACTTGGGCGAATGTAACGAGACCGTAACGTATAGAGTAATAACAAGAGATATTTGTACAAAGAGAAAGATCAAATAATATAATTTCAATAAGACACCGCTCGAACCTTGTCCGCGTCCGCGAGGTACGCTGCGAGGCAGTAAACAATGGTAACTACGAAGGTCACTCCGAGCATGATGAGAATCTGGAAAGCGAGTTTTCATTAGTTGAAGAAGCGAACGTGAAACTTACATTCCGAACAAACCAACCGCTCGGTTGTATTCTTTGTTCAGTTCGGTGCTTTGTTAAGATCGCTGCTGTTATAACATTTCCATAACTGATTACTTTACTACAATAATTTGTTAATCAAATTTTTGTACGATGTTTAATCAAAAGTTAACAGTAAGTGGTAATCCCCAAGAAAACATAGCAAACTTATTTATTTTCTACTATATTTAAAACCTTAATAATTTTTCAAAAAACCAATCTTTGTTAAAATTGTAAAGTCACAAGTAAAGTGGAGCAGCACAGTTTTGTCTTTCATCATGTCGCGGCAATCTTCACTTCTGTCTCCGCCGTCGTCTGCTCGCCGGCGCGCGGCTGGTGGACCTGCTATCAACAATAGACGATTACACAGAACAGTAGAAGCTTGTACCGACAAGTTGAACTCGCGCTTGACGTGCGCGGCCACGAGCAGCGCGTGCCGGTACACGGTGCAGGCGCCGCGCGCGCCCGCCCCCGCGCCCGCCGCGCCCCGCAGCCGCGCGCCCACGCCCGCCATCAGCACCGCGTAGAAGCCAATCTCGGAGTCGTGCACCGCGAAGGCTAAGGTGAGCACCGCGACGGTGTGCAGCGGCGCCTGCAGCCGCCACATCCAGAACACGTCGGCGACCATCGACACCGCGCCCACCATTACGACGCTGAAACACTTTTTGGTGATGACGGCGGAGTAGTTCTCCGGGTAAAGGCACTTCTCGTCCAGCTGCTTGATCGCATCGAAGGTTTTCCTCTTGAACGCGCCGTTGATTATCAGATGCAGCGCCTCGAGCGACATGAACACTTGGAAGGCGAGCAGGCCGAGGTCGGGCGGCGCGCCCGCCCCGCGCACCGCGCCCAGCGCGACCGCCGCGCCCGCGCCGCTCAGCGCCGCCACCAGCATCACGTTGCTCAACACAATCAGTCCCGTGTTGGGCAACAGGAAGGAGCGCCTGATGCAGACGAAGTGCTGCAGGACGATCAGAACGCTCATGCTGCGGAATGTCTCGTTGGTGTACATTGCGGATCTGCAACCGGGCGCGCCGGGAGCGAACCTTCTTTTCTTATATAAATGTTATATTGCCCCTGCTCCACCCGACACGCAGTGTAACGTCGCCGCCCGCGACAGCTTCCCGCAGCTTACCGCAGCTGACCGCGCGCCTCGCCCGCCCGCTGAATAAGTTGTGATGGAAAACCACGATGTCGTGTGCCGGCGCGTCCTGATCGATGTCCGCCGAGATTGTTCATCGATTAATAATTTAAAGTAATAACGAGTTATTAAAAACAGTTTACTGAAGAATAGATTACAAAGTGATTTTTATTTAAATGTTTCATAGGGCACGGCGGTGTCCCCGTTAAGTACGTATGTGTGAACGGAAACGACTGATACTATTAAATTTGTTATCGTCTGTGTGTCGCTGTGTCTAAGTATGAGCCGGCGTGTTACTTGAGCACCGGCTTGCAGTCGAGGTGCCGCGCTTCCGCAAAGCCAGGAGCTAATTAAAAAAAAACATTTTTTATGCCACAGGAACTTATTGAGGTCAAGTAACCGTGTGACCGGGGGCCGCAGGCCCTGTGCAAGTGCTGAGAAGGTTAATTTTCAATTCCAACTCCCCGCCCCCTCGCGCTCCCCTTGGCGCCACCGCTGCGCTGGTGCGCCGCCGTGCTGCTAGATGGCATTGTAATTAATATTGTGACAGTTTTGCCTCGGGTTACTTTTTACTTTGAACCCTCAGGTTTGTATGCAAAAACTGTCAATTGTCAAATAACTATAAAACACATCTCATTGAGCAATTATGATAAAAAAATGTTAATCGATGCGGGATTACGGGTTTAAGTTTCAAGTTACTACGGAAGTACATACAACTATGAATCAAACGTTATTTTTTTTAATAAAATATAATACTATATTGTTTTTACAAGATATGTAATGACTGTAAAATTAACATTACTTACAAGTATTGTATTGTTATTTGTTTGGCAGAGTAACTTCAAAAGAGAACAAAAATGTCTCGAGTGAAATCTTCTAAAACGTAAATTTATTTACGTAAAGTTACTGCGAACTCTTTAGGAGACTACCGTCCTTGACTCTTTTAAAGTAAACACTTACACGTATATAATGCTAAAGAACAACCTTAGCTTGTTATATCTCTAAAAGTTTTATAACTAATATTTTTTAACCTCAGACTAAACTAAATATGTCATAAGTGTGATATTAGTTAACATGTTAACGCTGCGACACATCGTGCTTGTCGCCGCTGCACTCGAGATGTTAAGTGTGGCTCCCCCAGGAGTTACAACAGCTACAGCCCTTTAGGCCGGCGGTGACGAGAAGTAAAAGACCGGTGACACCATTTGACTATCAGTTCGTTTCTAGTTACTAGTAGGAGTATTTGACATACATAAATGAAATAGTACGCGGTCGGTGAGAGCGGCGGCGGCCCGGGGGACCTCTCCCACAACACGCCTCAATCTTGCCTAGTTTGTGACATGAACGCGTAATATAATTAAGAGACGTTGCGATTACAACATCAATCCATCAATTAGTCACTTGCAAACTTAGTGCTTAACTATATGAGTTTAATGCGTGTGCCGTTAATTTGTTAATACACCGCGAGGACCCGGAGCGGCTCCCCGCCGGTGCTCGTTGTACGCGGGGCACGGCGCGTCTCGGGACCTAAGTAGCTAACACAGGATTTTTAAGTGCGTTTAAGCTTTTTTTATTTATTCTAACTCAATTACTAGCGATACTAATGGATCATTACGACTTTTTTTCTTACTACTCAGTACTAGGTCGTTGACAATGATGATAAAATAGTTAAATTCACTAATAACTAAATTAATTATGCTTTCAGTTGCACTCGTCAGAAGAGGTGCGTGAAAATAGAATATATTTACGAAATATAACACAGGGTTCGGGTGTAAGACCCTATCTTCGCATGTCGCTTCCTCTGCTGTTAGACTAGTTGTTTGTTTATTGTGCGAGTACATACTACCCAGCTGCGCACAGCTGCGGCGGCGCACGGGGCGCACGGGGCGCACCACGCGTCAGCGGCTCCACGGAAAATATACAATATGCTTCTTTATACAAAAAAAAGAGAAAAAATATATACACATGCAGGCGGTTTCTGCCAAAATTGTTTCTACCCAGGAAACCATTGCAATGGTAAAAAGAGTAAAGTAATATGAAACTTAAACTGCTTTCCCGTTCTGTTGCAGACAAGGCTTCTATCTCAAGTACCTAAGCAATAGCATTTCCATTGAACCATTTAAAAATATTTTTTTTTAACAAAATGTTAATGGTCATTGTACACGAGGAAGTGCCGCGCGGGGCGCTACACCGTTACAGCGTTACAAGGAGGCAATTCGAGAGTCGATACCATTACAAGAACGGCCCATAACGAAGGTACCGATTGAGTTCTAAACCGTTTTATTTACGTATTTTGTTCAATGGAAAAGAATTCGTTGTTAACGAGTCGTTTAAATTCAGGAGGAGAGTTTTCGGCGTCGGCCGGAAAAATGTAACGACCGGAACAGAAAACGACGCGAATACGGAATATCAGGAATGTGTTCGCGTTCCTTAAGTTCATTTCGGAAAAAAACAACAACAACTTAATCACCTGCCGTTACATGATGCTTCAGATGTCTGCACGACGCTTCATCCGGGCCGCACGAGCAGAAATATTAATATTATTATATTTTTATATCAATTAGAAAAACTTAATTGGTTCCGCAAGCCCCACCCATTAGAGCACTACATGAAATGTCCCTCTCATTTATCTCATTGCAGCTTGTGGTGCACGGAGCTTGCCGCTCTCATACACATCTTTATATATTGTATATGAAATAGTTATTATAGCTCTGTACTCATATAAACAAACCGTAACGAGGTCGGGTGTCAGTGCACCAACTGCCGACCGACATTTTCGTGCACACGAGTCCTTCGTAACATTGATTTTCCCTCCACAGGAATCTGACGCCCCATCGCAAGACCTTCACCCGGATGTAAAGAAATTGCTGTTAAGTTTTTATTACCTCGTATGTTAACTCATAAACATTTAGGTGTACGTAAAGCTGTTCAAGAATGAGATATTTACCTTGAGGCACCCCCCATACATCAAGAGAGCCGGCCAATTTCTCGCGAGGGAAATTTATAAGGGTCCGGTGTACCTCCGATATGTAACGTATGTATCAGCGGAGTACACCGCTTTATATTTCGGATGAGTTAGCGGCCACGGGGTCCGCAGCAGTATATACAGCAAGAAAGTATAAAGTGTTCATACGAATGTTTAGCGTTTACATCCACTTGCAGCTCGCACAGCACTCACAGCCCCACACTGCGCTTCTTGCAGTTCTTCAGCAGTTTTTGTTCCGTGGATTATTGTCATCACACACACACACTCCCGAACTGACCGCCGGGGGCGCTGCTGTCGCTCGATATCAAACGACCGGTGCTTGTCCACTACGCCGGCTGAAGTGCTAATCTTGCGTATATATATACATGAGCTTTGTAAGAACTAAAGAAAATACCACTCCCGTCGTGTTTATCTAAAAGTGGACAGGATGCTTGTTCGCATGTCCTTCGGTGACGTCACTCCGCGTGCTGCACTACACTGTGTTGTTGCCACGCGCTAAATATTAGCTCATTTTGCAAATGGCTGTTTAAATTAAATGCTCCGCCGTAAGGTCCTGCTAATCCATTAAATTGTAGTTTAAGCAGCATCTATGTTCCCGTCCACTGCAACCCCACCGCCGGCGACTTGAGCAGGACAAAACAAGTATCAGTTAATTTTTATTTAAAACTAACCCGACGACTCCTCTCAACAATCACTCGCAGCTCTTTATTTATTTATTTATATTCTTTGTTTGCACACCACAACAAGGAAAGAAAATAAGACAATTTTATATAATGGGCAGCAGACAACCAGACAACCTTTAAATGGACATGATTGAATAGAGTATACACGCGGGTGTGCCGGGTTTAGATAAACTATACATAAATATGAATACGTAAATAAATACAAATATTAAAAGAGACGGGCTATATTATATAGTTAAAGTGACTCTTTACTACGTTTCGCTGCGGGTTCTCCGCCATTTTAATTTTCTTCACGGATATAAAATATTATTATCTTAATATTATTTATACACGACTATTGTACAGCGTAGATTAAACGGAACAAACAAAACTTCGCTGTAAGTAGTGTTACGTTGCAACAAAGTAAATAAGCTTCCCCATCCACACACACACACACAGCGACACACTGCTGGAACTTCGCCGGCAGCAAGTTCTGCGATGAGCTTTTAATAAAGTAACAGAATTAAGTGGGAGTAACAGAACGTTGTTGTCATTGTAAGCACGAGGTTCAAAAATGTGTGTTTGTGTGCCATCCCGCTCCCAGACGGAAGAACCAACATCGATATACTGGTTATATCAATTAACGCGAAAGGTCTCTGTGGAAGGATGCCATCTAAGAAGATTCTTTTCCTACGTCAGTTAAAAAAAAAGGGAAACGTTACTGTGTTCCGGTTTAAAGATACAGATAATTACGATCGTTAGGAATCAGGAACTAAACCGTAAGTACAGGTTGAGCACTAACTGCGGTTAAGTACAACCTGCACAGCGGCGCGCGATTACGTGAAATGTTCTCCCGGGGAGTACTTATTAATAAGTTATTCTCACACAAAACATCTTTCCATTACCATCATTCAAAATATATAACGTGTTCATATCAACACATACAACTCTATTGGTTCAGTCGGAGACTGCTTAGAGAGGAGGAGGGTGGGGGGGGTGTCGTGTAACCTACCATAGCCTATATTTGGATCTCTTGGTTTCGTGAAATTACAGGTAACAAGAAGTACTAGTATCTGTGTGTCAATGTAATATTACGTCCTAGTGCTTACGTGGCCAGCTATGCCAAAGGATGTGCTGCACAGTATGTGTATATTGATATTTGTATTAGATATATTGTCAGCAGCTTCTGTTTAAATGTTGATAGAGTGCGACTTTCACCAAAGTTGTGATGGGTTAACATGGATACAAATCCGACTACGACAAGCTTAAGTTACAATTACAACCAAGTGACAACACACTACCTGCCCACAGGATGTAAACCATTAAATAATAAACTGATTAATTTCCCGTTAAACTGAATCGAGGAGTACAACGTGCCCGCCGCCGCAACTAATCCTGTTGAGGAACGTTACGGTAATGGATGTAATACAGCCTTCGAGTGATGTGAACGCACACTTATTTGCATAAACTCTGGATAGCAATAATAACTCAACCATTTGAGTTTCAATAGCAGCATTGAAGACATCATTCTGCACATCGGGTATGACAACTTTTTTGTGTATTAGCAATGGTTCTGTTAGAGGAGGTCAGCGGCAGACGTCGCTTCAGGGGAAGTAACTTTACTTAGCGATTTCACTAATAAAGTAATCTAATCATTGTAATTGTGCTAATTAACAAATTGCTGCTGCTGGGAAACAAGTCCACAGCCGGGCTGGTGGTGAACAGTACTGCATCCGGTGGACGTTTGAAGCAGCGGCATGGGAGCTGCTTTAAAACAACTCGTGTAAGTCCATCCCGGAATCCGATGCGGCTCCGGGGCGTAGGAGACCTCCCGCAATGCTCGGCGCATTGCTGACGTATCGCTTTCAAAGTAATATTGTTTCAGATGGTTTGTTGCTTGTAAGGCGCTTAAACCGATATAAAACAAAATAAAACAAATAAATATCTTTCAACGGGAAATTGTTTCGTGTTCATGATGAAAGGTATTGTACCAAAGTTATTGCTGGAACTGTCTTATACGGAGCGAGCTGTAATTGATCAGCTCAGTTATTGAAAGTCGATTCAATTTCCACGCTGCACGCTCGGAGGCGGCTGCGGCGCGGTAAGTGACTGCCGTGTTCTACGGAAACAAATATAAGGAAGTAACTGTACGGAGTTCTTGTTAGTCCACGGCTCTCATAACCACATCAACGAAATATAAAAATAAAAAGCGACACGAACGCGACGTTCTTGTAAACCATTAAATTACTAATTTTAATATCTGCATCATCTTCACTTGGAGTTTCGGTAGCAGGGACAGGAAGTTCCAAGGTCATTTGACGGCATAACAATATTTCAATTCGAATGAAAATGAATACAAAGGAGATTGTCATCAATTTCTACCGCAAACTGAACGATTAGAGGGGACAGAAGGAACGTTGCTGGCGCGAGCTGGTGGAGGGAGCCGTGCCGGCGGGCAGCCACGTACCGCAGCACCGCCGCGCGGGCGCGCCGTCCGAAGTTTAATTAAAGTGAAACGAATGAGATGTAATACATCATCCGCGGCGGAGGCGGAGGCACGAGTGGAGAGCCCACCACCACCTGCAAACCTCTGCGGTATGGTAGAACATTACAAGCAAATTATGTAAACCACTTCCTTATACATTTACAAAGAAAGTAACGTACGCGGACAAAGTACACAAAGAAATAACCAAAAAATATCACCAGCAGTAACTAATGTTGTTTAAACGGTTCAACCGATTTCTTTTGAATATTGGCTGGGAAGGGTTAAAAAAAATCTACAAGTTAACTGGTTTAGCTTTGGGTATTTATACAATAACACACAAAGTTGTTACAGCTCCGATGTTTAATAAACTGTACATATAATGTACTAAATTGTTTATGTAGTTGCTTAATATCGAACTATACAAGTAAGTTAATCTTACTTGGAGTGTGGGCCGAGTGAAGAGCTTTCAGTTATTGCTATAGAAGTTTTAATTTTCTGTTAATCTATTTATGTAACAAAGTAACTTGCTCCAATGTAAGTACTTGTTTTTAAACATTTCTTTAAAACTTTTTTATACATCTTATTGTAATAATTTCAAAGCTAAACGGTTATCTTTTCCTTAATATGAGAAAAGTGTTTGATAACTTTTAATAATTTTTAAAACTGAAGAATGTTTTAAATATTTCTCTGTTATTAGGTGTGATACTTGTGAGAGTGATCAAATCACAAATTAAACTTAACTTTAAATTTAAACGCCACAGCACCGATGAAAATGTAATCGTGATCATTTTACAAGGAAAATTTAGTTGCGCTTGATGTGTGATTGCTGGAACTCCGTTCGAGTAAGAGAGGCCCGAGTCCCAGCGGTGGGAACATCAGGAGAGTTAAGAGTATCACTGCGCCGCGGGAAACCTGTTACGGATGTGGAAGTCCTGGCGGTATATGCATCCAAATTGCTCACGCACCGCGCAAATTTATTAAACTTTGCGGACGCGGACCGAACCCGCGCCCGCGCGGAGCACACTCCGGCCGCAACCACTGCGCCTATCTATGAATACTATCACTTTCTCCGAATTACGTTTTGTAAAGCTTTCTGCATTGGAAGTGTCTCTATTATACAATAACACATATTATTTCTTTAACGATTTAGAAAAATCAATGAGTTATTTAGTTCAAATAAAAGTCTACACAAAATGTGCCGTACTAACACATTATGAGTTACTTCATACTAAAACGCGAGTAAATCTTCATAAATTTTACTTTAGATATAAAAACGCCAGGAGCCTAATTACGGAGAAGTGAGTTAATAATCTTAATGCTGCCGAGAGTGCCTGTCCTACGCGTCTTCTCAGAACGGAAGGTATTATGAGGAAAATATATCTTCTCCTCGGCTCACGTTGTGTGTCTTTAAAAGATTACTTCGATATATTTTGCGCACAGTTGAATAAATTTAAGGACAATAAGAATTAGACTTGTAATTGTTACAAACAATACTCACAGGACTATGTAATTAGGACATGTGTGTGCGCGAGATTCTAGTTAATAACGAATAAAATCAACTAGCACATCTCTGAAGGAATTGAATATTTGTGTTTATTTTAACTCGAAATTGAAATTAGGTTCTACGAGTATTATAACATTGAGATAATAGAACAGACTGCACGCGACGCTGCTGAATCCATTGTAAGGAGGTTTCGTTCAAAATACGCAAGTCGTAAATTAATTACACATGAGATGTAAGAAATCATATATTAAAAGGGTTCACAGGTTAAAAAGGTTATTAATTAACCCTCGTACAACACCTCGTGAATAAGTTATTCCACGGGGACGTTGAGCCGGGTCTCTTTGCCGCGGATTAAACATTAATTTGTGGTGTAATTTGTGAAGGTGTCGTGGTATTAGAAAGTAAGCTTTATAATCAAATGCCGATAATGCTGTTTAGTCCCGGCCAAAAGGTTATTACACAGTCACCCGTGCGTCCCTTATTGAATTATCTATATCTCATTCAATATATCCCTGTGACTGTAACATTCATTTCGCGTAGACATTAAGATAAAACTCTGATATTTGTGTAACTATTGTAGTCGACAATGGGGCGGACGTTTCATTAATGCCCCTCCGCTGGAGATTACGACGTCGTCTCGACTGCTCGCTGGAGCGGGACACCTGCGATACCGGCGCGCCGCTCCGTACAGTTATTATTTCCCTGATCTAACGTTACGTAGAAGCCGTTTGTCTAAGCCGAGACGCTTAACGCGGCACCACATTGATCTCGTTCTTTAGTCACTGAAGATGTTGCATTACACATATACGATCCGGAATACTTCAAGCGAGCGCGCGTACTTGTCACCTGGCCACTGCGCATAATGAAGCGAGCGCACCGACCCATTGCCGTCCTGTTTCTAACAAAAAGCATATTTAATCAAGATCCCCCGTCGAGCTGCGATGTCGCAAAGGGAAGTTCAGATACATACATAATACATTGGATTTTAAGTAAAGGCTCCCACTTTTTCCGATTGGACATTCCGCATTCTGGATTCGGACTGTTTCCGGCCAAGTCCTATGGTCCTCTCTGCGTTCTACGAAATTACGAGAAGCAATTGCTTGCGGTCTGCTTGCCCAATTTTCCACCCGTATGTTCAATTCAACAAGGTGTGGGGGAGTAAGAGATCACACGTGAGTGGATATCGTAACTTGCACACTGTAAGATGAATGATATCCACTGATGTGGGTGCTCATAAACGTTCACACATATCTCATGGTCTACACTAGTTACAAATTTGTGTCAATATAAATGACAAAGTAATGACACAATTTTTCAATTTCTTCCAGCCCTTTGAAGTTCATCTTTAATTTAAACTTGCAGAGCACAATTTTCTCTTTTTTGCACAATAATTAAAGTCGATTTGACAAAGTTCTCTGTCTTTTGTGTAGCGCGCGGGGTGTCTCCGGGGCGCCTGTTGTACTTCCCTCCCTCACCCGCCTACCCTTGAGCAACAAACCAACGAACAAAATAATTATACCGATGAATAATGTATTGCGATCCGACAGAAGATACATGAGGACCAATTGAGAAACATAACTGAATACTTTCCTAATCTTTATACTTTACATTATCAGACGGATCCTTCAAGGAGCTCGACACCGACCGGTCCGCGCCGCCGGCGGGGCCGTGAGACCTTCAGCAGGTGTCCGGCTCACCTCGCGGAGGACCTGCCGGCGCTGCAGGTGCATGCTGCCCTTTGGGTGTTATGTGTTATTTTATTTTTTTAAAAACAAATTTTCTCATAAAAAAAACTGTCGATACACAGAAACTGAAAAACCGCTTTCTTATAGTTTAAAAAAAATTGCAGGCCGGTGCAAAATTAATCTTCTCTTATATCATTAAGAGATAAAATAGTAGTAATAATATTAAGAGACATTTTTTTTTCAATAAACTTTAAAATTTGTTTGCTTTGTATAGAGTCATAGACGAAAAAATGCATGTCGATTAGAGAAACTCGCCCATATTGTCGGTATAGAATTTAACGTGTACATTAAAAGGTTTGTATTATTTTTAAAACTACAAAAAAAAAGAAAAAAGTGACAAACATGAATTACGATGCTGATTGGTTTTGCAAAAAGCCTGCAGGTCTTTTTTTTTCGCTTAGAATACTTCAGCTTTTCGGTGTTCACCTTTGAACACAGCCCTTGCAAAAAGGAAATAACGTATTCACAACAGAATTTCATCGGACAATGTTACCAGGAGCCTTCCTACCTGATGTTGCGGAGTGCCGTGAGCGATGCGTCTGACATTAAAAGCTGAGTAGTGCAACTATAGCATAGTACGAATGGATTTCTCGTTCAACGTGTATTTCACCTCACTCGCAAAGCGCTTTACCTCCACTAACTTATAAAAGAACAAAATAAATACCTGAAGTCTTTATAAATATTCAACTCCTACTTTTAGACTTCAGCTAACACTTGTGTGTGTGAAGATTCGTCAACTGAAATTGTTTTAAAACGCTAACGCGCAGACCGTGCGCCGCCGCCCCGCGCGCCCACGTCCCCAAACACTGCTACATCTCAGAGGACACTTGTAAGAAGACGCAGCGGACACGTGTCACACCGAACGTTAACAAGTGAGGGTCTAGATTTTATATTCGAAATCACTTCTGTAATGCTATCACATCTGTACGATGCGCCGAGTTTGTGCAGCACCGCTCAGTGCCCATTGTCTTGTTACACACCGACGGTATACTCAGTTACTACAGAAATTTCACAGGGGGACAGCTTACTTTAAACCGGATTATATTAAAGTTTTAACATTATAATAATAAAAGTAATATTCAAGTGTCAAATAACGTTCGGTGTGACACGCGTCCGCTAAGCTGCAGGTTTTCGCGTCGGTTTTATTTCAAGCGTCGCCGCCTGCGCTGCTCGCTGAGGTGATGGATCAGTCGTACTCCGTAACGTTTGTTTCATCGCGACTTTATTCCGCATACTCGTCCCACGAATCAAACCTTGTAGATAAAGGGGATTAATACGAACACAACTTACGAACGTGAATTAAAAAAAGCTACAAAAGTAAGTCCCGAGGAACAACACGAGTTCACAAGCTACACTAAAACCCCGCGCGCGCGACCTGCGACATTTTGTAGTTGTAGTGTGATACAACACGATGTTTATGCACTCGAGAGGGTTGCGACGATATGTTCTGAATTGTTGTTACAGCAATTGACGTTAGTCTTTTATCCTTTGCAACTACGTCGCAGTCATTCGAGCAACTTATCCTTGTAAGTGTAGACGTAAGAGCTTGAAAATCAGTATTAACCGTCTGCTTAAGATTTCATAAAGTTACCGCTCGCGAGTACTGCGCGCCGCCGCAGCAGCTTACTGCAAGATACTTTTATAATAATGTATTATAGTTTCTTTTCACACCGCTTCGCTCTACTTGAAATCACGCTCACAATCATGTTTATGGATCGCATCAACGATGATTTTAATTCACATTCTCGTGCATGTTTACAAAGGTAGCGAGTAGCGGATAGAGTACTGACTTTAATTAATTAAACGGCGACGCGCGCGGCGATCACCCACTAGTTGATATTTATATACATGTACGCAGATACATGACAATTTTCTTTTCAATTTTTTAATTTCAACCGCCAAATAGTAGTGTGCGAACATTACTGTGTTCCGGTTTGAAGGGCGCTGTAGCTAGTGTAATTACTGGGGTAACGAGACTTAACACCTTATGTCTCAAGGCGACGAGCGCAATGTGGTGCAGTGTGTACCATCTTAACTAGCAGCACGTTGTCATGGGCAAGCGTATCACTTACCAACAGGTGAACGTCTTGCTCGTCTCGTCGCATAGTAGTATTAAAAAAAATTACGATAAAAGACTGCTTGCGGTAATAAAAATACTTTAGATCGATAAGAGTGCGCCGGCGCATCGTAACGTTGTAAACAAAGTGACTAATGATGGTTTCGTCTGCCTCTACCGCGAAGTGGCTGAGTACTTGTTTTATAACAAAGTCTTCGGCTTGATCCCGGAAGCAGACACGACTCTTGATAGAGTACCAACAGAGCATTAACACAAGAAGATCCGTCATAATTTCTTTCAAGTTTTCCCCTGCAGTATGAGCATGCATCTAATTAAAACAAATAGCACATATAACGGTAATTCGCAACAATTCACACGAAGACTGTTGGCGGGACACATAATACTTAAACCCGCACCAGTAATTTCCCCGGGGGCCCGCGGCAGAGAACAGGGTAATACGCGACACATATAAGTCAAAATTTGAGTGTAAATTGAGAATGGTTCGCAGTAAAGCTTCCTCGCGCTCACGGCGACGAGGGGACTTACACAGAAACTTGTTTAGACACGGACACGTCAACAAATCTAAATGAAACATTGTACAATGCAGTTCCCACTCCATCACCCGCAACCTTCGGCGGGGGTCCGTGCGGGTCCGTGCGGGGGGCCGAGGGGTCGCGATTCATCTCGGCTGCCCGACACAACCTGCTCATATTTTCAAAGGGCAGAAATTGCGACGGCAATTTTTCTCAAGGCAATTTGCCGGCGATATCCTCACCCTTTACATAATTCGGCGGAACAAGAATTTTTATACGTTTCGCAAAATGTTTCAGACAAGATTTACGTTTTATTAATGCTATTAACCGACTAGGTTGACATACACAACATAACGAGAGCGTATTGATGATGCGGAATGTTTGTGATTTATTAGGAACACATTACATTACGTTTTATTTTCATATACTTACCATTTTTTTTAAAGAAAGAGCGAAGCGCAAGCACTAAAACGAAAATATAGAGATTAGTGTCGGAATCAGTTTAGTGACCGTGCCGAGTGGTAGATAACGAAACAAAAATTCTGAATTCAGTTTCATGAGCTGACAAGCGCCGCCGCCCGGACATACTTTCGCGGTTTTTGTTCAGAAATCATTTCTTTGTTCGCATTAAACTTGATGTACAAAACCTTTAATATAGTAAACTACTAAGAGTTCATTTATAGTAGTATCGTCTAATATAAGGAAACATTCATCTACTACGCTACGTAAGATTACGTGTGCACATATCATAAAATAAATTTTCTTTCTGAAGGAAGACTGACCTCCGTGTCCCATGTTATATCATTCGCTACTCAATGCTGGCAAAGCTTTGGTCATTGCCGGCGTCAATTAATTAATCCTACGTATGTACTCATACCTGGTGGGTTTCGTTAGCCAATTTTATTTCAAAATTGCATTTCTCGTCACTTCCTGCGGCAACTTTGGAACCGGAACATTGTAATGGTTACACCGGCGGGGCCAGGCGTGTACATTGACGTAACTAATAAGTATACTTGTACCGGTGCACGTACATACATAATTTGTAGAAACAAATCACACAAAACTCATGCATTCACCTCCTGACGCCGAGCCAAGTGAAACCGCGCGGCCGAGTGTCGCCGTAATAAATCACAAGTCCCCGGGGTACCGTTATAAATTTCTCGGCGGAGAAATTGGTCGGTCCTCTTGATATATAAGAGGTTCGTCAGGGTAAATAGCCTGTTCTTGAACATTACATTGACACGTATATTTATGAAGGCCGACGGAGCTGGATATTTTCACGCGAGCTGGTGCTGTCCTGCGACTCCGCCGCGGAGAGGGAGCGGCGGTGTTTACACTGATTTACATTTGGTTTTTGCTGGGTAACATCACATTGGTTTTTTTTTCACTACTGATGCTCTTCATGCTTATACCATTTGGGTCAAACTTGTATGTTATTTTTTCATTAATAATAACGCGTTACATTGACGCATACTTTCAAAGACGGATACCACATATATTGACATATATCAACACTTTATACAATTTATAAAAGTCAGTGCAACAAATACAACCATTTCTGTTATTTTCCGAATAAAACTGGAACTGTTTCTCGTATACTGTTTATTTGTTTTTCATTAAATAATATTAAAGGTATTATATATTTTTTTAAATAATATTTCATCTGGCCTCATATTTTCTGCCATGAACAATTGTTTACTTGCGTCGTTGGAGCCAGACGTCCGCGCCAATAAAACAAACCGCGTGAACTATTTCTTACGCAAACGGACAGCTATGAACGGAAGAATATTAATGTTGCCACCATCACCAAACCGTCTTTTGTAGAAGAACTTGGTTATGTAATAAAAAATGTGAATGCAAGTAGGACAATGAATTATGAAGGAGCACTCCTAACTGCACTTCGCATGACAAATGGCTCCGTGTGACTTAGCACGTACATATAATATATTACGCAAACTTAGAAAAATTCTAGCGAAATGTTAAGTTATAACTTTATATTACCAAGTTTTCTCTCGCAGATATTACATGAAGACGGATCGCGGGAAAATTAAAAAAGGAGTAGCTTTGGAAACGGCAGTTTAAGCTTTGATCACAGTCGTAGGTACAAACAAATCGATGGCATTGATGTGGTGGGATGAATGAGCACAGGCTCCGCTGCATCTAAAAATCTCTGATCGATCCGATGAATGACAGCGGAACGTCAAGAACGACAGCAATCTTAGGTCTTATCTGAAATGCGCAATTCAGTGCCGTTTAAATATTCTCAGCAGCAGTTCACAGTTCGTCACATTACTTCATCGTGTTCAAAACGAAAACATTGTCGAGAACAATTGACAGAACGCTGAAAAAAGTACATAAATTCTTAATCGAGTATACTATATATTGTATATTTAGTATTTTTGTAAGGAACTTTTAGATGCAATTTGAGTAAACACATTTGTATACAGTTCAAAAGCGCCGCGCTTAAGGACTGACTTTAAGCGGAGCGCGGAGATTTGCATCTCAAAGCGCGCGCGCTCACCCGCTCGTAATGTATCATCGCAGGCACATTTAATAACAAATACATGTTTATACGTTTTTTGGAAGCAAAACAAACATAAATGTAGCAAGTAACAACAAATAATATTCAAACAAAACAGCTTCTTACTGCATGCACAGTAGGTGTGTGTTGCGGAGTCAGTGATGCTGGACGCAAAGCCGGAGCAACACTCGCCAAGTTTTAAGTCAAAACGCTATAAAGAAGTTAAATGTTCTGCGGTGTACCTGCAGCGCGTTGCTGACCCTCGGCGGAAGGGAATTGGATCCAATGGAAGTTTCCCGAGCCGCGGCCCGGCGCGGCGCCCGGATGCGCGGATAGCTGCTACTTCTCTGAGCTGGTAAGTTTGCAAATGAATTGTTAATATTTTGTTAGTGCCGACCATGTTTAATTTTGTTAGAAGTATGTCCTACTTTAACGGTTCATCGGTTACCGGACTCTAGGACCTGGAGCACTGGCTACTGGATCTAGGGCATAACATCTATTTAAGCTTCCTGTCTGCTTAAGCTATCCCGCTTGTTCTGTTCGTGCAGGAGCTATCTGCACTATATTAAAATTTCTTTATACTTAAAAAAATTGTCATTCGTTACATCAGTTAGAAGCGTACTTAAAAGAACAGTCAAGGGAATGTCTGTCTTCTTTCCTGTTTCGAAAGAAACGGAAAGAAAAATAGTTACACATGCACTCCACATAGCGCAGGTTCCGTATGGAGGCGTGTCCTGATACTGAAGTCCCCATCACCATGCCAACGAGGACCCGCAGCACGCACCTCAGAATGTCATTAGGTTGCCGTTGGACGCGGTGGTGTGGTGGGGTGGGAGTGTAGGGGGGCCGCACTAGTTAGTGCGACTAATCTCGCTAAGATGCTGCGGGGCGCGGACGTGCGGGCTCCCAGTAATGTCCGCCATTTGCATACGACAGAAAGTTCCGGATTAGGTTCCAATTAGTTTCGGAATATGCACACTGCTACGTCGTGAGCCCATTAAGGCTTATAAATAATCGTTTATCCTTCATCTATACTAATGTCATACGGCTACATAAATAATTCGAAAGCAAAACCTTGCGTCTGAGGTCATAAAGCATTACCGGGACGTTGTCACCGCCCGGGGCGCAAAAAAAATATTTTCAGCGAGAACCCTCGGAGATGACGGCGCAATCGCTGAGGATGATAACATTGCGATTCGAATAAAGGGAGGACGTTTTGCGGAGCCCTCGTAAAGCACACGCACCCCGGCGGCGACGCGACGCGCACGACACGACCCGCGCCCGCTGTACCCGCTACAAACCGCACACGACCGACGACTGACTACACAAGAAGTTTTAAGTGTTATAGAAAAAGACAGTATAGTCGTTCGGCTAGGAACGAAAGATTAGGCTGACGGATATAAGAACAAATTAAAGTCTAATATTCTCTTTAAAAAAATACAGAGACTATTTAACGCCGCGTAAAAAGTTCTGAAAATAGAGAAGAGTTTTTTCATTACATTCGCAGGGCCTGCGACAATCGCAAGCTGTAACGCGGCGCCGGCGGCGGCCACGCTCGCGGCGGACAAATTGTTGTGATGTATACCCGTACCGCTCCCCTCGTCGACGGGGACGTATGCTCCGACCATTTGACTACGAAATCAGATCTTAACTGATTCAGAAATGAAATACAAGCGAACCGTACCCGTGGAAAGTGTTTGTTATAAGTATTACTTAAACAATATCAATATTCATTCAAGACTCCACGTAGCGCCCGCAGAAAGGTAACGATTTTTTTTATTTAATGAGCACCTAAGATCACTTCCGGTCGAATTATTGTTCGAACAGAACAAAGTACTTTTTAAATAGACTGAATTATTGCAAATCAACAATATAACTTAATTTGAAAGCGTGTTGTGAAGTCAATTAAAGTTACAGGCACAAGTACCCGCCGCGTCGCGCCCGGCGGCGGGGTCACTGCGACGGCGCGAGTCACTGCAATGTACTAAATAACCTTATTATTATACTACACATTGACATTTTTAACTAATTCTTTAAATAGCTAATCAGATATTACTAGCAACAAGCAAACTTTCTGTCTGTTTGTCAGTAGTGATGGTATACTCGCAGTTGACCCCAACACCCACCGCAAGTTACGCGGACGTCGTAATTAAAGCGATGTGATGAGAGGTCCGCCGCCTTCTAATGACGAGGAAGTTCTATCAAAGAAGAGAAATTATTGTAAAAGAAGCGGAAGTTTTATTCAACAGTTTTCAAGTAATTAATGACTGAATTAAATATACTTTATAAGTGGAGGAGCAGTCGCCGGTTAAATTTCACTGCAAAGGAGTAAGTTTCTTAAGTGACGACAATAAACTCTCCGGCAGTCGTTTCGCTTAAAATTATGTATTTCAAACTTGGTGATTATGAATTTCACTTTTGTCCGATAAAATTGAAGAGGGTTCCTATTACAAGAATTAGAAACATCTATTCAAGTATAAATTAATTCCGCCATACCTCGCACACTCACATGTCTCACAGTCACACCTGACAGAGCTGTCTTTTAAAGTGAAAGGATGCTAAATCATACCTACCCTTTTTTCATTTTAGTCTTTTAAAAAGTCGGTACACCTGCTATTTTACTAACATAATGTTGGTAATCACAATTATTTTTACTCAATATCTAACATAAGGAGAATTTTCTTTTAAGAATAAACTAACACAATGCATAACTTGCTCACTTACACTATATTATAAGCAATACAGATGCTTAATTTTGCACTCATTAGTTCGTATTGAAGTTGGTGTCGTACAAGTGCAGGTGCTGGTGCAGGAGTCGCGCAGTCGCGGAGTCGCGGGGTGCTGCACAGCGCGAGTCCGCGACAACATATTGCAAGTCACCGAACACAAATACGCGAAAACATTTCCCAAGTGTAGCAACCAGCAAAAGTTAAGCAACATGACTGTTACCGTTGAGATTTAATTTACTTAAACGAGATTCCTGCTACAATTTGCGCAGCGCCAACTTCCGGCGAGCTGTCCGCTGAGACCCGCGCGCCAACTTGTAGTGCACGCTGTAGTCAAGTAGTTACGAAGATAACTGGTTTACGAGCTCGGGACTATTACAACCAACACTTCTTTATACATACATGATAATCACTTCATAAACAATGAGAACAGTGTCCTAACAATTTAGTGACTACTCACCAGAATCATCGCGACGGTATACATGTACCTAGTCTTCTTTTTTTCGTCTTTTCGCCTTCGTGTGCAGGTCGCTTATATATATATTAGACTACGCATTAGAATTAAGTCCCTCTTAATACACAAGAATAATTTTTCTATATGAAATAACAAAGCGTCTCAGCATTTTCTAGTAGAGAACTTTAAAATTTAATTTCGTCAATTAAGCAAGGAGTCGCCTTTGCAGGAAATATAAAATTAAGTTAAGCAGCTGGGTGCTCTCTTGAAATTTCCAGTCAACGAATTAACAAACAATTTTCGTGCCGAGGCGAAAGGGATGAAGCAGATTTGCACTAACTCTCCGTCTTTACTTAGCAGTTTAGTTTTATGTTTAACATAACGTGAAAAGTGTAGCGGAAGTGACACGTGAGCACGTGACCTAGCTGATCGCTCATCTCAAGAGCTGGAAACCTAATAAGGGTTTTGTGAACACCTTGACTAACGTTTAAGTAAAAAAATTGCATTTTGTATGTAAACAATTAAAAGTACTACTCGTTCTATATCGCAAAGTTACGCAACCGGCGAGGTCTCCTTGTCAAAGGTATACCTTCACACTACAGCCATAAAACGTCGTCTTGTTACCACAGTCATAGATAGATAAAATGGTTTATTTGTCCATGCAGTACAAATACAGAAACAAACAAATACAATGTTATATAGGGTGTATAAACGAAAGCACATTAACATAGCTATATTTACAAAAAATAGTATAAACGCCATTTTGTAATACAAAACTGATGTAACTTGAAATGTTAGGAGACAACGAAGTATTGATAGAATTATGTGTGTTGCGAACTAAAAATATAAAAAATAAAATCTAACTCTAAGTAACAATGAACAATTATGAAAAACCGTCCCCCCATTGTAACGAACAAAACATTTTTGTGAAAAGATGTCGACGTTGTTTGTTATTTGTTCGTTAGTTTTCAAAACTCTGTTGTTGTTCATCGTGTGAACAACAGGTGGCGCTGTTATTAAACAACAAGTTGATTTTAATTAAAGTGTAAATTTACATTTATTTATATATATGTAGTAATGTATATCAGTACTTTATTATAAATGTTCTCGAATTTTTTATTAAAATAAAATTTAAGACAAAACGGAAAACAATAATGTATTCACAGCTATTTGCAAACCAAATAAATCTGAACCCCTTGCCCGGAATCAATTGTGCGGCGCCGCGTAATTAGATTTATGAACCCAAAGCAAACCAATAATTTACAACGGCAAGCTTCAGTACTGCCGTTTTATGATAACATTAAACTGATATTCCAACGAGGCCGTTTGTCTTGGAGAGCGGACCTCGAAGCACCTCTTAATGCAGTGAAAGAGTAATGCACTAGACCATATATCGAGCGAAAGATATTGGCAGCAGCAACATTGTTATCAAGTTTCTAGCGTAGAATAGACAGAACGACAGGAAGGCGCAGGGCGGGGGCGGGGCTAAATTTACTTACTAAATACTTAATATTTAATTCATTGCATATCAAGAATACAAAGATGGAAACATTGACTCGGACTGAACTGATGAGCTGCGGACGGACGTAACAGGTAGGTGCGTAAAGCTGGGAGCGGGCGTGCGGCCTGCACGGACACGTGCCGCGCGGTCCACAAATAATATGTTTTTTTATATTACAATCAAACTGTGTAATATAAAAAAACATATTAATTGTTGAATTTTTATTTATAATTCCGCTAAACCGTATTTATTCAAAATAAATAAATACATATAAAAAAATTTAAAGCGTTCCTCGGTAAGAAAACATCGTTGCAGCTCTGTCTGTATACGTCAACAATCGTAAAACAGCGTCCGTGTACCTCTGCGATGATAACATTGCGATGATAAATAACTGAACTAATCTTTTACACGAGCGGTGCACTCGACTGAAACGATCTCATTGAAAATTAACCAAAACATTTACTTGAAGCAACGGCAACTGCAGTGTCAGAGGATTTTAAAATTCAATTATTCTTCTTTAAACATGATTGGACCGGAAATGTATAGACGCTAAGAAAAAAATCTCCTGGAAGTTTGAAACCTTTTTTTGTTTTTGGGTTAATTAACAATTAACATTTATTTATTAAGAATTATTCAATGTCTTTTTTTTTTATACTACTATGCGACGTTCGCCTGATGGGAAGTGATACGCTTGCCCATGACAACGTGGTGCTAGTTAGTGTAAAGTAAATAATGTTATATATATGTTTTAACTCAGCATATTGTTGTATATTATAAGTATAATGGTTGTTAGTCGACTGCTCCGGTAGCATTTGTTACTGTGAGACAACGCTGTATATATACGCAGCATAGGCGGGTCGCCTCTGCGGCGCGGCTGCTCTGCGGCGGCACGTGCGCGCGCCCCCCCCCGCCCGCCCCGCCCCGCCGCTCCCGCGCGTCCGCCGCGGGCGAAGGCGCGATGGGCCGGGGGGGAGGGTTTGAATACAAATTTAGTTAGACCTGTTGATAGTTAATTAATAAACAAAATAGTATAACAAATTGTTGAAGATATTAATTTAAAATAAAGGATATTCTTCACTTCAAGGCTCGGTTCGCGAAACGAAAACATTGCACTTGTAGATAGTATTATGGTCTGGCAGCGCAGAAACGAATGTACAATACATTTGTGTAGTGGCGCCAGGTTCACGGATACCCTGGAGCTGGACACCTGTTTTATTTAAAAAAGTCCGAATCATTTGAAGCGCCGCCTTTCAAGCAGCTTACTCGGCCCTTAAAGTGCTCAAGTTAGCATTATGCCGGATAAGTTGGAATCCTAGCCGTTAACCCCGTTTATAATAGCTTCACTCAGCTAAAAATGAAACCGTTGTGTTTTACGACAGCCGTTAGCGGGGCCGGGCTGCGCGGGGGAGAGCGCGGGGCGAGCGCGGGGCGAGCGCGGGGCGAGCGCGGGGCGAGCGCGGGGCGAGCGCGGGGCGAGCGCGTGGCGAGCGAAGCGCGAGCGCGGGGGAGAGCGCGTGGCGAGCGAAGGGCGAGCGCGGGGGAGAGCGCGGGGGAGAGCGCGTGGCGAGCAAAGCGCGAGCGCGGAGGAGAGCGCGGGGGAGAGCGCGTGGCGAGCGAAGCGCGAGCGCGGGGGAGAGCGCGTGGCGAGCGAAGGGCGAGCGCGGGGGAGAGCGCGTGGCGAGCGAAGGGCGAGCGCGGGGGAGAGCGCGTGGCGAGCGAAGCGCGAGCGCGGGGGAGAAGCGCGTGGCGATCGAAGCGCGAGCGCGGGGGAGAGCGCGTGCGAGCGAAGCGCGAGCGCGGGGGAGAGCGCGTGGCGAGCGAATCGCGAGCGCGGGGGAGAGCGCGTGGCGAGCGAAGGGCGAGCGCGGGGGAGAGAGCGCGGGGAAGAGCGCGGGGGAGAGCGCGTGGCGAGCGAAGGGCGAGCGCGGGGGAGAGCGCGGGGGAGCGAGCGCGAGCGCGGGGGAGAGCGCGTGCGAGCGAAGCGCGAGCGCGGGGCGAGCGCGGGGCGAGCGCGGGGCGAGCGCGGGGCGAGCGCGGGGCGAGCGCGGGGCGAGCGCGGGGCGAGCGCGGGGCGAGCGCGGGGCGAGCGAAGCGCGAGCGCGGGGGAGAGCGCGGGGCGAGCGCGGGGCGAGCGCGGGGCGAGCGAAGCGCGAGCGCGGGGCGAGCGCGGGGGAGAGCGCGTGGCGACGAAGCGCGAGCGCGGGGCGAGCGCGGGGCGAGCGCGGGGGAGAGCGCGTGGCGAGCGAAGCGCGAGCGCGGGGGAGAGCGCGTGGCGAGCGAAGCGCGTGGCGAGCGAAGGGCGAGCGCGGGGGAGAGCGCGGGGGAGAGCGCGGGGTGTCTGTACGTCGGTCGGTGAATTAAAATCAACATGTTAACTGATCATGAATCGATTCATTTAATATTTCTCTTTGTGTATATTTGTGTTTTTTTCACATTCTCATTTTTAAGAAAAAAATACTGTAATTGTTTATATGCAATGTAAAACGTATATGGAACACGATTGCTAATTGGAGCAATACATTTCACTTTGTGTGATTAGTGATTTGCTGAAAGGCACAACACAGGAAATGAGCCCCGCCGCCGCGCGCAGCCCGCGGCGCTGCGCCGCGCTCGCGGAGGTATTCGGTTTGACCCCAACCGCGGGGCCATGTATGGTACATAACTTGCCTTTTGTTCACTGCGCGCTGTGTACCAAACATCGGCAGATATACCAGGGGAGATTGGTTCTAGTTTTGATGCTGATGTTTTCGATGTGTATTTACAGTTGTTAATTATTTAAAACTAGCTGACCCGACAGACTTCGTTCTGTCAAAAAAAATTGGAATGTTCTTTGTTCCTCCCCATTTTATAGCCGGGGCAAAAATAATCTCCTGAACAGAACCGTCACCCTGGTTATGGGCGGTGTGTGGGTTCAGCACTATATATATCCATCTAATAACTAATATTTAAATATTAGTGGGTTCCAGAAGAGTGGCCAAAGTTATAATTAAAGTACATAAGTTATATTTACTATAATAATTTTTTAGGAACAAATAACTGTCACATTCCAAATCTTTTTGACAGAATGTAGTCTGTCAGGTCCGCCAGATGGTAACGCGGTTTGTGCTCGACTGATGTATTGACGTGAAAACGAATGCATTTTATGTCGCGCGCCGAAACTAAAACAAAAGAAATAATATCGCGAAGCCGACCAAATTGAAAATCAGTAGTAATGATCTTTAGCTCTTACATTTTGTGACTATTTATGTTATTATTTCATTCGTTTTAATTTCGGCACGCGACATTAGATCCTCCAACGCGCATACGCACACTGTTTTGATAAATATGATTTAATTTGGACTTTGTGCAGCTGTAATAAAGTGCAAGTTGACTTTTTAGCGATAATAACACACCTACATTGCTTAGACAGCAGTGAAAGCTTGTAATGTAATATGAACTTTATTGGACAGGAATACAGGTCAAAGTGACTCTACATTTTAGTCAGAAAACGTTTGTATAGGAAAAAGAAAAGCGATGTTTTTAGGGTTTCCCGGTGATTATTAGAATTTTTCTCGTCGCAAAAACCATCCTTGGATTTCAACGAACATTTAAAAAAAAGAATGGGCCAAAATAGTCGAGGCGTTGTTGAGTGATGCGCTTACCGACACATTTTGCGATTCATTTTTGTATTATAGTTTAATAATAAATTATTAATGAATGAATGAATAATATTAATGAATAATATCATTTATTAATAAATAAATAATAAAGTTACTTGAGAATATATTTATATGTAGAGTGAGTGAATAAAGGCTTATTGTTTGAGAGATATAGAATTCGTTGTCATCCCCACTCCGTGCTGTGTACTGGTGAGAGGTGACACCGGTACACACGTGGAGGGGATCACTTACCGAGTGATAATATTTTTTTTTGGAGTTTACAGCCACGCGATTTGATACGTGGCCATGTATAATTGATGATATCGAGCGAGACAAAAATATTAAAATGACTATTAAAAAGCAGGGGTTGGTGATAGAAAAGTGAAAATGTAGGGTTGTATGTATTTTTTGATGCCACACAATAATAAAATAAAATCGAAAAAAAATTCTCAGAAAATAAAAAAAAATTTTTTGGTGTGGGCAACCCTGATCACTTAGGGGTTTGAAAAATAGATAGTAACCGATTCTCAGACCTACTGTATATGCATAAAAAATTTCATAAGAATCGGTAAAGCCGTTTCGGAGGAGTATGGGAACGAACATTGTGACAAGAGAATTTTATATATTAGACTAGCTGACCCAGCAAACTTCGTTCCGCTTCAAAATCAATAAAAAAAAACGCTTATTGATAATTCGAGACTGTTTCAACTTTAGTAAAGAATGTGATGAAAATTTAACCAGAAAAAAATAATTCGTAATCACAAAAAATGCCCGTTATTAATTTGGTTTTTCTATTATATTTAAATGCACATGTTGATTGACCTAAGTCAGGATATCTTATCTTTGGCATTATAAATTGTAGATAATCAAAGTAGGGAAAGTTCTCGCGCACTCAGCGGTAAATAGTGTCACTATCACAAAAGATCAACAAAGTAAAGTTAAGACTTAACTACTATTTTGAACCAATCTGAACTTAGGAAAGTCGTGTTCCTGCTTGAATTCTACAATCGCTGCACACGAACACACTAATTTACTGCATGATACACTCACATTGAACATTCAACTGCATTATGCACTAAAAAAAATTCAACCGAGACAACGCGACCTTTACGCCCAGATTCCCGCTAAAGTTCGTAAAATATTATAGTTGCATCAGAAATTGTTGGTTGTCAATATCAAATGTCAAAATCAAAAATATTCTTTTAAATTGTATTTGGTGTCTAAATGACGGGACAAACTTCAAATTTTTGACGTTTTATGTATCTAAAGTAAGGAGACCAGACATCTCGCTTTTAGCGGGACAGTCCTGATTTTTTTACTATTAATCCCGCGTCACGCGACGTTTTTCAAAAGTCCCGACTTTTAGAATTAAGTAAAATTTTAAATTTATGGAAATCATTGTTTTGCGTAACATATTGCTTTTGCTACCCAGTTACATTGTATTTGTCTCTCAAATGATACACTTTGTATCCGTACTGCGTGCTAGCAAGATAATTAAACAAATAAATATTACAAATCTGTTTCTTACCATAGAAAAATAAAGTAAGTAATTTATTTAAATATTTCATAAATGGATAAATTTTCTTAAACTTAGCTTAAAATACTCGTAGTCTTCATATTTTATATTGATGACAAAACGTGTATCACCCACTTTAACCTCGAAAGAAATTTTAGAAAGTAATATACGAATAAAATTTTGCAAATATTTCAAGTCAATCAAACTAATTTATCAATTCTTGTGAAGATTTTACAATATTTTACAAAATTACTACAATCTACTCAAACAAATTCACTTATATAAAAAAACATTTATAAACTGTACTTATGTTAAAACTAAAAAAAAATTACGATATTATTATTCCTTCAGAGTTGTCCCGCTTTGCCTATCTAAAAATCTGGTCACCTCAATGAAAAAGAGAAATTGTTGTTTTTACCATATTCCGGGCACTTTTTCCATATTTTCTCACCTTATTAACCTTCCCTGGACTTCCACGAATAATTCAAGACCACATTTAGCCAAATCGGTCCAGCCGTTCTCGAGTTTTAGCGAGACTAACGAACAGCAATTCATTTTATTATATAGATTATAACTTTTCAGTACATCTAAATTCACTTTTCACTTAATTATTAATATCATAAATAAGTATGATATAAAAAAAAAAAATCTTTAAAACTTATGTTTGTTTATAGAAATGAGAAAGTTATGCTGTATAGATATATTTTCCATGTATATAAAACAAATGGTCTTGTAATGTGCGCGGGTCCGCACCGCTCCCAGCGCGTTATAACTTACCAGTAATTAGGCTAAACAGACTCTGTAAATAAGTAACGAGAGCGGGCCGCGTAGCGCCGCGTAGCTCCGTAGCGCCGTAGCCGGGCTACGTGTGATTTATGATGTTATTTGTCGTCGGGACAAACCGCGTTTGATTCATCGCCGCAGCGGCACGAGACCTATAGGCAAATGTATGAACAGCAGGTTTTCTTCTAAATCCTGTCCGGCAAGGGGTGCTGGGTAAGTTTGACACGATTGTTTTCGCTTAAAGTAATATCCGGTCCGTTCAGATGTAAATCTGGTAACGTACAGTATAAACTGTTTATGCTAAAAGTACGAATCGCGAAGAAATAAAACGTGTGATATTATAATCAAACACCGTCAATGTACGGACAAGTCAGAAGCACTGCGCAATGATAATGAAATGACCACGCGGACAATACGACACATCGCCTGTCAGGGTAAACTAGTTGCAATTCCGTTCACATTAAATAACGGTTAGTAAATAAGCAAAACATCTCTCGAGGTAAACGTCTAAAGTTATAGCAAGTTCAAAGCGGCAGACGTTCATGTAGCATAGCCCGCTTGGACCGGACGGTTAAGTTACATGCCCATCATTCGAGATAAGTTTCGAAACTGTATTTCAATATAGACCTCCTTTGCAATCACTAACGTTACACGTACTTGTAATAAATATGGAAGCTGCACAAATTAAAAGTCTTTCAACTTGAAAATGTTTCACTTAACAATATATTTAAAGGATATTCCGTTTTTTATAAAAACGTCGAGTCAACTTCAGTCAGCGTAAATTAAAAGTGTTACTACCTGGGAACCAGTACGAATTATCTAGGTAGGTCTAGTTTGCTATAAAATATCCCTTTAATCTCTCTCGGTATGATCTAATGGATTGAGGAGTGAAGTAAGCTGTTGAAAGCCTCAGGAAAGTGGCTTCTCGTTACTTAGCCCGCAGGTGACGTGGATGTTGGTGAAGTACAGACACCCTAACCTGTCTGTTAAAACAATAAAATCTTGACGTTACTGGTTCACGGCAGGAATAGATGCTGCAACGGCTTCAATGCCTCCACGAACCAAGACTGTTTTAGACGATGTAATGACGTATTAGTCTTTGAATTCGGTGCCGATTTAATGCTTGCATTTATCAAAAATGTCGAACTCTTAAGAAAGGTGGAAAAAATTATCTTTTAATTTATGCATGAGTTTTTCGGATTCTATTCTGTAAGTTAATTTAATATAAAAAGTGATATTCATATGTTGCCGTAGGGCGCTCATGGGTATGATGACTATAAAACCAGACTATGAAAGTGATTGGTTTAACAAATGATAGGGCGAATTTTGAAACAGCACGCGGTGTCCGGTTCCCCGGCTCTGCGAGCAGTGCCGGCGCGCGACTGTAGCCCCTGTTCCGTGCACCGTACAGTTCCAATTCAATTACAATAACACCGTAAATGTTTCGGTACAATCTAACTTCCGAAGCGACACATTCGTTTTGAAAGGTTTTTTTTTTTTGTAACAATAATTGTGTTACAGTGAAATATTTCCGAAAGCTATACGTACAGCTGATTTTTTGGTTAACTGGATTTTTTGTTAAACGTAAATTAAAAATACAAGATAACTAGTTACTACCTGGAAACCAGTACGAGTTATGTAGGTAGTACATCCAGGCTGGTTTGCTGTAAAATATCCTTTTAATCTCGCTCGGTGTGATCTAATGGATTGAGGAGTGAAGTAAGCTGTTGAAAGCCTCAGGAAAGTTGCTTCTCGTTACTTAGCCCGCAGGTGACGTGGATGTTGGTGAAGTACAGACCCTAACCTGTCTGTTAAAACAACAAAATGTTGACGTTACTAGTACACAGCAGGAATAGACGCTGCAACGGCTTCAATGCCTCCACGAACTAAGACTGTTTTAGTCGATGTAATGACGTATTAGTCTTTGAATTCGGTGCCGATTTAATGCTTGCATTTATCAAAAATGTCGAACTCTTAAGAAAGGTGGAAAAAATTATCTTTTAATTTATGCATGAGTTTTTCGGATCCTGTTCTGTAAGTTAATTTAATATAAAAAGTGATATTCATATGTTGCCGTGGGGCGCTCATGGGTATGATGGCAATAAAACCAGACTATGAAAATGATTGGTTTAACAAATGATAGGGCGAATTTTGAAACAGCACGCGGTGTCCGGTTCCCCGGCTCTGCGAGCGGTGCCGGCGCGCGACTGTAGCCCCTGTTCCGTGCACGCTAAAGTTCCAATTCAATTACAATAACACCGTAAATGTTTCGGTACAATCTAACTTCCGAAGCGACACATTCGTTTTGAAAGGTTTTTTTTTTTTGTAACAATAATTGTGTTACAGTGAAATATTTCCGAAAGCTATACGTACAGCTGATTTTTTTGTTAACTGGATTTTTTGTTTAATCGTCGGATGTGACAATTTAAAGTAAATATTATATTCTAACTAAACTATTGTAATAAATGCATACATTGTATAATAAACATAATATTTCCTACGTTTTAATCCGGTATATAAAATTCTTGATGTAAATAGCTATCGCAATGTCTGTTTCTTTTATTAAGCGGTGTAATGAGAAAAGAGTTGCGTCGTCAGTTAAAAGTGCTCTGCAGCTTGAACCCGTGCAAGTCTGGTATGATCCGTCCCTGTGTTGCAATGAATATGTTTTAACTAAACAATTTGGATGCATTGTACGGGCACAGGCGATTCAACCACATCGATGCGTTGATCCTCGTTAGAATTAATCCTTCTGATGGATCCACCGCGCGGCTCGCTGACCTCGCTGCGGCGACGCCGGCGCCACCTGGTGACGACAGGCGTCTTAATTGTAGGTAATTAATGACACGCTGCCTGTACGCAACGTGTACGCGTGTAGCTTATTGGGCCTTTAATTATATTATATACAAATACTCAGGCAGCAGCAAGCCGTCTACCCGCCGCTACGAGAGAAGCTCTGTTTACTATTCCTTAACGCTTATGAGTACACTTAGCAGATAAAGATTTTACTAAACTCCGGGTTTTTATTAAAATGATCAATTTATGTATAATAACATGCAAACCTGAGCACCGCAGCCCGCGCCCGCGCTACGTTCAGTTTACATCCGCGAATGGATGCGCTGGAAAAACTTCGCGCCGCTTTTAAACATTAACATACTTTTTTACAACTAGTAAAAGGCTCGGATAAGGCACTTTAACGGATAACTGCTTTTCTAAAGCACCTTGTCGAGAAGTCTGTTCAGTTAACATGTTTTTATAAGTACCTTTTAATGATGAAACAAAAGCAATTATCGCTTGATAGTGATTCACGTCGCACAACTGACTCGTATATCCAGCGGTACCTGTAACCCGGCATCGTTCAGGAAGTTTTAACTAAAAGTAGTAGAGTATAAAAATCACTACTGCTTGACTATACAAATAAGCGTAACTACAACACAGTAAGGGAATTTCTTAACTAAGAAAGATATTTCATATTACATTTAAGTAGAAGTCAAGTGACTGCCCTCGTAAGTTTAGTAGAAGGGTATAGATTTTCCATCGGCAAAACAATAAAAATATATAATATTTACATGTACAATAAACTCTCTTTTGTAAGAAGTCGGTTAGTATGCAAATTGTGTAGCTGGTGACACAAACATTTCATTTTGAAGTTTTAAGAGCGGTGCGGTGCAGTGTACACCACTCGGCGACGTTCTTATTGGCCGGGATTGAATTTTAACATTGATTAAAATATTTAACTTTATAGAATATCGTATTTTTTAAGATGATAAGTTTAAGTTATAATGACAGTACTTATCTGATAATCTTCTTATCCATTTCATCTCCCGGCCGCCGCTGGCTGGACTGCACACGCTTTCATGTAAAGTATACGTCGCGTGGTTAGTGTACAACAGTTGTAACCGTTTGTCGGCGTGGGATACCATTTTGTTCATTGAACTGCCAGTCAGAGACAAACGACTGGTATATTGCCAGTAAAACTGAATGGCAGAACTGCGTTATTTTTTTTCTTTCAATTTCACGCTAACGAATTTTAGGGCGTTCGTTACTGTGCACTGCAATTGTATTATTCGTTAGTTATTTTTGTCTAAAACTGTGAGTGATCTAATATACTAAATGCAAATGAATTTCTTTAGTACAGTATGAAGAGTGCGGAATGGATTTCTCGCGGTGCGGGTGATGTTGTCATTGGCGAAGGTCTCAAGTTTACTTAAACGTTTTCCGTTTTGTATTTCATAAGTTTTATGTGAGACTTTTTAAAATTTCAATGAATACTGATATTTTAAAAAAATTGTGATAGTTAGCTATGTATGTGTATATACTCAACGCCCAGCGCACGTCGCATTACGAGTACACATAAGCGATCTGTCGCCAACAGCCGCGCACTCCGTGCTTAATCATTTCCCCGGACTGACAAGTGCGTGTCGGCCGGCTCCGTGGGAACCGGTCAATATCTATTAGTGGCTCGAGCTCAGATGTCTGTCGTGGACGGAAATGAAAATGTAATTCCGGTTCTACCTCCCGCCTCCTAATACTACAATCACTAGTTTCCAACTGAAAGCATTTCTGCGTAACGTAGTAAAACAAGTTACTCTTCTTTCAATATTTTGTAAATTAATAATTACACAAAAAATCTAGCTAAATTTGGTAGTGTTTGAGACGGCGCACACTTTTATTGAAAATTCTAAACTACTTGTGGTATGTATACATCGAGAGAATCCGGGATGTAATTACACCAAGACAAAGTTCCCGTATCCTAAGCTTAACACACAAGCGACGGTCCGCTAGACTTTACTTGACGGCAACTTTAGCCAACCGCGTTGCCAGATAGTTGGCTAAATTAATAACTAAGCTACTGGAAGCAACAGGGATTGCGTGTTCAACTTTATTTATTTTCACATATTAATTATTAGTTTATAATTGTAGATACAAATGATAAATAATCACTAACGAGTTATTTCTTCTCGCTATATGTATGGAAGATTGGCAGCTAAGGGATTGCGGTCGGAGAGTACTGTAACCGTTATGGTTACCGTCGTTTCCTCTCTCGCCCTATGATATAACATAACACAGCGTGCATGGCTGATGAATTAAATGCATTTGTCCCGGTGACTAATAACAACATAAATTAAGTACGCGCTACGGGATGCTACGGCACCGCATGACGCCGTAGCGCTACGGTGTGCTACAGCGCCTCTTAGCGCTACGCAGCCCGCGTTATGTTTGTATGGGTTAGTGAACAGGTCGCGGGCGCTGCGACGCGACCTGTTCGGAGCCAGATACAATATAAAAGGCTAGAAGCGCGTTAGGGGTGCAGAGCGCGGGCGATGGCGCGATGAATCACGAGCGGTTTGGCTCGACGACAAATCACAACATAAATCATGCGGACGCGGCGAGCGCTGCGCGGGGCTTTGAAGCACTGCAGCGCTGTATTGCGTGATTTATGCTCTGTTTAGCTTAATATAAATTTAACTCGCGCTGTTTATATTTAAAAGAGAAATAAAAATCACGAAAGCGGATACCACCACGGCGCCTGGCCCAATCGCCAGAGCTCATATATAATGTATGTCGCCGGTACGGTGGCCAGTTAATTTTTTTTTTTTTTTTATACTACTTTGCGACGAGACGAGCAAGACGTTCACCTGATGGTAAGTGATACGCTTGCCCATGACAACGCGGCGCTAGTTAAGATGGTACACACTGCACCACATTGCGCTCGTCGCCTGAGACATAAGGTGTTAAGTCTCGTTACCCCAGTAATTACACTAGCTACAGCGCCCTTCAAACCGGAACACAGTAATGTTCGCACAGTACTATTTGTCGGTTGCAATAGGAGCTGCGGTGGTACCCATCCAGACGGTCTCCGGCAACAGAGACCTACCACCTGGAAATTAAGAATAGATACATTAATAGATAATAGAGAAAGATACATTAAGCGTGTACCGTCTCGAGGCAGTGAGCAAATGTACGCACCTAAACAGTTTAAACGAAGTGATGAACAAACCATTTTTTTGTAACTATTTGCATATAGCATTTTCAACTTTAGTTAAGTAACCGTCTAGTTTATCTAAAGACTTAATAAATTAGTTTTACCATGTCAAATGTACAACTTTTTTAAGAAAATCGAGTATACCGTTGCGTTAATATTTAAATGAGTGAGTTCGGTATATAAAGATTTAACTGGTGTTATTGAATAAATACATACACACAAAGTAATAGTGCTGCCTTCAGCCAACGCCTCTTAGAAGAAAAAGAGTATGAAATGAATTAATTTATACTCATTAATTTTCAAAACGAGACATGAGTTAGTTAAATTATTCTGTAGTAAAGAATTTTCACAGTTCGCTGCAAATTAACGTAAAAGCCATATTTCGCGAAGTATGAAAAATTTGTTTAAATTTTCATAGCAGGTGTAAAGTTTATCTTTCAGCGGAAATTTATTCAAATCGTGTGCAAAACGCCCGCCGCGTAGTTTGTTGTGTTAAATAACATAACTTTGAACTTCGCGCGTTACATGCATCGGTAGCGAGTAACGTATATTCACAACATATATTTTATAGGGGGAAAAGTATCTCTTTCGAGAAGTATCTCGAAAGAGATATTTCTTGTTGAGCACCGTCGCAGGCACTCGCTTATACCACTAAGTATACGCGAATGAATCGGTGTAAAAGGCACAGTATTAGATATCCCAAAGTGATATACGCAATATGATGTTTAAGTAAAATTGTCCCGCTCGTCTTAAGAAAAAAGTTACTTTAATTAGTTGTACGCGAGCGCTGCTCGTTCTCTTCGCGCGCCTGCGCAGATACAGACAGATTTAGGTTAGAGCAGATGTTGTTCATATCGCAGCGATAAAGCGGGGTGTCCTCGCCGCAGCGCCGCCTCTCGGAGCTGATGCATAAAGTATCGCCCCTCTCCCCCCCCCCCAACATACCCCCCGTACACTCCGCAACTAATTTCAATTAACCCGCTGTTTACTCCGGTTAAACTAAATTAAACGTTAAACTGACTAATGCCAGTGTATACGGTGACCGGAGCAATGGAATAGAAAACGCTTCATTATATTAACATTCCTGTGAAAATACTTAACAAAATATCTCAGTGTATGGATTATTTTTATTAGATTTTCGGGGTGATGAAAAGCGTCGCCAGGTGCAGTAGGTCCAGAAGAACGCTTCCAGTTGCAAGGAAATGTTCCGGGCGCCGCCGGCTGCGCTGAAAGAGGAACCGGATCGAGTCCGCAAATATAATATGAAACGTACAATTGGCTAACCTGACGCAGCAGTAAAAACATAAAACTGCGAGAGTGTAGTGGAATTTCCCGAGCGCTTTTCAGGAAAATAAATTCAAATCGAGTGCGAAATATTCCCCGAGTGAGAACTTTGTAGAGCCATCAGCACATGAATAGCGTAAAAATACTGTTCCTAAGTGTTGCGCGCACGGGCCCGGGTTCAATCATTTAGTTATTCACCTGCGCGCGTGTGCGTGTTGCGAAACTGAACGCATTCGCATGTTTTATCACAAATAGATATTTTACCGCCAATAATACTTTTTTATACTTTATTACCCGTGAAGTCGTTTCCGTTCAAGTTATATTCAAAGCTAGTGTAGTATAGTAATTGGACCACTTATTAACGATAAACGTACCTCGTACCTGCTTCAATTGTATACTTAGCTTTATTTACTGGTGGTAAAGAATGGGTCTGCTGATGACAATAAATATATTTATCTATTGAAATACGATGTTTTACCAGGAGCATGATATGCAGGTAGCTGTCCACAACTATTCACTGTACGCATGGCTCCGCGCGGTACTACCCGCGGTGTACTCGGCGGAGCTGCCCGACGCGAACTCGAAGTAAGTTCGCAACTAAACCTCAAGATATAATTAGCACAAAGCAAACTTAATTCGCGCTCCGCCTCGTTATACAAGTGTCGGAGTGCTTGCTCCTCTTGACGCCGCGCTTAAACTCTGATACGAGCGTAGTTAACTAATTGAACCAGCGGCGGTCACTTCGCAAGTTAGATTACGTTTGAATGTATTCATTTAAGTAAATTTATATAAGTAAGTCATTCTCATAAAATAAAGAAGTAGGACAGTATTATGTTATAAAAATTTAATAATTTTAACTTACACAGTATTGATTTGTTGAAGGTTAAAAAATCATGACTTGGAATTTATTATTAGGTACATACAATTTATAAGGTACGACGAATAAATATAATGGTGCATCGAGTTGTTTTTAAATGTAAAATCGCCGTCGTGACGTGGTCGCGGTGTGTGAAAGGCTTCGTATTTATGATGCAGTAGGAGTTGTGTACACGGCCCCGACCGCACTCGTGTGATTAATAGTCGAATTACACACGTCCGCACTACCCTCCCTCCCTCACCCCCGCCGCACCCCCGGACGGACCCGCCCGCTTCGAGTGTCAAACGTACTCAGAACTTGGTGTGGAGTGTGTAAACTTTATGGAACTTGGAGAGGAAATGATGTAAATCTTAGTGCTCCTCGCGCTGGAAGTCCCCGCTGTTGTTCCGGCTTGAAGTGTGTTAAAGCTAATGAACTTACTGCGGCTACGAGACACGACATAAGTTGCTCACGACGAGCAATTGTTGCGATGTATTGTACGACATCTGAACTAACGTTTCATTGTTGCAGGCGGACGCATCACTTACCATCGGGTGAAGCGAGCGGCGCTGAAGCGATCGCTGAAGGAGACCAATACGCAGCAGCGGGCGTCTTCCGGCTGAAAATGTGAAGTAACTTTTAATTTTTGCTTATTTGAAAGATGACGCTTTATTTTATTGAATAACTTGCAAATACGGTGAAGGTTTGAGTCACTGGAACTGCGCTTTCTAATACAGCACAATCGCAGCGGGCCCGCTGGTCGCCGTTAGCGGGGTACCCCGGGCCCCCGACTGATTAGCCCGGGGCGAACTTCATCCGTATTTTGCTTTACACCGCAGTTGCAATTCGCCGCAGCTTCAGTTTAACTCACTTCTGTTATTACATTACGACTTACCGACAGAGTTACTTTAAGTGTGCCTCGGCGCTGCGAGTGCACCGGTTCGCGCTTTTGGTCACCGCCGGAAGTAAGAACTAGCGCTCACATTTTTTAGTTCTAAAGAGAAGTAAGGGTGCTGTATAGCGGCATTAGTAAAAATTTGCTGCTGTTAATCTGTTGAAGCAATTTCTTTGCCCGACGGCGTGTATATAGGTTAAAATAGTCAACTTGCAATACCTGTGTAAGGTGGTTTTGATAACTGCGGAGAACAAAAACCTTTTTGTATGTAAATACAAATGTATACATAATACTGATTTTTTTTTAAATAAAAAATTGGTATTTTTGGGACTCAGTGTGTCTTTCTTTACAACACCTCTGACTGCGTGCGTGGGTATGGTGCTATAAAGAAAATTATTAGCGCTTTACCTGCCTTCTGACTTACGCGCGCGGTGATTTACAGCTGAAATCACCTATCTAATGCAACGAAGCAGACCACCGGCGCCGGCCATCCATCACGAGGGTAATCTCCCGCGGAGCAGGTGGCGCCGGGCACTGCGCCGCTGGGCAGGCACCGTTGCCGTGGCCGTGCGTTGCTTTGGAAGGATTAATAGTAATGAGTATCGGCAATTTGGGCTGGTCTGCAGCAGTTTCGCTTTTTGTGTTTTGAGCAGTACCAGGAGAAAATATCTCCAGAGCACGAGTATCGGTTTCCCTCTAGACGTTTCGGAGTGGATATCAATAGCTAAAATGATACTGATACGAATCTAATTACGACATCAGACTCTTTCGCCTCTAAAGGCTGCACTCGAGTGCTCTCTGTGTTTAGGCTTCCTTGGTTTTATTTGAAACGGACGCATCAAATCACTAACATCATGTGCTCATATAAATAACATTAAGCAATCTGAACCCAATGTTTACAAAAAACAAAATATACTTAAAAGATTTTTTTAAATAGGTAATCACAACGAGTTTAGTAACGTACCCGGCTCTAAATAAAAGCGGTCTCTCCAGCTCGCGCCGCGCACTCCACACGGGCGGCTGGTAAAGAGCTCGGTTCCAATCTCCAGCAGCTGCAACCCGCAGAGCTTTTTATAGTGAACAGCATAAACACAAGAGTACTATAATAACAGCAGTTTGAAAAGTTATCGCCGTCCATACTCTATCAGCTGTGTCCCGGCACCGGATCGTAAACTAGTCTTAAATACTTTTTAAAAATACAAACACTTTGTTTGAGATCCTGTATTTGATACCATGTTTTACGAATTTAATTAGCTAGGGTATACGGACTGCATCTACTTATAAATATGAAACGGCACCGCTGAACATCATTGTACGAAAATCCTTTCAATATTTAATATATAATACATTACACTGTTCGTTTCACTAAACCGTTGTATGAAGAAATCGTATTTTTCTACTTCTTTTATAAATAAGTACGTGGGTTACAAAAGAAATATTTGACGTTTTGAATAAAAGCAAATCAAATTGTAACCATTTGTTACAACCGATTTATTTTCGTTTTTGTAACAAAAAGAAAGGTTACATTTATTTTGTCAACAGCGAACAAAGAGAGCGCCCGCCGCGGACTCGAGCCGCAGCCGCCCGACCGCTGGATGTAGCGATGGATCAGAGAAAGTAACGCTTTGACTGTAATAAGTGTAATGTAAGAATGCTTAAAAGACGAAGGTGGTAAATAACTATGGAGATCTGAAAAGTGCTGATGTTAACTTTTAAAATATCCTCCTCGTCCTCCTGACCTCCTTTGTTAGTCCTCGCTGTATAAATGTTCTTTGGTGGCGGTGCACGCGTCACCTGCGCTGAGTGTACCGGATGGCAGGACATCGTTGTGTAGCCCGTGTCCGGGTGCGTCTCGCACGCCAGCCTGCGCGGTGTGCGCGGTCTCGGAGCGGCGTGTGCGGTGTGTGCTGTGTGCGCGGTGTGGCGCGGTCTCGGAGCGACGTGCGCGGTGTGTGCTGTGTGCGCGGTGTGCGCGGTCCTCGGAGCGACGTGCGCGGCGTGCGCGGCGTGCGCGGCGTGCGCGGTGTGTGCTGTGTGCGCGGTGTGCGCGGTCCTCGGAGCGACGTGCGCGGCGTGCGCGGTGTGTGCTGTGTGCGCGGTGTGGCGCGGTCTCGGAGCGGCGTGCGCGGCGTGCGCGGCGTGCGCGGCGTGCGCGGCGTGCGCGGTGTGTGCTGTGTGCGCGGTGTGCGCGGTCTCGGAGCGGCGTGTGCGGTGTGCGCGGTGTGTGCTGTGTGCGCGGTGTGGCGCGGTCTCGGAGCGACGTGCGCGGCGTGCGCGGCGTGCGCGGTGTGTGCTGTGTGCGCGTGTGCGCGGTCTCGGAGCGGCGTGTGCGGTGTGCGCGGTCTCGGAGCGGCGTGTGCGGTGTGCGCGGTCTCGGAGCGGCGTGTGCGGTGTGCGCGGTGTGTGCTGTGTGCGCGGTGTGGCGCGGTCTCGGAGCGACGTGCGCGGCGTGCGCGGCGTGCGCGGTGTGTGCTGTGTGCGCGGTGTGCGCGGTCTCGAAGCGGCGTGCGCGGCGTGTGCGGTGTGAGCGGCGTGTGCGGTGTGCGCGGTCTCGGAGCGGCGTGTGCGGTGTGCGCGGTGCGCGAGGTGTGCGCGGTCTCGAAGCGGGTGTGTAGCGAGTGGGCGGCGGGTCACTTGGTATGCCGGCCGCGTCTCCCGCCGCGCCACGTGGACCGTCCCGCCGCGCCCCGTGTAATCCCACCATTTGTCTGGCCGCCGACCAGATCGAATGTGTACCTTAATCGTTGAATTGGAATTTATTTATATGTTCCACGGACCCAAAATAAATTACGCGCGATCGCCGGCCGATTTCTTCGGCTCATGATTTTTCTTCGCTTGGAAAATTTGCGGTTTTGTTCACCGGAAAACATTAACTTCTAACGCTACATGTATATTTGCATTAATGCTTAATACGAAGCAGGAATAAGAAGCTGACGAGTTTAATTTGCATTATATTTACTTCAATTACGTTTACAGTTCACGCATGTTACAGTAAGGGCTGGAGTTTAAGACAGTGCGTCATTTAACTGCGCTGTAGCTAGTGTAATTACTGGGGTAACGAGAGTTAACACCTTATGTCTCAAGGCGACGAGCGCAATGTGGTGCAGTGTGTACCATCTTAACTAGCGCCGCGTTGTCATGGGCAAGCGTATCACTTACCATCAGGTGAACGTTTTGCTCGTCTCGTCGCTTAGTAGTTTAAAAAAAAAAATAACTACTTATTGCAATTAATAGCGTTGATATTAAACAAAAAACTCATCAATTTATTATTGTTATCATTTGAGTTTCAATACTATTTTTGTATTAAATAGTAAGCAGGAAAGTTTGTTACATAGCTTTCAAAGGTTTAAAGCTTTTGAATAAATAAGACCAAAATAAAAGAAGGTACTCATGCAGACTCTCGTGTACTCTCTAAACCGACGACCCTGACATTTATGTAAAATTTATAGTTGACGTGTTTCTAATAGTGTTATCGAACTCGAAAATGAAAGATCACCTAAGAGGACATGGTCATCAACCACTCGCGCCGCAGCTCCCCCGCGGCGCGCCCCCTCCCCGCGCCTCGCGGTCACCTCTGCGAGCTCGCAGGTGACATTCCCGTGTTCAACAGGGGACATCAGTAAGCTGCAGCGATGTTTTATCCCATCACGAATGAGGGCTCGCATTCGCGCAGAAATTGCTTATTTAAACAAATACTTTTGCATATAAAACGGATCGGGATTATAGCCCATAAAAATGTTAATATCAATACTAGCAGCGTTCATCTGGCTTGATGACATGTAACGTTGAAATACTGAACATATTTTCATCGCAACGATTTAAATGGCCGCTGGAAACATTTCGATACTTTTGATGATTATTTTCGATCGCACGCGGAGTGAACGTTTTTTACATGAACGCGACACGCCTCTCGGAGGGCGGCGCGCAGACACCTGCCCGGTGCACTCCGGAGGGGACAGCAGCGAGTACCATCACTACGTAAGTGATCATTCTTAAAGCATATATTTAGATATATATTTAATTCGAGTACATAGAGATATTAAGTATACAGTAGATGTCTTGGTTACTATCCCTATTGGTCAACGCCTCTGTAATATCCTGAGCAATCCGTAACTATGAATTAGGGAGAATGAGATCATACGAGATGAGCGTGACCCTGATATAGTAATGAGTGTAAGTTACACATTAAGTAATTAAGAAACCTTATGCTCTCTCGCTGAGCACACGCTCGTACAAATGAATACGCACTGGACCACTTTTATAAAGTGACCCAAGTAGACCCAATCAAGGTTTTATATGTGGTTTAAAAATAGAACAATATTCAGCGTGAAATAATAAAATGGAGGCGGCGGGCGGCGGGCGGCGGGCGGCGGGCGGACAATGAACCGCGAGGGCTCTCCGCCGCGTAATCGCTGCGTGGAGGAGGTCCTCCGGGCCGGCACGCGGCAACTCCTCGACTCCACTCCTGGATATAACGAGGCCGCGTTTTGAAACATTTACTTCTCATTTCGTACTGCATTTTTGCCGCGGAACACTTTACTATGAGCCAGTGAAAATTGTTTGTTGGATCCAGCGCGAGTGAGCTGACCCTTTTGATAATATGAAAGCATAACATATATAAACGAATAGAGATAGGAGAAGAGAGAACATTGAGAATATATATCATGAAGTTTTTGTGATTGGAGGTTTGTTTAAGACAAACACACGGACACACAAATGTGCAACTTATTCCGCCTCGTACACCGCGAGGGGCCGGCGCGCCGTTTAATTTATTGTTAACTGAACTCCACGTAACGGACTTTTAATTGAACGCTGTTGAGACTAACTTGCGAGTGAACTTTTTAACATCGTTAATAGTTCAGTTACAGGAGAAAATAACCACGAAACTTAGCAACCGTCTCAGTGTACACCGCTCAGTTTTCTTATAGGTCGAGCAATCCTTTTGCTGTGATTAAACCAAAGACCTCACTTAGAACTAACGAGGTAAATGATTACCACTTAGTTTACTAAGAGATCGTTATGACTCCCTACGGCGTCTCCCTCTGTATTAAGTTTAACAAAAATGTCGCCGGTTTGTATGCGGGTGAACTCATTTATTTTAAACTGCGTTAAACGGTTTCCACGGCAACACTTTGCACTTGACGTCTTAAGAGATAACGAGCAGTATTGTAGGAACATGCAGTAATGTCTAGCTCCTTCTTTAATGATCCAATAAACATTGAGGAAAATGGTAGTAATTGACTTTATTTTCCCCGCTTCCAACTTTCTTCAGTTCGTCAGCAGCCCCGGGACACGCGGTACAAATTAAAATCAGTTTCCGGTGTCCTCTGTGTATCAAATCATTTATAATTTTCTCTTTAAAAACGTTTAAAGTGACTCGCCGTCCGGCCGCGCGTGTGTTCAATGACCAGCTTTCTGTTGATTCGGTTGTGCCGTGCCCCGGCGCAGTTTGATCGCGCGATTTCTGCATCGAAACGTTACATTTGTTGTTAATGACTTCCTTTGCTATGCATTTCTCACTATTTACTGGTAATAAAGCAATTTGGTTTTATTATTACGTATTTTGTGGTGGTTTTATGTAAAGACATGTGATCTGTGGGTAAAGGGTACCTCCGGCGTAAAAATTAGGTATTAGGTACTACGTGTACATTTAACAGCACTACATTGCGCTCATTGTCGTGAGGAAGAAGATCCAATGTCGTAACAGCCCTTTCATTAACCGCATTAACGCTGCAACGAAAAGGTTAACTTGCTGTAAGCTTTAACATAACGCTCGGCTTGTTTTAAAAGAAGCTCCTTGCGGGAAGCCGTACGGGCACTAGTTAAGTTGTTCGTCTTTATAAAATTTATTCAGCGATTTTAAGTTTGTACAGGTTGACACTTAGCCATAATCTCACCGGGTGTTAAGTGACGATGCGGAAGGTAGATAGTCTCGTTATATATTTCGCGCAGTCGCGTGAAGGCGTGCTGCCCGTGCGGCGACCCATCCGCCGCCGGAACGGAAACGGACACGGAGTCCTGTATTACATTATTTACTCCTGAGGGAATCCCTCCAATATTTGTCCTCCGCCCTCGCGCCGCTCGTCCTTGCCGATCTTAATGGGATCCTTGTAAACATTTAATATTTGCGGCGGCAGCGCCTCCTCAGAGTTTATAAAGAAGTTGATCATATAGCTCGGAAATTATTTTTGTTGAGAGTTCTGTTTTAATTTTTTTTTTATACTACTATGCGACGAGATGAGCAAAACGTTCACCTGATGGTAAGTGATACGCTTGCCCATGACAACGCGGTCCTAGTTAAGATGGTACACACTGCACCACATTGCGCTCGTCGCCTGAGACATAGAGTGTTAAGTCTCATTACCCCAGTAATTACACTAGCTACATACTATTTGACGGTTGAAATAGGAGCTGCGGTGGTACCCATCCAGATGGTCTTCGCGAACGGAGACCTACCACCTGGTGAAGGTGGTTTATTTACATACCTCCGCGGCACAGCGGAATCACGCTTGCCTTGTATCATGGAAGTTCTCTGTTCGAATCCGGGGTCATACCTCATGTAGTTTCGAGAGTCGTCTAGATATCTACCGCAATCATATGGACAATCTGCTATAAAATATAGAAAGTCAATTCACCAGTGCATGTGACGTCCGCGATGCGCGGAGCTGGATATCACAAATAAATATATATAGTTAATAATAAAAGTGTACCTGTGGGCACTGCCGGCGACTGCTTCGGGGTACCCCAATCCCTTCACACTGCACTTTGTTTATGTTGTGTAAGTGTACGTGTAATAAGTTCCGATATCCAACCCAACAACATAAACATATATCACTTGCAACCGCTTCGATTATAATATTATATACGGGGACAGCTGCGCGCGCGATCCGACCGCGAACCCGAAACTCATGCAACTCAAACTGTCATTTTGCCACAGATTATAAAATAACCGACCATAAGAGTAGACTATATTGAACATTATTGTAAACCCCCGCCCAAGCAGTCCCCCGACTGCTTCAAACCCTTACAAAATACCCCTTCCCAAAATGCTATAACTATCTTAATCAATAGGTAAGCGCGACAGTTTCCCACTGCCGCTTTAACCCACCGTTTCCCTTGAGCCAATCTTACATCTGCGAGCCTGACTACACCATCAGAACCTGGGTACAATTTAACTATACGACCCCTATGCCATTAATAGGTGGAACCGAATCTTCCTTTATGAGAAAACTAAATCCCCTTCTTTAGGTGGAACTGTATCATCAGTCCACTTAACCCGCTGTTGAAGAGTATGAAGATATTCTAAATGCCACCGATGCCAAAACCGCTGAACAGCTGTTGTAACAGCTGAAACCGACTTAATTTATTCATTTTAACGTCTTCCCAAGGATATTCCGGTACACTGTTTAAAGGTTGACCGATAAGAAAATGACCAGGAGTTAAAAACCTCCAAATCGTTAGGATCTGAGGAGAGAGGGCACAATGGCCGTGAATTTAGTATGGCTTCTATTTTGCAGAATATAGTGGCTAACTCCTCGAAAGTGAGTATAGTTTCTCCGATAACTCGCTTCAAATGTGTCTTAGCTGACTTTACCGCAGCTTCAAATAAACCACCCCAGGATGGACAGCCTGAGGGTCAAAAATCCCAACGATCACCAAACGCCCGTCGAGACATATCATGTCCAATATCTTTATTATTTTCACAAGAAAACTCGTGAACTTCCCGTAAATACCTACTACTTCCCTTGAAGTTAGTACCACAATCAGACCTAATAATAGACGGCAAACCCTACGTGAAACAACCTCGATAGTGCAGCAATAAACGCTTCCGTTGATAAATCCGAAACCACTTCCAAATGAACCGCTTTTGTGGTCAGGCATACAAACACGCATAAATAAAACCTTGGTGATTTTTGGGTTCCGAAGGTTATGAGCCTTTACAAAAAATGGCCCCGCGAAATCCGTACCAACTCCCTCAAAGGGTCTCGAAGCAACGACTCTATCTCGTGGTAAGTCTCCCATCAATGGCTGTGGGTAATGCCTTTTAACCGATAGCATGAAATGCATTGAATGTTACATTCCGAACCGCTCGACGAGCTGATAATATCCAAAAATCCCTTTGTATGATAGGCCAATAATGCATTAGGTCCCGCGTGTGCATTCTTTAAGTGTAAATCCGTAATGAGTAAAGAAACAAAATAACCCGATTTTGGTAAAAGTAATGGATGACACGCGCCGTAACTTAAATCCGAATGTTTTAATCGACCACCTACACGTAACAATCCGTCCGAATCTATAAAAGGATTGAGGCGTTTTATATTCCCCTTAAGTAATTTACCGTCCCGCAAGCTGCTTAATTCATCACCGAAATATTCCCCTTGTATAATACGAACCAACGATAACATCGCGCCCCTGCGCTCGTCCGGAGTCAAAAAAGAGTTACAATTTCTATTATTTTTACACCGAGAGTTATAAAGAAATCTACGAATCCAACCTGTCACGGCTATAAGTTTAGTGTATGAACTGTACCGATTCAGTAAAAAATCTACATTAGGAGACGGATTCCCAGAAGTAGTTACCAGGCAACGTATACCAGGCAGTTCTGCGGGCGCATGAAACGAATTCTTAGGCCATGCCGATTCCGATTTGCGTAACCAATCTGGTCCCCACCAGAGTTGATGTTGCACTAAATATGTAGCCGAACAACCCCTAGAAGCACAATCCGCAGGGTTCAAATGTCCTGGGATGTGTCGCCAGTTGATAGTAACCGAAGAATTTGAATTGAGAAAACACGATTTGCCTCAAATACCTGAAGTAGATGGGGTGACGTGTTGATCCCGACAATGTAATAGAACTATTCAGTCCAACCAATAATCTCTTTTAACTCAATGGTTCTTTGAAAACAAAGGCTAACATGAATAAGAAGCTTCGTCAGCAATAGGGCTCCACTCAATTCTAATTTGGGTATAGTAAGCCGAGACCTTATTGGAGCAACTTTGCTCTTTGCCAACACCAAGTACACCGAAATACCGACATCCGAAACTACCCGAAGATATACTGCAGCTGCATATCCCTTTTCCGAAGCATCACAAAACCCCTGCAATGAGTAACTCCTTGCACCCTTTGGGATAATACAGCGTGGGATTTTAATTCCTTGCAGATTAACCAAGTCCGATATAAATTTCAACCACTCTTTCCGCAACTCATCCTCTATAGGTTCATCCCAAGAAACCTTCGCTAGCCACAAACGCTGAAATAAACATTTAGCCCAAAAGATTATTGGACAAATCCAACCGCTCGGGTCATACATTCTGGCAATGATAGACAATATGGTCCGCTTTGTAATATTATTATCCGAAGCTATAGCTGTGCGATACGTAAAACAATCTTGTACCGGATTGTAAAGTACTCCAAGAACCGAAACAAAGTCCTGACAATCAGGGTTAAGAAAAACATGAGGCATCTGAAGATGTTCCTCTGGTAAATCCCGCAACAAAACGCTGGAACATTCGAGATCCATTTTCGCAACTCATAACCACCCGCTTTCATAATATCAATTAATTCATCCCTAAGTTGTATAGCATCTTCTAATGAATCCGAACCCGAAAGAATGTCATCAACATAAACGTCGTGCTGTATACCTCAACCTCAGCAGTCGCGAGGAAACTAATTTATCTTGGTTCCGTCCGCTAATTCCAACAACGACCGAATTGCAATGAATGGACTTGAACGCAGACCGTACGTATTAGTATTTAGTTCATACACTAGCAGGGGTTCATGGGGCGATTCTCGCCACAAGATTAATTGATACCGCCTATCCGATTCCGCCAATAGTGTTTGTCGAAACATCATTTTGATATCAGTCACGAATACAATTTGGTGACGCCTAAAGTTAATTATAATATCCGTAATATCTTTATGTAACTTCGCACCCGTATGAAGACATTGATTAAGTGAAACGCCGTTGGAAGTACTACAACTTCCATCAAAAACAACCCGAATTTTTGCCGTAGGCCCCGAACCCTTTAAAACAGCATGATGTGGAATAACATAGTGTTCTTTCCCTGAATGAAAATTAAATTTTGAAACCAGACATTTGGTCCTAACTCAAGATACTCTCTCGTAAACTCTACATATTTAACCTGCAAAAGATTATTTTTCTTAAGTCTTCGCTCCAAAGCATATAAACCGTTTCTCTGCAATAGACCTGGATTCTCCTAAAACAGGCCGGGAAGATAAGAAAGGCAATTTAGTTATGAATCTGCCATTAGGTAACCTAGTCGTATTTTCCTTATAAAACCTTTCACATTCATCATCAAGCGGAGCCGAAAAGAAAGTTTTAGGTATTTCTTCCACCTCCCAAAACCGTTGAAGCGATCCGACACCGAAACTCCAGAGAACCCGTTATCAATTGTGCACACGATACCGTACCTAACACTGGGCCTAAAATCATATAACCGAAAACTGTATCATATGCTGTTAAACCATCTACTTGTAAATTTAATTTATTGCCGCCGACAAGAGATCCGAATATATCACACCCTAACAAATTCAATGGACCTTGGTAGATGAAACTCCGGATCCGCTAAACGTAAACCTGCAGTAAGTTCCAAAACCGAATTATCTAAATTAACCGAGGGTTGATCTCCGACTATAGTACCCATACAAATAGCAGAAATTGTAATCTTTGGAAATTCCTCATTAACAGGAGTAAGCGTGACCGAAACCCGACCGAAAATATTTGAAGTCTCCAAACCCCCGACGCCTTTTATTTTATCCGAGCAATGATTAATTTGTAAGCCCAACCTGCTCACTAAATTCCTTGTAATTAATGATCGTTGCGAACCTGCATCTAGTAAAGCCCGAACCGCAATACCCCTTTTATTAACATTACTAATAACCTTTACTAGTGCAGTCGGCAAAATCACAGGAACAGAAGAGGTACCTGTGTTTGCAGAGCAGGTGGGAGCCGTATCCTATTGTGAATTACGCAATGGTTCCGAATATGAAAGAGGCCGATCCCGTTCTCTTTCCTGAGAATTCCTATTTTCGCGCTGTCTCGTCATTACTCTCCGAATTATAACCATTCTGTCGTGACCGATTAACAAAACGCCGATTATATGAACCGCTTGTAGACCTGTTAGGACGATTTACTGGAGACCCGCGAGGAGACGTACGTCTATATGAAGTACGTGGCAAATTTCTACCTTCTGCGTGTGGTCTGTTTAAGTCACCCCCGCCCGTGCGAGGGGAGTACCGCTCACTAGACCAACGAGTAGACCTATTAAAACACAAGAGAGGATGATGTTTCCTGCTGCCACAATCACAACGTGGTTCGTGTCGACACTCCCTAAAACTGTGTCCCCAAAACAATAAAAACAAAGCCTGTTCGCCGTGGTTTTTAAAAAAACATAATCCTTCCTTCAACGGTGTGAGTCTCTTAAAGGCATCACATCTAGTTAAAACCCAATGCCTAGTGTCATTACAGAAAGAGCATGACTTTGTAACTATAGCCGCCACATAATTCGTAGGCCTTTTTTGTGACCTTGGAGTTTTAGAAGAATAATCTTGTTGATAATTAATACTTGCCGATTCCACATTAGCACATTCCATTAATCTACATTCCGTTTCCAAAAATTCAATAAGTTCCGAAAAGGTAGGTATACTATCCGAGTTACTACCGTATTTTGTTCAAAGCGCGATTTTAAAACCGTAGGTAATTTAGATAAACAAATATGTAATAATAAAAATGACCACTCATGAACAGGCAACCCCAAACGTTCTAAGGAATTCACGGACATAACCAACGGATTTAAAAAATGTATCCGCAATCCATTTAAACGTGGCGAGATATTCGGCAACTTTAAGATATTTTCCACGTGAACATCCGCTAATCTACGGGTATTTTGATACCTTTTCATTAAAAGTTCACGAGCAACCTTATAACCTTCATCCGATATTTTTTATATGTTGAACTAAGCCGCGTGCTTCCCCCGAAAGACATGACATCAAATATGCTAATTTCTGAGCCCGAGATAAATCCGTGCGCGAATCCACTAAACTATCAAATAAATTATTGAATCCTACCCATGGTCCATTTCTCCACCAATGAGGGTAATTGTAGCGTCGGTAAACGAGAAAGTAACGCATCCGAGTCGCGTCCTGTATCAGGCTTCCTATCGCACTAAAATCCGAAACCGATGCCGGTAGTTCTAATTTAGCTATCATTAATTTATCGTAAACCTCTAACGCACGAACATAATCCCCACGTGCCGATCTCAACAATGTTTCCGAGGAAGGATCGTCATCCGCAAGTTCGAGGATCCTCAAATACGATTCTTCTAAGGACGCAAATGCATCAGTAATCGTCATTAACCGTATGTTCAAACGCTCACTTAATTCCGGTCGTCCAATTAAATCCGCACTATCCAAAAGCCATTGAAGTCTTAATCTAAAGCTTGACAAACTTCCCTTTAAAGACATCTTGAATAATTAAAGAAGAAAAAAAAAAAAAAAATTATATACCGAACCCTAAAATAAATCAAAATAATAATTCCAAAATTCACCAAATTATTTAAAAGTGTTAACCAAACAATAATAAACCGAAATATAATTTACCCCAAAACACTTTAATTTTTCCCTAAAAATTTCCCCAGCTCAACACTAAATTTATAAACCGGCAACACTCTATGACCATCAAACTACCTCACACCGAAAAAAAAAAAGCGATCGTTCGCAGCGCTTACTGTCACCGATTATTCGAATCTACCGACCAAAATTAATAATTATTCCGAACAAATAAAAAATTATGCGATTACGTAAAATATGTTCCGATTTAGCCGAATAATTAGAAAACCACGCTCTGCTACCAGAAGATGTGACGTCCGCGATACGCGGAGCTGGATATCACAAATAAATATATATAGTTAATAATAAAGGTGTACCTGTGGGTACTGCCGGCGACTGCTTCGGGGTACCCCAATCCGCTTCACACTGCACTTTGTGTATATGTTGTGTAAGTGTATGTGTAATAAGTTCCGATATCCAACCCAACAACATAAACATATATCACTTGCAACCGCTTCGATTATAATATTATATACGGGGACAGCTGCGCGCGCGATCCGACCGCGAACCCGAATCTCATGCAACTCAAACTGTCATTTGGCCACAGATTATAAATAACCGACTACAAGAGTAGACTATATTGAACAGTGCACTTCTTTCTATTTATGTCTCAGTGATTCGGAGTTAAGGTTAAATGATAGGCCATTACAGGTAAAAACTATTGGTAACACTCGACGAAAAAGTATTGCTACAAATTATTGTACTGTAGGTACGCCGGCATACCTTGTGTAGTTTTTAAACCACTTGCCATTCACACTGTGGTGGATAGTGTAGATCTTGTTTCTCTTTGTGACCAGCGATGTGTCCTAGCAGTGGGTCAGAACACCGAGTGGACTTATACGTTGGTGTTTAAAAAAAAAGTTCTAGCTATAAAGCAGCAGGTATGCCTCGTTGCATAAATTAAGGCGAAGCTCTCTGCGAAAGCTAAATGTTATTAAAGAAAGCGACCAGCGACGAGATCAAAAGATTATTCGTCTCCTGAAAAATGAGAAGACTTAAAATTACTTCCTAAACGAATTTACTTTGATTTATGAATAAAGTTTACAAGCAAATGTTTCTGAGGCAAAAGTTAGTCACCAGGTGTCGCTTTAACATTTTTTGCGAAACACCCGAAAAAGTATTGTAATTATGTAAATAGGAAATAATTTAACAGACTCTGTCACAATGATCTATGTAAAGTTGGTACGCATCTGGGACAGAATGAATTTAATCTATACAACTAAATAAAATCGCAGTGTCTGTTTGTAACATTAAAATAATCGCTTTTGTCTGTCCGTCCGTCTGACTGACCGTATGAAAAAGTAATAGAATCTCACGAAAACTTATTAAAACCTACGAAAAATGTAACAATACTCTATTCAAATAGCGAAGCAGTATACATTTTCTGTGTTTTTTTTATGTATTTAAACTATGGTTCTTCTATTTAAAAAATGAACCATACATATGTATGTATGTCCAGGTGTTGTTCCGGGGCGCGCTCGCGGCGGCTGCGGGCTGCGTGGGCTCATCCTTTTTTTTATTTTTTCATATATTTTTTATTCATCTTTTTATTTTGTAATTTTAATCTTTTATCAGGTATTCAGGTCTCCAGGTCTCCAGGTCTCCAGGCCTTCATGTCTTTCGCTCTCCGGATCTTCAGGTCTACAAGTCTCCAGGCCTTAACTTCAAGCCACTCCGGAGGTACCGGGTTCGAATACGGCCTGCACCAATTAATTTTTCAAATGTGCAGTTAGTAAATCACCAACTAATATCACACGCTCTGACGGTGAAGGAGAACATCGTAAGGAAACCTGCGTATCTATGTCATGAGCATCCGTACTCGCACTGTATGTGAAATGGAGAAGGCAATGGCAACACCACTCCATTATAACTGACAAGTAAGTCGTCGTGTGTTTCATCACACATGATGACTACGACCCTCAGTCATGAGGAAATACAACATAGAAGAAGGCTCTAAGAAAAACACTTAATTTTAAGTAATCGTAGTGGACGCACAGAAAACCTCGTGCATTATAAAAAATAAATGAAAATTTGTACGCGTAATTAAATTGCATGGCAAGGTAATTTCAATGTTATGAAACCACGTGATCAAGCTGAACGTTTAAGTGGTGTTAAGTTAGACGTGAAATCCTTTAAAGGTAATCGGTTTTCTTGAGAACTTGAACTTAGTCATTTACATAACAGTTTTGTTCAAGGCGTCTTCTCCACCGGAAGCCACTACTAAGTGTAGACTGAGCTCGCGTGTGTTCGAGTCCACCGTACTTTTAGATTGAGCTATCACAACTTGAGTAGTCAGTAGTAAGTGAAACGCAGCGGACAAACAGTCTTACGGAGATATTAGAAGCTCGCCCTTCTTCTTGTATATATAGTTAAACCAAATAAGAGATAAAGAAGGTTAGAGTTTCCATACGGGTCTAATTACTCGTTACAAACTCTTATTGTATAACTTATCTGCACTAAGTGAGGTTATATACTATTGGATTCAAACAAATTCATTTTGTTTTATATTATAATCAAATATTTCCCATTTCAGAGAAGGTGTGCTCTCGGTAACGCCGCATCGCAAGCGCTGAGGCAAGCGTTCTCCTTTCCGTGGAACTACTAACCATCAACAAGAAAGTCTTCTCAATTTGCCACTTCCGCAGTTGAAATGAAAAAGACCTCAGTGTGCGGCGCCGGACGAAACTTCCGAACTTGTTAACTTTGGTAACCGGATAAGAATTTTCTGCGATTGCCCCGTAATCGAATTCAATACCGAACTTATTGAAAAAATCTTTGAATGATTATTTCCGGGTGAAATTTGGGGACACGCTTATTACCACCTCACTCTAAATCTGCTTTGGCCCTCTGCATTAACCACAACCTACCTCGAGCTGGAGACTACCGCGGGTATGCCGCACTGCTCTATGAGGTCATCTTTCACCAGAGTCCGCGACCCTGTAGACTCTCTTAGTCGTTTTTTATGACAACTGGCAATAAATACCTCAGACATTGTACTCTCTACCACAATCGAGTAGTTGTTATAAGCAAACGTATCGTTCCAGTAAACGTCTCGCTGGATACCTACACTGTAACAATAAATGAATGTCCGTTATAACGTTTATGAGAAGGACACTAACGGCGCGTGCAATCAGCGGCGCAGCGCTTGAGCTGCAGCGCGAACGGCACTCGGGCAGGCTGCGCTCGTCCTGTTGAGGATATCCGTGAGGGGCTGCTGAAATCAGGTCTCCTTTTTCTTTCGAGCGCTTTTCACGCTGCTTTGAAAGCGTCGTCAATGTCTGTCCGACTCCTGTCTGTCCGACACGCGCTCCATTTGTTTTTTATTTAATTATTTAAGCGCTCAGTTTGTCTTACATTTAATTATTTAAATTTACACAAACTCCTCGGCACATATCCTTTATTTATATCAGTCACGAGATCATAATTTACATATATTTACATTACCACGTTAACGCTCTAAGAGTTGTTATCAAATTATTTAGCAGATCTGTAATTGCATTAAACTTTCAGGAAAGTTAATATGTTTTTAATTTATTTCTTATTACAGAATAACTCAATATAAAAACTATTTATAATGTCTGATGATTTATGCGTGTAGTATCACTTTATTAATTACATGCGGACAAATATATCAGTCCTCGCGAGAGAACGCTTCTCGACAGGAACGTTACTAAATACAACAATGCGACGTACGTTTTGTAGTTATATCGCCAGCCACATTTTTTAATAAAAAACAGTTTGTTTGAAATGTCGGCGGGTGTCGGACGAATAGGACATCACGTTATTAAGCTTTGATACTTTTTAAGATAGCTCAAAGCAAATTAGAGGCGACGGGTCGCGGCAGCAGGCTTTCACGCGACGCGAACCTTGCCTTTGAGAATTATTCCGTCGCCGCTGCGGAGTGCACGGCACATGTATTGCCTTCAGCCAATATTTTCCTCCGCGATCATTATACCTGTCTGTGAGCCCTCTATCAAAAGGTTTTACTAAAGCAACACTTTCCTTTCTGTTTCGATTTCCTAGTATCTCTGCGGCATCGCGTAGTAAATAAATATATACAGCTATACCGACTTCGATTATTTTATCTGTTGTCATATATTTTAGATCAATGAATATATTTGATAAATTTAAATGAGAAGTGATAATAAATTAGGTAAATTACAACTTTTTCGAAAGTAATGAACGTATGTTATGTAAGAACTAATAAGGAGAGAAATTAAAAGTTTACAATTATATTATTACAATATTACTAACCAATATTACTATACTACAACCAGTTGTTACTGCTTACTAGTAACATTTGCGTATTTATTTCACACATGTACTATTCTTAGTTTAGTAATGCAATGGCGTAAGTCTCACTGAAACAAACAAACAAACATTAGGAACAACTGTACGTTCCTTGGAGATTACACTGGTCCAAGACAATTTCATTTGGCGCGTCACTCAGGACCTCCGCACGGGGTCCGCATAGCGAGGAGCACCGCGACCTGCACACCACCTCTCCTCACACACCCCCACCCCGGACCTTAACCGGATCACGCCGCCGACGTGACGGCCGGATTCTGTTACGCACCGAGGATAAATCTTAAGATGCTGATGCGGACAAACAGAATTCTAGATAAGGAGGTCTCCTTTTATTCTTATTCGACGAAACGAACACGACGCCGCCCCCGCCCGCCCCGCTGGTTAGGACGACACACACTGTGCTCGTCACTTTGCAATACAAGATATTAAGTCTCGTTATCACATTAATTTCACTAGCTACAATGCCCTTCGATACGGAACACAGCAACGTGTGGGTATGATGGCGGTAGAAATAGGATCTGTGGCTGTACCTACCTAGACGGTCTCCGATAACAGAGTTTATAATTCTTAGCAATATGAAAATACTCCCTCTTGTGAACAGAAATGCGGAGAGGGACTATTTATCAATTCGCCTCACGATACTTAGAATCCACAGGCGTTATGTACACGTATTTAATTTATAGTTTTATAATGAAACTCCGAAGGATATTAATCAGGGATGAGGAATTGATTTACATACACACAATCTGAGTCCACTTAAAGTCGATACTAAATTTAGATTTATCCGACTTGACTAGACAGGCGTACTTCTGGATTATCTGGTAGTCACATTCTACAGCTTTGCTATGGCAAATATTATAACTGGTATGTTAACATTCGTTAGACGTGGACGGTAGTGTTGTAGTAGTCTGTTGGAAATATTTCATTCATTTGAAAGATAGTTTGTTTAATATTGAGAATTACGTGTGCGTACGCGGTTTGAATACTAAATTAAAATAGTAATTGCTAACGTTAAAAACGTCCAGGTTGACGTAAAATTACGTAGAATCCATTAACGCGATAAACCAACTACTTCCGGCCGCGGCGCCGCGCGCCCCCTGACAAAATGTTACTTCGTTTTCAAAATGACGGCGAATATTTTTAAAGGTAACATCGTTTAAGAACTGACAGATGAAGTAGATACATAATTTCACCAACGAGCATGTCGTTCAGCGGTTGGTAAGTCGTCGCCGACCCATCCACAAGCGACGCCGGTCCCGTTGCTCACACAGACTCAAATTCCAGTCGTCGTCGTGCACCGCAGCACGTTACATCTCGCTTGCGGTACTTTTTGTGTGAAATTCACACAAATTCTGATCAATGGTAATAATTTATATAAAGTCATTAATTACGTCATTCAGGTGGTAACAATTCTATTAAAACTCGCATGAATTTATGTCAAACTTCCGCGAAACGCTTAATATCTCTTGGCCTTAGAAACGTTAGCTGTGACTTTTGCTATAAATCAAAAGAAAGTTGTTTATAAAGTAATTCCGGGAGGGAATCGTCCTCCCGGCCCTCCGGAGTAGCGTCGCGCGAGGAGACCTTTCAAAGCTTTTCTGTTCTTTTATTAAAACAAATTCAGCAACTTCTTTTTTAAAAATTGTCCACAATTGATAAGCGTTTTGATAAGTTAGAGAAATTAAAATTAAATTCCATAAAAGCAATAAAGTCTTTCCATGGAAATCGAAATCATGGGAAAGCTTCAAATATTTTACTCACAAATACAGTGCATCAGTATTTCTTCAGCCACAGTAGTGACTACTCTGTGTACAGGTGCCAGGTCGCGGGTCGAAAAACACGTGACATTGTTAATAACTGGGAATAATGGGAAACTTGAACATGAGCCTTCAATTATGTATTGAGCAAAACAAATCTTTGCCAAAAGTTGCAATAAAGCTTATTTTCCTGCGGTGGGCGAGCGGTAGCCACTAGAGGCGAGCGAGAGGCGAGTGAGAAGCGAATGAGAGGTGAGCGAGAGGCGAGCGGGCTCGTTAGCGGGAGTGCGTGTTAATGTTGCAGGCTCAGCGCGGCGGAGGGCAGCGCGGCTCATTAGCGCCCGCGGAAGCGGGGCAAGAGCTGCTGCACGGTGCATCTAGAATTAGATGACACTTACAAACTATACACGGTAAAATACTCATCGATGCAAAACTCTGCCACCGTCCATTGTGGCCACTCAACCTAATGAAGGTCTTTAAGCAACCCTCTGTGGTGGGTAGCGGAAACCGCGCCGCGGAGGTAGTTAACAGGTCGTTATCCCACTTCATTGACATTCAGCTGCAGGCTGGATATTAATAAAACACTATTGAACGATTTAGTCGACACATTCATCAAACTTTCATCTTTTTTTCTTTTAAAACAAGGTGAAAGTAAATTTTAAGCTCTTTTTAAAAATTCAATATTCCAGAGTACCCGGATACTTTGAGAATACTAATGTTTGGAAGGGATCGGCTGTCTTTATAATTTTGGTCAAGTATTAACATCGCGAGTACTTGTGTGTTCATAATTTGTTTGTACTCTCATCGAAAAGAGCTTTTGACCACAAAGACCCAAACAGGATTACCTCATTGAATGCTACGCGGAAACAACTAACTGAGCCACTAAATGTATAAGACGAATACTGTCCAGTCCCCAGCTCTCCGCCTGTCCCACCATTTTTAGAGATCCGAATGGCATTTCCTCTAACAACAACGTCACCGCGCACCAGCTGCCTGGTACGTCGACTACTAAAAGTATAAATGATCTGAAAGTCTCTGCAGCCGATGGTGTATCGATATACATTGATTGTACAAAACGGTGCAATTTTAATTGTAACTTTACAACAGCGCCTGCACTTCTGATTGATATAAAAAAACGTGTAGAACACGAGAGAGTGCTTTAACTAGTAGTAAATACATCCTTCCCTCTCGAAATTTTGCTTATGCCCCATATTTTATCTCGAGGAAAGACATTAAGTGTGTAGCGAGAGGAAATACGGCGCAGACGTGATAACTTAATCTGCGAGGATGCTGCGGGCTTACACAGAAATGTGTAAATAATTTTTATATTTCACTTAACCGAGCTCTTAAAGTAACTTCCTTAGATTTGTATTCACCGGGGGTTCCCTTTTATGGAGCGTTTCGTTCTCCATCGCCACTTGTAGCTAATAACTCGGAAGGCTACGTTATGAGTAACAGCGCCGTGGCCGGTATCACTAGTCAGTGCGACTTACAATAACAGTGATTTATCTTTACTTTCCTTTTTAGTACATTGGTACACGGTGCAGCTCCGTTGCAAGCTAATAACCTGAGCTAAAAAAAGAATACTAATCACTAACACAAAGTCTAAGCAGTGCCGGGTGTAGTGTAGCCTCTCCTGCGCTAATGATGTAGCCGGCGCGGGGCGGTCGTTACCGCGCCGCGCTCCGGCTAATGAGGCCCGGGAAGGCCGCCGTGCCCACTGCCTGGGTACGTGCTACGTACTAACGACGTGCACACACACACACCCCCGCACCCCGCAGGATGCGCCCCCGCTGCAGCCGGTGCGTGCACGTCATAAAAACAAAAAAAACATTTATTTGTTTGAAATGATCGCAGCCGTTGATAAATCGTTAAGTTGCTTGAGCCATAAACTAAGCGTTACATTAAAAAAGGTTCCGAAGTATTTTAGGGGACACTCATTTCGTGGAAATGGAATCGGAAGTAAACGTAAAGCTCTCCTAATCTCAGCCGACGGCTGCCGGCGTCAGCCGCTCCCAATAAGAAGTCGCAAACAGGACACCGGATCTACGGGGCAGGTGCCGGGGGACAAAAATCCCGAAGTTCGACCCCCGCGGGTCCCCGGTGCGTCAGCGATTAGATGACCCGCAAGTCATAAACAATAAGCGATTCGCGGTTACAACTCACAATTTACACACACTAGATTTTTCGGTTAAAATTTAAGTAACGATACTACTCATTTCTACCTGCGTTTATTAGTTTGACTGTTCTCCAGTTGGAACAGCCCTATAACTAGTAAAATACTAGAGTAAGAAGAGACGGTGCAAAGGTTGCACAAAATTTAAATGGGCCGGCTAAAATGTAACAACTGGTTGTAGTAGATCTACTGTAAACAGGAAATACTCGTGCAGTCAATTGTGTACGTGAAGGCAGAATAGCTAAATCAAAACTATTTATGAAAACTTACGAGAAATATTCCGGACTTCCGGCGACACCCGGATATTGACGTTAACTATGTGATCTATATCCGCCAGATATCGCATCATAACCAGAGGATAAATTACCAGCACCATTCGGTTTCCTGCAAGGCTCTCCGCTCCAGTCCACTCTGCACCTAACATTATCAGACGGCGGCATTTTCGCTTTAAGCAGAATTGATGTGTACAAAGACAGGTCTATTTTAGGTTTTTTTTTTATACAACTATGCGACGAGACGAGCAAGACGTTCACTTGATGGTAAGTGATACGCTTGCCCATGACAACGCGGTGCTAGTTAAGATGGTACACACTGCACCACATTGTGCTCGTCGCCTTAAGACACAAGTTGTTAAGTCTCGTTACCCCAGTAATTACACTAGCTACAGCGCCCTTCAAACCGGAACACAGTAATGTTCGCACACTACTATTTGGCGGTTGAAATAGGAGCTGCGGTGGTACCCACCCAGACGGTCTCCGGCAACAGAGACCTACCACCTGAAAGGTGTTTATTCTAGGTCTAGTCATTTGCGTTTGTTACTTTATTGCACGGTATCTTTGTCTATGTATATAAACGTGTAAGAGACTACTAGTGTTTCATACTTAAGAGCTACTAGAGGAAGGACCCGTGTCTAGATTTTTCCTTTAAAATGATGTTATTTTAACTTAACTTAGGAAATGACGGAGTAGACAGACAGCCGCGCTCGCGGTCATACCGGTCACCTGGTAAGTTGGTTCAGTCTTTTTACACGATACACCGCGGGCCTCACCCGTCTCCAACAGGAGTGGATACAGGTATACGTGCTGGTGTGACCCCGCTACCCTGCTACCCCGCGGCTAATTGACAAATTGAATGTATCTCCGGCGGCGGGGCGGGGCGCCGGTTCGAGTTTTATTCGCCATCTGATTCTATCGCCGGGGGGCTTCATTTTCATCAGCGGTAATGGGCTTTCAATTTGCAGCGGATGAGGGGTAGCGGGTAGGGGGGCTGCGTTAACATAACAAGGGAGCATACATTTATGCATGATCTCTGCGGTCACCGATACCGCTATTGAGTTATTCATGAATAACTACAATCTATTACAAATCGTAACCGACGCAACTGTAACTATTAGCAACAATAGTTTAAGGGAGTTTCGAGTTATCTAGGAAAAAGTCCTCAAAATAACCTCGGCAATAATCTATACAAAAAAACATTAACGAGCGATCCATAACGCTTGCATATTATTATTTTATGTTTTACTATAACTAGGTGAACCCCGCGCTTGTATGCATTTTATATCTCTATTGTTCATATCACTACAATATACAAAAGCTACCAAGCTTTGCTGAATGCCACAGGAGCTGCGTCGCGAACTGTTTTCAGTTTACGTTTCTTATTAATCATTAGTTTTTATGGAGATATTGCTTGTTATATGATGTCTCTTCTGCATGACAACGAGAACATAGCTGTTTCTAAAAGTTTATGTCTCAGTGACATTTTCTACAGCAAGTGATAAGTTACAATTATGGACTTATATACCAAGTGTCCGAGTGGAGCGTTTTTTTTTAACAGTATCCCAGCCAACTACTGTATAGATAGTTAATGAATAAATATAGGATACATACAGTCATTATAAAACACGCGATGTGTGAAATTAAAGAGGGTGCGCGCGAGACCCCGGAGCTTATTCATTTGTTCTGTCGCATTTTGCCTAAACACGCCGGCCCGACATAAATTGCCTCGCCGCAAAAGCCGCAGCGTAATGGTAAACAGCCTCTGCTTATAACCAACTCCCCCCCCCCTTTCACGACCCCCCCTCCACCATGGGCTACTTTGAATAAAACTTAGCAATGTACCAAAAATAACAACATACGGTCTTCTACCGAAACCTTTGAACACGACAGATCCGAAAAGATTGTCCGTGTGCTTAAAAGTTTAATGTTTTCATTAAGTTTATGTATAAATGTTTAATTTTACAACATACAGAGCTATGATATTGTAATCGAGTCCAACTGATCCGCACAAGCTACTGTATAGAGTAAAAATCGTATAGGAGTGTGTGAAAGAAAAACTTATTCAGTGAAAACTCCGCCTGTTCTAACTTGTATTGTATATTATAATACAAATGGACAACATAATATGTATGTTCCCCGCCGCAGAGTTTGCGGAGCGATTTTTAATGAAGGATTTAGTGTCTGGATTTTCAGCCCAATATGTTGAATGCGGTCGTGTAATTCAAACTGTTACAGGCGACCTTGCGGGGACACGGACCCTGCAGTATGACCGATACAACCCACTACACAGTTACAGTGTTAAGTTAGTTTGGGATCATTTTCCAAACGTCCTGCAAAACTCCATTACATTAATTTATATCGGTCTGATACCGTCTGTCCGTCTGCAGCTCAGTCTAAACACTTAGCTATAAACTTTCATCTGCTTTAGACTAACATATCAATCATGTCAATGCAATCGATTTGCAAATATATAAATTGTTGTCGAGACTTCTACAACTAAGAATGTTAGCTGCGACATGCGAAGGTTGTGAATAAGTGAATAAGTATGCATTGTATGTAATAGTCGACTCAAACACGTTCAGCGCGCGGAGATACGTGTAAGACAACTTTTGTTCCGGACTCATAACATGCAAATTCAAGTGCTCCGACTGAAAAAATGTTCCTTAATGAAATATTGAGCGGGCGCGGGGCTGTAGTAGAAGTTTTGCGCGAACAGCGACGAGTCAGGAGCTTCAGGGATGGGTCGCCGGTTCGAAGTTGTGATTTGATTTATTTTTATGTTTAACTAAAAAAAATCCAGCGAGACGTTCTCTTGATGGTAAGTGATTATACTGTGTTCTAGCTAGAATGTAAGATTTCACACGATGAGGAGGTCGTGTAGGTAGGAGCGTACTCGATCACAGCAACCAGGATGATGGTCAGGTGGTTTCTAAATATTTACTGCCCCGAATGCATGTAGCCCCGGGTTTAAAACAGAAACTTTTCTGTTACGAGGTAAGCATTACCCCTTATCAGAGGAGGTAGTTAATGATACACATTGTCATGATAAAACGCCATCAGTTACACTATCTACGCAGCACCTCGCACACCTTTTTTTATGCCGGCAGGGGGAAATCCTCATGGATAGCCATAGGCCGGGCCATATGGTATGCCCGACTCTACTGAGAAGTTGACTCAGCAGCCTACGGACTAAAACCCCTTCCGTTTAGTCTCCTATCCTCTCTGGAACCGCTTGTGTATAACTTCAGAGAGACTTTTGACCTCGCACACTAAGACTGCACAAATGGTTAAAAGAGTTAATAAATCCTAACATAGATTCGCATCGTGTGTACCGTGCGAACTTCCTAACTACTGGCAGTTTTTTTTTTATTTAGAATAGACTAGTGCTTGACTACGATCCCGCCTGATGGTAAGCGGCGATGTAATCTAGGTGGTAAAGCGCACTAGTCTAGAAGAAGCCTGTTCACTCTTTTCTTGAAGACCCCCACATCATACCTGGACGGAAACACTGACGCCGGCAGACTGTTCCACTCCCTCGCTGTACGCATTATGAAGGACGAAGCGAAACGCTTAGTCCTAATGCGCGGGAGATCGACAACGAAGGGATGGATGCCTGCGGTGTGTCTGTACGTCCGATGATAAAAGGGCGAGGGCGGTATCAGATCATGCAGTTCTTGAGCACACTCTCCAAAGTGCATTCGATACAACACCGAGAGAATAGCTACTCTACGACGGTGACCCAAGCTATCGAGTTTTGCATCCAGAAGCTCTTGGTCACCGACTATTCTCATAGCACGCCTCTCCACCGAGTCCAGGACTGCCAGTGGTAATTGGCAGCACCTGCCCAGATATGGCAGCAGTACTAGTAGTAGGTAGTAGTAGTTGGAAGTTATAAATATAATGTTAACAGGTGAATGTTCAACTCGGTCGAATAGGCAATCCTTATGACGTCACCACTACGCTCTGCTGCGAAGTAAAAGAAAGTTTGCTTAAATTTCAAAGTGCCAACTTTAAATTTACCACATCCCCCCGCTTCGCCCCGCCCTGTGCCCGCTATGGCGCCGGAGGGGGGCCGCGCTGCTATCAGTTGTCATACAGTCCGACGGAGTTTAACTGACTTTTTCTACTAGTTCATCCTGCAAACTTCCTGAACGTAACCTAAACCCCCCTTCCCTCTCCCCCCAGTAAGGGGATGAGCGCGGATAATGGGTTTACGAGCCGCTCGCTTTATACTCCCGGATATTATTACCGGGGGATGCTCTTATCTGACCATTTTTACTATATCCGTTTGTACCGAGTGTATCCTCGATTGCGTTAAGTCTTTTTATTGGACGACGAGACGTTCACCTGGCTGCGGTAACTCGAGAAGTTTATTTGTTCTTTGCAGCGGAGAAACAGAAGTTGATCTCCAGATTCAGTGTTTAATGGCATCAAGACGCAGCGGTTAAGTATCGCTCGCCGCCATCTCGCGCTGGTTGCGGGGAAAGAAGTACAGTGCATATGTTCAAATGTGGAGAAATTTCTACCATAATCTTAAAATGTTTATAAATATTTTATCAACGGCAAAAGAAACTTGTAATAAATCTTACATAAGAATAAAATCACATTGAAAATATAAAATATTCGTGACAGTAAATAGAAATATATGAGAGAACCTTTAGTGGCTGCGCAAAATAAATCTTACTTAACCTCACATACTCCATGTTTAATAGATACAATAGTTTATTTGTCTTATGTTTATCAAAGACGATGCGGTATTTAAACGTTTTACTTAAGTTGAATAATCACATGTACTCGTATGTGTAACCAAGTCATCGCTGCTCTTCACTCGCTCTGCGGTATTAAAAGAGCACTGTATAACAAATACTATCGACTTCCTTATTAGTGCTTAATTTTTTTTCCAAGAATTATGTAAGGTCAAAAGATGTGAGTGTTTACTTATGTTAATCGAAGGTACTATGCGATGTCTTGTATTGATCTACGCCTCGCGATCAGTTTGATTGGAAGCAATTTACGCAGAACTAAGTGTTATTTCATGTACATTACGAAAACTGACACCTCTATGTAATTATGTATTACCTATAAAGTGAGAAGATATCTCGCAATACTGAATTCATGTTATTTAGAGCTTTAATCATATTGTAATTTATTTATTCGCTTAGTCTTCACTTAACACGCCCGTAAGGAATGGATTACAAGAGAGGAACTTAATGCATTGTGGCATTCACTACCGGCTATAAAGATTTTAGTATATTAACACTGCTAGTATCTACACTTAGTAATTTCGTAAGTAAACTTCGTAAATTATACCTTGTGCTATTATTGGAATGTGTTAGTTATAAATTAAAAACTTTTTTCTGTATTCTCTCGGCCTTTTCTACCTGAGTGTATTAGCTGTTTGTCATGGAATCACACCGTCCAGTTATTATATAATATGCTTTGTATTTTATTGTTTGGTTGTTAATGATGTTAGTTAGTATATATAAATATATTAAGTTTAATTATAGTGCTTGTCCGGGCGATAGCACCATTCCGATTTTCTTTTAGGCCCCACTGAAAATCAGGGTTGTAGTCTTTACAGGCCACAACAATACCTGAGTGGGTTCCTTTCCCATAAATAGTGTAAGTTTTCCTTTTTATGTTCATTGTATTTTTATTTTGTTTTTGTGTGTTTATGGGAATAAATGATTTATTATTATTATCATTACTAGTGCTGTTAATATTACATGGTTAACTTATCCAAAGGCCAAAGCTAATATTTGATGCAATGGTTGCAGGTTCCGTTTCTTCTTGTCTGCCTTGTTAGTATTACTTCTCTATAAATATCACAACCGCGACGACGTCGGTTACGAATCCATTTAAAACAAGTAAACACTGTTGTGGTAAGTTTCAGAAGTATTGTAACGGAGTAGCAATCCGACTGTTTTATTATATCTGTACTATACTATACTAATACTTAACAAGTGTGTGGTGTTGTGCGGGTCGGGTCGGGGCGGGGCGGGGTGATCGTCAACGCTAATTATTATTCATAGCTCCGCGACGCGACCGGGCTGTAATATCGCTGTAGATTGGATATTGTAATGTAATCGAAGAAAATTGCTCCATAAACCAACGATTACACCGGCGCCATCTTCGATTAAATTATCTCATTGCTGCGGTGTTGTCAGCTGATATTAATTGCGCAGTCCGTGTGGTGTACTGCATTGAAAATAGGTTCATGATGAATTCCATTAGATGTGGTGACTCTTTTCGATATCTTCATCAACGCAGCGACGTCTAGCCGGCAAGCGATTGTACTACCATTTCACGGCTAGATACTATGTTGTGAACATTTTTACAATATCCTGCCAACCTGCTACATGATTACGTACGGGAGTTATGAGAACATGCAAGTACAAATATTATCACAGGAGACAATTACCACATGGTCACAAAACTATTTATATACCTACAGTACTAAACAGTTACTGCCAATCAAATTCTAGAATTCTATATGTGCCCGTAGGTATGTACCCCGGGTTTCCTCGATACAGGCATCGCCTAGTGAGGAACCCAATAGTTAAAACTTAATTAGAAACCGGTACGGAAACTAAAATTACCTTATAGTCAATGTCATCATATTGTACTGACATTGTAAGTTTTGCTGAAATAAAAACATTTTCTTTTTTTCATACCTTCGTGAGACACAATGCTGGTACAGCAGCAGTTTGACAACGAGTGTGTTAGTTAACCGGGCAGGTTTAAAAAACACTACCACAATCATATTTCTACTTATACGAATTTGAAATCGAATCAAAAACCTTCGCGTTATAAGACAAGCTGTCAACCATTACGGCGCGTAGACAGATAGAACTTTTCATGTTCTGATAATGTTGGCGATATTGTATCGGTTCCATGTATTATGTTCAACGTACGGCATATCTGCGGGCGGCGGGAATTTATCAATTCGTATGTTTTATTGAAACATTCCCTCTCCCCGGGCGCGGGGCCCGCTGTACATTTGTCGCGGGAAGCATCGGAGAAGGTCCGGGCCGCGATTCGAGAAACAGCCGCGATTTGTCCGCCGTCAGCGAACACTATTTTGAAAGTGAAATAAAATATTTGATCGTCATTCTTCCTAATAAGATTTCAAAAGAATATTCAATAATAAAATTTAAAACATACCCGTCATGAACTGAATTCTCTTTCTTTTATTTCATCATCATTTTAATCCTTTGTTGTTCACTGCTGGCCGAGACGACAGAAGATAATAATGATACTTAACTTACTTGCTCCGTTAGATACACAAGTGCGCGGTGTACTTATTATCAGTCATAAAACAAGGTCCTCTCCATTCCTTGGAATTATTCTTTTCTTTTACTTTGATACTAGAGATAAAACTAATATTTATCAAAGAAGATATAAAAAATGTTGTATGTTTTAAATACTGAACCAATATTTTTTACTTACATCTAATTGCGCTCTATACTAAGCTCTTCATAAAAAAACATTTTAAAATAAATCCTGCTGTTTGAAAAGTAACAATTTTAACAGATATATGGATGTAGAGGTTACTATACATTTTACTTAATATTTAAAGGTTACTTACTACTACACATATTTAAAATAAGGTATATTTACCCAAAAACTACTTTTATTTACTCCTATGCGACGAGACAAGCAAGACGTTCACCTGATGGTAAGTGATGCGCTTGCCCATGACAACGTGGTGCTAGTTAAGATGGTACACACTGCACCACATTGCGCTCGTCGCCTGAGACATAAGGTGCTAAGTCTCGTTACCCCAGTAATTACAGCGCCCTTCCGGCCTTGCCGGTTGAAATAGGAACTGCGGTGGTACCCATCCAGACGGTCTCCGGCAACAGAGACCTACCACCAGTACCAGACTAAAACCTTATAATGAAGTTACACGCTCTAAATTACACTTTCAACTGAAGTGGATAGTAACACCGACAGAACAGCATCAGTCAGTTTAACAACATAAGGAATAAAGACTGAAAAAGCTATTTCAGGAGTATGGCGGAGACGCGTCGCCAATCAGAGAATCAAATCGCGCTGTAAGTAATAGTCGTCGTTCGCGGTTGTATCTTACTTCAGGAACCGAGCCCGCCGGCTGCTGCTTTTGTAAATTGATATCCCGCGCGATACTAACACACTGCAACCCGGTATAAATAACGCTAATGTAAACATTTCAAAATATCCGCCACAACTACTGCAATGTAGCGGACGATCTATAAACGGGAGAAGAGATGACGAGGATGATGAGGAGACGGACGTTTTTAATTTTGTTTAAGGACATTCTGGATTTAGTCTCATATTATAAACATAAACAGCGGAGACGCGGGCAAATACACTTTGTACTCCTGTTTTAAGGTTAAATTCTTCTTCTAAGTCGTATTTCCTCATGACTGAGGGTCGTGGTCATCATGTTTTTATTGAAACACACGACGACTCTCTTGGCAGTTATAATGGAGTGGTTTGCCATTGCCTTCTCCATTTCACATACCAGTCTGACCACTGATGGTCATGACGTAGATATGCAGGTTTCCTCACGATGTTTTCCTTCACCGACAAAGCTCGTGATATTAGTTGGTGTTTTATGCTAACTGCACATAAATTGAAAAATTCATTGGTGCAGGTCGGATTCGAACCCGGTACCTTCGCATTGGAAGGCCGGCGTACAAACCACTAGGCTATCACGGCTCTTAGGGTTAAATAACTTAATGTAATTTATAATGTTACATGTATGTGTTTCCATGTAACGACCGACAACACCGTAACATTGTAAACCTGCAACCATTACAGCGTTGTTGCTGTTACCTCGGAATCATGAGCATTCTGGTGATCGTGCTCTAACATAACTTATTGACACTTCACATCATATGAAATTAAGGTCGTGTTGATTGACAAAAAAAGTGTTATTGGTTTACTTAAATGTTTGTTGTACTTAAATGTTCACATGATACACAACTTTATTATAAGATTGTTTCTCACAGCGGCATAATTAATATCAAAGTGGAAAATGTATCATTATCCGCCACGAACGTACTTTCATGGAACAAATCTCTTTACAAGTTTGTCATCTCCGTCGGGAGATATTTCAGCGCGGACCTGCTCGAGCCGTGTAACAAATGGTATCGTCGTGTATGTTTGACAAGTTAAAGTACGCGAACATCTAAGTGAAACTGAACGCGCAGACGACGATGTTTTGTGCGGGGTCTATACATGCACTCCGTTGGCTGCGCTCTGTGATGTGGTGATGTGGTGTCAGTGTGTTCGATAGTTATGTCGAAAATTTCTAGAGCATAATAGCAACTTAAATCATTTCCTCTACTGTATACATAAACTAAAAATAAAAGAAAAAAAGAATAATGGTCAAAACAAAATTACTGTAAGACATCGGATAACATTTCCCTTTTACTTCATCATCATGAGCAGATAGAAAGCCACCGCTGAACATAGGCCACTAATATTTCGTTACCAATCTATAACGCATCCCGTGGCCGACAGTCCATTATAAGCCGGATAACGCCCACTGCTGGGCATAGGCCTCCCTCAAGGATCTCCACGGCGATCGGTCCTGCGTTACTCGCATCCAGTGGTTACCCGCGACCCTTACCAGATCGTCAGTCCATCTTGTAGGAGGCCTGCCAGCACTGCGTCCATTTACTCTAACCTAATGAAAGGATTTTTTAAACAAGCTAATGAATAACATCTCCGTATGCTAATGTGTTGCATTGTACGTGTATGTTAAATCGCAAAGCTTATTGATGTACTCTAAAGTTGGCGACTGCTGGGGAGGGCGGGTCTGCGGGTACCGGCCTTTCATTCGGAGGCTCTGCCGCCGTTCGACAGCGGCCATGTAATTTCCCCATGATATATTTGACTTCAATTGCGTCGAGAACTACAATTAGTGTCGGAGATAAGAACGAAAATGTGAGCATTAACGATTTCTTTTTAACTTGAACGTTCGCCGGTACTTTACTCTCTAATTATTAACCTTTACCTTTCCTGCTGCCTACGCTCGCTAATTTGGATGAGTAAAAAAATTGCTTTAATTTTTTTCCTGCGGAATTTAATAATATAGTAGACATTTTCACGAACGCAGCGATGATTTACAGACTCGGCCCTTTGGTATTTAATACTCAAAAAACTCTATTCAAATTGGCTTTATCATAAAACCCAGTTCGGAGGTGTACACTGGTGTACAGAGGTGTTGGCTCGTTACATTTGATACTAAAAATTAAAGCAAGAAACGACAACGGAGAAAAGAAAAGAGTAGTAAAATATAATAAATTCAGTTCATGTTTTTAGTTATGTCAAATTAGTAGTTTTTAGTTTAGTTTAAATGTTCACACCTTCAATTATCATGAAACGATCTAATTTTATCTAAATATGGTATAACAATAGTACCACCTATCTTACTTGCGCAGATCCAGTACACAGGGTAAATATTTCCGTCGCAAGGATATTAATGTTCATTAAAAAATGTGAAATTTGCATTGATGTATTGCGAGCCTCTCTAAACCCCCGTCTTCCCGCAACCTGTTGAGTTTTGATCAAGTTTATTGGGAGCAATTTACAATGAGATGAGTGTAATCGATTCGGCGGAGAGGAAAGGCGCCCTGTAATTTACTTGCGTGCTCGTAAACCGCGAGCTGTCGCTTCCAATCTAACCCGGCTCCGGTTGTTCGTGCGCCGGGACTTAGTTCTCATGGATACAGCTATAGGTCCAAGCACACAATATCATCATTGGAACTTCTCTTCTATTCTTTCGTTTTGGTACAAAAGATCGATAAGATTTTTTTAAGTCTTCTGTAGATTTTTACCGATGTGTTTTTTTAATAGTTTGTTGATGAATTTCGTTTTATCATTTACAAAATCCGAAGAGCAATATTGGTGAAATTATGTCGTCAATCGTAAATTTCCTATATATCTTACCAAGTGACACATGTTTATAGAAGAAAAGTGTTGAAACTGATATAAACAGTTTACCAAAGTAGTAAAAATAAGTGGTCTTCTATTTCAGGTTAACTTGATCGCTACAAACTAATTTTTGCCTTGAATGTATTAACATCATAACAGCCACCATCAATAAATATACAATGCGGTGCAGTTTATATGCACAGTCGCAGGCGACGAATTGTTAAGTGCGGTAAACTAATCTCCGAAAGTTTTATCCTCATCCCGTAGCTTTATGTTACGCAAACGCTGTCAAATATTAAACTTAAGTGCTAGTATCCAAAACAATTTGTGCGTTCAAATATTTCCGTCGTTAACGTAATAGCGCGTTTAATTGGGAAGTTCCCTTCATCAATTGGATCGATTTCGTTTAACTTCCAGCCGGAAACAAATCGAAATTATATGTAAAGCCAATCGCAGCGCGGCCGGGAGCGGGTCGGGAGCTTTCACGCGCTCAACACCAAAGCGGATCCGAGGCGTTCAGTGTAACCAATTAAACGAAAAAAGCGGAGCCCTTCACACGCGACTGTTTGTTCGATAAATAGCACCGGCTCGTGGTGAGTGCGCTGCGGGGTAACGATATCCGGCGATGTACACCGCTACCCGCTACCCGCTACCCGCCACAACTTGAAGAAATTCATCTAACACAACTCTAGAATACGTACACCGATACACCGATGCTGCATCCGCTGGACACCTTCATTAGTAACAGGTTTTTGGTTACATCACCTAAGCGAATATTAGAAAAGTAACGCTTTAAGTTAGGTTTGCTTTCACCGACTTCCTTGTGTAACAACCTATAAGACACCAGCTTCTTTTAATAACCCGTTGTGAACGTTACTTGAATAATAAAAAAAATCTGTCTTTCTTGTATTCTACTTTTAAGGGAGCTGTAAATGGTGAAAATACAGTCGTGTCATCAACTAGAACAGCTCCTGTATCACTACTGAAAAATCCTTTACCACCTCTGCAATAAAAAAAAGTTCTTAGGTAATTTGTCTAAAGTCTGACATTCTCGTACAAGTCACACCGACACCGTATTCTCTACAAACTATGAATTTGATTAATCCTCGAGTTACAGGCAGGGTCAAGTTGACCCCTTAACAGCTGGAGGGTTTCCGATAGGCAACATAGTTTCGAGTTGCGAAAGTTATTCCGGGTAACAAGTTATCAAAGTTTTCTTTAAGTGATTTCATCGCCTGGATATTTCATAACTTTGCATATTAACGAGCACACTGCTATTATTTAAGAGATTTTTTTTTTATTTATTATTTACTTGTGCACTAGGAACAGATCAATCCAGTCGTACTCATTTTCTTAAAATTACTTCGTCCGCAGAGTGATGTATTATAAAGTTTAAACAAGTAAACAATTTGTTTGGTTATATAAAAAGTTAGCCTGTAGTTGCTAAGTGACAAGAGAGATCTACAACAAGTAAATTAATTTGCGAACGATGTCGCACTTGGGTACAGCAATTCTATTACCTACATCTAACTTTACAGAACCTAAGCTATGCATCACGATTTCCACTTCTAAAAAACAAATAACAGCGTATGAAGTTATTGATAATTTTTTTTAATGTCCCTCAGAGCCTCAATATGTTGTTAGAGAACTATGATAAAGATAATGTCATTCAACTTTACGTATTTAAAATGTTCCTACTGTAGCAGTTAACGTACATAGTTTCTAATTTCTATTTAACTTTAACTGAACTAATCAATAAATAGCATTACATTAAAGAAATTGTGCGAGTACTGCGGGAATATTCGTTACAATACTGCTTACTGCTTCATCCGGCTGCGTCACAGTATAGATGAGCTTTAATTCGAGCAGTGGCCGCAAATGGTTCCATTATGTCGGAAGGCGGAAATAAAATATCTAATTAACTAATTAAGCAATTTGTCCCGATGCAATTAGCGGATTAACATCCCAATAAAGCCGGCTGCTGCTTCATAAACCGGCGGCAGACGCGGCCATCTGGCACATCCGGGCCCTGATCGACTCCTACAATTAGTATCGATTTCATTTCAATATTTTTACACATCGACATGGACGGCGTTAATTGCGCGGGGACGATGGCCTTCGCAACCATTACATCGGTCTTCAGAAAAATTAACTGGTTCTACTTGTAACACGAGAGAGGATTTTGGGTACGTGGGTAGAAAAAAGTTTTACCTGAACTCACCAGGTGAGCTACCGGCTGGCTACCACGTCAATCTCTTTAACGACTCGTCTATTGTGTGGTAAAAAAAGTTATAACTTAAGCACTTAAAGTTGAGTATCATCGCAACTGCGATTATAAACGTATGCATAATTATCGCGATGTAATGCTTGCTTAACCGTAAACGGGTAAAAAGGTGCGCGATAACCCATCTGTACTGGCCATTACGCAGAGGTCCCAGGTGATCCCGGACGGGGAGTGGGGAGTGGGGGTGTGAGGAGGGGCGCGGGTCTAATGGCTACATCAAGGTTGATTCGAACGATGGAACAAAACGTCGGGGTTCGGGTACAAGTGCAAATTCATCACGGACCCTCTCCTCGTACAGCTGCTTTTGTTTACCGTTGTTTTTTATCGATACCTTTTAGTAATGTATTACAAGTTGTAACTTTGTTAAAAAGTACAATACATCGTTCCAAGATAACATAGTTTCGGTGTGGTTCGGGGGCCACCATACGATTCGTGGACAAATGATCCGGACCCTTTCATGCTTATGTTATGACTTTGACAGCACTGTATCTCATAAATGTATGTTGCGTGCTCTATCTTCAGATGTTGCAGGTGCGGTTTCAGCAAATTCTGTTTCGTGTAAACACTGATATGAATTAAGTTGTAGTTCGGATATTATAAGCATTCATTCATTCATTATATTTATTTGCATTAATCAGAAGAACATGTATGTGCTGTGAGGATGCGCTCCCCGCCCCTGGACTCGCGGCCGGCGGCTGCAGCCGCAAGGTCCGTGTAATTCTCCAACACAATCCACTTTAACTACATTTAATTAGCGTTAGTGTGTCCCCGGACGCGGGTTCGGTTCCCCCGGAGCTTTTATTTAAAATCGCGCAAGTAAAAGGTCGGCTTTAAATTTCTTTCGACCCAACTCAGACGATTGTTTTCTTTTTCTAATTCAGAATTAACCTCTGCTGAAACTGTTGAGAGTTTTTTTTGTTCCGTATTCCAATAAAAACGATTTGCTTTATTGGTCGCTAGATTTTATTGATTTATTCTTTAAAATGTGTGAGTAATTTTGCTTAAAAACTAAACAATTTGTAGTAATACATACAACACTCTTTATAGATTTTATTCCAGAACGCGCTACTTAACATATTTTTCAATTATTCATTGAAATACGGCCATTAATACTTTCGCAAAGTGATACCATTTATTTTTAATATCGGATTCGAACACGCGACCTCACCATCACTGGTATTAATTTTGAATAAGTTATAGAACTTAATAGAGACAAAATAACGATCTATAAGTTAGATAAATGATACCAACAACAAGTAACATTGCAGGCGACATTTTTAGTAAAAAATCGTAATCAACGCATAGCGGTAGTGATAATAAGCAAATTAACATTACTGCCAGACAGTACAAAACCGTAGATGTTTTTTTATATAAATTTTCCTTTACAATAAATGCAAATAACGAAAAGTTATACGTGACCGCAAATTAATGTACGCGTCGAAAAAGAACCAATTCCTTTTTCGTCGGTTAAAAGACACCGCAATCTGTTAGAGTAGATAGTTTCTGTTCAATTGTACTCGTAGCGTAATATAATACAGATTATACATTACCGGTTCCAGTTGATACAATATCGCTTAGCGCGGAAACTTTAGAAACGGTAAGCGGGTAACTTGATACGAAGTCCTAATGCACGCTGAGTGGTTTCGCCGCTAACAGGCGAACATATCGCAGTGTCGGCACACGCTTGGCTGTGTACCTGCGGCTGTATGTGCTCAGTTGAAATGTATCAATTGTTATTTCGTATACCTTAAATATAAAATACGGATCAAATCCCTATTTCAATGTATTGACAGGAGCTGTTAACTAAACTCTGTCATCGCAGTATTAATAGATCGACTTAAAATGCTAGAAGGATTTTTTATCAGGTCAAGGTAACGGAATGATTGTAACATAAGCAGTAAAAAAAGCTTAAGCATTTTATGTTTGGTAATAAATTATTTTAGAACGTTGTTAACATTACTAGTAATATTGTTTAATAATAGAATCTCCAAGAATATTATGATTGGCAGTGATTAGTTAGCATTGCCGTAGACCGTCGCTGAGCTTATTTTTACCGCCGAGCAGTATGCTGTGAATGATATTGTATATAGACGATCTCATCTGAGGAAGACTTCTTAACTTCCTGGTTAGGCAAAAAACTAATGTCGGTGTACATATACGTACATTCCTTCTCCGTCGCTTATTCTCTGAGGTCCGACGCGAAACGACCAGTAATTGCAGCTCGAGGCGACCGCGTTTAATGATAACACAGAATTACCACCACCACCACCACCGCCACAGCGGCTCGATACAACCACAAGGCCGAAGTGAGAACTACCTTGTTATAAAAATTGCCAGCCGTTAAGCGACACGTAAATGGTGTTAAAGTAATGGTTAATAAGTATGAAGTTAAAATGTTACCGGTAGTTGATTTAAAACTTTAATTGTAGCCGTTGGAAATTGGATTTAAGGAGAAGTAAACATTTTATGTAGTTATACGAGAGTTATATATGTACATAACAATAATAATTGGACAGTCTATTCAATATTAAATTAGAAAATATTTGGTTAATAGCTTAACTATTATACTTTGAGCTTTTATTTACTCATTTGATATAATACTTTTTGGAATATCACCAATCAACAGATATTAGGTACGCGTGACCGAATCGGAAACCGAATCGAATTTATCAACTACTAAATACAAACACTTTCCGACAGCGCAAACATTGTTCCTACTTAGATTGATATATTTTTTTTGGTTAAACATAGTGGACCGTCATTTGTTCCAGACCACTTCCTCCGTGACATCCTTCGCCGGAAACCGGAAGCTACAATGCCGCCGTCTAATGGATCGAGAGGGCCCTGATAAATATCAGGGGGATATTGAAAAATTGTTTTAATGTAGCCAGTAAAAACATCCCACCGCGCGAGCGGGCCCGCCCGGTGGAACTACTGCTCGCACAATACATGTATTATTCATTTTTGTTAATAAACTCAAGAAAGTATGAATTGTTAAAAGTTGTGCTCCCCGGAGTCCACAAAATCAGCTTCGAGGAGGAAAACTGTTTGTTAAGCACTGTTAGAAAACTTTTTCTTTTTCCTATATTATTCATTTTCTTAAAGGCAACAGGCGGCTTTCAATCTACTATCTTAGATACATAATTCAAACGCTTAACCATTCAGTATTTATTGGCAAGTTATTAAAGACGATTTGCAAAGCAATAAGTTGCATGTCCATCCGATGCGATGTTACAAGTAAAGGGGCGTGAACACCTCGCGGTGCAGCCTGAGAAACTATGGAGAGGGACTTGTTTATAATAAATCGCGTGTCTTACTTAGCCTGGGTGGCCACGGATCCCTTACCATTGGTACGTGCCATTATAAATTTAACTACTTTCTTCTAGCTATTAAGCCGTGATAGCCTAGTGGTTTGAACGCCGGCCTTCCAATGCGAAGGTACCGGGTTCGAATCCGGCCTGCACCAATGAATTTTTCAATTTATGTGCAGTTAGCATAAAAACACCAACTAATATCACGTGCTTTGACGGTGAAGGAAAACATCGTGAGGAAACCTGCATATCTACGTCATGATCATCCGTGGTCGGACTAGTGTGTGAAATGGAGAAGGCAATGGCAAACCACTCCATTACTAATGCCAAGAGAGTCGTCGTGTGTTTCAATAAAAACATGATGACCACGACCCTCAGTCATGAGGAAATACGACTTAGAAGAAGTTCTAGCTATTACACCAGGTAGATGAGACACAGGTTTATTTCCATATCGCTGATTGTCTAAAAGAGTATAACTACAAAGTCGACTTCTACCGCCGGCCGTTAACCTGAACAATGCAGTAGTTGTGTTTGATATACCCAACTTCTGGAGTTCGGGGTCAATGTTAAGTGGGATTTTTACCAACTATAACTCCTTCGCTGGTCAACCTTAGCGCGATGCGGGATACTTTGGAATATAGAACAAAATTAACATGTACCCCTCTTCGTAATGATCGAGCATGTCCCAGAGGTATCCTCCTCAGCACTCCCTCTTCTAATAACAGTTCAAACACACTCTTCTAGCCGCGTTTGTAATAGGCCAGTACCTTTAGTCTTTTCTTAACAGTCGAGGGCTCCAGGGTCGACTGATACAGACGTCTAACTCGAGTCGTCGCCTAACTGTATAAAATAACACGAAGCCATTTTGGGAGCACAGGAGAGAATTAATTAGGCAATTTGTTGATTAACCAGCGGCGGGCGCGTGGTTCAATCAGCAGATTGAAATTAATATAAAACAGTTCGCAACACCAACACTGATCATACACACAAATGTATTATACTTTATACATGTATAAATTATACAACCTGTTATTGGTGTACAATACTATTAGACTGATTTTGATTATTTTTTGTTTGTAGAAGCTCCTTTAATAAAACTACATTTTCTTCATTTAATTATTAACTGCTTCGTTTCGACCGCTGTGCAGCAGTCGTGGTCATCACACTCATCACGCAGTACCTGCGGCTCTACAATTATTGTTCTCAGTCTAATCTGCGCAGAACGAGCACACTCTCACTCGGACACACACTTGTTATGGTGTGCTCGGCGTTAGGTTTATATTTCCTTAATAATAGGACCCTGACCCAAACACCTTTCAAATTATATTTCAAGATTTAATATTTAACGTATTTCACGGTTAGTACTAGTAAATTTCGTTTGAATTTATAAAGGTGGGGGAGTCTAAACAAAACTGAAGCGCCTGCCGCGTCTAATACGATCTTCTAATATTATCTACGCAGAGTCAACTAAATTTTTTTATCCAATTGCGACACACTGAAAGCTTTTGCGAGGGATCAGACAGTTGGGACTTTTACAGAGAAAAGCTGTTAAACAACTTACTATTTTTAGTGTTCAAAACAAAGTAATTTAATAGTTTGCGAGTTTATTTTGAACCCAAACTAGTTGCGATGTTTTTTTAATATAAAAACGGGACGCGTATGAGCTTAAGCTAAAGTAATTTTTAGAATGAAGTTGTAAAGATAAAGCATAAAATAGGATAATAATATTCAATTCTAAATTTCTCTCTGGGCTGAAGCTTGCGGTAAAAGAAGGCATAGTGTGGAAATCGAAAGGTACAAAAGAAACAGTATTTGATATCTTTCTGCTCCACGTGGTTAGAGTAGTAGATTATGACCTTGTCTCCTAGTTAAAGAAGACCCTATGTTCTGGGAATATAAAAGAGGCTGTACATGCAACGTTTGTTTACTTCACCACTATTGCAGACCGTGTAAGTTGGTATCGCGGCTAAATTGTAATGTGAACGTTATTATGTTTCGCAACTTAAAGATGCTTTAACTTGTAAATTGCTGACCTAATTAATAATGCTGCTCTCTTGCGGAGACAGGTTGCTGCAACCGTAGCGCCAATTTCCGTTGCCTAGCTGTAAAGTTTAACATCACCGGGTTCTGATTGAACTGCCCTGTAGTTAGTGTCATCACTGTTCACCTCAACAGTTAGCGCAAAGTAGTAGTGCTGTGTAAAAACACTAAAATTCAAACTGTATGTACTTCGAAGTACATCCCTTTATTATAACATAAACACTATTTCAAATTCAAGAGTAGGGGAAATAAAATTTCCTTTTACTCCTAGTATTCCCTTAAGAATCTTTATCGTCTGTACAATTTCTAGTGAAAAGGTATTATTCTTATTGTCTTAACATTTCCTATTTGATTCCGTACTGCGGTAAACAATTTCACGGTCGCCCAACCCTTAACAAGAGGAAAGGTACAATAATCTCCGTAAATTATCCGAAAGACAAAGGTCCCCAGGTGATCGCCGGCGGGCGGGCTAATGGGCCGCGTCGGGAATGCTTTGTGCGGCCAAACAAAACGCAAACGTCGCCGTCCGACTGCGTATTAATCATGTACCATTTCATGCAACGCTTTTAGCCCAGCACAGAAATGAATCTGCGTACCGTCTTACTAGTTTCAAGATAAATGATACGTCAAATCTTAAGAATAGCTTTCTATAAATCTTTGCTATTTACTGACACTCCAAGAACAAATACGAAGTAAAAAGATAACCTCTAGAAGACTGAATTTAGTTACATTTACATTAAATAAAGGCTAAACCTACCTCGTAAACTTATACCTCGCGACCGATTGGTCCGGAGGTGAACATAGCGCAAGAGAAACTTTTACACGATGAGAAAAAACAATTACAAATGAAAGCTAAGACAACGAACGAAATTACAAGAAAGAAAGACTAGGCAATAAAAGTCGGAGACTGGCAAAGCTACTAAGGATAATGAGGCCACAGGAAGACACTACTGCTCCCCGCCTCTCCCCCCCACCGCCCGGGGTCACCCCGCAGATAAACTTCCAGTACAAGCGTTGCTCAGGAACCGGATATAGTCGCCCATTTGGAAAAAACGACATTAAGGCGACTGGCACTATGAAACTTTAGCCATTAACTCGCTCTCATTCAAACGCGTTTAATTTAAACGCAGCGGACTCGCTCCGGTTACGTTTGAATTTGCAATTTTAAAACGTTGCAAATTTTGTTTAATTAAATACTATGATTGAGTAACGGCACTTGCACGTCGTCGTCGTCATCAGCCGTTAGAGGTCCACTGCTGGACGTAGGCCTTTCCCACAGGTCCCCCTGACGCGCACCGGGACGCGCGGCGCCTGCTTAAGTGCCAAGCAATGATAGCACACAGTACTGTGTTGCCAATAGAAGGACGGCGTAGCTTGCGAAATTGTTAAAGCAATCATTGTTAAGTTCAATAAAAAGCAAGTTCAAATTATTTCAAACGCTTCCCATATGAGCTTCAACAAAAAGAAAAAGTATCATACAGAATCTTTCGTTCGGTGCTATGTAAACATACCGATATTTCATATAAAAAGACGCACAGCTTTGTTTTTGTGTATTTAAAGATATTAAAGCCTTTCTCTTTTATACTGTGAGCTTTTAAATTAATGTATAAGAGTTCGCATTGACCTCTACAGAAGTTGATGTGATGCACAACAGATTGAAATTGAACTTCAATATAAGTGCCAATTAACACGAGCAGTCTACTGAATGCTTTGAATAGCGTTCTGAAGCAAGACGAAGCAGTTTGTTATTGTTAAGCATCTCACAATTTCGTACTGAAACAATATAATCAAGACTGAATTGGCTTCAAAATTTTTAACGTTCACAATTGCTATAAGTTCCACAAACGTTACGTAAAAGTTATGTCATCACCTTAACCCTCCCTTCGTCCCCCCTCCCTGCCTTTAACCTGCACAAACAAACTTAATACGTTTCCAATTACTACGGCAGGGCCGAAGGCCAACGGGAACTTCCATAAAGTCCCCGCGCAACTTCCAGCTGGTTCGCGAGCCGCTCCAGCTGGTTAAATTAAAATATTTAACTTGTTATTGCTTCACTCGGTAATTAATGCGATAATTAATGTTACATGTTGTATCGGTTAGCGTTGTAACATGATTTATCGCTCGCCGCATAAACTATTTCTGCCTGTGAATTTATAAGAATATTCTATATCTGAAAACACGAAAACTGCTCCGAAAGTGGAGTTTATATGACGGTAGTGCTATTTAGAATCTGCCTAGCTAGTTACCATCGTAATATTATCAATCTAACGCCATAATAGCATGGCAGTGAGCGGTCACGTCTTGGTTTCGTATATCAACAGGAACTCTTGTCTTTAAAAACTACAGAAACTGTGACGTGAATATGCTGAGTTGCCTTCTGGACGCTGCGCAGGTGGTAGATCTCTATTTGTTATTTGAACTTGGTATAATTAGTTTGATCGAAATAAACTCACGTCAATAATTTCCTGTGTACTGCCTCCAAATTTCAGGATCTTGGGTACAACATTCTAATTTGATAAGATCTTTGTCTTCTTACGATTATTTTAAGATTGCGTCTTTTCGTCAGCCACCACTTATGTACGGTTGTTTTTGCCTCTGTGTTAGTAAAGTATAAGATAGTTTCATTAAAGTTATATTGTATATTGTAATGAAGCAATAGAGCAGCGGTTCTCATTAAAGTGAAAATTCTATCTCAGCGTATTCCCGAATGTTTACTTGGAACTTTCAGAGGGCCATTTAAATTTGCGGGTTTCGCAGTCTAGCCAAGTAACCATTGTATGCAAATTTAAAAAAGCATATTTAATTTAAGTAATTTAAATATTTAAATTCGACGAAAGTTTTTGTGTGCTTTCAGCAGTAACATGCGCGGACTATTTACTTAACAACTGCAAGAGTTCCCTTTCGGAATTACTTGTTTTGCTTGTGACATTTCACTGTTCAAATTACAACGCGGAGTCGTTTCGTGATGATAACTGCACACTGTGTATAGTTTGTTTTATGAACGTATAATTCTTCTAAGTCGTATTTCCTCATGACTGAGGGTCGTGGTCATCATGTTTTTATTGAAACACATGACGACTTACTTGGCAGTTATAATGGAGTGGTGTTGCCATTGCCTTCTCCATTTCACATACTAGTCTGACCACTGATGGTCATGGCATAGATATGCAGGTTTCCTCACGATGTTTTCCTTCACCGTCAAAGCGCGTGATATTAGTTGGTGTTTTTTTATGCTAACTGCACATAAATTGAAAAATTCATTGGTGCAGGCCGGATTCGAACCCGGTACCTTCGCATTGGAAGGCCGGCGTTCAAACCACTAGGCTATCACGACTTAACGTATAATATGAACTAGATAAATACATCTAAGTTTTACTAACAAAAGTACTGCGCTTGATGCACAGCAGCATGCTGCTTTTTTATACCACGAAAAGTTTGATTTCGCATTTGTTTGTTTTATAAACATGCTTAGCCCCAGCTTAATCCTTATCGTATTATCAATCTGCTGTACTAATAAAGTTGTGCTCCGGCTGTCAATTCATGATATTGTTTTTGTCGAAAAAATTCTTTTGGATCCTTGATTATATTATTGAGCGTGAGCGTATTATGTATGTAGATTAAAAAAAAATTAAGTATTTTGATATAAACTCTTTGATGTTTTGCGTTTCCATAAGTCTCTACTACCGTGATCCCGTTACCTAATATCCACAAATAAAAAAATATCAGTGAGTGGTAAAACCTACCTACCTTCTTGTCGGCGATGTCTATATGTTATGTATGTTGATATGTGTGTGCGTTATGCCGTATAAAAGGACTGGTCTTATCGATAAAACCCTGAATCGAATAATACGAACATTTATATACGTTTTTTATTCAATTAAACGAAGAGACGGGCGAGACGTTCACCTGATGGTAAGTGATACGGCTGCTTATAATAATGTGCCGCTTGTTTATAATTTCAATAGCTTTAACGCTCCCTGAGCCCAAACACAGTAATATTTGCACACTACTGTTCGGCGGTAAAAATAAAATACATCCAATGCACGCAAAAACTTTAACTACTTTGTGTCTTAGCACGGTTAATTGTTCAGCTTTGTAACTGACGACATATATTATATAATATTATGACGTCTAGTGAAAAACGTGAAGTTATTTAAGAAAAAAACACAGTCGATTTGTCAATGTCAACGAAATGTCAAATTAGAGCTGGAAGAGTTATTGGAAGCCGCGCGATGATTGGATCACTCGTTAATCATTCAGAAGGATCCGCGCCCGGAACTTTGTTATCATTGTCTTGGAAAATTGCAGCGCTTTTTGCGGGCGGGGCTCGTGACGACTCAGCTTAATTTCTTTTGAGACGAGATGTTTAAAAAAAGATTACTTGATAATATCAGATATTATTTCAAAACCGGCCCCAAAAAAAAGCATGTTATCTCTGTAAGGTGCGAATCTGTTTCGCTGTGTGTCTGTCTGTGAACTCATAAACGCCTAACCGCTGAACGGATTTTCATCTTCATTCATGTGATTGCTTATACATAGTTTTCATTAACAGAATATCAATAGATAAATATTAAGTGCGTTTTTAGTATTGAAAGCTACAAAAGAGTACAATACTTTATGGAGTATAACATCGGAGAAGTTGATATTGTTATAGTTCCTCAAAACTGTAGCAAATAATACGATACCACCTTCTCGCAGTAAACCTACCAGCTATCTGCAGGATAATATATCTATAATATTCGTCAGTATCAAAGATATAAGAATTTGCTAGTTACTGTATAGGTGCTAAAGTGTTTATTCGACACCGTTTTTTTAAATGATCATCCGGGTCCGCCCGCGCCGGGACCGCATCAGCTCGAATTAAACCCGCCCCGCGCCGCCCCCGCGTGTCATTTAACAATTTGCTTGATTAAAACTTTATATATATTATTTCAATGGAATATTACTCTGAATAATTTACGTAAATTCCAATTTGTTAATAATTTTTATTTACGAATTCGCGCAATTTCAAAGAATTCAGTTTTAATTTCATACGAAACGATGTTAAGCAATTTTCAGAACATGAAATTTATATCAGACAATATTCAAATGTAGGTGATATAGAAAGGTTGCGGCGAGTAGAGTGAAAGACGCTGTAGCTGATGGTTTGCTTCCGCTAAAGGTCTAATAGCATATAACATCTCTGCAGCAAAATATTTTGTGTAGTGAGCGGGACGATCACCTGGTAGGCCATGAGGTACCGGTTACTATATCTAAACACCACTCTACATAAAACATTAATAGTTAAGACCTAACGCAACAAAGTGAAAGTTCGGCGACAGATCCCGAAAAATAAATTGAATCACATCCTGTAAACAAAGCGTACAATAAGGTGACGAAAAGAAAATTCCGTCGAGCTGCGCACACAGCACAGTTACAGTAAGCAAATGTTGCAGCCGGACCCGCCCGCGCCGCACAGGATTTCCCCAGAGGATTTACAGCCTCCGGGTCCAACGTATCACTTTCGGATTCGTTCTCAGAAAGTTCTGCTCGTTGACAATTGAAATAAAACAATCCGTTCGGCGATATCGCAATATTGAACGTTTGTACATATAGATATAAAGATTGTTCCAAAAAGATTTCACGATATAATAAATTAAGATTATTAACTACTTCTTTACCGCGGTTTCACTTCCGTTTCTGCAACGGCTTCATACATGGGTTGTACAAAACTATTTGCACTATTTTTTCCTTAAAGCATTCGTTATTACATTCTTCCTCACTACTTGCGAGTATGTTATTTTTTGAGTTAGCAAACAATTTTATGATATGTTAAGTGCTAATAAGGTTCATATATTCTTACAAATACCAATATAACCTACCAAACAAGCTGCGCCGTCTACATAGTATCACCCGTCTTGTTCTTGTGATATAAGATCAGTTATATAATTAAAGACAGTTTATAAAAAAGAGTCTTGATCTGTTTAACTGAAACGCTGTCTATTTTTCTCCGCGCTATAAAAGGTACCCGGCAGTGCCCTTCTAGACGGCTTCTTAAATAGTAAAGAGTCGAGCTAGATCCCGTAAATTTGATACAGATTTTATAATAATATTTATTTCTTGTAAGCAAATATCTTAAACAAAAGTTAGAAACAACAAAACACTAACAGGGCTATTTAGAAGTTATATAATAATGCATCTACAAAGTTTTGAATAAACTTTGCAAATATTTTCTACACTGAAACTAATTTACGCGAATTAATTAAGCGCTTCGCGAAAAGTTTAAATTGTCACTTACTTGATCATCACCAGCCGATAAACTTCTTCTGTCCAGCATTTGATACAAAAGATAATTTTTAATTGACTATCGCTTCAGACGTCTGCCGATTTAAATATTCATCGATACCTCTCCAACTTCAGTGAGACCGTTTTTGTATTCATCATAATAAAAACACGAGACCGGCTTCCCGTTACCTACACCAATTAACTTGGAGATCTTCTGTTTAAGTTACGAACTCAACCGTTTCCAATTAAAAGCGGAGCACGCTTATCGGTATATAGTTTATAACTTGTTAAAGTTGCGCGCGACAATATTTGCTGAACGTCTCGGCGCTGCTCATTATAAGTTACCCCGGGGATTAAGTTAACCAGTAACTGTATCAGCCAATAAACCAGATGCTCTTTAAGTTGGCCGTCTAAAATTAAGATTTATTTTTTTAAAAGTTCAATTAAATTTCAAGACGCGTTCGATAAGTACCCGCAGAGGATTAGTGCTACTTACGATCAGGCGTGCAAACTATTTGCTGCCAAAGCTAGTTTACTTTAACGCAATGCTTAAGTAGTAAAGAAGAAGGTTCTATTGGGAATGTGGTACAGCCGAACTAAATAAATATTGGTATTTAACCTTTTCTCGCACTTGTTGGAGATGGGCACCAGGGCAGGATGTAAAGATCCAGCAGGTGCTGTAGGAGTTAAGTATATGTATGATGCAGTAAATCGCATCTTGCGCACATTTTAACGTCAAACGGTAGTATGCAAACATGGTGTTTGAAGAGCGCTGAAGCAAGTGGCGGCCTCTCGCGGCGACACGCGGTAACAATTAAAGCTGCTACTAACTTAATAAGCACGCATCGTGATTGTTTATAGCTTATATATAGCAGTTAATGTTACATCGACCCCTCTCGTAGTCAGCTCACATTTCGTACACGATAAGTGGAACTTAAAAAAAGTGCAGCGGAGGAGCTACGATATATTAATCTGTTACTTCCGTCTAGCTTGGGTTTTTATCTAGATTGTATAAACTTTTTTTGTGGTTAGTTTAATATGCTATTTCGAATAAACATCTTATAATTTTCTCATTCGATCGAATAACGCGAAAGCTTGAGTTACTCGTACATTAACTGTGTTCAGGGGAAGTCTTAGTGCGAGTTTTGAGAACTTTACGCGATTTCTCCTATTTCTATTACTTTTAATTCCGCCGTATTTGATCTCCTTGTTAACGTTATACGATTTCATGTTATATTTCTTGGTATAAAAAGCACGCGGTAACAAGTGCCAGCATTGCCTGCTTATCATTATTGTGGATCGAACATTACCAATTCGGTAATCGCGAAACGAGCCCTTTTGATGGTAAACATAACATGACCTTTTCCTCGCAGCGTTATTGAGCCCTTTATACGCGTTACTTCAAAGGAGGGATCAGATCGTTCAATCGAACCTATTACGGGGGTAACAAGGAGAATTTGTTTGGATTCTGTATTAGCGATTTGATCAATAATTATTACGGCTTTTCGCTTTACTTTTTTTTGGAATCGCTTTTGATTTACTAATACACTCATACAATTTATGAAGAAGTCCGATGACCTCTTTTTTTTTTGAAAGAAAGCAAAGATTATTTTCAACTGATCATAAAATAATTAGTTGAAAACGTGATGATCATGAAATAGAAGCTGCGGTGATACGTACCAGGTTGGTCCGTGGTCACAGAGACCTACCAGCAGTGAGTATATAAGTACTATTTATAAACGGCTTGATTTTCAATAAAAAATATTATTGTAGAAAATAACGCTGTTAACAGTTTACTTGTTAACACACAACTTCCAAACAAGTCAAAGGCCTTTTCCGGTTATGGACGAACTTCTACGAAAATGTTTCTTTTATAGTCCTTCTGTAGGTTGTTAAGTAGATCGTGGTTTCTCTTATTACCAGCTCAATGTCAAATCGCTTCTAATGTTTCAGCATGCTTACTGCTGAAACTATTCTGAATAAAGTATGTATTGTAACTATTCAATATAATTTGTCTCGCGGCGACGAGCACAAGATTACGCAGTTACCTTTTAGACGTGCAGTTATCTGGAATTCTTTCTATCAGATTTGAAAAGCGTACATTAGTAACATTAACCGTTTCCCATCAATACATTTTCAGAGAAACTAACTTTTTCGTAGCAAAAGAAACGCGGTAATTTTTTATGACAGCCGCCTATTGGCCGGCGGGGTGCGCGGAAGGAAATGTCACGCGTTTGGGATTACACGCCGCGCTGTGTGGTTTGCACGAAAGGTTTTTTATACAAAAACGTAAAAGGTTACATCGTATCAAAACCAATAGGATTAAAAGCAAGAGATAAATAAATAGGTTTTAAAAGTATTTAGGTATACGGTGGACAAGTTTACGTAAATTTTCATGTAAAGCATAGTAACTTTACATTAAAATTAATCTATCTTTCATAGATGTATCATTTAGTGAGTACCCCAATAATATCTAAGCGATGTATTTATAGATTCGTAATCAACATCATTTCATCAGAGTTCATGCCGCCTCGTGTATGTTCATGGTTATTATAACTTGAAATACGTTAAACGATCCTTATTTTTGTATAAGCAAAAAAAATAAATTAAACGCTTCTATCCGAGAAACTTTTCCTCTCAGTATAAATTGCGCATTAATTACTGCTTAGTGGCAGAACTAGTCGCTGCGGTACTACGTTAAGTGGTGATGACTTTAGAGTATTATGTATTAAACGCCAATCCTAAAACTTTGCTTATACATACAAATAATAATAAAACGGCGAGAACTCTTACAAACGAAAACATAATACCGTTTCATTGTTTGTAACGAACGCGGATGTTAGCCACAAATCATTAAATATAACGTACATCCGAGACAAGAAAGAAATAAAACAAAGTAATGCGAAATCGCCGGAAGTGCTCTCCGTTACCCAGCGATGGGAGCTCACTTCCGGCGGACGCGGGCCGGGGAAGTTTACTTTGCGAAACAAACTGCCCGCTGACCGTTGTCGCTGCTCTCTTGGAAGACAAGTTAAACATGTTGTTTAATTGTCCGGTGCCTTGTCGCTACTTCGACAATCTCATTGTTTCTTACTACCCTTGAATTAAAAAAAAACACTAACATGGCTAATTATTTCTACAACTTATGGTCATGTTACGAAATTGAAGTATAATGTTTATTGTTTATACTTAAATGATTCAACTATTTAAACTAAGTCTGCATGTTGTCGGTTAATAAAGAAGAGAATGAACTAATATCCGAATCTGAAGGACATTTACAATAATTTATATTTACGTTTATGTGAGACTGTAAAACAATTGTTGGTGTCGGCAGTGCTGGTATTGCCTGCCGACAATGAGGTCGTGGATGGTGAATTATGTTCGCCCACAGCACTTTGTTGTTACTCGCCAAAACCGGTACAAATTCCGCACGGTGCGGTTCCGTAATCGAATTAGAGAACTGTGTGATAAAAGACAAAGAGGTCAGCCACTGCGCCGCGGCGGCAGCTACCCGTAACAATACAAGTTACGATCGGAAATCATTTTCATACAAACGTTAAATCTCTTCCTCCTCCACACCGAAACAGTAATGTTTACACACCATTTAATTATTTCAGTGAATTATTATTATATGTAAATGAAGAGCGTGAAATACATTTTCTTCGGTTACATATACTGCGAAAACAAACGGGGCGGTATGTACGAGTATTGCTTGAAGGTAGCATAAGTCAATTTCGTTTGGTAATAAAGCCGCGCGGCGCCGGGGTGCATAAAATAACACTCCGGCAATGAGAAGCAAACTCCTGGGATAAATCGAACGCAAGGCGATGAATTTTTATGTTTCCATCGCGATGACACCCGGCCTCCGCGGGACGGTCACCGTCCGCGGCGTTACTCGCGGAGAGGTCAAATAACGCGTACTCATTTATAGATTTTTTCACCCGACAGTATAAACATTACGCTATACTTTACTTAAACGTGCTTTATTTCCCCCTTATAATCTTCTTCATCCTACCTAAAACCCTTTCGAAATTCTACTTTTATCACCGCTTATTTTATTTTCTTTTTCGGGTTCTAATTTATCGCTTAACGTTTTTAATCCGTTCATCGGCTCAGCGAATAATGAAGCTTCTTAGAATACTGAATGTATTAGCTTACATAATGTGGCTTTATGTTTTAATAAAACCCAATTTTAGTTTTACTTTTTACAAACTGTTTATTCACTTATTTTATCGAATCATGTTATAATGTGTCAAATTTAAATTATCTTCTAAAATCATTTAACAAGGTAACAATGAAATAACCTCCTTTGTCTTTACATTAAATACTTGATCGGTCGCTCTTATAGGCCAAAACACTGAATAAGATTGCCTACTTTTTAGATATGATGATAAATCGATTCATCACTTCTACGATCCGTTCTCTTGCAACAACAGAAGAAACGATCAATGTACCAAAAACCAAGTAATGGTGCAAGGGAACAAGCGGAGCTCTCGCCACACCGCCACACGCGAAGGAGGAGGGGGGAGCGGTTTGGGGGAAATTAAATTAAGTGGCAATCTAATTAAGTGAAACTACGGGACACGCGACACCTCGTGAACTTATTGCCCTGCTGAATACGATTAAATAAAAAAACAATGTTTTAAAATACGTAAGTATCATAGTAATGTGTTTACACAGCATTGTGTTTGTCGCCTAGAGACTGCCTCCACGGCGCAGTGGTTAACCGCGTGCTCAGGTTTTTAGTTCGATTCTGGGAAAACTTATTATTGAGTTTAATTGGTGGTAGCGATTTTTCTAATCCAACCCGTCTAGCGACCACCCTGTCATAGTAAATATACTACCACAAAAGCATTGCTCTTGTCGCAACTGTATTATACTTGTCTCATAAAGACTACCGAGGCACACGGTATCGAATTCCCCAATCCATGCGTCTCTACCACTGCCCAAAGGGGTAGTTTACGGTTCTCTTTACTCTATAGTCAATATCGTTCAAAATAATGTCCGTATACATACTAAAGTACGGCCTAATAAAGCAGGAAACTTAACACAAAAGAAGCGCCGCTGTTCACCCGCGGATTACCTATACACAATCGATAAACTTAGCAAAGTTACTCGCTGCCTAAGTTATTCTATTATAAAATGAATAAAGTTTCACATGCTCCATTTTAATAAAGAGGCGAGAAGACGACGTCAAACACCGTGTACACGGCTCTGAAGAGCGCTGCAGCTGATGATATCATCGTGATATCCGTATGATAGTGATACGAGACTTAAAAACAAAAGCGTTTTATAATTAGTAACTACAGTAACTTCAGTATCATAGATTCAGCGTGACTGAAACAATAAAACTTCACGTAATAATTGGTGTTTGTTATTTGCGTGTGGATTTTTTGTTTAATTGCAGGCGGACGGTTGCAGCGACAAATACAATTTGTTGTCCGACGCAGTGCGGCGCGCGCGGGCTGCACTAAGCTCCCTCCCGCTGCCTCGTGACGCACGCGACGCACGCTGCATGTTATTGAAAATATCCCCCTCCCCCCTCCACCGCCTACCACCCCGCTTCAGTAATTTATTTATTTTTATTTATTTATTTACTTAAGGACCTCCAACGAGGCATACACGACATGTAACAAGTTTGATAATAACAAATAATAGTTTCACTTTGTGACGTGCTCCTCAATTATAGGAGACCACAGCATGCAAATTTAAACAACAAAATAACAAAAAATAATGTTGAACATAGTTGAGTACCGTACAGTTCACAATTTATTGTTGATTAACAGTTGCAGAACCCGTTTCCTGTACCTTGAAATGTCCGTGATGTCTAGATCATGAGTTTTTGCCAAAGAGTTATACTGCCTACAGAGCCTTGGCACAGTAGTAGTAATACTAAACTTAATAAGCAATATTGTGTATACAATTACTTATACTTATTGCAGGTGTGCAGTGCGCGCGGTCACAACGAACGCAAGTCAGTTTTAAGCGCTATAATGAAGTGTAAACCGTTTCCGGCTCCGCGTTCGGTGTTCAGGCGCGACCGCCTTCCGTGCAGTTCAGTAATTGCTGACGTTAATTCAATTCCACTTCACTTCGTTGTTTTAAAGTAGTTTTTAAGTGTTAATACAGTTACGGACGGGACGGCCGGAGTGCGCTGCGCAGTGTAAACAAATATTTTTTATTTAATGAATACATCTATTTTCTGACCTTCACGATATCATTTAATTGTGGCATCCAGCCGAGAGTAGTCCTGTATTTTGTAATACGACAAAGTTTTATAAAAACATTCATATGGTTTTATACCACAAGTATGTAATTACATTTTGAATTAAGGAACATACGTATATATGTCGGCAGAATATCCGCGGGCCGGTAAACCCGCGCAGCCTCCGAACAAATGAGATTTGGTTAAAGTAAACAAGTCAATACAAACGCCGGATGTCCGCATGGCTTCGTTAGCATTCGAGTCGTCGGCGGCCGCAAACAAATACAGGAAATAAGCTGCCCCGCGTCTTGGAATCGACTGGTTTCTTAACTGCAAGCAACTTAATAACATATATATGTGTATATAAATATAATATAATTAAAATTATTGAGGAAAGCTCAGTTTTCAGTCTGTAATCTTTGCTATAACAAATGGCGGTTGTGTCGCTGAATTACAAGTTTAAATTTGCATTTAAAATAATTATATTAACTTTATGTTCAGCGGGAGAGATCTTGGTTGATAAATACCCCAACCGTCACTCAGGCTAAGAGAACTTTAGACTATTACGAAGTGTTCTGAGAAAAAATTACTCGGAACTATCTTAGTTGACAACAATGAGCAGAGATTCCATATTCATTAAAATAGTTGCTACAAGTACTCATCTACACCTTATTAGCCGCAGTAACTAGCAAACAGTTTATAAAAAGAAACAAAATAAATAATTCCTTTGCATAAAGTTTACCGTTACCGTCTGCGATATACATGAAGTAAGAAAATTTATGACAATCATATCGCCATTAAAAACTTCAAGAATAGACTGCAACTGCACTAGTAACTTTACTTATGGATTATTTACTTACAACCCGCATTGATTCTTCAACGCCGCACAGTGTATTTATTGAATGCGAGCATGAGGAGCTACGGTCAGTAGTTTTTTTAGATCCTTAAGCATACATTAAACAACCCAACGAAATCCATTATTGATGTCGGTTACTTATAAGTTGATGTAATAACGAAGCATTATAAGTGGCCAACCGAGCAGCCACTTCCGGGAACCTAAAGAACTTTACCCGTAAAACTCGAACCGAGATATAAAACTGGTGCAACGGAAGTCGCGTAAAAATAAAGTAACTTCCCTGTATGCAGGCTGTTAAAATTTATTTTTAACCGTCAAACCGAGAAGAGAGGTGTTGTTAGTTTGACTCGTGTAGATTAATCTGAGTGTAATTAATCCAGCGACATTGGAACAACAAAAAATAAAATCGACTCGACGGATTTTGATCGCCAATAGATTTGTTTAATTGAACGGAGATCCGAAAGTAGTAGTCTTTATATAAATTAAAAACCCAGTTTAAATTATTCGCACTTTTGGTATGTTCTTGAGAACGAAAGAGCGATATAATAATATAATATACTTATTTCCTTCAGAATTTGTCAGAGAGAAGATCAAAACGTTGACAGAATAGTGCTGCGGTTGCACACTCACATAAATCGATTACAAAGTTTTACAACGAGTTTTTTATACTTTCGCAACTTATTTTTATTTAACTGCCACTTAATAGTCTTTAAAAAATCTCCGCCGCGGCACGACATTTGTTTGCGTGAAAGCCTCCGCGCTAATCCGCACTGAACTGGTTCACCGGTCCCTCGACATCGCGCCGTGCGTGCGCTCCTCTCTACTTTACACGTATCGTATAAACCGCTACATTTTTTAACTCTTTTGAAATATTATATGTCATTCGATGGAAAATGTTATTAATTGAGGACACACCAGCTAAGACGTTTGCTAATTAATCTCTTTTTTTTTTGTACAGTCGTCCCTCTGCTTGGATGGTCAGGGCCTAGTTCTCGCATTCATTCCGTTTTGCTTTCACATATTCCGCTAATTTTCTTCCTCTTTCATACTTCGCGCTCTTTGGAGTGAAGACTCCGTCGTCTCTACATTTCTTCTCTCTGCTGCATGTAGAGCTGTGGAGCATACTTGGTTGCATCTTTCTGTAATAAAACATCACATTTTTCTCCTTCTCTTCTTCTTACCTTGTTTTACTAATCAGTCCATCTTTCTTTATTACTTACTATTGCTATTTCTATCACTACTTATTCTAATATCACAGCTCTCTCATTGCATTACATTATTTCCTTACGCTATAGCCTTAAATCTAGTATCACAGTTTATGTCTATTTCAGGTTACTCCTGTGTCCAATGTCCTATTTCGTTTGATGGTATCGGCTATGACTTCTTCACAATATTTCAAGAATTTTGGACGACTAGCGTCTTCACTCATCAGAGAGGCGAAGCTACCAGCGCATATCTTCCTTCCTATCTCAATTTCACAATTAATGCGCTCCCTGCCGTACAAGGGACAGGAAGCAATCACATGCACAATTAATCTCTTTAATAATTACTTGTCATATCCTGCGTTTTGTTTTTTGTTAATACCGAGTGTTCATAGATTTTGGATAAATCGATTTTCATAGCGAAATATCCAGCTTAAATTATTTACTATGAAATCAGAGAATTATTGCATGTTTTATGGGAAAAGATATATAAAAGATCTTAGACGTCAAACTAACTTTTACCTTAATTAAACTTATTTCACCGGTAATTATCTGCCATTGTTAACTTCGTATATAAGCTACAAAAATCATTATCGTACCTTTTTAACCTTAATTACCATCATTAAAAACTTAAGGATAAAAGGTTTTTATTAAAAGTCTGCAATGTTTACATTGTAGACACCGCTTCCTGGAAATGTTAGTTACCCCGTTGCGGGCGTCGGTCGATGGCAGTTCCAGGAGCGAGTTTAACTAAGTAACATTTATAAGATGTAACTGTTTGTGGTTGAGAGCTGAGATCGGTCGCCACTTTCATTAGGAAACGCCGAGAAGCCTCCCCGGGAGCGGCGGGCCCAAGTTAGAGGGAATCAGGAATCAGGTGCGGACGGCGCGTCACACCCGCCTGCGGAGTTAGCGAGGGCCGGGTGTGTGTGTGTGGCTGCAGCGACGTACATTAACCAGTTCGAGGGTTCAGTCAGTTTCAGGGTTGGCAGATTCTAGAACGGTTAATACAGTTATTTTAATTATAAAATTTTCTTTGTAACAATTGATATATTAATTAAATACTTGTGATCGTGGAGGAGGGGAAAAAACTTTGCGGCTGATCACCTGGGCCAGGTGAAATCATTCCATCGGAAAAGCTGAGCAGCACGGTTTATGGAACGGGATAATAAAGAATACAAAGCTACTACGCGGACACGACATTAAAAAATTAACAAAGAAGAGAAGACTCATCCATTCAGACAAAGATTATGCAATGTTAAGTTAACACTAAACTTACTTATGATAAAAAATCTGTCAACCATTACTGATAATATGTAATGCTACTAGAAGGTTCGTGGCGAGGTTAGCGATACGTCTGCGCATAACAATGTGGCAAAGATCCTGTACCACGGAGCTGCGCTCGTTGCCTTGAGAGGAGAAACATTAAATTGATACTATCCCGGTAGTTATACTAGCTACATCACTCTTTGAACAGGAATACAAGTTTTTTTTTATTTTTTATTTTTATTATTTATTTTATTCGCATAAGTAGTTTTTTTATACAACCACACATCGATTAAATTGTTTCACCAACATTACAAAATGCAATACCTAATATAATACGTGCTTGGTGTATGCGGATAGGGATATAGAAACAATCACCAGACGCATGCAGGAGGACTTCGACAGTGTAGTGAAGTGGTCACATGACAACGGCCTGATCTTAAACGTTGCTAAGACAAGAGGCATGCTAATTCAGTCTCCTTACATGAAGAAACCTGTTGGTTTCGGGTAACACATTATAGGACATACATATGATTGCTTCCACAATAAACGAGCGCTGTGCACATGCCGATCTATACAATTAGTTAATTGTTTTAAATATTTAGGTTTAACTATAGATTGTAAACTTAATTGGGGCTCGCAAATAGATATTGTTTGTAGCAAAATGAGAATAGTTTTGTGTAAGTTTAGCCATCTTAGATCTGTTGTTAATAGAGCGACACTCCTAACTATGTATCACGCTTTGGTGGATTCAATCCTCTCGTATGGATTAAGTGCATATGGACGTACATTTCGAACGTATTTAAATAAAATTTTAAATGCAAATCGGTTATAAAACAGCTAGTTGATAGACAGACCAAAGATAAATGTAATAAAAAATACGGAGTACTATTTAAAAAATGTAATATTATACCCGTGCATGAAAAAGTATGTTATTTATTAGCCACAGAACAGTACAAAAAATCCGAATTTAAAAACCGATTTTTGTCCCCCTTACGAAAACGCTTCATAGGCCACTCAGGTCAAAGTGCTCGTAAGCAGCTGGAGGAACCCACTGCCACAAATTATTACGGGGAACGTACTCGGAGGTATCTGATACCGCGGATCTTTAACGAGATATTCAGCGAGGACAAGTGTACCAGTGAAGCAATGTTCAAAAGGAAGCTGAAAGAGTGGCTGATAGATGCATATAATGATAAGAACTATAAATAATCTATGTATGTATATGATATGTGTGTTTTTCTTATGTACTAAATGTGTATTATATCTAATGAGCTACTGTTATTATTATATCTATTATGTTGTGTTTGGTTATAGCTTCACGTATTTGTTAATATAAGTTATTTAAGTGAGTGCATTAACGTATCGCCAACAAACTGCTTGCCAGTTTGGCGAAATATTTGTTTTGATGTGTGTATTTAATAAAATAATTAATAAATTAAAAAAAAAAAAAAAAAATAATAAAGGCACATAGTAATATCGTCTCCTCTCACAATCTTAGTGTTTAACTCAATCAGAAACAAGACGAAGAAATCAAAAATGCATGTTTCACAAAATATAGCCATAATTCACTAAAAATACAACACAATGGCGACGCAGTTAATAAAACTCTTAAACATATAGTTTAATCTAATTTCAAGAAAAAGGAAGTATTTGTAGCTTTTTAAAATGAGGTTTACATGAGGTAAGCGTTGAGATATTAGAGATCGCCCTAATGGACCGCTTTTGAGCCAGAAAAACTTTATTACAGTCAGTGCCATTTCCCCAAACAACGATACCGTATCTTGTAATCGATCTTTTGTGCTCGATTTGCGCTGAAGTGTTACCAATACAGTCTCATGTGTGGGAAGCACCAGTTAGTTATTAAGCACTTCCCTGATTAAACAGAAGCACCGCCATGTCTATATTATTACACGTCTACATCAGCAATCGGCGATCCCAACTTGAGATCTACCTACATACATACAATAAGTGGTTCTTTTCTTACACTATGCTTATTAAATAAAGTAACTTCCGCGTAGCGTTGGGTCTACGACGTAGCAGGCAGCGGAGGCAGGTCTGGTAAAAGTATAATAATAAACAACACCTTAAGTGTTCAATGGTTTGTTAAATTTTTTATCGGTAAGTATTTTTTTAACGAATAAAATTACTAAGCAAGCGGGACATCACGCTGCGACGTTTAGTGCCGCACAGTTTAGCGGTCGAAGTATGTGCTATGGTGATACAAAAAAGTCTTTGGCCGAACAAACCTACCAACGGCAGGATTGCTTGTGTATCAATAAAAATAGTCAAATAATATGAATCCTATCGTCCAAAGTCCCATGTAAATGAGTACATTAGTAAACTTCAACACTTGAAGGTGTTGCAGCGTTCAACTTGCAAGCCATTATCGCCATGAGTTCGTTTGTGTGGAAATTCAATTATGAAGGATACATTACTTTTTTAAATATTGACACTAGATGAATTGTACCAGAAAAAAAATTTTTTTTCTGGTCATGATTAGTCTTAAGTGGCTTCGAAGTGTAGCGGCTTACTGCTTGCCTTGCCATCGCAATGTTGGGTAGTGACAGGATTTGCGAATCTGAGCCTAGCTCCCACCTCCACATTGTAAATCTCCCGCTGCAACATGATCGCTGATAGATAGATAGATAAAAACGTTTATTGTAACCAATATAAACACACACATACATACACGCAAACAAACAGGTTTTTTTTTTACATAATTACAATTAACCATTTAGACACAATAATTCAGATATAAATATAGATAGTGTGTGTGCTGCAATGGTACAAAAGGCCATAGCTCAGTGGATTATTCACCTGCTGGAGGTGAAACACTGATTTTCAACTACCGCCCGGAGTGCGGTCGCATTAAGAGTGATTCATTGCTCCTAAATTAAATTATTCTTAAAAAAATATATAATTGTTAACAATATGATGATCAATGATATGATGAATGATAAGTGAACATCTACTTGCAGGAAGTCGGCGGTCAGCCACGGCCGCCTGAAAGTACCGCAGCGGGCCCGCTGGTGGGGCACGCACTCCGGCAATTTGTCGAGTTAGCCGCTGCGTGCCGCCGGAGTAATTGTCGGTATTAATTCAACTGTACGAGTACGTAAGAGCGCGGGGCACGCGACGAACGGTGTTTTATTAATGTGCATCTGCTGCCATCCCGCGGCGACCCTCACCACAATTACATACATTCCGCTGTATTACTTTTAACACAAAAATCGACTAGACAAACATTTAAAAGTTAGTGGTACGTCGTCCCATAAACATGATGTGCTAGTTAGAATACAATAACATTTATAAACGGACATGTCCGCTAACTGCTTGGGTGATGGATAAAGCACCGCATTGCTACTAGTCACTATTTAAATTTACAGAATTATATTCACAAATTTTACAAATCACCTGTCGATAAAGTTTCCAACTCTAACAATTTAATCAAAATTGCATCGGACGAGTACGGCAGTTGTAATAAGCGGCGGTGTATTTTATAATAATGTTTTTGAAACTATGTTTAAACGGTTGTTATTTATAGTTAAACGGACACGTAACAATATAAACAATAAATCAATCCGTCGGGCACATTAAGTGACAATGACAAACAGAATAAACCCATCTCTTAAGGGGATTCCCCAGCGTGCGCCTTACATTCGGGATCCGGCGGAAGGCCCCATCGGCGGCGTTGTAACTCTATTCAGTAATAAATTAACATTTAGAACGGCCACCCGGAAGCCCGGCCCATTTGCTTAAGTAATTCTGACGATTTACTTAATTTTATGTTCGATTCAATTCGCCGGGCCCACGAATAATTTACATTCGGAATTGTATAACTCTCCCTTGTTCGCATCGGGCAAGGGCGGAGTCCTTGCTAACATTCAATTGTTCATAAACAATTTAAAAAATTATATTATAATATAGATACTATCTAATATTATATTTGTATAGAGATCTATTTTGTTATCCGAGCGTCCGTACGAAGTGTTACTAATTTGAGAACTGTTATTTGAGCGGTCAATGGAGTAATTGTGCAAAGACCTTTGCTACGGTTTGAAATTATTGAAAGAGGATTTCTTTTTATATTTTTGAATACATAAATTATATTGAAACCAGAATATTGATATTAATATTTACATATCTTGTCATGTGGTGTAGTTTATATATTTGTTCATGGGTAGTGAATCCTTCAAAACATTGCTTTTATTAATTCTATCAACTAAAAACCCCGCGACGGTCGCCGCCGTCGCCACGTCTGTACGTCTTTGTGATTTTCTACAAAATCTTATACTGAACAGTTAATTAATGTACCTAATTGATAAGAGTTACACTCAACTTTACTTTCACAAAAGTGCTTACTAAATAAAAATATTTTGCAACAAGTTGAAGAGCAAGTCATTATTTTTTAGAACATCACATAGAAACCTGTTGTGTGAGAAAGACGGATCTTTAAAAGCAAGTGCGAAATAGGTAACGACGTTGTTATATTGTAACTTGCAGGTTGCTGCTGAAGCCGGCTGGCAATTACAGCGGACAGCGTGCAGCTCCGCAACAATGCGGACGAACTGGGTCATGTCCTGTGGACAGCTGAACCAAGCAACATTTTAGAAACATACTCAGTATTTTAAATTTTCTTTGAAAATAATCTGATACTCCGCTTGTTGGGGCTTGGGAAGGGCGAGACAGTCTTTATACTTCTTCATTGAGTCACAGCAGTCGTTCCCATCACGTTGAGCTAAACCGCGGGTTAACACTAAGGAAATACAATAGGAAATGTTAACTGAAAATAGAATTTAGTTTAGGCGTGACGTTCAGTACGTTATCTCAATATAACAACGGCTCACGTATAGAAAAAGAAAGCAATGAAAGAGCACGGGGCGCGCCCTGCGGAATCCAATTTGTATGGGAAAAATCGAAAGGCTTGTAAAGCAATCCCGCGGGATTACCGGCGCGAATACACGCAAACAGCAATGTTTGCTCCAATAAAGGTTCCTCAAGTTTTTCCGCGAATTGAAGAAATGAATATGTGTACGTGGTGCTGATAAAGAAATCAGCTCGGCCGTTCTTTTAATAGTTCTTTGAGTTTATAATCTTTGTGTATTACGGGCTGAATATAGCAATACGGCTATTTCGGCATCATTTAAACTATTGGAGATGCAGTTAACCAGTCGAGTTCTCAAAACTTCAATCTTGTTCCTAATTATTTCCTCGAAATCCAGGAACTTCTAGGTTAAAGTCAAAGCAACTGGAAATATTTTCAATTCCTATTAACAATTTAACTTATTAATGTTAAAAGAGTTATTCGTTAACGTTGTATCAAGTGATTATCGAATCGCTTGTGTAGTTTGAGGTTTAAAAATAATTGCACTAACTTAACATATAGCTAAAAACTTTTATTAAAATAAAAGTTTTATGAAATAATTTATAGTTTCATTATCCTTCCTACCGGAACTAAGTAATGTTTGTGCAACACTTCAAGTTGATCTTCTGCGAGTGAGACGCTACACGTAAAATGTTTCGTGAACAATTTCAGCGTCTCATTACCGTAAGGTTTTATTCAGCCAAGTTTTATTTTGGCCTGTCTCGGATATATCCCGCGACAAGGTAAACTTTCCTAATTATTTTAAATCGCGCGAAGTTGTCGCGTTGTTTCGTACAGCGCTTTCGGCGGGACGATTTCTGGCGAGCGACTAAATTTCGGTCCCCCGCCGAGTTCGCGGTGTGACTTCGCCTATCAGCTTTAATTTTCGCGAATAGCACTTATGAATAAATAAAACAGACGCGTAATCGTTATTATTTCAACTTATTGTAATGGATAATAACTTCGACTTGTTATGAAAAATGTTCTAATTAAAAGACTCAAGACGGAATTGATTGCATATGTACAGTGCCTATAGCAATGAATTGACCGAAACAGTTTTTTCAGCAAGTTCACTCAATTGTTAAGCAAATCTGTTCCCCATCAGTTTTTTTTACTTTGTAGCGAATATATTTCGTATAGCATTATTAAAGGTCGTTAAGTAATTTCATCAGCAGCTCATCCCGCCGATCGCTGCGCTGCTCAACCAGACTAAGGAGTTGTAAATGTTACAACGTTCCCGTTTTTCGTAACGCGTTAAGCGAATTATTTAACTTTTTAGTTAAGTATGAAAAAGTAACACTTCTCTCAATATATCAATTTGCGAGGAGTATTCCACTGCGTCGCGTGTACTCGTAATTCACCGAGGTCACCGAGGTTGCACATGCCGAAGTATGCGTTCAGCAATAAATCTCCTTTATGCGTATTTAGTTTCAGGAACAGAGCCGGCGGTACTAGCAATGTGCCGCCGGACGAGATGTTTTCTGATGCGTTTGTTAAGCACCACGCGGCGATGGGTCGGCTACCCGCGAGTGTACACTGCGACCTGATTATGCGCATACCCGCACAGCGCGCTCTGTTATTACACCGGTAGTTACTATTAACATAATAATTTTATGAAAATTTCGCGGCTTGAAAATACATTTCCCGCGTATCGTTTCATGGAAACGGACACCGCACCGCAGTGACGCGCGTAACGAATCGGATGATGCGCGCCCGCAGCGACGCGCCCAGGCAGCCGATGAATATTTATATATATTACGAATCAAAAGCTCCGGCACATTGTGCCACCGCGTGTACATTACCAAATATGGTGTTTTACTTATATATTAATTACCATCACAAATTCAACTATGTACATAACGCTAAAGTTCATGTTGGTGCAGCCAACACCTACACAGCCCGCACACAGTACTTGTGCGAGTATGTCCGCTTATATTCAGATATAAAGTACAGACAAATGCTTTATCGATGTTTATAGTTATGTGGTAAAATTGTAAACTACATCGTTAGCAGTTTACAGTTGCGCCGAGGGTCCGAAATCCGCGTTCAGCTATTTCTTTAAAGCTCGCATTACATTTCGAAAGGAGCTAATTGTGTGCAGCGCGGCCGCCGGCACCACCGACACGGACTCTAATTGTGCCCGATCCTATTGAATCGGTTAATGGATGTTCAGACACGCAATCGCACCACCCCCCACACCCCACCACCCAACCGCTTGCCTATAAATCCGTATCCATTTATATTTTTAAAATTGTTAAAATTTTCCGTTACTCATTCTTCTATTTGTTAATCAACCTTTTAAATTACATATCTTAAGACTGTCGCACTTAAAGATATTAAAATGATAGTCATTTGGCTAGCTACTGTGACAACTGATTGACTAAGAACAGACATAAACAAAGAAAAACTTACAGTTCAATGTGAAACCTTTTATAATGTTAAAGATTAACGGAACTTAGCGAGCGAGTAACGCGAACACAACCGACTTCGCCGTCTACAGGGTGGTCGTTCTGGAGCCAATCGTCATGTTCCAAAGTCAGAACTTAGAAGTGGCTGTTTGTAAGTATTATATGCAAAATGTTATTGCCGCGGTATGCTCGTAACTTCTGAACTTAATCAAGCATTATGAGCGGCGGAACGATGCACCTTGTAAACCCTTAAAAACTTTCGTCGTAAAACTTGAGATATTAAATCCATATAACGTAATAAATCCGCTGCTGCCTGTCGAGGAAAGAAATTGAACTATTCCATCTTCATCCTTACAGGTAACCTAACACCTATCTCACATAAACTTAAACTACTGAATGAGTAAAATTGTCGATCGTAAATTACACACCGTCCGATCTACTGTTCAATGTGACTATGATTAGTGGTGTGGACATCCCCGGTGACGCGAAGATGAACCTAATTAACTGGCCAACGGCGTAAAATCGACTCGAGATTAGTACTTCGATAACCTTTAACCTGGTAGGTCACAACAGGAGGTGCAGCGGAAGCGGGGATCCGACAACCAAACGCGAATGAGATAGTGAGTAAGAACGCTTGTTGTTATATATATAACGCACTATCTTTATGTCGCCCCCTTCCCGCACGTACAAAGTTTCTCAATAAATAAACCACATGCAATCGCGGTATACGTTTACAATTAAGAGCAGAGATAAACCACTTCCGTAACTCTCGTGTGTCCTCGTCTACATATTAAGAATGTAATTGTCTCGTGTTTAATAGCAGGAGTTGCAGAGCAAGCGGCGACCCGCCCGGGTGGGATCGCCCCAACTGGTATGAGCCATTACAAACACTTGCAGCGTCGCTCTAAAACTTTGGAGCGAGCAATTTATGTACTGCACTGCGCGCGCCCGCCGCCACCGGTATTCATTTCATATTTCTGGAGCGAGCTTTGCTAAAGTATCCCCGCATGAGGCGACTACCGCAGTACCTCTACCTCTACCTCTACCGCTACGTACGCGGTCCCAAAATATTCATGCGCTTTAACTCGCAGCGAAATAGCTGAAAACTTGTAACAAAACGGAATATGCCTGCGATCCAAGCGAAGGTGAAATATTTTCAATAAACTTTATTACTAGTCTTTTCTATCAATGTTATTATTAAATTTTCTACCGAGGAAATGTATAGTTTAGAATATTTAAAAAGAGACGCCGCGAACCAAAGCGATAATTACTTTTTCTTTGAATACCACCACACACAACACGCTGCGGTGAGGATGTTCTGGCTAATCTACACCCCACACGGGAAATGTTTATCTTTACACGTTATTAATAATTAACGGCATAATGTCAATCGAGTTATTAAAAGAAAATGCTTTTAAACAAAATATAGTATGGATAAACCAGTGCGCACTCCCGTTTGAAGCGGTGGTTAAAATGTTTTTACACGTACTCGTTTTAAGCTCACAATTATGTTTAACGCCGCAGCGAATCGCAGCAACGAGATAATGGTCGAGTTCGTTCGTGTTAAACGCGCCTTTTTAATACTAATAATCATTACGTTATTTACAGTTTTGTATATGACGCCCCACCACCACCACCACCAGGCCAGGCATAGCGACATGGAGACACAGTTTCCATTTGCACCGAGCAATCACAACAAAATCCTCATTTACTTAAACGCAACATAAAATTAAAGTTCCACGAGCGGACAATATGAATATTAATAACATCGGTACAACATCGTGTTCGTAATACGATCGTAGTGCTGATTGCTATACTCTCGTTATTTGTTTTTAAATAACAGGACGCTTGCCGGAAGCCGAAAGAGTGCTACTTAGCATAATATCACTCAATGTCTAGTGAATACCTCTTCCATAGCGGCACAAGCAGGATCTGATTGAAGCTATTGTACATGCGCTAGTTACCGCTCGATGTCAGCACCGCCGCTTGCAGGACTTTTTCGTCCAAGTCAATTCAGTCGGGCATGATCGGGGTCTAGTATAATAATCCTGCCTGATGCTGTCCCTGCTGCAACACCTTGTAAGTGTAGAGCACTTCCCTTCATATTACTGCGCGTTAAATATCGAGATATTTATGTAGTCGAACAGAGGACCGCGGCCGCGCGCCTCCGCCACTGCTCCACTAGTACCGCGAGAGTTTTCAAAATATCCACAGAATCAACGAGCAAATAAAAACTATTTTAACCTACCTACATCCCGCACATAAACATACATAACCTGCATCTAATAAATTCCGCATAATAAGGTTCGTTTATTCGATCAAAAATAGAATGTTTGAAGCGTCAATTAGTTGTGAGCGCGTGTTTTCTTTTCATTCACTACGTTTACAATGTTTCTAAAGTTCTTAAATCAGCGCAATCCGATGTGACCTTCAAATGAAAGCCTTGCTCGCTTCGTGGCTCTGTCATATAATGTCTTCCTGAAGAGTCCACCGCCTACTTTCATAAAAAAGTCAATCTATTTACAAACTTTATCAAATTTTGTATAAATTGCGTAATTAAAAAAAGATAAAAAAACAAAAAGTTATCCGCCCAACGTGGGGCTCGAACCCACGACCCTGAGATTAAGAGTCTCATGCTCTACCGACTGAGCTAGCCGGGCTTGATGAACTTCGTGTGAAAACTTTCCTTTAGATAATTACAAAAAAATTCAACTATATATCTAATGAATTGATGATTTCTTGTAAACTTTAATTACGGTTTAAACGAACAAATCTATTGAATTTTTCAGGAATATAGGTTTGGTAATACAAAAATTTCAATAAATTTAACAGGAAATTGCCACTTAAAATGTTCATGCCGAAATTTATACCAATAGGCAACTGGCAACTCGATATCGTATAATTACTTTCACTGTGTCAACTGGCAACTGGAACAAAACGTATTTTTGTTCACGTTGCCAATTAAGCGTATAGATATAACTCATCAATTATTTGTACCTTTTTAATAACTAACCAATGTTTGTTCCAATCTAATCTTAAATAATTTAACTATGCAAATTTGCGTGCACGGTTACAGGTAATTGAATGTATGCATATATAAAAACCTGTTACCACAAAAGCATATTTCTTTTTTTTTCGTAGTACTTCGCCTGGACTACTTATGTACTTATTTTTATAACTCTATTTAATTAGATCTCAGCATATTTATTTAAAATTAAGATAAGTAAAAGAAACACTCAAAATAGATAACGTACTCATGTTACCACGTCCCTTGTGCGTTGTTACCAGATTATGAACGGTAATGTAACACGGTAACATTCCTCCTTCGTAATTAGAGCCCGTTAGTTGATGGAAGTTTGATGCGAGTTACCCTTGGACCATATTCAACAAATATCTTAGTTAAGTGAACTTGATACATTACCCTGTTTACAGGCCTGCTCACGTTTGTAATTTAATCTAACATGGAGGACTGTAAACTTGTTACTGCTGCCGGAGGCTTTGTTTACTGCGGTTTAAACAAAAGACATGTCGCAGTAAATCTTTGATTTAAGTTCATCTGGTAATAAATAAAAATAATAATAGATTCACGCTGACAAAATAAACATGTCCTTTTTACCATCCACTTAATCGGACCTCAAGCTGAAGGACCCACAGCCGTATGTGGTATAAAGTTAATTATTAATGGTATAGATAGATTTGAGAAGAATAGTAGCTAAAGCATGGCATTACAAAACTTAACGTTTTCCGTCTGAAAAAGTATCATAACAAAGTAAATACTAAATACAAATAATTTGATATTCATACATTTTCAATTTGTTATCCGAAATGCGATGCCCGAAGTTTAGATCATGTCTGTGGATGATATTCTGTATCTAGGTCTAGGTTACAATTACTAGAAGCTTGCTGTATCAGTTGTCATCAGGTACACGTACCACATCAGGTCACAAGTTTCGGAGATTACAATGTATTACTATGGTTAACAGTTAACTTTTAATATTTATGAGTAAATAATTATTTGGAAAATACGAACTGTTCTTTTTGTGTAAAAGATCAATTTAGCCTATAATACATCGAGACTTACAAAACGTAAATGTTACAAATTCAATCTTTACTTCTCTGACATTTGTTGGCTACCAATTCCAAAGTCTTGGAAGTCTTTTTTATTTGATTGAAATAATTTCAATTTCCAACAACAGATGAAATAAACTGGAATAATCTGTAAAAAGTTAAATATATCTCGTTTTTCTCTATGTTGAGAGAAGGCTCCGATTCTTGGCAGAGAGAGCATTGAGTCGGATGTTTAAGTTAATGTTATAATTAAAAAATACACATGTAACACGCGAGGTGTGTCCACAATCTCGTATTAGTGTTTAGCTAAAAATATGTTATAACACCACAAGAGCAATTGTGTGAAACTATCCAAACTGTATTATTTGATACGATGCGAAACTAATTCAATTAAGATCCTGACACCGATTGCCGCAAGGATCTCCAATACCCATTCAAATTGCGGGCAAGTTTCAGTCTAAGTGCAGTTCAAGTTAATCTCAAGTCGAAGGACAGAGAAATTTCTAAAGCCGAGGGTGCCAGTTTCAAATATCGTTATATCGACGCAGCACACAGACAAATGTAATTCTAAGCGAAGTATATAATTAGCTGTTATAAATATTGAGATGATTGTGATCTTCCTATAGATCAATAAAAAAAAATCTTAGTAAATTGCGGAATTACCACACGAATATACGATTAAGAAAGATAGTGGTATAACTTAAGTGTTCGTTAGATTTGGTTTTATTACGAGTTAATAGAAATTGCTTTGGTTAATTAAAATCTGAAACCACTCTCTCACAAAGAAGACTTTGTTATTGGAGTTGACACCTATTGATCACTAAGTAGTATCTTCGAATTTCGGAATATTAATGTTTTAACTCGAGTTACGTAACCACAACAAAGAATAAGAGTATCTTAAGTACTGTACACTTAGCGATAACATTCATTCTGTAACATAAAACCCTTATTGTATTTCATAGTGTATTTAAGAAATAAGTTACATGTAAAGTTCAATCCGCTTGCCAGTGTACTACAGAGCGGTTGTCTGCCCTTAGAATAAAGTATTATTTTATAAAAAGCTTCTTTATTGGTTGCACAACATAACTCTCGGTTAGAACTATTACCTACCGTTTCTTGGCGAAGGAGCTCAGTATACGTAACGGTATCACTCACGGTGAACTGAAGAGTAATCCTATACAGCTGGCTGATTGAGCGGAGGTGGTGAAGCTACGGAAGGAGAGGAAAGTCGCCATTACGTTGCGCCACTCCTCATACTCAGCATAACTAAAAACTTGTGTTCCGTCTGTCAGGGTATTGGCGTATTCTCGGCCGTATTCCGGTCTCATTGTTACACCGTACCAAACGTAGCACGCTGTAGTTAAAGTAAGTAAATTAGTGTTCATTTACACATGTGTATTAACAATATATTTTTCATATAATTAAGCGGATGCGTGTGATGGTCCGCGGTGTAGGGTAATGAGAGCCGCTGCACTTCCGCTGCGATCACTGCCAATAATATTTTATTGTTAAGTATTATAATTAACTCATTATAATTTTTCTTCATTCATTCTTGTTAATTAACTCAAACGCTGTAGCTAGTGTAATTACTGGGGTAACGAGACTTAACACCTTATGTCTCAGGCGACGAGCGCAATATGGTGCAGTGTGTACCATCTTCACTAGCACCACGTTATGGGCAAGCGTATCACTTACCATCAGGTGAACGTCTTGCTCGTCTCGACGCAAGGTTGTATAAAAAAAAAACTGGCTTATTAATAAATACTGATAAAAATTAATTGTGATTAACATTTTGTTATAAAAATAGTAATTGTATTAGCTTCTTAAAAGTCTGAAAAGGAAAAAGGGAGGGAATGGCATGACGTCGATTCGCTATAAAAGTCGGATGCCGTAGTGTGAGCTCTGTGACTGGAGAAAGGTGAATGTAAAAACTATAGCAGATTAAATACATAAAAGAGATATTAATAAGTGTGACCAAATCTTTAAGAGGGAAGTGTGCCTAATTGCGCCTAACAAAAGAAAGAGTGATATAAGACGAACTTAACGCCAATTATGATCCCATTACTGGTCTGAACTGTAGCGGAATTGGTGAGCGGTGAACGACCAACTTGAATAGAAATAGGACTGTAAGTATTTAATTCTTCTTCTAAGTCGTATTTCCTCATGACTGAGAGTCGTGGTCATCAGTAGTAATGGAGTGGTGTTGCCATTGCCTTCTCCATTTCACATACTAGTCTGACCACTGATGGTCATGACATAGATATGCAGGTTTCCTCACGATGTTTTCCTTCACTGTCAAAGCACGTGATATTAGTTGGTGTTTTATTCTAATTGCACATAAATTGAAAAATTCATTGGTCCAGCCTGGATTCGAACCCGGTACCTTCGCATTGGAAGGCCGGCGTTCAAACCACTAGGCTATCACGGCTCAAGTATTTAATACAGTAAGTAATTGTACAATTCCTTTGTTTTTTCTTGTTACTTTAATTGTTTACCGCGCTGAGGACTTTTGACACATGTCAGCGTCAATCAGGGAGGTAATAAGAAAATTGCGTTTGTCGTGTAAATACTTTCTTAGTAAAAAAAAAGGTATTTTTCCCGATATCTACGAGAATTTTTTGACAATAACGGACTGAAATTAAATTTGTGGTGTTTCAGCTTTTAAGCAAAAATTTTTTTTATGAAGTATACGATTGCTAATTTGTATAGGTGTAAGGAGTTAATAAACTGTACTTCATATTTCCGAACAGAAACATTGATTTATTAATTCAACAACCTGTAAGGAACAAAACCCGTTTTATGTATAACTAAATTGTTACCGAACAATCCTTAGTGAAACTAGAAATTAGCTAATGTTCAAACGGAAGCTGAACAGAGTTCTGTATTAATTATAGCTAACAACATTGTCAATTGCGTTTTCTTTTATTCAAAATCATAATCAGTTCAGCCACAAGAGAGTACCGCGCTACAGTCAAACGGTAAAAGGCAATTGCACACATACTTGTGTATACGCGCGTTAAATATACTCGTATGACTAGTAGTGGACTACACTTACGTTAAACTAATAGTGGGTAGTAGTATAAGTGCGGTGCTTGAACAGCTGCGCTCGAATCTAATCCAACTGTCACTATGACACAGAATAAAAATGATGTTAATCAATTATAGCCTGTACTGAACACTAAAGAGTTGTTACAAATTAAATCTCCATAATTCTAGACTTAAATCTTTACGTAGTTACAGCACAACATCTAACTGAAATAAAAAAACACCAAGTCTAAATTAATGTAAAGGTAGAGAGTAAATACATGCTTTTGCATCTGTCACTTATAAAAAATAATGTATGTGTATGTAGTAATTTTTTGTGCAATGTGTAATGATTTCGATCGTTTTCTTTTAATTAAATGGGTCGCGGTGAAATGAAATGTGAAAGAAGGACGCAATAAAGCGCGGAACGGTCCGACGCAGGAGTCAGTAGATTGGTCCTGGCCTTTATGTGCGTCATAACTATTTGTTTTACGTTTGTAATAAAATACTCTGTCTCCGACATTAAAGTTGAAGCTTAAATTTATTGTGAAAATACCTGGCGAGCTGTTACGAGTTTCTATTATTTGGAGCCATCATAAGACCATGTTGTCTGCGGTACAACCAACAAAATATATTCGATTCAATTCGGTTCATTTAAAGAGTTACGATGTTGGACATTTCTACACACGCAACAAACTCACAACACCCCTTGTTCTGGCCGGGGGTTGTAAACCAAATTGAGTCGTAACTTAATCCTCGCCTTAGTCCACCGATAAGCTATCAGCGACCCTAATTAATTCGACCGGAAGCGCTCATGATTTAGGATCCCGTGTAACCATTACACCGGTAATTATTCTGTTTTTTATAGCATAATTATTGTTTAATTAAGACGGAGCCCAATTACTTTGTTTTAGCTTTTATGCGAAACATTCACCTGATAGTAAGTGATACGCCGCGTTTTATCGTTAATATACTATATTCATTCATTAATTTTGATTGATGCAATACATTTTATTTGCTATGTTATTAAAATATGTTTGCAATGCTCTTTTAACCGAGAGAAGCAACCGACAAAATCATTCGTCACTCAGTTGATGAGCTCGGTTTTTTTGGAAATGAACTTTTAACGTTTTAAAATACTGCGAAAAACACTATATTGAAGTGAATTTCATCATTTTTCGTATAAGTAAAGTGATAACATATTTCCTCTTATTATCAGTATTGACCAATAGTTGTCCATCGCTGGACATAGCCCCTGCCCTTATATAGATCTCTATACTAATTGCTCCGCGACCTTCACGGGATCGCTAGTCCCCCTTATGGACGGGCCCTCTATCACTACATCTGTATATTTTCCCACAACTTCATAACATACTTATAATTATTATTAATTTATTAAAGTATCGTTTGTGTTTATTTTTATTTAATGAAGCGACGGCACTAGCAGGTCGTCGAGCTGGTGGCACGCGGTACGTCTGCCCAACAGCGCTTTTAGATATATAATAGCACCACATTGAGTCGCGTTAAGATATGTTAAAGTGTTAAGTCTCGTTACTGCACCAGCTGGTGCATCCTGCGGACGGAAACAGTAATGTTTGCATGTCACCGTCTGATGGCAGAATTAAGCGCCGCCACTACCACGGCGGACTCCGGTCCTTAGAGGAAATTTGTACACTGGACCCTCTATGCTCGTAACTATTTTGGAGAAACGAATTTATATAGTACAAAGAACTTCGATTGATAACGAACCGAAGCTGAAAGTTATGAGATCCATAAAAACTTGGGTCAATCATCTCACAAAAGAGTCGACCGATGCTTTCAGACTCTCGACCGACTCCAATTTAGTTCTCGTTAGGTCTTTTATTGCGAGCTTCGTTTTTATTTTACGCGGACTCTGACTCCGCTCCAGTATTAGCCCGGAGTTATTGCGGCTCCTGGGGTTTACTTCGCAGTTGGCGGACGTTGTGAACCTGCGATATTGAATGCCGTCGCTTCGGTCAGAGAACCGATTCTGGTCGCTGAACTGCACAGCAGGTTCAGGAGTTACACGGACATAACTTTACTGTTGCCAAATATTTCGTGCTTAGATGTAAAATATTTATGTTTCTGTATAATTAAATGTTAACATTTCATTGAATGTTTTTGAAATAATCATAATTAAAAACTGCATCAACGGCGCGACGCGTTCAGACGCGACTTCGTTATATTAATTAGCGCTGTTTACTGCGCGGGTGCTATTCAATACGTTTCAATGTTATAATGAGCTGTATAAGTTATTAATACGTAATGTTACATTTTCAAACACATAGATTACATACGCAGAATACGCAAAATTATGAAACTCCCGCAGAAACACAAGGATATTATAAACGTAACGCGCAAGTTATTCACTTATGTCACTCAATAGAAAGTGTGTTTCGTTCCTTGTTCTTCTTGTTACTTCTGTCCAGCTTGGATAGGTTGCTACAATATGTATTTCCTACTTTCATATTAAAGAGATTCTACACAATTGTTCTATAGATTTATGTCTGTTAGGTATTTAAGTTTAATATTGATGTTCCGGATGCACACACAAGCCCGTTATTTTGTTATCGCTTCCGGACAGTTTAATATAACAGCAAGATAAATTGACTTTATCTTCGTTTAATAATAATTAAGTTGTAAAATACCGAATAATTACCATTATAACGGATAAACAAACAAAGTCCTAAATCACAAGCTGTTCCGGTTTGACTTAATTAGGTTGCCGATAGCCGGGAGAAACGCTACGGCTCATTTTATTAACGTCCCTGTTGTTTCTTTATAAAATATTTGTCCTTTATAATTTGTCTTTTAGTCCGTCGTCGGGTATCGGACTCTTCCGAGGACTTCACTTAGCGCGATCTCCTGGCTGCAGGAACAGATGCTACCAATCGTCTTACGCGATTTACGCTCTAGTTCAAATAGGAAAAAGACGCATAATTTTTTGAGTAAAGTTCCTTTATGCATTTAAGTGCAATACTTTGTACTAAAAATGTTTTGGGTTATAAAATGACGAATGTTAACGTCCTCGCCGTGAAAGTGTTGCCGGATTTTGGTTGTGTTTTTGTAATGTTTTAGATGAAAAAAGTACAGCAATGAAGGTTGTAAGCGATGCCTATCAGACGATACCCATCGATGTTGAGACAGACATGCCGAGGCGGTCAGAAGTCTGTTAAATTCTTTTTACAATGTTGTTTAGTTAAACTTAACTCTCCTGAGAAGGAAATTCCATTCTTTTAGTGACATAATATCTGGTAATTTAGATTATGTATATATTGATTTGTGTATATCACTGTGTTGTAGCATTGTTAGTAAGTAGTTTAAGCAACAGCTATAAGGTTAATACTCACATCAGGTATTTGATATACTTTCAATACTCACTTTACGACTGACAGCCAAATATTGATTGAAGACACAAAAACAATAGTTTAGAAAAGGAGTGTTGTGAGACTAAGCAGTTGCCGTTTTAGCTACTCTAATTATATTACTAATGTTAGTCGCGAAGAATTGTTAGCTTTCGCTAATCATTCATTGCATTAGCTTATTTCAGAGTAAATTTGCGTAATTATTTTGTTGTCGTTGCCGTTCTTCTATTATAATGAAAGAGTGCTGAAGAAACGGGAACAGTTGCGATTGTCGCGAGGTGCGCACTCGAGCCGGCGGCGCTGTTTGTGTTTGTGTTTGCTGAGCATTAGCATTTGTGCGATGGTCAGTTGTTTATGCGAACAGTTCAAACAATGGCAGCCATTGTCGGAGACCTGCATTACTGTGCGACAAACAAATGGACTTTAAGCGTCCACACTTCTACAGTACGCGCTCCTTCAATGAATGGAAGGTAAAAGTAGAATTCCTCTTACTTTCAAACGATCTATGGAAATTATTGTATAACTGGTAAAATAAATGAACCGGTTATTCATTTTAAGGATATAATAGTATTTATCTACTTTGATTGCACGATTCATGTTTCGGTGAAGCCGTCAGTTTTAAAATTTGCGGAACGCGCTTGGCAAAGCGGAAACAATTCCGCAGCTGTCGCTTCCGCCATTATCCCCTTAATTATGTAAGCCTGCGAATGTTTACGTACACCGTGTATTGGAATGATTTCCAAAATGCATTTTGATGAATAAACTTAATAACTATTTTTACAATATGCTTCGCGGAGATCTGTCTTTACAATCCCAACTAGCTACTTCCATTATTTTTTAGATACAGTCAAGCGGCGTATTGTGATCCATTTTGTAGTAGAAAATTTTGTTATAAATTCGATAGATAGTTTATAATTCACAAACATTTATGAAGTTTTCATCTGAGTCTATGAAGTTTACATCTGAAAATCCTTTTTGCAAAACATAAGTAAGTGGAATGAAAACGTTATAGTTTAACAACTCTTCGATAAGGTTTAAGACAAAAATAAATTCGCAAACCCATCGAGCAACCTTGAGCCATGCAGTGGCACTAAAAAGAAGATCAGCTTTCTACCACCGGTATTCTAAGGTATGTTACACTTTAAAGCTAGATACAGCAACTTGCGTTCACGTTGCTTAATATTTTATGTTTATCTATGCTGCTCGTTGTACTGTATTAGGTAACGAGGATTTATTACTAGTAAGACATTAAACGTATCATAATTAATTGAGAATGTCAACAAATTTGGTCTAACATTGATTATAAGTTTAATTTTATAATTAACTTAACCCTAACTGTATTAAGGGACTGCGCACTTAATTCCACAAAACAATGTAGCATTACTGTACAGAGCCCTATTCCTTTTGATGCTTAATCCGGGCAGATCGGCTTATGAATTTGTTATAGACAAATTTCACTCGTATTCCAGACTTTTGTCCTGTTCATCCTTCGCGAGGTGTAGTGGCTCAGATACTCGGAGATTACTTTAAGTTTAGCTTTGAGGGTGAAGCGAACGTATTAGAATTTGGCGACCTTCAGCTTGGTCGCGGTTGGCAACCAGGGCAAATTGTTTAAACATGATATAACATACAGGAACGAATTGGAGTTCGTAGTCGCAGAATGACGTCACTTTGCACGCGCAGACAAGTTATTTCGCTACGACAAACATTCAGTAAACTTTTCAGTGGTGTTATACATTTCCCGCGTGTCGCAAGAGCCACGCGAGAAGTAATACACAATCAGTATAAATTTATGGCTGAACCGTTAGCCGAGCGATTTTATAAAATAGTCTCATTATCAAGTAGCATCGTGCCGCCGCCCGTCAACTGTCAAAGTTAAAGTGAAATTTTATAATCAGTCGCATCAGATTTACTGCGCCCCGACATTTACTATCAGTGTTAAAATTTTATGCCGCCATTAAAGCAGTTTAAGGTCTGTCTACATTCATTTAATAAATTCGTTGTTTTACTTAATTAATGCGTGCATGCGTCCGTGTAATGGTTCACGTTTGTTTGCTTAATCTTTTTTATACACGGTTTTAACTAGTGGTGTGTTGTGTGTTCATGCAGTAACACTCCGGCTCGCAGAGGACGGCAGCCGAAACACAGCGATAGTGTTATGGTGACAGATTTACCATGTGAAGGTTGTAGTCGGCCAGGCGCGTCCTGTGGACCTGAATAGAACCAGAGGCTGTAGTTCGAAGCAAGCACTTAGCCACAGTGCCATGGAAACGGTTATATTAAGTAAATATGCTTTTTTTCTTTTCTCGTATATGTGGAGTAAGTGAACCATTTTATATGGACGATCTATACATGATCATATATCCTTTAGAGAGATACTACTACGTGGAACTTACTTAAAACTTATTGAACGCTTGTACTATCTTCACTTGGCGGTTCCAAAATTTATAACCATTTCGTGTTATTACAATATACAAAGATATTTCAAGTTGTTTTGTAAGTACAATACACTTGTAAACAATGCTTCTCTAAAGCGGAAAGCCCGCAGTGCAGTTAAGTTACATAATAACTGTAAGTCGTTTACTTGCACCAATAATTGTAACAGTATACACATTTTATGTTAGTGAAGAGAACATCGATCTGATCTACATACCTTTCATTCAAATATGCCTTAAATTTCTTGGTCTTTTATAATAACATAAAGGTGATATAGACTTGGATATTCTTTGATATTGAAGAAACATAAATAATTTCAAGAAAATAATAAAACTCCATCTGTTTCCAGTCCACTAAGATACCACTTACGCTTGCTGATTCTCAGTAATTTATCTGATTTTTTTTGTGTTATCAAAGTATATGATCTAGGCTTTCTCGTCTCCAGCTCATTGAAAGCCAGCTTATAAGCAACTGTTAACGGCATAAAACGCACGCGTCCGTTAGTGCTTTTGTTAGATATTACATCAACACTTTCTCACGCTACCATCACGCACAACACACTACCTTTGCTTAAACCGACGGTGTAATTTCCTCAACCCTTTCACCGGAAAACCTAAGCTTTTAACAAGACAATAATAAGCGAAGGTTGTACTTAGAAAGTAATTTTAGATATCATTATAAAATATGCAAATAACTAAGCCGCTCACGTGTAACTAAGTGATCACCGTCGCCCCTCACTGTCTGTTTCTGGAGTTGCGGCTCACTTTTATTGAGGTCCCCAAGTATAGCGAAGTAAGGACCCATAAAATTAAAAATCGTCCAACATTAAAACTAATACTGTACCATTCCCATCACACTTAACGATGTGTTCCGTAATATAAAATGGGTTTAAGTGAATTTCCCGTTGTCTCGTACATCATAAAACGTGAGAGCGCTCGCGTAGCGGCGGGGGGCGACGTAAAATCCGACCTCCTCATGTTTGTGAGATGTGCCAAGGGGGTGCCGACGTGTAATAAAAATCCTAACTGATTTCTATTCACTCATATCACACCATACACAGGAATGTATGGTTTATGCGTGGGTGTATGTATGTACACACATATTTTTTATATATTTCTGCCAAGAGAGACCGACAAAAGAGACGACTACAAAATTCACAAATATTGATGTTACTGATACGGTGGGCATACCGTTTTTTGTCTTAATGCCACAAGCGCAATGTGGTACACCAAATTATATATTTTTTTAAATTAACGTATTACTTGTTTCATCTATTTAGGCTGTAAGATAATAAATCCCCACCACCAACGGTGTGCGGCTGTCCCAATGTAAGTTATGAAATGGTGAAAGATCGCCCAAACTGAATATCATTTAGTAACCGGATATCAGGTCGTTGGTTACAATGAAATCCATCAATTACCTCGCGTCCTGCATAACGCTCATATGCGACAACATTAACCGTGAATTAAATGGTAATCTTTGTAATAAAACAAACGTAACTCTAAACCAAACAGTGATTTATTTTAACTGTGCGGCCGCGTGAGGAATCAAAGGTCTGTTCCCTATAGGAGGGTAAAAAGAAAAACTTTCGACAACTGGTATTTTAAACAACTTTTTTTCCCTTTTTTAAATGAGATAAAAAAGGTTTGTTTTAATAATTGATACGTTAACTAAATTTAACGAAATTTGTAAAAAGGGTTCAATTCATTAACGTATTTTATAAAGGTGAAACATTCTTCTGAAAGGTTCCAATTGGTAGCGCTGGATTCTGGGGACCGCTTTGGTACGCGATAACACGAATTAATAACGGACCCTCCAGCAATCACGATCAAATCAAATAACTCACCCTGCTATTTGTATTGTTTAACTTATACCTAAGTTTTTTTTATACAGATGCTGCTGACAGATTTATTTTAAGTTTCCCATTGCATCGATAACTTGTGCCGTCGAATGGTGTCCAAATGTTACTGTATCTTGGTTTGAAAGGTGTTGTAGTTATTTAATATTAGGGTAAGAGGATAGGCTGTTTGCTAATCTCTCATTTGAAATATCAAGAGTTACAGAAGCCTTATTCTTACCTAAGTGCCGTAACTTTATAAAGAAACCCTTTTTAAGTGAATTTCAAAAGTAAATATCTAGGAATGTACATGTAAGTGAATAAGTAAATTTAAAGTATCTGTTTGTTATAACAAAAGATTAACATTTTACACAGTATGCAAAAATTCAACTTTTGTATTTTCCTGTATGTGATGTTGTATGGATAGACGTGAGCGCATACTTTTAAACCAGTTAGAGCGAAGACTGTGAAAAATTGAAGATACATACAATTTTCATGGTGAATGTCTTTATATTATTCATTAAGTTGTAATTCGCCACCAGCTGGCGCTGTTAATGATTTTCTAAACTGCAAAGTTGGGGGTATATTTTGAAATAAAAAGGCAGCATGCAAATGCTCGACATTTTGTATTTGGAAACATTTACAAGAAACAATCTCTCGTCGCTCGTCACCTGTGTCAACAACGGCCGGCGCAGCCTGCCGACGCGGCCCATAAACTTATCCATTTCGATAATGTACAATACTTAGCACCGTTAGATCTAAATTAGACTAGATATTTACTATAGTATTCTCTATTTACATGTTTTTACATTATTTACAATTAATAATTTACTGCACAAAACATTACGCTACGTTAAGTAAATTTACTTTACACCAATTCGTTTTAAGATTTTAACAATTTCAGTTATCAAGAGATTTTTAAGTTAAATTAAAATATCAATTTATAAGTTTATGAGACGATTAGAATCGAAGTCGATCGAATAAAAAAAGTTGGGTTTTGAACGTACCGAACTACACCAATACAAATAAAATGTCAACATCAAATGAAGACAAGAAATACTTCGCAACGAAATTGATCGTCTCAGTTTCTAATCTACTCATACACAAATGAAATTTTACAATTAATTTCTATTATTGAAAACATTTTAAATGGGAAAAAGTGTTTCATAATTTTCATAATTGTTAACAAGTTGTTCAGCTCGTAACAAACGTAAGTCATGCACACCGGGAAAATGTTTGTTGACGAATTTCATAACACAATTACTGTATTTTACCATGCCACAGAATTTTCATTATTTTTTTAAGAAATGTAAATAAAAATATTCAAAATGAAATCCATGTAAAAAAAATGTTTTGATAAGATAGATGATAAGTATTTTAATAACAAACACTTAAAGTTATTAAAACTATTTACATTGCAACAACTTTTCACATATAATACTTTCGATTTAGTTTTCAAATTAAAAACGAATACCAAAGTAACGAATTCTCCTTTGGAGATACAACAATCGAGAAGCTCGGCAACAAGCGCGCTGGACGTGCGCGGCGTGGGCGTGGGCCGAGCCCAGCGCTGCGGACCCGCTTAATTCAACTGAACTAAAATTTATTTGTCGCCACGAGAAAAAATATGGTAATGCTACCATTATTAAAATATTTACCACATGCCGAGCCCCGCCGTGGGTATTGTTGTTGTAATTTTTAGTGCACACAATCGGGGGTGGGCACAATGGCCGGTGGAGTGTAAGCCGGGCGAGTGGCGGGGATAATCCGAATCGACTCGAAAATTGATTACGACAACGGAACCCGGAACCGCGCGGAGTGTCGGGCGTCCGTTTACAGCGATAATGGCGCATCAAAGGGAGCCGTGAACATCACCAACACTCGGGACCTCGCGTTTACTCGACAACTGAGCGATGGATCAGCTCCGCCAAGCGAAGGGACGCGGCGGGTGAGGTGCTAACTGGAGGTAAACGTCACCTGCGCCTGCGCAGTCAGCTCACTAGTGACGCAAGCCATTCAAACGCTGACTGGAACGCAGTAATTATAAAAATACAATCGATATGGTCGCGGGTATTCGGATAACAGATGGCGTTGTATAACTAATTGTATGTTGCGCGTACGATTGTGGCGACCTCTGTAACAAGATGCATATCAAGTAGTTAAGTTAGTAATCGGCAAATAATTTCAGTAATCAATTGTAAAACACTTGTATGTAAGTCTATATTATCCTATCTTCTGTTATTTTGTTTATTCACAGATAACTTTCTCGTTTTAACGAACGAAAATAAAACGTGCGGCCAATTGTATACATCGGCAGCGGTGTTACTTAATGGCCACGAATGTTACACACCGCGGCCACGTTTACTTAGCGACGTTTTGTGTACAGAGGGCGGCCGTTAGCCGGAGTCGCGTCGACACCCAAGTGGGAACCGTCCTGTAAACAGGCGGGCCGCGGTTCAAAGCCCAAGTGGGTGTTGTTTACGCGGGGCCCAAATTGAGACGTCAACTTACATACAGAGATACAGATGAAAGGGACGCACATTTCACACCGCGCGATGTGATTCAACAAACAGTTTTATTTTTAACTAAAGTATTTACATTGAAAGATTTAGAGCATAAGCACTTGTCGCGGCGGCGGGGAGCCAACGCGATGTTGCGTGTACACGCTAACTTGATTCATTACGGAAACGGCACATTTTGTAAATAAGTTAAAAAGTAAGATATATTATTATGTACAATATCCTCTCTAACATTGTCCCGTCACAACGATGGGTTCTGGAAAGTTATTGTTAAGGGAACAGTTCAAATTCGTTTACAAGTTAACTATTCCTCCTCTTGAAACTTAACGAGTTCGTCTCGTTAAACAAGTAATATTAGTAGCTACAAAGATTTAATTACTGCAACAGTAATTATACAAACGCACTGCGGGGGACTATTTACTGGTGCGTCCCTGTCTTCGGGGACTAATTAATTTGCGACGTAAACTTCTCCCGTCGAACAGTAACGCGCAAATATTACTGTGTTCCGGTTCGCAGCGCGACGTAGCCAGTGCAATTACCGAGGTAACGAGTCTTAAAATCTTAAGTCTCGTCGCCGTATAAAAAAAATAGTAGCCGATGTTTAAGATCATTAATATTAAATAGATTCCATTTGTTACAGTTTGAGCAACTTCGTATGCGTGATGGTGAAGTGTCTACGGTGGTGTTGACAGTAACGACGTAGGTACAGTCGAAAGCGATCAACACGATACATTACACAAAACTAGTAAAAATCTCTTGTACAAAAGTTTAAACTATGAAAGGAACACAGTGAGTACTTACTCGTATTGGTTTATTTACATTCGGAGGGGTTTTACTTGTTGGAAGCACTGGAGTGGGGGAGTATTGTCCTTTTTTAATTAATATCCAAGTACCGTCGCACAGGAACGAAAGTGATGCTACAAATATTGTTTGGTAGTTGTAAAATAATCTTTGAATCGTTCTTGATTATTGATACATTTCATAAACTTAAAAATACTTTTACACAAAATGAAAATTCATATTCAACTAAAATATTTAACTCTTCCTCAGAAAAATCTACTGTTCGTATTTTTCTTGTTTATGAATTTTTAAACTCTCGCGAACAAAATTGTGTTTGAAAATGAACAGAATAAAATATAACGACCTAATGGATGAACCGTTTTTTTTTTCTGCCCAAGAACACTCGGCCGACTTCTAAATAATAATGAGCTAGATAATAACGAACTTCTATCGGTTAAGCTGTTCCGGATGTGAACGCGTTGAATTAACAACATACCAATTTTTCCTTAAGTAATTAAAAAAAGAAAAATGTTGATTACTAAATGCGTAATAAAGGAAAAAAGTCGTCTTACGTTTGTGCGATTGTACAGTTGAATTAGACCGTGAAATTTGGAAGTTTCAAATAAAACCGTAACATGAAAGAACGTATTGTTTCATTTTAATTATTCTATTCAGTCCGTCAGCGCGAGGTTATGGGGGGGAAAAATTATACTCGAGAAAAGTTTACGCGAAGTCGCCATTAGCCGGCACAGACTTTTCTCTTTTAATTAGTCGATGTATTTAGAGGAAGCGAAGGAAAAAATGTAAGGAAAAAATGGAAGCGACATTAAAAACCAAACTAACATAAGTAAATGTTCGATTCGATTTTGTTAGCAGTTTCTATTTTTTCGTCGATCGAGCGAGTGTTCCTAATTACAAAAAATTGGTTGAACCATCCGTCATCAAATCTATGATAGGGTAATATTTTTAGTTGTTGTAATAAGAGTTTCAGATTTACGTCGAGTTTGTAAATTTCGTTTTTAGTTGTATTGTTTGATAGAAAACATTTTGTATGTAAATATTGTATGTGTCGCAGTGCTTCCAATGTGATGCCTTATATACAGCTCTCCTGCACGCGGTGCGAGGTGGTGACCACCTCGGGGCGCAGGCGGTGCGCGGTGAGCGAGGAGGTGACCGCCGCGCCCGCGCCCGCGCCCGCGCCGCCGCCCGCCGCGCCCGCGCACGCGCCCTTGTGCGCGCGCCCCAAGCTGTGGTACGACTGCAACCCAAGTGACCGCTTTAAACACATCGCACACCGAGCGACTGCTGACACAAATAACTACGTCATACGTCATACGTATACAGATCCAGATCCACGAACATCAGGGTCCACTCCAAACATACGCGGGCGAGCAGACAACCCATTTGCAATGTTTACTTCCTGTGTATTTCGTTACAAGATTCTTATATTACAGATTTCCTCTACGATTTTTTTACATCTGTTTATACATAAGGACTGACATGGTCGATACATGCCAATGGGGTATTAATGATCAATACGAGATGTACTCCTTAACGAGAGGCCTGTGTATTTATAACCACGGATTATACTTACACTAGTTAAAGGTATCTTATATTCTTTCTTCCTCAGTTCCGAGTAGAACCCGCCGCCGTCTTGCTCGGAGAGAGCCTCGTCCGGCTTGCTGCCTGACGGTGGCCGCTGCAGGCTCATGTAGCCGTTCGACACCGGCCTCCGTTCTTAACAAGTAAGTTTTTTTTTAAGATCGTAAAAATACGCAGGATGGAGACCAACACTGCGGTGTTGTGTTAACATTAACTAGAATTGAGCAATGTTTTTATATTGACGGAGAAAAAGATGTATTTAATGAGTGTGATTTCAGTTTTGTTTCTTAAAAAGAAATGTCGGTTTTCATCTAATGTATGTAACTTGGCGTTCGGTCTCTCACAAAGCTGTGACTGTAATACAGTGTTGTGCCGTGTCCGGTGCAAGTTGTTATTGATGCGTCCCTTACCGTATAAGCTGGGTATGATGTCCGGGTCCGCGTCGTCCGCCTCCCGCGAGTCCGGCGAGCGCAGCAGCGGGCCGCGCGCCTCGCCCGCGCCGCCGCCCGCCGCGCCGCGCACCGCCTCCTGCTTCACGGGCGTCGGGCACCGCGCGCCGCGCTCCGCGTACACCGCCTCGCTGTACATCCAATACTCCGTCACCGACGTCCACGATGACCACCCTGTCTACAAGCCTAGCCAAGCATAGTGCGGACAGCAGACCACAAAAACGTATTTTCCCTTTCCAGTTTTTGGATTAGGTATGTTGTGATTATCATACACATATGTACTACAAGATTAACCTTCATCGCAAAAAGGAACAGTTATATTTACCGTGTGCGGAATTGTAACTTTTGACTGTATCGACAATTATTTTGTCATTATTCAGATTTAGCTTCATAAGTATTATAACAATTTAAATTTTGTTGATGTGTGCAACTACTTCTTCTAAGTCGTATTTCCTCATGACTGAGGGTCGTGGTCATCATGTTTTTTGAAACACACGACGACTCTCTTGGCAGTTATAATGGAGTGGTTTGCCATTGCCTTCTCCATTTCACATACTAGTCCGACCACAGACGGTCATGACATAGATATGCAGGTTTCCTCACGATGTTTTCCTTCACCGTCAAAGCACGTGATATTAGTTGGTGTTTTTATGCTAACTGCACATAAATTGGATAATTCATTGGTGCAGGCCGGATTTGAACCCGGTACCTTCGCATTGGAAGGCCGGCGTTTAAACCACTAGGCTATCACGGCTTATATAACTAATGATCAGGAAAAAATATTGATCTATTGTTTTCTGTGAGTCCACTACGATTACTTAAAATTAAGTGTTTTTCTTAGAGCCTTCTTCTATGTTGTATTTCCTCATGAGTGAGGGTCGTGGTTATCATGTGTGATGAAACACACGATGACTCTCTTGGCAGTTATAATGGAGTGGTGTTGCCATTGCCTTCTCCATTTCACATACTAGTCCGACCACAGACGGTCATGACATAGATATGCAGGTTTCCTCGCGATGTTTTCCTTCACCGTCAAAGCACGTGATATTAGTTGGTGTTATACTAACTGCACATAAATTGAAAAAATTCATTGGTGCAGGCCGGATTCGAACCCGGTACCTCCCAAGTGTAAGGCGGGCGTTCAAACCACTAGGCTATCACGGCTCTACTAGTGCAACTACTAGTACAGCTCAAAGTTGGATCACCTGAGCGGGGCGTGCTTGGCGGGCAGGTGGCGGTGCCTGGCGGCGTGCCGGCGGTACAGCACGGCGAGGGTGCCGCACACGGTGGTCGCCAGCAGCGCCGACATGGCCGCCACCGACGCGAGCACCGGCGACATGCCCAGCGCGTTGCTCTCACCTGCTGGATCACACATACTACACCACTATACCCGTTCACTTTGCAAAAGTATGCACAAAGTGTTTTATTGTATAAATTATAAGTAGTAAGTCAAGCTTTTCGCGATCATCAATAATAATCATAGACAACTAGAATCTTAACATCAATCTCTACTTATCTATAACTGCTAAGTTATTAGTGAGTAACCGTGAATTTTTTTAATGTTTATATTTAGTTCATTAATAGATATATCGATATCCTCCTTAGCTTTTACTGATATGTAAAAAAGAGATAAGAGATGAGATTTTTACCAGGTGGTAGGTCTCTGTTGCCGGAGACCGTCCGGGTGGGTACCACCGCAGTGACTATTGCAACCGACAAATAGTAGTGTGCGAACATTACTGTGTTCCGGCTTGAAGGGCGCTGTAGCTAGTGTAATTACTGCGGTAACGAGACAACACCTTATGTCTCAAGCGACGAGCGCAATGTGGTGCAGTGTGTACCATCTTAACTAGCAGCACGTTGTCATGGGCAAGCGTATCACTTATCATCAGGTGAACGTCTTGCTCGTCTCGTCACTAAGTAGTAAAAAAAAAAAGATCAAATCTTGTATTGTATTCAAGGGGATGTTGTTAAAGGTCCTCGCGGCGGCGCGGTGCACGCCGTCGTACGCAAGGACCTCCATTAACATGCAAATGGAGCGCATTATACCGCGGGGCCGCTAATCGAGAGCAATTGTGTCGCGGCCCGGACCGGACGTATGTTATTTTGTAACATAAATTTTAATTACGCCATATTCTAGCTAAAGTGGGTCGCTTTATTACCTTTTAATAGCTTTTTGATTTAAAAAAAAATTGTCCCGCCCATAAAGGCTTTTATGAATCATTCCAAAGGGCCTGCCCCGTACGATTACATACACATACACAATGAAACTGTTAACTCTGAAATAAACCTTGTGTACACGACAAACATTTACTACAGAGAGGTGTGGAAGTACGTATTGTATATATATTATTAGTTGACATATCCTGTAAGATATACATTTACTGAAATTAAATTTTAAGGACTTCATCGCATTTAGTCAGCTCAATGCTGCCGTGACTGCGTAAATAATCCTCTAAGTTATTTACTTTACCATTAGTAAAGCAACGACAGTCCGTTGTGTTTTAATTTTTTTTTAAACTCGATCTTAACTTTAATTTATTATAAGTTTAACTGATAATTTCTAAAAATATTAACACAATTTAAAATTCCTGTTAAACATGTTTCGTTAAATAAAAATCTGTACGCGGGTAGAAAAACTTTTTATACGTATTTTTAAGGAACTGCTTGCTGAGTGCAGCAGGAGATTAGCCTAAGTTAAAATTCATACGGAGACTTGTAAAAAACAAGCGCTAGGAATAATAAAGTTATGCTGTAGTTTTTATATGATTTCTATGAAAATCTTTAAAGCAATGTGAATAATTAGTTATAGTATAATTTTTAAAAGAAAGCCGCGCATTCCGGTGGGGAATTTGTAAAAGTGTAACGTACGAAAAAGGAATTTAAATTAGTTTTAGAATCCACAGCGGATTGACAACGTACTTTTTACCTAGACAGCCTCCTAAATAAAGATTTTATAAATAAAATTATAATGAAAAGCTAATGAATTGGAGAGACTCTTATTCAGCTGTTGACGACAACAGACTGAAACGAATGAAATGAAAGACCAATAAGTACAGCAAAAGACTCAAAGCATTATAAAACTTGGTTGCGTCATAAACGAGCAGTCGATACTCTGCAAAAGCAATGAACTTTATTGCGACTTTAAACGCTCTACTTGACAAATACAGCTCGCAATGAAGCCGTCGCGGTGCGTGTCTACCACCAGCAACGCCGCGACGGTACTATATTGTTGCGTACACTGTGGTACTATGTTGTTGCGTACACTGTGGTACTATGTTGTTGCGTACACTGTGGTACTATATTGTTGCGTACACTGTGGTACTATGTTGTTGCGTACACTGTGGTACTATATTGTTGCGTACACTGTGGTACTATATTGTTGCGTACACTGTGGTACTATATTGTTGCGTACACTGTGGTACTATATTGTTGCGTACACTGTGGTACTTTGTTGTTGCGTACACTGTGGTACTATATTGTTGCGTACACTGTGGTACTATGTTGTTGCGTACACTGTGGTACTATATTGTTGCGTACACTGTGGTACTATATTGTTGCGTACACTGTGGTACTATATTGTTGCGTACACTGTGGTACTTTGTTGTTGCGTACACTGTGGTACTATGTTGTTGCGTACACTGTGGTACTATGTTGTTGCGTACACTGTGGTACTTTGTTGTTGCGTACACTGTGGTACTATATTGTTGCGTACACTGTGGTACTATATTGTTGCGTACACTGTGGTACTATGTTGTTGCGTACACTGTGGTACTTTGTTGTTGCGTACACTGTGGTACTATATTGTTGCGTACACTGTGGTACTATATTGTTGCGTACACTGTGGTACTTTGTTGTTGCGTACACTGTGGTACTATATTGTTGCGTACACTGTGGTACTTTGTTGTTGCGTACACTGTGGTACTTTGTTGTTGCGTACACTGTGGTACTATGTTGTTGCGTACACTGTGGTACTATGTTGTTGCGTACACTGTGGTACTATATTGTTGCGTACACTGTGGTACTATGTTGTTGCGTACACTGTGGTACTATGTTGTTGCGTACACTGTGGTACTTTGTTGTTGCGTACACTGTGGTACTATATTGTTGCGTACACTGTGGTACTATATTGTTGCGTACACTGTGGTACTTTGTTGTTGCGTACACTGTGGTACTATATTGTTGCGTACACTGTGGTACTATATTGTTGCGTACACTGTGGTACTATGTTGTTGCGTACACTGTGGTACTATGTTGTTGCGTACACTGTGGTACTATATTGTTGCGTACACTGTGGTACTATATTGTTGCGTACACTGTGGTACTTTGTTGTTGCGTACACTGTGGTACTATATTGTTGCGTACACTGTGGTACTATATTGTTGCGTACACTGTGGTACTATATTGTTGCGTACACTGTGGTACTATATTGTTGCGTACACTGTGGTACTTTGTTGTTGCGTACACTGTGGTACTATATTGTTGCGTACACTGTGGTACTATATTGTTGCGTACACTGTGGTACTATATTGTTGCGTACACTGTGGTACTTTGTTGTTGCGTACACTGTGGTACTATGTTGTTGCGTACACTGTGGTACTATGTTGTTGCGTACACTGTGGTACTATGTTGTTGCGTACACTGTGGTACTATGTTGTTGCGTACACTGTGGTACTATATTGTTGCGTACACTGTGGTACTATGTTGTTGCGTACACTGTGGTACTATGTTGTTGCGTACACTGTGGTACTATATTGTTGCGTACACTGTGGTACTATATTGTTGCGTACACTGTGGTACTATATTGTTGCGTACACTGTGGTACTATATTGTTGCGTACACTGTGGTACTATATTGTTGCGTACACTGTGGTACTATGTTGTTGCGTACACTGTGGTACTTTGTTGTTGCGTACACTGTGGTACTATATTGTTGCGTACACTGTGGTACTATGTTGTTGCGTACACTGTGGTACTATATTGTTGCGTACACTGTGGTACTTTGTTGTTGCGTACACTGTGGTACTATATTGTTGCGTACACTGTGGTACTATGTTGTTGCGTACACTGTGGTACTATATTGTTGCGTACACTGTGGTACTATGTTGTTGCGTACACTGTGGTACTATATTGTTGCGTACACTGTGGTACTATATTGTTGCGTACACTGTGGTACTATATTGTTGCGTACACTGTGGTACTATATTGTTGCGTACACTGTGGTACTATATTGTTGCGTACACTGTGGTACTATATTGTTGCGTACACTGTGGTACTATGTTGTTGCGTACACTGTGGTACTATATTGTTGCGTACACTGTGGTACTATATTGTTGCGTACACTGTGGTACTATATTGTTGCGTACACTGTGGTACTATGTTGTTGCGTACACTGTGGTACTATATTGTTGCGTACACTGTGGTACTATATTGTTGCGTACACTGTGGTACTATATTGTTGCGTACACTGTGGTACTATGTTGTTGCGTACACTGTGGTACTTTGTTGTTGCGTACACTGTGGTACTTTGTTGTTGCGTACACTGTGGTACTATATTGTTGCGTACACTGTGGTACTATATTGTTGCGTACACTGTGGTACTATGTTGTTGCGTACACTGTGGTACTTTGTTGTTGCGTACACTGTGGTACTTTGTTGTTGCGTACACTGTGGTACTATATTGTTGCGTACACTGTGGTACTATGTTGTTGCGTACACTGTGGTACTATGTTGTTGCGTACACTGTGGTACTATATTGTTGCGTACACTGTGGTACTATATTGTTGCGTACACTGTGGTACTATATTGTTGCGTACACTGTGGTACTATGTTGTTGCGTACACTGTGGTACTTTGTTGTTGCGTACACTGTGGTACTTTGTTGTTGCGTACACTGTGGTACTATATTGTTGCGTACACTGTGGTACTATGTTGTTGCGTACACTGTGGTACTATGTTGTTGCGTACACTGTGTACTATGTTGTTGCGTACACTGTGGTACTTTGTTGTTGCGTACACTGTGGTACTTTGTTGTTGCGTACACTGTGGTACTATATGTTGCGTACACTGTGGTACTATGTTGTTGCGTACACTGTGGTACTTTGTTGTTGCGTACACTGTGGTACTTTGTTGTTGCGTACACTGTGGTACTTTGTTGTTGCGTACACTGTGGTACTTTGTTGTTGCGTACACTGTGGTACTATATTGTTGCGTACACTGTGGTACTATATTGTTGCGTACACTGTGGTACTATATTGTTGCGTACACTGTGGTACTATATTGTTGCGTACACTGTGGTACTATATTGTTGCGTACACTGTGGTACTTTGTTGTTGCGTACACTGTGGTACTATATTGTTGCGTACACTGTGGTACTATGTTGTTGCGTACACTGTGGTACTATGTTGTTGCGTACACTGTGTACTATGTTGTTGCGTACACTGTGGTACTATGTTGTTGCGTACACTGTGGTACTATATTGTTGCGTACACTGTGGTACTATATTGTTGCGTACACTGTGGTACTTTGTTGTTGCGTACACTGTGGTACTTTGTTGTTGCGTACACTGTGGTACTATATTGTTGCGTACACTGTGGTACTATATTGTTGCGTACACTGTGGTACTATATGTTGCGTACACTGTGGTACTTTGTTGTTGCGTACACTGTGGTACTATGTTGTTGCGTACACTGTGTACTATGTTGTTGCGTACACTGTGGTACTTTGTTGTTGCGTACACTGTGGTACTATGTTGTTGCGTACACTGTGGTACTATGTTGTTGCGTACACTGTGGTTACTATGTTGTTGCGTACACTGTGGTACTATATTGTTGCGTACACTGTGGTACTATATTGTTGCGTACACTGTGGTACTATATTGTTGCGTACACTGTGGTACTATGTTGTTGCGTACACTGTGGTACTATGTTGTTGCGTACACTGTGGTACTATGTTGTTGCGTACACTGTGGTACTATATTGTTGCGTACACTGTGGTACTATGTTGTTGCGTACACTGTGGTACTTTGTTGTTGCGTACACTGTGGTACTTTGTTGTTGCGATGATGGGCTACTTTTTTTGAACGCCCTGAACCGACTACCTTTTTTACTAAATAGCGGTCATTGTCCAGGATTTTTGTTATCTCATACGGCTCGCTGAATTTGAGATCCAACGAAGTTTGATTACGAGGATTATTTTTTATGAGCACATAATCACCACGCTGGAAATGATGGATCCTAGCCTTTTTTGAATTGAAACGTTGCCTGTCCTGTTCTGCATTTTGTGATATCTTGTGTTGAACATGGTTAGTGAGTGCTTCAATATCAATAGTCTGCTCGTCCGTATTTACTAAATTGAGTAGCTCTGGAGGGACACAATGCTTTCGCCGAGTGAGCAAAGTAAGTGGAGCCACGCCTGTCACACGATGCGGAGTGCAGTTTATTGCTAGCTGAAGTTCGTCAATCGTTGTATGCCACACTTCTGTTTCATAATTCTTGATCATAGTTAAAGTATTTTTTAGTGTAGCTACGACGCGTTCTACTTGTCCATTTGCTCGGCTGACTCCTGGTGCTATAGTATGGATGTCTATACCTACCCTATCGCAGTAGATCTTGAATTCACCCAGGAACTCTCTTCCACCGTCGACTATTATTTGGACCGGAGTACCGAATAGATGAACCGTACGCTTTAGGGCAGCTAATGTGCTGGGCGGGTTCTTATTAGTTGCATAATAGAATAGCACGTATTTTGTAAATGCATCTACGGTGATAATCACATACTGTTGGTCGTTGGATGTTCCCATCTTGCCTGTTATATCCATGTGTATGACTTGAAAAGCAGCAGACGGTTTCTGAATTGGGTGCATTTGTGCTTGTACCGCACCAGATGCTCCTTTCGATGTCCTGCAGATCACGCAATTATCAACAAATTTGCGTACCTTTGTGCTCATGCTGTCAAACCAGTGGCTGTCCTTAATTTTCTGCAACGTCTTTTCCCAGCCCGGGTGTTTCAATGCGGTGTGGAAGGAGTTTATCAAACTCCACTGAAAAGACCTGGGTACCACTGTGCAGTGCCTGTGTCCGAAGGTTGGATCTTGTAAGATCCGCTTGAGGACATTGTTTTCTAGTATGTAGCCGTTGCTTGGATGTTATTACTCATACCGTCCATTATAGCTCGTAGTGTTTCATCACGTCGTTGTTCAATTTTCAGCCAGTCTAGATCTCTGGTCATTATATTTACTGTGAGCTCGACCGGGTTCCTACTGAAGTAGTCTGCGTGTTGAAGCTGTTGACCCTTGCGGTATTCAACCTCAAAATTATAGTTTTGTAAAAATGCCCACCAACGATGGATTCTGGGGAGTAGGTCCTTCTTGTGTTTGGACGCTTTTAGTGCATTACAATCTGTGATGACTGTAAACTTACGTCCATAAAGATATTGCCGGAAGTGTTTTATCGCTCGAACTACTGCCAAGGTCTCCAATTCATAAGAGTGATAGCGACTTTCGTTTCAGTAGTTCTCATGCTCATGAAGGCAACTGCATGTGTCGTCCCGCAATTAGTTGTACCAGTACTGCTCCGAATCCCAAATTACTTGCATCTGTGTACAATTGAATAGGTGCTTCCTCTTGGAATAGTGTAAGTACCGGAGTTGATGTTAGGCACTGAATGACCTTCTCTCTTGCTTGCTCCTGGCGCTCGTTCCACTCCCATTTAGCCCCTGATTTGGTCAACTCATATAGTGGTATCATTATGCGTGAGAAGTTTGGTATAAATTTTCTAAAGTAGCCAGCCAATCCACAAAATTGTCTTACTTGTCTGGGTGTTGTTGGTACCGGCGATTTTACCAAAGCATCTATTTTCCTTGGGCTTGGCCAGACTTGTCCGTTAGATACTACGTTACCCAAATACTCGATTGAACGTTTGAAAAAACTACATTTATCAGCATTAATGGAAAAACCAGCGTCTTGTAATGCTATCAGAATACGTTCTATGTTTGATAGCCCTTCTGCGATATTTTCACACCTGCTTAATACGTCATCGACGTAGACTTGAGCTGCATTCCCTATTAACGGGCTTAGAGCTCTATTGATGCATCGTTGATAGACTGAACATGCATTACTCAGTCCAAATGGCATAGTCGTATATTCATACAGTCCATCCGGTGTGACAAAGGCCGTCTTTTCAATTGACGATTCTGCAATAGGTATTTGGTGAAACCCTGCTGCCATGCCAAAGGTTGTGAAGAATTGTCCCTTGGCCAATTGATCAATTTGGTCTGAAATTAGAGGAAGCGGGTAATGGTCCCGTAAGGTATTAGAGTTAAGTTCCCTGAAATCCACGCACATGCGGTCGTCACCATTCTTCTTCTTCACTAAGATGATGGGACTGGAGTATGGAGACTTGCTTTCGCGTACAATACCATGCCCCATCAACTCTTTTACAATGGCTCGCACCCTTTCTCGTTCGATTGGACTGAGCCTGTAAGGTCTTCGTTCTACATATTTATCTGGATTCTTCAAGCGGATTTCCAGTTCACCAGTCTTGACACGAGTTGTTGGATACCCTCTGATAAACAAATGCTGATATTTGTTTAGAAGTGTGCGTAATTTAGTGATGTCTTCTTCATTTGTGAGGTCACAATCCAATTTATCGAAAACCGGATTTATGCAATGAACTTGATTGATATGTGGCTGACGTGTTAGCCTCGTTCCGCCCGAAGTGATCGTCATAGTTAGGTTCGTATTATTTATCAAGTTCATACCCACTAAAATATCTGTAGTCATTTCGTAGTCTGCCACTATGTGAAACTGTAATTCAACGTTGATGTTATCGATGACACCTATCGTTACCAGTGTAGCTATTGAAAGTACAGGAAATTGTCCAATTCCTTTCAAGTAATCCGCCGTTTGCAGTCTTTTTCCGGGTATTTGAGCTGCTATGGATTCTCGTATAAGTGAGCATTCTGCGCCACTATCAAAGATTGCCTGAAAATTCTTTGATCCAAACTTCACCTGAATTGGAGCTAGTTTTGATCCAGCCACGTAATTTACATTTGATGTCAATGATCGTTGACGTTTAAAGCATGTTTCAAAAGTGTGACCTGTATTTTGCAGAATGAACAGATTGTAGTTTTATTGTTCTGGTAGGAAGTTACTTCTTTCGTGTTGATCTCGGTTGATGTTTTGTTCCTCTGTTCGGGCTTTGATTCGGCAACCTTGTTATAGTAACATTCGTTGGTGGTGTGATTAGCTCTTTTGCAGATACGGCAGGACGAATTCGATGTAGTTGAATTCGAAAAACGAGGACGCTTATTGAACTCATATTATTTGAGCCCTGGTGAAAACGCTTTATGGTTCTTATTGATGATGCAACAGATATCAATTCTGGTACTGTTGTGGCCCTCGTGTTAAGTAGCTCGATCCTAAGTTTCTCGTCATTCACACAACCAATAACTGCTTCGACTGCATCTTCATTTGATAGCTTATCTTTGGTGATCCTTCTCCACAAGACCCAAGCTCGTGACAAGAACTCGGAGATGTCCTTCGAAGAGTCGTACACATGTTCTCTGAATCGAGTCTCGAGAATAGCGGTTTCTGGCTCAAATGTCATGATAAGATTGTTGCGCAGCTCAGCCCACGAAGCTGTAGTGACCATCCAATCGTCAACCCACATTTTCGCTCTTCCTTTTAAGAGGCTGCCAACTTTCATGCGTATGTCAAAGTCGTTGAGTCGATAAGTCTCGATGGCTTTGTCGATATGTTGACACCACTCACGTACTCCCACATTAGTATCGGGGTCAAATGATAGTAGGTAAATATCATTAATACGTATCTTAGTTTCCGCTGGTGTATTTAAGCTTTCCGACATTTGCTGCATTACATGCATCATCTGCATGATGAATTGTGGTGGTATGTTGTTCATCGGTGCGTCAACAAATGCAGATTGTGGCTGTTCCTGTTGCAAGTAACTCGCAGTATTGCCTGTAGTATTTAGACCATGGTGTGGTTCTGCTTGTAATGTAACTTCAGGTTGATGCTGAGCGGAGGCAGCATGTGATCCCACTTCTGATGACGGAGTGTCCGAGGCAGTGATGTTTTTAAAAATAATGACATCGGCATTGCCGACGTCATTCTCATTATTTTCCATAGTGATGTTAATGAAAAACTTGCTTCTTCGACACTATCTTTTTACTTAGGAACAGGCGTACAAGCACAACTCTAGAGTTCTACACTGTACGGCCGCTCGCGCCCGAATGAGCTTTGCGATAGCGGCCACTCGTATTTATATCTAGAGTAGGGAAAGGAGAGGGGGTAGTTATAACAAGAGTGGGAAGGGAGAGAGGGTAGTTTGTTTTTTACAAATACTTTTAAACGGTTGTTTACATGCATCGTTCTTATATAACGATAAATCAATTATTTTAGCATTAAGAAAATAATTATGATTCAATTTTCATTAATTTGTTAAGTAAATAGTATTGTTGCGCCGATATATATATTTATTTATTTATTTATTGGAGACAAACAGAAACAAAAGTGGAAAAAATACAAACAAAATTACAAAAATAGTTACATTTGCTTCCTTAAAAGCCTCACTAAGAACATTGTGATGTATGGAACTAAGCAACATGGATTTAACGAGTATATATATATATATATATATATATGTAGGATTGGAACTGTATGGAATGTAAGCAGGTTGTAAGGAGATAGCGTGAACCAAGAAGGATGGAAGGTAATTAAAAAGCAAAGGGAAAAACAGTGGAAGAACAGAGTGTCAGTGCGATAACGGGAACGAGAGGATATAGAAAAGCGTGATGGTGATTGCGTGGATTGCTGGTTTAGATCACGACGCCTAAATCCCACATATATATAATATATATTATTGTTAAGTTCGTCGATGGTATAAATTGATGATAATAACCTTTTACTTATTTTCTTTTTCGCATCATAAGTTGTTATATGATAGTATTGTAGATTTTCGCGATTCCGTGAAAATGAAAATGGAAAATGTATTTATTTCAGCAAAGCTTACAATGTTAGTACAATATGATGACATTGACTATAAGGTAATTTTAGTTTGCGTACCGGTTTTAATTAAGTTTTAACTATTGGGTTCCTCACTAGGCGATGCCTGTATCGAGGAAACCCGGGGTACACACCTACGGGCACATATAGAATTCTAGAATTTGATTGGCAGTAACTGTTTAGTACTGCAGTGAATAATGAATTGAACAGAACTGACCAGTGTACTTGGCCTGTCCCCGCAGCGTGACGGTCTCGATGGTGGTGACGTCGCTGCGGCCCTTGGCGTTGAGCGCGTACAGGTCGATCCGGTAGCTGACGCCGGGCGGCAGGCCGCGCACCTCGAAGTACGGCGGCGTGCGGTTGGTGGACACGTTGTAGCGCACCTGCGACAACCAACGCAACTCTAAACATGTTACATCAAACTTACTAATCACATCTCCGTTCTGTAAACATACCAAACCATCGGACTGATATATTGCAAAACGGCATCAATACAACACTTTCATAATGGAATTAATCCGCTATGACCTTCATCTGTATCCTGTCATACAACATTGATTGGTAAGTTTAATTAATCTTCACGACAACCCTCCAACCTCCCATGGCCCCACCGACCCAAAAGTCATACGGGCCGAATCGCGGGAAAGCATACGCGGTCTAGCCTCAGTTCGGCACCACGTACACCTTCTTGACTCCCTACAAGTTATTTATTCTCTCTCCTTGTCCCTATGTGTCCACTCTCCTCCCTTCCGGGCTGGACGTAACAAGCACACCGTCGACTCCGCTCGTCACGCTACTTCTCCGTGCGTGCCACTCGTGCGCAAAATCTTCACGACACTTGTGAATGACTGTTAGTTGTCGAATTGTAACTTACCGCAAGCGATGGCAACTCGAGTAGCTCCATGAGGAAGGTCTGCGGCAGGCCACCGTCGAAGTTCTCCACGCATTCTACGTACAGTGAATCTATGCTTTGGTTCGCAACCGAACAATTCTGGAGCTGGAACGGGCGACCTGTGGGAAGATTCATATTACTGAGCACAAACACTTAAGCTGTACGATACCGGATGTGCAGTAGCGGAGTACTTCTCTGAAGAGATCATTTGCCGATGTAACTAAATTACAGTATCTGTCGCTGCATTCAGACACACTTCATGATCGTAAAAAGAGAACAGCTGTGGTGGAACCGAACCGAGCACTCGCCGGCTTGTGTTCAGCTGGCGTGACTCCAGCCGTGCTGCAGCGGCACGTCCATCACTTCAGCACAGCTTTTAATTACAGGAGCGTGCAAATTTACATTTAATTACTCGCCCACCCACTTTGTACACAATCAGGTGCGATGAAAAAAACACCTTGAAGTTATGAATGTGAAATCTAAATGTGATGTTTTAAATATGCTGAACGGTTTAATTACGTAGTCATTATATTTTCGTATTACAAATTATTAATCAATAGCTGCTACACCAGCACTACATGTATACATTGCGTGTTCGTCTCAATTTGAAGTTAATTCAAAGGGAGGCTAACAACATGGTACTTATAATAAAGTGACTGCTGTCTAAAGATCTTTTATAGCATTAGGGACGAGTAAGACCTACCCAGTGGTAAGTGATATGTTTTCTAAGGGAAATCTTTATCACTAAGCAAGAGTCTACAAGGATCGCTAATTAAGAATAATGTGCTATTAATTATACTCACCAGCCACCACCAGCTGGAACACGCACGGCACCTTCTGCTGTCCGATCGCATTCTCACCGAAACACGCCAGGGTTCCGTACTCCATGTCTGTGGTGGGCGTGTAGTTCAGCGTGGAGATGTTCCCGTGGCTGTTGTATAATCTGTGTAAACGGCAGATATTGTTAATCGAGACGATGTGACCAAAGAAGAAACTCTACTGATGTTTATGCAATACAAGAGAATCAGTACTAAAAATTAAAGCGATTGCTGAATATTATTTATAAAAAAATCTCCGTTGATTCACTTAAAAGACATCCGATGTTCTTTGTCCCTTGAAAGTTAATCAGATATGCACAAAGAGTCCAGACGGAGAAGCTTTCTTGGAAAAGCTTTTGATATTACCTTGTGATTATTTTAAATATTAAATTGTGAAGAATCTAATTTTCTTTAAAAATGTACAGCCAACGGCTACGGGCCGGCCGGCTTGCGTTCAATGCCGGCGGAGTGTCGAGCTCTACCTCCAACTAATAGCAACCGCTGTAGATGGGAATCACTAAAATATACGCGGTTTCATCTTAATATGCATATACATTAATGTAAAATAGAATTAGAAAAAGAAATTTCATTAAAATAAAACGTTAGAAATTTGGAAATTTTTCTTTACATTTTTTTTACCTTCTTTTGAACATCTTGGACATCAATTGCAGCCGTATCGCTTACCATTAGGGTTGGTGCATCTCTTTATTATTGAAATGTTAGTTGTGTATAACGATTCGTATAATGTCCGTGTACATACCTCGGCGGGAGCTCCGTCTGTTCGCCAGAGTTGTTGAAGGTCCAGTGGAAGGAGACCAGGGCCGGGTTAGCGTCCACCGCGCAGTGTAACGCGACGGTCTCGTGCTTCAGGGCTCCGTACAGCTCGTTGTCCTTCCTCTCCGCGCACACTGGTGCATCTAGGGGTGAAAACAACATGAGAGATGACCTTTGACACAGTTATGAAAGAAGAGCTCATGAAAAGAGCAGTAACTCCTCCTATGCATCATTCAGCGCTCGCCAACTCGAATGTCATCTATAATTCCTGTTGGAGAAGTCTATGTTTAGCACTAGACATTAACAGGCTGGAACGATGATTAATTATTAACAATTAATAACTTACAGATCTACTTTTTAACTCTGATGAATAAAATGGAGCATTTTACAAGAATTTAGCGTCTAAGTCAATGTGTCTGTCAATGATGTCTATTGAATGTTTCAAAACTATATCACTCATTTTACTAATTAGGCTGTCTTGAATGTAAATTACTTGATCTGCGTATCAATCTCCAAATTAATATATACACTTATCGCTAATTGCGTAGAAAATTTAATTCTAAACAATTTCCTCTTCTCGTTTTCAATGGTTACACCAAAGCGGCGCACTGTGCGAACAGGTCGAGAACTTTGAATAATTACTATCTGTCAGACAATAGTAAACGATTTTATATACGAGTAGCACTAAATAAACCAGAAACTATTCGGAACCAGAACTACAATACCAATAAAACAATTCCGCGCCAACAATGCGCCGTTTAAGTGAGGATCGTCGCGGAGACCAGGTCCTCCGCGCCCGCCCCGGAGACGCAGACGCGCGCCGTTCGGTAAAGTAACCGAATAAATTATAGCAGGGAACTAGATGGATGGCGCCGCGCCCCGGTTGTATAATCTCAGTGCTTAGGGCTGCGCACCAACCCCGACATAATTACCATGTGCAGGCAGTTTAATGAGCAACGTAATATCTCCGGAGACATCCGGTTAACCGCCGTTTTGAGTTCCTTAACCGCTAACAGAGATATTGCATTATCTTTGAAACGAGTAACGCTAAGACCGAAATTTCTTTTTCGATATATATATAGATCAGAAAGTTAATTGTACATAAACAATACTCGAGCTCGGCTTCAGTTGATGGAGTACCTTCCACGTATTTTATGTACATTAGCTTTTCTTTTACTTCCTAGCGCAACACAGTGTCTTTTAACATTCCATAAACACATCGCAGGAAAACCGTCATATTCCGAGAACCTTTCCTTGCAAACATTTGCGACGCCTGCCAATCCGCACTTGGCCAGCGTTGTGGATTATGGCCTCGACGATCTCCTTGTTAGAGAAGGCTTTGTGTCTCAGCAGCGAGACCGTAAAGTGGGCTGTATACATATATTGACCATAAACAAAGGTCTGTATTGTTTCGAAACCTAACAATTACGAAAACTATTTCCCAGTGTATCCCGAAGAGCAATCATATAAATCAGCCCCCACAAACAATTGCCGCGTATAAATAAAGCGCGAGCGTTGAGACGCCGCGAGCGATAAAAATATATTTATCGCAGACAACAAAACACATTGTCTCGATGTAACATTCACGGAGCGGCTCCTCGTAAATTTCACAAATTAATATTATCCCGGGCGCGGCCGTTTGCCCTGTAAATTGTAGGAAGCCAGTTGTAAATTGGACAGTTTAACCGATTCAGACTCCCGCAGCGAACGCTCTTATTTATCTACAGACCCCGAGACTGCGCGCCGTAAAATCTTATTACGTCGGTGCATCAGCGAGTGCATGTGACGCTGCAGCCGCGCAATCTGCAGTAACGCCCGCTAACGCCACTTCGCGGGAGTGCCGCGGCGGCCTAGCATTTGTCGGCATTACCTTCGAAGTTTTATAACTATTTGAAATTTTGCGGTGTTCAATGCAACTTTGGCTCACTTACCTTTAACAAGATTGCTTGTAAACTTGTAATGATTTACGTAGAACTATATAAAAATTCGTTAGCAGTGAGTGATACAGAATTGTGTTGCAGTAGTAATCCGTCATTATCGTTTATACAGCAGCGGTGGCTCGGCTCCCCCGTAACTCTATGCAATAGTTCGGTATACTGACATCGTATCTGCAGCGACACCGGGTTGCTGGTGCCTTTGCCTTCGCTGTTGGCCGCCATGCAGGTGTAGTCGCCGGCCGCGTCGCGCGTGACGCTCTGCAGCACGAGGCTCTGCGCGCTCAGGATCACTCCGGACGCCTCGTTGTGGAAGATCTCCGTGCTCTGTCACAATGAAATTGACGTTGAAACTACTAAAATACGTTTCAATATTATTGTGTCTCTACCCTCGCACGCGTTGAATTCAAACGATGTCCAAGTTACAGATGCAAGAAGAAGATATTATGTTTTTTTACACTTGTAACTAAAGAAATGATCCTCTATAAAAATGTTTGTGTCACACATCTTTTTTTACTGAAAAATAGTAACAAAGTAAGACAATAATTAAAGCTAACAAATATTGTACTTTTTAGATTAACTCATCATTATTAATTTTAACTCTATTTCCTTAACATTATTCACAACGTTTTACAGCAAAACGAAGTAACCGCTTCGGCCGGTCTGATAACCGTGCAGCAATAAATCTAAATGCAAGTAAATTTCCCGCGACTAACATAAATATACTAAACTGTTAAACACCACTCCGTAACAAAGGAAAAACGGAAGCCGCTGCAATTTCGAGAAACAAGCGAAGGATACATTAAACAAGACTAGCTCGCAAGATACGTAGTCGTAAGTAACGCCGGCACCTTAGTTAGCTTTAAATTAAATTAACAGCTGGCGGCGCTCCGCCGGGCGCTGCACCGCGCGCGCGACGGCGCTGACACTCTTACTTAAGTGAATGCACAACCCTTTGGGAGCAGGTGATCCGCGAAGTAACTGCACTCCTGCAAGCGGGAGCCCTTGCGGCACTAACGGTGATCACTCGCTGAGGAAGTCCATCAACACGCTAGACTGATGCCTAGGTCTATACAACCAGGTGTGTTTTTACCAGGTGGTAGGTCTCTGTTGCCGGAGACCGTCTGGATGGGTACCACCGCAGTGACTATTTCAACCGCCAAATAGTAGTGTGCGAACATTACTGTGTTCCGGTTTGAAGGGCGCTGTAGCTAGTGTAATTACTGGGGTAACGAGACTTAATACCTTATGTCTTAGCGACGAGCGCAATGTGGTGCAGTGTGTACCATCTTAACTAGCACCGCGTTGTCATGGGCAAGCGTATCACTTACCATCAGGTGAACGTCTTGCTCGTCCCGTCGCTTAGTAGTATAAAAAAAAATATACAAAATTGATAGTTTTTTCACTTTAACTGTTTCTTGACACGGAAACGATTGACATTACCATAAGATAAAGTGACTTTGTTTTAGTCTTCTCTTACTCACTTGTTTAACTCCCAACTTCCTCATATTATTAAGTTGATTAGAAACAGAGTAGACTTGAGCATAGTTAATCAACTACCTTTCTACTAATATCAAATGAAATTTGAAATTCATTTCAATTAGATTGCCACTCTAACATCTATAATTACGAATGCCTTCATCTTACCAGAAACGATCAATGCGATTGGTTTTGGTCAGTTGCTAATTGAATTTAATATTACTACACAGTAGCGATCTGTTAGCTACACCCGAGGCTACCGAGGTGCCTCGAAGCCCTTTGTTAAGTTTAGGACAAAAGACAACCACGGTTTAATAGCGATTTGATATTTTAGTCTATTTTCACGTCAGGTTATAACGTTATCAAAAGCTCCGCTTTGATATTTAATATTAAACATTTCGGAAATTCCATTCGACGAACAGAATTTATGGTACTCCGAAATATTCCAAATTAACAATCGAAACTATATCGTTGTATTTAGTACACTAATAGATATACTGTAGATGTGATTAATACAATTACACTTTAACAATGATTTTGAATAATCAAGCCTTTCATTAAGTTATCCTTTGAAAGGTATTATATAAATATTTTTACATAACTACTTATAAATTAAAGCTACGGGGCCAGTTTCCACATTAAATTGATCAGACCAGGGTCCACGGAGGCAGAGCTAACAAAAATGAGTGTAAAGACACAAAAACAAATATGATTTTCAATTACATCAATAGTATTAATAGATACAAAAATGTTCTCATTTAATATTAACACGTAACTTACTTATCATTAAAAATATTAACGGCAAAAGCTTACAGATATTAGTACCTATCTAATTTTGACTTGTATTAAAATCAATTTCAAAAGAGAATATCAAATTAATCGAGTGTCTTGTTTGTTTTTCAAAATATTTCGTGTATTTACTCGTAATTCCAATATCGCGTTAGATGCGAGATGACCATTTAACTTTACTAATTAAAAGTTTAACATATAATAATTCAAAAAGTTTTTTAATTAAGTTAAAGCCTAATGTAAATACGAATGGAGGAGGTATTTTGGTAACTTACAATATTTGCATTTCGAGGGTCAAAATTTAATTAAAAGTTTCGGATTCTTGAGAGCGTCTAAACTACAAAAATTATTTCACCACTTTAGCAGAGCCTTAGAATTATAAACTACAACGTAAATATCTTTATATTATATGGGAAAAGTGGTACATCTTTATGTGGAATTTACGAGTATCTTTTGTAAAATACCAGAGGGCAACACTCACGTCGTGGAACCAAACCAATCGATGCGTCCGGGGGTTCGCCCGCACCGTGCACTCGAAGTACACGTCGTCCCCCTCCTTTATTTCGTTTGGGTTCAAATTGGATCCCATCTTGAGATCAACGATCGGGACATCTGCAACGAAACACTTCGATTAGAATAGCCATCGCCGCCTGATTCAAATAGATCAGTTGCACAGGGAATCCGGGCGTGTAGCAACACGGACCGAGCGGTCACTTGCTTCTAAGTTTTTATTATACAATGTACGGGTGGTAGGTTACTGTGTAATGAATTAAATAGATAGTAGCTTAGTTGTCGTCATTTCCCTATGTTGATTATCTTCAATGATTTCCAAACTGAAGCAAAGCGATGTGTACATTCAATAATTTATTTTTGGAAGCAGATAAAGATTGCGATGATACCTACTTACCAACATGCTTTACGGCTACAGACCTACCATCTGTTGATCAGTGTATAGATGCTATTTAACAATAAAGCTACTGTACCTAGTATATACTTAGTCCTAAATTAAATTTGATAAAGACACAATAAGAAAGGCTAATTTCAAAAAACGTAAGCAAGGACCAATAACATTACATGATTATGCAATGCCATTGGGCATATGAATTATTACGACAGTAATTATTACCCAGATCTACTTTTATGAGTGGAGTAGTCAAATATAAAGTAGTGGTATCATATTTTTATATCACCAATAAAATCTATTCCCTGGAATGTATTGAGAGTCGATCGCAATAAAATAAAAGATATAAAGACCGTGTTATTGTACGAGCGATACATTGAAATGAGCAAACATTCGTTTTGGGTATGTCGTTTACTTGTTTTTAGATCCGTTCCTAATTTCGAATAAATTATGTTACTTTTGGTATTGTAATAAAATTGTGATGTACCATTCGTAAGGAATACGATTTCAGAAATAAATATAATTGATTTTTCATAGTTAGTTACAATTACGCTTTACTCTTCTTGAGTTCTCTAACTTTATTTACGCGTGAAAAGTGTTGAACTAAATGAAATAGAATATTTAAGACGTGAAAGCAAAACTGAATTTACATTTTTGAATAAATTGCGCGCGCATTCAGTTTGATGATGACAGTAAGTAAAATTTTATGTATGATAATAACATCTGTCAAAATAAAGGCAACGTTCATTGCTTTCGTACTTACAGTGGAGTGAATATCATAAATTATGAAGGAATTTGAGAATACATTTTGGCAAACGCTAACTCTGTAAGTCTAAATAAAAACGAGTACTACGAGAAGTTATTACTACCAGCGTTAAGCTAGCCTGCAGTAACTTGCTGGAGACTTACCAGAACGACGACCTACCCGACACAGATGTAATGACATTTTCTGTTCGCCCACAACCTCGCGAGGGCATTTAATTAAAATTTATGAAGCAATATAAAGTTAAGACGGAACAAATTATTAATATCTCCCGGCAGGAGGATTATCTCGAGTGGTCCGCGACAACTTTGACCTCCTTATACCTCGACGTGTCATCTCCAGAGATTTATTAAAATCTTACCGGAAGGTATCCAACCCCGTGCGGGTCCAAGACAAAATCTTTTCAAATTTTGTGGACTGCTAAAGTAAATTGTCCGCGGGATAACAATCCAATTTTGTAATTACGAGGTTTTTCCGATCTTTATACGCAGAGTTTCAGTTTTGAAAGTACCGATACTAGAAAAAATACTTTGGTAACCTGTATACCATTACCACCACGTAGAAAAAAAGCTGGTTTTATCGCTTAGTTGCAAAAAACACTAAAGGTCAGTGTGATAGTAACATCATTCAATATTATAACTTAATGAACACACACTTAGATAAAATGGTAAATTTTCCGCAGTTCTTATACATAACTTTAAACTTTAGAATGTTGGAATACAAAAAACTCAATGATTTTATTTTACGCAACGCATTTGAAGCTAATCTCTATCTTCTTCTTCTTCTCAATTGATGGCATGAGCACGGTTTGTGCGTGAGCCAATGTCATGTGTACATACACAATAAAAGAATATAAATCCATTAAAAATTGTCTGCGTGGTCAATCGTTCATGTTCTCATCTTTTCATCTTCGCAATTGATGGCGAGAGTTATATATAGACGTATAAAATAAAAGGATACAAATTCTTAAAAAATTGTCTGCGTGGTCAATTCGTCCGCCATGTTTCAAGTCTAATCTCTATCTTAGTGATGTTGATCTGTTTCGGTAAATAGTAAAAGTGTATACATTTATGTTTAAATCAGTTACAAGCTGGGAAGGGGTATTTTTTACGTATTTTCAGTTCCATACAAAAGTGCGACAACTTAATTTCAAATGTCGAATGTGAAACTGTTCACTTACAGTGCACATTCAACCTCCACTTATCCTCGACGGCTGAATCCGGTATGTGTTTGTTCTCAGCGCGGCACGTCAAATATTTGCCGTCGTCTTCCACGCCCGGCACCAGGCTTAGCACGCTGAGTGTCTCGTTGTTCTCCGAGAACTGCGAAACGACAACACCTTATTGAAATTCTAAGCGGAGCTTCGAACTTGCATCGTGCGACGTTATTGTTTACTTTGCTTCCATACTGTTATTAACACCAAAAAAATTAAATGTTCCATCACTCCCAATCAAAAAGAATCAAAAATTAGATAATAATTTCACAAAAATACTCATTTTAACAGGGGCTAAATGGATTTCTTTAAATTAAAGCTAAACAAATCTTGAACAAGTGTTTTTCAAAAAAAACTAGGAATATGGTCCAACCGAATTCTAAAACCTTTTTTTCAGAGGTTAAATGTAGATGCGAGGATTAAACAAAAAAAAAATTAAGGTTACCGAACAAAACAGTAAAGAGATTTGTTTGTAAGTCATCACTTAATGAAGAATAGTTAGAAAACAATAAGACAAAGTTTAACATACGCACGAAAAAATTAAACGGAACGGATGTTTAATAATGAAAATCGTTAAGAATTCAAAACAAAGACTTCAAAAAGCCACCATTGAAAGTTTCACAAAAAAGAAACAAAGTGAAAGAAAACACAGAGAGAAGCCGCAGTAACGACATCATATTATTCGCAAAAACATTGCAGGAACAATGGGGGGCGGGGGACATTGTGCAGGGGGCAGGGTACGAGGGAAACGTGATGATGGGGGAGGAGAGGACGGGAGAGGAGTGTAGACTGGAGAGGAATCTATTAATTAAGACACAATGGGGGCACGTTGGTTAGACAAAGAACGTTACGCTTACGTTTTTCGCCATCCGCTTCAGTTGTCTATTATTCTTCCACCAAGTGACAGTCGCCTCCGGCCTGGAGCCGGTCGTCTTGCATTCCACTTCGTACCTCTTATCAGCCGACACCTGCTTCTCCTTCGTCAGTATCGTAACCGTTATCGGTTTCACTGAAAGCGACCGCGGCCGTTAGCTCAACTTGTACGATGTATATTTAAAATAGAAAACAATCACTGTTATGAAAACGTTAGCTGCGACTATTGCAAAGTTGAGATGAAAGTCTAGAGAATGGGACTGGATGAATCTAATGAGAGTTCCTGGAGCGAAAATTAGCTAGTCTAATTACTGGGGTAACGAGACAACACCTTATGTCTCAAGGCGACTAGCGCAATGTGGTGCAGTGTGCACCATCTTAACTAGCACCGCGTTGTTATACAAGCGTATCACTTACCATCAGGTGAACATCTGGCTCGTCTTGTCGCAAAGTAGTATAAAAAAAATGATAGGTTCATATTCTTTTTAAGCTGCTTCTTAGACTACCGGTAGTTAGCGGTCAGATTACTATATTTTCCCTTCTGCGCTGTAATAGTGGCCGATGGAAGTAATACAACTATTCGAATATTGCAATACATCAGAAGAGTTCTTGAAAGGTTTACCTAAGTGACTCACAAGTAAAGTTAGCGGGGGCCGGGGGGCGGTCGCTTTGGTGTTGTGTAAAGCTTTTACACATAATCGATCACAGTGCTTTGTTAGCCGTCAGTTGCTATGACGTTAAGTGTTGTGGATTAGTTTATTACAGCCCACTTCGCATGTTACCGATGTTTCAGGCTGCATATTTGAATACTAATTAAATGCATGTAATGTGTGCCGGCTCCGTAACCACTTCCTTTTCATAAAAGAACTGAAACGTTTCCTTTGCGTTAATGTAGATAATTATAACGCAAATGTTAATTTCTAACTAACGCTGGAAACGATATTTCATTGTAGCGGGTTAATGTTATTTTTAATATGAAACAAGTTACTGTGACAATACAGCCTCGTAGTAACGACGAGGTTTTTGGAAAGATTAAAATCAAATTATTATGACTGTGTAAACAAAATGATCTAACTAAATTTTTTGGATGTTAGTACACATCTAACAATCTTTTGACGATTTATTATTTTAAACTAGCAGCAAACTTCACAGGGTAACCTTTCATAAAAAAATCAGTTATTAATTTAAACAAATACAATGATAAACTAATAACTTTTCTTGTGTGAGATAATAGTGCTTTGCGTGGTACTTACAATTGATGTCCAGTATGAGTACTTTGGTCTCGGGCGGCGCGAGGTTGGTGTTGGAGGCCTGGCAGACCAGCCGGGCGTTCAGGTGCTGCCGGCCGACGCTGGGGAAGGTCAGCGTGTTGAGGGTCACGCCGTCCGCGCGCTGCTCGTACGAGTCGTCGATCACGACGTTCTCGAGGTACCACGTCACCTTCGGCCGAGGTATGCCTGTATTGAAAACATCACTCTCATAGAAAAAATATAAGTCATACCATAACACGCTTATACATGAAAACAGGTTCGGAACCTGAATTAGTGGCATTGTTTCCTGGTGAAACATGTCTTTTGATAAATATGAGCTAGATAAAGGATTTATCTGATTAGTAAGGCATTATTAAAAAAGTATTCGAGCAGAGAAACATTTTGCTTGTTGACAACTATGTCCTAATGACCGGGTCATCTTTTGAGACGCATGAGGCTCGTGTACAAAAACTACTATGAATGCCCCTCCTCTAAGTAATAACATTACTAAGAGGTTATGCCATCTTAAGCACACAGTATGAAGTCCTATTCATTATTAGAAATTGCATTACAACATCTACAAATGCGGGTTCGGAAGAAAAATTTAAAGTAAATAGAATAATTAAAAATGTTAAAGGTTCGATTATCTCCTCCGCGATAGAAACTTAATGTAATTCAGCGAAACAGAGAAATAAGTCTGTTAACGGTTTTAAAGGATTTAAACTTTTGAGAGTTGCCAAAGAAGTGTTTTGTTAAGTGCTGTGTTGAAGAGGGCCTAAATACTTTTACGACTTTTACGATACAGTTCTATTTATGTTTTCATCGATGCTGACCTTTCTAACTTGCTCGGTGGATTCGTAAAAACATTAACACCATCTAATCTCCAAAACATCCACCCCGGAATCAAACCACAAATCTTAGTGTGAAAGTGTGAGCGGTTAGTCGTTGCTCTACGAAGGTAATTAAACGTTAAGTTACACACTGAAAGTTTAAAGTATATACTGTTGGCAGTGCCATCGCATTATAGACAAGTTACTTTTTGTAATAAAAGTATTTACATTATTAATTTTGCGGAGGTGTCTGCACATTCGGTAAGATATAGCAAAGTCCCATTACCAATAATAAAGTGTTAACTAAAACGTTTACTACGTCAGTCATTAAAACTAAATGAATAAGTTACACAATTTATATATTGAGTTCAGTGATAAAATAGTCACTTTGATATTCTTCCACTAATACGCGTAAAGAAATATGATTTCATAAACAATGAAACGTGCGGTCATCTATCAAAACAACATAACACAGCGTTGCATTCAATTTTTAACAATAACGCGACCTATTCGGAGACCGTCCGCGGTGTCCGGGCCGACGGTGAGACAATGGTCGTAAATGGTAGACGAACAATGCGGTGGGCGGCGGTGGTGCGAGCGAACCCATCAACGGCGACACGACCACTCGGGACGCGCAGCCGCGTTACCGGTAACCGACGTTTGACATTCTGCATTAACTATTACCATACAATGCTTAGTTTTGCAACGTCGCTGTTGTAATCATTAGCAACAACAGTTCACTAATATTTTATAACAAGTATTAAGTCCCTATTGCCGGAGAACGTGTAGGTAAGATCGCAGTATCTAGTTACTACTGAGAAGTAATGTGCAAACGTTATTACATTCCGAGCTAAAGGGCGCTGTAGTTAGTGTAATTACTGCAGGAACGCAACTTAATATCTCACAACTTAAAGTAATGAGCACAGGTCTTAACGTATGAAGTCGAATCGATGGTTTTCTCATTCAAAGATACCTCTTTTTTGGTGTGGACTAAAATTGAGTTTATGCATCATGGCCATGTATTCTGTTTTCGATAATTAAATAAAGTTCTGGCGCACACTGAGCCGGTGCCAGTTAACACTTGGCTCCGTGTCGATCAGCGACGCCCGAACACTAATCGCGGAGAGTAAAAAATGATCCATCACACTATCTGATCGCATGCGGGGGATCGCTACAAAGATTGATGACTGCAACCGCTTTCCGCTTTCTAACCGTCCGCCGGGAGGAAGTTCTTCTCCTCGACTTGAATTCGACGTGACCGTTTTTAATTTTTTTTTATATTTTATCCACATTTGAAAACGACTGCAGCTTTTGTTACAATACAATTTCACGAGGCCTGCGATTAAGCATCTGCACGCATGGAGAATGCATCATTGTACAAACGAGTACGCGAAGACATGAACACAGACTAGTATTTGACTCGGTATTTTTACTGCGGAAGTATTTGTAATAGCAACTGTCGCACACAGAGTGCCTCCGCAAACATTCTACGGAACCTTCCATTATCCGATAGAATAACGAAGAGCTCTGTCGTCATAGGTATTAGGTACTTCATGAGTTATCTTCCGCCGTTATACTCAGCCTTTTGTGACTGTCCGTGTGAGCACTGAGTCGATAAGTGTATGTGTGTAGCATGTTGAGCAAAATTTAGTTGAACAGATTTGTATCTAGTGTGCTGTTTTATATTTAGTCATATTTAAATAATAATCTGTTCAATGACATCATGAATTTCAGCTCTTCAAATGTCAGTCACAGTTGCATTTAAATATTAATTTACACTAATAAGGGATTTTGTGTCCACTAACACTTATGTATCATTTATCACGTTTTGACACAAATTCATAAAATTTATGTTAAAAAAAAGCCTTTACATCCCCTCTACAATAAATGTAGATGATATAAAATAAAAGCGAACTCAGTGTGTTTAAAAGTACACGCAGGTACACAGTGCACAGGCAGGCAGTGTGTAATGGAAAGTTTTAGTGAGTCGTTAAAAATTGACTCACCGCCCTCCACCTCGCAGATGAGCAGGACGTTGGAGCCCTCGTTGTACGGCTCGACCAGCTTCGTCCTGTCCCTCCTCTTAGCGTCGTAAATCGTGGGCCGGCTCGGCGGGACTGCGTGCAAATAAAACGCGTTACATTTCGTGTAACAAAGAACGAAAACTTTTGCTCTCCGAGAGAATTTCCTTTAAAAAAAAAACAGTTATATTACGCTGAAGAAACTTTTACGTGAAGAGGATACTTTTTATTACACTACTCTATTTCTATCACCATTTACTCAACATTGATTTCCTCAAATTCGGAACAGTTCGGTAGAATTCATATAAGCTTAGAAAGTTCTTTTGTCATTAAGCTTCGTTTAAATAAATTTCAGTTAAAGTAGAGCTAATACTTACTTATAACACTGAAGTTGACCCTCAAGTTCCTCGTGGGCGAATTCCTGAAGTCGACTCTGCAGCGGTAGACCCCGGCGTCGGCCGCCTCCACGTTGTCGATCATGAGGACGGCGGGCGTGGCGCCGCCGCGGAAGAACGCGCGGTTCCCGAACACGGTCGGAGAGGACCACAGCTTGGGCTGGTTGTACGTCCGCCCGCGGATGTCGTAGCTGCCAGTAAACAATATTTATTAGAAAAAACAGTGACATCTCTTGACACGACGATCTTCTAATAAATATCCTTCCGAATAAGACGACTAGTATGGAATCAAATAAAGGAAATACATATTTAACCGTACTAAAATCCTAAATTCAAGAAAATAAAATACTATTCTATTCACTTGGATCGTTTACTGATGATAAGTTTTTTTATTTCTTACTGGCCGTATTGTTAGATACCGTGGTCAGGTAGCAATGTGCAAGTAATACTATCATCAAATCTGAAGGGTATTGAGGAAAGTGCAATTGCTGAGGTAACCCGTTATTCTGAGAAAGTGAATTGTTGTCTACTAGGTGAACGACCTTCTCGTCTCAATGATTTGTCACACAAAAAAGTAGAAAATCCCGATAATTTCTTCCTTTAAAGAGTTATCGGCGTCTGAAGAGCCTTAACCAATGAATTTGATACGGATCTCAATTGTACAGTACCCTGCCTGCCACCAAGCATCACGACGCGGCAATATCAGCCACGGAGCACAATTTTAAAGGATTTCTAACTTTGAAGTGACCAGCGATTGCTTCTGATATCTCATCATTAAGATGGACGTCGTCCGTCTGGATATAAATCTCTATAAGTTATTCTACAAAACACGGCCTTGCGGTGTTTGAGTCCAGTGGTTCCCAGTGACTGCTACCTCATGTGTTAATGTGATGAATATATAACCTGTACAGCGGCTCCCCATCGGACTCCTTGAACCACAGCACCATCACCACCGCGTCGTCGGAGTGCAGCGGCTGGATGTCGCACGGCAGCGACGCCTTCTTCCCCAGGACGCCCTGCACGTCCGACGTCGGCACTGGAAATAATACACTTGTTAATTACGTTGGTTCTAAAAATAGGCTTTATTGGAAATTTCTTAATCCCAGATTTTGGATTCGGTGTGACGACGTTTCTCTGGTGGTAATTTTATAGTCAGTCAGTAATATTAAAAAACGTTAACTTATTCTTAAACAAAAATAAGCTCCAAAAATGTTATACGTTTATATATAGTTGTAGTTATAGTTACGCCATGTTTTGTACTTTCTTTACATATATCAGTTTCAAGAGGAATTACTTTATTCTAAATAAAAGAATTCTGGGTACGATTCAATTTAAAAAAAAAAAAAAAAAAAAAAGATAGAAGAAGAAGTTGTGTATTTCAATTAAACAACAGAGATGCTCACAGTTTATTGTATAGCCATTACACAACTACTGACCAAACTGTGGCGGTATTAACACATAACTTATTACAAAAACATCTCTGTACTACCCGCTTCTTAATTCTTGAAACATATTTTAATTTGTATAAATAAAAGCTCCAAATACATTTCCGTATAATCAATTCAGGAATTCGTATTCAAACCCGCGACCCGCGGCAGCGATCAGCGCCCGCTGTGTAAACCGGGGGGTATCACTGAATCGAGAGCTGTTTGCTCCTCCTTCGCACTTGCCGTAAGTGTTTGACGAATTTGAACAGCACTTGACATTATTCGCCTTAGAAAATATTTATGAAGAGGCCTGTTGCCACCAGCTTCACCAGTTCACAAAAAAAACGTTCCGTGGCCAGGTTACATCCGAATTTATTTTGTTCGAGAGTTCTTAGTAAATTGTATAAAAAATATTTACAGCACTTTACTAATTTCTGCTATTACTTCTACTTCTATGATAAGATTTACTGGGAAATGCTTCAAATTATAAAAGAAATATGTATCGGCTAATTAGTATAACATTTAAAAAAGGTACCTCGTGTCGCGTTCAATTGACCTATGTAAAAGTAATAAATTGTTTATGGAAACGAGCATTTCTATTGTAACAGGCAACGTTATCGCGCTCTGTGATTCATTGCTCATTCCTCCGCCGGGCCCAGCTCCGCTTCAGTGCCGTAAAAGTTCCAGTAATACGTTATTGTTCAGCATAAAACTCCTTATCTACTAATCGATGGTTAGGCTATAAAAGAATGATATCAAGGTCCCACGTTATGGACATGCGAAACTTACCTACACTCGTGTCCGCACTTAACTTAGGGCGGTAATGTTAAATGAATGTGATGAGATACTTAACGAAACTAACCAACGTCACATTTGTTGTGGGCTCCCGTGTCACTTACCATCACGTGAAACATTATAGTAAGCTACCAAAAATTAAACAGACCTAAAGGACACGACAGGATAAAAAATCGAAAAACCCTTTCACCTCGTGTTCCGGTTATGATACGGCGCGATGTAAATATTACATTAACTATTATTTTCAATAGCCGAATATGTAGGTAGATAATAAGCGATAGTTATTATTAATTCAATAGTAACAAACTACCGGTGTTTATTAATTATTAGTAATGAAAACTGAAAGCTGCAATTATAATTCCGAAATTTGTTACACAATATGAATGTTATGTTATGTTAATATTTTTTATAGAATAAACTGTTATGATATTCTCAGAATGAACTGGTCAGCAGTAATATATCTATGTAGGACAGACATGGCGGTCAACTGCCGATGAGTAGACTTTTTCTAACTTCCGTATGGCAGATTTATGTTGTGGGAAACCACGGGAGTTGGTACCACCTCGCCGTCTATTTGTGTCGTGAAGCATTACTGTAATAAAATTACTCGGTTCCGGTTTGAAATGCGCTGTAGTTAGAGAAACTAATTACTTCATTAGTTCCTCTAAGCTTAGTATTAATTTCTGTGGCTTTTATTATTTGTTTTTTTTCAATAACTTTTTAGGAGGTTTTCAGAACTATTTTAAATAGTCATTGAAAACCGCTGCACACATTCAAGAACTTTATTAAATGTGAACAGCCTGAACAACCTTGACTCTACAAAGATAATAGTCCGCATAAAAAGAAACGTTAAAACGATCGCGCATAAAGATTATATTCGATCGAGTTAATCTTCCGAAACTGATGCGATCTTCGGTAATCATCGTAAAATTTGATCGTGCAACTTAGCAAAGCGAATGCCCAATTCCGCCGCATGTGCCGGCCTTAAAGTGGCACTAAAGAAATAATGCTGATCCGAACACTCCTTTTAGTACATCCGTAGGTAATAGACGAAAGCTGACTACCTCACGTCTCGCGCATGACCTAAATACGATCAGACTGCCTGAACACGCAGCTAGATTATACTCACCGGCAACCACGTAAGTGATAAACTTTGCGTCCGCAGACAGGTACACGCATTACCTCAGAGAACAAGCGACAAACAGGAGTGAAATTAGGCAGAGTGTTCAGATGCATCCTGTAAAAGATCTTGAGGTACCGATTGTACTATCTGAAGGATTTTGAGTGGGTGTAAAATCTTAACACTAAATGACAAAGAAGCCGGTGACGGTGAAGAGATCCCGCTCTAAATACTCAGATTTCTCATTTCTGTGACTAACGGACACATCAACACTTTTGATCGGTATGTTGATACCAAAAACAATACCATTAGTTGCCGTAATAGGTGTTATAACCAGATTTAGCGCAGTTCTCCGATGCTGCCGAGCGATTGCTATAGTTGAAACACTTTTTTTAACGAATGCCTTATGGAGACATTTCGCGCAGAGACCACGAGACTAACAGCACCGTGCCTTGCTTGGAGGCAATAATCATAAAAGTAAATTACCAGCCGGCTTTACACGCCGCCTCGTTCTTATGTTAATCAACCACTTATTGCACCTGATTTATTCCGTGTTGTAAACAAAATGACTCCATTTTCATAATTCAGCAATTTCTTTCTAATGTGGTGCTTAAATAATAACGAGACGCGATGTTTTGGTCGATTCCAGACCGAGATAGCACTCGCTCGTGATGTGCTCGATAAATATGATCGTAAGGATAAACACGTCTACTTAAGCCTCCGAGATCCGGTCAGTGCCGATGAACTGTTTTACTGTGTCAGGCTTTAGGAGCGAACTCGTCGCCAGGACAAAATGACTTAGTGTGCATTTCTTTTTATAATCCACGAAGCCGCTAGTTAAGATGGTGCACTGCACCAAATTGCGCTCGTCGCTTTGAGACATAATTGTTAAGTCTCGTTACCCCAGTAATTTCACTAGCTAACAGCGCTACAAACCGAAACAGAGTAATGTTTGCACATGTTTTTCGTTAGAAATAATCACTGCGGTGGTACCAACGTAGACGGTCAACAGAGACCTACCTGTTACCACCAGTGAAACTTTCTGTTTCGCCTTTGTTTATATTCTTTCATACAATATCTGCGTGTCGTATTGTAAGCTTGTTATAACTATTAATATGGTCTCGATTTACAAAAAATAAATTCAATTTATAAAATCACAAACAATATATTCCAGAGACAAAGTAACGTGTATATAAAGGCGGTCGAGGTAAAGGATACCGTAGTCATTTATTCTTGGGAATTATATAAATCGGTTACCTAAACAAGTAACGTAAGCACAATGGGAGGGATACACAGGCTACGGAGTGGGTGGAGATAACAACTTTAATTACCTGTAATCCGATTCGATGAAATGATCCCGATGAAATTCCAACTTTTCGATAGGCATTCACTGAGATAACAGTATTAAATTAATCGTATTAATGTAAGCAGTCAAAACTTTCACATTTTCAACGCGAAATTGTGTAATTAAGGTAAACATTAATTATGAAGTTATATTGACAGTCATTTTGCCTTTAAGCATTGAGAGAGCAAAAATGTTTGTACTCATATGTAAAGAACAATGAAAAGTAAAACTTGGCTGCACTAATCTCTTTACTGCTGTGAACAATGTAATTACAGCAAATTATCACAAGAAAAAATAATACTCCGAAGACATTTCACCGTCTATTTAGTTCACGATATTCTAAGTTATTTTCGTTTGATGGAAAATGATGCGCCTGTCCACAAAAGTTAAATTATGGTGAGGTTGTTAAGAAGTATCACATTGTTAAAATAACAATTATGACTTTTCTTGCTGTTATTGAATTGAAAAGTGTAAATATTGTAATAACGGGAGTGATAAAGGATTATAAAAATGAAACTCTGCAATATCCGGTTGCTAAAGGCTTCACAATTGGAATCAGTCTTAATGTTGACATTTGGACGTTGTTGAATTCGTTCCTGTTTTCACAAAGGCTCCATCGGGGTTCGTATTTCCGCTTACGGATCGATATCACCTCGAATCGTGTCCCGGTTGACGCCGGCCCCTATCTTTTGACCTCAGCACGGAGTTTGTAATTTGAAGACCCGCCGTCACCCGCCGTCACCCCCGACCACTTGCCGTTATTAATTGTGATTGATTTTAATTAGGTCCGACTCTTTGTCATTGTTAGCTTTTGTAGTAAAGGTCGCATCCCTTGCACGGGATCTGCTTTATTTGTGTAGGGGATATCAAAAAAAATCTATTTTAAGGAAATATAAATCGATAGTTTAAGTTAACAGTAAATTTTATTATATTTGTTGCTATTAATATAATAATACTGATGTATACGAACCGTAATAAAATTATATGTACTGTATAAAATACGCGCGTCTTAAAATAAAAATCTCTGATATTGTTTTACTGTTACGTTCTTGATAGAATTTGGTTTTAATTTTGCAGTAATTGCACCGAGTTAATACCGATACACATTTAAGAGTTTATGAAGATCAGGGTAAACCTCTCTGCTGCAGGCAGGTCTTGTTATAAAAAATTTAACCGCATCGCCGAGCTGCTCCCGCCAGTTGCCGGGTAAGCGACTTCATTACGTCACGTCTCCTCTCCGACGTTCAGCCAAGACAGGATTTCAATTTGTGCTGAATACTAACCCAGCTTCAGTTGCTAATATGCCGCCGTTTGTAATATCATTTGTCAAATTTTTCTTTTTTTTTTATACTACTATGCGACGAGACGAGCAAGACGTTCACCTGATGGTAAGTGATACGCTTGCCCATGACAACGTGGCGCTAGTTAAGATGGTACACACTGCACCACATTGCGCTCGTCGCCTTGAGACATGCGGTGTTAAGTCTCGTTACCCCAGTAATTACACTAGCTACAGCGCCCTTCAAACCGGAACACAGTAATGTTCGCACACTACTATTTGTCGGTTGCAATAGGAGCTGCGGTGGTACCCATCCAGACGGTCTCCGGCAACAGAGACCTACTACCTGGTATTTTGTTACCTAAAAGTTTGTGCAAAGTTCTCGCTTAACTATAAATCTTGAGCGGCTTGAAAAACTAGCACTAGTCGGAAGTGAAAACCTCGTTTTTTTCCAGGTGACACGTTTTACTGTTTACTAAACGGTTCACGTCGACGGTACAAAGCTGTGGAGTCTCCTTTCCGGATTCTGTCGCTAGTATTTCATTTACTTTTTTAATTATAAGCTTTTTATTATCGTAATAGTTTCCTTTATTATACGTACACGTATTTCAGCATCGAGAGGTTTCAACGAGCGAACAGATTGTTGACTATTCTGCGATGACTGATTAAAGACAGTGTGGAGTGATTGTATTAATCACAGCCCGACTTTACGCAAACCTTCGGTCATCGGAGCTCAATAGTTGCGAATCAATCATAATTTCACCCACACTTATCACTCAGCTCGTGTGATATATGATGTTAATATATTTGCCGGTGAAGTAATAAATATAATAATTATTGTCATTGAAAATACTTGAAATATATATAAAGAATTTTTTCCAGGTGGTAGGTCTCTGTTGCCGGAGACCGTCTGGGTGGGTACCACCGCAGCTCCTATTGCAACCGACAAATAGTAGTGTGCTAACATTACTGTGTTCCGGTTTGAAGGGCGCTGTAGCTAGTGTAATTACTGGGGTAACGAGACTTAACACCTTATGTCTCAAGGCGACGAGCGCAATGTGGTGCAGTGTGTACCATTTTAACTAGCACCGCGTTGTCATGGGCAAGCGTATCACTTACCATCAGGTGAACGTCTTGCTCGTCTCGTCACAAAGTAGTATATATATAAAAAAAAAAAGAAAAAACCTATTTTCTTTGCAGTTAATTTTTTTTCTGTCATTTTTAATGTCAGTCGATTGAGAGCTTTATGTAAAAAGAATTTTGTAAAATATAGATATTTCTTTCTTAGTAATTGAATATGATTATTAATTTCATGTAAAAGAGAATGTAATTAAAAAACTTTGGTCGTTTCTCTGTTATGGGACAAAACTCATGGTTTTATTTTATTGTATTCAAGTTCAAATGACTATCTTATAAAACGACATTAATAGTTTTTTATTCAGATCCTAGTTCAACTTATTTTCAATGTCCGATAAAAAAAAAACCTGCAAATAAAATAGGTTTTATTTTATTTATGTATACATAAGTATATAATAAACCATAATAGCCTTATTTGTTTTAAAGACATTTTAATACAAATAGCGGCGTTACGAAAATAAATATATAGTTAAAGTAGAACATAGTGCGGGTAAATAGCAATGTTAAATATCAACTTCACGTTATATTGTTATATATAATTGACAACAAAACAATTAAAAAACCATCATTGGAGTAAGATAAAGCGTTTACAGAGTTTCACCATGAAGTCAATATTAAAGAGCCACACATCACAATCGATTTAACCTTTCGAGAGCTGCGATGTCGTACGGTATACAGAGACGTGAACTGGGCCACGCGTCCTTCCATAAAAGGCGATGATTTCCTTTAATTACACCTTATTTCCTAATAAACAACTTAAACTGCTAACAAAGTAAGGCCCTCTAACAACACTTAATTGCTACGTAGTCAAAGTTGTTATGTTATAAAGTAATCAGAGATTGAATCATTACTTCGTTTGTTCCGTCCCCGGCCGCGCGCTATCATTATTCATTACCTCACGGTTTAAACAAAAAAAAAAAAAACGCCGCCGTCAAAAAGATACAATTACTTTTTGTAGGACCTCACGCGGAGTGTTATTAATCAAAATTGATTGTCTATTTTTGACACACCTTCCAAAAAGGGGTTCTATAAAGTTGTAGCGCGCGTCTATGTATCACCATAACATATATAGCTAAAAGTTTAACGCGGTTTTGATCTAGTTTTAACGATTTTAAGGCGATTTGTGATCATATCTCTATAGCAAAGTACTAGATTTTTCCTGGCAGCACTTTTGTAATGAAACAACTCGCTCGATGTAACTCTGCTTCTTTTCTATCCATCCTCATACATTTTTATTACTAATTAGCTGTTAACCGCGACTTCGCCTGCGTGGTATTTAAATATATGATATAAAGAAAACGTATATAATACATAATGTATGTATACAATTTCACTGTTTGAACCGAATATTATTATATTTTCTATTGATTTTAAGTTTTTTTCGTGAGATTATATTTTTACTTCTATAATAAAAGTAGCCTAAGTTAGTCCTCATAAAATCAGCTATCTGTCAGTGAAAGACCCGTCAAAATCGGTCCAGCCGTTTCAAATATTACCCGGAACAAACAGAAAAACGGACAAAAATTAAAAAAAAATATGTTTTGGTGTATGTATTGTGTATATATACATCCAAAAGCACTTAGTAAAAAGCGGTTTTAGTACTACAAACAGACAAAACAATTTTAATTATTTGTATAGATTATCTTTTGTATAAATACCTCAACCATACATATGTAACAGCTTTGATCTTTTATGCCACCCCTCTGCATCTACGTTGCGTGGGCGCACGGGGGGTGTACTGCATCTGTTATCTGTTATGTGTGTGTTTGGGAATCGGTAAATCACAGCTAAACGTTCACACAAATCAACATCGGACGGCGGCGACTCAACAACTGTGTTGAACGGCGCCCGCAGTCGGTAACATCGGGAGATAACGTCGGAAATATCCCACTAAATATGTGTAGTGTGTAATCCTAGCGCGGGTCCGAGCCAATAGCAGGTAAATTGCATTACCATATGTATAGGCACTAGGCCATTATATCTGTAAGGGGTCGTTCAGCAGCCGCAAGCCGGTCCGCTGATCAATTATACGCTCATTACCCATTTGAATGGGCCAATGTTATGCGGCGACGGGGAGATTGAACCCGATACCTATCGCCGGCGCTGCCGTGAAATCGGATTGCATACACATTGTCACACATAGCACTAAACTGTTTACTGTTAGCCTCTGGAATTTGTTATCAATCACTCAACAAAGTATTTGTTGTCATCACATTCTTAATTGACGAGATACTCAAATGAAGGCTTGTATTTTTAGCTATGACTTGATGATGTATTACATGTCAATTGAGTATTTATAAAATGTTTTGTTATAATTGTTACTAGTAATTAAAAAAAGAAGTACGTTTTTTTTTTATTCTACTAAGCGACGAGACGAGCAAGACGTTCACCTGATGGTAAGTGATACGCTTGCCCATGACAACGCGGCGCTAGTTAAGATGGTACACACTGCACCACATTGCGCTCGTCGCCTTGAGACATAAGGTGTTAAGTCTCGTTACCCCAGTAATTACACTAGCTACAGCGCCCTTCAAACCGGAACACAGTAATGTTCGCACACTACTATTTGTCGGGTGCAATAGGAGCTGCGGTGGTACCCATCCAGACGGTCTCCGGCAACAGAGACCTACCACCTGGTTATGTTTGGTTTAGTTGTAGGGCGTTGTTGTAACTAGTGAAATTAGTGAGGTTACTTACTGTAATATTAACTTCTAATTATGTCTATATATTTTGGTTGTCGTGTGTACTTTTTACAATATTCCAATAAGTGTAGGTAACCCTACAAGCGCGTCCGCTCGCCGCGACTTGTTACCCACATTAGTAGGTGAACGTTACAAGTCTCAGGACGACGAGCACAATGTATGACATCATCCTAGCCAGAGCCACATTGGTGTGGGTAGGCGTATCACTTACAATCAGGTGAACGACTCACTAGTTTCGCTGCTACGTGGAAAAATAACAAATAAGCCTTCGAACGAGTAGTTTCTAGTGCGGGCGGGAGGTTAATTCACGAATAACTTTTATAAGCGAGAGGTTTAAGAGGTTTATCTTAAAATTTCTCCAACTTAATTAAGAGATATAGACTCTTTCGTCGTACATGCAATTAGACTCTGGAATGCACTCCCTCCTGTAATTCGTGAGGTTAGGACAGTGGCACTGTTTAAAAAGCGCGTTAAAGAGCACTATCTTGAGATATCTCAACGCTCATGACTTAGAAACTGTTTTACTTTTTTTTAAATATATATATGTATTTTTTTTGTTTTTTTAAGCAAGTTTTATTTTAGGATATATATGTCTTAGTTTTATTTAGTATGTAGTTTAGCAATATGCACCGAAATTACTTTCACTAATATAAAATTTTCCAACAGAAGGTCTACTGGAAGAAATTTCACATTGGAATAAGTAGCGCCTTTGCACTTAATATGTCTGTACATTTAATTTTTAATCTGTGATTTGTGTGCATAAATAAATAAATAAATATATTTTACAAGTAAAAAAACTGAAATACCTAAATAGAGCTAAAAAAAAAAGCTTTTTCAAGAGCGAATCTGATTTAAAAAATTAGATCCGAGAACAATCGATTAAAGCATTTTTAATTTTTCAAATGAAAAGATTATAATCGGTTTAACAATATAGCAACAGACTCTCCTAGGTTTCGGTCGGCAGTTAACACAAAGAACATTTTTAGCATTCACCGATTGTTAACAGCGTGAATATAAAAGTAAATATAATGAAAAAATCTCTTCGTCAGCTAAACCGATTAAGTTAATGAGATTGTACATTTTTTCTCTCAAATTGTAATGAAAAGAAGCTAAATCCTATTAACGCCGTACATTCTTAAAATTCTCATAAAACTGCTTCAAGAAATGTCTTCGCTTTCTCATTGTATCAAAGGAGTTATGAAAAAATTGGAATTAATGTACATTAATCCCTTCAGGGTATTTCACTGTCCTGTAGTACACCGGCACCGCGAAGCGACGGGGTAGGGTAACTATTCACTCGTAGACAGTTTTATTAAACCGTAAATCTCTATTCAAAGTTTTATTTAAAGAAAAAATATTAACATTTCAGAAGATATAGTTTTTTACATCAAATTTAAGCTTGTTAATTGAGGGAAGGTAATGATGGCTTTGGCTTTTTAAGTCTTACTTTTGTTTTCAACAGTGTCTCAACTTATAATCTACTTCTGGACTCGGATCACCAGTAACCAATTTCACTGTTTTGTAATTATAAAAAATATTAAAGAACAATCTGGATACCAACCCAGATCTACAGTCAATGCTCTTGCCGTGAAGTGCAGCAACTATTCCTTATGTCTTAAATACGAACGGGCACATCGCGGTGTTGTGTTTATTATCCTAACAAGCACCAAGCTCTAACATGTTGAGCCTCGTTACCCGGTATTCCAATATTTATACGCATTACAACATCGTTAAACTTGAAACAGAGTACCGTTTGCGTTTCCATTTAGATGCAACAATACAATTACATCGATTTGTTCACGGGCATTAAAGGTTAATGAGTAGCACCAAGTGCGGTAGCAAGAGGAGTAGTTATGAATTATCCACGCGCTGTCGTAACACGCCAAGTTGCGATTCGTTACTGGTAATATACGCGCTGCTCAGTCATTTCATTCACGTATAATAACACCTCGGTAAACGCTGATGACTCGGGACTGTCCCCGGCGGTATCATAACTAACCACGTAAAGGATGCTGCGTATTTATAATTTTTATTTGCGTATCGATATTAACTGTAAAATAAGTATTCCTGATTATTTTTTTTATTTTTTTATACTACTTTGCGACGAGACGAGCAAGACGTTCACCTGATGGTAAGTGATACGCTTGCTCATGACAACGCGGTGCTAGTTAAGATGGTACACACTGCACTACATTGCGCTCGTCGCCTTGAGACACAAGGTGTTAAGTCTCGTTACCCCAGTAATTACACTAGCTACAGCGCCCTTCAAACCGGAACACAGTAATGTTCGCACACTACTATTTGTCGGTTGAAATAGTCACTGCGGTGGTACGAATCCAGACGGTCTCCGGCAACAGAGACCTACCACCTGGTAAAATGGTTGAATTTCAGTTTATTAATTATGAATTCTTCTTCTTCTCCTTAGCATTTGTCCCGTATATTGACATTATTATTTATTAATTATGAATTGTTATTATATATATTATTTTTTTCAAAGTCGTGGTTTATGACGACGACGATGTCGAGGACAGGTCGAAGTGTAGAAGAAAATTAAAGAAATGTAACTCTACCATCATGTGGAATAATGGCTAGAAAGAGTTTTATAAGTCGCGGTTAGTAATGTAAAATATTTTCAGGCGCGTTTTGTAGAGCTGCAAAGCATACGATACGAGGCTGCATGGAGCGCCACCTCCCGGTCGGCTGCAGTTTCTGTGTCACGTCAGCGATTGTTGTTTCTGTTGGCAACTTTATCTGCACGAGCGCTGCCTCCGCCGTCTGCAGGAGTCTAACAGGTGCACAATGTTCCATTGTACGCGGCGCGGGGACTCTAATGCTTAATGCTTATGCTATCTCCGTGGAATGTAGACAATGTGCACGCGATAGCTTGATAGACGGTAACGTTCCTCATTTATTACAGAGTAAATGATGTTTTATTTACACAACTTGCATTATTCACACCAAAATATTACTGTTTTTAATCCAAAATTTACATAAATGAATACAGCGTACTGACATTCAAATTCAATCTGATGTTATTAAATATTCGAATGAAATGTACATAATCGTCTGTGATAACTTCCTGAACTTTTAGTTTATAGTTAATATACACAGCAAGTCACTAAAAAAATTCTTTATGAATAGATTAAACAGTTTACAATTTAATTACAGTTCACTATCTATAGGCCGATGCTAATTGAACTTGCTTTGGACACATGTCCTCAACAAATTAAACGATTGCCTCATTTTAACATCAATTACTTTAAAGTTCAAAATTATCATATCATAAGCAGTCATTACGTATGTTATTGCCGCATAATCCGGCGCAATAAAGATAGTCCGTATCGAATGGGAGGGAAACTCACAGTAACGAGGGAATTATACTAATTCCTTTACGGTGGAGGCATTCCTGATAATGGTCATAAGCGACGAAATTTTTGAAAGAAATAAACGTCCCGGAGACTAGAGGTTAATTAAAGCACTCCGATACCCCCTTGACATAACAGAAATTAATAGCGCTCGAGAAATTTATATGAAGCGATTCTTCAAGACCGATGAGCATTAGTACAGCGCGATGGTTTAAGTCGTAGACGAGCTGCGATAACACGGAGCCGTTAAACCGGCGATGATATTGTTAAACACGATTAAGATGTTATTCGATGAGTTACAAGGGAGATAATGTATGAAACAATGCACGAGGCTAATGAAATACATTTATATACGGACGAGACAATCGGCCGTCATTAAACTAATCACATGTTTCTAACAAAAATTTGTGTTTAGATAAACTATACAATAATCAAGAAAATTTTGAATAGATAAGAGTACATACATAAAAAACTAAAAGACCTTAATAGCAAACAGTACTGCGAGGTAATATAGAAAATAATACAACTGCGATAACGGAGATAACAACTAAACACTTTTTTGTTTCTAATCATAAGTTCAGTACAATGGGAATAAAGTCATCAACTCTTAAAATTTTAACATAATTTACTGTCCAAACTTGAAGTTGAAATTATGATTAAAAATTCTATTAATTTGACGATTACGTGCAATTGAATTGCGTTAATCGTGTGATAAAAGACCTATTTACAACAAGTAGCTGTTTAGTAGAAAAAAAATACTGATCAGGAGATGATGTTCGCTTCTTACTTGCACAGGTAAGTGAAACACAGGATGCCAAAAACCCTCTGTCAGCGCACTACGATAAAGGCGATTGAATAATGACCGAAATGAGCGAGCGAGTGAGTGGGTGGACAATATGAAACCAGATCGATAACTATATTAAATGTTGAAAAATTTGGTCATAATGGTGATTGATTTTTAATCCAGGCAGCACCTCTCGCAGCTTTCTAATCCCAGCTGTAATTTACTTCAAAGGTGAAATTAAAATTAATCATTGTCTAGAAGCGCTTGAAAGATTAATATCTTACTTTTGAAGAAACAAATTGTATAGAATTTCGTTTTACTAACAACAGGTATACGACGTAATTAAAAATGACTTATGTAACAAATATAACAAACCTGTACCGACAATTATTAAATTATTTACTGAAACAGATCAAAGGAAATCAAGTAAAACGTTTACGGTTTTATTTTTACATGAAAAAAATATAAGGTCGTAACGCGAACGTAATCAGGATTACATTCTCGTTATTTTCATATTAAAACTCTCTACGGTGCAAAACAAATACTGTAAATTTATTTCAAATTATGTAAAGGTTAAGTTTAGATTTACGATTAAATCCAAATCAAAAAGCACTGCGAACACGTCGCGCGGGGTCAGGCGCAGTCATTAGTTGTGTAAGCACGACAATAGGGAAAAGATACAAAAGTTCAAGACGACAAGCACCGTATACAGAATATAACAAAACTTCTTTATCGAGCGGCACAATTGCGAAATGTTATCCGAAGGCGTCTCTCCCATCGATAAAAACGTCGGGCCTCTTCTCGGAGGTTCCATTCTACAATTGAGTTTATTTTTAAGGCCAATCCATTGTGCCGGTCTGAATGTGGGCCCCGTGACCACCCGTGGAGGATGTCAAACGTATAGAAATTATAGTTCGGATGTTTCAATTTTCGAGTGTATTACGGATACTGACGTTCTATGAATTAAACTAACATAGCATTGAATGGAAAACATTTAAATTAAAGATTGAAATCACCGCCGACACGAACAGAACTGCCATGTAAATATAATAAAGTATTGTTGTAGACAATGTGGTGCCCCGGACAGGCACAGATACACATTTACACACGTCAAAACAATAACACTTCCTGTTTTGGGTTTTCACTGTCACTCCCATGGCTAACATGATGTTGGCAGAGTTATTGAAAGAGAAGCTTCATTAACCACAAAAAATAAGATATTTTGGGTCTGAGTTGTAAAACAACTGATATGAATGAGCAATATACACTCCCGGACACATCTATCGGCCCACCTAGTGTTTAAAAGTTTTAACGGTGCCTAGCAAAAAATAAATGTTAGGTGGTGCAATAAGTTTTAATGCAGTTTTAAAGCTGATTTTATGGTCAACCTTTATGTATGTTTTTTTTTTAGTTTTGAATTCAGGATTATGAAAAAAAAAACCAAAATTCGAGTCTGTTCATTATTTTCAACGACCCAGAAATGGAGAAAACTTTTTTATTTCGCACAAGTTGGAATTTTTTTTTGATGGGTCCGATTATTGGTTCCATAAAAAGGCAAATCTAAACTTAGAGCCAGTTTTGACCAAAAAATATGGATACTCTGCCTGAAATTGTCGCCCAAGTTGTAAAATTTCTGCCGGCCAAATCAACTCGAAATTACAAAAAAAAACCTTCATAGGGGTTTACCAATAAAGCGGCTTCAAAACTGCATTAAAACTTATTGCTCCACCTAACATTTATTTTTAACTAGACACCGTCGAAACTTTAAACACTGGGTGGTGGGCCGATAGATGTGTCCGGGAGTACATATGTAACATAAAATATAAACATTAAAACGTCTTCTACGTTTGCACAACTCACTTTGTGTTCCTCTAATGTACAATGTATGTCACAACTTTTATGTTCATTTAAACTCGGTAAGCTCGCTCAATCCTTCCGAGAAAACTACAAATTAAACATGTAGTCGACTAACAACAACGAAGAAGACACATGTCTTGAAACATTCTGAATTTGGGTCGCGCAACTCCTCGTAAGCTTCGTAATATATTAATGTTTCACGTCACTTTGGCATCTGGTCGAATTTGCGAAAGCGTCCGGGGCAAATTCCCATAGTTAAGCTACAGTTAAATTATATCTGTCAGTAAGTGTCATACAGGGATTTCCTCGGATCCCGCCACGAATATATTCTCGATGATTTCTTTCGCAAAATTATAACTCATTAACTATTAAATTTTCAATAAGAAATGTGTAAGACATTAAAATACTTCGAACCTAAATAAAAAAAGCTGAATCTTTACATATGGTTAATAACTTATTATTAAGCTGAAAAATATTCACGATCGAGTGATATTTAAGACAACAAAGAATTTATGAAAATACGAGTATACTCCCGGACACATCTATCGGCCCATCACCCAGTGTTTAAAGTTTCGACGGTGTCTAGTTAAAAATAAATGTTAGGTGGAGCAATAAGTTTTAATGCAGTTTTGATGCAGATTTATTGGTCAACCCCTATGTAGGTTTTTTTTTTATTTTTTTTTGAAATTTCGAATTGATTTGGCCGGCAGAAGTTTTACAACTTGGGCGACAATTTCAGGCAGAGTATCCATATATTTAGGTGAAAACTGGCTCTAAGCTTAGATTTGCCTTTTTATGAAACCAATAATCAGACACATCAAAAAAACAATCCAACTTGTGCGAAATAAAAAAGTTTTCTCCATTCCTGGGTCGTTGAAAACAATGAACAGACTCGAATTTTCGTTTTTTTTTCATAATCCTGTATGCAAAATTAAAAAAAAACACATACATAAAGGTTGACCAAAAAATCAGCTTTAAAACTGCATTAAAACTTATTGCTCCACCTAATATTTATTTTTTGTTAGGCACCGTTAAAACTTTTAAACACTAGGTGGGCCGATAGATGTGTCCGGGAGTGTAGATCCAGTCATTGAGACATGCGAACAGTGCAACATAAAGGCACATTTCACTGGAACAATACAATCACGAAATGTGTTTGCAGTAACTGACTGTGCATGACGGAAGTAACGAGTAAACAACTCGAAAGCGGAGCGGAATGAAGTATTAATTAAATATGAAACGCAGGAGACGAGCCACCTCGCCGCTCGCCCTATTGGAAGCATAACTTCTGTTTAGAGGCGCGGCGAGGCCGGGGGGCGCAGGTGAGCGCGCCCGGCTCCCGGTTCGGATGCGTCAATATATTCCTGTCCGCTGTCTGCTTTGATGCTAAAATATGCCTCCGCTTATTGGAATCTACTATATTGCGAAACTATAAATCTCGCTGCATCGCAACAGCCATTTACCGCGGTGCACATGCGCGCTGTCGCCGGATGTATATCATTTCGAATGTGCAAAAGCATTAACACACGTTAAGCGATCTACATTCTCTTATTCAACGGAAGCGTCGGCACGGGCAGCGTGTTCACTTAACGGTAAGTGATACCTCTGGCCTTAACGATGTGATGCTAGTTAGGACTACACTGCGACACATTACATTCGTCGTCTTGAGATATAGGTTAAGTTCAGTTACCGGAGTAATTTCATTAGCTGCACCGTCCTTAGAACAGAACACAAGCGGTAATAAATCTTATTGTGTTATAATTCTGTTTCGCAATTTATCATAAAGCAGTTCAACTGATCGAAGGTAGCCGGACATTTTAAAAAATTACTTTCAAAAGGTAGATTTTAAACTTATATATATATTTAGTATTATTATATATTATGCAGTATTTTCACATGTTTTAGTGTTAATTAAAGACTTGGTTACAACATTGATAATTATAATTTACGTTATTATAAAGTTTAATGCGCATGTTGTCTCTTTGTTAGGGACACAGGCTCGCATTATGTCTCTCGTGCAGCTCGTAACCAGAGATCCAATTATTGCGACGAGTTCTTTACACGACACTACACATCTATGTAGCTGTATGTCTACTGTATCCACAGTGGTAGCGGCTACATTTTCTGCCAGAGTGTGCGCTTACTTATAATTAACATCCAAAACTTTTTGTTTATTAAAAATTATATTTCATATAAATTGTTTGCCAAACTACTATTTGTGAAATCGCGTTTGTAATGAGCTGGTTTTTAGACGCATTTTATGAAAAGTGTTTTTAGTTTTTTATAACTTTTCACTTGTGTTAGCAATTATTACAATAACAAAGCCACAACTATGTTATGGGAATGTGTCGATATTATTTCTCGACGGGAATGAACGTCGGTGCATGTCTACAAGAGACTAATCGCCGTTGCAATTACCAACAGTGCTGTAAGAATTCATCACATATTCTCGATGTTCTGCTCGCATTATAAACAGGAGACACTGTTCAAATAGGAGGGTGAAATTGTATAGAAACCCTTAAAGCTTGCTTCAAAACAGCATTCAATAAACGACTGGAGCTCTACGTGGGGGACCCTATCTTATTTGAAAATCAAAAAGCAGTTGGCATGCTTCCGGTTCCATTCAAAAATGTGGACGTATGATACGCAAACAAACTAAGCCGTACCACGTTCTGATGGGGGAACAACTCATTCAGAACTCGACAGAAATTTTGTGATTCGGGCGAACTTGAAATATTCAGTAATTCTGAACGGAGAGATTGCGAAAATTAATCTGATTAATTAAATTGTGAAGTTTGAGTAAGATTTTGCCAAATAATTTCATGATTTTATGGATAATATTAGTTTGAAAATAGCGCTGGATCTGATTTCGTTTAAATTACATAAATTGTAATAAAATATTCCGAAGTGAGTTTTAAGTGATTAGGGTCATTGGTCTTTAGAGTTTAAAGAGAATACATTCACTTTGGATGACTTTCACTTAGTAGAATTAAAAAAATTATAGAAGCACAATTACAAAGTATACAGAAAAATATTTTTTGAATAATTTTGGATAACAGAAGCTTAAAAGTTGAAAAGACGGTATCAATTAAAGATGTCGCTGTCTAACCAAAGCTATCCTTGAGAAGTATACACGTGTAAGGATTACATAAACATCCGGACCGGATGGTGGTACGGGAGTCCCGGTACACAATCCCCTGCAGGCCAGGTGCGCCGGCTCGGTAAACACGTGTCTGGGACATGTTTGGAGCATCCACTCACTCTGCGCTGTGTGCCCGCTCAAATAACGAGCGATTGCATCCTCTCCCCTCCCGCGACTCTTGTTCGGTTCTTCGTTTTTTTAGACTCGCAGCCGCCCCTCTCATTTCGTCCGTAAAATTTTCAAGACGCCTCTAAAAAGATTTCTTAATGATTTTTGTTTTAACGATGCCTTTAGTGTTTATGTAAGCAATATGCCTTCTTTTTTAGCTTCAGTTTAAACAAACCGCTCTCTGCGTCTCATTCCATGCCTTGAATTAAATAAATATTCCAGTTTTTCTGAGAGCGAGTTGTTTTGTTATTATTCAAGGGTTTTGTTACACAAAGGTTTTTGAACATTGCACAAGTTTTGAGCGTGTATAATATTTCACAACTATTATGTGAATTGTAGTTATGTATAAAAACCTTTTCGTAGTTTTGAGATCATAATTGTATAAACGGTTCTACGATAATTTACTTTTCTAATATTATCACAAAAATCTAAAATATTTCTTTTATCAGATTCGAAAATAAGCATTTGAAACAAATCAAATCTTGGATCTAATTGAAACTTTGCTCATTGTAAAGGTTCCGAATATTCTCTCATACGACGCCGTAAAGCCTTATTGCATCATAAAACGAGGTTAGGAGCCGGGGGAGATAATGCACAGAGAAAATGGCTTCAAATTCGTTACATTACCCCGCCAATTTGCCAATGGAGTACCGTTGCAATCAAGTTAGGAACGGCCGGGCGCACTCGCTTGTGCATCATAACGACCCCTCTTCCTCAGCATCTCGAGATGCCTCCTTGATTAGAGACCGCTTTTTGCCTGCACGGCAGACTCCGGCGGAATTTCTTTACTTGAGACAATAAAACGCTGGACCGTTATCCACGACCGTCAAACTTTTATTTTTCTCTGTCTCATCACTCCTTTTGCTGACTTATAAGATGAAGGAGTAAGTAAAATTTCACATAAAATTTTAACTTTCACACTGGACTACGTCCAATTTGGGGTAATTCAGTTTGTCAAAAGAAATGAATTCGTGGTTATTTTGAATCGAAAAGCATGCGACTTTAGTGCTTTACAGAAAAGTTGAGAACAACACTTACAATCTAGCTTTACTTCTAATGTGTCACTGTGTCTTAAGTTAATGATCAGAATATGGTGCTGTGAATACAGCCTATTACCATGTAACTATTGACATACGTTTCTTGCACCACAAGATGTTTTTGATAATACTTTTTGATTTTCTTAAGATCTTAGCATAACTTTGTATAGTATTATAATAATCATTGACTTAGTCTTTTTATAAATATAAAGAGTTGTGCTCTAGTCAATGAAGAAATCATCATTATAACTCAGCTTTTTAACTTCGATCTTTCCTTTTAAATTTCTTATCAATCTTTTGACTTAGTCTACTCAGTTATAAAATTCAAGTTAATAAAATTTTCCATCGGAGAGAGGAAAGCGCAAAAATTTATTACTGTTTAAAAATTTCATATCAAAGTGAATTAAGAATTTTCATGAAACCGAAATAAAACATCAAGAGCATAGCGCAGAAGTCTAATATAGAAAGTTTTATTTAATTTCGTTTTTCTCTACAATTCCATTATCTCCGGGGCGTCCTCTCTCGAGATGTTTGCTCAGACCTGCGATGCCGAATTTTATTAATTTTACCTTTTCGGCTGAAGATCAAAACAATGCTGATTGAGACCATTTTATTCAATATTGTATTAGGGTCGGGTGTACTTTGTTTCCAACGGAGAATATACTTTTGTGTGTTTTAGATATTCCTCTTTTAAGTGGCAAGGGTTTGTTATTAAATTCTGTTCAGGAATCACAATGTAAATATCACTAAGTGCCAAATTGGTGGTAATTTTAATGTAATTCACGTTATCGCCTTTTCTAATAACGGACTGAATGAAAATCGAGGTATGGCCTATTTGATATAAAAAAAAATCTTGTGTAAGTATTATTTCTAAATGCGTTAAACTTACAAAAATTGTAGCCTAATCTGTATTTTTGTTTTTGATTTACAGTTTACTAATACTTGAGTTTAGCGTTACATAGCATTAGGTTACAAAGAAATCGAAGGTGTTGAAATGTATTAGCTTTGAATATTCTAGCTCTGATGTGTTGACAGCGTGAACACCGAAATGCTGTTATGTTGTACTTTACAATCGGGAGACGTTAACTAGCCAGGCGCGGTCGGAAGAACCTTACAAACTAAACCAGACCGCAAACGACCCCAGAGTCGAATCGGAGACTTTCGTGTTACGGGGCTTTTATGTTAATAGCTTACAATAACAAACAAATGTTAAGTAGATTAGCTTTAGTACTTACATTCCGTTAGTGAATTAAAATGTAAGTTATTTAATTTCGCTTCGGTGATATTAATTCAAACGCAGGTTTAGATTTAAATATGAACCGAGTAACGCTGTTAATCTGCTTGTTAACTTAATTCAAGCATGATCTTATCGTCTAATCAGCTCGAGCAGGCGGAGCTGTTCCCTCGCATGTCATAACTCAGCCGTTGTGCTCCGCGCCCGCAACAAGTGTCCCGGGATCAATGATAATAAAATCCTCTTCAATATCGCTCGAGATAAAATCGAACCGTTCGACAAGTCTCATATACCGGTATATACTTTATACATGCTTCGTACAGCGCAGGAGATCACGGCTGTTGCCGAATACACATATGTACTGTCGGAACTTGTATTTACTCATTATGTTATACAAATAAGCAATGTTAATGTTCGTAATCATTTAATTTCCAAGTAACGTCTGTATGCTTTTTATTTCATTTTGTATTTACAACTAGATGGGTATTCCTATTTAAGAAATTATACAAATGTACATTTAGGTGCTTTACTCTTACTCTTTGGTCTGATTGTATAACTCAATTTAGCGCCTGTTTAAAAGCAATGTAAGAAATGAAACATAACATGGTCACTACTACTTTTTCACATTATTTATGTGACTATATAAAAAAAAATTAACAGTCACATAAACCAATAAACTGTTTGGCTATTGTTGAGTCCCCGATTGGCCTGGTCATCGACACTAATCTATTATGAACATAATATATTTTATATAGACATACACATTGATAACAACCAAATGGACGTATAATAAGCACTCTTTCTCTGCAGACTAACTTATAAATTACTTTTAAATGTTTTGATAAAATCAGACGTTTATAGTTGATGCTTCGTGTTTTCTTTTTACACCAGTGACGGCAATAGCTTGGTTGTCACCTTTCTATACGTTTCTTTTATTTCCTTATTAATTTTCCTCGTGAGACGAAAAGAACTATGGAAGGAATAATTATTGTGAAAATTCAGCAGCAGGTTTTCCTATAATTGTTTTCAGTATACTTCAATCGTCAGCAGCCAAACTAAGTGCTGTGTAAGCTGCTTTTTGAGTGGATATTATTTTAGCGTTGGACATCGATGGGATGAAATGGTGATCATTATCATATTTCTTAGTTTATATACGACATATATCGAAACGTGTTGAAACAAACACCGATATATATACGTTGGACGTAATATTATCATTGTACACACAGAAATATTACATTAATACGCCCTCTTGAGCACATAGAGGGATCACTCGTACAAACATTAATTATAATAGAGCCATAAACAATAGACCCGACTAGTAATTTCACCGACAAAGATGTCGGTGTAAAATTACCGCTTAATTATCAATACACAAAGCGGCTGCTAGCGACGGTCTGTACAATTAGCTTCATTGTTTCACGCCCCAATATCGAGCATCACCATCACTCCCATCCATCAATAGCCCACGTTCTCTCTCCACCACATCCAACTCGACATCCCACACACGCGTCCGACGTCTGTAATTAAAGTAAAATTTATTGATAAACTTCCAAGTGTGATATTTACGCTGAGTTTCAGAGTCGGCATTAGAATTGTGTGTGATATCTCCTATGTAATGAATTATGGACTCGGACATTAATCTCACAGAAGAAATATAAATTACAAACGAACGTTGAACGCAATAAATCGAGCGATAATGTCTATAATTCAAAATTATCGTACTAAACGACAATTTTCCTTTTTTTTTTTCTTCCACCAAATTAATATCGTTCGACGCTTTGGCCGCCGTGAAATTACAGAATTGGGGTCAAAAAATCAGTCAGTTCATTAGCAGAAACCTTGACGTCAATTACCTTTTGGTCAAACAAAAGTCGCTCGAGGAAAACAGACACCGATTTCTTATTAACCGACCCGTAATTGAACGGTAAATGTCGGGCTGAATAATGAAAACGGAGCGGCGCGTGGAGTATATGAACTCTTTAATTAAAGACTCCTCGCCGAGACGAGGCGGCCCAAATACAATAGATAATTTCTATTATCCGTGGCCCAGTTCCAAGCGGGCGATGTCCATTTGTCAAAGGATCAATTAGTAAGCCGATTACAGACTGACCACCACCGCCACCATCACCGCACTCGTCTTTGGGACGCGTGCAAAGAATTATCGACGGTATCGGAACGCGCCAAGGTACTTTTCCGCACCCACGATTTCTTGAGGAAAACCTTTTCGAGCTGCTCTGTAATCATTTGTATTGCTGATAGATTTCTCGAGTACCGTCAAATAAACAATGAACTTCAAAGGAATTATATAAAAGCGGAAGTTTAACAAGCTGCCGGCGAGCATGATTGACGTTTGTCGCGTTACAACACCGACAAGTCGAATTATAGAGACGACGTTGGACAGGCTTCGACTTGTTACAATGAAGCAATCGGCGAATTAAAACGTTTAGAAGACATGATTCTAATTGTAACAATGTTAAAAATAGCAAAGAAACTATTTAAATCTGTTTTTTCACAGAAATTACATAAATTTCCTTATCAGACATCTACCTGAAAGTTTTTTTTATAACATGGACGATTACCGGAGCCGGGCTCTATAACAAATTTGTATAGAACAGATTTGTAACAGTTAATATTATATCGGCTAACAGGTAATAACTTACCGACGAGTGAACTTAGTGCTTTTTTAACTACGGTGTACTTACACTTGATTTAAAATTTTAATGATGTTAAGTTATAACAGAAAATGACACTTTCATTCACGACTATTATCTCTCGTAACTTTACTGACAGTTAAATAAAAGTATAATGTGAACCTGTGACTTTCGCGTTATAAAGCAAGTGGTTAGCGGTTTAACTGCGGAGACTGTTGTATCTGATAAAGTGTATTTTTAATTCATATGACATGAAGCTCCACCAATCAGAAGGCTGTCGATGTGCTTAAGCTGGTACACGCGAGTGGGCGGCGGCCGTACCTCATGGAATTATTGGGTCCGGTACCAAAGTTATTGTAAACGAATTCAAATCCGTGTAAGGTTTGCCCACGAGCGCACAGTCCGGCGCGGGGCACTGGGATTGTTTATTTTGATATCGTCTGACGTAAATCTGTAAAACATTATCACATGTCTCGTTATGTGGGTATACCATATTGCCTAAATAGTGTTATATTTTCCATTAAAAGAGTTTTAATAACATCGCCATCGTTACTGACGTCCGGATTAAAAATTTCATTAAAGTTTTAAACTATTTATTCTGCTTTGTACCATAAAAAGTTGACAACTGGCGAACTTAGCACCAATGTAATAGTCATTATCTGTCTGTGTATGTACTTGCAGGGCAGAGAAAAGTTGCGGTAGGAAAAGTTAAAGCCAACTCCCAACTGGAATGTGTTTTATACAATGTAAGGACTCGTAGGTGAAAAATGTCGAAAAACTTTTTATTTCTTATAGGAATACGCGTTTTTTAATGTAATTTTTTTTTATTGCAATACACCAAACAAATTTTTATCTTCTATGAAATAATCAAAACCTTTTACGTATACGACAAAAATCCTCTGTCCTTTCCTAAAGCCTTTCCTTGAGTATTTTATGCCATTTTTCATATACTAATGTTTGACACCATTTCAACTAATGATAATTGAAATGAGGATATTAAGACTGTTATGGCAGAAGATGGAGAAACCTCAGCAGTATCCAAATACCACCGGATAAGAATTGAACTAGGAACTTATTACAAAGAAAGCGATTAGCTATTACGCCAAGGGATTTTTAAGCGAAAAGGTTATTTTTATAAGTTTGCGTAACTACTTGTGTAATTGATCACCTTGCGATTTTTAAAAGTATGTCTTAAGCAACACGATGTATTATTGTAGACCGTAGGTGTTGACCTCCGCCCACGGTGACCACAAAACGTCACGCGTTCAAGTTCAATGCAGATAGAATTAATGACCCGGACGGCGTTTGAAATGCGGCTGGTAATATTTTATATTTTACGACTTCCCGTATTCTTTGGATGACCATTGTTTCTGGACGTCGATGACCCTAAATCTGTTCAAAGTAATTAAGTTTCATGTAAATTGATTTAATAGGAATATCCCATAAACTTTTATCTTATAATATGAAAGTTACACATCTGATCACAAACGTTCCAGCAAACTATCTGTACAGCATTTTGCAATGAATACTAACTATATCGAAACACAATTGTGTATATATTCTGTTAATCGTAATTAACTTTAAAATTTTCATGACATAAAGCTTTATTCAGCTTCTTAATAGACAATTTTATGTAAATAGATCCATAGTTTGTCAATAGATTTAGGTCAATAAATATTATACGGAACTCTAAACACAATTTCTGAACAATAAGTTCGCCGAACAACACTACTCGTTAACAATGCGCTCGGTCGTTAGTAGACAATTGTTATTATCTATGTTGCTATTAGGAATTGTATTAAATAAAATATATATAGTTATAACCAAACTAAACTGCTCCATTGGATTTAATGTTCAGCCATAAAGATTCCAATTCTAAAGATTTGTTGGAATAAGAGAGGCGTGTTTGGATCTTTATTTACATAGATCGTCTAGGTTAGTACTACCGCAGCGGTGTGTGATAACATTACTGATGTCCGGCTCGAAGGGCCGTCGTCAGTGAAATTACTGTGACAGCGGTAATTAACATTTTATGCCTCAAAAAAAATTTAAAACTTACAGAAATTCATATATGCAGATATTTGGTGGTAGATTTGGCATTGAATTAACAGCAGCTATTACTGTCGGCTAAGAAAAATCGTTATACTGATTAGTTTTGGAGAATAGTAAAAAAAATGGTTAATAATGAGGAAAAAATATAAAATAAGAAAGGTACTAAGCAGTACACACAAATAGAAAAAAATACATTCAGCACTCTTTCAAGAATGCGATTTTCTTTCATTGCACTACAAGTTTAAATGATAACGATGGTAGGAATTTCTTAGCAGTGACCGTCTAAAATAGTACAAAAAGTAACCTTTATTTATATCTTAACACGACGCGCACTGTGTGGTGTTTTGTAAATATGCATAAACACCTCACAATTATGGACAGACATATACTTACACAAACTTCCATTCCAGTTCCTCGTGCTGCTCATCTCCTCGTTTATTTATACAACGTACACTTTATAATAGTACGATGAATAATACAATTTAAACAGCAATTTGACAGTTGTATACAATGACCATTTGTCAAATTCGCTGGCGGTGTTTGGATGTAGGACAATGATATAAAACTCAGCTGGTCCCCAACTACACGTTGCACTCTCTAAATTCTTGGAACACTTCATTGTATAACCATTACTCAATATACTTTCGATTTCTTATTTATTTCTCAAGTGAGAGCTAAATTCAAGAATAAATGATGTTATTTGTACCTTTAATTTGAAATTGACCTAAGTACATCTTCAAATCGAGATATTTAAAGGTTTGCGTTTCAGTGAATTTAAAAATATACGTAAAACATACTAATGTGTCATACATCTTAAGTATATCTGAGGGTGTTAAATTTATAGTTCTTATTAAAATAGTTTCAATTTGAAGAGAATAATATGCGTTTCCTTTAACAAATAATGGAGTTTTCTTTACTGTTAAAAAAGTGACGAAATTGACTACGTAAACTACACTGACACGCAATTTATTAAAATTTTACCAATACCTGTGTTACTATTTACTTAAGCTCATTCTTTAAACGAAAATAGTAATTGGAGGAGGATTTTTTATACGCCTGTTGTTCCTCTTTTGCAATAAAGAAATATTAATAACTTGCTATTTAAGTCGACAAATGATTGAAGTATAACCTGAAAATTATAAAAGAAGCGGAACAATAGATTTATCGGAAGCTCCGATCTCCGCTGGCTTCACTCGACGACGTTACGTAGAAAAAAATTGCTTATTTATCTCTAAAGTTTGCGGCAGAAAAATCTTCAAAGGTTAGTAAGCTCGATGGAGAGGGATAGTTAACCGTTTCTCGGAAAATATGTATTTTTGAATCATAAATTGTTACAACACTTGGAATATTTCACCTGAAACGGATAAAGCATGCCGAGGTGCCTCTGAGTAGTTCTTTGAGGGAATCTTGTAAGAACATTTGTACTGGAATTTTTATTTTGCAAAATATTTCACATTCAATTTAAAACCTTGGAATTTAAAGGAAAAAGGGTGTTGTGAGTTAGTAGTGCATGTGCATATCTTTGTGGCATTGTAGTTCTGAAACAGCTGAACCAATTTTGCTCTTGGTGTTGTTGAGTTATTCGTTGGAGGCCTGCGTTTCGTTTTTAGTTTTTTTATTATTATATTTAATTTTTATACGATATAAAAAGCGTTAACTTACATACTTGTGATAACTTCCTGAACTAAGACTTTCAAACTTATATTCGAACACCGAAACCTTGATCATTAGATACAATTTAAATATCTTGAAATTTACAACCACAAATATATCAAATATCCGATAAACAATACTCTAATCATTTGTAAAGAGTGTGACGTGGCTGCGGCGCTAGAAAACAGAACAAAAAGATCCTCAACTGCTGTGAAAGAATTAGTAAGGAACATTCCCTCACGCGAAATTCCTGAACGTCCCCTTTCTATTTTCTCAAAGAATTTCTGTAATTTTATCTCTCCCTCGCATCAAACAGTTGTTTCATAGTTAACACCCATGTTTACATTTTCCATTGAATCCGGGTTCATTCGTTGTGTTTATTTAACTGTACTGTTACATAAACAGCTATCAGTTAATTATTGTATTGTGTAGTTAACATTGTCAAGCGCTATAATTGTAAATTTTATGTGAAATGCTTTTAGTAATTATATTACTTTTTAATGAAACTCATTTTACTTTCAAAGGAGCACTACATTAATGAGACACCAGAAAGGAGTATTTATCGATAATCGTAAATAGCACTCATCAGATTGAAACTAAAAATATAATCTTACTATCTTAACAACTTCACTAGCTACAGTACCGTTTTGAGACCATTGTTCAGCACTGCACACTGCACTAACAATAAATCCAGGACCACCAATACAGTTTGAGCGTGGTAACTAACATCTAATTAAGATACTGTGACACATGCCCTGTATGTCTTCAATACTGTAAAACATAACTATTTTCTGTAGTCCTTTAAAAATTGAGGACGATTTTACATTCAAGGATTCAGTTTTCTATTCTCTATTCTTCTTGCTACAAGTTTTTTTATATAAATCACAATTTAATATGGATCTGTTCGTAGTTACGGTCCACGTGTATGCAGCGATGGAGCGATGGTGAATATTTGACAAATGGATGGGTCGACTGAAAACTAATGGGCCCACGTGTAAGTAACGACTGCGGCGACCGGTCAGTTGCGGTCGTGTCTTACTTGTTACTAGTAGATGCTGCGTCGTACGTACATACATGTATACAAATAGAAATAGTTACGAATTTTGTTATCTATATAACTTTCCTATAACTTCTTCTTCTAAGTCGTATTTCCTCATGACTGAGGGTCGTGGTCATCATGTTTTTATTGAAACACACGACGACTCTCTTGGCAGTTATAATGGAGTGGTTTGCCATTGCCTTCTCCATTTCACATACTAGTCTGACCACTGATGGTCATGACATAGATATGCAGGTTTCCTCACGTTTCCCTTCACCGTCAAAGCACGTGATATTAGTTGGTGTTTTTATGCTAACTGCACATAAATTGAAAAATTCATTGGTGCAGGCCGGATTTGAACCCGGTACCTTCGCATTGGAAGGCCGGCGTTTAAACCACTAGGCTATCACGGCTTATATTACTAATGATCAGGAAAAAATATTGATCCAGCGACCAGCGGGATTTAAATACATCATAACAATTTGGCATCAGTTATGTGTCGTAAACTCAGTATTATCAGTACATACAGTGCCATTACGCTAGAACATAGTACCGTTTGCAAGCTTCCGCTTGGAGACGCAAACAGTCGCTGTGATGGTACCTCCTCTATCAGCGAACGAACAGCAGCTGGTGTGTGATACCAAGCGCCACATTATATAAATAATATGACGCTTGTAAGGATGTTTACACAGCAGCACTACACCGGGTGACGTTAGACTGTATGTTATATATTCACATACGCGCGCTTAGCGAGAGAAACAGGCTTTAACACTTTTTGTAAACGGAGAACTAACGTGTTGTAAAAAAAACTATCAGTCTTTGTTAAGGAAGATAATGAATGTATTAATACGTTTAGAATAATAGCCGAAATGTACGAAGAAAATTAACTTTAAAAAAAGTAAAATTACTTAAAAGACAAAAGTACGAAAACAAACTCCGAGGCATCGGCTGAAAGTTTCCACACTTACTATTCATAAACTTGTTGTTCAAGTGAAGATAAAAAGATACTTGATGAAAGTCTCGTGGGGCGAAGGGAAAAAAATATTTGAATAGGCTCACTCAGAAGTCTAGAGAAGTTGGTTACCGCGGCGGGGGCGGGCACAGAGAAAAAAAAACACAAACTCATTGAATTTCCGGCACAATGAAGAAAAAAAAACAAAATTCCAATTCGATAAACTTGAACTCTGAACGATCGCTGAAGTTTCGTGGAAAAATGAAAACAGAAACGGCCGATCGGGAAAGTTTTTAACACACTCGCGTCTAAGCACCGCGGAGACAAACGATTCAAAAGGTTGTAAAATAAGAGGAATCCTGTTGAGAACTTTCCGAAATGGCCGCCAGGTGTCCTCGACGGCTTCCCGTCAACTCTGCGGTATTACCGCAACGCCAGTGGAGCGATTTTATGAAGAATAATGTAATTTCGCCGCAATGGAAACAAAAGTTTAAAAAGATTTTTCAGCACAAACACTCGGCCACTGCGCACCGCAGCGCGTTTTAACAATTTACATCGTAATGATACAACAGCTTGAAATAACTACCAGGTAAAAGGCAAATACCAGGTGGTAGGTCTCTGTTGCCGGAGACCGTCTGGGTGGGTACCACCGCAGTGACTATTTCAACCGACAAATAGTAGTGTGCAAACATTACTGTGTTCCGGTTTGAAGCGCGCTGTAGCTAGTGTAATTACTGGGGTAACGACACTTAACACCTTATGTCTCAGGCGACGAGCGCAATGTGGTGCAGTGTGTACCATCTTAACTAGCGCCGCGTTGTCATGGGCAAGGGTATCACTTACCATCAGGTGAACGTCGCGCTCGTCTCGTCGCATAGTATTATAAAAAAATAACTTTACATAATTCATAGCTATGCGCGAATTTGTTCATGGTGAACTGCAGCTCTACACCGTTAGATGTATACTCTCCGACGATCTCTACTGCTGTTAGTTTGACCGACTGACACAGCTCATCGGATGCTGAGGACTCACAAGGAATACTATCCTATCCGTATTTTGCGTTACATCGCTACCGGCAAGCACGTCACTTACTAACAAATGTACTTTCTACTTCCCTCGATGCTTTCTCAAATAAAAATCAATGTATTAAGGTTTTTGTTTGATTATTCATAAATTCTCTTCACAGAAATTTCATAATTATTCCGCGAATTATATGTTTGTCTTGTTTGTGAACATAGTAAACATTCTGCTTTTGCCACCGTTTCGGCATAAAAAAGCAAAATTTGGAAAAAAAAAATCACATGAAAGTTTTTAATAACGAACCGATTGAGCCGATCAAAATGAATATTTTCATTTCTCACGACGAAATTCCGATCCGCAGTCATTAGTTTAGAAATAAAATACGTCAAAGCGGCAAAGGTCCCAGCCCACTGGACAGTGACGAGAAAGTCGGATTTGGTGCACCCGTTTACAAAGAGCTAAAGGATAAAATGATTGGTAAAAAAAAGCGACGAAATACAATGAACAATTCCGAACATAAAGCGATGTACGTTCGTGAGCACATTTCTGAAACAAACGGTTAAAATGTATGCACTGTCAGTAGCACAACTTTTTCAGTCGCAACGTCACGACGGGCTTTTATTTGTTTAGTCTTTGTTGGTAATAAACCGTGATCGTTACAGATTTTAATTGAGGAAACGGTTTCAACTGCCAAAACCTCGGAGAAACCTATTTACTGTCCTCCCGACGAAACCTACTTTATAATTGGACAGGAAGCCCTGCGTCGGCAAGTTATTCCAATCCATTGTTGTACTTATTATAAACCTCGATGCAAAAAGCTCCGCCCTGCTGCAGTGAACGTGCACAGCGAATTGATGATATGATGAGGAAGAAGGTCGTTCAGGTTGTTTCAAGTGAACTCATTCACAGGCCATTTATTTACATTTCACTGGTCTCTACTTCAAACAAATGGATAATAAAAGATCGAATCAAAGTGAAGCTATTTAGGACAGGCCACAAAGTGTGTTTGGGGGTAGGTTAATATTTGTTCGGTACCTCGTGTAGTGTAAACGAGATCCGATTCTTATTTACGCGTCGGTGCCCGATCGATTCCCGAGAAATGTGTGGGTACAGTTTATTTGTTCAGGCGCAGTCCAGCCGGCGCGGTGCGACTGACAGTCACCACGTGCGCCGCGCGCTCCACTTCGCGCCGCCGGCCTGCGCGCCCGCGCCCGCGCACCTATACTACCACATGTAATTAAAATTTCGAAAACGGCTTTGTCAGATGAAATTAGTGGAAGATAGTATGTGTGAGTGTGGTGAGGCGGAGGATGACCGCCATCACGTTTTATGGGAGTGTAAGTTGTATGCGGATTTAAGACGAAAGATGATGGATAAAATTGTTCAAAAAGAGGTGGGCCCAGTGTCTTACTCGGATCTAGTAAGCACCGAACACAACTTCTCCAAACTGAGAGAGTTTGCGCACGAGTGGCACGCACGGAGAAGTAGCGTAACGACCGGAGTCGACAGTGTGCTTGTTACGTCCAGCCCGGAAGGGAGGAGAGTGGACACATAGGGACAAGGAGAGAGAATAAATAACTTGTAGGGAGTCAAGAAGGTGTACGTGGAGCCGAACTGAGGCTAGACCGCGTATGCTCGCCCGCGATTCGGCCCGTATGACCTTTGGGTCGGTGGGGCCATGGGAGGTTGGACGGTTGTCCCTATAAATAACCACATGTAATATAGCAGAAGCGACGGTCCGTCTATCTAGTACGTTTGGAATAAAAGTAAATAGGACCTCGGTCGTATGACAGCGAGGAGCTAGAGATGAAATTTTATATGGACTGTCAATTACTACTACTACTACTCTAGCGCAACGACCCAAAGTGAGTCTTGGCCTCCGACACAAGAGAGCGCCAACGTTGCCTATCTCGCACAGCCTCTCGCCAGTCCACTGCTTGGAGCTCGCGTAGATCGTGTTCTACGGCATCCTTCCAGCGGATACCTGGGCCTGCCGACAGGTCGGCGTCCAATCGGGATTCCGAGGTACGCCCTTTTCACGCTACGATCGTCTCCCATCCTCAGCAAGTGGCCCAACCAGCGGAGTCTGTGGGCTTTGGCTTCTCCCATGATGTTCGGCTCACCCGCCAACGTCTCGATTTCCCGGTTGTGTTGAACTGTCAATTATTACTCCATTAAGTAATGCGGATTGAGCATGTTTATTGGCTGATGATGATAATGTCTTTTCTTTGGATTTGATATGACGACCTATTCACTCTTTTTAAATTATAAAGTAAACATTATCATGAAAATTCTACGAAACAGAGTTCAATAAATTTACAAAAAAAGCATTACATCTTAATACATTTTATATTTACGTCGATGCTTTCAAACAACTGAAAGGATCTTTGCAATAATGCGTAAATAATAAAAACGTATGAAGAAATATATTAAAAGGAATATAGAAAGTACTCGTTACTGGAGTTGCAGAGAACATCAATTTTACGTCAAAGCAAAATACTTAAGCTTTCATTGACAACTAAAAGTTCTCGGTTATTCCGTTGAGTAAGCGGCGAAAAAGTTAAGTGGGAGTCTCTACGGATTTAGTTCAGTCTACTTTACTTTCCTGTCGAGGCCGTTTAAGACGATGAATAGAACCAATCCGTTAAATCATTTCTTCCGAGTGCCCACTTCTCAATTACTTCTTAGTTCGTCTGCACTCGGAGAGATTTTTGTATCTAATCTTGCTTTAAAAGTCTTTGAATTACGATTGGGTCGTTAGCGGCAATAGTACATAATACCGCTTCACGTTTATCGAAATCAAGTTATTAACATAGTTTCTGAATGCATACAAACGTTGTAAAAGTCCTTGCAAATACGGGTTCGATATTCAATGATCTTAAGCTTAAACATAGAGCATGTGATGAGAAGGCTGTTCTTAATAACTCTGAAGAATAACATGAAGCAAGAGCAAAGTTTAAGAATTAATGTTGTAAATGAATAGTCCCGAGGTCCGTAGTGGAACCGTTCAGTCCGGATCCCGGCGCACATGCTGCGCCCGCGTTACAGTAAACAGACCGGCGCGTCTCCGGCGGCTCAGCTGCTCAGCTGCTTGTGTCCGATTCGAATCGGTCGTTTTGTTTTCGTTGCACTCCACACTGTCCCGGAACCCGGGTGTCCCGCTGGGCCCTTTTTTTCTGACCATTTCGACCGCAAAGGGACCGCTGCGGGGGCAAGGACTCGAACGTTTTGTATTTTAACGACCTCGTTTATTTTAGAATAAATTTGTCCGCAGCCGCGCGCCCCTATAAAATAAAGTAGTTTTTTTTCTTCAAGTTTGTACAATGAGCTCATGTAAATAACGGAGGTCGGCTTTTTAATGATATACCGTCTGACACCGACGGTGGATGAGCGCCATTACTTTTGTTTCAATTTGTTATTAATTTTTGATTTATAGAATTTTTTCGACTGTAATCATTTAAGTTGAATACTTAGTCAAAAAAATATCATATTATTTATATACATAAGTAAAGACTTAACCACCGAGTGTAAAAGTTAAGTGTTGTAGCTAAGTTCAATGCTTCTCTGTCTGTCACGTTGTGTTGACAAAACTTTAATTAAAATAAAAATTACTTCCTTCATTTGAGCATTACATGCTTTTATAATTTCTAATGAATTCATTTTTTATAATGGTGAGTGTGTGGTTTAAAAGTGTTTGAAGCCTTTTAATGATTTACTACTTTTCGTTTTCGTATAACAGTACAATGTTAAATAGTACACGTGTAGGTTTGTGAATTAAAAATATGTAATTTTTTAATTTTAATCAGATTGGGAAAAATATACACGGATGTATTGTGTGTGTGCTTATGTTTTCATGTCATTGCTTTGTATTGTGTGGAACATAAAAAATATTGTCGCAGCCTAACTCCAGGCGCAGGCCGCGCAAATCATATTTTATATCGCAATATAAGTTCGCGGCTCCACCGGAGCTCGGGATTTTTTTTAATGAATTTACTTTCCAAAGAGCTTTTGTATGGAAACGTGCGTAATCCAGTTGTAATCACGGCCCGCGACCTCCTTTATTGCCCACGTTTTAATGGCGCCCTGAATCCCTTTCAGAATGTTGTTAAAGCGACGAGCCGCGCCGCACCGCGCACACGCTCGCACGGTGGTTACATCTCACGGATACGCAGCAGGTCCAAGGTTTGAAATTCAGATGTCTAAAATTAAAAAGAAAATAAAGGTTCTAAATCCCGCACTGAAAATACTTTACTAAAATCATAAACAAAACATTTACCAGGTGGTAGGTCTCTGTTGCCGGAGACCGTCTGGGTGGGTACCACCGCAGCTCCTATTGCAACCGACAAATAGTAGTGTGCGAACATTACTGTGTTCCGGTTTGAAGGGCGCTGTAGCTAGTGTAATTACTGGGGTAACGAGACTTATCACCTTATGTCTCAAGGCGACGAGCGCAATGTGGTGCAGTGTGTACCATCTTAACTAGAGCCGCGTTGTCATGGGCAAGCGTATCACTTACCATCAGGTGAACGTCTTGCTCGTCTCGTCGCATAGTAGTATAAAAAAAAATATGATTATAGTTGTATCAGACGTACAACATGAGAGTGGCTGGCTGGTGACAAAAAATCAAACCACCATGTATTATCCCGGGAATAACTGATGGAACGCGTACTGTTACACGGCAATTAACTACTATGCCGTGGTGGCTACGTAATGTCTTTTTCTTCATGAATATTTTACATACAACTGTTATTGCTTATTACTGTAAACAATATCAATGTTTGAGTTTCGTTAATATATTACATTTTCCTTTCAATTCGTGGAATATTCCAGTTATGGACTTAATACGAACTGTATTTAATATTCCAATACGGAAACGTGGAAAATGCAACATTGATTAATTATTGAGAGACAACAAAGAGAAAGAGCGTGGTGAAGCGCTGGAGACGTTTGTTATTAAACCTTCGTATATATTCCTTTACATTTTATATTATGGGTAAACGTATCACTTACCATTAGGTGAACGTCTCGCTCGTCTCGACTAGTTGGATAAAAAATGTATAAAGAATTAATAATTAATATTAGTAGATCTTTATTACCAGAGGCCTGATATCTGTTCTAAACAGTAATGGTGCAGTATTACTGTGTTCCAGTTTAAAGAATGCAGTAGCTAGTGAAATTATTTAGATTACAAGACTTAACGTATCTCAAGTTTGTCTCATATTAATATCCTAATTAACGCATATTATTATGGTCGGAGGCATCACTTAACTTCAGGTAACGCGCTGCTCGTCTCATCGCTTCGTGTTGTCACCTATTTGTAGGTGATCAAAGGTATTACATTAAAATCTGTGTATATACACAAGGTGATACAATTTGAAATGGTCAAAATATTTACGGAAATAATTACTTTTTAATTAAAGCGTAAATTGATTCAGACGCACTTCAAAGGGGAACACATAAAGGGTGGGGGGTGAAAAATCTAATCTGGTGGAGGGGAACCTCATCACAGCGGGCGGGCCGTCCGGATTACGGCGGCGCGCTCCAAATGAGCGGGTTTTGAAAAAAAATGTAATTTATCGGACCGGCCGCGCCCTCGCGGGGCTGTGCTTGCGGACACGCCGGCGACAGCCACTACACAGCACTGTACGGCTTTAGTATCATCAGAACCTAGCGGCACTGCTTATTATATATACAGCAAAAAATAATTGAATACTTTAAAACATTTAAAATACACGACTACCCCTTCACCGCAGCGCCTGCGCGGTGCGTTTTTCTTTTAAAACAAAAGACCGTTTCCTTTTTCCCCGAGTCACTTCGCCGGCGTCAATGTGGCCTGACTGATATAACTTAGTTCCCATCAAAGGGCCCCGTGAATAGGCTTTCATTAAGCCCGCGCCTGTTTACCGGCCCGGCCTGTATCGTCGTTGCGATCTAAAAAAAACTGAAATTAACCAGACAAAAAGGCGCTTTGCGACGTCATTACATGAGATTATTCGCCGTGCGCGTTGCGACGCTTTTGTGCTCGGATAATTTTTCTGACGGAAGCTCTCAGTCTCCTGCCGATGATTTATTCTTACCTACAGCTTAATTTATTTTATATCACGAAGCGAAAAGATAACCAGGTGATTGACCTGAAGCGTTAGAAGTTAAATCATTGCGCTACATTTCGCTCATTTCTTCGTTATTATTTCAAGTTTACACGGCGATCCTGACGAAAAGGTGTCGCGGTGATACTACCACAACATGAGAAGAAGCGAGTTATCACCAGTGAGGATCAGAATATTGCAAACAATAAGCTGCATCATTGGCTACATTTGTTTGTCAAATTGTGATAATATCCTGCTGAAGCAGTTTAGCAAGATATCCCAAACGTCCCCAGGGATTTGAAAATAAACGTCCATTCTCACTCTGGATCCTCCTCACGCGTCTTATTGGTTTAACAATGGAATATCAAATACACATGAATTAATTCCGGCCGTACACACAAGTGGATTGCGTAATCTAACATTAAATTGTAACGCACACACATTTACATAAGCAACGGCGATGGCATCGCGCGGCCGTTTGCGTAACACTAAATTGTTGCCACGCGATTTAATACAATATATTGGGGCACTACGGCGGCGCAATTTCAGGTCACGGACCTTCTCATCGACGGGACACCGGTCAACAATTACACTGACGCTTTATATACTGACGGATTAGCAGTCGGTTTAGCGGCAGAAATAGTCATTGCGGTGTCACCTGTCTAGACGGTCTTCAATAACATACACCTGCAGTAAATAATCACAGTTTGGTGATCATCCCTTAAATCTACGATTCGATTTCGGAACCAACCAATTGTCTAACATAAGGAAACCTATTCATATTGGGCAATCTTCTAAAAGCGAAGCGTTGTGAGTACAGCGCTTATTTTTATAAAAGCAATTCAAGAGTAACACTACAATAAATTATGCGGAAATGAGTTCAATTGTATATTTCCTTTCATTACCACTACATTCCTCCAGTTTCCAGTCCGCGTTGCGAGTTAACCACTAAGATGTTTGGAGCGGCGCCAGGTCACTACTTCATTGCTGCGGTTTTACGGCTTTGGCTCGATTTCGGCTCCACCGGATTACCCGGGCCGGTTTTTAGTCATTTACAGAGAAATATCTAGCAGTTTCTTTAAAGGGTTGCTTACTTACAATACCTAATGAAAATGTCTACACAAATGTTTAAATAAATTTTATATGTTTGTTTGTAAAATCAAAACAAAAGTTATTCTCTTAACATACACAATAGGAATGTGTACGCGATGCTAATGACAAAAAGATTTGCATGTCGTTTGTCTGTCTCATTGTTACCGCTAATCTGGTTAACGGCTACAAGGATTCTGACAGGGTTATTCACGAAGAACGTTTCTATCTTACTTCTTTATTTCCGCACGTCTATATCCTTTAAATATTTTTTACGACTATATTTAAATAGTCATATGCTGATGCTAGACCTTTCATAAGTTGTAATGCGAAATACTGACTCGTACAAGTCGAAAGTGCACAACAAAGTAATGTTAAGGCATCAGGGGTAAGTAAACATTCGAGAGCCCAGTGTTAGTGCAATGCAAGAGAAGTAGCGGCTCAGTGCTAACGATATGAGCGTAGGCCATAAATCACAAAGAGCGCATACGTTACGTGCGGAATTTCACAACTACTCAAACGCTGGAGAGTAATAATTTGGTTTCGCGTAGACGGAACATTTCTATTGCGGGAATTCCGAAAACTCAAATGAAAATGGAGCACAAAGGAGCGAGATGTCAAAGAAATGAAAGCCTTTATAGATGCATCCAGTGAAGCAAGCAGACTGCAGCTCTTTTTGGTTAAAAAATACTCCATAGTTTACATACGCACATTCTTTATGGTTAACGTCATCTGAAATACGACAAGCGTATGAATTGGGACTGGTTTTTATTTTACATGAACACTGACGTTCACTCGGTGACAAGATAAGTCTGACCAAAAACATTTTAAGTATATACCAGTAATTACCACTTCGAACCGGCAGAAACAGTTGCAATGATACCTATCTATATCAAAAAAGATATTTTTTGTATCATGATATCAGGTGTGTTCTGTTGTGATATGATGAATTATCCTCTGAAACGCCTCGATGGTCGTCCTCTGCATTTGGAAAACATTAAAATTTCAGTTAGGAATACAAGCGCGGCGTTAAACGTTGTGCTTTTATCTAGTAAGATATTTACCGTAAGCGAATCATTTTTTATTCAACAAAAATGATGACGGATCATGAGTCAATTTAGAAAGCTATTAGAAAAAAATCTAATCATCGCCGCGGAAGGCTTTTACGCCATTTCGGGGTCGTAAACTCGTCAGCGAATATCACAGCGCGCTTCAATCCCAAAGGTAACGCGCGTCACCTGCTACGTCGCCGCCGTCGTAAACGGTGATCACCTACGCGATCCGTCTCACCACCACCACCACCACCGTCTTCCCCAACGTCTCACGCCGCACTTTATGACCCACGTGGTACACGGCAAGGGAACGAGCGTCACACAAATCATATAAAATTTTCCAAACGAGTCAAACTATTAATGATTGTTAAACTACAACTACAAAGCGATCGTTCATTGACAAATTTACATCGTTCATTAAAAGCTTTGTTTGAAACATATATTTGTATGTTTAAGTTAAAACCGACTGAACATATTTTTCCAAATAGTTTATATACATTATGCTTGTTATGTTTATTAGTCGATACGTTTCCTCTTATTAAAACTCTTTACCAGATAACGCAAGCAGCTACGTGAGCACTTCTCTTTCAGCCGGGCTATAAGGATGTCGTTATATTACGTGCCTACCAAAACCTCTGTCCGCTTGTTAAATAGACCAAAACTTAGACAGTGGAAAGTCGTAAAGATAATGCAGGAGTTGATCTCTTATAAAGTTATAACGCCCCTGTGTATTCAGGAGGAAACACGAGTGATAAAAGTATAACTTTAAGTTATGAAAGCGTTTGTGAAGTGGCGGGGGAGCCGCCGCCGTGCTGACTTACGGAGAATTAACTTCAGCGAACTAAACCAGAGGATGTCTTATTAAATAAACCATGTTTCTTCATTAACGTGCATGAGTTCTCTACGTTATGTAACATCATGCTCCTCGTTACGTCGGCACGGTTACTAATCCCGAACAGTACAATCTGTCGGTAGCGATATGTGTAGTGGTTGTAATTAAACAGTTTCCGGTAACAGACCAGCAATGAAATGGTACAGCAGTAAAACATTTTTAATAAATTCATACTCAACTGTTCATCAGCGCGGGCGAGGCTGTGTGAGTTTAATATTACCTGCAACGGGCAACAAAATTTCATTAAACTTTTTTTTTGCAGCGCTCCGTGATATTGCTGCAGAGGAAATAAATACTCATTTCCTGTAACACATAAAACTAAATTTTTAGCAACGCGGTGAAAGCTCATTCCGATGTCACCCCCGGGACGCCGGCTGGTGTTTCCTAAAGTTTTGTAACTTATGTCCTGACCCAGAGGAAGCTGTTTAAACGAGTAAAAGTTTTATTTGAATACTTTCAGCTGTCGAAGTTAAATTAGAAAAAACGGCTTCTCACTGCCTGCGTAAGTGATACAGTTGCAAGACACGTGGCAGTCACTAATAACTAGCTGTTGCAGTCTTAACTGGCGATTAATTACTGTACCTTTAACCGCAGTTAATGAGTACAAAATCAATTCTTTGTTAATCTCGTGCTTGTGATTTGATTTTTACTTAAAACATTACCACCTTCTCTTTTTTATAAGTTACGCACAAGTTAACTACGGCAAAGGTTGTAAAGTAAATGTTTATTTTACTTACGGTTTTTTATTCAGCAAAGAAAACCATAAACTGAAACACTTTTAAGTTCTACCGAAAAAAAAGTTCGGAATTTCTTTTTAATTTTAGCCGTATAAGATATCATAGAACAAACTGGCAAACAATTTTTAAAATATTTTCCATATAGAAGTCGTACAATTCTCGTGAATTAAGTAGGTAAATTGATTTTAATATCAATAACATATATATCTTAAATTCTGAGTATAACTCAGGCGAATGATTTTAAATAGAAAAAAATGTTTGCAATATATATAAGAATCGTTTATTTGATGTTCCGTCGCTGTACCGGAACTTGCGGCCACCAGCTGATGTATTTATTCCTTTCAGTATATTTTTTTCACCGCATGTAAACGGACCCCTGATAAATCTACCGGACGTTTACACGGGCCCCGCCATTGCGCAGTTCGGTAACGAATGTCGAATTTTTATCTCTCTTTTGATTAGATTTTATTGCGAATCGCGCTGCGATCGGATGTGCGGGAAATTATACGAATTCGTTCCAACGCAATATGTTCCGGGACGATAGTTTTAAAGTAAAATAAGAATATAAAACCGTCATAGCCTTACGAATTTAAAAGTAAACTTTTAAAAAGATCCGAACCGAATCCCGAGAACAAAAGCCAAGTATTTATTATAATAAGCGAGGAAAGCTCCACTTAAGTATCAGAAGGAGTTGCGTAGTTACGTGCGGGGGCAACTTTGTGAACTAATGCGCTTATAAAATTCGCAGTTTAAGATACAAACCTTGGGGGATTGTAACAATAAGGTTTTATCTATATTGTAACCGTGAAAGTTTGTTCTGAAACTTTTTTTTACGAATACTGTACTTGAAAATTCAATATATTCAGTTTATAAATATGTAAATTAAATTACCGGTAACACTGTACAATTTCCAGCTAACCGGTTTCATCTTCGATTTCGTATTAAGCCATACAGTAATTAAGTTCGAAACCCCGGGATTCGATTCTCGCGTAAATAGCAATTAAACACCCGCCGGGGATTTGTTGTACGTATTACGGTTCATCCCTTAAAGGGGATCGCGTTAAAATTCACTAATGACCTTTGCAATTATAACACGGAGGAAATAATTACCCTCACACAACAACCCTCGCAGAGTTCCAGAGGCCGTGCGGCCGCGAAGAATTCAATGCGAGCCCGGCCGGGCACAATGCGCTGCAAGAATAAGTGGCGAGCTTAAGGTCTCGGATTATGTAGAGATAATGGGATGGTCCCGCTCGTTATGTGTTGCGGTCCCGTGTAATTATAATTAACATATAACTTAGGGGCCTAGGTGGACGTTGTAATTGTTTCGCGTGCACCCGGACCCCCTCCGGCCGGGTAATGGAAGGATGATAACCACGATTTAGATCCTCCGGTAAATTGTTGTTTCATTAATTTTGTTTGATATTGTCAATACATGGGAAAAAGATATAGGCGAGTTCATTTATATTTATCAATATCTCCATGTCTGAATTTGAGGTTTTTCAAAAAGGAAGTACGGCTTTGAGTCGAATGACAACAAAAACATTGTTTTGAACACAATAGACCGAAGTACATGTAACATAGACTTGATATGTTATCCGTTGTTCTTACTATGCATGGGGAGCTGAGGAGGTAGGATTTAATTCTGGTAACACTTGGCCCTGCCTGTACTTCGACCCACACCTCTCCTATCGTCGATTAAAAGTAACAAGATTATTAAAGTCTGAAAATGTCAGTTGATTTTAGATTTTAATTGGAAAAGTTTATTTTACTGAAAACTTTCACTTCAAATTTTTCTTTGTCATAACAAAAAATAATTAACAACTGTAATCGCTGGTTCATTGACACATAATAACGAAAACATGTTATGAAAGTTACACTTTGACTGACCATGACATCTCCACGCCACTAAAGTAAGCGGAACGTATATATCTGGCGGTAAGTGATGTGCCAACCATAACAATGTTGTAGTTACTAAAGCTGTCACGATATTTCTAATTCTAATCGGAACACAGCACAGCGATAGTGCCCACGTTAAAGAATTTGCAGCGACAATACCAGATCCATCTATCAGCTATTTCGATTAAGACATCGCCACAAAGACTATCAACAATTGAAAGTAATAGCAACCTGATACCGAAATATATATTTGCCAAAACAATTGTTAATTTCCATTAAAGCAGCGAGTCCTATATTTTGAATTCGACGCATAATTTATCATCACAAACAATACTCCCATTAACGGCCCGGTAATATTTCACAAGAACCACTCCAGCAGTACATTATAACTATTCAACAATCCACTCTGCCGTTTATATTTTCTAGTGGATATACATTCGCAAGTGCCTCTAATTGGGAAACGATTCGTCTGTAAAACAATCAAAAAAATTTAACTCGATCACGTTTACGTGAAATATAAACTTTAGTTAACGTAATAAATGAAAGAAAAACTCGCAACAGGTGCAGGGGTCGTGGAGTTGCGACGACACAGACTGAAATGTGAAACTTATGGTACATTTGTAAGCCGACATTAGTTAAGATGATATACACAGCATCACATTGCGTTATTTTTATTTCTCAACATGATTGAGAGTGTTATGGACGAGGCGCGCCGCGGCATGTAACATGTGAGCGGGGCTCGGTACCTCCGGATCAGCTCCCGCTTTGTGCAGGAAATAATTCATGGACCCATTACGGAATGAATGTCCCTCCCTATTTTATTTTTTTTTATACTACTTTGCGACGAAACGAGCAAGACGTTCACCTGATGGTAAGTGATACGCTTGCCCATAACAACGTGGTGCTAGTTAAGATGGTACACACTGCACCACATTGCGCTCGTCGTAAGACATAAGGTGTTGTCTCGTTGCCCCAGTAATTACACTAGCTACAGCGCCCTTCAAACCAGAACACAGTAATGTTTGCACACTACTATTTGCCGGTTGCAATACGAGCTGCGGTGGTACCCAGACGGTCTCCGGCAACAGAGACCTACCACCTGGTAAATACCTCCCTATGCGGGATAGTGTGTAATTACGATAGAATAGGGACAAATCTATGTACACAAATTAACAGAATTCGGTACGGACGTACTGTTAACCTGGTGATTTGCAAGGAGTCGGTGGATGGATCGGATTAGTCGCGGGATCATTAACGGAGACCTGGTTACCATTAGATGGTTATGGGCCAAGATAATGATTTAATACTTGGAAGAATAAGTTGTTATACATAATTTCTCGATCTCACTGAACATCGCCATTTACATATCATATGTTACATAAATTACATGTAACATTTTAAAAAATCACCCGCTACCCCCAGGTGGGGGTGGAGAAGATCACACACGACTTTTAATCAACGTCACAAATTTATCTGGGAAATTTAACGAGAAATAAAAAAACGTATTGATCGAAGTAAATAACCTCATTCGACATGTAATTATCTTCTTTGATGTAATAAAGTGACTACTTCATATTTACTTTGGAGAATGTTTTTGCTGAAAATCGTCGATGGGTAAATACGGTAACACATACACGTGTATGTCAATATCATGAGATAAATATAACCTAGATGTTTTTCCTCCACAAACAAACGAGTTGGCCTTGTTAAATCCGTATTCATAGCTTTCGAACATGTGATAAGCTTTTTGTAATCCCCAATGCCCCTCAATATATTGTTAATAAGGTTAGTGACGCTATTGTTTAAAACGACAATCATTGGATTACATAAATATCAAAAACACACATCCAGTTGTCATCATAAAAGAGACTTATCTTCCAATATATATTTAACCTGTCACAGTTTTTATATTCACACTTGACAGGTTAACGAGTTCACACTTTGTGCATCTTCCTTTAGTAGCATAACGGTGTTTTCTTCCATCCCCTCCCTTTTGCTTTGTATGCATAAGTCAATACAACTATTCAATTATTCTGAATACTAATTTTGTAAAAATTATGGATTAAAAATATTCTCTCATATTGAGGAAAAATTATTGTGATTACAAACATTTTGTTAGTGTGAATGTGGGAACTATAGCAGATTGAATTTACATTTGAATTCTTTCTAATACTATTCTTTGTGGTAACGCTAACAATACATTTCACTTTCTCTCAATTTATTTTCCCAACAAAAATGTTTGCAGCAGTAATAAATTTTTATTAATATCTATCAATCATTACGATAATTTCATTACGTTTCACTCATAATTAAAGAACATATCTTTGCAGATGGTGTAAGGGTTGGCCGTCTTGTTATTCTCAGAATTAAATTCTTACTATGTTATGACTAATACGATATGTTGGTGTATTATGTGATCGTTTTGTTTATTATGAATACTATAGTATTTCAAGTATGTTTACATTTAAAAGTTAACGAGATCAATACTTGGAAATAACTTTATTTGTTGAATTAAGTCGATGAATGATTATTTGCGACTTGGTTCTTATATAAACCGGCTCGTTGATTCGCGCGATAGGTCGGCGGTTATTTCGAACTACCCACAAGTTATAAACTGGCTAAAATATTCTTGAAGAAAATTAAGGTTTGAGTATAATTTTCAAATACACTTCAAATCATCTTGAACGTCTTTTACGACAGTGAGTTTGATGGCGGCGAGGATATTCTAACAAGTCCCCTCCACACTATTACCACACAGTGCTCTCACCTACCAGCCAAACGGTCATAAACCGTATGTTAAATCGGATTTGCATAGATTAATACTACCGACTCGCTTATCCAGGCTTAAGCGGAACGTTGAAAGATAATGCGAAAACAATAAAACGGCTGGATGGTTCTAATCCTTGGGGGGTTTTGTCTTACGGACCGTTAAAAGAACCGTTTTTGCCTGATTAATCTAATCCCTCATCCGAATGTTCCTCCGCGGTCCCTCTCCCCCCCACTCCTCCCCTCTCCCACGCTCCCGAGTACACGTCGTTAGGAATCGGAGCGACGCACCGGACTATTCCGACACGTCTATTACACCAACGATTAGTTGCCATTATAGTATAATTATACAATCAAACTGAACACCGGCAGTAAATAACAACAGTAAGATGGCCTCTATTTTAGCTTGTATCCTTAATTAGTTGTAATTGACTTTTGATATATCCTCTAAATTTACATTGCTTGCAAACGCTACAACTGTTAACTACACACAAAGCTTTTGACGCAAGAATATATTAATGTTTGCTCTACTTGATAAAAAGTGTCTCAGTTACTAATCTACTGTTACCATAAGCAGTTCATTTTATGTTACTATCAGTGGGACTTCCCTCTCCAACAGTTTTCTCACGAAGACTTCTTCACTAGAAGCTCGAGCTCTGTGATGATCGAACCCAAGCAAACATGAATCGTACAGTGCGAAATGCGATCGCGTCATATCTGACCCATCCAAATCCACTTGAAATTCATCGTGGGCTCCTTAGCGAATGTAATTACTTAGTCGAACCCATAAACCCTTATAAAGCATTCCCGGCATTAACTTACAAATTCAATTGAATTTGCATAATTTATTGCGCATCCAGCGGTACCGGGATGCAGGTCACGTGGTGAAACGTAATAACACTTTTTTTGCACCAGAATGGATTCATTTGTTATCACACGACCCAAACGGTAAGTAACTATAAGTTTGTGCGTTTACTTCGGGGACATATTAGCTTAGAAACGGTTAAACCGATTTTGTGCAAATTTACGAAGATTGAATCTTTCCATTCTCTATTATGATCAAAGAAAAGAAACTTCTTTTAATACTATTATCTATAAATTTATAACCAAACGGTTGAACCATTTGTTTTAATTTACTGTAAAGCTATGTGGATTACAAATGATCTTAGTCTTTAAGTTTAAGAATCTGTAAAGTTGGTGATCATATGTTCTTCTATAGCTTATATTGTGAGTTATCTGCTGTCTTATTTCTTTTCTAATGTGATTTTTTTTGAGATGGTCACCAAACGTACAAGCGGCTCACATGAAGGGATCGACGCTACATTGATGACCTCTGAAATGTGAGTTTAGCAGAATTAGCTATTGAAGAGTCTACGTTATCAAAACTCTCGTTTACTAAAAGGTAAGTAAGATTACTTTCCTATCTTACTGCATATTTGCGACGGGTGAGGTCTCGTTTCATTAAAACATACTCGTGTTAGGTTCTAATCCCTGAACTCGGTGCGGCAAGTGGTTATTCCGAAAGTCATTAAAGTCTGTGAAGCCAGTCCAGCTTCCGCTCATCATCTGTTATGAATTATGTAGTGGGGGAAACTAACATAATCCTTTAGAATTTGATATGATAATAATATATAACGCATTGCTATCGTAATGTTGTTAGATTCCGTTATTGTGCTCGCGTATTGTATGTGTATCTTGCAAGCAGGTCACCCGCGGATCTATTAGACGCGATATGTGGACTAGGTCATCCGGTCATGCCGTGTCACCTGTACACAATTACGTTGATTCCTTGTTCAATAAATACCTTCATTTAATATCAATCTGTCGGTATATATCAATGCGGCTAACAATATATCACACAACGTACGCTATAGCTTGTAACACACCCTCGTGTCCTCTGTATAACAAATGTAACTCCCATCAAAGTTTGCTTCATTAACCGGACCCTATTTCGATTCCCAAGTAAAGGGTAATAGGGTCGGTAAATCGAACGTCGCGTGTTGCCCGCGAGACCCGCGCACGCAGCGCTTGATTAATTTTCAGGCGGAAGTGTTACACGATTTCCTACCGCGAGCTTACATACTTCATACAAGAATCGGCACCCTCGCTTAACGTATTTTTATTGAATTCAAGCTATTTTTATTTCCACGCTACGATCAGTTACCAAAAATTAATATTTTCCGAATCACAAATGAAAATGCGACATCTAACACCATGTAGTACAAACCCTGTAGATGTATATCAAATTGATTGGAACTCTGATCTAATTAATCTAATATAAAAGTTAAGGATATACACTCCCGGACACATCTATCGGCCACCTAGTGTTTAAAAGATTTAACGGTGCCTAGTTACAAAATAAATTTAGGTGGAGCAATAAGTTTTAATGCAGTTTTAAAGCTAATTTTTTGGTCAACCTTTTTGTATGTTTTTTTTTTAATTTTGAATTCAAGAATATGAAAAAAAAACGAAAATTCGAGTCTGTTCATTGTTTTCAACGACCCAGGAATGGAGAAAACTTTTTTATTTCGCATAAGTTCAATTTTTTTTTTGATGTATCCGATTATTGGTTCCATAAAAAGGCAAATCTAAACTTTAGAGCCAGTTTTGATCAAAAATATGGATATTCTGCCTGAAATTGTCGCCCAAGCTGTAAAACTTCTGCCGGCCAAATCAATTCGAAATTACAAAAAATACATACGTAAGGGTTGACCAATAAATCTGCTTCAAAACTGCATTAAAACTTATTGCTGCACCTAACATTTATTTTTAACTAGACACCGTCGAAACTTTAAAGACTGGGTGGTGGGCCGATAGATGTGTCCGGGAGTATATATGGTATTAATCCAATCACTCGCATTTACAAGTTTGTATAATGGTGATGTAAGCTAACTTGAACTTTGTGAATGTAATTTGTTGGTTGCATGGCTAATGTTTCAGATCATGAACTTTTGCTTCAGTTGTTCCACTGACCGGAACCGGGAATTATTTATAAAGGTCGTCACGCAACTACCAACTGTTTTATTTGATTTCAATTCACCGCAACCGAAATACGTTTTGGTCTTCTTTTTTGGTACATTAGGAAAAGAAACAAACATTTACAGTTCAAAGCTTTAAAATTACTCTTAAAACAAAATTAAGTTTTTGATTAACTGTCGATATTCACTTTTGATTGAGAATGTTTTAAAAACTTAAAGATTTTGCATAACTAAGTTTTTTTTAATAATTACGATTTTAATGAAGAAATAAGAAGACATATAAAAATATACTTATTGGTCTCTCTGCTTATTTTAACTGAAGGTTAGAGATGCCGCGGCTGTCATGAGAACTCTTTAAATATCTCAAGACCGTATTAATACTGAAGATGTTAATCTGAACTGAATGATACAGGTTGTAAACATCACAGCACCAACAATAATCTATTTCAATTTTGTTAACCATAAAGTCTTCCTTAACGTTACTTCTTTTTACGCTGCTTCTTTCACTAGTTGTAATTGAATTGTCGGTATACTGGAAAGGACTGCACGAGACGGAGAAGATTCCCTATTACATCCGGTTGAGAGCAATTTATCAGGTTCTGTTTCAAGCGACTAAGACCGGGGCTTAAAGCAAGACACCCTGTCCATTACACCACGTGAAAAACTGTTACACATAGCTCGAGCGAACAGTGATTAATGCCTGCGGTAGTCTTCAACAGTTGTGATTTGTCTGCAAGAATTGTGTTAGGAGCTCGCCGTAACTTCCGCCATTTCTCAGGGGCTCCGCAGCCTCGTTAGTTATTGATATAATGGATTTAGGCGGCGCCGCACGGCTTTGTTGTCTTTATGCGAGTTATTGAAACATTCCGCAAACTTTAACCACGTTATTACAAGTTCCCGTCTAACCTTGCGGAAACTTTCCCTATTTGTCTACAAAACATATCTTGATGGATTTTTTGTAAACCTACTTTAGATATTGTCGAAAAGGTTTGTTATTACATTTCAAATATTACATATGTTATATTTATTCCACACTTTCTTAAAATACATGTCTGATGATGTCTCCATGATTCGGATTTATGAAAAAGTTACCTAAATCGTTCACATAAATTAAATTGCTCGTGGTACTACAGACATTAAAAGAACGTGTAGATCAGTTTTAAGGTTTTAATTTCAAATGCAATTACTCAAATTTTCCTTTAGCCAATACAACGAATCGATTATCGGGATCGATAACTCAAATTAACAAGGTTAAAACGGTGGACGGTGGACGCCGGTTAGAAACTAAATTAAAACTTGGGTTTGTATTACTTTACGTACAAAACTGGACTGTATCGGATGGCGTTAGAGTCCCTTACTGGTTGACAGTACAGATTTTATCACACGACGGTTTCATTAAAACAGAAACAGCAGTTTCTGTAAAGTAATAATCACTGAACTCGGTGCGGTAAGCGGATATAGAAGGATTCATTAAAATTGACAAAGAAAGGCATAGACTTCGTTGAATAACAGTTACTTCATTTCGGATTACAACTTTTAATGATTCTGATTCACACCTTTCTACAGGCTTGTTATTTCAACATCTAAGTACTATCTTCTTTCGTCACCAAAAATTAAGCTCTATCTTGATTCGTTAGGAATGATATTTTATAAATAATAATAGCTAAGTGCAATTTCATAGAATCTATCTCAAAATAGACTAGATTAAAATCGATGCAACCGCACCGAAGCTACACAACCACAAACTGTCACACATATATGTACGAATGTGAAAGCTTCGTCCATTATTTTTAGTTAGAACTTATAACAAATAACTTGATCACACCGATAAATGTCCGAATTTTTTTAAGCCCCACACCAAGGCTGCAATTCTCCATTTTCATTCTTTTTATTTGATAGCCCACAAAGAGACAGAGGCGCTATGGACGAGTCTGCGTTGGCTTTAACAAACAGTGACATGGAACATTTTTTTTTATTTTCTTTTTTATCTCGTGCTTCTGCAATACGGTCTGAAAAATTCGCTTTTTTTGCAACAAGAGGAAACTGCTGCATATTTAGGTTATACCGTACAAAGTCTGTATAATTTATAAATGAGCTCCAGTTTTGAAATTTGGATGCATATTTAATTGGAACAAATTTGCTATTCCATCTGGAGACTGAAACTGTGACTGCGTCAGAAGTTTTCATTATAATTTACGAGTACGTTTGTATTTAGTGTTCGTATGTATTAAATAAAGAGAAGAATTTAATTTTTTATAACGCTGATGGAGAATAAACAAAACTGTGTCGAATACGAAGCATTTAGACATTTTATATCGGTCAAACTAAAAGTGGTAGAAGAGTGATTGACGTGCATATAAAAAGGGCTATAAAGTTATGTAAATAAAAATATAAACATACTACATAAATCTGTATATCAAAATGATTTCGAGCCATATTCAGATTGGATACAGGAGAATCGGTCGCAACTAAAAGCAGGAAAGGCGCAATAATCACATAATGAATAAAGTGATTTTTTTAATCATTTCAGAAGTCACCTGACCGGGACTCGAGGAAATTCTAGTGGGTAGTGGCGTAGCAACGGTACAAATTCACTAATACACACATACATACAGGCGTCAATTTTAAGTTTCTTCTTTTCGGGTGGGTACTTAAAAAGGCACTCCTAACTGCTGTTAGGCGCGTCCGCTCCAATATTAGTCCAACTAAGTTCCCGCACGTTTTTCTAATGCGCCCCCGCCGCTGCGCGCGCAACTTGCCATTGGGTCACACAAAATTCCTCCCTCTGCTCGCCCATATTCGTGTTATACACTCCCGGACACATCTATCGGCCTATCTAGTGCTTTAAGTTTTTACGGTGCCTAGCTAAAAATAAATGTTAGGCGGAGCAATAATTTTTAATGCAGTTCAGAAGCTGATTTATTTGTCAACCCCTGTGAATGTTTTTTTTTTAATTTTTTTTGTAATTTCAAATTGATTTGGCCGGCAGAAGTTTTACAACTTGGCCGACAATTTCAGGCCGAGTATCCATATTTTGTTTAAAACTGGCTCTAAGTTTAGATTTGCCTTTTTATGGAACCAATAATCGGAAACATCAAAAAAAAATCCAACTTGTGCGAAATAAAAAAGTTTTCTCCATTCCTGGGTCGTTGAAAACAATGAACAGACTCGAATTTTCGTTTTTTTTCATAATCCTGAATTCGAAATTTAAAAAAAAAACATACGAAAAGGTTGACCAAAAAATCAGCTTTAAAACTGCATTAAAACTTATTGCTCCACCTAACATTTATTTTTAGCTAGGCATCGTTAAAACTTTTAAACACTAGGTGGGCCGATAGATGTGTCCGGGAGTGTATTTTATTTATTTGATAAAACTAAATTTTACGGATAGTAACGCGTCTGTTTTTAACTACCCCGTAGTTATCACCGCTCTGCAACAGAGTGCTGAGACGACAGATGTGTAGAGTTCATAGTCATCGCGCAGTATCTACTGATTTTCTATTACTGTTTGTGGTCTGTACTCTTCTCTTGGTATGTTTAGTGTTTGATTTGGTTTGATCAATGGGATTCCTAGCCTATAGCAGTACCCAATCATCTCCTCTATTGAAATTAGTTTAACGTTTACACATATTTGTATATTAATCATTTGAAATTAAACATCCAGACTGGTCTCGTTTTTTCTTGTGTGACAGAGATCTCCGCTGAGGGTCTATATTTATAAAAACAGAAAATCATTAACTGTTTCTAGTTTTGCATAGTTTTTAATTCTTTATATACTTTTAGTTTTTGTAAAAGATTTTTAGATCTCTTAATATTGTTTACTAGTACATGACTTTATTACTAGTTATCACTAATTCAAAGATGTGACAAGACGAGCAATACGTTCACGTGATTCTAATACCCACAAGAGTGTTGTTAGAAGTAAAAAATATATTAAGTCATTGTGTAGTTGCCAACTGGTGGTAGAAGACTGTTGTTCGAGACCGTCTAAGTCGATACCACCGCTGCGGTCTATTCTTGCCGCCAAATAGAATTGTGCAATAGTTAAAATAACGGTATTAATAACTCGTCACAAAACGTTGAGTATAATGTGACGAAGTACAGGTAAGCGAAATTTAACATCAGCTGGAAAATATATTACGAAAACTTTTCTCCTGAATCAGATGTGTTACGAGGTTAACGTGTCAGCTGTTGCGATTTGAAGGTAGTGATCAGCGTTATGTGGTACTCTGTGAACATCTTTAACAACGCGTCATCGATCGCCGGCGCATCGCTTACTACATATTGCTATAAAAAAATACACAATACGAATGTTTCGTGTATAATTTACCCTTCCCCGTTGTAGCGGGAAGGTAGTGCCTCTGTGTGATCAGATAAGAGCAATCTATCGCTTCGCTGGCCCGAAGAATATCCGTCCAGCATCAGGATGTGGGTAAACCAATTAGGCACGCTCGCTGCACGCTGTATTTATAAACCTAACCACAAATATAAAAGTGAGTAGATACAGAAATTATTGCGGATGATATTCATTAATAACAAAATAACTTAATAACTTGGGGTTTAGAAGCAACATTTACTAATGCGGATGTTATGTTTTATTGTAATCGAGTACTATACCTTCCGGAATTGTTTTTAATGTATTCGTTTCTATCAAACGCGACTCGATACTTTACGAAAGTACATGAACATGAATTCTTAGCTGTTTATTTTCAGTGTGGACATCATTAGTAAACATGATGAACATGTTATGAGAAGTATGAAATATAAATGGGTCGATTAAAACTTCATTGTATATGTTTAAAAAGGACTCGTTGTTAAAAGTGGTATGTTTTGTTTTCAGTGTGCAGTTTGTCTGCGGAGATGGCGCTGCGGAGCCGAGGTGCGGCGACGTGGACCTGCCGCCGCATACCCGTCATCCGAAATGTAAATATATGTCGGTGAATTATTGTAATATTCCACGTAGTGTATGAGCGAGAGCCAATTACCGGCCCGCAAATATATACAATGTGAGTGATACGGCTCTTCCTGGACGGAACGAGCGCGGCGACGGCTTCGTTATATTTACGTCACGTCCTCATAAAGTCATATCAACGCGCGGTAATGCGCTAGAGACGTGCGCGCAGCGGGCCGGTCGCGACCGGAACACGTTTTTTTTTTTATACTTCTTTGCGACGAGACGAGCAAGACGTTCACCTGATGGTAAGTGATACGCTTTCCCATAACAATGTGGTGCTAGTTAAGATGGTACACACTGCACCACATTGCGCTCGTCGCCTGAGACATAAGGTGTTGTCTCGTTACCCCAGTAATTACACTAGCTACAGCGACCTTCAAACCGGAACACAGTAATGTTTGCGCACTACTATTTGTCGGTTGAAATAGGAGCTGCGGTGGTACCTAGACGGTCTCCGGCAACAGAGACCTACCACCTGGTAAACAGTCAACAACACAACATGTAGGCGTTTTTTATTCCGCTGTCAACATGTCTGATTTACTGCTGGCAGGTCTATGTAGCTACAGACCGTCTAGGTAGCTACCACCGCAGTGACTATTTCAGCCGACAACCAGTAGTGTGCAAAAATAACTGTGTTCCAGTTTGAAGCGTGCTGTGAGTGAAATTACTGCGGTAAAAAGACTTAACACCTTATGTCTTAACGACGAGCGCAATGTGGTGCAGTGTGTACCGTCTTAACTAGCGACATGTTATTACGTGCAAGCGTATCACTTACCATCAGGTTAATTGCTCCCGTTGCCTAGTAGAATAAAAAATATTCTTTATAGTTTCGCAATGGCTTTAAGTGGAGCGAGAAAGAAAGAGAATGTGAAATGAAAACTTTGTATTTTAATAACTCTTTTTATATTCTAGAAGAACGATTGGGTTGTGTTTAATTTAAATTACTAAAACGGGTACGGTGGTAGCTCTCATTAAGGTCCATAGATCAGAATAAGCATTCTCGCCCCCAGTTACTTTTATGAAAAATCGTCGACAGAAATACATTTCGGATAGATTTACCTGGTAAAGAGAAAGCTAAGATCGTCGTCATGCAGAAGCCTTATAATTTTTACTTTTAAATATAACTAACAAAATAAATATTACGTATGTACAAAAACATGTTCAGAGTTGTAAATGCAATTAATTAACTTATAAATGAACATGTTTAAGTTGAAATTCCGATGTGGTATCGTTTCGAGCGATGTTTGTTTATGAAATACAGCTGAAAAAATTAATACAGTTTTTCTTATTTCATACCAGAGTAAATTAAAACTTTTGCTTTATGTAAAGCAATATCGATATAATTAAGATAGGCCCGTCGCATCCCTAAAACCATTTTTTTCTTGGCTAAAGTAGAAACACTCCGAGTAAGGGATAATGTTGTGACGTGGAAGTAGAAAATGATATATTAAAGAAGCGGGTTGTGCGAAAGGGATGTGTGGGAAAATCGAGTCGGAGTGGTGTGGAGGGGGATGCCCGCTCCGGCTCCTCACCCACTGGGAAGGGACGCAGCTGATTATCACTTCGGCTAAAATGACGCTGCTTCTAGATAATACATAAATTGGACACCAGCTATGGTTGCAGCTATTTTTATGGCTGTTACGTTATTATGTATAAAGGACAGTTTCGCATTTTTGTTGCTACGTAAATGTTTGAAGGTTTTATAATTTCCAAATTTGGTTTAAATTCACAATTTATATATTAAAAAAGGTTTCTTCTTCTTCTTATCTTGCCTCCCCGTCTAGCGGAGGTTGGCGGTCAGTTCAGCACACTTCTCCCTGTCTCTTGCGAGGCGGAACAGTTGGGCGGCACTCGCAATTCCTGTCCACTCCCTGATGTTACGCAGCCATGATTGTTTCCTACGACCAACACTCCTTTTACCTGCGACTTTGCCCATCAAGATGAGTTGGAGCAGTTCGTACCTATCGTGCCTAAGCACGTGACCGAGGTAAGATACTTTCCTCATCTTGACAGTTTGCGAAAGTTCGCGCTTTTGGTTCACACGTCGTAGGACCTCCACGTTGGATACTTTATGAGTCCAGCTTATTGACAACATGCGCCTGTATGCCCACATTTCGAACGCTTCGATACGTTTCCTGAGGTCTTCTTTTATAGTCCAAGCCTCACATCCGTAAAGAAGGATGGGCCAAATGTAGCATTACAGGAGACGAAAAAAAGGTTTAAAATAATTTAACTTTTAATCGATTTTCTTCAAATATTACTATTGACAACGCTACTGTTTGAGTTACCTTCCAAATAAAAACTATAACTTGAATCAATTTAGGCCAAAATTACGTTAAAATCTATTTATTATATCTAATCGATTATTGACCCTGAAAAGAGTTTGTTGGAAGAAACTTTTTTTAGGGTTAAGCTCACCTTTGTTCCATACATTTTAATAATTTTTTTTGTATGTATATCATGTGTGTACATGAAATAAATATATAAACAATGGTATCTTAAGCTTGTGGTAATACTCAACCGTTTTCTAAGTTTGGACGTTTTTTTAAATATTAATAGTATTGCGAATCATTCTCGGTGGAAATCGATTAACTTCTGTACGCCGCATAAACGCTTTAAAATCCGTAAGAGTGAATAGTTGTGTGTAGTAGAAATATCTGTCTGTCTGCCGTAGTGGATGGCCAGCTGTATGCGGTTGGACACATTGTTTATAATGTACAGCGAGTATCGCGCCGGTTACGGTATAATGCAGTGGTTCAGGACCTGGCACGGGTTAGTTATGGTATAATGAAGGCTATTTCAGCATGATTTACGTCGGACAGGCAACACTCGGAGGCGGTAATTCTCCGCCGTGCCGGTGTTATCATGTTTAAGAAATTTGCAACACAACAATCATCCACATTTAGTGTAGTTCGTCATCATTTCAAGCTATTCTCGTCAGTTAATATTTAGTACATAACTAATAACATTTAATTCCCTCTCGTTTTGTATTTCAGCCTACCGAAGTTTCCTCTCCCCCGTTACAAATACATATGTTCATGGTTTGATTTTCACATTTGAAAAATCACTTCACGGGACGTTGGGGGCGGGGGAGCGCTGAAGATATTTCAAAACAATAAAACGCTCGGACGAATTTAATCCTGAATGTGTTCAGTTTCGCGAACCGTTAAGGGGTGTATTTGCTTGATTAATTTACACCCCGTCCGATTGTAATTGTTCACATTCCCTCGCGCTGTCTACACGTCCTTGTACATTAGGTTCGTATTGTTTATTATCGTAGTGATTTAGTAGAATTTGTAATGTTTATTGCTAGCACCTCAAGAGCGAACGACTACAACACCTATAACACACACACAAAATTTATAGGGATTGAAACGAGTTATGTTTGTTATTTTACTAACTAAGAACTATCTAGATCTTTCGATGAGAAAAACATAGTTAAATTTAAGCATGCTAAAATGATTGTGTTCTACGATTTTATTTTCTTTTAACGTATATACGTTAACATCACTTCGGTAAGGATTAGAGTGTGAGACCCTATGTGCCAACGGAGGCTATGGATGGGTTTACCTCCCCTGGTAAAGAATCGCCCAGGGTACTCGATGTCTACGGGGCTACTATCACAGTTGAAACAAACGCGCTGCTTTAAGTCGTTAAAAGTCCGACATAAGCTGTCCTTGCCCCGAGGTTTTCTTTGCAAGGTTACCTGTATATCGGTTTGAAAGATTTATCGCGTGACTTATCTATGGTTGTACAGGATATGAAGTGATGTCCTCTCATTATTAGTAATAGGAAATATCTTTTACTTTAAGCTTGTTACTGTTGTCTTTAACTTGAAATATGTATAAATTATTTTTTTTATACTACTTTGCGACGAGACGAGCAAGACGTTCACCTGATGGTAAGCGATACGCTCGCCCATGACAACGTGGCGCTAGTTAAGATGGTACACACTGCACCACATTGCGCTCGTCGCCTTGAGACATAAGGTGTTAAGTCTCGTTACCCCAGTAATTACACTAGCTACAGCGCGCTTCAAACCGGAACACAGTAATGTTCGCACACTACTATTTGTCGGTTGCAATAGGAGCTGCGGTGGTACCTACCCAGACGGTCTCCGGCAACAGACACCTACCACCTGGTAAAAAGAAAATGGTATAAAGTTAATTCGTAACGTTTATTCCATCTTCGAAGTAGACAATCAAACACTTCGCGAACATCGTCCGCTGATGGCTGAGCCGACGGTCGAGCCGAACGCAATTCAATATACAATATCGCTATGAACTTTTCATTAGCAGTTATTTAACACTCCCGACTCGTCTTCCATTCAAATCAACGTATAATAATGTTCGTATACGTTTGTGATAATTCTGCTGTTACTGTGAATATATTGTTTATAATTCGGAAAATATTACACAAACATACTTTATAATTTTGATTTCGTTCTATAATGATCTTCAAGTTATACATCGTTTGAAGAAAATGTAAAATAACAACTACAGCTAAAGTAGAGCAGTGAACATTAACAGGCTGTAATCAAGATGTTAAATAAAAAAAGATATGAAATGTCATAAAATTTAGCTACCGAGTCTGTAAATATGCTGAACAAGGATAATCTAGATTTGACGCAAGACCTTATCTTCCTTTACTTTGAGACAAGTGTTGGTGTAAAACGGAACTTTAGTTAAGAGGTAAGTAGTAGAAACTTGCGGCGTTAATGTGTTTATTTAAACTCGCGGTAAATCTAGCGTTAAGGAGGCGATCATGAGGTTTACATAAAGTTTTATTTAGCGGAATAATCTGCCGAAAGGATAGCGCCGCGCTTTTTGCTTCATAATAAGCTTATCAATCATCAGTAAGCAGGCGGCTGACGAGGCGCGGAGACGCACCGCTCACTTCTAATGATGATGGATGGCGCACTGCTCCGGCGAGAGGAGTAAATGAATGGTAGAAATCATCGATGATCTCCTGTACTGTGCTGGTGCAGCATGGTGACCGTCGACGGGTTCCGTGTATAATGGTCTTTACGAATGAACCACTGCAATATGATTTGGCTACAGAAACACGAAATAGCAATGAAATAGGAACCACTGCACTTAACTGCAATACAGTTATAAATTTTACAGTATTTTTTTATAAATTTTCTTCGCGATTTCTTCTTTCTTACTTAATAGATGTTTATGTTACTTTCAATAAAACTTATCGACAGCCGTATCGTAATTACATCGGAACGGCCACATCTTATACGGAACAAGCATTAGCGAGACATCTCTTATGACACTTACTGAATATTTACGTTCCAAATATTGAATTTACATTGATCCCTATCGAAGGTTCGTGGGCGTGGTACGGCGTGATAGTGTGTCGTTACGAGACAATTTCGTGATGAGTTTATTTTTTATTTTCCGGTTTAGAAGCGGCTAGTGTGACCGCGGTACAGGTTACTACCGCAGCGCCCCGGCGATACAGAGCGGCGTACCTTTGTCACGCGCATACTCAAAATTCCTATAAGCTTACACTATCTTACGGATGCTGCTCTGTAATCCCTCGCCGTTCTGTGGGTAATTCCGAGAATTCTAAAAATGCAATGAAAGAGACTGCCGAGGAGGGTTTTCGGTACATAATTTTGCAGTAATCCTAACATATTACAAAAACAAATATTACATACGATGTTGATGTTGACGTTGACGATAAAAAAAACACTTTCAAAACAGATATTAAGGTTTGATAGAGTCAAAATGTTTAGTTCAAACTTTAATCAACTTCTTGACAACTAAAAAAATAAAACTTTCTGTGACAATTTACTCGGAGAGCGTCTATTTTACGTAAGCGAAAACAGCTGATTTTATAACCACCCGAGATCACCCTTTGCCTCGGTATACTTTCCACCATGTAAGCTGCCTGAAAACAGGAGCCGGGAGTTATTTACGAGTCCGGGGGCCGCACTGGAAGCGGCCGCGGCGCGCCTCCGCATTTTGCTCAATGTTTTTGTTGGCTAATTTATTTCATGTCCGCCGGTTTAAAAACCGCTGCACATTTATCAAGTGTAGCTGATCACTATGAATTTATTCGTATACACTTGTGGGTGTGCGCTAGTTGAACCAAACAGACGTTTTACGTACCGCCCCTGTATATTTACATTATCCAATATAAACGTACACGGAATCCTTAGCGTTTCTCGCAAATTTAAACACAAATCAATTCATTACATCAAACACTAACGAAATTTGATTACAATTTTAAAAGTTTTGACTTTTTAGCTACTAATATCTACAGCTATGTTTACTTCTTAAAAGGCGTTGTCTAAAAGTCCCGCTCTCGTTCTAACCTACAAATTTTCCTGTTGCATCGCAGGCTGCTCTTTCTAGCATCAATCATGTTAAAAATGCTGCTCAGCCGCGCCGCCGCCTGCTATCTGATATTGCTTACGACACTTGCTGCCTCAGCATCGTTTAAGCAAAGAGCTTTATCATTTCATTCGGGAAACGGTATACGATCGCGAGGAAATATCTTTAACATCAGACCCAAAAAGTAACGTCTTTTACTTTAACAATTTCGTATATCACGGAAGAGATATGAAACTAAACGGAAATAAACCCAATAGTAAACGCATAAACTAATACTACATAATACAGTTCTGTAAATGGTCATTTGTCAAGCAAGTGGTCATCATGACTTCAACCTACAGATGTCCTCTGAACATAAGCTTTTAAATTTTTGAGTGCTCTCATTATCCACTGCTCTTAATCGCCGTTTCCGAAGGTTGTGTATCAACAGGAAAAGTGACTGGATATTAATAATTGTATTGTATGAAACAAGTAAATAATCAAATCCTTTTCTGCAAAGTCGTATTTATATCAATCGCCTGCCTACTGCCAACAGCATCTCACTCGTTTAATGTTTCACTACTAGCCACTGCAATCTTTAAACATTTCAGTTACGCTGTTGAAACACCAAAATTCCCTATTTCCCGTTAGTCAAATAAATGCCAATACTTAAAAGGAAAACAAGAATTTTTCTTCTTCGCAATTACAGGCAACTGAACAAAGTTCCGCCCGGGCCCCAGTTCGCGGGCGCCTGTTAAACTAGTCATCACAACTTCGTGTAATGTGTCCGAAATTGTTATTTACTCCCATCGTCCTTTTATTGGCCGGGCAGGGTTCACGAAGGTCGGGGCGTACGATCAAACTGTTTTATTTGTTTCGCAGCGAAGGCCGGATCGAGTTCAGCGCCGGCGTTTTATGTTCAGTTGATAAAGGTTTTGACTTTTGGAAGATAAGTGTACTTGATTAATTTTAACCCGTATACGAAATAAATTTAATTCGTGTATCGTTGTATTTTTGACACGGTACATACAGCAATCATTTTATTTAAAAAAAACGATCGACAATGCCCTTTCGGTACACTTAAGAAATTTCTTGTAATTCAGACGAGTATGTAATACACGTGTGAAACTACCTCAAGCTACAGTTTTTCTCCTTCCGTTCGCACAACAATGCTTAAGGGTCCCTTTTCCCTAAACCGCAACGCGTTAGCTCATTATATCAATAACTAATGAGGGTGCGGAAAACGAGGCTAGTTACTGGCGAAGTTTCTGAAGATAAATTACTACAGCCACCCAAAAACGTAGGTACCAATTTCGAGTGCACAATTCATAGGAAAGCACAAGGTGGTAAATATTCTACCTAGTTAGGAAGTTTTTTTTTTTTAAACTACTTAGCGACGAGACGAGCAAGACCTTTACCTGATGGTAAGTAATACGCTTGCCCATAACAGCGTGGCGCTAGTTAAGATGGTACACACTGCACCACATCGCGCTCGTCGCCTGAGACATAAGGCGTTAAGTCTCGTTACCCCAGTAATTACACTAGCTACAGCGCCCTTCAAACCGGAACACAGTAATGTTCGCACACTACTATTTGGCGGTTGCAATAGGAGCTGCGGTGGTACCCACCCAGACGGTCTCCGGCAAAAGAGACCTACCACCTGGTAAAAGTTTACAGAGATACTGTGTAATGATCGTTGTCGTTAGACTTAAGCTACAACGACTATTATATACAACAACGCTACATTTTGGTGTTAGACTTTTATATCTGCGATAAGACTAAATAGAAATGAGGCTGAAGATAGCGAAGCGTGGTCGCTCAGAATAATCTGATACTTTTTAGTCGGAGCACAGAAATTCTGTTACGGTAACGCATTTACTAAATGAAAATAGAGTTGTGGTTTTAAATACATATTCAATATCCCCACTTGCATGCTGAATATGTAATTAAACTTAAACTTTAATATAAAGTGGGTCGATCTCTGCACTAGCTATTAAATAGGTCACCAAGCACAATATTACTACGGTAACATACACCGTAACGTTTCCATCGATAGTAACATTCTTCATAAATTATTTAATAGCTAACAGTATGAATACACGACTTTAATGTAACTTAACACCAACCAAAATTGCGTTCAAATTTTAACCTGTTGTCGATAAAAAAATTCGTGTATGCTTTCATTCGTGGCTACTGTAAATGGACTAATCTATTAAAATAGGTATCATGTATGATAAAAACACTAATCAGTTATTGGAGATGATGATTTTTGTAAACAAAGACACCACAAAACGAGTGAAACATCTGGTGGTAAATGATAAGACTGCTCGTAAATTGAAGTGCCATTGATACGACATACAATGTAATTTGACACATCAAACTCAAATTACTTACAGTATTAATTTTCAAAGTAATATTGTTAAAAAAAAAATGGTAATTTTATATTAAGAAGCGTAAAGGAAAAAGTAAATTAACTTAGCTGTAGGACTTCGCAAATTCGCAGAACACATTTCTCGTAAGAAATTAATCCGGTGCGGCGGTAACCCGGCGAGTGATCGAGGGGCCTTATTGAGTTCTCATACATTACACTTATATTTTAAAGTACTATATAAAATTTAGATTATATCATTCAAATAATCATAAAAATAGTTGAAAATTTTACTGTTTGTGTCTCTCGATATAGTCAGTCAGTCGACAAACAATCAAAGCAAAAAACTTTAAAACAATTTGTTATTATGATCCCTCAAACAGACATCTAGTTATAAAGATACAATCTTATATTTATGTAGTATTAGTGTACGAATGGTACGATACGTGTGGTACGAATAAACCGTAACTAATGAAGTTAACTTTCAGCTGAGTACAGAGGCTAAACGTTTATTTGAGTATGAATGGTCACCACCTTTTAAAACCCACCTGACATACTTTTGCTTTTATTTTATGGATAATAATCACCGTTACTTCACCACGTCTCATTACCATTTAAACATTATTTCAAACTGGGGTAAAATGTTAGCCCATTACCAATAACAAAGAAGTTATCGATAGAAAGAATTGATAATGATATTATTTAATAAAGCGTTAGGTAATAAGTGACGGAGTCAAAGGAAATCTAGACTTAACAAAACCACTACCTGTTATAACAAAGAACATTAAATGGGAGGCTCATACAACGCATTTGTGTGGATCTGGCCAAAGCACTGACTATGGTAATCCTTCCGCTTTGAACACAAAGTCCGTCTGTGCCGAGGTTTTAATGCTGTTTGCTGTAGAGAACCGTAACAATATCAAGTTTAAATGATACCGAAAGAAAAAACAAATTGCATTATTACTGTAAAGTACCAAAACAAACCTTTAAGCTGCGAAACGTTTACTAAACTATAATTCAACGTTTGGGTTTGTATTGTTACCTTAATACATGACTTTTATAATAATAGATTCGTCAAAAGACATTTAGCTATCTTCTAGAATATTAAACAGGAACTACATAATTATAATTCAATATTTTAATAATGTATTCTTGGCTTTGTTAACACACTATCACAAGTTAATGTTATTTAATAACATACAATAAACACACGCAAAATGAAGAAGAATTGCTGAGCAGGTATTCTTATGAATTATTATGCCGTGAGATATCAGTGAGTAGCAGTGTAGTCGGTACCTGAAACAGACAGAATTACTTGTTAGCCTCATGTTTAATTAAACCATATCGTTAATTGCTGTAAGTAGGTGCTAGTGATTTGATATTAGTGTATTAGGTTTTGATAGACGGTAGTAAAACAAAAAGTGTATTCATTTGTTGTGTAAAAACCACGTCAATTAGCACCAGAGAAACGTACGTAGAGAATGTTGCAAAATTTGTATAAGACGTAAGTACGCGTTAGCTTAGACTAGAGTATTCAGATATTAAAACACGCACAGCCGACGTAAAAGTAAACATTGAACTCTTGTTTCTAGTACATCAGAGAAATGTGCGCTGATAAAAACGGACAAGGCGTGAGAAAGTAATTTTATAAAGAGCAGGGTTTTCAAGAAAATTGAAAAGCCATCGAACATCATACTCGGTGGAACATCGCATTTCATAAAGTTCCCCCATCAGCTGTCGCTCCTCGCGGCGGCGAACTTTTGTAATTTATTCATGACAAGAAACCTGCGCCTGCCCGTCGGCGGGAGCCTGCCGCTACGATACGGACGAGCATCCACAATAACATGTCATTAAATTCACTTAATCTCACCGCCGGACGGACACGGATGAAGGACGTGGTAGAATGGTATCCCAATGGTAAAAGACAACGAGGACGTCAAATCAAAAGTTGGGAGGACGACTTTCCAAAAGGATGGAGAAAGTACTCTCGAGACAGAGAGAAGTGGCAGAAACTGGGGGAGGCCTATGTCGAAGGACAACCTGACCAACAGAGTGGTTGTTAATGTTGTTTTTTAGATATTAATGTGTTAAGGTGAATAAAGGCTTTTTTATTTATTTATTTATTTTATAATCTCAACGCCGTCGCATGTGCGAACTTAAATAAAATTAAAGTAATGGACATGAGAAAGTTTTCTCAATCTGACCGCCAAACTTCAGCTTGAAGAAGGCACCTTATGATGATGAATGGATATGGACTGATTTTTTTATATGAAAAACTATAAAATATTTTATATAACTAAACGTTTTAACAGATTAATATACTGGTGGTAAGTTTCGTAACGACCAACACGCAGTGCCTACGAGAGGGGCGCTGTGACAAGTGAAATTAGGCAGTGTTGTGTGAGCGCACTGCGCACTGCTGTGCACGTTGCTTGTGGGCAGAGAAAGTCAAATCAAATAATGAGAATCCAGTTTACTCCTTCGTTTAAAATTAACCGATATTATATTTGTGCTAAGTAAAAACAGAAGAAAGGTCTCTCAAGTCAATTTAGTTTGTAACACAATCGAACATTTCAAACTTAATATGTTCAGCGAGTCGTGTGTAAATTATTCATAGAACAATTCCCTAATTAATTTAGGTTCGGCCGCGCCTGCCTGTGCTCGTGTTTCCCTGCCTGTGCCCGCCTGTGCCCGCCTGTGCTCGACGCTCTCCGATCCACCGAAGCGTTAGATTGCTTCGTATCGGAGGCCCTTATCTCCGCTTCGTTACTACGTTAACATGAAATTGTGTTGTTTCACCAATATACCTTCATTATGTAACTTCAATTTACGAAATCATTCTTGTTTGGGTGCAGGGATCGATACAGAACACAGTGTGACGTCACACGATGTATTAATTATACTGAAGTATCGAATACTACATAATATATGCAAACATTTTTGTCTGGTTGAATTTCTTTACTTATTACGACGTTCTTTAAAAGTAGAACAAGGTAACATATTCATGCTTGGCAACAGAAGTAGATGGGATAGTGATATACACTCCCGGACACATCTATCGGCCCACCTAGTGTTTAAAAGTTTTAACGGTGCCTAGCTAAAAATAAATGTTAGGTGGAGCAATAAGTTTTAATGCAGTTTTAAAGCTGATTTTTTGGTCAACCTTTATGTATGTTTTTTTTTTTTTATTTTGAATTCAGGATTATGAAAAAAAAAACGAAAAGTCGAGTCTGTTCATTGTTTTCAACGACCCAGGAATGGAGAAAACATTTTTATTTCGCACAAGTTGGATTTTTTTTTGATGTGTCCGATTATTGGTTCTATAAAAAGGCAAATCTAAACTTAGAGCCAGTTTTGACCAAAAAACATGGATACTCTGCCTGAAATTGTCGCCCAAGTAGTAAAACTTCTGCCGGCCAAATCAATTCGAAATTACAAAAAAAATAAAAGTAAACCTACATAGGGGTTGACCAATAAATCTGCTTCAAAACTGCATTAAAACTTATTGCTGCACCTAACATTTATTTTTAACTAGACACCGTCGAAACTTTAAACACTGGGTGGTGGGCCGATAGATGTGTCCGGGAGTATATATAAACGATAAGTGGTGAGAAAAACCAGCCTTCAGAAAAAAAAATATATGTAAATCTATTTCAGAGACATTCAATCCACTTACTCACGCAGCAGCACATGCAAACGGTACATCGACGTTGTATTGTATTATACACCACAAAAGAGGTATCAACTGATTAAAATTTTATTTTCCTTTGCAAGATGATTCTTTCAAGAGTGTTCTTATGTATAATTGAAAAGTCTGACATTTGTATTAAACGCACAATCACTCAGACCGACTGCTACTTCAATATTTAAAATCTAATTACCGTACGCCCACCGCGCGCACTCTCGCGGTCATTTTGATCGAAAAAAATTAATCAAAACAAATAACACTCGTCACTTATTGTTATTGGCTACCTGTAGTCATACATGGGACTTTACTAGACACATATATTTAAATTACATTTAATTAATTAGAGCCGTGATAGCGTAGTACTTTGAACGTTCGCCTTCCATTCCGAAGGCACTGGGTCGTCGAATCCGGTCTGCACCAATGAACTTTTCAATTCATGTGCAATTAGTATAACGCCAACTAATATCACGCGCTTTGACGGTGAAGGAAAACATCGTGAGGAAACCTGCATATCTATATCGTGACCATCCGTGCTCGCACTAGTATGTGAAATGGAGAAGGCAATGGCAACACCACTCCATTATAACTGACAAGTTAAGTCGTCGTGTGTTTCATTACACATTGACCCTCAGTCATGAGGAAATACGACTTAGAAAATGAAGATATTTAAAATATAGCTAATTAATGAGATGGTAAGGTGAGGCAGGATGATTGTTGAAGGATGACCGCTTGTCAAGCGAATCGATAACCAAAGAGCACAGGAAATCAGTGATTGCAGGTGGCATCGGATCAGTGGCGACGAAAGTCGACTGGAGAGTACTACGTCTACCAATGGACGACAATGGGCTGTGGAGATAGTGATGCGACAGACTTGACGTCCAACCGCTAGTCAGTTAGACTCCTTTTTATAACAATGAACCACTGGTAGCACGATAAATTTCGAACGATTCCACCAATAATAAAAATACGGACCGCCGTTATCGCCGGCTAAGAAAGAGTCCAGCGGCCGTCGAAGTCGCAGGTAGTGGGACAAATGGTTAGGTTAATCAAGCAAAAACACCCCCTTAACGCTCCGCAAAACTCAGCCCCTGAAGGATTAAATCTGCTGAACCGTTTTATTGTTTCCAGAGCACCCCCCGCCGGCCGCACGCGGGAGCGAGTGCTAACGCAAACGCTTATTTGTTTGCGTTCAATAAGTATACATATTTCACGAGCTCGTATGATCTCACTAAATATTATAAATCGGATCAAATAGATACCGAGGTTTGTGGCTATCAGAAACAATATATAATTAATAATCAAATAACAATATTAATTAAGGATTAATTGATTATTGTCGTAGGTCTGTTGCCGGAGACCGGCTATTTAGTTACCACCGCAGTGACTATAAAAAGGAACAGTGGGTTTACTTTATGTTTGTTGACTGACGAAGAATGCTATTACAGCATTAACTCCGCCTTGTGAACCCTAACCGTGGAACCGAAGAAGAATAAATAAATAAACAGTCTAAACAAACAGAACTCCACGCCGTCCCCACCACGCCTGACTCATATGTAATGTATATTCCCACGATCGCATACAGTATATTACGCATCGATACATTTTATACATAACAAAATGCTTTGAGAGGAAGTGTTAACCTGATATATATGTGTTAAAAGCCTTTCTTCGCGAATCACTTCCTTCAAATCATTTGATAAAGGTAGTTGTAGCTGGTCTTGTAAAGTTTTTGATCACCTCCGGAAAGAGGTGTGGTCTAAATATAGTTCAAAATTGTTCGATACCGATAACGTACAACAAAGGTTGTTACGAAAGAGGATAAATATTTCGATAAGTAATCAGAACCCGGATTATGTCTCATTTCCCAGTTCCAATTTTCTACGGAAACTTTGATCGAATTTCGGAGTTCTAAGACAATAAAACCTGAGAGCCGAGCCACTGTATAATTTAGTTTTACATCAATATGTTAATACGCAGTCATGTAAAGTTGTATCACCATGCGGCGCGTAAGTTTTCGGAACAGTAGCTTTACAAGTTATTTGTCCTGCCCAAAATAATTTCCTATCCATTAAGTTTAAAGCACAAAATCCTTTAAGGCGAGCCCGGCAAAACGTTTGTGCTCGTAACTTTAACACAAAAGCTGCTGCGGCGTTCTACCCGGTCTTTTCACTAGTTTCATTGTTTTAATTAGACCATAATAAACTACAGTAATACTTAGCGGTAAAATAAATTAAGCACTATGGTAACTTATTATAAGATTACAAGTTTTTTAATTATTTTTATGCTGTTAGTCTTCTCGACGACTTTTAAATCTGCATAAGACTCGGCACTAACTTATAACTTATTACGATGGCAGAACGCTGGTAAGTCATATATCTACTCATAGCAATATTTAGGATGTTTATATAGCAACGTCATTCAATCATTGAAAGTTATATAAACTTGTAACAGTGCTTAATGTCGAAATAAACTTATACTTAATGATTAAGGAAAGCATTGAATGTGTAATATTTCGTAATACGAAAAGTTTCCATAAAAACCCAACTCATTCCTCATTCCATATTGTATATGAACTTCTTGGTGTTCAGCGAGTGTGCGTCAAAGAAATTCATGTCCTTAAGCAAAGATTATCGCAACATCCGAGCCGCCGCTCGTCGCGACCGAATTGTCTCGATAAAAGCGACCCGCTCGTGCGTTAGAGAAGTTTGTCTCGAAGCTCGGAGCTTTTGATTTCCGCGAGGTCGCGGGTTCGCTCCACAATGTCTCCTGATGCGGGAACGCGATTATGTAAAGCGTGCGTGTAACAAAAAGTTGGGTGAATGCGACACCATTACAATACAACACATGGTAGATAGACGGCGGTAACATCATGAACAAGACAAAAAAATGATTTTGTCAAACGCCACACCTTCACAATCAACCACAACACTAGACCATCAATCTTACTCTTGATCTTTACAATATGTTTGGCTTTAATAACATTCGTAATTAAAGTTCAATCAATTTTCGCGTCAGAATCGACTCGGTAATTACACCAGCAGAGGAAGAAATATAGTGTTACCTACTCAAAGCTTATCAGATTTAGGCCGGCCCTTGACATCGATCCAATCTAACGCCGAGTTACATAATACTGCGATAAGGTAAACTAATACGAACCTAGTAACAGGCTATTCACGTTGATATTAAAAACATCGTACTTTGTCACTATCAGCGGCAAATTGCTCTTCTCGTCTTTCGTAGATATTTTACTTATAGAAACAGACGTTTTATACGAACAAAGAGTCAAGAAGCATTTTGTAATTTCTGCACAGTCCTAATCCCATATCCTTTTTTGAGAGGGTATCCTATATTGGATACGATTTCGCTGCGGAGGCAACTGATACCTAAACGCGTTCAACTTTTGAACTTTCTCCAGAACTACCGCATCGCTCCCGCACATTGTCGTAGTCTACTAACCAATTTATTTGGACAGTCATTTAGTCGGCACAGTTACTTACACAATTTATTAAAGTTTCTATTTATTATTTTAGGATTTATTAGATATATCACTAATCTGTCGATCACTTATGATACAGTGTCGTTTTTTGAGCACCAGGACTTTCTTTAAGAACGTTGGTCTTCATTCAAATCAATGTATTAGAGGCACATACGTTGATATATTAAGCAGGTTTCATGAATGTATTATATTCGCATGGACAATTATATAATGCAACAACCTTTCGTGTACTTTACGATGGCTAGATAAAAAAAAATTGTCTAGGCTGTATAATTATGTTAATAAATTACAAACTAAATTGGTTGGTGCCGGTATTGCTGATACCGACACCAATACCCGTTTACACGTTTCCAGTAATCAGACAACCAAATCTTTACAGTCTTACAATTTGAACAAAAGCCGGCATAAGAAATATGAGCAGATAAATCCGTTCGTATAAACTTCGTCTAATATTTTAGTTCGGAACAAAGTAAAAGTGAAATAAAAACGACGCTGAATAATTGCATCATATTTTTGTAAGTCTCCAACTCGGGGCGCAGACAAAGCTATTCCTTTGAAATAAAAACCACTTCTGCCGTAAAGATGAGAGTAAAAATGTTATAAAAGTGCTGGGGGGAGATGTGGGGGGGTGTTAAGGAGCTTTTTTGACTCCGCCCGCGAGTAAACGGACACGATTCCGAATAACAGAGAGAGGAATATCACCAAAATTTATGATCGGAATAAGTTTTCAGTTTCTTTAAGTTCTTCGAGCGATGGTATTAATGTAATTAGAATTGCTATCGAACCGATAAAACTCACCTAAAGACAAATGTTTTTCTAGTAAGTTTCACTTGTGATTATTAAGTATCTGTCACCGGTAATTTTAGCTTTGATAAACAAAAAGACAAGGTATGGAGCCTTTCTTTACACTGGTAAGGTTCTGATTCAAGGCGTAAAAGTAAAATAATAGCTGTTTATTTTCAAAACTTAATGGTTATCGAAAGATATCTGTACAAAGGTGATTTAATTTCCGTCATATAAAGACATTCCTGCGGCTGTGCAGCGACGCAGGACTTGCAGCGGAGAATTCGCAATCTGGACCCCGGCATAACTCCTCCACCGTCGACCCTCCTCAGGATACGTTACTTATTAAATTCATCCGACCTACCGGGGAAGGATACGATATTTTCGATATAATTTTGGAAAGAAATTGTTCCCAATTATAAAGGAATTTATATTTTGTGAAGTAAAACCTGAAGACTTGGAAATTTGTCAACATAGAGCTTTTATATTCATTTCAATGTTAAAAAGTTAACAAACTTATTAGAATCCGTTTCCAAGCACGAAGAGTATATAATCAAGAGAAGAATTAACACACCATTTGTGAACCGTGATAGCCTAGTGGTTTGCACGCCGGTTTTCCGCTCCGTAGGTACCGGTTTTGAATCCGGCGCACACCAATAAATTTTTCAATTCATGTGCAGTTAGTATAACGCCAACTAATATCAGGCGCTTTGACGGTGACGGAAAACATCGTGAGGAAACCTGCATATCTATGTCATGACCATCCGCTCGGACTAGTATGTGAAATGGATTTTTTTTTTATACTACTTTGCGACGAGACGAGCAAGACGTTCACCTGATGGTACGTGATACGCTTGCCCATGACAACGTGGTGCTAGTTAAGATGGTACACACTGCACCACATTACGCTCGCCGCCTGAGACATAAGGTGTTAAGTCTCGTTACCCCAGTAATTACACTAGCTACAGCGCCCTTCAAACCTGAACTAAGTAATGTTCGCACACTACTATTTGGGGGTTGAAATAGGAGCTGCGATGGTACCCATCCAGACGGTCTCCGGCAATAGAGACCTACCACCTGGTAAAAAGTGGTGATAGGTGATAAGGCAATGGCGAACCACTCCATCATAACTGACAAGAAAGTCGCCGTGTTTTATTACACATGATGACCACGAGCCTCAGTCATGAGGAAATATGATTAAGAAGAAGGTAAGTTAGGAAACGAAATCGCGCTTCCCAACTTATACTAATCAACGTTTGGAGGTAAGAGTTCACCGAGCGCTGGTATGTCCCATCACACTGCAACACACTTCCCGTTTGCGTCTTCTCTTTGTAGAATATATAGAAACATTTAGTCTGGTGTGCTGCTCGCAGACACTATCCCGTGGCTGCGTACTTTGTGCATTACGAGTAATAATATTTAAGAGAGCCGGGCGCTGCGGCTCTGGTGAATAAGCCCGCGGCGCGCTCGCTGCGCTGCGCCCGCGAATTTCACCCGCTTTCGCGTCCCGACAGTTAACGACTGGCGTTAAGTTAGAACCGAGTAGACTGTTAACTGTTACATAACAGAAACAGTTCCCTACTAGAATTTATTTATTGCTTTAAATATTGTACACACGTTTCTGTAGCTAGCAATTACGTTATCGGGATAACGAAAATTAAAACCGTAAGTTTCAAAGCATGGACAACAATGTGACACTATATAAACATCTTAACTAACACTTCTTTATTACGAACAAATATTAAATTCAATAAAGAACATTATTAAAACTTACAAATAAGTTATTCTGTCAAAATCAAATATTTACACAAGTATAAAATTATAAAGGGTCTACGGGGCCTGCTTCGTTTGCCACCAAAAAGAATTTGGCATTAAATGACCATGTTCCGATGTCAAATGTGCTGTGGCTAGAATAAGATATTATATCTAAGCAGCGCAAAATGACGCAGTGTATATATCTTTACTAACACCTCTGTTATATGTGCCGGCGCACCGTTTACCATCAAGTTAACATTCCTTTAAGCTTTTTCCTTTATTACATAAGGTCTCTTACGTGTGTTTAAATTGAATCATTTGAAACGGAAATCGCTTTCGCTTATCGCGTGCGCCGGCACACAAAGCGGTGCCCGGAACTTGTGTAATTTATTCATAGTCGAGTAATGACACTCGATTACTTCGGCGCTAACCCTTTACGGCGGAGCGAGGCTCCATTTTTTTCCCCTCTCATATCAAATGCAAGGAAAATGAGTTCGTTAGGACCCGGCCTCGCAGCGAACAATCTCATCGTCGGAATTGAGGTGTTTTTTAACTGCGATACACATTAACATACTAAAAGGCAACACCATTTCGAGGCCTTCTCGTTGAAGCCAAACGAAAAATATTTACGTACGTAATCAATCCATCTGTGTTATAATAAATTTGAAGTTTTTTAAAACGCAGATTGTGAGTTAAAGTATATAAAATTATACAGATATTGTGAAAACAAATAAACACAACAATTTCCTAACAGATTCACATGAAGTATAAACATTCTAATTGATGTTCCCGCTGATGAAACTCAAGGACTTCTTTTACAAAGGAGCAGGAATAACAGTCAAGGCTATTTATCCACAACGGTGGCTAAGTATAAGATGGTTGTTGTATTAGAAACGTTTCCGTTTCGTCACGAAGGTGTCCTTGACCGCAAGCATAAGCCTAGTGGGAATCGAACTCGCGCTGTTCAATACAATATAGAAATAAACAAATGAAACTTACTCTACTACTGTTATCAAGGGTTAATTATGTCATTAAATGTTTGTTGCTTCGGCATCCCTGGTCGCCGGTCTTTGTGAAATTATATAAACAACTCCCCCGAGCGCGGCAACATTTTGTTCCTACTTTTAAGAATTAATGAGGGTCCCGGGGAGCCATTGAAAATAAAACTACAGCGGCCCCGCCCGTCCGCTGCAGACTTTGTTATAAAGGACACTGATTTAAAATGGGAGAAAAATTTCTATGAAACTCAATTTGTACTAAATATGGACGCGCGAGGGGATCGAGTCAAATCCATTACCCAGTTTCAAAGGCCGTTGTGTCTTTATAATAACTTGCAACCTTCGCTGGTGGAGGGTGTCGCTTGTCCGGTATGTAGATGGCTGTAGCTAATGGAATCAGAGGAATAATAATATGTATCTAAAAGATTAATTTAGAAGATTAAATATCTACGCAAAGTAAGTAACCAATTAAGTTCGTCGCAGCTTTCAAGTAGTGGTTACTTTCACACTTCGTAAACAGAGAATCATTGTACCACAATAGCAGACTTTTTTTTTATACTACTTTGCGACGAGACGAGCAAGACGTTCACCTGATGGTAAGTGATACGCTTGCCCATGACAACGTGCTGCTAGTTAAGATGGTACACACTGCACCACATTGCGCTCGTCGCCTTGAGACATAAGGTGTTAAGTCTCGTTACCCCAGTAATTACACTAGCTACAGCGCGCTTCAAACCGGAACACAGTAATGTTCGCACACTACTATTTGGCGGTTGAAATAGGAGCTGCGGTGGTACCCACCCAGACGGTCTCCGGCAACCGAGACCTACCACCTGGTAGAACAGAGACCTACCACCTGGTAGAACAGAGACCTACCACCTGGTTACCACCAGACTAGTTCGCTTACTACTTTTACTTTTTAAGCTTTTTGTGATACATTTTAAAATTTCTGTGTCTTTTTAGGTCTATACTGTAGTTATTAGAAATCTGTATTATAAATCTGTTAATTAGCAAGTAAATTAAATAAAAAACTTAATTTATCACGATCATATCTCATAACACCTGTTCAAGAACGGAAGTACACTTAAAACTCGTTTCCCACGTAAACGGGGACCCGCGGAGCGATGAAATATCGTTTCGTAACGTATCTTTAATGGGCTTTAAAAGTGTCTAGAGAGGTCCGAACAGAAGTCGGCTTACGTAAACACGGAGGTCAGTAGCTCAGCCGCTGTGTGATGGTCGAGACAACAGGCTGTCTTGAACTTGGTCTTGGTGAAATATTCTATATAGTTCGAAAAACATAGTAGAAAATAAAGAGAAAAAGGCTTCGGCTAAATTTTTCCATTTAAAGAATAGCTATGCATGGAATAAGAACTATTTTTAAGAGTCTACTTCTGTTGGGAAAGACAGAATGACAAAGGTTTAAACTCTCCTGCTCGTCTTTCTCATTGATTTGCAGGAGTGTCTTACAAAAGCACATCCAGAGTATGCAAAAAAAATATGTTAGGAATACGATTCCAACCTTGGGCACTCCGAACACTAGAACGTCTGGACCTAAAGTTACTCGGTCATTTAGTATGATTGGTAAGAAAAACCCCCGCAGACTGGTTAAGCCGTTTTTATGTTAAGGAAGCAAGATATAATTAGTTAATATCGTCTTCATCAGTCATCCATAAATTGGCAATGTTCGGTCAACATTGAAATTTTATTACATCGTTAAAAAAACCGAAGGTCCATTGACGCGGTATGAGGCGAGACCTCTGAGGTACCATAAAATTATTTTCAAGTTCATAAACCTCACCCGCGTTCTGTGTTAACAAATTAATTAACACGGTCGTTTATATACATAAGAGTTTCGATATTTCCTTAATCGGTGTAACGATCTTGTGTAATATCATCCAGTGAACTCATTGATTTTCCATATAACATCAGCGGTGTATTTTTAAATGTACAATATATACATATCTTCCGAATAACAGATATATATGATTCAGATTCTGATGAGATTCTATGAAATTATCTCGGAAAAATTATACGGAAAACGGTAGCGTATAAACATCACAATTTGACTGTTTGAAAAGCGCTGTAGCTGTTGTACTTGATTGGCTAACTTAACAACTTAAATATTATCATGCCCTCCACATTTGTATCTGTAGTAATACGTTATTGTAGTAGTACTTGCGTATCCCTTCCATTACCAGATGATCAGAGGCTCAAGTCACCATCCTTGTGGTGTAACCATCCCCAGTTCGCGAACAAAGAGGTTTAGCTCCTCGTTTGTGATAAGAACAGCGTCAGAGCGGAACAACTTGCCAGCGGCACTGTTCCCGTCCATGTACGACGTGGGTCTCTTCAAAAAAAGAGTGAATAGGCTAGAATAAATATTTTTTTTTTATACTACTTTGCGACGAGACGAGCAAGACGTTCACCTGATGGTAAGTGATACGCTTGCCCATGACAACGCGGTGCTAGTTAATATGGTACACACTGCACCACATTGCGCTCGTCGCCTTGAGACATAAGGTGCTAAGTCTCGTTACCCCAGTAATTACACTAGCTACAGCGCCCTTCAAACCAGAACACAGTAATGTTCGCACACTACTATTTGGCGGTTGCAATAGGAGCTGCGGTGGTACCCACCCAGACGGTCTCCGGCGACAGAGACCTACCACCTGGACAGAGACCTACTACCTGGAGAATAGAATAGCGCTTTACCACCACAGGATCGCGGTAAAGCATTAACATTAAGGTTTTAATAAAACTAACTTCCAAATACCTGATCTAATTTTTAACTAGATTTCTTCTCTCACCCATTGAAAGTTAAATCAAAAGGAAACGATTTTAGGTATAATACATAAGTTTCCTTAAATATTTTTATTCATATATTTTTAACTATAAGATGTAAATACATTTATATGCGCATTAGTTTACAACATTTTAACATATACGTTTCTACTGCGTTGTGAATAAAATTATATATCAACAGATGATTTATAACGTCTTTAAGTTACACCGAAACATGCGGAGCGAGTTACTTTAACATTATTAAACACATTTAACTTTAAAGTTTTAATAAGTTATTTATTTTCTTTAATTTAAAAGATTCATATCATATATTCAAATCATACTCGTACCTTTATATTTTTTGTTGTTTTTGGGAGGTTGTTATTTATTGAAGCTAACTCTGAGTTACTACTTTTTAATATAAACTGGTACTTGACTACGATTCGACGATGGTAAGTGGAGATATATTCTAAGTGGTTAAGCCCACTGGTCTAGAAGAACCTAGTTACTCTTTACCTATAAGAAAAATCACGTAACAAAACATTCGCGTCGAATAACTTTAGCACAGTAAAATAATAAATATTAAAAACGGAAACAAAAGACAAAAATTGACTAATTACTTAAAAGAATATGAACTTAGAATAAGCTAGGTACGCAGTTAAGACACCACTTACAACATTTTAATGAGTTTTTGAAGGATAATTATTTTATTCGACGAATCCTGCAGCTTGCTCATCTGTCTGTAAGTGATGCTCCATAACAACGAGACGCTAGTTAATATAATATACAGTTTATAACATTGTGCTCGACGCTTTGTGAAACAAGACGTCGTCTCATTACCAAAGTAATATCACTTGCTACAACATCATTAAAATCGACAGTATGTCGCACACTGATTACTTTCAGGTAGATTTAAATACAGTAGATTAAAAGACTTGGTTGTTCAGAACAACTATTCAAACGCAAACACAAATTATGCATAGAATAAGTTGGAATGTGTGGGACGTTAAGTTACTATCAAATTACAGGGTAGATTTAGTAATAATTCAGCTTACAACATTATGTATTTAGGTTAAACGGAGTATAATTATCGTTGAACAAACTATCTCGGTGTAATATCGGAGCGGGGGGCGGCTGGCCTGCCCCTACCTAAAGTTATGAATTTCGTGATCCTGTTATTACTTCAAGATACTGATAACGTTGTTCGGTAAAATGATTCAGCCTTTATTGCGGGAGGTACTTCAGGATAAGTGAATGACTTGCCAGCCGCCTGTGCTTCAGTATGATGTGGATGAATATAATAATAACTTACTTGTACCGACTACGTAGAAACTTTATGTAACTTACTAGGCTTTTATTAAGTCATCCCAGTGAATGTTTAAAAAAGAAGAGTTGTATCGTTTCCCCAGGCTTAGGGAATGCGGTTGTGATATCAGGACTTGAAGCATCTACAGACGTTAAACTGCTTACTATCGGACGGGCAGCATCCTTACTACCTTAAAGATATTATTTCCGTAGCTAGAAACCTAGGTAGTTACCACAGCAGCGTCTGTTTGTCGTTATACTCAAAAGCGTGCGGAAGTTAATGCCTTCCTGTCTGAAGGGCGCTGCAGCAGTTACCGGGGTTATCTTTTCTATGGATTTGAACGTTGCTTTCTGTACGACGTCGTAGTGACCATACTGCTCAGTGTTGCTCACTTATACACGTCTCTGATAAGACTTCTTAATTTAATTGTCCTGGTAGTATGTCTTCGTTGCAGGAAACCCTCCGGGTGACTACCACCACAGCTCCTAAATCTGCCGCAAAACATTAGCGTGTTCCAATTTGAATCTTAAAATGGTGTAACGTGAGTCTTTGCAGAAATATAGAAGCAACTCTGAGGTACTTATTCCTTTACCAATAAAAAGTATGTTAAATTAAAATTACTCAAAAAACCCAAAAACCTTGTCCAATCAAGAACCCCGTCATTGTCTCCGGTTAAGAAATATAAAGTAAAAAGATCTTTTGAGTCTTTTTAAACAATTCACGAATATTACATTCGAAGATGCGAAGGCAATATATCACTTACACTTAAAGGAAAATGGTAATGTGACATATTTTTTTGCTTCAGACGTCACACGTCATGTTTTGGAGGGGAACGTGCAGTGTATTCAAATTAACCTTGTCGTGTATTTGTTATTGAAAAATGAAAGTATTCAAGAGGAGTTTCCCCGCTTTGGATATTTAAATCTGAAAAGTATTCTTTTTTTATTATTTCACGGAACGAAGCGAGGAGCTGGATGTTCACCTGATGGTAAGTGATACGCTTGCCCATAACGTGGCGCTAGTTAAGATGGTATAGACTGCACCACATTGCGCTCGTCTTGAGACAGGTATTAAGTCTTGTTACCCCAGTAACATCACTAGTTTACAGCGCCATTCAAACCGTAACACAGTAATGTTTACATTCTACTGTTTGTCGGTTGAAAGAATTACTATGGTGGTACCTACCTAGACGTTCTTCGGCAATATAGACCTACCAGCAGTATACTTTGAGATACAATATGTTAAATCTCGTTACCCTATTCATTTTAACTAGACTTGTAAACTACACTCCGTTATTATAACTTAGTCGTTTATTAACTGTAAGTATCGCCTGAAGCCATTCCTTTAAGTGTTCAACTCCACCAGCGACCGACGATTTGCTAAGCAGATTACTAAGCAGTAAGGAGCACGCACTTTCGACTTAACTACAAAAAGTTGTGAGTTCGTCCAATTACAATATAGTACGAGACTTATGCATTACATTATTTAGGCGTCGTGATCTAAACCAGCAATCCACGCAATCACCACCACGCTTTTCTATATCCTCTCGTTCACGTTGTCACTCTGACACTCTACATTTCCATTGTTTTTTTCCCTTTACTTTTCAATTCCCTTCCATCTTCTTGCTTCATACTATCTCCTTACAACCTGCTTACATTCCATACAGTTCCAATCCTACATTGCTGTCGTGATTTTATTTGTAGAGCGCAGTAACTATAATAATTACTGCGATAACGAGATACAAGAGCTTACTTCTCAAGACGAATACATTGTCATGTTTTACAAACATTTTAACTGATACCTCATGGTGAGTCTTTCCCTCTGGTATTATTGCGTTGTTATATAATACAAATGGAGAAATTTTGTTTCAATTTGTCATATAAATAAAATCATGGATTCCCCTAATTCGTCTCGAATTATGACGCATTGCGGTTATGAACCGGGCCGTTTGAGGCGCGCGGCCGCTACAGCCTTGGAGGCTTTGTCGTATTGCTCGCGATTTGTGAACGCAACCGCTTGCACGTCGCAACACTAAACAAATTCACAGGCGCTACTCGCTGCATGAACACTATTTACTGACTGGGTATACCTGCCTACCTCCCAAAGCTCGGTGGTTTCCTTCTCATTTTGCTATAGCGGTGGCAATGGGCAGATGATATTTGAAACCATACGGAACCTTTTGATTGAAAGACAGAAGACTGTGCTAGTACGTGTGATCTATAGCGTCACTTAAGTTTGTATCTCAGCGAGCACCAACACGGTTTTGTCGCTTCAAGGTCTACTAGCACAAACTTATTGACCTTCACAGAATCCCTTATTCAAGCAGTTGATTCAGGCGATCAATATGATGTTACATATACAGATTTTAGCAAAGCTTTTGATAGAATCTGTCATTCCATTTTATTAAAAAAACTCGCAGCATGTGGGATCGCCGGGAATTTATTAAGGTGGCTCAAGTCTTATTTAATGGGTCGAGAATTTTATGTTGTGCTAAATGGTCATAAATCCGAAATCAAATGCGTTACATCCGGAGTTCCACAGGGCTCTCACTTAGGCCCAATATTATTTAATTTCTTTATTAATGATCTTCCTCTTTGGTTTAATTTCTCTGAATGCTACTTGTACGCGGACGACTTGAAAATTGCTAGAAGAATTAGTATATTTAAGCAGCACTAGTATGTTAAGTGTAAAGACAGTAATTTTACTAGGTACTTCCTCTTTCAAACCGGAACAGTAAACTAAGCAGGTGGTTGGTCAGCGGCAGCAGTAAGCACTGCGGTCTGCTGGAATAGTAGCGTTGAATATTAGTCGAACCACAGTTATTTTTGTCGGTTATCGATTTTCCTTGTTATATTTTTTTTATGCTACTATGCGACGAGACGAGCAAGACGTTCACCTGATGGTAAGTGATACGCTTGCCCATGACAACGTGGTGATAGTTAAGATGGTACACACTGCACCACATTGCGCTCGTCGTCTGAGACATAAGGTGTTAAGTCTCGTTACCCCAGTAATTACACTAGCTACAGCGCGCTTTAAACCGGAACACAGTAATGTTTGCACACTACTATTTGGCGGTTGAAATAGGAGCTGCGGTGGTACTTAGACAGTCTCCGGCAACAGAGACCTGCCACCAGTATTGAATATGAAAGTCCCGGGTTCGTTTTACTGTTATTCTACCACCACATGAACATTGTTGCATTCCAACTGTATCTTCTGTATTCACACGAGTTTTAAACTTTGGTAGATAAAAAGGTATTTTTGAATATCAATTGTATTCGTATTTGTGACCGTACGGTTCTGAGCCCGATGTCCACTCCGCTGTGCTGTCACCGTCCTCTCATTACCGTCGTGTTGTATTTAAACATTGTCATTCACATTCCGCTGTCAGCAATTTTGTCGTCGGACTCGTCCGCGATATAATTTAAATGCTTTCGTTCATTAGTGCCGTCGCTGTGACGTTATTATTTATTATATATATATATATATATATATATATATATATATATATATATATATATATATATATATATATATATATATATATATATATATATATATATATATATATATATATATATATATATATATATATATATATATATATATATATATATATATATATATATATATATATATATATATATATATATATATATATATATATATATATATATATATATATATATATATATATATATATATATATATATATATATATATATATATATATATATATATATATATATATATATATATATATATATATATATATATATATATATATATATATATATATATATATATATATATATATATATATATATATATATATATATATATATATATATATATATATATATATATATATATATATATATATATATATATATATATATATATATATATATATATATATATATATATATATATATATATATATATATATATATATATATATATATATATATATATATATATATATATATATATATATATATCTACATTATTAAATAGCCACTTTATTCATTTATTTATTTCTTTATAGTTATGGCCATTTAAAGATTCCCATATAAATATAGCCCTCCGACTCTTTGTAAAGGCTCCACATAATATCAGCGCTGCAGCATTAAACTTGCTGCAGTAGATGCTGAGTGGAGACCTGTTCAACATCACGTCACAACACACTTTTAATATGTTTTTTGTTTTACGTAATTCCTTTTTTTTTTAGCAACTGTTGTGTATTTTATGTTGAATAAACTTTTCTTTCTTTCTTTCTTTCTAAATAGCCAAGTACTGCAGAGGCCAGTGAGAAATGATAAAATAGAAGAAGAATGAGAAAACCGGAATACTTAGGATATGTGATGCGAAACGCCAAAAGATAACATCCCGGTAATGATCAAGAGAAAAGTAACTGATATATGATGTTCCCTTCTTTCTACTTCTTCCTTTCAGAAATTTACACTAATGACTAAGTCGATAATGATTTCTTAAGTTGCCATAATGATTAGCTTGTGAAGATCAATGTTCTCATATCAATCTTAGTTATTCATAAGTGTATACTTAATTATCGACTTATGTTTGGATCCGAATCATAAATATGGGTCGGTCGTGATCAATTTTTGTTTTACTATCGCTTCGAACCCGTGACCTTCCGCCGGCGAGTCGTAAACCCGGTCACAATGGCGGCGCGCGCCGTCGTGTGTGATCCCGTATCTTTTATATCGATAAGCGGGCCCCTTATCGCTGCGGCCGCGGCTCAAATATTATAATGTTTAGATAATGCGCGAGCGAGATGGCGCACGACCGGGTTACGGGTTCGGTGCTCGGGTTGTGTTTTATGATTGAATTTTATGTGAGCACTTTAGAACTTAATGAGACTTTTAAATGTTTAAGAAGGTAATCGATGCGATTGTTAAGTAAATGTCAGCGCGTGGAATGTACTGTATAATAGATTAGGATAGTGAAGGAAGTATCACCGTACTTCATCTTCTATTCAGTATTGTAATTCTCTATGGTAATCAGAATCAACGATAAAAAATTAATATTTAAAAATTTGTTCAGTCTTGAGTTGCAGTGCTATCTTGCGTCAAACTGTATTCTGCATACATTGTAGTATCCAGGAGATCAACTGAAAATCTAATCTTAAAAGATCCAAAACATTTCTCCAAATTCATGAACCAATCATTTTCTGTTGAGGCTGTCTGTTTATGGAATGCCTTACCATTAACAATTAGACAGGCACAGTCACTGCAAGCTTTTAAGAACCTTGTCAGTAAATCCTATCTTTCATTATAAATGAAATAATAAGTTACTTTGAGTATTCATGTATGTCCATATTCATATTTCCTAACAAAAAGCTACACCAAATTTACTTATTACTTTATATATTTTCCATCCAAAGGTTGTCTGGAAGAAATCGTTCATAGTGATAAGACCGCCCGTTCTGCATTTATCATGTAACAGCAATGTGATCTGTTAATTTACTGTATCTTTTGGTATGCAATAAAGTATTTTCTATTCTATTCTATTCTATCCAGGTTTCCAAGAACAGCTGAAGTTGTAAAGAATTTAGTTACGTCGCGTGACTAACAAATACTTCAATGATAAAGACAGACAGTGTCACTTACAACCGGGTGAACGTCCGCCGCGTGTTTTTTTTATTATAGAAACGTAACACGAGTACAAGAAGTGATCTGTTTCGTTTTCGACGGCTTAAGCGATACGAAATGTGATATTCATTTAGATGGTGTTTTATTTACAGCAACCCTTCCGCGACACCAGCGCCGGTTTAATCCTACGCATGAGCACCTTAATTGCTCTGTAGGCGACTAAATAATTCGACATTTTTGAGGGCGGACGGGGCGGGCTCCCGGCATCTCAAATATTTGGGACGCTGTAAATCGAGAACCCGATGCGGGCTACTTTAACGTTTCGTGTTAAAATAAAATGAAATTTTCGTATCGAGTCTCCGTTAACTCCTCGAACATTTTTTTTTGGGTCCATTTTAATGGAAAAGTTTCATTTTTATAATGCCTTTGCTTTTTTATAAATAATTGTATAGATGTTAAACTGGTGATGTACGTAAGTGTGTTATTTGATATGTAAATTTAATGAATTCGAATGCCGACATTCACTTAAAAAGTATGCAATGCTTTTTGTTTTAGTTAATGTTTTGTTATGTGTGGTTTTTACCTACTAAGTTTGTCATCAACGAGTTAAGACAGCGTCGGTGTCTTCGGGACGCGTAGCACCGCTTCGGGTTTGCCCTTCTCCTAAAGATGGGTCAATACACATACATAAAAATATAGCTTGCCTTGAATACGTACACCTGTATATGGTTGCTATAAATAATAAATAACATAAATAAATTATAAGATATTACAATAAACTGTAAATAAACGCGATAATTGAACAGAGCGTGTATAGATACGATCAAGTGATTTGTGCCCTCGCTTGTCATCCGTATGTCCTGAAGATCTGACAAATTATTTCGTGTATGCATCGCACGCGAGGGGACACTTACGGTGCTTACAATACGAGGAAATGTGAAAATTTCAGAAAGAACGAAACAATTTGTTTTTACGTGAGTTAACCAAAGTCCAGCGCGGCGCGAGACGTTTTTGATATGTTTACGGATTGATGACGCCCTTATTATTATTTCTATTTTCTACATATTCTTTTCTTTCTAATTAAATTTAGACTAGTGAGTTTTCCTTTGTGTGCAGCTTAATCTAGTGTTAATGGAGCTGACATATCCCTAAGCGATAAACCTCCAAAATAATATAATAAAAAAAATACTTCTAGATAGTAAGTCTAGTACAAATATTATATTATTTAAAAAAAACCCTTTAGTTGTATAGTTAACTTCTTTGTAAGTAAATTGAATACTTGCAAATGTTCTTTTACGCTGGATATTAACAAACCTAGTATTCAAACCTTAGACTATGCGACGTTTAATCTTGTACAGAAGTCTTTGGCTAGACGAATCTCTTTAAACACTACATCCCTTACTGCCGACTTGTTATCGTAAAAAACATTTATTTGTGTTGGATTTACCTAAGCACATCTCTCTTCTGTACGCAATCGGCTGAACCCTTGTCTGTCGAGGTCTCATTAGTTCAAATCGACACTGATGTTTAATCCCCAAAAGACGTATGTAGGAGCGCGTGTAACGTTCAAAATGAATCCTTTTAACTACTCGCATTTCAGCTGTCTTGTTAAGTAGAAACTTAATAACTTTAAGTATTAAAGTAAGGTAGTAGCTTTACATTGAATCTATTTCGAATTTGATATTTTATCAAGCCTGTAATAAATAGAAACTGTTTCTGAGTTCGGATGGGGCAGAGTGCTTTCGATCCCGCCTAACTGGTTACCAGCTTCATCCTGCAGAGCCGGCTGTCACGTATGAAAGACAGAGTTTTAGGCGAGCACAATACACAATTCATGGCCTCATTGTCAGTTATCACTTAGTGAAATAGAGGTCAAATGTCACTCCATTGTAGACAAAAATTTAACAAAAACCGACAATTGATATATAAATCTTCCTTACTTTACTTCTTCGTGGATGAATAACTATTTCAGATTTTTATAATATTAACATCGTGAAATAACTTCTTTCTCATAAAAATAGAATCGTCGAAATTGGATCATTCTATAAAAAGTTTGAAGTGGTCATACATAAATGAGGAACGAAAAATAGCATTTCCTTCTTTCCCGTTAAAAGTAGATCAAGAGCGGAGTGTTTAGCTAATGACAAAGTAGCGCGCAGCGGTCCAGCGCATTATTTATGTACTTATTCCAGAGCCTCCTGTGTATTTCTAAAATTTAATAAATAATAAACACTTTAGGCTGTTAACGAGCAAAATCAATTTATTTCTACTGATTTATTTATTATAACTTTGTCGTCACAGCGTCTTATATCTGTTAAAAAACGGTTATGCACTATTCAAAAAGGAAAGAGATAAAAAAAGGTAAAATAATATCAGAGTAAATAACTCATAAATACTAGACTATAACTTAATAGAATATGAAAGATAAAAAATGAATCGTATAACGCGTGGGGATTCAGCGTCACAAAGGGAATCGTAAAAGGAGTTATAAACGGAACGGCAGAAGTTTCCTGCGGTAATATTACTGATAATATTGCGACGGGATGAATAAAAATTTCTATTTAACACCCGGCTGTCGGCGAGGGGGGAAGGGGGAGGAGGACAGGAGGAGCGGGGAAGAGAGGGGAGTGGAGGAACGGAATTACACGTGTGAAAGCTTCCGGGAGCAGCCCGCAGGATGCGTGCGACATCCTTACAGGGGAGCGAGCAGAGGCGAGAGAGTCGCCTATTGTACAGGCTACGTGAAATTCTTGTAAATATTATTATTAATATGTAAATTTGTTCAATAATTTGATTTCGCACCAACACTGGATTTGTCTGCGTGTTTAACTTCAACAGTAACGCAACGCCTGAGCCGTCTGTCTTATAACCTGAAGAAGTTGCAGACGTGTGCCACATAACTGTTTTATTTATTAGCCATCAGAATTTCGTTCACCTGACATGATACGTTCCTTAGCCTGTTGGAAAAACATAAAAGTTTTTAATAATAATGCATACCTTTGTATAACCTTCTTCAACAAAATTGGTGAAGCAAGTTAGAGATAATTAAGGTTTCAACATCAAATAAGACGGAACTGGTATTTCATTTACAAAGCCCGTCTGTGGCGCGGTCGCTGCTCCAGTTAGTTGTGCAAAATAGGCCATTTTGTGAAAAGGTTGAGTTTGTATTTCGCAAGTAAATATTATTAACAAAAGCTCGGCTTTTACTATGCATCCTTATCTGAAATTTTACCTGAGAACATTGTTGTTATTACTTTGAAATAAGTTATGAAATAACTTCTATTGAAAAGTAACCTTTTATTCGTTTTGGATTATCAAGCGTAAATTGTCATTATAGCTAAGTAAGCAAATTTAGAGAAAACTGGTCTTGCTTGTTATACTGGACTAAGATTTTACATCTTCTTTTGTAGTGTTCTGGATCGTTAGTTTATTCTGTATTAGACCTGCACATGATACATTTTGCAATGCTGGAAACGAGCAGAACTCATCCATAGCTGATGAGGGAGGGTGTCATCTATCCATATCCTATGATTTTTTTAATGAATTAAACATGAATTTCGTTGCGTGCATACTTGAACGAACCATTCATTATAAATAAATTACATTTCAAATGATTAGTAATTATTACCAGCTTGTTTATTTAGTTATTCTATGTCATTGACATTAACACAAACGAACTAAACCAAATAGACAAAAAGTGTTCTACTCACAAAGTAAGTGCGACTGGCACAGCAACATTTGTTACGCGCTACGAACTCCAATCAAGAACCTATCGAGTCGGGATCTATTCACGAGCTGCTCTCGCAACTTTCGCTTATCCCTGAAGAGGTTCCGTGAATGAACGCCGAGAGTTATTCCGGATCATAGTTTGCAAGTTGCATCGCAATGAACCGACTCCGATCCGATTGCCTCCATGCCGCTCCCCGCTCGTTTACATCGCTGATTAGTTTCCCGGCTCGTTATCTGAATACATTACCGCCGCCGCTGTAACTTCCTTTTCGAATTAATACCCTTTTCTGCAATAATAACTTTTTTCTCTATTCACCTTATCCTGAATAAAAAGCACTGATCTTCCAACGTTATTAATTTCTCGTTAACCATTCCCTTCTGCTGGATGATAGTGAACGGTAACGACGAGTCGTATTTTTTCCTTTTCATCTTGTGTGGGATAACAATTTCAAGTTTAAAGTTACGTTAAATGACGACGAGGTCGGAGAAGGTAAAGCGTGCTTACTCCTAACTGCCTGCCAAATGCATTATCGGAATATAGTACTTCTGTTATAACGTTACACTGTGACCGCAAATAGTCGTTTACTTTAACCACTTCAATTAATTATAAACTTAAACTGATTGGGTGAGGGTTCACCGCTATTGCTTAAGAATAGATCCTCTACGTACAAATGTTATTTATTTAACCGTAAGCATTTAAATGAACACAATTAATGCGATTTATAACTTTATTTATGATCGTTTGACTATCAAACAGCGGATGCTGATTTCTAAGTTGTATGTGGTATACAATCGTGGGTGTCATAAAGAGGTTGAAATTATCTAAATTCGTTACGTGAAATTTTAATTAACAAATTCAGTAAGACATTCCTCTTGTTCGAGGTATGGTGAAAGGGGAAAAAAGAATTTCTGTACGGCATAAGCATGATCACAAATTGTCAAAACGATGAGCAACCCTCCTACGCGGCATAGCTCAGTAAAATGCTTTTGACAGTATAAAGTACATTTTTCAGGTAATAAAACTCTTTTACTAGAGTCTCACTTGGTAGAGCTTGTCATGTCACTAAGTAGAAGTGTGCAGAATGCCGCATAAGAATAATGTTAGTTTAGTTGTTTGTTTTGACAACAGATGGCGTTTATTCCCAGTGTCATCGCGACAAACTAAGAAATTTGCTTAGATTTGTTTTTTTATTACTTGTAAACATGTTAACTTTAATAATATGTAAATATTGTATAACCACGACGTCCCCCCCCTCTCCTTCCCACCAGCTTTCCTTTTGATCGCGCCCCGGGCCGACGTATGCACGTCACCGTGAGATTAAACCCGGCGCTACGCCCGAAAATATCATGTTTATTACAAATAAAAATCAACTTCGGTAAATTACAGCCGTAATCTGCTAACAATCGTGCGATGGTTCGGCTCATGTATGTTAAGCTTTTGATGTATTATTATCTGACGAAATAAAACCGTACACAAAACGTTGATTTTAGGGCTCCCTGAGCCGACTCCCGCAGCGTTCCTTGAACCATGTCACGTCTAGAAATGGACAGCCGCGAGCTGATGATGGAAATCCATCTAAAACATCCATTCTTTAATTATTCATTTACAAATATTGTATAACAAGACCCACAATTGAACACGAGCTTACTTTTCTACTACGGTTTTAGACAAATGATAAATTTTTATGGTCAGCTATTCTTAAATTTCTTTATACAAATTTATATTTGTCGTTATTAAATTATACGGAACCTCGTAGTTTTTTTCAGATCTTACTTCACTGATTCTATAACATATGAAGCGTGACCCGCGAACATAAAGAGTCTCATGTCGGCTGAACATACGGCCGTCTCGTGTGTAAGCCGAATAATCGCAACTGAAAGACGTTTTAACTTTTCTCAAAGTACCCTCCTCCCCCTCACCACCATTACAACGAAATATTGGTATCTTTATTTGAAGCTATGCAAGTTCTCTACCGCCGGAATTTCATCCTGATACGGTTTAAAACAGAACGCGGCGGTATGTAAATCAAACGTGGAGTTTCAGTTTTTATGCGAATAATTTACATTCACATGACATTTGTTACAGTACCGCTTTATACCGGAACGACATCTAGTTTTTTAGTATTTTTTTATAATAAATGTTCCGCTTTTATATTTAACACTGTCATAATACTGAAAGATAAACCGAATCTAATTTAAAAGCTTAAGGCTTTACTAAATTTATTAATAAATTTAAAACCTTACCCAGATTTATATTTAGCATTTGTTAGAAAGTTATTGTATATACGGTGTATATTGTATATACAGGTAAACAATAGGTCTAAAATAATTCAACGAAGATTCAATAATTTGGGACTATAACTATTGTGGTTGTGGTCAAAAGATGGAATTTATAACAATCATCAACGCAAGGCGATGGATTCCACAAGGCACGCTACTGAGCCCGCTCGTTCTCTACACACACAAAGATACAAACACAGGAAACAGTTACGGAATGCTGTAGCCCAGAAAGTGGTGTAGCTACTGAATTGTGGATGCTCATTAACATCAGATTACGAACAAAACCCATTAGAATGGTTGCCGGATGCCCACGGTGCTGCGGCCCACGCGTGATTGATCGATGACTTTGGATTTTTTATTCGCATTATACAGCAGCGCCTCAATAAAAATATTCCATAACACTCACTACATAAAACCGGTTTGCTATGATGAATCATGCTGGCATTATTTGAACAACTTATCTATAATAGTGCTGGATAATCGACACATGTTAAACAGAAAGTGCAACACCAATTTTTCCCTGTTTTATGATTTCCAAAAACAGGTTATGGTCTAACACTTACCTCTATTTCACGCGATGTATATTTGATAATAAGTGTAGATCACAAACTATGATCTCTGGACAGTAGTTAGATAACACCAGTAAGATGGTCTTCGACAAAAAACAACCATAGAATGTCTACGTTTCAAAACTTAATAAAACTTATAAGACCGACAAACTTCAGTTTGATGAAGGTAGTTCACGATGATTATGATGATACATTCCTCAAAAGAAATATTTATTGGGATATGAGAAAACATTTGAAATTGCATTTTCAAACATTTCCCCGAACGGGACGAGCGCGAATTCATTTTTATTTAAACATGAATTTAATGCTCCCGGTGTGCGAGCTCCATTAAAAGTCCGTTAACCCTGTTACCGAATAACGAGTGTTACCGACAAGGGAACTTTATTATAACTCGCCCTGTTCGAAAAATAGCCTTTTATAAACGTATAATTTTTATTCGCCTCCCAAATGTTGACCCGGAAATTAAAACGGGAGCGCGCTTTCTTCCGCAAGCGGGCGAACGGCTTCGGATATGACGTCACAGGCTGGCGAAGGCAACAGGACTCCGCCGAGTTGAAAGGTGTGGATGTAACGAACCAGCTGAAGTATTTTAAGCAGTAAATTGAATCACGAAGATAGTGATAAAGAAAGTGATACTGGATGTAAGTTATGTGCCTGTACTGTAACAAGTTTCGTTCAGATCCAATTTTTTGTTACGAAGTCCACTAAGATACTTTCCACACCACACCAGCTCTACCACGTGATGAAATGATAGTTCGCAATTTTATTTTGATAAAAGATAGAGGAACAGAAAAAAAGTATTACTGTATTTTGTGCAACAAAGCGACTAGAATTTCAGGTAGTTTACCCAGAGGTGAAAGATACGTTTGCACATAACAACTCTGCCGCCATCCCTTTGAGACGTTACATAGTGGTTTGTTACCTCAGTAATACCACCAGTAGAAGCGCTTTAACTGGAGCGCAGTAATAATATCTGTTGCTACGAAACGCTTAAATCTCGTATTCATAGCATTATCCCCATTCGGAGAACTAACTTGGTGCAGGAGTGAATAGCAACGAGCAATACGTCGTTTCGATACGATCCGGTAATTCTATTAGTAACTGAAACACAATCCTATGTTAAGTTTAAACTTTGATGAGGATTTTAACCAACGATGTAAGGCTTCATTAGCGACGCATCTCGTGCGAACAAAGGGTACAGATGCGAGGGAACACCGACCTTATCACAGTGCAGTAAGGCTCACGCGAGCCGTGTACGAGTTAGGTATTGCTGCGACTTTTAAATCTAGACATTTTACCCGTAACATGTGCCGCTATTGTAGGAAGACAAATTAAAAAAGTTACAACTCAGACGGCGGCGCGCTGTGCGGAGAGTTTTTGAAACTACTTTCTACGAGTCGTTATTTTTATCGCGTGTTAACATTTAATGGAGTATGTATAAACACAAATGTTAATTTGTTCAACATCCAAAATACTACAACTTGTTTAACCTACAATAGTTTACTGTTCAATACATAATACTTAAAATGATACATTTTACAGGAGGCAAGTCGTTACATCAGCTTAGCCGTCTTCGATATCCTGCGAGTGCGAATGTTTTTATAATTGAATAGAATCACTTGCCTGGCGTGTCCAAGTCGCTGAGGAACTCCTCCGTGTCTGTGTAGGCGGTGGTCCGGCCCAAGGCCGCCAGCACGAGGAGCCAGGCCCAGGGCCCGGGGCCAGCCCGCGGTCTCATCGCGCCACTCAAGTGTACATCGCTGTTCAGCTCAGAATACACCGCACTTAAACTTTACGTCCGACACTGTCGCCGCAAACGTCATTTACCTGAAACAATAAATTAAATAATCATAACACAAATTGTACTTTAATTTTTGTCTACGATATAAGAATGGTGTTCAAAGTTTATTCTTGCTCTTGTCTAAAGTAATTTACACCTAACTTATGTACTGTATATACAGACACCGAAAGATTTTGGCGACTAACGTACTCTTTGCCACAAACATAAACAAAGCAACGAAAAGTACATAAGTAACTGAAACTGGCGAAAATCTCGCTATAAATATATAAATCTATTTAAAATTTAACACCAAAACTCCATTTCAAGATTCAATTGAAGACGTTGCGAGTGAGATTTCATTATTGCGAAGTTGCTCGGCGAAAGGAAACCGACGTCTTGGTTTCGTTCTATAAACGTCTCCCGGAGCCATCTTGTTTCGAAATTCCAACGTACAGGAGTTTGTTGTTTCGTGAATCCTGCGGTCTGCGTTATTAACTTTGAAACAAAACTAGCTGATAATTTTAAGAAATCAGCAAAATTGATGAATAAATGAAAATACTTCGCCTGCGTTCGTGGCGCAGTGACACCTACTCTAAACCTCTGGAAATAAGTTGATGCGAACAGCTGAGGATCGTATTTAGAGATGTTAGGGGTTGACAGTTCAAAGGTACCGGTGCAGATAAGTCTTGGTGCATTAGTATTCATCGACGCAATTAACACCATTTTGCCGCAGACTCGCCGCAACTTGCAGTTAGTTCAGAAGTTAACTCCGCTCATTCGGTTCCTTTCGTGAAAATCAATACTTAAATAAGTATGTAGCTACAGTAAGCAACATCAAATGCATTTTTAAAGAAATTTTAAATCGCAGTTGTTTAATAACCGAAATTAGAACAGCTGTTGATCATCTCAGCCAATTGGTATCCACTGCTGAACGTGAACCTCTTTAAAAAGGAGTACTAGCGGTACTCGAACGCTTTGTATGTCACAGGAAAAGACGTTACCATTTCCTTTCAAGTAGCTTAATGTAAGTCGCCTTTGTAATTCGCCGGTAGCAAAGTGGCGACGGGCGTATTCCTACCGGGAATATACAGGAAATAAACGTAATTATTATCTAACTTATTGATAAAACGCAGTGGTAGTTATTGGAGGTAGGTCATTCTTGTCAAAGACGTCAGTCTCCACCGCAAACACTGTCCCTGTTTAAACGCACTACAGTTATGAAATTAATTAGACCTAACATCTAGTGTTTTAAACATAGAATTGGTTTTCATTCGTATGTACATGATTAAAGTATATGTTTAAGTTTTATGTAAAGCAGTTCGCGGCGAGTGTAGGCTTTGTGCACGTTATCTCGTCGGAGTCCGCCGGCGCGGCCGCTGTGCCGGCGGGATCCGAATTTGTATTCGTGAACACGATCACGTACGCCGAGGGTCCACCCTTGTCATTGGCCGTCCGTCTGTCGCACGCGGGGATCGTCAGGGTCGCATATATTTTTAAGGGTACCCCGTAGACGGTGCAAAAAGGCTCCCCTCGTGTATAAACTGCGGCCCCTGCGCATACATTGCGATCGTAATAGATTTAGAGCGTTGTCTTTGAATTAGCTGCAGAGGGTGAAAAGAAATCTGACTTGGTGACGTCGACGAATCTTAAGTTATATTCTTAACCTTCTCACAAGTGATGGTTTTTATAAGTTTAAAGTGTCTGTGTCATCGTTAATTCAGCCAAGAGTAATTTTAATAATAAAATAACTTTTTCTCATTTAACATCATGTTTTGTTGTTAAATCGTATATTGAATTTAAAAAAGTAAGTACAGCTAGTTTTCTGATCGAACTCGCTTCGATGTACGGCCTTGTTGTCACTTAACATTACATGTAATTAAGGTCAAGTTATATCGATGAGAATAACTTTGCTTTAACAGAGAGAACAAAACAAAATTGAGTTACATGAATTGTATAACCAAAGCAATATAAATGTAAATGGGTGGGCGGCTTTGTTTTAAATGGATCGTTTAAATAGAAAGTAAACTTTGTTGCCCTCGACAATGTTCAGTGTGTATCGGAAGCAAAAACTTGCTTCGTGTTCAGCAGCCGGCGGGTGGGTGTTGCTGCGAAAGGTATTTGCGTGCGATCAATTGTCAAGTTAGGTCAACCATCAAGTTAAAGTCGTTGTGCTGAAAATTGCTGTTTTAATTTAGATATAGCTGGGATAGTTTCACCCATCAATCATACAGGATAGTAATGGTATATAGTTAAACATACGTTAAACACGTAATACTCATAATTTTGTGTTGGTGATTAAAAAAAGATATCCCCCCTCCGGTGCCCTCACTTCACGTGATGTACGGCCCAATCCACTTTTACGGCGCGTGTACATTTAATATTCCTTATAATTACATCGTAACGCGACTGTGAATCTTTATTAAAATGTAATTTAGAACCTTATTACCAGCGATTCATGGGCCATTTGTGCACTTGACGCTTTAAAATTTGCGTACATTTCAATTTAATTATGCGCGATGGTTGCTAGCTCTGTGTTACATCGGATTATTAATTTAGAAAAAGATATTTACTCGATGGTAATGAACTCGACGAAGAAAATTAAGAAATAAGGCACCGCTAGCCGAACGGTTAGGGATACTGTTTGCGTACTTGGGTTCGAATCTGTTGTGAAACATTTCCCTAACACAAGCGAAAAGCTTTTAGTAACAAATAACTGTACTAACATTTTTTTATAGTTAGTCGGTTAAAAAATTATGTTTTCTTATATTTAAATTGTTTTTAGCAATACGCCTGCACATAATAAAGCACTGGTTAGGATGTTTACTAACCATCACATTACAGTAACTTAAAATTAGAAAGGAGTAAGAAATGTTCTCCAAGTACTGCTTGATACGTTTTTTGACAAAGTTACCTTTTTTTGTATTGATAAAGGAATCTTCGTAAAATATCTACTTACTAAATTTCCTTATGGAAGACCTATCAGTTATAGTTGAGTGTCTCTGTTCAAACTATTATGTACAAAATATCAATTGTAAATAAGATAAGAACGATACCACCGGCGATACCTCCAAGTCCCGGAACCAGAACTGCCCTAAAACGGAAAGTATTTGTTTTAGAAAGAGATTTTCGCTAAAGTATCAATAAATTCCGGTTCGAACGTAATTTCCTGTAAATAATGAAGGTATGGTAATCCCATGGGAGTTGTACCTTACTTAGAACTAAATTCTCATTTGTATCCTCTACTTTTACCTGATACTCGGTGAGCTGAGATTTTTCACCGAGAAGCCATTGATCTTTGCTTTAATGATAGTATAAATTGGATAGAGATTTTATTGTGTACAGAGTTACAAAGCGTCGGGAGAAGCAGGATGTTTACACAACAACGCTGTGATCATAAAACACAGCAGTGATAGATCAGTTGTGTGAGGTAGAGGTTACGGAGTAGGAAAACGTCGTAACGAAATCGTCGCGTAGAAAAAACAGCTAACAGACTAGTATGATGGGCTATGGTCTAGAGTATTGCTTTGTGGGACAAGATCCTCTCATCGTCATCGTATCGCTGTCCACTATTAAATGTCTCAATGCACTAATCACCATGCCACTTGCATCCAATGACTTCCAGCGATCTTTATCCGGTTCAACCAAGTCGAGCATCGTTCTGTCCCATCAGCCATCCGATCCTTGCTATGTATCTGACATTTTTCCACTTCAGCATGCAAACTTGCGGAGTTGTGTCATCGACTTTGTTCTTTACGGATGGTCTGAGAAAGGTCCGCCTATGTCATGTCTAAAGATATCACCTCGTACTCATTAGCCACACGTGAACGTGGTGCTCGCTCGAGTGGTACTCGTTCGAAATATTAATCGCAGTTGGGAAAGTGATCGATATATTATACGAATGTGTTCACTGCTGAATATAAACATTAGCCGGATGTGTGCGGGGTGGGCGCGGGTGGGCGCGGGGTGGGCGCCGCCAACAAATTTGCAATTCCAGCTTTCAATTCATCGTAAGGAGGCGGCGATCCGGTCCGCCATAAAAACGCCCTAAGCCGTGTTCTGTCGCGCCACCAAAACTCGAGTGTCCCGGCATTAGTAAGGGAAATTTACGCCCCATTTTATGTGCCACTCGAATTTCAATGAAATGGAGGCGGCATTCCCTCTTCCTGCGTCCGCGATAATAAACGGATTTACCCGCGGAATCCTTTCACTTTGACTGCACACTCCATTGCCGACCCGTTTTTTTTTTTCAGCGCTTCTTCGAGCCTGTGATAATATTTGGCGCCATATTTCACCGTGAGCCGGTTTGGGACCCTTTACTTTCGGACCTACAATAATGCCTTTTACGTGTAGTAATATAAAAGCAAAGGAATTCTTTTGCCTTTTTCAACTTAACGGATATTAATTATGAAGAGTAATTTTTACTTAATATTTTTTTAGCAGCTTTACTTAAAAACTTAAAGTCAATTGTAACATTTTTTAATAAGATACTTAAATAAAATAAATACATATATGTACTGGTTTTTGACTAATTGTCTCCAGCTGTATTTCCACGTCGAGACGAGGCTACTCCTTTGTTTATTACTCGTTCCCTGTTGGTTGTTGGGCGAAGGATTATTTTAAATTTTTTCTTGATTTCTAATTCGTGTGTTATCATTCTTTCCAGTTTCCTTCTCCACTCCAGTTCTATGCCTCTCTTTCATCTGTCGCACTTTTATTTTAACGTTTCATTTCTTTCGAGCATACATCCCGTTCAGTGAGTAAAACCACTTTTTCCTTTATTTGAATTCAGCAATTTTCTAACTAACTGATTAAAATTTTCGTTTTTTATTTCTCTGATTACTATTTCCATTCCTATTTCTTTCTTTTTTATTCCAAATCTAATTATATTCCATAGTTTTCTTACAATTTTGTTTACAATTCAACTTACAATCTTTACTTTATCTTTTCATTTTGACTTTTAACTTTTCTTAGGTCGTATTTGCGCTAATCGTTTCTGTAATTACTTTTTTACAGAGCTTTAATAGGTTACGACGACTATGGTCTTCACTCATCAGACGCGATGTTAGCCACACTAATCATCCTTTCCGACTCGAGTTCCAAGCCCATCCTCTGCGCCGTTCTTTATCAGGTCGATGGGTGATGAAGCTACTCCTTACACGAAGTTCAGCAACGTTGCTGCGACTTACCAGGTGTCGCAGTTTTCCATGAAGTTTGTGATCATTTCCTACGCCTGTACATACTTACTGCAGGTATTCATTGCTACATCGTATTGATACTTATTCCGCGCGTATGTTCAAGAGAGAAGTAAACAGACTTCTTCTAAACTAACGCACTTTACTGTTAAAGTTACCATCGCCGCTCACCATAAGGTGGGCTCGTAGTCTAGCGCTTGTCTATACGAGTATAATAATACTTAACACACCTTCCTATGTAAAAGTAACGAATACGCAAAAACTCGTAAACATCAGCGCCACCCTCCTCGGAGAGCACAGGCAGCCGAATTTGCGTTTTGTAATATTTAATGTTGCGATACAACAGTTTTATTGCAAACATTTCGATCGGTGATTTATTGCGTTGCGATAAAAAATATTTAGGGCTGCCATTTTGGGCGGTCGCAATTCCGCTTCCTGACAGGCCCGTCCGAGATTAAGATTAAAAAAGTTTCCCCGCGGGCCCCGTGGCCTGGTGGAAAAGCTGGAATATGAAATTTCCCAGAAAACCGTTCATGATCGGAAGACGAGTTCATTAAAGTGCCCCCTGTGCCGGATAGGCAATTAAGAGATTCAATTTAGAAGTCCATCCGCCGGAGCGATTTAATGAAACGCATTGTCGCGTAGATACGCAGCGGCGCGGCGATCGGGTCTGCTGCAAGCCGTTATTAAACTATTATTAATACATAGCTAGCTATATAACACGATTTGATCACAATAAAGCACACGAGTAATAAGTTAAACCTGATCGAAGGATGCTGTAGCACGTTTAATTATTCAGGTAACGAAACTCGCCAACTAACACCACATTGTTATATAGAGGTGTGTCATGTCGTTGTGTAACAGGAGCTGCATAAATATGCGAGCAACTTAAAACACCCCCGTTGTCCGGGGATTAAGAACTGCCATTATCAGGCCCTTACCCTGAGGCATCAGGTCACCGGTTTACATTATAAAAGCGGGCCGGATACGCACCCTGCGGACTGTCCATATTCAAATGAAGCGCGGATGCATTACCATAATTTAATAAAAGATTTTATCTACATAACCAATTTACTGTCTGCGGGGAAGATAGATAGCGTAATCTCTTTTGTCGCGAAAAAAGTAACAACGGTAACAAAGGGAAGGGAATTTAAAAGGCCATAATTTACAGGATCCCCCCCCGGGCGTCCCTCCCCGAGCTTCTTGCTGGAACCCTTTCGAGTAAACGAATTTTCGGACGAAAATATTGCGGGGCGAAAAGTGAGCCGGGATTGATATAAATCATGCTATTTCAATTACGGGGCCCACTTACCCATTCTCGAAAGGAGGAGATACGCTTTGTTTCTTCTTATCTAATAACGGTGTAAATCATGATGAACGATGTTATTGGGCCGTTTCCTTCGGCGCGCTTTACACGGGAACACACTCGGCCGTCCTTCGATAAATATATATTGCGGATTGGAGGGGGGCTCCGCTTTACAGCGAGCTCGGTATATCAACGAGGTTTATTACCCTAATATTTTATGTAACAATGCGACACCCGATACCGGAGACAACCCTGTTATCAAAAACCAACTGTTAGATGGGTTAGTTCGAAGCACAAAGATATTCCTTCCTTTCTTTAAAAATATATGATCATAATTAACGTAACTATTCCTTAGTGGTAAATCCACGTCCAGTACAGTCTAGGAAGGTACAACTGAAGAGTATATATCTGCTGCCAAACTTTGATTTGGAGGGCGATGAGCACAATGTGGTGCAGGGAGAACAACGTCACAGCGCCACATTGTTATGAGCAGACGTATCATTTACTATCAAGGAAATGTCCCGTTAAAATTACAGCACTTCTCTTGTCGGGAGGAGGTTCATGAACGGAATCACCATTTGTTTGATGGAGCTGAAATCCCCTCGGTTGCAAAGCAAACGTGGCACGGTAAGGTAGCCATTTTGTAAATCCGCTGAAATGAAAATTAGTATCGGATGTGCGTGCCGGCCGTGATACGTATCTCAACATTGCGCTCCTATATTTACGATTATTTCAGTTATTTCGTTGAAATTCACCTTTTGTGTAATGTTATGTTTCAGTAGGTACCTCGTGATGATGATGATGGTTAATGTTGTAATTTTGTTCCGAGTTTTATACACGTTATATAAGTTTTATTAGCTCATTTCTAAATTGTTCATACAGCTTTCTTTCTGAAAAATATTAACAACATTCATTTTTTTAAGAGATTTTAAATGACAATGAGGATGATAGTGAAGCATGCTCGCAAAGAATATTCTGATTCTCATATACTGACAGCCGGAACACAGCGATGCTGTTATGGTGGTACTTTCACAACATGAAGGTAGGACGATTTAAAAAAAGGCGGTGGGCTACTACTGCAAAGCTAAGAGTTTTTCTGCTGAACTCCAAATAGAAGCGAGTTATCAATAAAATATTCATACGGTTTATGAAAAACTGAATTGCTATTATAAACAAATGAAAGAGTTAACCTAATGCCTAATATTAAATTCTTAACCGTTCAAGGTATGGTTTCATTCGGAGCGCGGCTGCACGAAAAAAAGGTTATTAGGCGGGAGCGGATCGCTGGGAAAGGTTGGGCAACAATAAAAGAGGTAAGGGGGCATAGATACGGAGGTCCCTTTATTCTAGTGCTGGGCGCTTTTGTTTCCAATGTCTTTGTTGAGCGGGGCCCGCTCCCGATACTTTCAACGGAACGGTTTTTCAGCTGGGCAGCCGGCTCTAGAGGTCTTTAATTAAATAAAGCGAAACGCTGTGTACCGACCGACTGAAACAGTTTTTTATATGTAGTTACTTTATTGCACATCTCTTTTCAGCGCAGACGTTGTGCCGACCTCGCACAGTGTACAGTCGTTGTCACAAAGCTTTCAGTGAGGTTAATTGGGAAATTTACTGATGCTATATCCCTTTTCAGAGACAGTCTGGTTGGAGATATAACTTAGCGCTTAGTACTGCCGGCAAACAATCCCACAGTGGTCATCATGGACCACAAATTTCAAATTAAAGTTAAGTAATCAGTAGGAGAGAATTTTCTAGATCCTATGCCAATGTTTTTAGTTACTCGATAACTAAAGCACGGTAAGATAAAAATTCCACTTTTATGTAACTGCGAATCTACAGTATTAGTGTGGTAGAAGACTATCCGAAATAATCTTACCGCTAACCAAACTCTACAACGTATGTGGCTCCGAAATAGAACCGTAGTTAAATATAAGACAAGCGCCGACAGTCCCAATTATCGCAAAAACACAATAAGGTTTCGTTTGGGTGATTTGCTATTCTCAGTTGTTAATGAGATAGCCACATACTAAGCAGTGTGATATAAATGTACTACATTAAGTTTACGAGTGCGTTGCACCACCTTTACCAGCACCACATTGATACAGACAAGCGTATCACTATCAGGTGAACGTCTCACTCGATGTTGCAATAGATGTTGCCTGTCTAGGTGATACAGCCGTAGTTTATAGCTTACATAGCTTTAGGGTATAAATCCCACATAACTCTGTCTTCCCCAAAAAGCAGGGTATCTTTTGAAGATTTCCCCCCCAACAAAAAAAAAAAAAAAAACAGGTGATACAGTCGTGATAGCCTAGTGGTCTAACGGCCCGCCTTCCACTCCGGAGGTACAGGGTACGCATCCGTTCAATTCATGTGCAGTTAGTATGCCACTAACTGATATCATGCGCTTTGACGGTGAACGAAAACATCGTGAGGAAACCTGCATATCTATGTCGTGACCATCCGTGCTCGCACTAGTGAAATGGAGAAGGCAATGGCAACACCTCTCCATTATAACTGACAAGTCGTCGCGTTTCAATACACATGATGACCACGACCCTCAGTCATGAGGAAATACGACTTGAAAGAAGAGATCTTGGTACTCCTGCAAGAGATCTGTCACGAGTATTAGTCTGTAAGAATTTCAGTATAATTATTTGAGGCGATTTTTTTTTTGTTAAGTAAACGAAACAAAAAAGTTTACACTCTTCAGTAACTTTTTTGATTGAAACGTAACAATTTAACTTTAAATTAGAAAACTTTGGAAAGAAGAAGAAAGTATATATACTCTCTGTCGCAGCGATGTTTAAATGATTAGGTGTTTCGGTGCAGGAGTACCTTTTGCTTTGTAACACCGACTGATGGACTTCAAAGGTGTATATAAAATGTTTAAACAGGAGTTAGACAATGAGCATAATGTGGTGCAGTGTTTATCATCCTAACTAGCGTTTTATTGTAATGATCGGGCGTATCATATATCATCAAAGATCCAGTTCCTTTTGAGGCAGAAAACATTTTTACAACATATCCTCTCCTAAGCAGTGGCTTATTCCCGAATATATTTCAGTACAAAATAAAGGAAAAGCTAAGGTAGAAATGTAATTTACTTTGTAAGTAATAACTTATTTCCTATCTTTTGATCTCATATCTGCATTTACTTTACTTAACGTCGAATAAACGAATAAATATTTTATAGGAATATCACTCCAATTCGATGGACGATGTTATACAGTATGTTAAAAAATAAAATCCACACACTTGTAAACTTTTTCAGGACCTTTAGATTAGAATATATGAATAAATGAAAGTATGCGCTGCCATGTGTTTTCTTGGATTGATTAACGCTAGTGATACATTTCTGAATATTTTTAAAATTGTTTCCGTTAATGTAATCATTACTAAGGCTATCAAGCTTTAATTTTTGTGATAAAAGTATAAATGATATTTGATTTTCTTATAGTTTATGAGTTAAGATAGTACATGATAGTGTATGTTGTAGTAATAATGAAAAGGTAATGATGTTAAAAACTGAATTTTTAAACAGAGTTTTTAATCATAAACCTCTCAGAGGAAAACACGGAAAAAAATCTAGAAAACCTTGGACAAATATTTTCCCGCTCGCCCCTTCATATTAATTTTGAAATACGGTAAAAAGTAACCACTGTTGATTAATGTTAACCACAAAGACATCGCTAACAAACTCGCCGCAGTTTGTCTTGAGGAGCCAGCGAGATGGAAGCCGGCGATATTAATAAAACTTCAACTTGTTAAACATAATTTCGAGCACCGACTGACGCTGAAGTACAAATTCAGCTCAGTTTTATACCAGCGGTTGAGTGGTAACATTATAATACGACAAAAGATTTCATAAAGCCGTACGACAAAGAATCGCAGAGTTCTCGCTTTGTGTGATTATTAAGGCCGTTGTTCATTTGCCGGCAGCGGTTGTCTTTGTCACTATCCGTGTCATTGTTTGATGGTTTGGTGTCTGATCGCCGATTCATAGTTTCACGTTTTATAGCTCGCAAAGCTACGGTTCGAACTTTACAATTTCGGTAAACTATAAATGAAATTCACTATCAAGATTTTTTTAAGCCGAGGAGATCAACGGCGTAGCATCGTGAAGGTGCAAGTGAGGAATACACCCTCTGAAATCCAGAGAGTTTCCGCCTCCAAAAAAAAGGTGACCAGCGTTGAATGATGATTGTACTTACGAATACGCATAATAAATTTATCTTTAACTTTATCACATTCGGTTCAGCCGTTTCTTAAGAGTAATGCTGTAGTATACCGACGACAAATATAGGTAAGGAGTTAAACTTTAACATTACGTTTTGCGACGGCAATAAAAGGGATTGCCGTTTGTGGGTTTCACGTTAAAATAGTTGTTAAATTATAAACACAAAAACTTGACAAAATTCAGAAGGTGTGAAATAAAATGTATTCAGATATACTACACGTACTCAAGTATTTGCTCCAACGGAGACACGGGCGGAAATTGAACATGGATACAAGCGACTCCTTGTTGTGGAAACTTAATCGAAATACTTAGCCAAGCAGTTTTAAAGTTCTGACCTAGCGGCTCGTTTATTACTTTGAGCAATGAGCCGTGATACTTAATGGCTTCTTTTGATAAGAATTCAAACTAGTCTCGTTGAAAGTTGCGGAGCGGGCCCCCACATGCCGCTGCTCCTGGAGCGGATTTCTGCGAGAAAATTCAATGAATTTAAAACGAGACGCCTTTCTAAAGGATCCCGTGTGTGGTGATTGTGTGTCGTCTGGTTCGTGTCGTATCTGTACCTGTTCAGATCTTAATAAGATTTTTGATTATTAATCGCGGCAGGTCTCTGCTGGTGGGTACCACCGCCTATCAAAGCTGTAGTTTGCCTTGAAAGGCGCGGTAGATTATGAAATATTTGAGATAGCAAGACTTAACGTATTACCTCACAAACGGAACCTTGTGAATATTTTCACTGCCGCCTCGCTGTTATCGGCTAAAACTGTTCATTGTTAAAGTTTTTTATGTTTAATTAATAGACTTCGACTTACCTAATTACTTGTAGAAAACTTAGAAGTTATTTATTATATTTATTTTCGTTTTATGTGGAAATGAAACATTGCTTGCGCAATAAATTGTTAATGAAGTGGAAGCCGCCTTGCTTTGATCGGGAGCAAAAGACTTCTTGTTATAAATTTGTTAATAACTTATTTTTCCTTTGTTTCGGCGGACACATCGCGAACGAGTTTCATTTATTTCGGAGGGATTGTTAAATTTGAACGTTTAAGTTTTAAGATCACTCGAGATGTGCTTAAAACAAGTCTACGTTTCGACTCGAAAAGGTTTTTAAGTGCAAACATGAGCCGCCCCCCGCCGCCCCCACGGGCTCGCCGTTTTGTTCATTTAAATTCTCAATAGCTATTCTCTTTTGAGGTTTCTTTGCGGGCGCATGTTTTCACAACCGAACTGAACGGCTGAAAGATCTTTATTTCGAGTAATATAAGAAGCACTTGCCGTTCCGCTAATGGTTTCAACCGCGCTACTTCATAATACACTTTTGTGTTCGCTGATACTGCTCGCTCTTTATCGAAACTCCAACAATTATACTCTTAATAATACATTGGTTTGACTACAATACAAATAAGTAATAATTCCATCGAGAATATTCCAATTCACAATACTCTGCGTGACGTAAGTAAAATATGCGCTATGATTATACCGATGACCTTATTTACGTTCATTGTGGTTAATTCAATGGGGAATTCCTGTTAATTTTTAACTGCAATTAGCACTTAAGGTACGGTCCAAAGATTCCAAAAACCTATGATTCTTGCAACTTAAAATTTTCCCAAAATTTGGGTTTCATGAAAAAGGCGTGTTAATATGTGGTTTGGAGTCCCATCAGGCGGGTACTTCTGTAGCACAACGACCCAAATGCCACGAAATCCCTGCAAGTTTGTCATACTTGAATTATCAAAGAAAGAATATTATAAAGTAAATATAGTATAAAAAGTAGGTAAACATAATCAATGGCTAAATAAATTTACTTTGCAAAGGCTCTTACGGTCGTGATTCCAATGTAGCGAACCGTATAGTGACTTTCAAATGTAATAATGTAATTTACCAAGTCCTCCAGGAAACTAAACGTTATATTATTTATAGGATAATATGAAAGTTTAATAAGTAAATACGGAAGTTCCTCCGCGGCCGTATTCTATACAGACGCGCCGCTAGACCTATGAATATTAATATTGTATTAGGTCGGCGGCTGTTTCACTGTTTGTTTTGGCAGAAATCGTATAAATTACTTCTAATTATAGAATGAGATTCTTTCTGAAATTAGCTTTGTCTAGTTTAATAGAATGGTATATATTACTTTTAGATTTTATGAAAAGAATTCTATACAGCAGCTAAACATTAACCTCTTGCCTAAAGCGATTGGGGAGACGAAGAATTAAATTAAATATTTCAAACTTGTGGTAACATGAATGAGTAAGAGTAAACCAAATAGTGAAAATAAAACAACCTTTGCTCTAGATCAAGAGACAATTTGTTTGTCTGGCTTAAACTCTGTATGATAACACCAACATCTAATGTGGATAGTATTAACTTGGACTGGACAACCGAGATTACGGTTATACTAATATACTCCTGGACACATCTATCGGCCCACCTAGTGTTTAAAAGTTTTAACGGTGCTAGCTAAAAATAAATATTAGGTGGAGCAATAAGTTTTAATGCAGTTTTAAAAGCTGATTTTTTGGTCAACCTTTATGTATTTTTTTTTTTAATTTTGAATTCAGGATTATGAAGAAAAAAAACGAAAATTCTAGTCTGGTCATTGTTTTCAACGACGCAGAAATGGAGAAAACTTTTTTATTACGCACAAGTTGGATTTTTTTTCTGATGTTTCAGATGATTGGTTCCATAAAAAGGCAAATCTAAACATAGAGCCAGTTTTGACCAAAAAATATGGATACTCTGCCTGAAATTGTCGCCCAAGTTGTAAAACTTCTGCCGGCCAAATCAATTCGAAATAACAAAGAAAATAAAAAAAAAAAACATACATAGGGGTTGACCAATAAATCTGCTTCAAAACTGCATTAAAACTTATTGCTCCACCTAACATTTATTTTTAACTAGACACCGTCGAAACTTTAAACACAGGGTGGTGGGCCGATAGATGTGTCCGGGAGTATATATGTAAAATAAAAAATACTTTACCCTATAAACTAATAATTATTATGACCATTGTCTACCTGTTACATTCATAGAGTAAATATATAAAGATACTTGTTTTCAATATTTTTTTTAAATTTTACTGTACTTGAACTTTACAAATGAAAAGTTATGAAAAATACTAAAAAAATATTCTAAATCAATTTCACAATGTCTATATCATAATTATAGTGTACAGCTCACTTAACTTTCCCTTCACTGGTACTTGGGGCTGTTACGAAAAATATCTACTTATTTATGACAAAAAAACTCTACTTATTTATGAAAAAAACTCTACTTATTAATGACGAAAAAACTCTACTTATTTATGACGAAAAAACTCTACTTATTTATAACGAAAAAACTCTACTTATTTATGACGAAAAAACTCTACTTATTTATGACGAAAAAACTCTACTTATTTATGACGAAAAAACTCTACTTATTTATGACGAAAAAACTCTACTTATTTATGACGAAAAAACTCTACTTATTTATGACGAAAAACTCTACTTATTTATGACGAAAAAACTCTACTTATTATGACGAAAAAACTCTACTTATTTATGACGAAAAAACTCTACTTATTTATGACGAAAAAACTCTACTTATTTATGACGAAAAACTCTACTTATTTATGACGAAAAAACTCTACTTATTTATGAGAAAAACTCTACTTATTTATGACGAAAAAACTCTACTTATTTATAACGAAAAAACTCTACTTATTTATGACGAAAAAACTCTACTTATTTATGACGAAAAAACTCTACTTATTTATGACGAAAAAACTCTACTTATTTATGACGAAAAAAACTCTACTTATTTAGACGAAAAAACTCTACTATTATGACGAAAAACTCTACTTATTATGACGAAAAAACTCTACTTATTTATGACGAAAAAACTCTACTTATTTATGACGAAAATACTCTACTTATTTATGACGAAAAAACTCTACTTATTTATGACGAAAAACCTACTTATTTATCGCTCACGCTAGCCAAGAGTGAGGTGGCGGATCTTACATGCTGAACCGCAGTTCTAAGAACATGTCGGTTTCCTTTCAATACGTGCTTATTAAAAAAATATTTGTTAATGCATTTGCTTAACTGTAAACGCGCCGAGATTTGCTACGAAAACGTTTACCCGCTGAATAGAAATAAGCTAATTTCTTTTGTGTTTTGATTTACCAATTTCCTCCGCGGGGCGCGCGAGTGGGAAATAAGAAATATTTTAGATGGGAAATAAATATTCAGTAAGTCGGCGCGCGCTTGAATATTACAAAGCGAAATGTTAGGAGTTGGTGGATAATATTATTCATTTGTGCGTATTTATTGAGGTGTTCATGAAAATAATACAACATGGATTTAAAATAGCTGTAAAGTTACTAAATTTTAAGTGTCAGATCTACATGGTGAATCTACAGTTTTGTGAAAGCCGCGGAGAGCCGCTGGATGCAGTAATCAGTAAGAAGACCTATGGCGGATGACTATATCAACAGCAGGAGTTTTCGGTGAAAGTGAATATTTTCAGTAAACTTAGTTTAAGACAAGGAAAAATATATTTGTCTGGATATAAAAATGTCAGGCGTGTTGTTTCACTTCAGACATCACTGTTAGGTGCGTATAATTTTTCACAAAACGTTTCTCTCCGCTCTGTAGCGCAGCGTATGTAACATTTCATATTTTCCTTCAGACATTACATAAGCACGAAGTTAGATCGTGTTTATGATATACAGCGAGCAACTTTTGGGTTTTAGTTATTACAGCCAGTTTATCCGGGTAATGAGTTTCGTTATTGAGTTCAATTTCACCATCATCATTTCAACCGATTTAAAACCGTAAGCTATTGTTAAAAAATAATGTCATGAAAGTCTGCTCTAACGAAAAAAATTGGCTAAGGATAGTTAGTCACTAAGCTAGTGCAGTTTTCTATCGCAGTTTACCTCTACATTTGTCACGAGACGTTGTTATCAATATAATGACAAATATGACTAATAAATCTAAGCTTTTTGTATTAAAATTTTGAAAAGATAATGAAGAATCTGTTCAGTAACAATTTTGTTTGCAAATTAGTAGTAGTACGAGTTCGTACAAGCTCTCTGGGCTATGTTATATATTAATAAATAATTCTCATTTATATTTTTTTCGCTCATTTCTCTTGTAAGAAATTTCTAATCAACAAGTTTTCCCTAATTAAATGTCAGTAGACGGGTCCCGAGCAATTTGAGCTTTTTGCTCTGTCTAGTTAAAACGACCGCGGCCGAGCACTTCCTAATTGCCAGCCAGTAAGGATGCTTCAGTACGAACAATGGCCCTAAAAAGATTTTACGAAATTTTCTTCGGTTTTTCATTAATTGAATTTGAATTCTTTAAAGCGTAATTTGTTATAACATAAAATTATTAAACTGAAATTTAATCTGATGGGAAATATAGTAAAGAAAGGAAAATACCTACAAGTGACCATTTATCGACTTATGATGAAGCTGACAGGAGTAATAAAAGAAAAGAAAAAGATTATAAAAAAGCAGGTCTCAAGAAATGCTTTTGTGGTGCTTACAGCATTGCAAAGTTTTCACTTGGTTTCAAAGAAAAATTTAAAGCACATTTACCGGTTTTCCCAGCTGAATTTTTTTTTCCGTGATCTGAATCATCAAGAGGAAGTATTTTTTAGTGTCACATAATAACAGAGCGTATAGTTTCTGATTTGGGTCTACGCGCTATATTAATACGACACGCAAGTTCAATGTCCGCAAAAACTTCAGATTCCGATGTAGGATAAAATCGTGAGGAAACCGACATGTGTAATAGTAAAAACTGTCGAGGACATGTGAGAACTCCTTGATTATGTTCTTGTGAGCCAAAGAAAAAAGAGAGCTGTTAATTATAACATAGCGAAATGAAATAGTATTTGTAAATATACTCCCGGACACATCTATCGGCCCACCACCTAGTGTTTAAAGTTTCGACGGTGTCTAGTTAAAAATAAATGTTAAGTGGAGCAATAAGTTTTAATGCAGTTTTGAAGCAAATTTATTGGTCAACCTCTATGTAGGTTTTTTTTTATTTTTTTTTTGTAATTTCGAATTGATGGCCGGCAGAAGTTTTACAGCTTGGGCGACAATTTCAGGCAGATTATCCATATTTTTAGTCAAAACTGGCTCTATGTTTATATTTGCCTTTTTATGGAACTAATCATCTGAAACATCAGAAAAAAATCCAACTTGTACGAAATAAAAAAGTTTTCTCCATTCCTGCGTCGTTGAAAACAATGAACGGACTCAATCAATTTTCGTTTTTTTCTTCATAATCCTGAATTAAAAAAAAAAAAAAACATACACAAAGGTTGACCAAAAAATCAGCTTTAAAACTGCATGAAAACTTATTGCTGCACCTAACATTTATTTTTAGCTAGGCACCGTTAAAACTTTTAAACACTAGGTGGGCCGATAGATGTGTCCGGGAGTGTATTTTACGAGTATTTCTCTCTACGCTTATTGCAGCAAACAAGTAGTGTTATATGGAATATAACGTATCTGAAGTACTTTATAAAAATATTGAAATTGAACAAGTTTAGTCGAGTGTTAGCTGAATTATTACTGAGCGAGAGTATCGAGTTGAAAATGTTCGTTTAAACACTCGAACCCCGCTCCCGCCCCCGCCGCCGCGCGGACGCGTTGGAAACAACAATGCGTGTGAGGAAAGAATAGAAGCGGGGAAAAAGGCATTCTCGAGTGAAAAAAAATGCCCGACGCGGAGCTGACAAGCGTGTTCTGTCAAGGATTCATTAACGCCGGGTTTGGTGCGAGCTGTATTTATTTAATTTCACCGCCCCCACAAAGGGATGCCCTTTCAAAGGGAACAACGTTGTAGGGCTCAGGCTCGATTGTTTGGGCTCGGAACGGGACCGATGTTTTTAATTTAGATTATAATATATATTTTTATATACAGAATGTTTAAGTTCACTAATACCTTTCAAACTGAAGGCAGAATTTTTAATGTACTATTGCTGGCTTACAAAAATAGACAGCGCTGGTAATTAAATCAAATTCGCAACTTTCTTTCGACCACTTTTGTTGTACATTAGTTACAGAAAGTAAGAAATACTACAGAGTTAGGGAACTCATTTCTAGTATAAATATAACAAGAATTTCCATAAAAGGCGGTATTAGGAAAAAATAAATGTATTTGTAAATGTATTATGTATTTTCATTCGTTTGTTGACCGTTCGACCAGACGGTTGTGTCGGCACTCCTCGTCATTTCTTTTAAGTAAATCGCGAAAAATATTGTATATAAAAAGTTTTTTACATTAAGTGGTGTTTGGTTTTGATGTTACGGTTAAACAAAAATCTGGACGTATAGTGTTACTTAGTTAGTTTTATTTGATTTCCATAATTCAATGATTTCATTACATACAAAAATAACTCTTTTTTTAATATCTACCTCTGATTCCTAAACATAGATTATAACTCCTGGAGAGGTAGAGCAATAAAACTGCGTAGCTCCCGACATACCCACACTACTACATTCATAAACGTTAAAAGTATAATACTTTGTTTTCACTAAAAATCAGATTTGAGGCATGCTCTGTGGCAATTATATAATAATTATACTTACATTAACTAAATCATGTGGGAGTACGAACGTTGATCTGCAAAGAAAAAAGTTTAAGTGTTGAAACATTTGCAACGAGAGCACTCTACTCGTGTAGCTCTTGATACCCGAGCTTAATATACTCCTTGTATGTACCTAAAGCAGCAAGAGGCAAGGATAAAGCTAAAAATAGGAATATGTTATTTTGTTTACTTAAGTTATTGCTCGTTACTACTCTTGTTATTAATTAAATTTCGAAAGGTACAAGCTTTATTCAAACTCCCGTCCCAACTTCTGCTACACCGATTTTGTAAAACTTTTGTTCATTCTATCAATATATTAGTGCTAGGGTATATCTTGGTATTTTTCCACATTTTTGTAAACCTTATTGTTACTGAAATTCATGTGTAACTAAGGTACGTAAAGTTGGCAACCCATCAACAAAAATAAAACTGTGACCTTTTTGAATTAATACATTTGTGTATGTCATTTTCTATAACCTCATTCATATTTGCGTCGTCACACTCACGATAGCGGCTTTTAACGATATATCTGCCCCGAAATCGACAAAAGCTTTCCCTGAAAATTCATCTATCCACTCTGAATCTCTGCTCGGAGGACTCCTCCGACACAATGGAGCGCGATCCGACGTTGACACGAAAGCGTGTCACTTATGATTTATTCGGGATTTCGTATTTTCGTAGTACAAAAAAAAAATAAACGACTACGCCTTCGACACGAGGATTTCGTTGCGGCTGCGGAACAGATATGGAAGTTATGAGAGTAGAGAGTAATTAATTCCTTGTAATAGATCTCTTTCGGATCACATATCTCTACCACGATTCGAAAATGTGTAAAGTAATCATAAATTAAAGCATTGGATGGGGGGAAAGCATTTTTCACCGATCAAATATCTCGGAAGGGGTCGGAAGTTTTCAGCATTCATAATTCTGCGTTTGGAGGAGGGAGCGAAGTTATCGGCTCGCGTTCGATGCGAAACGTCGGGCGGGGGGTCATTCGTTCCTCGGCAATATGTAGCCGCGGCGCTTACCGATTTTATCTCCAAAGTTACCCTCTCGGGGAAAGCGAATATCGCACTTTACGTATCTCATATGCATCATATTTATGTTCCACTTTATAAGAATAATTTCGCTGTATGTTATTAACGTTCCCACAACTGGCACAGGGTACTTTCTCCTACAAGAGGTTTATACCAGGTGGTAGGTCTCTGTTGCCGGAGACCGTCTGGATGGGTACCACCGCAGCTCCTATTGCAACCGCCAAATAGTAGTGTGCGAACATTACTGTGTTCCGGTTTGAAGCGCGCTGTAGCTAGTGTAATTACTGGGGTAACGAGACTTAACACCTTATGTCTCAAGACGACGAACGCAATGTGGTGCAGTGTGTACCATCTTAACTAGCGCCGCGTTGTCATGGGCAAGCGTATCACTTACCATCAGGTGAACGTTTTGCTCGTCTCGCCGCATAGTAGAATAAAAAAAAATTTATCTACTAAGCTTGCTAAGTGCGAGTTGTATCCACCAACTCGCACTCGTCCAAAAGCGCAAGCGTCCAAAAAAGCTGTAGCTCTAAGAATTTCCAGTTTACTCACGATGTTTACCGAAAGCTGAAGCTCAGGGGGATTGTACCCGCGCCTCATCGATGCGATATTACAAACTAATCTCTCCTGGCTTTGTATATGTTTATTCAATTTTATTAATGTATTAACGCCGAGTGCTACATAATATACACACACGTCAACATATGTACCCATTTTAATTAATACACACGAGTCATTCAACGAACGAGTTTACTTTTATATTAAGTTCCTCGTTGATGAAAACATTAAAAAATTGAGGTTTATGCATACATTTTTTATTTACAGTGGACTAACACTTGACCTCAGTTTTAAGTGACAATTAGACTAATGATAATGAAGCCTACTCTTATATCTTCACAAAGATCAAAATTATATTCGATGCAAGGTGTCTGTCTTCTTCTTTCATTAAATTTACAACAACAATATTTAAACTTTATATTTCTAGTAGTGTATACCTAAATAATTTGTTAGTCGGGGTCTAGAGGAAGAACTAAATATTTCCAGTTACATATAAACTGCGTGTTTGTTCTATATAATGAGAAATCAGAAAGATTTTTTTTCGAAGAAATCTCTAAAAGGCTTAAGCTCCCATTTGTCGTTTACTTTTCCCTCCGTATTTCAAATTGCAAACATCCTGAGTATACGGAAACGTTTCGAGAAATGTAAAAAGTTTATCGCATAACATTCAAAAAGGATACAGAAGGCTAACTGAAGGTCTGGAGGCATTTTATATAACTTAATGCAACTTATGCCGAGATTAGAATGCTGTATTAACGCTTTATACAAAATGAGTTAAGCTGGGCAGTACACTGCGTGATGGTAGTTCCAAAAAGGTTTTAGACCGAGATTTTTAAATCATATTCTCTCTTATCACCCTTGCTTAAAAAAAACATGCTATTTTCTTTTTCTGTTGAAGAAGTTTCAAAATTTAGAAGTGGCATTATTTACCTTCATGAGACTAGAGATAGTGGATAAACAAAAGTCATAAAATTATTTCTATCACTACGTATAGGTACCTATCACTAATGATTTATGTAAAATATTGATGCATATTACGATTAAATATTACAAGTGTTTAAGTTATAGTTAAGGGTGTTAATGTCGAGTATTCACCAAGCAGAGGGTCTGCGGATGCGAAGTCAACCGTTCAGCATAAGTCTCTAAAATGTATATTACAGTCTAGCGTCTCGAAGGTGTATTGATTAGACCCGCAATATCGTGTTTTGTAGAATACATTACGAAATACCTACCCACCCGTCGAGATGATAATGTTCTTAACAAATTATCTACAGTACTAAAAGACTATGAAAGGGAAGGAGCAAACTTTGGAGCATCTGAACTGAAAGGCCGTATTGCAATTTACAAGATAACAGGGCCGGCCGCTAAGTAAGCAGTTAGCGGCAAGTATTCAGGAGGCGAGCTGCGGCGCGCGCCAACTTACCAACTCGCCGGATTAGCATGCCGCCGCGTCACCGGGTAACCGAATTAAGTTTAAATTAGTTACGGGAGTTCGTTGGTAACTTTTTTTTACTTGATTATTGGTACAAAGACGCCCTCGACAAGGGTCGTCGCCTACAAATATAACCTAATTCCCTTTACCACCACCTTTTGTGTCCGCGCTTCACTTGGGTAGAGTTTTAAAAAATGTAATTACTTCAGGACGAATTTAATGCCATCAACTTTTAAAACAATTTTAAGGCGATGTAAATTTGAATTTATTAACAGTTGAACCGCTTCACAGTATTCGGTCATCATCACGTCTTTAAGAAATTTATTCGTTGTCAACTAACATTTTAGATCTCTATGTAAAATGTATTCTTAACACCGAGCATGTCTTCGTTCTCTAGTCGGTACATAATTTAAGTTTTCTCTATTTAACTAAAAGACGAATTAAGCGAGATGTTCATATCGTAACAAATAAGATAACAAAGAGCCGCTTGTTAGGATATTTACCCTGACACACATTGCGCTCATCACGCAGTGACAGGAAAGCTTTATCTCGTTATCCTGATCACAACGGCCTTCATATCCGGCACGGCTACGTTGATGCCTTCCTAGATGGTCTCCGAGGATATCCAGCGTCAGTAAAACTTGCTTGACTTCCTTCTTAAATTATATTTTAAATTTCATTAAACATTTTATAACAAAAAATCCTGTGATTTAATGTTTAATACATGTTTGCGCATTCCCTCTTCTTGCTCCCGAGTTCGCTCAACAAAAGACGCTCTGTTTATATTTTAAACAAGCACATTCTCCCTTACGGTCAGAACAAACAACGACAAAGAACAACGAAAACCACTCCGCTCCCGGAGGAGGCATATAATGGGGCGACAGAAATAAGTAATTTAAAAGACGAAACTTCAAAACCCTCATCCATTTATTCATAAGATCAAGTTCGGTTCCCTCACGGCTCGTTCAAAGATGTTGTACGGTAACCTTGCGCAAGTAGGCCCCGTGTATTATTTCAGTTATTTTTATGGTCCATAACAACAAAAGTTTAAGTGATTCTAAGAGCTCGTTTTTAGATCAAAATTACTATTTATGAAGCGATGTAAGAATTTGATCGGAGCATGTATAAAGCGGCTCACCACATGCCGATAAACTGCTCAGTGGTGGTGCAAACAGCGCTGAGTTTCTTGGTTCCTCCTTGAGATCGGTGGTAACAAGACAGGAGTGTGATATATCTGACCCAGCCCGAGCAGAGTGAACATTTTTATAACTACCAGGGCGTATCACTTGGTATCGAATGAGCGCCCTGCTCGTGTAACCACGCCATAAAACAATTTTAAGTGATGTGCTTTCAGTAAATAAAAATATTGTCGCGCGTTCGCACCGATCACTGGATGGGGACCGCATGTTTGCGTAGCGCTTCAGACAATTTTGAAATGGGATGTGCCATCGCGAATGTGGGTCGCAGCAGCCCGCGGACGGCACCAGGCTCGCTGCACGCTGCTGAACGGAACTCCATTCAGTAGCGACCCTACACTATGTCTGTATTTACCTAATTAATTAAATATGTCATCACTACATGTGGAACTCTGATATTTTTATTATGCGAAGCGACGTGACGCCACATGGTAAGCTATAGCCTGTTCGTATAAATGGCGGTAGTTACGATGATGTCCACTGCGTCTCGCCATCGATCACATCGGTTAGTACAGCATCTCTATCTTCTTCGTAAGAATTACATTCAGGACAATAATGTGCAGAAATAATGATGATGCAGCAAAATGGTCAAATGACCATCTAATTATTAGGTCTTTATTCCTTGACAGTAATACTTAAAATAAATATCCATGTTTTTTTTTTTTTATAGTAATATGCGACGCGACGAGCAAGACGTTCACCTGATGGTAAGTGATACGCTTGCCCATGACAACGCGGTGCTAGTTAAGATGGTACACACTGCACCACATTGCGCTCGTCGCCTGAGACATAAGGTGTTAAGTCTCGTTACCCCAGTAATTACACTAGCTAAAGCGCCCTTCAAACCGGAACACAGTAATGTTCGCACACTACTATTTGTCGGTTGCAATAGGAGCTGCGGTGGTACCCATCCAGACGGTCTCCGGCAACAGAGACCTACCACCTGGAAAATGTTTGTATTACCATGTAGTAACCAAAGTTATGTTGGCTTTCATTTGTTTACCTCGAAGGACATGCACCAAGCAGGAAGTTTACTACGCGTACGGGTACTAGTCTCGTTTAAAATGCAAAACACTCAGAAATATTATCTCTTCATCGAAACTTTGAGATTTGTATTGTATAAAAAGGCTGCGGATAGAGACGTTTAGCTATACATTTTTGTATTTCGCTTCGACCCTTAGAAAACATAGGAAGAGTTATTTCAAAGAACAGAAAACTGTTAGGATACATACCACCACAGAATCTATTTATACAGTTAGGTATTGTGGATATAGTATATTTTATTCGAAGATTTGGATAAACGGTGAAAGGGCAGTGTTACTGAGTTTCTTTTCACATATGTATCTTTTTAGTAAGTAATAGGAAAATTTGAGCTTGAGTATTTATCATGGGAGAAGCCAAAGCGTACAGACACTGCGACACTGGCGATGTTGGCGTCCTTTTGTGTTGAAGGTCAAGACTCACTGAAGATCGCTGTACCGGTAGAGTAAGTAATATGAATCGGACTTCAATCCTAAATCCTACCAGGTCTGGGTGGGTACCACCGCAGCTCCTATTGTAACCGACAAATAGTAGTGTGCGAACATTACTGTGTTCCGGTTTGAAGGGCGCTGTAGCTAGTGTAATTATTGGGGTAACGAGACTTAACACCTTATGTCTCAGGCGACGAGCGCGATGTGGTGCAGTGTGTACCATCTTAACTAGCACCACGTTGTCATGGGCACGCGTATCACTTACCATCAGGTGAACGTCTTGCTCGTCTCTACGCAAAGTAGTATAAGAAAAAAAAATAAGAAAAAATGTTCGCCCGTCTATAAGGTCCGTACGTTTCCAGAGCGCGTGTGGTCCGGGCGGGGTCCGGGCGAGGTCCCGCCCCTGCGATTAGAATCGAGCCGCGGGCGATAATCGATTATACGAATTAACGGAAGCCGAGTCCGATAAGTTTTATTGGACTTTAATAGAGGCTTCTTTTGTTTTATGGACACGCACGAGATCGTGGCGGAGATACACGCCGTTCATTTAACCGACGCGAAGAAGGAGGTTCCGCTACGGTTCTAATAAGTGACTATGCAAATAACCATATATAATGTATGGTTTTCTTGTCTAATCTCGTATATTTTTTATCAGAATTTTTTGGTTAAATAGTATAAATTAAACTTATAATCTAATGTAGGAATCTTGAGTCAGCGACAAACAATAACGAATCATGAAAAGAGATTGTTCTTACGGTTCATTTTCGCCGACAGCCCATTTTTAAGTTAAAAAGTTGTTTCGCAGATAAAAAATAAGAGTGAACAAATCCGAGGAATCTCCGGACTCACTACATCTGTTCTAAGGCCCGAAAGGAACCGTAAATTCTCGCCGCGCTCCTAAATTCCCACGATTTGACTCCAGTCAACCGGTTCAAAGTAAATTCCGCCACATAGCGCCGTTTCCCCCACGCCGATTCAGAATATCTTCATCCAATTTATACGTTGCCGAAGCGCCAGTAAATCCCTATTTATTGGCACATCCAATTTTTTATACATTCAAGTTGTGTTCCGCTTGCTTTGTGCACTGCAAACACGAGCGGGGCGAGACGAAGGAGACGAAGGTTGGGTGTAGACAGAATTGGACTTGCTGAAAACGGGATGGTGCTGCTGAAGACGTCCGCCGACAGAAGTTAGTAATATTAATACCAGCTGAATATTAATGGATTAATTAAAGGTACGAAAACAGGAGATTAAATTCAAAATCAAAATTAAAACGCAGCACTACAGCTACAGCAAACAGACATTTTAATTATTTTTAAAACATTAATATCAAACTAATTTTTGTATTTTAATTTATTGCTATTTCGTTTTATATCATACGTAGGTTGTTAAGTCTCTTTACCATGACAATTTCATTAGCTGCAACGCGCTTCAAACCGGAAGGCAATATTGTAAGGAAAATGTAAAAATGAAATAAACAAAGACTTAATATAAAATGAATAGAACACAAAATTGTAAAAGAGGGAAGGACAATATTAGAAGAAGAAAAAGTAGTCGCGAGAGGCGATGCTTGTAACATGATAAAAAGAGTTTACAAACATTAGAAAAGTATGGAAGATATTGGGAGGTACGAAAGGTTATAAAGTAGTAAAGAAGTTGAATTAAGATTAAGAAAATAAAAACAAGAATAAAAGAAAGGGAAAGAGGGAAAACCTGAATAAGCAGAGGAATGCAAAAAAAATCTTGGTACCTAACTAACCCGATCACGGATATACCACCAGCCTCAAGTTGATATCGGTGGGGCTTATCATGTACCTCACAACCACTACCTCTAAAAAATGGTTAGAAATAAATTGAATCAACACTACACCACTAATAAACCCCACATCACTAAACCATTATGTTCTAATTTAAATCTCGTTTATAATTTCATCGCAATTTTAACACGCTAGAGAATAAACAAACGCTTAACGCAGCGTTAATTACTCGTTACCGGGTAATTAGTGCCTTATTACCAAAACGGCATTTGTTGGGCATTAAAAATACAGACAGTTTATGTGTTGACGAATATTGCCAAAGCATAAACTGCGTTATTATTTAAAAAAAACACAGTATGTAAACATTACTGTGTTCCGGTTTGAAGGGTGCTGTAAGCTAGTGAAATTACTGGGGTAACGATACTTAATACCTTGTTCCAAGGCGAAAAGCGCAATGTGTGGTATACCATCTCAAATAGCGGCACGTTATGGGCGAGTGTATCACTTACCATCAGGTGAACGTCTTGCTCGTCTCCTCGCCTTAGCTTACCAGTAAATTATATCATAGTAACAGAGTTAAGAAATATACAAAAGTTCCAATTTTTTTTTTAAACTACTAAGCGACGAGACGAGCAAGACGTTCACCTGGTGGTAAGTGATACGCTTGCCCATGACAACGTGGCGCTAGTTAAGATGGTACATACTGCACCACATTGCGCTCGTCGCTTGAGACATAAGGTGTTAAGTCTCGTTACCCCAGTAATTACACTAGCTACAGCGCGCTTCAAACCGGAACACAGTAATGTTCGCACACTACTATTTGGCGGTTGAAATAGTCACTGCGGTGGTACCCACCCAGACGGTCTCCGGCAACAGAGACCTACCACCTGGTAAAATGAGATAGTCGAATGATAGATAGTCGATGAAGTCCAATGAGATAAGAATTCTGTCAGAGTCAAGTCGTGGATCCGATTACTATAAAATTTAAGAATATCTGATCAATTACTCTCTAATTTTATAAAAGCCTTCCTCTCAATTAATTCAGCTGTAATTCATAAGTGTAATGTATAAACAATACATGTATATACATAAGCTCCTACTCCTATTATTATTTAATATCTCAATGGTTCACGTTTTATATGTATAAAGTAGTTTTGTTTTGTTAGTACAATGCATTTAATTTGTGAATGTCATGTATACCTGCAAGCAGCATACATACCATTTGTTATATTTAATGTTTCACAGATTTAAATATATATGCTGCTGGTTAACCTCATTAATAAATAAACTACGTATCCACGGGTAGTAAACAATCGTTCGTAACTTCGCGCACTTACACGTGAGGCAGCGGCGCACGCGAATGTAATGCGTGATCAGCGGTTCGCTCACGCCGTAACAGCGGCACTAAAAAACCGGGGAGAACAATAAAAGAGATAGTTTTAGTGCCATTTTATGGGGGGCCATGACAGGTGAGGGGCTCTGGGGTAAGTTAAGGTCGCGGGCGGGGAGAGGGTCCCGGCCGACCCGGTTTCCACATTCATAAATTCAATGAGAAAATGTATCACTCGAGAGGCCCTCTGCGCATAATACAAAAATTTACAGCCTTTATACGTCCGCAACACAAGCGCGCCCCCTCGCGGCGGCCGCGCCAGCGCGCACTCCACTTTGAGTCGTTGCAAATTATTCATTCCTCTAAAAATATTCCTCGCCCCCTTAAATTTTATTCTTGCCGGGTCACATTGTGCCGTGTTTACGTTGTCGTGTGCTTAAACGTTTCAGCTCGCGAGCTAATGGTTAATGAAACGATGATCCAGAATACCGGGATACTTAATGTTTTATTCATATCACTTATATTAACGAGCAATCCCTCTTCGTGTTATGATGCGTTTAATCTATTTCGTTTATGTTAAATGGGAGATTCAACGTTAGTTGCTACAAACATACGAGAGAAATAATTTTAAGTTAAATAAACAACAATAGCGTGGTTAAAGTGCAGTTAAAGTTTGGAGCAATTCTTGAAAATTAAAGCTTATTCGTTTGAATCTACTATTTCCTACCACTGTGGCGTATCAAATCAAAACTAAAGCTGTAAAGTTCACTAACAGTTTAGTAAAGTTACTTCATTATCGTTATTAATTTATGAAATAACAATTATCCGTTCCAATGGTAATATAAACTGAGTTGTAATCAGAAGAACAAAGGAAGCTAAAAATAGTTATTGTATTATAAAATTTGTAATGAAAATATTTAGCAATTTCAATAGGTAATTTGATAGAGCTTACTTGAAGTTCTCTAAGTTATTATAACCGCCCACGCTTATTTCTGCCGCCAAATAACAACCATTTTTGATTAACGGCAACCGTATTTTTTACATGTAGTAATCCTTCAATTTACTATCTAAATATTGTCATTATTAAACATTGCATTTTCTTAATGATTTACAATTAGTCTGTGTGACTTGTGCCGGCCCATGGGTCTCGTTGTTCGCCTGGGGTCCGATCCGGGACGCGGGCCCCGCGCTCGGCTCCTCATTCCTTCGGAGCTGGGCAATAAACCGCTACGCGAAGGCTCTGTATTTGCATGCGCGCCGCGGTGTCCCGGCCGTAAAAACCTTTAGTACTCGAGAAAACATGTTATGTTATTTCACCAACTACGCGAGTTTTATTACTTTTATATTTTTCCCTTTGCGTTCGCACGGGTTTTTTATGTTGCTTTGAGATTACAGACGTCAATAAAGAGCGAACACACCTGATGTTAGATTTGTAGATCTCGTCGAACTTGGAGCATTTGATGTCTTCCATCAGTCTTGCGGTAAGAATGTGATGTTTACATCTGACATGGATTTGTGTTCGTAAAATTCTAGCGGTTGCTTGCAAGCGGAAGCACTCGCAACGCTAGTGCGTACGTTGGAGGATTTAGAAACCCTGCCTTCGCATAATGATTTGATCAGAACCCTGTCATACGACAGTGTGCTCTGGCTTTTCGTTCACAAACCCTTTCATGGTACAACTACCCATATCTTCTTTACCCGCTGTGCGACGGAGAGTACAGTGGGCCCTCTAATTCTGCTTCGTGCTTAAATAAGCCTCTCCTGCTGAATCTGTCATGTAAGTAAAAATCACGAGGTATCTTATCCTTTCATGTCAACATTTCTGACACATAGTGAGAGTCACTTTTAAGAGGTATGTGCTGCACATTGCGTTGGATAAATAACACTGAAGTAAAATTAGGGGTATGCGATCACAACCGTTCGGTTAAACTATGTATATATATAATTGTATTGTTTTGTTAATTAAATTTGCTAAAAGCGATTACGAACGCGTGCAAACAAAGCGTCACTAATAAATCCTGCTTTAACCGATCGAAAACGCGGAACAAAAGGCCCCAATTGTTTTAATTTCACCATTTTTAATTTACAGCGGGCACCCAGTGACCAGTTTCAATGAAACCCCGCTGCAGTAACATAAATAAAATTAAAACGTCAATCAATACGATCAGTTGTACGCAATCCGTTCGGCAGACATCCGGTAATCACTTGGCACACGCAGAATGATAAATTAGAGGCTAGAGAGGATTTAAAGTGCAAATGCATTTCGTTTTTATGCTTTTTTTCTAGCCTGGTATATCTAGCGATTTGCGAGCAAAGTTTTGTCTTATTATCTCTATAAATGATGTATGTAATATATAATAACTGCCACAAACAAGTAAACATGGCCCATATCTTTTTGAACTCTTCCAGCCTTCTACTTTAGTCCCCAATCCGCGTATTGCTCACGCTTCTCAAATCCGTGATGGTCCTCTACCGCTTCACCACAATCACATACTGTTTTCCACTAATTTAATATAACATAGCTGCTTTTTAAAACTACTAACCTGGGTATCAAGAAAGAAAGCGTTACGTCATAGTAAATGATCAAAGCATTTTGCGATCTTTGAGAAAGAACGGCAATATTTTTAGCGTAACAATCTGATACTCCACTGGGCAAAGAGAATTCAAAAAACTGTTTAAGTACACAAAGCAATAGAATGGAATTTTGAAGTGTATGGTGCAGTGGCATTCCACAAAAATACCAAACGCTTCAATTCGAAGATTGTTTTTAGAGAAAAGTTTAAAATGAAATATAGTAATTTATTTCTGGAATCAATTAAGATAATGGCCAAAAGAAAAATATGAAAAATTGGTGAAATTACAAAGCATTGTGGAGCAGTGTCGAATACCACCACACTAATTTCCAATTTCCGTTTCCACGTTGTAAACGCATAAAACTTGATTAATGGCCAATCAGTCCACAGACTGGCCAACGTGTGATTTAAATATAAAACAACTCCTACACGAAAAGGTTTTTTTTTTTCCACTGAAATATAATGAAATTGATATAATCGACGATGGATTGGGTAACGCGATAAAATTTCTCGTGTCCGATAAATCAAGTAAATCTTACGAGCTTGATAGTTATTAAGTTACAAAATTGAAAACCAATAGTGCTCCTCCCACTGACCGAATTTCATATAAAAAAATGTTGCGATACAGCCTCAGCAAGTTAGTATCCGTTGCCGTTAATGTAGCTGGAGAATAACAGCAGATAGGTTAACGTACCTAACTGTAAACGTAATATACCTAGGAATACCTATTTAGCATGTATAAGTATAATGTGTAATAGAAGGCTTTATAAATACCGAGGGAACTATTTTTGCCATCAATCATCAATATCAGATAAACGTCGCTGGTTCCCCAAACAAATATCTATAATAGCGCTTAACTGTTGTATGTCTACTAAGCTCAGTCATGACTCAGATTAAAGTTATAACTGGTGATCAGCTTATTTTGACGCAATGAAATAGTAGTCAACATATTATTCATTCGTACCAATGCATCAACATTTAAGTTAATACGACTGTCTAAGTTATTCTTTATTCACCGGCTTTCAATATATATGTTCGTCAATAACAATGTACTATTCAGGAAGTTTACACAACACTATTTTATGATTATAAAGTGTAATTTTTGCTATTAGAGTAAAGTCGTCCTACTAGGAGGCGACTAGACTAGCTAGACGTTCACCTGATGGTAAGTGATACGCTTGCCCATGACAACGCGGTGCTAGTTAAGATGTATACACTGCACCACATTGCGCCTGGAGATACAGAATATTAAGTTTCGTTACCCCAGTAATTTCTCTAGCTTACAGCGCCATTTAAACCGGAACACAGTAATGTTCACACACTACTTTTCAGCGGTAGAAATATTCACTGCGGTGGTAACTACCGAGACGGTCTCCGGCAACAGAGACCTACCAGCAATAAACGCCAGTACCACAAGTAAAGTAAGGTGCTGTAATACATGCAACTTCAACACCTGTGTAAGATGATAGAGCTTTTGCTTAAGTGTCGCTATGAATCTGCATCTCAAGCGGACACTTACAAACGAGGGCCCGCGTACAGAGGGCGGCGCGCTGCGGTCGCGCTGCGGTCGGGCTGCGGCGGGGCCGGTCAATGGGGGAAATTGTTGGGTCATACGTGAAAATTATTTATTACACTTCCCGTTTAAGGGCGAGGTTATGGAATTACATGGGCGTGTAATGGGAACGTGCCGCGGAGCGCCCGCGCTGTAATTCATCTTGATTGTATTTCCTAATATTTTTTGGAGTGATTCAAAAAGAGATTGATTACGATACGGGTTTTCAGCTTGACACCGTCGTCACTTACAAAGTGCCACTTATGATTTTAAGGATCAGATGGTTATCAGCCGCCTCAATTTATAAATGAGTCAAGTACGACATTCACCACCGATATTCCTGCTCTGCGTTACGTTACACCATACTGCGTCCATCGCCGTGTGATATAAAAATGTTCTCTCTACTCCAGGAACTTCGCTGGATTCAAATCAGAACAACAAATTTGTCATAAATGAATCGTTTCTATTAATTAAAACATATTGGAACGCTTTAATTTGTAGGTCAGCGACATAGATGTTACCGAGGCCTGTAATTATTAACCTTCAACGTTGTTATTACAGGCCAACGTATAGTTACATTTATAATCAATAGAATCGACGAAGAAGTTATAAAAGAAGACATTTTAGAAAATCTTTTTAATTAAAGAGTTTTTTTTAAACCATTATCGCTGTTAGTCTAATGTCTTTCTGATAGTTTATTTAGTGTAATACAACCATACAAACATAGAAACCATATCCAGCAGTGGACGTCCGTCGTTTAAGATAATGATGATATAAGCAAATAATGAACATAGTTTTTTAAAGATATCTGAATTCTAAATTTCATTCTATAACCCAAATTTCGAAACAAATACAGAAGATTTGGAGCAACGAAATCAGGCACAATCAGTTACCGTCACAAACGTCGAACTTTAAAATCTAGAACAAGTCGCGCGAGGCGCGCCTGCTCTTCGCAATTTCATTTTCTCCTAATTTACAGATTTAACGTAAGGGTGGAAAATCGTGAGTGCTCGCACTGTATTTCACATTTTCAATTTCATGACGTGCTTTGACAGAAATGTTATTCATAACAGGTTCCGTTGATGGAACTTTTACTATTTGTTCGCTACGGATACTTTTTCAATATTCACACAGCGAGTTTTTAAATGTATATACAAGAAGGTTAACTTTGGTTGCAGATATCTAAAAACCTGGATAATAAAGGTTTTAAGCTTTTACATATCTTTTAACTTGATTAGTTTACATCTCTCTATTCTTCTCGAAAGGTTGTGTAATAAAACCATTTTTTTTCTTGTAACACTAAACTTAATCAATTATTACTCCGTAACAGGATATCTCACAACAAAATTTCTACAATCATTACTTTCATTTTATTATATCCAATTAACAAATACAATTTTTGATGAGACAGTATAGATGTAAAAGCAGACAGCTCAACCAAAATCAATGTCAATATTACTATCGCGGGGGCTTTGTAATTGATCTAGGTCAACCAGCGTCGAGGCATTGAATGATGCTGAACAGAAAAATACTAAACCGCCGAGATAAAATTGAAACAGACTACAATTCATTTAACAGATTAAGCTGAGCTCTGTTAATCTCATTTAAATATCTCAGTCGCGGCCTACTTACGTTAATGCTTGCGCCTTGCGTAAATGGGTGGGGAGTTAGATGTAATTTTTCATTTCGAAAATAAACTAAGTGAAATAGAGCCTCGAGTGTTGAATAGAGAATTTATTTATATAATATAAAATATAAATGAGGGAACATTGCACAATCAATGGGGTGATGAAATTAAACGATTGTCCGTTACAAAACATATAGTCGAAAGACGAAAACTACTAGTGGCTGAAAGACATAACAGACACAACTAGACTAGATCCGTCACAGCAAAGGTGTCCTTACGAGTTGACCATAACAAAAATTAAAAAAAAAATTACCAGGTGGTAGGTCTCTGTTTCCGGAGACCGTCTGGATGGGTACCACCGCAGCTCCTATTGCAACCGCCAAATAGTAGTGTGCGAACATTACTGTGTTCCGGTTTGAAGGGCGCTGTAGCTAGTGTAATTACTGGGGTAACGAGACTTAACACCTTATGTCTCAAGGCGACGAGCGCAATGTGGTGCAGTGTGTACCATCTTAACTAGCGCCGCGTTGTCCTGGGCAAGCGTATCACTTACCATCAAGTGAAAGTCTTGTTCGTCTCGTCGCATAGTAGTATGAAAAAAAAAAGATATTTTATAAATGACGCAATAACATAATGAAATAAACGATTAAATGTCACCTCTGCAGTACTGCTGCATTTGCTCGTAAAACATGCAAACGTCGATTCAGGAGACAATCACCGGTTCCGGGGACTGCTAGGCGCAAACAAATGATATCGGATAGATAGACATCTAAATATTGTTTCCTGTGGTATAGTACACAGGACGATTCCGGTGAAGTTTGCGGGGACAGCAATTACTGGTGGGGTAATGACGTCCGCCGTCCCGCGCGTTGTTTGCACCGACTACACAACAATCATACGTCGATACACCTGATAAGGGAAGCGCGAATTCGATTAAATTTGCCCCGCGGCGCCGCACCGCCCGGGCCGGTCCAATCGCAACTTTGAGCCAACGGCACAAGGTCTACATTCAAACGATAAATTCAGTTTAATTTCGGATGTTTTAGTCAAAATATTAATATTAACAAAGGCGGGGGACAACCGCTGGGGGAATGCAACGAACGTTGCAATAGCATCAAATGTTATTCTTCAAACTAAAGTTAGCCTGCTAATTGTGTTATTCGTAGAGTTCTCACAAAATCGCTTAAAAACTGGAACTCGTAGATTTTATGCTCGATTATTCATTGTTCAATTAGTTCTAAAGCATTTAAGTTGTTATTTAAATAAGTATTCTACCGTTTAAAGGTAATTATTATCTTTTATAGTTTCAACTCGTGCGGACTAGTTACCGACGGAGTTGATGTAAAATATTAATAAGTTGATGTAAAGTTTCTGTACAATGGTAAATATGTTATTAAATTTCATTACTATATGAAAACTAAGTTTTATATAAAAGTTAGCTCTAACTGTTAATCAGATTTTTATATATCTAATGATAGAGCTCTAAAACTAATTAAAATAGATCATACGGTAATACTAAATTTTGCTTTTTATACTTATAATGTGATATCTTTGACTTCGGTATCATCATTTACTACGTGTTGCTCTCCATGTGTATCAAGACATAGTAAAGTTATGAGTATGTTAATAGGAAGTACGTTCATAAAGTAAGCAATAGACATAGACAATATGTTGCTATTGATATTTACTAAAAGCAAACATACATGTACAAAGCACAAAAAAAAATCTTGTTTTAATATAAAACAAATCTTTCAAACTCTTCTGTAAACTTTCATCTCTTTAATTAGTCATTTCAATTATCTTATCGTAAAAGCTTGAAATGTAATAAGTGATATACTGCAATTAATTTATGTCCTCCAGAGGAGTCTATGCAAAACAAAAATAAAAATTCTCTTGTATCATACAGGATTTCATTTCTAATTTCTTCATAGTAAAGAAAATCAAAAGTCTTTAACTATTTTTTAAAAAATAATGTAAATGCCTTCTTATATGATACCAGAACGGTCAATACTAAATACAGAAAGTACGAAGGCCCCGCCACAAACGAGGAAAAACTTTTTTTAAGTTCCACTGCCGTTTTATTTCGTTTTTCGTATCGGAAGATTACACCGAAATTAGATTAATGACGAATCATTTTACGTGTTGTGCTTCGGAGAGAAAGCTGCGGAACTAAAGGTAAAAGAGGGGGCGGGTTGAGATTATAATGACACGGCGGAAGTGGTTGTTCCAGGTTTCTATATCCCGTTTAAAAATATATATAACGCGAGTCACGGCGCGAATTGAAAGGGCCCCGAAGCGATTTGTTGCGAAACGCGATAGTCATTAATGTGTACGGAAGTTTTCAGACGTTTTATAAATGAAATTAAAAAAGTCGACTTTGGACAGTTTGGATTGATTGAGGTTGGGACTTGTGTATTTATGTTAGGAAACAATTTGCGTGCGATATATACACGTTATGTCCATTACACGTGGAATAAGTAAGTTGAGTTACGTTATAGCACACAGCAGAATTTTTATAATTTCTTAAAATGATTTCAGTAATTTCACTATCAACAGTAGTGATCATGCTAAGCTATTAGGCCGGTGGCTGGCGACGGGGATCTATCCCTTGCTGGAACAACCAAAAGCTGCTAAAACTGAAACTACCAGGTGGTAGGTCTCTGTTGCCGGAGACCGTCTGGATGGGTACCACCGCAGTGACTATTTCAACCGCCAAATAGTAGTGTGCGAACATTACTGTGTTCCGGTTTGAAGGGCGCTGTAGCTAGTGTAATTACTGGGGTAACGAGACTTAACACCTTATGTCTCAAGGCGACGAGCGCAATGTGGTGCAGTGTGTACCATCTTAACTAGCACCGCGTTGTCATGGGCAGCGTATCACTTACCACCAGGTGAACGTCTTGCTCGTCTCGTCGCAAAGTAGTATAAAAAAAAAAAAACTGTATATACCGAAAGAGAGGGGCTTAACGTTCCCGCGCTGCACTCGGCTGCGATAAGTTCAGCGATCGTGAATTATTGCTGTGTAATTGTTCAGCGTACGAGGCCGCGTTTGCCGAAGCCAATTAGAGTGCGGCGAGCAAACACAAACCGCAATAGCTAATGATCAAAGCAATTATTAATGGGTGTGCGAACATACACATACGTACATCCGGCGATACTTCCCTTTCATTGAGTGTAATTGCAGATATACGATGCATGTGGTATAATATCATTGAGCCGTGATAGCCTAGTGGGTTAAACGCCTTCCAATCCGAAGGTATCGGATCCGAATCCGGCCTGCACCAATGAATTTTTCAATTCATGTGCAGTTAGTATAACACCAACTAATATCACGCTTGACGGTGAAGGAAAACATCGCGAGGAAACCTGCATATCTATGTCATGACTATCCGTGCTCGCACTAGTATGTGAAATGGAGAAGGCAATGGCAACACCACTATAACTGAAAAGTCGTCGTGTGTTTCATTACACGTGATGACCACGACCCTCGTTCATTAGGAAAGAAACTATTCATAAATACCGTCAGTTTACGTAATATGCCGATTCCGATCTCTATTAATATTATACCAGTATAGGCATTTCAGACATTCGTCTTACTCCTCTGTTGGTTTAGGATACCGGGACGTTACGAAATTGTGTTTGAATATTAAAAGCTCCGCGTTACAACTTTAAGCGCACCATCGATCTGTTCTTAATACATTTTAGAAGTTATTACCCTTAATTGGGAGAAAATTTGGTTGGCCCTACTGATTTTGCGAAATCTTATACAAATATTATAATATTTGAAATCCTTTTTAACTTGTTTCTAGTAAAATTAACTTCAAGTCATTTCCAACATAACGCTATAATGTTTATAATTATTCTATTTTGTTTGTCATAATACACTCTCGGACACATCTATCGGCCCACCTAGTGTTTAAAAGTTTTAATGGTGTCTAGCTAAAAATAAATGTTAGGTGGAGCAATAAGTTTTAATGCAGTTTTTAAGCTGATTTTTTGGTCAACCTTTATGTATGTTTTTTTTTTAATTTTGAATTCAGGATTATGAAAAAAAAAACGAAAATTCGAGTCTGTTCATTGTTGTCAACGACCCAGGAATGGAGAAAATTTTTTTATTTCGCACAAGTTGGACTTATTTTTTTGATGTGTCCGATTATTGGTTCTTTAAAAAGGCAAATCTAAACTTAGAGCCAGTTTTGACCAAAAAATATGGATACTCGGCCTGAAATTGTCGCTCAAGTAATAAACCTTCTGCCGGCCAAATCAATTCGAAATTACAAAAAAAATAAAAAATAAACATACATAAGGGTTGACCAATAAATCTGCTTCAAAACTGCATTAAAACTTATTGCTCCACCTAACATTTATTTTTAACTAGACACCGTCCAAACTTTAAACACTGGGTGGTGGGCCGATAGATGTGTCCGGGAGTATATTATATAGTAATTTGTTAAAGATAAGTGTAGCGGGTCTTGGTATATAACCACCGTGACCATAGATAAAATAATTGGATGGCCTACCTGTGTAATTTCATCATATAGAAACAACATTAGCTAAGTACTTGTAATCAACCAAAGTTAATTGGAACCGTCGGGTAATAGAATGAGAATCGCAAAAATACTTTAATGTTCCCAAGTAAACTTACAGAAACTACCAACGGGTTCGATGACTTTTGCTTATTTCTCCGAAGTTTTCATAACTTTCGACCATTACCTAGTAAACCTGATAACTTCTAAAGGAAATAAAGTGCATGTGTAAGTTGCAATTGATATGAATAAACATTTGCATACGTCGAGTTCAAAGGCTTTGCTGTAACTATTGATCTAACGCCTGCCATCAGTGAAACTATATTTCTTGCTCTATCCATTACCTTTCCAAATATTCTACTTACAACAGATTATTGTTTATGTCGTGGATGTTTGACAGTTTAAAAACAACGTTTAGTATTATTTTTAGAACAACGCCACACCGTTAGGCGCGTAAGTACATTATAATATCAACTGCACAATGCCCGCGCGTCCACTAATGAAGCCCTGTCAATCAGTCCATTTGTCCGTCTGTCACTCAACTGGTACAAATTAGTGACAACAGCGCGGCTCGGTCGAATCCCTGTTAATGATCTTGTCTATAACACGTATTCTACCCGCAGCAGTTTTGAACGCGGCGCCGCAGCGCACCGCAATGTGAACCTTAACACTACGGAATACGGGCGGGGTTGGCGTGCACCGCACACGAACTGCTTGCTCATTCACTTCGCGTACATTGTTCTGCGCTTATACTCCGTAATAATTGATGACGTGTTATTTCATTCATAAACTCTATTCTTATACTTATAGATTTGTTATTAAATACTTTAAATATTGGTAACTGAGGGTCCGGTGTTAAAAGCCATCAAAGTATACCACGAAGAGAGCACCGAATCATTCGATACAAGTGGCGACGGACTTGTTTGGGGAAGATGTATGTTCAGCAATGGCTACGATGATTATGTGGACCAATTATTAATGTTAAATAATCACTAATATGCCTCTGGTGTAGCGGTTACGATAATAAATATTGCTTAAGTAAAATACACTTCACCAAAAGTGTAGATGTGGTAACTGAAGTATTGTAAGCACTGAATTATTCCAAATAATACAATTTGGAAACCTCATTTATTGTAACAATGTATCCACGAGGAGCTCATTAAACTTGGAAATTGTAAATCTTAGCGCTACACGAGCCTCTAATTGTGCAGCCAACAAACCGAACGCTCGCCGTAATATTATTTTAACGACGGCGCCGGACGGCCGCGAACTATTCCTTAACTAAGTACCCGCAATAAATCAACGCGAGGTTTCATTACACAACAAATAATAAAATATTAATCGACGGAAACGTACAACAATATCTAATAAGCAAAGTTGATAGCTTCACTGTAGTTAAACGAAATGGATCCGACAAATCGATACATGTACATTCCTGAAATATCATTGTCTATTCAATGATAGAGACGCCATTAAAAGAAACTTTTAACCCCGTTCTCTTTAGATTACGAGGGTGTTATCTGCAACCTTCTCCGTAACTGTTAATACAGAACCTAAAATAGTTGATCGTTAATCTATATCAAGCAAGCCGAAAAGACGTCGTCTTTACACGTTACTAACTTTGATCTTCCATATCTCCTTAATCGGAAGAGCTACAAACTTTTCATTTCGGATTTCTCTTCTCCTTATCCTGTACTTCATTTTATCCTAAAAGAGTATTCATGTAGCTCTTGCGGTTTAAAAATTACATGCGATACGGAGTATTTAAGTCAGCGCATCAGTCTTATTTACGCTGATGCAATCAGGTGATAGAAAGTAAAAGGACTTCTGATTGATTTTTAAGTCTGCTTAAAGTGTAATACTGTGTGGTCCATGTTTGCGGCAGCCCATGTAAACGATAAGTTGATCTCTATTTCACTTTTCGTTTACTTTTACATAAATCGTGGATAAATAAGGCACAACCAGTAAGAAAATATGTAAATTTTCGGTCAATGCATTAGCATATTAAATAACTGCTCTCTCAAAAGAATTCCGCCAAGTGTAACACCGAATAATTAGATGCTCTACCATTAGAATCCGTGGGCCAGTTTCGTACGGAACGAGATATTACCGAACCGGTTGAACCGGTTATTTGTTTTACGGTTTTGTGTCACGCCGATTCCAATTCGAACTTATTTTTATGGTATATTTAGGTAATACGCTACTGCGAAATCTGAACTATGATTTCGTGGTAAAAGTCTGGTTAATGCAACTACCTGATGATTCGAAAGGTCAGCACGATTAAAGGAAGTACTACGCTGATAATCTTAAATTGGCAGTGTAATTGTGCTGTGCTTTGTGGTATGTTAAGGAAGCTAGTCACTTATATCCGCAGATCCCTTTTTCAATTTCTGGGTTAAATTGGTTGAAGACTTTTTATCATGTCAGGGATATTCTAACCCGCCTCGCTCGCTACTACTTTTACCAACAATCTGGGGACATAACAACATTATTGTGTTCCAGCAGCTATATTTATATGAGAGCCAGAATATTTTGAGAGAGCCCGCATCACCCTGACTGCCTCATTGCAACTTAAAAACATCTGAACTTAAAAGTATACGAAGACTCATTTAAATTACTGCTAGAAAATAGTCTAAACGTTCGACTCCGATATTTTTAGTAGTCAATCATTCTGTCCTAGGTCTATTTTGGAATGGTTACAGATTTTGGTGATGTACATGCCTTGACTTATATTTTTAATCAGTTCACTGGACATGGTCCACTAGTAACTTAAAAAGTTTCGGCTCAATTAATAACTTAAATTCTCTCTCACTCTCTCCTTAGTCGTATTTCCTCATGACTGAGGGTCGTGGTCATCATGTGTCGTGAATACATGAGGACTCTCTTGTCAGTTATAATGGAGTGGTGTTGCCATTGTCTTCTCCATTTCACATACTAGTCTGACCACTGATGGTCATGACATAGATATGCAGGTTTCCTTCACCGTCAAAGCGCGTGATATTAGTTGGTGTTGTATGCTAACTGCACATAAATTGAAAAATTCATTAGTGCAGGCCGGATTCGAACCCGGTACCTTCGCATTGGAAGGCCGGCGTTCAAACCACTAGGCTATAACTTAAATTAAATAATGGCAAATCTTATGAAGACGTATTATTGAATGTTCCGTGAACAGCGAGCTTTATGTTTTTATTGAATAAGAACAAAAAACTGTTCAGTAGCTACAATACAGTCGTAAAATGTTAACTTAACTGCTTTTTTAACACGTTGTAGATGAACAAGAATTTCACAGTAGGGAAGAAAGGCGCCGATAGATTAGTAGTCGCCAATCAGGAAGGTTACATAAAAACCTAAATTCCACCTACTTATTTTTTACTTACACTTTTTACTGGTGGTAGGTCTCTGTTACCAGAGACCGTCTGGGTAGGTACCACCGCAGTGACTATTTCAACTGCCAAATAGTAGTGTGCAAACATTACTGTGTTCCGGTTAGAATGGCGCTGTAGCTAGTGTAATTACTGGGGTAACGAGACTTAACACCTTCTGTCTCAAGGCGACGAGCGCAATGTGGTGCAGTGTGTACCATCTTAACTAGCACCACGTTGTCATGAGCAAGCGTATCACTTACCATCAGATGAACGTCTTGCTCGTCTCGTCGCATAGTAGTATAAAAAAAAATAGTCTTAAAATCGAACCAGTGACCTCCGCTACAAGTCCAGTGGTCACCCGCGTCACTAAGTTACCATAAAGTGTTTGCGACCAGCTCGACTCCGCCGTTGCCTCGTTAAACGAAGCCGGATCAATATTTAATTAAGACATGTAGCAGTTCCAAGATTAACCCAAATTGTAACCCGAATCCATGAGTTACATTATGAATTCAAGTTAATTATTAATTAATTCAAATTGAAAACCTGTAACTTAACAAGAATGTTTAATACTAAAAGAGATTTTTATTTACATTTACGAGTGAATTACTTTCTATATGTGGTCACCGTCGGCGTGGTAAAAAAAAAAGTAAGGTATTTATGAGAAGTTGATTACTTAACTAATTCATTGACCGTTAAATAAATGGCGCTTGTTTTTTCTTTACGACTCCCGTTGATGGTGGCGGTGTACCGTAAGTGTTTGTGACCTTTGATAAAAATCTACATGTACGCATTTAAAGTATCTGCATTACGTATTCTCAAGTGTAACTTAAGTTTTTTATCGTTCACAAAATATTTGAAAAGATTTAAATTTTATCACAAGTTACTTCAATATGTGAATGTGTGGAAACAATTTACTAAATATTATAATTAAGTTACATATTTATTAGGTATATAAAAAATTCTTCTGAAACAAGTTGGTCTTGCACTTTTTTTTTTTTTTATACTACTTTGCGACGAGACGAGCAAGACGTTCACCTGATGGTAAATGATACGCTTGCCCATGACAACGTGGTGATAGTTAAGATGGTACACACTGCACCACATTGCGCTCGTCGCCTGAGACATAAGGTGTTAAGTCTCGTTACCCCAGTAATTACACTAGCTACAGCGCCCTTCAAACCGGAACACAGTAATGTTCGCACACTACTATTTGTCGGTTGAAATAGTCACTGCGGTGGTACCCATCCAGACGGTCTCCGGCAACAGAGACCTACCACCAGCATAGTGGATAAATTGTCATGCCGTCCTCCCACAAGTGGAAACGTTAAGTGGGCTTTCAAGTGGTGTTTTTCACATAGTGTGGATGAGGCCGAATAGTAAAGTGCGCTCGCATTAATATCTTGCCTTTTATTTGATGACAAAAATTACACAGACATAAACATTACTGCCTGGCGGTAAAACAGCGGTGGCACCTAAACGTTCACCCGGGAAGAGTATAGCATTTCCATCGACGTGAAAATTACCTTTAAAAATATTATAACTAACAGGTTCTTTGACCTTTCGTTTTGTCACCAAAAGCCACATCCTGTACACGTCACCAAGTCCATCGATCATAACAAATGACTATGAAATACAAACAAACACGAGCGCGGGCCAACAGCGGCCGGAGTTAATAATGGCCGCGCCGTTAACCTGTCAATGGGGAACGTTAAAATATCAATAAAGTTACAATTTGGAGGAAATAACGAACTTACAGTAACATTTATTCGGCTGCTAATTACGAAGCTATAATTGATGCTTAACGCGAATACAGACGTACAATCCGACTCTAAATGCACAGTTGGCACAACTTGTTGACGTCAACTCATCCAACTATAAAAACTTTTGCGATTTATAAGATACTAGCTGACCCGACAGACTTCGTTCTGTCAAAAAAATTGGAATGTGGCAGTTTTTTGTTCTTACCTATTTTATAGCCAGCGCAAAAAATCTGGACTGAACCGTCACCCTGGTGATAGGGCGGTGTGTGGGGTTCAGCTCTGTATATGTTCATCTAATAACTAATATTTAAATATTAGTGGGTTCCAGAAGAGTGGCCAAAGTTATAATTATAGTACATAAATTATATTTACTATTATTATTTTACAAGCTTTATTATATACATATATGTAGCCTATGACCATTTCTAGGTTATCATCTATCACCATACCAAATTTCATCAAAATCCGTTCAGCCGTTTAGGCGTGAAAGAGGAACAGACAGACAGACAGACAGACAGACAGACAGACAGAGTTACTTTCGCATTTATAATATTAGTATGGATTAAACTCGCTTTATAGTACTTGTGATTTAAAATTAATAAAGTATTTGAAACCATGTCATGTTTATCATCAACATGTTACAGGTGGTAAACGTCAGATTGATTCTGTACTTTCTACATTGTGGTTTATCGTAAAGTTATCGGGCGATGATGAATGTTAGGTCTTAGTTCTTATCTTCGAACTTGTGCTATGTAGTCTGGTGGATATATGTATCACATATTTGATTTACTATACGACTCGCCGACTCTCTATAAATTCAGAACTGTAAAATTCTATTTCATTTCATTCATTCATCATTATAGAGCCGTGATAGCCTAGTGGTTTGAACGCCGGCCTTCCAATGCGAAGGTACCGGTTCGAATCCGGCCTGCACCAGTGAATTTTTCAATTTATGTGCAGTTAGCATAAAACACCAACTAATATCATGGCTTTGACGGTGAAGGAAAACATCGTGAGGAAACCTGCATATCTATGTCATGACCATCAGTGGTCAGACTAGTATGTGAAATGGAGAAGGCAATAGCAAACCACTCCGTTGTAACTGCCGAGAGAGTCGTCGTGTGTTTCAATAAAAACATGATGACCACGACCCTCAGTCATGAGGAAATACGACTTAGAAAAAGAAGAAAATTCGTTTTAAATAGAACCTATTAGATTTTTATCTTGATGAAACTAAAAATTCTGATCCGGTTAAGATAACGGATTTGTATGTTTGTTATAAATTTCTTAAGTAACTTTAAATACTAATGCAATTCGATAACATAATCGGAACACTTTTAATTTTTTAGACCCCTGCCGTCGTTTCTGTTGGATTACAAATGGGCCCCAACGAATTTATGGACCCGAACCGGCGCGCACCTCGCGCCCGTAAATAAAACGCAGAGAGAGTATAGATTAGATACAATTAACAATTGAATGTATCACTTCAAAGCTTCAAACTTCTAATTGTTTTTTATTGGCCCGATTACTTACAACAAATGGGTCGCCGCAATCGAATATATTTCGTTTAAAGCAATACAATGTATTATCAAAGAGATTTTTGTTCACAGTTATCGACACTTTAACGTGTCGATTGTCAACGCAAATACAACTTTGTTCACATTATGTTAAAGTTGATTTCTGTTCAGACAATTTTTTTAAAGCGTCATGTTTTTTATCCGAATAGCACTAAATGTATCGCAATTTGTTAGTATCATAGATATGTTTAATTTAGTTCTGAAAACAATTAATTTAATGCTTTCCGATATTGAAGGGATGTTAAAACATAGTATAAAGGTGATCTACCGTTACTGACCCTAACTAATATATAATATGTTCCCATGGTCTAAATTAATTTTTTTTTATTAATTAAACGATTAAAGTTAAATAAGATATTTTTTTTTATGATAAGTTAATTGATTTAAATTCAATAATAACAAATAATGTAACTTAACACGTGCATGAATAAATTCTTTGTTTTTTCAGATATAACACAGATTCAAAATTTAAATGCATTAAAATCAATGAAACAAGAAATTGATATCCTGTAGGAGTATTTCTCCGCAAACAGACTATAAATATACAGTAACCTAAAAAATCTTTTTATACTTGGGGACGAAAAACAAACCTTAAAAAAACATCGTCATCGCGAAAGAAAAAAAACCACCCAAAAAAAATTTTGGTTCCAAATATTTTGTGCTCCATCAATCTCCATATCTTCTTTAATCAACAGGTCCTTAAACCTGTAAGGGCCGTCCTTTAACAAGCGGCCGCTATCGAAATGAATTCCGTGGAGAAACAGATGCGATAAAGAACCTCCGCCCAATCACCGAAGGCTTTAGGAGTCACCACGCGAAGATTACGCCGCACCGCGTGCCCCGAGAATTATGGGACAAATTTTACGGATAAGAATTATTTTTGGGCCACTAAACCGCCGCTGAAAACACCGCCGCATTTGCTAGATTTTTTCATCAAAAACTATGTCGCCGCTTACGATTCTTCTTCTAAGTCGTATTTCCTCATGACTGAGGGTCGTGGTCATCATGTTTTTATTGAAACACACGACGACTCTCTTGGCAGTTATAATGAAGTGGTTTGCCGTTGCCTTCTCCATTTCACATACTAATCTGACCACTGATGGTCATGGCATAGATATGCAGGTTTCCTCACAATGTTTTCCTTCACCGTCAAAGCACGTGATTTTAGTTGGTGTTTTTATGCTTGTGATGACACCATGAGTTCGGCAGATATTTCCAAGCTAGTTATGATTTGTACTCTCTGAGGTGATAGACGAAGTTTTCTCTACAAAACCTATTTCTGTCGTAAAAGTTTATTATACAGGTATATCTGGCTCTGGAGGACTAGACAGCAGGCCTGTAGTTCTTACTAGGCTTGTAGAATTTTTCTAAACGACTCGGTCGCTTAAAATTATAGTATTTCCAAATAAAAGAGGACGTAATAATTTTAAAATTTACGTCTTCAAAGACAGGATGCATAAGGCTATTATAAAATTAAAGGATTAGTAGCTGACCCCATCGCCATATGGAATAATGGATAGGAAGAGAGAGTGAGAGTCAAAAATGAGTAAGTTTGTTTCACGCCAGCTTCGCGGCCAAACCGAGCCAACTCGAGCAAGTGTCTAACCGCTTCGTTTAACCTTCGATCTCTGAATGGGAAATTGGCAGCCCCCGCGGTGGAACGAGGACATCGTTGCGGGAAATATGTCGGCGTAATGTAATCAAAGGCTAAAATATACTCGCGGGATATCCTTAGTACGATTATTAAAAAATATGTATATTCGAATTACATCGAACCTTTGAAATATTTATAAGTGGTAGCCATAAGGCAAACATTCGAACTGTCGCACTCATTGTTATTTGCACTTTTGTGTGAAAGTAACAATGACACGACATGTGTTAAACTACGACTTAGCTTGTATGTCACCAACTGCACTTGTTGACATGCTAAGCGTGGTGAATATAACAAATAATACTTTTTGGAAAGATCTATATTGACTAAGTGGATTTCAATATCTTGAAATGATTATCATGAAAATGGCTGTAGACCGGAACAGTTTTCACAATCTTACCACCAAATTTCAGTTTGAGGAAAGCACCCCGTAATAATGATCATTCGCCCCCAGAGAAGGTTTTTCTTGTGGCTTTAATTAATACAGTGGTTTCGTTTAGTAGAAGAATTATATATAAACATTATCTATATAATAGAAGAGTTTACATTTAAAAGAACATTGACAACCTCTATCTCTAAGACTTCTTACGCGCCGTTGCGTCACTTGGTATATTTCATCGGGTTTAATTTAACGATCGAATACTGAACGTCATTCCGCGTCTATCGCATTTCTGCTACATAAACTCTTCGCCTCGTGTTTTTTGGATAAATATTTCCGTTACGCAGATTCGGCCAGGGCCGGTGCTAAACAAAAACCCCTATTGAATATTTGAGGGGCGCGGGGTGAATGAATCGAAGCTTCGGGAAGCCGTCTAATGATAAATTCAAATCTCCATCCCCCGGAGAACAATGCAATCAGGCGCTCCAACAAAGGACGGCCGCTCCAGTTCGCAAAACTTGGAAAAGAGCGAGCGGCGTCAGGTGAGGTCGTTTGTGGTTTTCGCTTGATTAGATCGAACCCTGATCTTCCTCTAACGTTCTGAATGTGCCATTTAAATAGTTTCAAAGAGATTAAAACCTTTTACTTTAATAGAAATCACAAAGTAACGAAAAAGCGTTATGCCATCATCATCCGAATCGTAGCGACGCATTGTAACTAACAAAAACCAAACTTTATACTAAATATTCAAAATCTATAGTACACCCGTATAAAAAATATATAAACGAAAGCTAAAACATTAAACATGTTTGTTAATGTTGATTTTAAGTGAAGGTCACCATCATTAACAAATTTTATTAATAAAAATAATGTTTGTTAAACAGAAAGTGTGTAACTCTGTGTTCAAACTGCAATGACATCTCAATTCACTTGTGTATTTCTTTCTACTTCTTCACGTCTCGCACTGAACAATTATCATGAAATATTTATGTCAAGTGTTTAACTTGATGTAAGAGATTCGTAGTATCAATGTGTGTGTGTGTGTGTTTGCTCCGAATCGTTTGACGACTCAAAACTTGTGTGCTTAGGTCAGAATCTCGATTGTTTGGCAATGCCTCGTAAAGTGTTTGCCCAAGATCGGAATATCATTCCACGGCTTTTGACTTACGTGAAATTGTTATTTCTTTGTGAAACAGGCAACACTTCAGAGGCATGACGGAAAGTAGTTTGAATCATCATCAACAGCTATGCAAGCTTTAACGACTTGGAAATCTATGTTTGTAAATCTAAGCAATGCTAATATTATTTGTATACTTCGTTTTCGAATATTTCAAAAATGCTCTGTTAAAGGTGAAAGTCATGGTTTTGATAGATTTTTACCAGAGAAAAATACCTTTAGTTTTACTTAGTGATTGGCAACATTTCACCTTCAAGTCGCTTACCTGAAACTCGGCTCTTCTCATAAGCTAATATCTTCGAGCCTTTAAAATTTTAAGAGCACTTTAGATGATTCATTTAATATAGGTATTATACGTTCGGTCTAAGAGAAGATCGATTACATGAGGAGCGGCCACTCGAGATAATTACTGTAACAGATTTTTAATTACGATACTTTTTAAGTCATCTTCTGTTGTAGTTTAGGTAGCTTTTTTCATAATTTTTAGGGAAAAAATATTTTGTTATGCTTTAGATTATTTTACTATTGAAGTAATAAAACATATTAGTTCATCTGTTAAAGTCTGAAAAACTTAACCAAACTATTTTAGTCTCATCGGACTATTCTTGAAAAAAAAATATTTTTAGTCAAACGTCTAAATCTCACCTCAACATTGTGGTGAAAAGCTGGTTTTGACAAACAAAATTTGTGTTTGAACTTATCACCTTACGTTCTGACTTATCCTTATGTTCTGAATTCACAACAACTACAGACAGAAACACGAATGAATATTGTAAGTTGTTGGGAGAATTTAAAGAACAAATATTTTTAATGGAATTTTCTTTATATATACACCGATATATTGTAAGTAGAATAAATAAACACGAGCAGGACACTGAGAGGTTCAGCTATTTCTTATATAATAACAAATAGAAATTCTATTGGAGGCCTGCATATGTCACTTCCGTAACAAATAAATATACTTGAAACTCAAAGTGTTTTCTTAAATATCACGACTGAAGAAACTGTTTGCACACGTTCCACTGGTCGCAAGTTCGATGCCCCGCAGGGTCAAGTGGCTAAGTAAACACCAGTACCGTGCCGTTGCTTACTGTTGTCTTTGAATTCAAGTCGGTGAGCTCTGACCTTGAACGGTTAAAGTGAAAATGGGAAAAGTATTCATTTTTTTTTTATTATTTTAGACATTAATTACAATCACAAGAAAATTAGCTTGATACTACCTGGAAACCAGTACGGTTTATCTAGGTGGTACAGTCGTCGTGATTATATTTTAATTAAACATACATCCAGGCAGGTTTTCTATCAGATATCTCTTTAATCTCGCTCGGCATGATCCCGAAGATACAACAATGTCCTGGATTTCAAGAGGAAGGTTATTTATAATATTAGGTACTATATATTCAGATATACCAGAACCGTAAACATTGTTGTATTTCGGGATGACAAATTTTTTATTAGCTTCTCAAGTGTATTTTAAAGTTTAATTAAGAAATTACAGATGTAGGTCAAAGTGTAGCGAGTGACCTGCTTACATCCCTATTCGATATCCACCAAGGGAGACTTCCGATATAGATAGGAATATACGAGCATCAAACTTAATATAGATTTTTAATTATTAATAGCACGAATATTAGTTTAATGAGCTAATCAACAATAAAAACTGATTTTGTAATATTAAGTAATAATTTATTTATTTATTTATTTGGTCTGTCTACAAAAATACATGTATCAGTTATATTGTATACATTTCTTAACTTAGGCAATAAGCGACATGTACTCTCAATTACAGACAAACACTTCGTACATTGAGTATGGGTGCATAAACCGTATCAAGACAGGTGCTATAAACTTATATAGATAGAAGAATGCTAGATGTCTGCGTATGTGGGGGGATTTAATACTAAATCTAATAATAAGAAGAATAATAACAAGATTTCATTGACTAAAATTACTGGGAAGATATGAAAACGATACGCATATATTCACTAACTGGCTGCAACTTAGTCACTACTCGATCTTTTAGTGGGAGTAAACAAAAAGTGAAATGTTCGAAAAAAAAAACTTTCAAAGTAATAATTAAGCTTATCGAGGTTAAAGCTGAACGTATTTCGTTAAGCAAAAAGAGCAACTCCGGTGAAACTGAAAGTTTCCCGTATAAGTTTTTCATAACTCGAAGTGCTCATAGCTCGTACATACATATTTATAAATACGCGCCGCGGCTCGGGTTGACCGACTTTGGTATGTTAATAATTTCGTTATTAAATTTCTTGGCGATGGGAAGTTTGTAAACCAAATAAATATTAATGCAGTTAAGTCTTTTTTGCATAAGGTATTCTAACTTAGAGATAATATAGTCATGTTTTCCAGTCTGAAGATTGTTGTTGACACCTGCAGTTTTTTATAAAATTATCGAATAGAACTAGAAACCACCATTTTATACATATATACTACCAACCAATAAAAACCTTTTTATTGTTAAATGTTTACATATTTAATAATCAAACTTACAAAGCAATATAAAATTGCATGCAGTTCTCGAATATAAGGAACTTTCGACTCATTCATACTTTTGTTTGGTCTGTCTGTACACTAACGAAAATTTTCAATTAAATGGTAATATAAACACAATTTTAATAATACGAATCTAGTGTTGTATAAAGTCTAAGACCTCTGTGTACTGCTATGTAAAGAATTCAGTTATATCATTTGGAGGTATTGATAGTACTTTTCTTGAGTATCAACGAAATATCAGTGTATCACCAAAATCACAGATAATTTTATAATTGTTACAATTTTTGTTTTAATATCCAAAAGCAGGGATTGAAATGAAGGAATGTGACGAATCGCACCAGTTTACAAAACGCCGCGTCTCTGTGACGAGCCGTCTAAACTAATAAATGTCGTGTCTAATCAATTCACTCCCCATCACGGGCCGTTTCCTAATTCCTGTTCAGTTTACTGTACGCTCATCTCGTTGATAAATCTTTCGACTTTTGTGTCTTCGGAATAAAGGCTGTTATTGAAGGATCGCAGAGAGTCCCTGGTTTAGTCAATTGTAACGTTAAATTTGTCTGTGCACCTAAATGAAGTGAGCCGGGTCGTCTTGATTTCCCCGCCGTTTGACCGAGTAATGTCAATTCGTTTGATTGAATGTTTCATTGCCTTTACAGAACAAATGTTGAGAAGCGAATTGGAAACTTCATCACCCGCTGAATTCTGTAAGCAATTCATTATTCGAACATAATCGTGTTTGAAATCTGGACCTCGCTCAGTACTCTTTGAATTTATTTCACTTTTACAGCTCTTTCATTTTATATCCGATTCATTTCGTCGCAATCGATGCAATTAAAGACTCGATTTTGTTTTCTGTGAATTATTCGTTGCTTAACATCGTCAATTTGGCTCGTATTTAATTAATATTTCTGATGACATTAAATATTATTTTGTATGTATTTCTTGATCACTCAAGCTATTACTGTTGTTCAGTCTGTAATAAGCTAACTATTGACCTCATTGTAATTTATTACCTCAAAGTTCTAATGAGGTCTAGATGCAAAAGCCTTCTCACACAGACTATTCATATGTATAGACAGCGGTAACATAGCAATGTTCGAAAAGGTATCAAAAAAACCCTACCATAGTTTAAACTATGATGAAGTTTGGATGATGGTCATGTGGTCCCACAATAGAACGAAGTTTGTTCGTGTGGCAAGGCGAGTGTACAGCCGCTGTAAGAAGAAGGCAATTATATTGGTCTAGTACTCTAAGAAGTATGAATTCCGGTTTCCGTTAAATGCCTATATATTTATTAATGGTGGTTAAATAATCGTGTCATCTAAGTTGTTTATATATAACTTCAATCATGCTACCGAAATAATTCATCAAAATTTTTGGTTTTAACTTTTTTACATACAGATATATTACTTAGATAGTTTTATTTTCTACTAGCAAAATGATCTAGCGAAAAGGCTTATCCTCAACCTCATTTAGTTCATAGTTTACCGTAAACATTAACTCAAAATTTCATCCCACACGACACTCTGGCAGCCCGCCGACCCAAGTGCCCGCACTTATCTCTGAATTATCCTTAGAGTGTCTCCGTTGGCACCTTCCCTAATCTTTATGTTAAACCAATACAAAGCGTGCGATATGAAAAAAAAAATTCATGAGCCATCCAGGATTTTCTTATACTCCGGACAACGGTGAAAATTTATTGTTACAGCCTACACTTTAACGGGACTTAAAGCCATTGCGACGGGGTCCGTTAAGAAAGGCCTAATGGATCTCAAGATATAAGCAAACATTTGAAGATGGTAGATAATTTTTTTTTAAATCGTTGTAATGCTCAGAAACTGTTATCGGACACGGCACGCGCCGAGCAAGGTTTAAGGGGGAGAAAGGTTTTTATGAATCCATAATTTGTGTGATCGTAAGCTTAACGGATTTAAAGTAACACAACCGTTCACACGATAACTACCTCGTCTACTACCTATGTCGAGTAAAGAACATACTCATAGTAGTAATATACAGTAATATATATTGATCGGTTAGCAATCTTATAAAGGTGGAATATAATTTCATGTACATTATTCTTTTAAATTTTAATAGGCGCTGTAGTTAATATCTTCAGTAAATCATTACAGAAAGAAAAATAATGATGAAAAACAATGCTAACATTTCTGCAAACAAAACTTAATAACAATTGCTCTGATACAAGAAATAATAACATATTTGTGATATTGAACTGAAAAAGAAGATAATTATATTTTCGAAGAAGATCCATCGCGAGATTTGTGTGCGATCAACACTATTAGACCTCTGATTAGAAAGAAGTGGATTAAACCAATATATTTTGGATATTACTTAAATATGTTTTTAGCAAATCATCATTAATGTAAAATCACCAAAAATAGTAGATAAAAAAATTTAATTAAACTGCTGTATTAAAAAATGCACTCTTAGCAGTAGCTCTTCATCACGTTTCAAAGTCTGCTTGATCAGCCTTTCTTAACTGAACAAAAGGGGCTCATGTAAAGGGTTTATTGATAGACAAGGACGCTGAGCGCTGCAGCTGCCAGGACTAGGCAAGGAGAACTTTACAACTACTAAACTCTATTATTAACGACTAGCTACTAATAACGATTATATTAGATTAGTATTGATATCTTTTTTCGTGATACCGAGATTAAGAAAATCTTCCGGGACTCATGTGAAAATTTATATTCTCTAAAAACTTTAAAATAGCAGCTAATATGGCAAGTTAGTACTTCGCAAATAATATCAAATTAGCTATGCTTTTCTTCAAGTGTAAGTTGGTGTTCTTTAAACGAAAACTTTAAAAAATCAGTCGCTTAACCACTAAAGCAAATACTACTTAAAATAAGTCAAGGTGCCACATCAAAAATTAAATAGTAGGTAAGTTACGGCGACGTTCATGAACACGGTAATTTCAGCCCGCAGCTGTTTTAACCGATATCAGTAAATATGTACATGCCGAGTCATTTGCAAGGTCGGTTAATTCAGAAGCCGGCTTGCAAGAACGTTCAGGCCCCTCTGAGCTCTCGTCACTCGGCTCGTCATGAATAAGTGCAAATTTCAGTCCATTACCGTTAAGGAAGCAGTACTCCCGCGGCGCCGCGCCGTGTATCGATGTATTGAATATCGCAAAATTTCATAAAAAAACTCGCAAACCAATTTACATAATGTACAAACTTCCTCAGAGGCTTCAGGTTCAATGGAGGAGCGAAAGACGCTAGATAATGCCTCGTACATTTACACAGGCTTTATATTTCATCCCTCTCATAGGGTTCCCATCAAAACAAACTATGAGGAATGCAAATAATCTTAAGAAAAACTTTTTACATCATCAATCGGAAGAAGCCCACTGCTGAGCATAGGCCTTCCTTCGTGGGTCTCCATCAGTCCTGTACTGCCCACAACCAGCGGCTTCCCGCAACCTTCTCCAGATCATCAGCCCACCCTCGACAGCCTGCACATGCCTGCTAATACTAAATCCATCAGTATTCAACCACCACTTTAGGACCTTGCCATCCTTTCGGCCGACGGCCCTTCGAAGGAAAAAGAGGGAAAACGAAAGCTCTTTCACTTGCTTTCTTTACGACATTAAGCTTTTAAGTGGGGTCACTGTGGACATATGGCCATATAAATACCAGGTGGCAGGTCTCTGTTGCCGGAGACCGTCTGGATGGGTACCACCGCAGCTCCTATTTCAACCGCCAAATAGTAGTGTGCAAACATTACTGTGTTCCGGTTTGAAGGGCGCTGTAGCTAGTGTAATTACTGGGGTAACGAGACTTAACACCTTATGTCTTACGACGAGCGCAATGTGGTGCAGTGTGTACCATCTTAACTAGCGCCGCGTTGTCATGGGCAAGCGTATCACTTACCATCAGGTGAACGTCTTGCTCGTCTCGTCGCTTAGTAGTATAAAAAAAATAACTACAATATGTGAATTTGTCCGATCTTTTTTTTGGGACAGTTCCGAGATCGCCGGAGGATTGGTCACCTTGCCTTTGAAAGATAACGTCTAGATTAGTCCATGCTGTAGTGGTTCTTTAATATTATGGGCTTTGATGTCAGATTATAGCGGTGCGAGCCCACTTTGCGGCGCTACATCGAGGGCCGGCTGAAGGGGGCCGTTTTAAGGGATAACGTAGTTACTTATAAGAGCTAATTTACCTTCGAGATTATCTTTTACGCACCTTGTGGGGCGAATTCATATTACGCATCTTTATTTAAAACCCGATAAAAAAAGGGGGATGCCATAATCGCAAACTATATCGAAGCTTCCGAAATTAGTCTATATCTAGTATTTTACTGCTATAAGTTCTTAGGTATAATTTGAAAAATTGGTAATCATCAAAACATTTTATCTGCTCTTTCCTAGAAATTATTTTTCCTGACAATAATGTTCCGTAATTTTATATTAAATGTCCTTATGAATAAAAGCATCCAGCCAAACTGGATGTTCACATGATGGTAAAAGATGTGCATGTATTAAAGATTTGTTTACTTAGCTTAAATTTTCGCAGTATGCTTCCTAAAGCTGCCTCGATATGGAATGGAAAGTCCTACGTTTGGTCCTGATCCTATTCTTCTTCTACCTTCGTCTATGTTATATTACTTGCTGTTACAAATAATATTATTATTTGCGGTAACTCGTTGATCTTTTTTAACAGTTCGCTCCGCAGTAATCCGTCTTAACCCCTAAGTGCCGGAGGAAAGTGTACCCCGTGAAGTTCAACAGTATTAGGCACGTTACTGAAAGCACTCTTATCTGCTAAAACTAACGGTCACCGGCGACTCGTCTTAAATGCCTTTTTTATCTACTAGCTGTATTTTCTCGTGTTTAAGTTACTTCAAGTTTGTACCGGTGTTAAGTGTATTTAAGAGAATGAAATTGAAAGTGTTTTTCATTTGGATTTACTTTTTTTATTCTTTCAAGTTCATCTATTGATTTGCGGTATATTGTAATTGGTTTATAACATGTTATAATATGTTACCATAACATAAGACGGAAATTGATAAAATCCTTGGATCTTTTTTATAACAATTCTGTGCTACTGTAACCTCCGCCTACACAGTACTTACTATATTTTGTTCGGCGTAGAGTAGATTATCTATTATGGTGTATGGCCACACCCCAAAAATTATACTAACAATGTGTTCTTAGTATCTTTAAGATAATATTCTCGACTTTCAAAAGAATAGTATGAATTATTACAGTCATTTTGCTATAGTAGTCCTTCTTAATCACATTACGTACTGAAGAGGAAAATGTTCTGTTGGGAATATTCTATCTAGCCTCTGTAAGTATTGTTCTTTACTTCTTTATTTCCGACTTACTTGTGTTCGTGCGCACTAAATAAATCATGCTGTTCTTACCTTCTGTCTTAACAAGTAAACATGCGGAAGAACATAGGTAACGCTCCCGAAACTGAAACAAAGTGCTGACAGACTTAAGGGCTTATGTTCCAAAGCCGCAACACTAACTTATCGATTATTCGTACGGCCGTATGCCGCTGACTTCACTGACTTTACGGCAATAAGCGGTCGTATAGTGGATTTGAATATTCATGCATCAGATATTTGGAAATTCAGATTTTGTTAGATAAATACATTTAATTTTTTAAAGTTACGCAAACAAGCAAGCGCCTCTAGTAATGAAAGTTCACCGTCTCCTGTGGATAACCACAATACTTTTGAAGTTGCAGATAAGCCGACTTTTAAGAATCAAGTAGAATACTCTAGCAGCCACAAAAAATAATTAAAGGCTAAATCTGTTGTATCAGTAGGTTTACTTATATGTATTCACAATTTACTACTCAGCAGCATAAAACTGTACGATTAGAAAGTGAAAGTTACTGATATTTTTCTACAATGAATTCATCAGTTCCCTTAATTAAACCGTATTTTCACATTTGTCTAGATAATAGCCCCCCTCCCCGGCCTATCCTTGCCACGTTTGTTTCAGGGCTGATACCGTTCAGATAAAGCGTAAACGAAGCCCCGATTCGTTTTATAGACCAATAACGCTCGGAAGGGACAATTTGCCAAATCAAAGCGATAAATTCGTAAGCGAAATGACTACAGGACTGGCGGTCTGGTGGTGGCGGGGGATGGGGAAGCGGCTAAACCGATCTCCGGACACTATTCAAAATTTAATGGCCTGTGAAGTTATATATCGCTATTTTATTTACAACTCTATTATTGCCAATGTTGAATGAAATAAATGAACGAATAATACGAACGATAATCCTCAGCGGAATAGAAAATGGCTGTTTTTACACTCAACTAGGTTGTGGGTAGTTCCCACTTATTTATTTCACTACGAAGGTAGATTAAAGTACAGAAAGGCGATTGGTTGCATAAAACGTTTTTTTATGTAAGTAAAAAAAACGTTATTGGTGGATCGTTGCCCTTGGAGACCGTCTTAGTATCAATGCAGCTACAATTACTACCAAACAGTAGTGTATAGTGACATGGTGTGTTAGATCGTGTATCAAGACAATAAACGTTACATGATTGTTATAGTGTAACGATCAACTGATGGTAAGTAATAAGCCTGCCGATAAAGTGGTCCTAATTAAGATGTTTTCACTGTAGCATATTACGCTTATCGACTTGACACTTCAAATGCTTAAAATGGCTCTGTTACTTGTCTAGACGATTCTGACAAGAAATCACCTTCAGTAAACGTAACTTATGTTACTTTTAGTGTTTACATTTACAGGAAAACCAATACAACAAAAGTGTTAATACTTATACTGTCAAACATCTAGCAAGGTGTTTATAATGTTATATTTAATTTACCTTTTACTCTATCTATCTATCTATAACAGCCCTATTGTGTCCGCCTTCGGACATAGGCCTCCTCTTCCTTTTTCCACGCCTGCCGATCTTTTGCCATCTGCATCCATCCTCCACCCGCTAGCTGACAGATGTCATCTTTCTACCTTTTGGGTGGTCTTACTTTTCCGCGGGTGTTTGCACGGGGTCTTCACTCCAAAACGCGTCTCACCCAACGACTGTGATTCAATCGAGCAATATGTCCAGCCCATGTCCACTTCTTCCTTTTAATTTCTTTTACCACGTCTCGTAATTTGGTAACCCTTCGGATCCATTCGTTCTTGCTTTTATCCATTATTGTTATACCAATCATTAGTCTCTCCAATGCTCTCTGTGCGACACGGAGTTTTTCCGCTGACCTCTCTGTCAACGTGGTGGTCTCCATCCCATAAGTGAAAACTGGCTTACCTTTTACACAAACGTAATAATCGCATCGATAAGTAAGCAAATTTCAGAACTTTGATTCCCTTTGTTAGCAATAGACAAACTTTAAACCTGTCGTGAACATAAAGCGACCAATACGAAAACACGAAACGGGACCACCGCTCGGAGATGAAGACGGTAACGAGATAAACAAAGGCATGATTCCTGTAATGAATGTTGAAATGGATAGGCGGTATCTGGTTAAGAATTCAACGTGGGCCGTCTATCCATTACGTGGGGCAAACAGTACAACTATTATTTCTTGAGGATAAGCCCACTTTGAAACGAGACACCATATAAAAGGGTCCATCAAAATTCAGTGCCCGCGACAACCCCGTTTAACGTTTTGCGTGAAGTTATCATAGAAAACGACAAATAGACGGTCACAGACACATTAATACAAATAAGGCGTTTATTTTTGTTTGTTATCTTATTATTACCTGTAAATTCACTACTTACAACACCATTTAAACTGGAATTCAGTAATGTTTGCAAATTGCTATTAGTCAAGAGAGAAAAAAGAGTAACTGTACAACTCGGACGGTTTCCGGCGGAGTTTGCTCTTAGGTTAATTTTAAACATGTTAGTTTTTATACAAACTGAGGTTTATTTTTAAATTCATAGAATAGTTGACTAATTTTTAGTGAAGAAATATAATTTATGTAGCAGTTAAGAAATTGGGCGCTGTGGTTACTTGTCCACAAAACACTGACCATCTATTTACTAAGTTAAATGGTGATAGCTCCCTCTGGAGCACGTTAGAAGTTAACTAATCTAGTTTGCTGATTTTTTTTAATTTAGTAAATATTTGATGTATGTTCGGTTCTAGAAAAAAATGAAGACGTTTTTACTCAGTTATTGTGTTTAGCTTTCATAGTTATCATTTGAGTGTAAATAAAAATGAAGCTGCTCATTAATTGCCGGCTAACAAGGCATTCAATTAAGCGGAGGCGGGCGGGGCTGCAAGAAAAAGCCGAGATGAATAATGCTCGCGCGGAGGAGACCAAATAAAATAAAAATAAAGAAACTATATAGCCCCAAAAGGGATCCGGGACTAATGGTCAGCCCATTTAGCCCGGTTTATCCGGACACTCGCGTCCCGCAGTAAATCATCCCCGGCAGTGGGGGTTGGGGGGGAGTTTTTTCCAAGCGTCGCCTTCAATTAGACCATTTCTACTGGTTTCCGCTCTTGTGTAAGTGCTGATACGGGACCGCATCGCATGACTCACGACATGTTGTGTCTCTGTGTATACGTTTATCTTGATACGTTTTTTAACATCAAGCGAAGGGATTTGCAGGCACGTTAACATAAAAGAAATTAGAAGGGGACGGATAAAGAAATTTAATTATAAAATATTATTTAACAAACATATAACGTTATGCGGGTGAGCGTATTACTTACCCTCGGCACGTTCTGTTTGTATGTTGTGAATGACGTAAAACGTTTTTTTTATCTCTACTGCTCTTGTAAAATCACTTCCTAATTGTTGCATCTTGAATTTCTTGTGCCGCTTTAATTTTTGTATTTTAAGTGCTTCATTGCATCAACTTTTCTTAGAAAGACATCGGTTCAACGGGATCGTAAGTTATATGATGGTTTTCATTGTTAATACCAAAAACCTAATATCACAGTTATTCTAGAGAAATATTAATTTAAATGTTTACTAGTCCGGCATGGTTATTTCTGATTATAAAACTTTAAAATATAAACAGCGATCTGTAAACTCGTTATTGACTTAGCGAAAAGCCCGCGAGTCTATTTTAACAACAATCAGGGTAAGATCAACAAACGGAACGCTAATACAATCGTTAAAGCAAAAATCACTGGACTTCAACTCAAACACATTACTAGAAAGTTAGGCCGGACGGGGGCTCTGCCTTTTGTGCCCCTTATTCGGATTATGCTAATTTAGGGTCCAAAATATTTCGTGCTCATTTCAAATAATTTCCGCCGAGTTGAAACGTATAATGGGGCAACTTTAAATCTGCCTAACAGCCTCCGCCTCCTAGTTAGGTAGCGAGGTAAACCGTTTAATCTCTTCGGGGGCGACGTTTAGTACAAAGATTTACGATGCATTTTACGTCTTTGTGCAACTCAGAATAATCCTCTTAAATTTGCAACACGCCGGACATGAATTTAGCGAATTACGCGCAGATTTAATCAGCTCTGCTTAACGCTGATACTGATTTGTTTTAGCGCGGCATTGTCAGCAATGGAAACTTACTTGGTTATATGTCCCTTCTTATTATTTACTAAACTTTCTGAGATTTTTGTGTTTCTTCTCTCTCCTCGTGATTCCGTGTCCGTACATCGTGTAGCTTACAAGCGGCGGATAGCTTTGAACTATGGATAATCAAATTCGATCCAAACATCAAACGTGGCTATAATGCTTCATTAGCTATCGCATTTCGCAAAACTTTCAACTCGGTAACAAACCGTATCCAATAAGCCATTTGATGCTTGTCTGTCTTATAACAAACTTCCATAGCCTTCTCAGTGTATTTTCATTTAAAACATGTATTATTGGCTGTAGCTATTATTTGCGGAAAGCAACACAGTCATGCATGTCTTTATAGCTAATTCTGATATTGATACAGCACCACGTTGTGTTTATCTGTTCTTACCCCAGTAACTTGATTTTCCACAGCTCCTTTCAAAGTGAAATCGAACAATGTGTGTATATTACTGTTTGGCTGCGAAAATGTGAGTTTCTATGTAAACTACCTGGGCGGTCTCTGTTAAAAGACCTACTACTGTTAAATTGTGCAAACATTACACGATACAAATAATTGTTTAAAAACAGATGGATTGCATTGAGTTATTTTGCTCCGGTCAATTTGTTGTTTTTATTTACCGAGTTCCTTGCAAATTTAGTATACGATGTGATAATTTCCACATTAATCAATTTAAAAATTTCATTTATTTCAAATATAGATATACCAGCTAGTTAAAGATTCATGACTTTTAGCTACCGGTGACGGGTGGTCTTTTAAACAGGTCCTTAAATAGTTACGATCGCAACGCTCAATTCTGCTTTAAAATATTAATGCATTCCGTTTTAGTACTTTGGTTAGTGGAGTTACTGAATTATTGATAAGTATAATTCATATGATATCAACTAATGTCAATAAGCAAGCTTAAACTTAGTACAAATTTGCAAATTTCTAGAAAACAAATTGTATTAGCATTATCACTTACTATCGATTAAAAGATAAATCTATGCTAAATTTAAAATTATTAGGCACGATGAAAATATCTAAAAGTGTTTGCCCATATTTAAGGAAATGGGTAGTATTTCGAAAAAAGTCCAAATCTTATATATGACTATGAAAAAACATTTGTTTTTAGGATAAGTAATGGAGAAACGGACAAATGTACAAAGAGACACTCAAACTTTTGTGTCTATAGAAAAATGTAACAAATGGTTATTAAGTTGTTGGTAAAGAAATATTTAAAGACAAACGTATATTAATATAGATTTGATAATAGTATCTAATTAATATCGGTCAGGAGTGGATAATTGTGTATCTACAAATAGTTAAAAACATATTTACTCGTTTCGGCACTCCGGTTGTAGGGGTTGTTTATTGTTCAGTTTCTGTTTTAAATTTTTGTTGCTTCTTATTGAATTTCACAAGTTTCAGACCTGCTGAATTCATTCGATTTATTCGCATCAGCGGCTGATATTTCCATATGATATGATTGCCAACGCGAGATATTACTCGGAGCCGGTATGAAAATCGCACACTGCGATGTTATACGATGCAATCTTATTTCAAACTTTATTGAACCTAGATTAAAGTGACATGGGATTTATATTAGCAATATAGCAAACAATTTGTAGGGAATCCCTTCCACGGTCTCGGGTTGACATAAACGGGAGTGAGGTGGCCCCCAGACTGTAATAAAAGGTGACTGAAAAGTTCTTCAGGTTTACGAGTTCAGTGGGAACGCGAGAGTGGTGGCACTCATCGTCTAAGCGAGCCAGAGGAGAACAGCTAACGTGGAGTTGTAGGCGTAATACATAGGGTCATCGGTGCCTTTCGAAGGAGATGACCTAGGGCCATGTAACGCATGACGGTCGATTACTAAAGGCGTTTATTAAGTAGAAATCCAATATACTATTGATTTGCTTCTACAGTTTTTTTTTTTTGATGAATGATGTTCTTGCTTCGGGTCATCTTTAAGACCGTCAACAAGGCTACATCGGACCCTGGGCTCGCGGATCCGGAATCCGCGAACTGACGTTATAAATAAATACATAGATATGTACATAGAAATACTATAAAGAGGAGAGGAGATAGGTAGAGAAGGATTTGATGGAGTAGGGTTGAAGAGCAGGGCAGTTTTATAAGGGGGATGAGAAGAGAAGAGCTTCTACAGTAAAAGGTAGGTTAGTAGAAATAACCCTTTACTCCGAAAAAACCTTAACAGAGAAATAAAAAAAATGAAAAATGCGAGGTGTGTTTGGCTCGTATACAGTATTGCCCTTTTTAGGTTTGATTGATTCTTTCGTATTACAATAACCATTTATTAAACTCAAAGATACTAAGTTATTACCACTCGTCTATATTACTTTTAAATTAACATCTTATTCGAGCGTATTCGAAGTTTTTAATAAAACTTAATACATTTCAGAAAAATAAGTACACAAATGTGAACTGTAAAAAAACAATGTATCGAAACAAGCATCGTTTCGCCATTACGTATTCTCCCGATCGTCAATATCAATGCTAAATTACGGTCATTGAAAAATAAAAACAAGGGCATTTTTTTCAATGCGAAACCGATAAAAAATGAAGGATGAGCACCCCGGCCGGCTTAATTAAATTCACAACTGTATCGGCGTTCGCATCGGCTGCCGTATCCGGGATGCGCCGGACCCGGCCGAGGTTCAAACGCGATTTAATAAATAGAAGGAAGCAGGCTCTGATATTGTCAATAACGTTTAAAAAAGGTTTTGTATGTGAAGAGGAAAATTGGGTTCACTTATCAATTATTAATTCATTCAGAACTCAAGTGTATACTTGATACATTCAATACTTCGTTAAGTAGAGCATTCGTTTATATTTAAATTATGTGTATGTGTGTATTATGTGTTAAGTTAATGTAAAAGATATGATGGGTTTTCTAATGACTTACAGGACAGGAAACTCTGAAATAGCCACTAAGTTATACTTCTGCTTTATAACCAGAAGCTAGTTAGAATTTTTACTCAATATATCAACTGAGGACATTTTTAACATACATCCGATATGACGTTACGTTTCTTAACACGTTTACTTCAATAACTACAGCGCCTCTTAGACTGAAGTACACATCTACATAATTAATCGAATTGAAAAGTTACTTTTTTACCATCTCAATCTCCGCCGACGACTAGTTTAGAAACTTTAGTTTAAATTGTTATCAGAGAATGGCGTTAAGTTCTCCGTTGCATTATCATATAAAAGTAATATAATTTTATGATAATATCAATGTATATAGTATAATTTAGTTTTATGACAATAAATATTAGATGGCTCTTCAATTTCCAGGCAGGGTGTGCAGCAAATTTTCCATTAGTAATTATCAGGTAACGCCAATTAAAGTTAATTGCGTTTAGTTTTATGCTAATTAATCAATTTGGCTATCAGGCGCGGACGGGTGATTACATTATCAAATAAATTTTATTGATGGTGAAATAATTGCTAAACTAACAAATAACATAATTGTGTAATAAACTATATTGATTTTTTAAACAGCCCTCTTAATTTGAGATTGCTGAACCTCGAGGCATTCTCACAAAAAGGGAGAGTAAAGACCGTGTTGACCAAGTTGGTATTGACTCTTTAAACCGAAAAGCGCGTAACTTAACTTCTTGTAAGGTAAGCTATATTCGCAGCCTTTTCTAAGATTACTATTTTCTTAACCTCAATTTCATATGGTGTTATGTGAAGAGGTTGTGGATGTGGTGAAGCATGCTTGCGCAGAATACTTGTCTCATAAATAGACAGATGAACACAGCGACGTTGTTGCGGCAGATTTTCATTACAGTTTGCATATTCGCAAGAAGGATCATGCCGGCGTCCTTTTTTATTAAAAAATAAGTTTATTCGTGGAATATAACCTTTAACCGTCATTGTACTCTGTGAAGCCATTATTTTTAAAAGAGGACTCTATAATATTTCAGGGCACTGAATTTGTCATTTGACGGGTCACTTGAGCCGTGTTTACGTCATGCGTTTGACTCTCAGGGGATCTTTATAAAGCGATACCGGGACCGTGTCTCCGTGTATACCTATTACGTTACAAGGAAAAGGTTCTTTCGATACAGAAAAAGTTTGGCGCTTGTCAATTATTGAACGATGGCATCTGCGCTCCCCACCCCATGTTCAAGTTAATAGAAGAGTTATGAAAAAGGTGTGCGATAAATTCATATCCGTGCCCATCCTAACGGTTGTGTCGATTTTACTATTAAAAATGTTTATCACACTATTTATTACTGTTGGGATATCACTGTTCGTACAATAAGCACTGAACGGTATGAATATGACCAGCAGTGGGAGTCTATCGAGTTGACTTGTAGTAATGCGACGTTAATGAAGAAAATCTGGGATTGATATGTTAAATTGTAAAGAAGAATTGAGGTTATAGAATCTTTATTTTCTCACAAGAATATTTACAATTCACTTAGGCGAGAAATACAATAATATTAAGGTGAGCCAACATTGCGAGCGTACAGAATTGTTAATACAATAAACATATTGCAACTGCGAATGCACAATCGGTCATAGGAAGGTAGACGGTTCATTTTACCTTTTCTTATAGTTACGTCAAATTATATTATACATAGTTTTTCTAAGGTTATATCGATGGCTGGTAATCTAAAGATGTAATTATCTGATACAAACAACTGTATTAAGCACCGGCAACGGCCGCGTCAGTCTTGATCGATCGCAGTATTAATTAAGTTATTAACCGCGGATACTAATTAAACAAAGGTAATGAGATTATTCCCGATTGATTTACTGTCGGTGGAGTGAAGCGGCTTGAGATGTACTGCTGGATAATCCTATAATTACACAAAGCACCAATCGCATTACAGGACGCTTTACAAAACTTACGGAATTCCGAATCGACTCATGTTAACTTGCCGCCATTACCGCATCGTTGTATTTCAGCTTCATGGTACATGAACAGGTTTCTTTAGCCGAAGACCATCTAGCTGGAATCTAACTCTAAAGCTTATCCGATGACCGTACGTACGATCACTTTGAAGCTTATAAGACATTTCTAACTCTCTTAGGCTGCTGTTGCTCTTTTTAAACTATCAAAATTCTAGTCAAATCCGCTTCATTACCTACGGTCTTTCTTAATACTATATGAAGTTGAGGTCAAATGTTCCCTGTGGCAAAACCCAGAACCTTCTTTTCCAAGAAGAAAGTCATAGCCATTTATTCACCAAGTGCAAGTTGGAGGATCACTGGCCCTACAGACTAAACTGACATAGCTTCTATACGAGCTTTCTTTATTTGGAATGGAGTTAATATATGTACACTATTATTACTATCATAGGTAGACATAGTGCGAAAGATAGTTGAAAATTAAACGAAACTAATTGTTTTTTGAGGCATGTTTATAGAAGATGGAAATTAATTAACACTTCATCAGCTGGACCCGCGCAGAAATATAGCCGTGATTATCCAGTCCAGTCGTTTATTATGCTGTTATGAGAACGTTATCGAATATACTCAAGCTGCATGAATATTAACGAGCCGGCTAATAAAGGCTCATTTTATGTTTCAATCTACCCTCGCCTCTGTATATACGTTTTATTGTTACCCATTAAATTTTGGTTAATAATCCTCATCATTAATATTTACCTTTTGTTTACGCAATAAAGCTTCGATCAAAGCAAAACTCGTGATAAAGAAAATAAGTTCATATCCTTATCATAAAGTTATTTAAATTTAAAGACGAGATATTCAGAATCCTTACCTAAGAAAGAATGAAAGCAATACGTTACCTCATTCTATCTACATTCTTTTGGAAATAGACAGTATTACGAGAGATTCATTCTAACCTTACTAATATTAACATTTTTATCATATAAAACTCAATTTATAATAATTTTGAATTATATTATAATTTAACTAGCTGACCCAGCAAACTTCGTTTCGCCTCAAAATCATAAATAAAAAAGCTTATTGATAATTCCAGGCTGTTCAACTTTAGTAATAAGTGGTGAAAACTTAACCAGAAAAAAATAATTCGTAATCAAAAGAAATGCCCGTTATTAATTTGGTTTTTCTATTATATTTAAATGCACACGTTGATTGACTTCGACGACCTAAGTCAGGACGTCTTCCCTTGGTATTATAAATTGTAGATAAGTCACAGGTAGAAAGTTCTCGCGCACTCAGCGGTTAATAGTGTCACTATCACAAAAGATCAACAAAGTAAAGTTAAAACTTAACTTCTATTTTGAACCAATGTGAACTTAGGACAGCGGTGTTCCCGGTTGGATTCTATATCGCTGCAACACGAACACACTTATTACTGCATGATAACCAATCATCTATCAATTTTCAAACCGCATTATGCACAAAAAAATTAAAATGAACCGAGACAATTTCACCTTAATCCCAGATTCCCGCTAAAGTAAAATATTCTTCTTCTTCCCAATTAATGGCATGGGCACGGTTTCTGCGTGAGCCAGTGTCATGTGTAAAACAAAAAAATAAAAATATTTAAAAAACTGTCTACGTGGTCAATTCGTCCGCCATGTTCCTCCCTTTTCTCTTAAATATTATAGTTGCATCAGAAATTGTTGGTTGTCAATGTCAATGTCTAAATCAAAAATATTCTTTTAATTGTATTTGGTTTCTAAATGACGGGACGAACTTCAAATATTTGACGTTTTATGTATTTTACGGTAAGGTGACCAGACGTTCCGCTCTTTCACAATTAATTCCGCGTCCCGCGACGTTTTTCAAAAGTCCCGACTTTTAGAATTAAGTTAAATTTTATATTTATGAAAACCATTGTTTTGCGTAACATATTGCTTTTGCTACCCAGTTACAAGGTTAATTTGTTTTCTCAGTGATACACTTTTGTGGTTCGGCTTCTTGCCATATAAAATTAAGGAATATTTCATAAATACATAAGTCTACTCAAACTAAGCTAAAATACTTATAGTCTTAAAATTTTATATTAATGACAAAAAGTATGTCACCGACCTTACCCCTAAAAGAAATTTAGATAGAAATATGTCAAGGAATAAAATATTATACATTTTTATATTTATAAATTGTATTTATGTTGGAACTAAAAAGAATGGTACGTTATATTACTCCTTCAAAGTTGTCCCGCTTTGCCCATCTAAAATCTGGTCACCTTAATGGAAAAGAGAAATTGTTGTTTTTACCATAATCCCGGGCACTTTTTCCATATTTTCTCACCTTTTCAACCTTCCCTGGACTACCACGAATAATTCAAGACCACATTATCCAAATCGGTCCAGCCGTTCTCGAGTTTTAGCGAGACTAACGAACAGCAATTCATTTTTATTATATAGACTAGCTGACGCCGACAGACTCCGTCTGTCCCAAAATTGGAATGTTCTTTGTTCCTGCCAGTTTTAATACCCGGGGCAAAAACCCTGGTTATGAGTGGTGTGTGGGGTTCAGCACTATATATATTCATCTTACTAACTAATATTTAAATATTATAGGGGGTCCAGAAGAGTGGCCAAAGCCATAATTAAAGTACATAAGTTATAGTTACTATAATATTCTTTTAGAACAAATAACTATCACATTCCAAATCTTTTTGAGAGAATGTAGTCTGTCAGGTCGCCAGATGGTAACGCGGTTTGGTCTCGACTGATGTATTGACGTGAAAACGAATGCATGTACGTCGCGCGCCGAAACTAAAACCAAGAATATATCGCGAAGCCGACCAAATTGAAAATCAGTATGGTGGATCTTTAGCTCTTACATTTTGTGACTATTTATGTTTTTATTTCATTCGTTTAATTTCGGCACGCGGCGTTAGATCCTATAACGCGCATACGCACACTGTTTTGATAGAATAATTGAATTTGAACTTTGTGCGGCTGTAATAAAGTGCAAATTGACTCTTTAGCGTTACGAACGCACCTACATTGCTTAGACAGCAGTGAAAGCTTGTAATTTAATATGAACTTTTGTTTGTTTGTTTATGGTTTCTGATTTCTGGATTCTGGTTTCTAGTTTCTGGTTTCTAGGTTCTGGTTTCTGGTTTCTAGTTTCTAGTTTCTGGTTTCTAGTTTCTGGTTTCTGTTTTCTGGTTACTGGTTACTGGTTACTGGTTACTGGTTACTGGTTTCTGTTTTCTGGTTACTGGTTACTGGTTTCTGGTTTCTGGTTTCTAGTTTCTAGTTTCTGGTTTCTGGTTTCTAGTTTCTGGTTTCTATTGTCTGGTTACTGGTTTCTGGTTTCTGTTTTCTGGTTTCTGGTTTCTAGTTTCTGGGTTCTGGTTTCTGGTTTCTAGTTTCTAGTTTCTGGTTTCTGGTTTCTGTTTTCTGGTTACTGGTTACTGGTTTCTGGTTACTGGTTACTGGTTTCTGGTTTCTAGTTTCTAGTTTCTGGTTTCTATTGTCTGGTTACTGGTTTCTGGTTTCTGTTTTCTGGTTTCTGGTTTCTAGTTTCTGGGTTCTGGTTTCTGATTTCTAGTTTCTGGTTTCTGTTTTCTGGTTACTGGTTTCTAGTTTCTGGTTTCTAGTTTCTAGTTTCTGGTTCCTAGTTTCTGGTTTCTAGTTTCTAGTTTCTAGTTTCTGGTTTCTGGTTTCTAGTTTCTGGTTTCTGGTTTCTGGTTTCTGGTTTCTAGTTTCTCTTTTCTGGTTATTGGTTTCTGGTTTCTGGTTTCTAGTTTCTCTTTTCTGGTTATTGGTTTCTGGTTTCTGGTTACTGGTTTCTGTTTTCTGGTTACTGGTTTCTGGTTTCTGGTTTCTGGTTTCTGGTTTCTAGTTTCTGGTTTCTAGTTTCTGGTTTCTATTTTCCATTTTCCATTTACCAATTTCCAATTTCCAATTTCCAATCCCCAATTTCTAATTCTCAATTCCGAATTCCCAATAACCAATTTGCAATTCCCAATTCTCAATACTCAATTCTCAATTCTCAATTCTCAATTCCCAATTTCAATTCTCAATTTTCAATTTACGGTTTACAGTTTCCCGATTTCAGTTTTCAATTTTCCATTACCAGTTTACGGTTTACAGTTTTCAGATTTCAGTTTTCAATTTTTAATTTCCAGTTTCCCGATTTCAGTTTTCAATTTTCCATTACCAGTTTACGGTTTACAGTTTTCAGATTTCAGTTTTCAATTTTTAATTTCCAGTTTACAGTTTTCAGATTTCAGTTTTCAATTTTCAATTTCCAGTTTACAGTTTACAGTTTTTAAATTTCAGTTTTCAACTTTCAATTTCCAGTTTACAGTTTTCAGATTTCAGTTTTCAATTTTCGATTTCCAGTTTACAGTTTCCAGTTTTTAGATTTCAGTTAGTGTCACTATCACAAAAGATCAAAAAAGTAAAGTTAAGACGTAACTACTATTTTGAACCAATCTTGAAACTTAGGACAGTGGTGTTCCTGCTAGAATTCTACAATCGCTGCACACGAACACACTAATTTACTGCATGATACACTCACATCGTACATGCAACCGCATTATGCACAAAAAAATAAAAATGAACCGAGACAACGTGACCTTCACGCCCAGATTCCCGCTAAAGTTCGTAAAATATTCTTCTTCTTCCCAATTGATGGCATGAGCACGGTTTGTGCGTGAGCCAGTGACACGTGTAGACGAATAAAATAAAAGAATAAAAATCCTTAAAAAATTGTCTGCGAGATCAATTCGATCGCCATGTTCCTCCCTTTTCTCGTAAAATGTTATAGTTGCAATCAGTAATTGTTAGTTGTCAATATCAAATGTCAAAATCAAAAATATTCTTTTAAATTGTATTTGGTTTCTAAATGACGGGACAAACTTCAAATGTTTGACGTTTTATATATCTAAAGTAAGGTGACCAGACGTTTCGCTTTTTCACAATTAATTCCGCGTCACGCAACGTTTTTCAAAAGTCCTGACTTTTAGAATTAAGTTAAATTTTATATTTACGAAAATCATTGTTTTGCGTAAGACGTTGCTTTTGCTACCCAGTTTACATTGTATTTGTCTCTCAGATGATACACTTCGTGTTCTGCTTCTTGCTATAGAAAATTAAGGTATACTTCATACATACATAAATTTTCTTAATCTAAGCTTAAAATACTTGTAATCTTAAAATTTTATATTATTGACAAAAAAGTATGTCACCGAGCTTACCCCTAAAAGAAATTTAGATAGAAATATGTCAAGAATAAAATATTATACATTTTTGTATTTATAAATTGTACTTATGTTAAAACTAAAAAAAATTACGATATTATTATTCCTTCAGAGTTGTCCCGCTTTGCCTATCTAAAAATCTGGTCACCTCAATGAAAAAGAGAAATTATTGTTTTTACCATATTCCAGGCACTTTTTCCATATTTTCTCACCTTATTAACCTTCCCTGGACTTCCACGAATAATTCAAGACCACATTTAGCCAATCGTCCAGCCGTTCTCGAGTTTTAGCGAGACTAACGAACAGCAATTCATTTTTATTATATAGATTAAGCTATTACTTGAATTAACGAAATGTCTAAAGTTAACCTTGTTATGAGTTACTTGTTGAATGACTATGCGATGTCCGATCAATATTTTGGCAGACGCTGTAAGACGCCGGCATTTTTTAACATACCGTTATTTTTTTAAAATGTGAAGGGTCTTATTAATAATATTATAGAATAATTCTCAAAAGCCAGCTAAAAGAAACCTTTCATCACTTAAACTCAACATATAAGTATTGCACTCACAACGTTCACATACTTTTAACAATAAAATTGAAGTAGCGTGACAAAAAGGTTGTAGCTTTTTTGGGTTCAAAATTTCTTAGTTATTTGAAGATTTAAGAATTTGAATGAAACACGTTATCCTTCCAGCAGTGGAGTAGACCGCTAAATCTCATTTCGCACAGAGCGTGTATTGTGTGAGGGGATTTTATTAAATATTTTAACCGGGTCCCGCGTGCGCGCTCCAATCTCCGGGTAAGAAGAGCTCGTGTTTTACATCAAAACAACGGCAAGAAGCGGAGACGCGGGATACAGGGCACATCTCCCGCCCGGGGCGCTCGGCGAGATTATTTAGTGTGACATAATTTGAAATATATTTCCAAAGGGAAATTGGTCATGCATTTAAACGAGTCGTTCCTCGGATTCTGTTTAACGGGTAAGCTTTAACACTTTTTTTTATTGGTTAAAGTTTAGGTGGTGCAATATAGCAGCTTTGTATTCTTGTGGATATTCGGAGTGCGACGGAACGTTTCGTTTCGTTCTCTTTAATACGAACAGCAAAGGTTTGGAAAAGCTGATATTGCGAGTTTCCGTTAGACGACATTCTTAATAGAAGAGTGAACAGACTTCTTTGTTACGATTACTATCTAATTTTACTTTCAGATAAAGTAACGTGGCTTTCAGTCAGGAGCAGTCTTGAGCAGCTTGCAGTCAGTAGGTCAGGGAAAACTAAAATCAAAGTTTTAAATTCCGCATACAGATACGAATACACCTGTAAACTTATAAGGCTACATTTGGATCGTGAGTAATTCCACTAGCTCTAACGTACCGGACGCGATAACGTCCGCACGCTACTGTTTGGCGGCAGAAATGAAAGTGTTCGCTGATACAAATAACCGCTCAAAGGGCGCCGACGGCGGGTCCGTTGAACCATCACCGCAGTTTTCCGCAATATCATAAAACCTAACCGACCGCGGCATAAATAAGGTTCGACGCCTTTCCGTCAGGGTTGTCAGCTTCAGAGGTCATCTTGCGGAATGATCTAAACCCCGGAACGCTGTTCGTTTGATTACATTAACCTCAAAGAATAAAGTTTACTTGCATTTGTATGAGATAGGTTTTGAAAATTTAACTGTGTGTTGAATTTTGTTACGATGGTTAATTAATATTCGGCTTATGGTTAAAAACGGTAATAACGAAGACATAAATCAATTATCGCCAGTAAATCATTACACTATAATGATAATTTCATTAATCGTTTCTTCTTGATTGCTCACTAGTTGCTGTGGAACAAACCAGTGATCTTAAGTGCTAGCACTTAACTATTACACGACGGGCGCTCTTAACGTTGATAAATTCCAGTATAATCCCATCACTTAAAGCACAGCGAAATAACGAAAATATGAAAATTAGCAGAGCCCGAATGTTCATTACTCGGAGGACTGGTAATTTAGAAGATTAATCTTCCAAGATTACCTTCGAGGAGTGGTGCTAATTACGTTTTTATATCACACCGAATCGAGGAGCGGAAACATCTGGCGGCTGTTCTTAAAAAATTCAAGTGTTTTTCTTCAATTATCCTTTTACCAGGACACCGCTGAGAATCCTCACAGGCGCTTCTTTTCATAATTTCGTTTATTCTCTATGCAAAAGGTATTCGTTACATTCGCACAATCTTTTATAAAGAAGTAAAAGATTGCTGATTAAAAATTTAAAAAAAATTAAGAAGAACGATTTTTTTTTAACTTCTAAGTCGTATTTCCTCATGACTTTCTTGTCAATTATAATGGAGTGGTTTGAAATTGCCTTCTCCATTTCACATACGAGTGCGAGCACGGATGCTCATGACATAGATATGCAGGTTTCCTCGCGATGTTCTCCTTCACCGTCAAAGCACGTGATATTAGTTGGTGTTATACTAACTGCACATAAATTGAAAAATTCATTAGTGCAGGCCGGATTCGAACGCGATACCTTCGAAGTGGAAGGCCGGCGTTCAAACCACAAGGCTATCACGGATACGTATATATAAACAGCTTAGTTTACATCAAGCAGAACTCGGACACTGTCTCACGAGGATAGAGACAAAGCCTTTATGCACCAAGCTAGCCAAGGGTAAATTAAAATCAAATAAATCTAAGTAACTTACTCAGAGTACTATACAATCGAGCAAATGGAACAGCTCACGAATGCGAGATATTTATTTACTCCAGTAAATCTATTTATAACGTTTGTTACGTTGTACTGATTTAAGATCTTTTAATTTATTGCCTCGTTGAAGATGATCATAAATATTTACGGCATTTAACTTAAGGGTCCTACACGTCTAAGGTTTATTGCGATTAATTAATTTGTCGTACAGTCAGCCGGAGAATTATAAAATGTTAATATTACAGAAATCACCCGAAACTAACTTAAGAATTGAAATGGAGAACTCCGGACCGGGTAGCAATAATATCTATTTTTATATCCTCTTAAGTCACAAATGATAGAAGATAATAAAATAATGGATTTGTTTTATGAAAAAGCCTTAATAAATTTCAGGTTTTACAAACAGTATTTCTACCAACGAGCGAAGACTACATTGCAAGATTGTCTAGTTTACCTTTTTGCTGATCGTATCGTGTTAAAGTAACCCTTCAAAGGGATAAAGTAAAGTGTGTAGCATTAGAAATTCTAGGCATCTCCGCAAACAGCTGAGCTTGGAATAATTCCTCGAATTTACGTTTCAGAGGCGAATAATCCGCGAACTGCGTAGTTTGTATATTAAATTAAACCGCCTAGTTTGAATGGGGTTGAGAGATAAAACAGCTGACTGCGGCGGCGGTACCCGCGGACGAGAAAAGAAGTTCAACGTTGCTTAATTACTACTTATACTTTTATGAGGCAATAGTTTAAAAGATCCTGATACATCTCTAGAGCTGTACGTAGTGTACTTGCCGAAAGATAAGATGGTATACACTGTACCACATTGTGCTCGCCTTGAGACATAAGCTGTTAAATCTCGTTACACCAGCTTTCTTTAGCTTACACCACCCTTCAAACCGGAACACAGTAATGTTTGCACACTACTGTTTATAGGTTGAAATAGTCACTGCGGTGGTACCTAGACGGTCTCCGGCAACAGATACCTACCAGCAGTAAACCTTACCATTACCATAATGATTGTAAATAAATTGTAAATATTACTTACAATCATAAAATCGAAACTGCCAGATTAAGATGAACCCTCTCTTCCAAGATCTACTTAAAGCTTGTATTAAATGGTAATGGTAAGGTTCACTGGTGGTAGGTCTCTGTTGCCGGAGACCGTCTAGGTACCACCGCAGTGACTATTTCAACCTATAAACAGTACTGTGCAAACATTACTGTGTTCCGGTTTGAAGGGTGCTGTAAGCTAGTGAGAGCTGGTGTAACGAGACTTAACAGCTTATGTCTCAAGGCGAGCACAATGTGGTGCAGTGTATAATATCTTAACTTTCGCCATGTTTTTATGGGCAAGTGTATCACTTACCATCAGGTGAATGTCTCGCTCGTCTCGTCGCTTGGTCGAATAAAAAAAGCAAGTGTTAACTGTCTTCCGGTTTAAATAAGACACGGTTAATGAAATCTCAAGGCAACGAGAGCATTATGGTTGTATATATCCTAACTGGCAACATAATTTTATGGCCAGGTAACCGTCGGTCGCGTCTCCTACCTTATAAGTACAGTTTAGATCCTTAATGATTTATTAAAATGATATACACTCTATGTGAAAGTAATTTTCCGTTTGAAAAAAAAAAAACCGCCCCATACACCACCGCCGAGGAACTACCAGGTTTAATTTCCATTGGAATGAGTTATGATGGCTGGAATCGTTACGAGCTCGTGTGTCCGCAATTAACTGTTATGATTATGTTTTGTCGCTGCTTTGGGCCGCTAGAGCGGCGGCGGAGTTCGTGTTGCCATTAAACTTGTATTAGGTATTGTGTTTTTTGTTCGCTAATGTTTAACATTATGTTTTTAGTCGGTAAAGTTTGGCGGGACTGGCTTCGACTTTGTCTGGGAATTCGGTAATTTCGGGCACAACATTTGCGACAATTGTCTACGACGTCGGCAGTTTTGTATTATGTTAATCTAGCCGAGTGTGTTGTTTTGAAGCGACAGAACGAGTGAGAGGGTAATCTAATGGTAATTGTTTATTGCCTCAGCAATAGGAGCTATTAGTGGTATAATTTTGTTGTCAGCGACAGTCTAAATTGGTACCAACCCAGCTCCTATTTCCTCTGTACAAGTATACTATGTTCCGGTTTAAGGGCGATGCAGAAAATTTGTAAAGTAACGAACTAATTCCTATTTTTCAAAATAAAGAGCACAATATGCTGCAATGTGTAACATCCTAACTATCGCCACACTGTTATGGAAAAAATACCGATTTAAGAGCAACAGATGTGGTGAAATTTAAACGGCGGTAAAGTCTTTTCAGTCGGCAATGAAAACTGAATTTCTTCGTTTCGTCAAACATATGAAAGCCAACATTTTAACAATACCAATTGCAGTCTAATAGTTTCATCATATGAAGCTATGATCATTTTAGCCCATTTAACATAGCTATAGCGATAGGCATAAGTTAGTATATTTATACTGTTTCACAGACAGATGATTACTTAGTTAATTTAGTATTGGAAACAGCCGCAGCGAATATCAGCAAGTTAACTTCCTGCTCGAGTTATCACTGTACTAATAAACTAAGTATTTTGTTTGATTTTAAACTAGTATACATCTAATATACTTGCCCATAAACAGTTTAACCGATCTCGTTATTTAAAGTTACTGTTAAGAGGTTATGCAGGAAAAAGTGTCCGTTTAAGTATTAAAAATTATTTTCTAGAGTTAAGTTTAAGTTAATTTTCTTTCGGGCTGTTTTAAGATTTTAATATGATATTACTATGTATTAAAAATAAGTAGAGAGAAGTGAAAAGCCTTGTACTGGTTAATAACTCTCCCACCGCGCTGTAATGGATTTTCGGAACAACGCCTCACCCTATTAACCTCATAATTTTCACCTTTAGGTTTTTTTTTCTTAGCGCACACTACTTAGCACTTCCACTACAAATAGGTCAGGTTTTCTGTAAGTTATGTTATCCGTGAGTAACGAAAGCCCGTCGCTTAAAAGAGGCTGTGGTAGAATTGGATTACTTCAACTAGGGAACAAGTTTTAAACCCCAATGCGAAAAATCCTTCATTTCTTTAATATGAATACTCGCCTCATAAATGGCTCGTTAATTTTAACCTATTAACCTTTCACCGAGTAGATATCTCAATAAGCACTAATTTGTTATAGACATAAATGTCACTTATCACCAGGTGAACTTCAAGTTCGCTTCAAAGGTTTAATTTATAAATGAATTTTCGCTTCTCTATCCAACAAATGTTTTTTTTTTATTTTGTCTATGTTACTAGTATGAAATATAAATTTGACGCCGTCATTAAATTTATTCAAGTTATGATAAGTAATAAAAAACATTTGAGTACACACTGCAGAGTTAGTTAAAATATGCGTTAGATTTTACTATCCGAATTAAACAGACGAGTTATTTTATTTATATAATATTTTTGCTTTTTGACTTTTAAATTAAATAAACCATTAACTCACATTTTACATGCAATTTTTTCGAGTGATAAATTTGCGCGAAAATTCTAATATAATGCCTGCTGAAAGTTAAGTGAAAATCGGAAGAGCCATTTCCAAGATTGACTGCAACAAACAGACAACTGACAAAAAAATTATATATTATCATAGCAATAAATATCGTGCATATAAATTAAGCGAAACCTTTTTTAAACACAAACAGGAAATCTAGAATATTCGTTAGTATTTAACAAAGTCGTAAAATAATATACTTAAAAAGAACTTTCATTTCAACTTACATCAGACTCCACGGAATCGGAAATCACTTGGGAAAACTTGTGTACCACTTTAGTTAACGTCTATAAACGGATGCGAGGCACAAATTCAAAAAAAAAACTCTGTACATCCTTCACACTTTTCCAAAATTCGCTTCACGCGGATCTTTACACTTAAACACTTAGGCGGCACCGTTGATTTTAGCACTTTTGAACTATTTTACATAAAAAAAACACAACTCCATTTTCAATCGAGTCATACACTTAGGAAAATGTTAGCGGATAGTCTATCCGTTGTTACGCGCTGCTTTCCGTTATAACGAGTGTACCGCGGCGCGAGACGTGAACACACGTCTGTACAGCTCCGCGGCCCGAAGGGAACTGAGAAGCGTCCAATACCTGCAGAGTCACGCACACCGCTGGAATATAATTCAAACTCGCCGCACAGTTCTTGTAACGGTTTTTAATTATTTTTTTTCTAATTTTAATTATTGCCAGTGACAAAAACCGAATAAAAATAAATCATTTTAAAACGCAACACCAAAAAATTTCAACTCTGATTACATAACTACAACACTAATCAAATATGCAAAAAAAAATATTAGAAGCTATAAGAAAATCGATTAACTTTTTTCTGTGTTGCCATATTACTTTTTTTTTTTATTTTGTATACAAAACTATTTTAAAGGAGTATCGCTGTATTTGTTATATTAATAGTGCAGTCTTCGGTAACAATGATCTATCACCAGTATAACATATAATAAATGTTTGGATGTAGAGATAGTAAAAGTTAACTAATGTGCGTAGTGAATATAATGAAGAAAATTTATTAAAACTAAATTTTACGGATTTTATCGCGTTCATTATTTAGTTTGTTTATTCCCGACGTTTCGACCGCTTTGCAGCAGTCATGGTCACGGGAGGACTGAGATGACAGACGTCCAAATGTCACAGCTATCACATGGTACCCACAACTTTTTAATTATTATTAATCGTCCGATCTACGCAGAAAGAGCTCACTCTATCTTGAAGTCTTCTAGTGGTTCGCCTGGGATTTACATCAGATTCGATGAACCTCAAATCCTCGCCAAAGAACACCGATTCCTGGCAAGGATGATTCGCGAGGCTATTGAAATTAAAAAAACATCCTAATTTTTTTTTTTTATACTATTATGCGACGAGACGAACAAGACGTTCACCTGATGGTAAATGATACGCTTGCCCATGACAATGTGGTGCTAGTTAAGATGGTACACACTGCACCACATTGCGCTCGTCGCTAAGACATAAGGTGTTAAGTCTCGTTACCCCAGTAATTACACTAGCTACAGCGCCCTTCAAACCGGAACACAGTAATGTTCGCACACTACTATTTGGCGGTTGCAATAGGAGCTGCAGTGGTACCCAGACGGTCTCCGGCAACAGAGACCTACCACCTGGTAAAATAAATAGAGAAGATGGTTGCGTAATACCACCTGCTTGGGATCCTATTATCAATAAAATTAAACCAAATCCCAGGCGAACCACTAGAAGACTTCAAGATACAGTGAGCTCTTTCTGCGTAGATCGGACCATTAATAATAAATAAAACAGTTGTGGGTACCACGTGATAGCTGTGTCATTTGGACGTCTGTCATCTCAGTCCTCCCGTGACCATGGCTGCTGCAAAGCGCTCGAAACGTCGGGAATAAACAAACGAAATAATAAACGCGATAAAATCCGTAAAATTGAGTTTCAATAAATGTGTAACATTCGCGGATATATAAGAAATCATTAATGAAGAAAATGTTAAAAGACTATGTGGTAAGCGATGGACTTAAAATGTTTGATATTCATCACTACGTGAACGAAACTAAACTTAAGTTAAATAATGGTTTACTCCAATCGTCAAGAACGTAAATAACAACAGCTACAAAGTATTATTCCATCAAAGAGAGTAAAATTACACAAACACAATCATTCGCCGTCCTTTGCGAAACAAAGCCGTGCCGAGGGTAATTTAATACATTTTTTTAACTCGTTTGAAGTCTGACGATTTGTGTTTACTTCTGCCCCTAATTTGTTATGTTCTATAAATAACATTTACTCTTTAATTTCATAATAACTCGTACGAACTTAGCGAATATTTTATATTTATCATTTGTTTTGTTGTTTGCGAATGTAGTATCATTTCTTTATCTACTATGGCTGTGGGTCTCTGTTGCTGTAGACCGTCTAGGTACCACCGCAGTGACTATTTCTACCGTTAAACAGTAATGTGCAAACTTAACCGTGTTTCGGTTTGCGGAGAAGCTCTTCATTAAAGGCTCAACTTAGATTATTTTTTTTAACCCTGAAATTGTAGAGTGGTTTGACGAGTTCAATATGTGTCTTGTTACCAGTCCCACGCCGCCAAATAGTAGTGTGCAAACATTACTGTGTTCCAGTTTGAAGGGCGCTGTAGCTAGTGTAATTACTGGGGTAACGAGACTTGACACCTTATGTCTTAGCGACGAGCGCAATGTGGTGCAGTGTGTACCATCTTAACTAGCGACTTACCATCAGGTCAACGTCTTTCTCGTCGCCTTGTTGAATAAAAAATAATTGAATAATTCTCATCATCTTTGCTATTGTCTTCCGTTCTCAAACACAGGCCTGCCCTTTCGATTTTACCATGACCAGTCTGCTTGTTCTTTCTGTGATCTTGACCAGATCATCAGCCAACTAAGCAGACCTACCTCTCCCATTATATAGCTCACCCATTGACACTTCAGCTCATTAATCCGATGGGCCGTATCAACTGCCTTAGCTCATCAACAGTATAACATTTGACATCAGTTTATTATACTATTTTTATTATTCAACGAGACGTTCACCTGATGGTAAGTGATACGCTTGCTCATAACAACGTCGCTTGTTAAGATGGTATACACTGCACCGCATTTCGCTCGTCGTCTTAAGACTCGTTACCGCAGTAATTTCACTAGCTCACAGCGTCATTCAAACCGGAACACAGTGGAGGAGAAAATAGGAGAGGAGAGCATACCGGGCTTAATGAAGGACAAAAAGAAAAGAAACGTATTTTTGAAATTTTGTAGGATGGCCATAAGCAGTATCATAGAGGAGAATAAGACCTAGAGAATGTAATAAGATAAAGAAGTAGAGTAGGAAAATTGGAAATGTGATATTAGAATGTAGTGAAATGTAAACTGTAATAGAATAGTGATATTAGATAGTAAGGAAATGGAAATGTATTGTGAAACAGAAATAAGAATAGAATAAGGAAAAATGTAAATAGAATAAGGAATACTGTAAAATTAATAAAGAAAGAATGGTGGTCAATTCATTAAGCGCGAAGTATGGAAGGGAAGGAATGGAATGAAATGAGAAGGTAGAGTTAAAAGGGTATAAGAGATGATGAGTGACAAAGAGAATTAGAATGATAAAGAGAACAGGAATGGAAGAAGAAGTATGAAAGGTAGTAAAATTACATGAAAAATATTGTAAACGAATCCTTGGCCCAAACGCACCAAGGGGGAACGAGTATAAAAAAAACGGAACACAGTAATGTTCACAGTACTGTTTGTCGGCTGGAATAGTCGCTGCGGTGTTAGCTAGACGGTCTCCGGCAACAGAGACCTACCAGCAGTAAACTATGGCATCACGTCACAATGAGGCCGTGATGCTGAAGCGTGCTTTCCCAGAATATACCAGTTTTCATACGACGACAATCAGAACACAGCGATGCTGTTATGCCGGCAGATTTATAATAGCTCGTGTTTCACAACGTGGTTAATGGGATGCTCTGCAAACTTGTGCAGCGTCGTATTTATTTAAATCAGGTATCACTTACCGGTGTGTGAACAGACAAGTCATCACTTCGCTTTGTAAAACAAGACATGTTTTATCTCGTGATAGTTAGTATTTCAAATCAATGAGGGAATTGCTGTGTTTTTTACTGTGTTGGTTATTTTTTTATTAACGCTTACGACGAAATCGTCATTCTTAGTAAAATAAACCTTAGTCAATTGGGAGTTGCTATGCCATAAATATACATGTTAAAATGATAACATCTTTTTTAGACGTTATTTAATGAAAGTACTGTAATGAAATTTTCCAATTTAATTAGGGTGCTATTGTGAACGGCCTCCGATATCAATTACACCACTTTAATTGTTATCAAGAGATTTCGAAGCTGTCGCAAACTTGACGAGGGATGAGGCATACTTAAAGAAATACTCGAAAGAAGTAAGTAAATGTATTAAATTATTTCTCAGATTAATTAACTATTCGAAAGTGTCATGATTTAATTCATGAACTTTCGTATGGGATAAATTCCAAAAATATAAAGACTTACTATTATCATTACAAAAAATCGATTAAAAATTTTGAATTACCGATACCTGATACTGCTATGTAAGTGTTAAATTTTTTTTCTACTTGTTCGTCAGTGGTTTAAAAGTGACGATAAAGCGGTGCTTAAGCTGACGTGTAACCCAAAGCAAACAGGGTATCGTAACGTCGTTCACTTGCACATTGAATTACAAAGAGTTGTGTACACGGCGCGGCGGCGGCTCCCGTGCGGGCAAAATATTTGTATGGACCTCGAGTGTTTAAGTGGTGTCAATTTGTTCAGCGCTGGGGAAAACTTTGGGCACGCCCTTGGCACGATTCGCGGTAATTATTGTATTAACAAATATATTTGATTTCATATTACCCGATGAAGTCAACACTTTACACAATTGGTTGTTGCTCGTTTACATAAAAACGATGCGTAAATTCTTTCCAACTTTGGAATAAATACATATCGGCAGGATTAAGTCTATTGTTTACTAACTAGTGTTACGTACAAATGTTTTTAAGGAAATTAAAACGTCCAGGATTCGAATACCATATCGTATAGTTCACTGTGTGGCTTACTTCAGCGCGGGGCGACGGCGATCGTTCTTATTACAGATAAACAAACTAACTTCCCCGCAAAAAATGTAAACAATGATTTTTGTTATGATATTTGTTTTCCATTACGATTCCTTAGAGGGTAAATATTGGTTTTGTACCAATGAGTTTCGGTTCGAATACTTGCGTACAAATAAATCACTTTGCGGAATATTCGTGAGCGGAATGTCTTTCGATATTCTCACAAGAGATATGTTTAAACGAAAGTTAAATCATATCTAATGAGGAGAGTTAAAGGCGATTTTATGCTTAAAATTTCATACATTTTTTTGTTTAAAAAAGTCTGGATCCTCCTAGAGATCCAGACTTTTTTCTTGGCAACTCAGAGGTTTGGGAATCATTTTAGTTTGATCTCCATTATTTATTAATTTTTTCGGCTGCTTGTAACGCACTGAACGAATTCACCGCTGGGGTTTTAGTTGTTAAAAATCCCACATAACCTTGATTTCGTATAGTACCTAAATAAAATATCTAATTCCGATGTTGATAATGAAACTCTTACTATAACGAAACAACATCTAATGTATCAAGTCAATAAGCTGTTACTCTGTAAATCAATGTCCAAGTTTCATCACGAAGTAGTTAAAACATGTTGAACAAATATTTTAAAAACCTTTTGAACTTTTAGAAATAGCATTTTAATAGTATAATGCATCTGAAATGAAAGACGTATACATAGATGGAGAGTTCCTTGCGAACTTAATGCAGCCGTTAACTCACAATGGAAAGCCGGAGCCGGGTGATCGAACTATATACCCAAACTCGTTGAAAATTTCATCCAATCGATTGCAGTGCGATAACGAGACGATTGACGGCTATATATTAGTTTTTAACGATAACGCTCCATCGAGAAGAAATATATGGATGTTTTGGAAATGTTACGTTGCTCCTGAAATATAATATGAATTCTGTAGTTCATAAATAAATATTTCGCGATAAATTGGAAATTTTAAATTTCTTAGGAGAAACTTGGAATTAATCAATCTTCTAAAAGAACTGAACTTTTAACGCTAAGTACACCCACTGACTAGTAGTTTTTTTAAGAAAAAAGAAGTAATTTGAAACCGATTAAGCAGTATCGTAATTATGCAAAAACATATATAAACGTTCTTGGTTTTCTGGTGATGTTTATTATTATTATCACACAAAGGCGGATCGAGGATCTGGTGAAGGTCGGATGTAGGCAGCGGAGGATCTTGTGAAAGGTTTATGTGATAGGCATCAGACATAGCGTATCGGCTGATGATAAACTGGAAGCAAAACAAACATTTGAACCGATTTCTGAATACACACAAGCAATCCACTCCTTTTTTGGGTCGTCGGATAAATATGTAAAAACACACATTGTCGCATGAAATAAAATCACAACACCGAACGCAATCATTGGGGACTCTAAAAATTTCCGCAATTCGGGAATTCATTCAGCAAATAACGACAATAAATAGCTCAAAATGGCCGCTGAATCGGCGCTAAATGAAAAATTATGCCGTAAAGCGTCCAGCGAGTAATTTTACTTAGTTTGGTATGCAGTTTACAATTTATTGCTGCCTATTTATTATAGGGGGGGTGGGAGAGGGTTAAGCTGCGAATTAACTTATTCATGAGAGTATACCATTCGTTGAAATATATTTTTAACATCTCTTACCGAAAAGAGCTGTGACAAACTGTATGTCTATTAGCATCGTAGGTACCACTCGGCTAAACCGGTTTTTAGTCAAATATCTATTTCATTAGTTTAACAATTATAAGAGTTTTGTATTTATCAATAAGGGAAGTTTAAGCTTTCATTTAATGATTCTTAATTTTAATATAATTTCCACGTTTCCCCATATCGAACAACACGTCGATTATTTTCGTATTACCTACAGTTAATGAGGCGAAAATGATTTACGATCTGTTTACTGCACCAGCACACTTTATGCCGAAATAAATACCAGGTCCAATAAAATTTCACACATTTTAAATATATTAATGTTGCCAGGATTCCCTTGCGACTATCGAGCGGTAGTACACTAAAGTTACTGTCATCATGGTTGGTGGACACTGTAGTTAGTAAACTTACCGAGGTAACGAGACGAAGTATGATGTAATGACGCCATAACTCGTTTCTATAATCATCACCAATATCATATCATTCCCATCGGTGCGTATAGATCATTAACTAGATACCAGTTTCATAGCTAAAAGCCCTATTTTGTTAGATACCTGGACAGAGAGTTGAATACCAGGAGTTCACACCATGTGCCAATATACTGAATTCTAGACCATTTAGCCGGACGATTTTTGTTCTGTTTAACTTGAGTTTTGAGGTGAAGTATAGGTGGATAAGGGCAGTAGTATCTTCTTCAGCCATTAAGCAGTAATGTCCACCTTAACTCCAACATGAGAGAATTCTAGAATTATTAAAGCAAGGATGGCAGTAAGGACTGAACTTGTTGATAGAAGTAAAGAAGAATGATGTTATGTTATTTTATGTTTGATGATATAAAATTGCCGTTACCTGATGATACGCATGCGCATATCAATGAAGCGATAGTTAGAATGTTTACACAGCACCATATTGTGCATGTCGTGATGGTACCTATCGAGACGGTCTCCGGCAACAGCTACCACCCACCATTCAATTAATACCCCAAAACAAACTGATGTGAATTACATTCGAAATAATCTGTACCAATTAGATTCACCCCAAAATTACGAAGGCGTGTAAAACTGAAGAATCCCAACAATCTATCACTGTCGCTGAAAATTTCACCTGATCAATAAACGACACGGATCCCCGCCCTAAGTAAATTACAACTTTCATTATTAACGGATCCCTCCGCGAAAGTATAACTTAAGTAATGGATTGCGGCGCCTGAGCGAGCGCTTGCTAACGGGGGAGAGAGAACTACTCGATGCATAGTGCTAGCGAGTTCATTTGTTCCCGCGGCACACTCACTTGATAGTGAGTGATAAGCACAGAAAAACACTAAAAACTCTCTTTACCCCTTCACAAGCTACAAATTACAAACGGGAACGCAGTAATGTTTGCACACTACTTTTTGCGACAGGAATAGGAGCAGCCATCGCTAAGTGAAATATGAAGATGCTTACATTAGAGACATCTTTTCAAATATAAATTCAATCTGCCTTAGTTCTCACATTCAAATTTTACCAGGTGGTAGTTCTCTGTTGCCGGAGACCGTCCGGGTGAGTACCACCGCAGCTCCTATTTCAACCGACAAATAGTAGTGTGCGAACATTACTGTATTCCGGTTTGAAGCGCGCTGTAGCTAGTGTAATTACTGGGGTAACGAGACTTAACACCTTATGTCTTAGCGACGAGCGCAATGTGGTGCAGTGTGTACCATTTTAACTAGCACCACGTTGTCATGGGCAAGCGTATCACTTACCATCAGGTGAACGTCTTGATCGTCTCGTCGCAAAGAGGTATAAAAAAAAAAACTTCACCAGTCTTACCAAACCTAACTGCCCAAACACGAATGTCGCGAGACGTAGTCCCCCTTTTTTCATTTTAGTTTTTAGAAGAGTCAATGCAATTACTATTTTACTAACAAAATGTTTGTAATCACAATTATTTTTCCTCAATATCTACACTTAAACGTAGATATACGAATGCCAATAAACAACCGATGCGTCTGTGTTAAGCAACATACACCGCTCGCACACACAGCTCCGCGCGCACAAATGAAACAATTTGTTTATATAAAAAAGCTTCAGGTAACCTTTCCAATTGATTAAAGTGGATTGTATTGTTTATTTGTTTTTACTTGGATAAATGATAAATACCTTCGAAATCAGAGAATAGGCGTGTTTTACTGGAACTCGACTCCGAATTCTTTTGTATTTATTAGCTAACAATACTGTAGTCTTGTATGCGGAAGCCGAGCGGCAGACATACAGACATAATTAATATATTCTTTTGTGATGTGTTTTCTGTATTCAGCAGAGAATTATCTCGAATAAGAAATATATCAAATCGTTTCCTCTCATTTGGGGTACGGTGCAACAGATCTTTTTTAACTCGAATCGATTTTAAAACTATTTATGTTAAGTTTTTCTTGTGTATAAGATATTCGCGGATATTCATCGTTGTCACTTTTGTTACAAATAACGTGCAGGCGTGTTTAACTTATTAGAAAGTATTCAACTTATCTGAAAAGTTATTAACGAAGGTGAAAATCTTGAAACCGTTTTTTAACTCAACAATTAACGACGAGTTATTGAAGCTACGAGTACACTTGAGACAATCGCTTGTCTTAAATGACTCACGTTCAGAAAACTCTAAGACGTCAGATCTTCCACAGTGAATGATTATTTCTTTCGATTTTTCTATTAATTGATTCTTCAACAGTTTAATATAAACTTTTGAGAGTTTTTTTATGTTGGTTATAGCAATTGTTTCTCTATCTAATGACTATTAAAGCTTTTTGATCTTTAATTAATTTCACGTTACTTAATATTGGATATATAAGTATTTTTCATTTATATTGTAACTTAACCTTCGGTAATATTAGAAAGGAATGTGAACAAAAAATATCTTGATATTTAGCAATTTACTGTCAAAATATTTTTGTATAAATATTGTAACTTTACAATAGTAGTGAGCAAACATTACTGTGTTCCGGTTTGAAGGGCGCTGTAGCTAGTGTAATTACTGGGGTAACGAGACTTAACACCTTGTCTCAAGGCGACGAGCGCAATGTGGTGCAGTGTGTACCATCTTAACTAGCAGCACGTTGTCATGGGCAAGCGTATCACTTACCATCAGGTGAACGTCTTGCTCGTCTCGTCGCAAAGAAGTTTAAAAAAAAATATAAACTACTTGCGCCTTTAATTAGGAGACTACATTATACAGTCTAATATAAATTTACTTTATTTAATTATACTTTGATGTAAAGTTATAATTAATTACTCATTAATAGTCCAACTGATATATATATATGTGGGAAAAGGTTAAGGTGTTATTATTTATGCCATTAAAAAAATAAAGAAAAGACGCCAAGTTTGACAGAGAACATTCGAGTGCTCAGAGTGATGGAACGTGATTAAGATGAAAGACGTAATGTAAAATTAATGTAAAGAATAATAAAGATTTGAGAGCTTAACCTGCTTCTTTCGCATTAAAACGATCCCACATATATTCGTATAATAACAATATATTCAGGCTGACTGAACAGATTCATATACGTGATACATAAATAAACAGAGTTATAATAAGAAAAAGTTTCGTAAGTTTCCTACTAAAAACTTACTTCCACTTTTTACTTCAACGAAGTCCTTCTCTAAGACTTCAGGTAATTGATGGAAACATAACAAGATCGAAAGGTAAAACAATTATTTATACTTTGTGTGTCTCACCAATTAGATGAAGCGTTGGGGATGCTGGACTCGTGTATTTACACAGGCACGAATCACATTACACAGTTTCAGATTAATTCCACACAACGTTAGATTACAGTTACATTATATTTATTTGATAATTGTTAAGATATAGGTACAAAAGATACAAGAAACTTTTGATGATTTTAAGGATGTACTCTTTGTTTAATAATCAAGCTTTTTGTCAGTAAACAGCTTGAAATGCGGGTTACTAGTTAGGATATTTATAAAACAACTAAATTGAACGCATCGCCATAAAAAATACGAGTGGGTTAAAGTCTCGACAATATTTTCACATTACTCTTTGGCAGTAATAAGTCTCGAAGTTATTCTATACTTTCCAGCAAGTGAATTCTGATTTTTTTTTCAGAATTACGTACAGTTCATGGAAACTTATACACCGACGGTTGTGCCCTCCATTCATCTCCCTCATACGGTATCCAGATCTTACATGAAACGCGTGTTGGAGCACAATCCTTGGAAGTCGGTTTACAATCATCGATCGGCAGTAACGGATTCCAGCGTCCGATTCAAGTGAACTTGCCGACTTAGTGAATAAAAAAAAAACTTTTATAGACGTTCGTGGGAAGCAGTAAAAGAGGTGTTTATTGAGAACTCTCTTTTTATATCAAACACAAGCCGTTAAAATGGCGGAATGGTATGAACTCTTTATAGGTTCGCAGTAACCTTTAAAAAAGCCTTATTTTTTCTTTCTAAATATATCTATAAATCCACTGCATGTTATACAATATTATTAAAAACTCATCAGAAAGAAAAGGATTCAATAAACAAATTTGGAGTAGACAGGAAGAAAACTAAACAGAATTTCTGAGATGTAAATCATTATTAAACGGTTGAACCGCTTAGTAACTAGAAACAGCCACGACTGATTTATTGCTTAGTCACTACTACAGCGCTTACTTCTACAGCCGATCAATAGTCTTCTATTATTACTGTATTCTTACCATAGCTTTACTAGGGTTACAAAGTTTACCATTTTATATTGCGAAGAATGATATCCAGTTATGTGTAAACATCCTAATTAATTGTTTATTGTTACTTGCTTACAGCATGACGTCACCACCACACCGATGTTTAAACACTTCGTTGAATAAAAAGTAGTTGTAATTGTACTGCAAAAAATATCTGAAATAATATATTGTATGGAAATAAGTTACAGTAACATGTAGGTGGAAACAAACATGAGACTTAAGTCCGCACATGTATATAGAGACACATTCTTCTTCTTAGTCGTATTTCCTCATGACTGAGGGTCGTGGTCATCATGTGTCGTGAAACACACGACGACTCTCTTGGCGGTTATAATGGAGTGGTGTTGCCATTGCCTTCTCCATTTCACATACTAGTGCGAGCACGGATGGTCACGACATAGATATGCAGGTTTCCTCACGATGTTTTCCTTCACCGTCAAAGCACGTGATGTTAGTTGGTGTTTAATGCTAACTGCACATAAATTGGAAAATTCATTGGCGCATGCGGGATTCGAACCCGGTACCTTCGCATTGGAAGGCCGGCGTTCAAACCACTAGGCTATCACGGCTCTAGAGACAGTACACATTTAAAACAAAATTAACAGGAATAGTAAAACAATGATTTATTTTATATTACTTACCATCGTAAGCAACAGTTACAGAAGTAAGTTAATCTCTGAGTAATGCCTCCGTCTTATGCTGAAAAACTTAGCGGTGCGCTCAAGTACAAATTTAAAGGGGTTAAAATTCTGGGAGACGGTAATGTATAACTGCTCGCCTCCGCATTGTTTTATAATAAAAGATATTAAAGCACTTTCCCCTCCACTTACTAACCCTCTCCCCTCCTATCCGAATCCGCTGTACAGTGCCCGGTCCGAAGGAAGTGGGAGATGCACGCCAAGGATGCAGCGGAGCGTCTCCTCACTGTTATGTTTCATCTTCAGCGTCTGAAAATTTGGCGTTCAGAATATAAATGTTCCGTTTATGCAGATAGAAGTCCGGCGCGGGTTCGCTGGTTTTTAAAATACACACAAAGCATTGCCTCTTCGCGTTACGTACGAACAAATAAACTTAGTACGGAGATTTTAAAGCTTATTTATTTAAGTTTACTGGTTATGGTAGAATAAACTCCAATCGTTTCATACGATAAAACTGCACCAATACGATCACAATTATATTGTACTGTTATTATAATTTTACTGTTATATATTTTAACATAAATTGCCAATGCGCTTACGGTATTCAAAAATCACAATATATGTAGACAAACGTCTTTTCTCTCTCGCGTCTACGCGGGCAAATGTCCCCTCCACTTTTTTTCATATATCAAACCAACTCGAAACCATCCCCAATTTGGCCGCTATTTTATTGACTGTGTTACCAGTAACATGCTTAAAGTAAAATAAAACTTTATTTATATTGTATTCACTAGGTGGTAGGTCTCTGCCGGAGACCGTCTGTGTACCACCGCAGCTCCTATTTCAACCGCCAAATAGTAGTGTGCAAACATTACTGTGTTCCGGTTTGAAGGGCGCTGTAGCTAGTGTAATTACTGGGGTAACGAGACTTGACACCTTATGTCTCAGGCGACGAGCGCAATGTGGTGCAGTGTGTACCATCTTAACTATCACCACGTTGTCATGGGCAAGCGTATCACTCACCATCAGGTGAACGTCTTGCTCGTCTCGTCGCAAAGTAGTATAAAAAAAATATTTATTTTTAATTGTTTATATTTTTTTTTAAACGTTTCACTTTGTAGATTGCCTAAGTGAGTACCATCACGGCGCTTTCTTTTATTTCTATGCAACTATTCATTTCAACATAATTCATAAATTCCACAGATTCTGAAAAAGACGCTGAAAAGTCTGATGCGAAAATAATCAATTATTTGAGTGCCTTTTTTTATACTACTTAGCGACGAGACGAGCAAGACGTTCACCTGATGGTAAGTGATACGCTTGCCCATGACAACGTGGTGCTAGTTAAGATGGTACACACTGCACCACATTGCGCTCGTCGCCTTGAGACGTAAGGTGTTAAGTCTCGTTACCCCAGTAATTACACTAGCTACAGCGCCCTTCAAACCGGAACACAGTAATGTTCGCACACTACTATTTGTCGGTTGCAATAGGAGCTGCGGTGGTACCCATCCAGACGGTCTCCGGCAACAGAGACCTACCACCTGGGATTATACTCGACTTCTTCTCGCATAAAAAGAGAGTCAATAAGCAAAACATTTTCCATGATCTGGTTGGCCTATAAAAAAATGAATACAACACACTAGTGGTGTATACATAGAATACGTTAACTGAAGTGCTTACACAACGCCAGCCCGTCTCTATCCAGCTAACGAATGTCCGAAGTTTCGACAAGATTTTATTTCGTTTTTGAAAGCACTCTTCGCGTCCGACCAATATGTACACGTGCTATGTAAAGAATATAAAACGTGTACACGTTGACATACAAACAACATTCAATTATTTTGGATTATACTTTTTAGTGAATATAGATTAATAAAATCTAGTAATGAAGCTAATGATATAATCATAATATTACATATACGACTACCTCAATACAGCAACGTTGTTGGTGAATTTGAAAAACTTATCATTGTCCAAACAACTTCGTGTTAGGAGACAATCCAGTCAAGCTTTTTAACATGATTTTGATCTAATCTCTCTTGCTGCCGACCCTTCGTTATATATATGGTAGTATCGCTTAGCTTTCAGCGAATGATCTCGTGCGATGTAATAAAAATGGTATAAAAGAAACCGCTGCGATTTTTCTTATTTATTTGTGGCCACCTGTATTCATTTAAGATCTGCCCGCGGATAGGGAAAGATGTTTCGTAGTAATCAAGCTATTTAAATATTTATACGAACTCGGGAGAAACTCTATTTGTAAGTAGAAAGAAAAATACAAAATATACAAAGATGGAACATATTTATAATGAATGATTTTAATGTTTTGAACCAAAATTGAAGTGATACGCATTTTGCTGTTAGATAGGGTGAGTATAGTACATAGTTTAACCGAGGGCTGTAGTATAACGTAACAAGTTTTAAATGGCACTGTTGCGTCTAAAGAATTTTTTATTAGTATCGATAGTAGTCCAGATAAGTCTTTGAGAGTGAATAAGCTTTTTCTGGATCAGAATGGACCCGAATAACAAAGTACAAATAAAGACGAGAAAATATTTAGAGGAAGCATTCGTCGAAAAGCAAGCTGTTTGGAAATAAACAACTAAATGCTGATAGTGTTGTTATAATAGAATATCTCAAGAGAGCATAACGAGATAGGAGCCAAGTTAAATGTTTAGCTAAACTAAACACTTTCTCAATCGAATGACATTTCAAATAAAAAAGATCAAAATCGATTTAGTTATTTAGAAGCTACTGTACTGTGCCCCAAACTCTCTTCTTGCTCGGATTCAGTAAATGAATCCTTTCCAACGTATTGCGGAAGAGCATTCTAGAAATGGGTCATTGCATAAAAAATTCTTCGACGAATCAGGGGACTGACATAAATATTTGAAATATCGCCCGTTGTGTCTCGGAGTCTTTCATTTCCGGTCCAGTTCCGAGTCATTTCACTTCGAGGGCGGCTGAAATCTCTTCGGCTCTTTTATGCGAGTCGATTTATATTCTGTATTAATCACAGGCATGTTGTCCTGGTGTTGTGATGTCTGTTCAGCGAGTTCCGAGTTCGGTTCTTAGTGAAATTGTATATCTGTGTAGTCCTGATTTATTAGGTTTAGACGATGGCTATTAATGGCTACACTGATGGCTGTGGGAGGATCTTGAACAACTTGTAAGCTTCTCATAAGGTGGATCGACGATCTGATGAAGGTTTTTTGAAGCAGGCACCGCTTCATCAAGATGTTATTAGGTAAATTGTAAAGTTAATTAGATAATTTTTTAGACTGTAAACTTTATTACATTTAAGGACATTATTAATTTAACAAATCCCTTATCACTTAACTCATTTCCTCATGATAATATACTTATTACTTCTTCAGTTAAATCCCTCAACTTTGGGTGGTGGCATTAACATCTGTTTCATTCTTGAAGCTACTTCGCCAATAAAAGATACGGTTGTAGTTAACAAAGATACCATTTACAAGTTAAATTCCGCTTTAATTTTTACTTCCGTTCAACGAAAGAAAGAACTTGCCGGAAGCATGACTCGCAGGTTACATCTGTTTGTTCGCCGACAATGAGTCCACGTTCCTCGGAAGTTGTATCGATCTATTTCTATTTCCTTTCAGATTTATCGTCAACGTATTGCGTAAACATAATGGATATATTGCCGATGTTGCGATACAATCTGTTTACAGCTAAGTATAAATTGTAAATAGATGTGAAGTTATTAACATGTACTAGCGGTGCGTCTAGCTTACTGGACGAAGTCTAGATAGGCATAGCTGCATCCGTTTCATAAGAAAACCTTTGTAAATATTATAAAATGTTATAAGTACTATATTCTAACAATAACTGAACGTTTTCTACATTTATTGCGTAAGGAATTAATCAGACAACGATAGTTAACTTAGTAAGGTTTCAATGAAGACGAAAAGAGTTTTACAAGTTATCTGATAAGTGAACCACCTGAAAGTATAACAGTTTGTTAGTAGTTAAGAGGAAACAAGAGTTATGAATCATTTGTTACTATTACTTCGTCGAGTTATGTAATAGTCTGGATTATTACATCCTGCCATCAAATAACAATATAACATATAAACTTGATAACCGTTCAGCTAAATTTCCATTTCATAATCTAACTTGTTTTAGTTGTTAAGGTATATGAAGATCAAATAAGCATACACTGATAATGTGCTATGTTGAACTTCTCTTAATATTATTATTCACGTTCAAAATGTATTATTTAGTTTAATTATTTGCGGTTTCAATATTGTTTTATCATCAACAATGAGGTCTTGATCTCAATTATAAAAATTGTTAAGAAAAAATGAGGGTGCCGATGTGGATTCGACAAAACTCAAACACAACTTGTGGGCTCGGATCGAACTTGGACCTCCATGTTATGCGGTAAGCGGTTATTCCTTTAAAAGCTTTTCCGCTTATATTTCGAAACCACATCCCGACTATTTATGCAGTTATAAAAGTAAAACGCGACCATTTTCGTCGACAAGTTTAAATTAATTTAGCGCGCCTTGTTACCGCAATAAAAAGGCAATATGGCTTTAGAGCAAAACAGTTGATTGTATTTAGATGAAGCTATTTATTATTTCACTTTGCGAGCTACTTTGAAGCGAAAGCAGACTGTACATAAATTTAAACGTGGCTTTGCATTTTAAAGCGGCATCATCTCGCAGCGCCGCTGAGAGAAAAATCAATCTTTGAAAAAACAAAGCGATGTTTATAAGTCTTTTAGTGCGGCATTAACCTTACCCCGCTTTAATGTTGTTTATAACGAATATAAAATGTTCTTTAATAACATATATTGAAATCACAGATATTTAAACATATAAACATTATATACTATACGTCGGCTAACCGCTTGCTTGTATCACGGAGGTTCAGGTTCGATTTAGAAACAACATGGTGTGGAGCATCGTCATAGCCACCTACATACTACACTCATGTATTTAACCACACTAAAGAACCATAAATTCGTTATACAAAGAAGGTCGTAAAAATTACTTCTTTAATTTAGAGGAGCACTAAAGTTATTCCGCAACTAAACAACGAACCCCGCGCTCAACTTCCGCTCCTCCGAGCAGCGCCGTATGAACGTCACATGTCACAGGGGGTATATATAAGAATCTATCTTCCCCGTCCCTGAAGTCGTACGGAGTAGAGCAAATATAACATGAAACATTTTTGCGAGTTCTGTGTAAATATTTAAGAAGGATGATTACTTGAGACTCCGCCGTATCTTCAAATTTCTCGCCCCCGGGCCTCTCTTAGCTGAGCACAGGTAATCACGAATGTGACGGGAAAATTGTTAGACATAACAAATTTTGGGACTCTATACAAACGTCGCAAATGAAGCTGAAAAGTTGTTTATGAAATTTCACAATTATCCTAACAAGAGCATTAATTAAATGTACCAATGTTTGGGTTTTATTTTGTTTCTTTGTTACAATAGAGATGTTACTACGGTGTGATAGTAACGGAAGTCACACTGTCTTGTCTTTTTTGACTTGTTTATATGTTTAGTAAAATCTTGATTTTTTTTAAATTCATAAAGTATTATACGTAAAGTCTAGTTGTGACAATATTAAATCGATTATCGGTTTTATCGCGACGGAATCTACTAATGTCTTTTTGCCGTATTTTAATCAATTTGTAAATTTTTATAATAAACAAGAACAACAAAACTATAAACTTTACTCCCGTCTAACAATGATGGTGAGGATATTGTTACACTATTAGCGATGGTCGCTGTTCAGTATAGCCTAAGTTTTGCTAGTGGGTTTTTAAACTGTGGCAATGTGACAAATTTGTGTGAAATTTGCTTTAGCTCGCGGTCGGATCGCGATTAAAACGGTTACAATTAAAATATATTGATTGAGTTGGATACCTGAAGTTATTGTACACAACACAAAGTGCAGTGTAAAGCGGACTGGGATATCCCGCAGCAGTCGACAGCAGTAATCCAAGGTACATATTTATTACTTTCATGTATTTATATCTAGATATCTCGTTCCGCACATCGCGGACGTCGCAGACACTTTTACTCAATATGTCAAGAATCATAACAACACGTAACTCAGAAGAATGTGCATACCATCCAAGTTGCTGAAATGAAAATGTTGAGGTGGATGTGCGGCGTAACTAAGCTCGATAGGATCCGCAACGAATACGTGCGTGGTAGCCTTGGTGTGCGACATCGCCGACAAGATGCAAGAGAGTAGGCTGCGATGGTATGGCCACGTAAAAAGAAGGCCGCCTACTACGCTGGCAATTTGACACTGCAGCTTTCCCTCCCCGGTTAAAGACCCTCAGGCAGACATAAAACAAGGTGGAAAAATGTAGTATCCAGAGACATGCGAGAGTGTCAAGTGAGTGACGACGATGTCGAGGACAGGGCGAAGTGGAGAAGAAAAGTAAAGAAAGCTGACCCCACCACCATATGGGATAATAGCTAGGAAGAGAGAGATGTCAAGAATCATAACACTAGTAGCAAAGCAGCGCCTTCCAAACGGAAACACGGTAAAGTTTGCGCGATACTGATTTGGAAACTGACCCTTCGGTGTTGGAATCAAACCCTGGATATCAGATATAGCCACACAAATTTTTCGCCGAGCTCGCGCTAAACAATCAGTACGTCTAATGCTTAACACAATAATAACGCAGGACGAAGTAATCCACCCCGTCGTGGAATTTATTGAATAATTGAATTAAGTTGGGAGGAGGCTTATTTAATCATAACTTAAAATTGGATCTGCCGGGATACGATAACGTTTTCTTTCAACAGAACAAAAACAGGAAATTTATTTTTCGCCCCGACTTAAGCAATATGGCTTTATCAAACTGAATCAAAACATTAAGTGATTTATAAATTGTTAACTGAACCGACGCTTACGTTTCTCGAGACTTTACTGCGTGTAGTAACTTTGTCTGTACTTATATATACATAAAACTTCATGGTCTTTTTGTTATATTAAAATAAGACCTTGTTGAATATTATCACAATTATATATTTAGAAAAAAGTGTGAACATACACTAAACTATGATGTAGGTTAACAAAACTAATTGTTACTACTATCAGTAGAATAAATACAGTCTGTAGTTTTTATAAATATGTATAGATACATTATTAAAACATGTAGTTGTGTATCCATTTGTGTAGTTTTAATGATTCTTCATTGGTAGGTAAAATATAAGAAATCCTATAAAATGCTACTATTCCAGTTTTTTCATCCTAAAATGTGAATGACAGTTTTTGCTTTTCTTTAAAAATTGTATTTGTTTTAGTCCCCCTTTGATTTCAAGTATTAGTATATTTAAGAAAATCTTAACTTATTTTCAGTTTGCACCCGTTAAAATGTAGCTACGTAATTGCTACGCCGTAGCGGATTTAAGTGATAAAGTTAACTGGAAAGTGTTTTAAGACAGAAAATAATATTTCCGCTTTCACTATTTATTGATACACAGTGCGAGAGGCTTCGGTAAGATTTCAAAGCGCGTGTGAAGAAAATATCTGAATGTTATTTCTAATTTGATCGATATTTATAATTTCCGTAAAGCAATTTTGTTGTGAAAGAATTTGTGAGAGTACCGAATAGATAACGTGAAGCGAAACAGGAGATTGACTAGTCTCCTCGGCGGCAGAAGATAATGAGTAGACTTTAGTAATATAGAATTAAGAAATATATGTATTACATAATTTTCGTTTGGAGATTTTATATAATGAGGCGACAAAGCCATTGTGAAGATGTATAAACATCCTTAATAAAACATAGTAATGAGCTTAGCTTAGTTTTACTAGCAACTCGGCTATTGAAAGTTGTTTACATGATAATATAAAGACATTTTGATATATCTATAGAAGGGCGCTGTTTATAATAAAAGTAAAAAAAATATGATTAATTTAAACCCATATTTCTTTCTACAAAACTAACAATTGTTTCAATCATTTATTTTATACCACCTTTTAAATAAATAAAAACGTTTCAGCCGTTTCAGATATAGCCCCGCGTTAAATTTACAACGCTCATCTGCGTCGGGGCGCAGAGTAAGTTAACTTCCTGTTAATCGCAAGTTCCGAACAAGCGGAGATAAAACACAAATACTAATGAATCCTGTTTCGCATAACTCACCCTCGCGGACCCCATCTCAAAAGGGTCATGTTGACGCAACGCAAAGTAGTGTGGCGTGTGTCAGTAACAGATGTGTGCTCAGGGACCCACGGGGTTATCTTGACTCCGTGACTTGGGGTCAGAGGCCGTCGCGTCAGAGCGATGCCTTGTTTCCGATTATTTTTCTCACTTCCTCTATTTAATTAACTTTGCCTTTTTATCACTTAACACATAACCTATTTTTTAAGTAGATTGTTCTTGTTGGATATAGCCAGTTATTATATTATTAGCCAGCCCCACACGGTCACAACGACGCCCCACGCTCTTACGTGTTCCCCTTTGTAAGTCAAATTATAGAAAGCATTCGTTTCTCAATAGATCCTCAAAAGTGTTTAATTAATTGGTTGACCTCGCTGAACTTGATCTCTTTGCGACAAAAACACACACTGAAATCTTTATTAAGCAAGCACTGGTTCGAAAACTAGCTAAATCAATCAAACGACAAAATATGTTCTTCATTATAACTAAAAAGCTGCAAAGAAACTGTGTAAACAAGCAAGTTCTACCAAGAAACTTATATGTGAAAACGTGTAAATGGTGCTAAATTATTATAATTAGAAATTTAATATTGTATGTTCATTGTCACTGTTTGTTTTCAAAATAAATTAAAAAAAAATCATGCTTCGGTCATGTATGTGGTACTGGTGGTAGATTTTATCAAATAGTTATATCGCAGTGATACGTATCTAAATGGATTCGAAAAGTACCATCCGTATACCACATTTCATATATGTAATGTAACTTTATTATTACGTAATAAAAAGTGTTGTTCTGTCAGTGGCTGCGTTCAGCTCCGCATCAAGAGTGTAGATGTATCTCGTAACCTGTTTGCTTTTCAGTAAATTTGCGAAGCGTGTTGTCTCAAGTGAGCGGCGTATCGATTGTAAGGCGATGCCTCAACAAGATATGCCACGCACCGCGCTGCACCCTGTACATCACGTCATTGCTTTTGTTTCAGACCCTACCCGGGGTCCCGTTCAAAACCGATCGGTTCTAATCGATTGATAGGCTTTGAAATACGCTCATGAAATTTTAAAATCATGTGAAAAATGGTTTCTTAATATATTCATATCGTACCTGGTAATATTTTTTGTTTAAATATGTTATTTACTTTTTTAATGAGCCGTGATAGCCTAGTGGTTTGAACGCCGGCCTTCCAATGCGAAGGTACCGGGTTCGAATCCGGCCTGCACCAATGAATTTTTCAATTTATGTGCAGTTAGCATAAAACACCAACTAATATCACGTGCTTTAACGGTGAAGGAAAACATCGCGAGGAAACCTGCATATCTATGCCATGACCATCAGTGGTCAGACTAGTATGTGAAATGGAGAAGGCAATGGCAAACCACTCCATTATAACTGCCAAGAGAGTCGTCGTGTGTTTCAATAAAAACATGATGACCACGACCCTCAGTCATGAGGAAATACGACTTAGAAGAAGAAGAAGAATGTTATTTACATATTTTACTAAGTAGTTCTCAAGTGGGTTTAAGTATACACTTGAGAAACACCTGTGAAATGTATATTAAATTCTGTTATATCCTGCTCATAACAATAAGCTGCTTATACTGCTTTCTCAGTACCACCAAACATGTCTTAAAGTTTAACTTTCGTTACTGTAGTATTTATAACTTGATTGATTAGGAACGACACATCAGAACTTAGTACCTAAAACAATAACACCGTATTAAACTTAATATACTATACTTCTTGATGGTAATCAGTAGCAGACGGTCTCCTGCATATGAAATCCATAGCTTAATAAAGAAGTAGATCTGAACTGGCTACATCGACAAACGGACAAAAGTACGCTACGAGTATACACAAGCGAGTAAGTTATCGAAACGAGAGTGACTCGAGGATGATCACCCGGCGAGATACGACACGTATTTCATCTGACTTTGAAAAACTTAGATTTTGACTTATAACCGAAGAATAGTTATATTTATTCGTGGATATTTTCTCTCAAATAATCACACGGGAAAATAAGAGGCGATGGTTCAGTTATATTGTTTAATTTCGTGCTACAAGACTCAAAGATGTTTGGATTCGAACCCCACTCAGCCCGATGAATAAACAGGAAATGGATACACTCCTACTAACTCGAATTCTTGGTAAAGTCTCGTTTGCTCAGTATAAATAGATTATTTAAGTGACAACACAAAGTTTTGGTTCTGAATACTCTAGCACTAATAATTGAAGCCGAAACACAGCAAGCTTTGCCAACAGATTTACAATATGATTGTGGTAGCTAGCTAGGTGGATCATAAGAAACCCTACCACTAGATAAACTCTGCAATCGGTCCCGGAACAGAACCCGGGATCTTCTAGTTACTAGGCAAGTGGAGCTCTCTTAATCCGGAGCTTCAATTATTTCTTCCGTTAAGCTGTTGTATATTAAAATTACTGTGTTACGGTTTGATATTAAAATAAGTGCTACGAGACAAAATCTTCAGTCTTTTTTATTGATAATTTTTACTTTTTTTTTGTATACTACTTTGCGACGAGACGAGCAAGACGTTCACCTGATGCTAAGTAATACGCTTGCCCATGATAACGTGGTGATAGTTAAGATGGTACACACTGCACCACATTGCGCTCGTCGCCTGAGACATAAGGTGTTAAGTCTCGTTACCCCAGTAATTACACTAGCTACAGCGCCCTTCAAACCGGAACACAGTAATGTTTGCACACTACTATTTGTCGGTTGAAATTGTCACTGCGGTGGTACCAGCAGTAACCAGGTGGTAGGTCTCTGTTGCCGGAGACCGTCTGGGTGGGTACCACCGCAGCTCCTATTGCAACCGACAAACAGCAGTGTGTATACATTACTGTGTTCTAGTTTGAAGGGCGCTGTAAGATAGTAAAATTACTGGGGTGACGAGACAACATCTGCTATCTCAAGGCGACGAGCGCAATGCGGTCCAGTGTGTACCATCTTAACTAGCACCGCGTTGTCATGGGCAAGTCTGTCACTTACCATCAGGTGAACGTCTCGCTCGTTCCGTTACTTTACCGAACAAAAAAATTGTGTAAGGAACAAACGCAATATGATGCTGTGTAAACATCCTAATGATCACATTATTACAAGCAGACGTATTAATAACTATTGTCATTAGTTTATATAAGTGAAATCAGCATCACTTAATCCGTACTCCGATGTACGTCAAATGGAAACCTTTTATATTTTTTTAAGTATCATTAAAAGAACTGAAATTAGTAATTTCTATAATATGGTACTTGACCTATTCTAAGTCTCAAAATTATATTAGAGTTAAAATTGTTCGCTGCGAGTGTTCGGAGGTCTTGTGTAGTTTCGCTTGTAATTAGGAACCTGTTGTGAATTTTAAGACAATTATCTTTAATAAGCGATTTGCATTTACAAAACGTGAAAATTTCATTACATTAACGCTTCTCATGTGAATTGTTTACCATTGTTAAAATAGAGGTACCTTGGACTCTAACAACTTTTAGGTGGGCTTGGAATTGGATTAGGGACTCCAGTGTCGTCGTCGTAGACGGTTAAGCTCATAACAAGTTGTAAGTGATTGCAGTTTGTAAACACCATGAAGGACAGAGAGGGATTGACATGTTCTAACAACAGCATTCTTAGACATTTGGCATTCGATAACCCACAATTCGCTTGCGTGATTAATAAGTGTCTCGCCTTTTGTGTAAGTAGACCCAGCGTCCCAGCAGTGGGAACATTTGGAAGGCTGTTTGTAATTACTGTCGAGAGTTTGTCAGTAAATGGCGTGGTTGCCGCCGAGCCCACTCAACAAGAACAAAGCGTACAAAGAAGCGGACCCCGCGCCCTCCCCCGCACAGTCCGTCGCCTCCCAGAAAAATACTCGCTTAAAAGCTTAATTACTGAACTTAAGTGTAGGATCGTTAAATTAAATATTCAAATATTCTCCAAGCAGAACACTGATAGCGTTTTACTGGCTCTTTCTGTGTCCTTTCTCGATTCTCCCTTATCTCCGCCGCATTACTCGCGCGGGCGAGACCGGGGCTGAGGCGGAGGGGAGAGGGGGAGGGGCACTCCGTCCGAAACACTCGAAGCTCCTGTTTGTTTAAAAGCAAATTGTTACTAAAATTTCATACATCGCGCGTCGCTTTCATACAATATACATGTTATAAGTAATTTGCTCACTGGTGTAAGTGTAACTAGCGAATTTTTTTTCGATAGTCTCAAATCCAGCAAGTCGTTGACCCTAGTAGACGGTATATATATATATATTTTACCAGGTGGTAGGTCTCTGTTGCCGGAGACCGTCTGGGTGGGTACCACCGCAGCTCCTATTGCAACCGACAAATAGTAGTGTGCGAACATTACTGTGTTCCGGTTTGAAGGGCGCTGTAGCTAGTGTAATTACTGGGGTAACGAGACTTAACACCTTATGTCTCAGGCGACGAGCGCAATGTGGTGCAGTGTGTACCATCTTAACTAGCGGCGCGTTGTTATACAAGCGTATCACTTACCATCAGGTGAACGTCTTGCTCGTATCGTCGCATAGGAGTACAAAAAAGTTCGTCGCCTTGAGACAACATAACAAATAAAAGCTGTAGTAGTACCTAGACGGTCTCCGGCAAGAGACCTACCAGCTACCTACCAAACCTACCAGCTCCGATCTTAACGTTTACTGTTTCAACAATAAGCATTAAGCTTACCGTAAGAACAGTTTTATTGTCCATATAAAATGCACACGTATTGTTCAGCGGCGAGCACGCGCGGTGTACCGCGGTATGCACTCCGCACGTCCCAGATACGAGTCCATTAGGGGCCGTAAATCGGGACTACTACACGATCATCGAAGTGCAACGCGACTCATTACTCTTGCTTATACTGACCTTAAGGCTGCACTTAACTGGAGTTTTTCTCTAAAAGTATTAAGTTTGAAATACCAAGCATCTTGTTAGTGAGCTTGAAGGTACAAGACAAGCTAACAACTATATCAGACTAGGAATAATTACAAATATTGGAGCTGAGCTTATCCAGCAACAAAAAGTAATATACTAGAAACGGTTGTAGGATATTCAAAAAAATTAAGAATATTTGAACAGTAAGATATACAACAAGAAAAACCTTTTTTTTTATACTACTATGCGACGAGACGAGCAAAACGTTCACCTGATAGTAAGTGATACGCTTGCCCATGACAACGCGGTGCTAGTTAAGATGGTACACACTGCACCACATTGAGCTCGTCGTAAGACATAAGGTGTTAAGTCTCGTTACCCCAGTAATTACACTAGCTACAGCGCGCTTCAAACCGGAACACAGTAATGTTCGCACACTACTATTTGGCGGTTGCAATAGGAGCTGCGGTGGTACCCACCAGACGGTCTCCGGCAACAGAGACCTACCATCAGTACCACCTTAATGATAACTACAGCATCTTAGTATTCCAATAAATAAATCCTGACGTCCATTATGATGGAGACATTCGGTTAAGCACTTTATCATAATCAAAGTCAAAATTTATTAATTGAATTTATACAATCACTTTCAATAGATCGTTAATTGTTAAAGTCAAGTCGCAGCACGCCCTCTAAGCAGAAGTGACAGGAAACACAAAGTATACCAAAGAACGAACGGGTGGACAGTGATCACCATTGATAATAGTAAAAAGCTGAGTTTCCTTTATTGACGTGACAACGTCTATTAAATTGGTATAAGATAGGACGCGCGTGCTGTGAAATGTCCCGCACATAAGTGGGCGTGGCTTACGCCGACCGTTACAGAGTTTGATAAGTTGAATTTACATCAATTAATATTCCTCCTTGGTGATATAATTAATAGACGTTGTCACGTTAAAATACATAAGTGCCCTGCACATATAACCCAGAATTTTTAAAGAGGTTAAGAGTCCAGATTCATTTAAGACAAAACGTAGGTTACTAGATCATAGTAATGTCCAGTCGTGGATTTAGTGTGTAAACAATATTTAACTAAGTTCTTAACCACATTATACAAACAGCTTAAATACATTTATAAGTTATTTTTCTATACAAAAAATATTAAAGTTGTATAACATAATCTAGCATGGTTAAGACTGCAGTTAAGTTAAATGTTAACATGTAACCACACAACAATAAAATATACATTAATTTGTTGTTATCCTAATAAAAATATTTAAATACAGGTTGAGAGTTTCGTAGCTATTAAGTTATCTATAGTACTTAAACATAAACTTAGTTACAGAGAGCTAAATAAAAAATTTATTCAAATATCTCTCAAATGAGTATACAGATAAGGTTTAACTGGTCGCTTCAATTTATTTCTTGTCGTAACAGTTTTAATGTGGGTGGAAATCAATTTCGTTGTTCACTTTGTATCCTAAAAAAAATAATTTTAGTACTTCCAAATCAAGTATTATTATACTGTTACTTACATACTTTTTATTATACTTTAACAAATTCAAACTTATTGAGATTCGATACAGACGATAGCGCGAACTATTTTTGTGGTGGCGCCATCTATTGACTCTGTTGAAAACTTCTTGTAACAAAATATAATTTTACATTAAATAATGAGCGTGTGAATAACAAGTTATTTCGCACGGGTTTTCGCGTCGACGCTCTCCGCTGAAATTATCACACTGCAGTACAACTAATTAAAAATGTAATTTTAATGGCGCCGCAATTTGCGTGTTTACCGTTTTAATATATTAAATGCGTGCGAATTTGTAGTCCGGTAACGAAGCGTTCGAGATTCCCTGCACTTACCCAGTGTAATATGATCCCGGCTCTGTTGTTGTAACGGAAAACCTGGAACTGAAGCAATGGGTACATTAAGGCTGGTTATGTAACAAACATTTTATTTGTAGATGTTTTAAGGTTTGTTATTATAGTCATCATCAGCTGAAAAACTAAGCCCGCCTCTTAGATCTACATACAGATCCTTCCGGCGCTGTCTACATCCAGCGGTTCCTAAGCTGTATACCATACAATTGAAATGATTTCTTTGTTTAGGGGTACATTGTTGAGTTATAAAACTGCTCGGTTTCCGCTTTTATTTTAAGGTTAAAACAATAAAGTTAAGGGCTCGAGCAGACTTCATGATGCGCCGTAAACCATCAAAGGGCTCGCGCGCACCCATCCACACAGTTATTAACTTTAGATTGCAATAAACTGTATTGCGCTCGCTTTTACAGCGGAATTAGTAGACGTTAGAGTGTGCCGGGACAATTTCCATTTCCATACGCGACAACCGCCCTTAAAGCGTTCGGCTTTAGGGTAATATTCGCGGCGATGGGGGCGGCGAGGGGTGTTGTGTTTACGGCAATGTTTAGTACGATAATATCCCTTTTTATGAGGTAAAAATGACAGGGTTTACACATGAAGATATTTCAAGCTTTATTTTTTTTCTATTTGGCAACGATTTACATCGACGCTTTTCTAAAGCGTGTGCTCGGAGCTTCTCAGTACCCTCGTGTCGTAAAGTGCGCTTAAGGACCCCTCCTTCAATGAGAAGTCTGCTTTAGTCACGACCATCATATGGGCTATCACTTATTAAACTGGCCGACCTGCATGCCAAGCGTGCGGAGTGTGACAAATACCCTCTTTCAAAGAGGTCTGAAGGAAATTGTGATGCTAACGATACTAATAACGAATACTGATATTTGCGACATGAAGTCGTTTGTCTACGTCACATTTTTCATCGGAGGTTTGCTTTGTTTGATCAAACTTTTAAGCTAATTTTCGAAACTTTAAAGAAACATTAAATTCTTTAGTACTACTGTATAGTGTCCATCATGAACAGCCCTTTCATTGTTTCTACGAACAGAATACGCTCTGTCTTTCGAAAGAAGAGTGTCGATGTTATTGATGAGAAGTCGGTTTTCTCATGATGTTCTCTTTCGCCGGAAGCTCAAACTCGGTTAGAGAGCAGTATCATAGAGGAGAATAAGACCTAGAGAATGTAATAAGATAAAGAAGTAGAGTAGGAAAATTGGAAATGTGATATTAGATGGTAAGGAAATGTAAACTGTAATAGAAACTGTGATATTAGATGGTAAGGAAATGTAAACTGTAATAGAAACTGTGATATTAGATGGTAAGGAAATGGAAATGTATTGTGAAACAGAAATAAAAATAGAATAAGAAAAATGTTAATATAATAAGGAATACTGTAAAATTAATAAAGAAAGAATGGTGGTCAATTCATTAAGCGCGAAGTATGGAAGGGAAGGAATGGAATGAAATGAGAAGGTAGAGTTAAAACGGTATAAGAGATGATGCGTGACAAAGAGAATTAGAATGATAAAGAGAACAGGAATGGAAGAAGAAGTATGAAAGGTAGTAAAATTAGATGAAATATTTTGTAAACGAATCCTTGGCCCAAACGCACCAAGGGGGAACGAGTAATAAAAAAAAAAAAACTCGGTGAGAATCCTGAAACTGATCTATTACAGTATCGGTGAATAAACATTATATAAATTAAATAATTTTTCGCACAAAACTGACACAAATTTAATCAGAACCGTTAGTGTTCGGGCAAATAAATAGAAACAAAAAAAAAGCACTCGGTGCATTTCGCAATTACCCGAAACGTATATTAATCGGAATTAGTTCAGTTTATAGCCGGGCTTTATTGGGAATTGGTCGGATATTATGATATGCGATTACCGCAAGCTACTGCGTTTGACCGAAACCGAATGCGGAATATTTCATCATCAATTATATATTATAATCTACCATTTTTTATTACCTATATGCAGGAATGGAACTGTATGGAATGAAAGCAAAGAAAAATGTAAGGAGATAGCGTGAACCAAGAAGGATGGAAAGGAATTAAAAAGCCAAAGGAAAAACAATGGAAGGACAGTGTCAGAGTGACAACGGGAAGGATGTGATATAGAAAAGCGTGGTGGTGGTTGCGTGGATTCCTGGTTTAGATCACGAAGCCTAAATCCCACATATATATATATTTTTTACAGAAAAATATTTGTGTGGCAATGAAATATACGAGATGATCTTACTTGTTGTAGCATAGCAACCTGTCGTTGTATTACTTAATATGTTAAATCTCGTTACCCCAGTAATTTCACTTACTACAACTGTCTATAAACCAGTAATGTTTACATGTTACTGTTTGATGATCACCAGTCTAGATCGTCTCCGAACCGCGCAACCATCGGTTTTTCTTCTCACTTTTACTTCCTTCGGAAATTATCAATTATTGAATTATTATTCCGCCGAACAGTACAAATATTACTGTGTTCCAGTTGTCGCTAAAATAATAAAATTTCTTTAACGCATTTTAACATGTAACACTTTAAAAAGACATGCACGTTGTGACGTTGTGTGAACATCTTAACTTTTGCCTCATTATCATAACCTTTTGACAGCTGAACGATATTCTTAGCCCGCCTCTTTGTTAAATAAAAACCTTGATTTCTCACTGAAGACGGATGCGGTTTGTTTCGACTAAAGCTTTCTGTATCTCCATATATTTAATACTGAATCTCCTTTTCTTCTTTAACTTAACATTTTAGACAGTTCGAAAAGTTTCCAACCGAGTTTAAATGCATTCAGTGCTCGTGACGTCTTGGTAAAGAAGTTTTTTTTAAGTTTAGACGCTTGTCCTATTTTTAAATTGTACAAAGACGAGACATATTTACTTTAAAATAACTTATCCTAAATAAATATATTGTTTTTACAGTAAGCCTTTGATAAATTTTTGATTCGTCTGTCTGAATACACCAATTCTATAATGGCGGCGAATTTACAAAACGTAAGTGGTAGCTAGAAAACTCCTATCATTCCTCATCGCCATTTACAATTCCACTGTTACCTTTATGCAACATGCTTAATTTCAGTAGTTGAATTATATAGCTGAAAACTAAGCGGAAATTCTTGCATTTTCCGGAAACAAACGGATGTTTCCGCAGCCGCAGTGATCAAAATGGCGTCCGAAGATCTGCGCGCGCTGCGCCGGACGTGGTGTGAATTTAAACTATTTACTGTTTGCTGTTATTTTAATTTCTCTGTTGCATTTTTAACTTAACACAAAAAATTATAAGTTCAACGCGTGTATATGGCAACATTGTTGTAGAATCGTGTTCATTTTTAATTTGGTGAAAGGCCAAAGGAATTCGCTTAGCTATATTGCAACAAAATCGGTAAATCAATTTTTTTAAAATTTTGATTTATTCATTATTTTATAAGAAATTTTTGTTTATGTTCAGAACTCTGCCCATTTTCCCTTTATGGGTTATTTTTCATTGTACATTATTTCTGCACTACGCATAAAAAAATCTTTATAAATACTCTGCAGAAATACCAGCCCTGAACATCCTCAGCGCGCAAACCAAGTAAGCGAGTATAACTGAAATTGGAGGTTTAAATGCTGATTTATATGGCGGCCGGCGGTAAAGGCAAACATAGTGCGAAAACTGCACACAGCCTTAAAGTATTTTTGTAAGTGCAAAGTTTTAATTACTATAAACACTTGAACGGCGAGTTTATATGTTTTAATTAAATTTGAGAACGTCGCCGCTCGTCTAGCTCACGTGACACCTTGAAATTTCTGAGTTCGGTGTTGCCATACACTATTACCACAGATAATAAACTGTTATTATAAAATAATTCTTATATTGAATATTTATAAACAAAATAATTTTATGATTTCCTTATAATTATCAATAGATTGTTTTTTATTTTTGGATTTTTTCCTTTCAACTTGAGTTGGCTACTGAATCACCAGTTGAATATTATTTAGTGATGAAAGTCTATAATGAGTATGAACACCGAATGTATTCCGGTGAGTAATCATTTCACTTAACCCAATCATTTTCCAAAAAGAAGAGTTACCAACATTTCTACTCTGTTATTAAAAGCTTCCAGTTGAAATTTTACTGTAATTATTTTAACTATGTACCCAAAAATTAATTTTAAAATCTAGGCGCAATTTCACATAATCATAAGGAAAGTTTTCGCAATTAATTGAGGAAGCTTTATCTTAACAAGTTGTTCGTAAGCTCCTCGCAGTGTGGCAGCTTAAAATTCGCCAACTTTGCCTGCCTCGGATAGTAGGAATGTTTTATTTAAGCAACGGGTAAGTAATTACATTTTGTTTAAACATGTCGGCGGGCTCTTGACTTAGGCGATTTTTTTCCTATTTAACGAAGCACCGCAGAGGTACTTTCGCGTAGTTAAGTTTTACGACTGCTAAAAATACTGTGACCATAGTTATGTTTACATATCGTCTGCTACACTCCCGAACACATCTATCGGCCCACCTAGTGTTTAAAAGTTTTAACGGTGCCTAGCTAAAAATAAATGTTAGGTGGAGCAATAAGTTTTGATGCAGTTTTAAAGCTCATTTTTTGGTCAACCTCTATGTATGTTTTTTTTTTAATTTTGAATTCAGCATTATGAAAAAAAAAACGAAAATTCGAGTCTGTTCATTGTTTTCAACGACCCCGGAATGGAGAAAACTTATTATTTCGCAAAAGTTTGATTTTTTTTTTTTAAGTTTCCGATTATTGGTTCTTTAAAACGGCAAATCTAAACTGAGAGCCAGTTTTGACCAAAAAATATGGATACTCTGCCTGAAATTGGCGCCCAAGTTGTAAAACTTCTGCCGGCCAAATCAATTCGAAATTACAAAAAAAAATTAAAAACAAAAAACCTACATAGGGGTTGACCAATAAATCTGCTTCAAAACTGCATTAAAACTTATTGCTCCACCTAACATTTATTTTTAACTAGACACCGTCGAAACTTTAAACACTGGGTGGTGGGCCGATAGATGTGTCCGGGAGTATATTTCATTACCAATTTAACTGAATACAGAAACAGTAATGTATAGGCACAACTGGAAATAGAAGATGCGTTGTTGACTTTTAAGACAGTAAAAGAGGCTATGATACAATATTTATTCTACTTTAATAGTATTCTTGTTTAACATTTTTAATTAACAGACACGGGAACAAAGTTTCTCCTGCCTCAAAGTCTACCTCTTCTTACACTTCCGGTTGCACTTTCGCGTTGATCGTTCCATTGAGAGACAAAAGGTTTGAATTTTCTTACGAGTAATGCTTGAACGTATAACCTTAGTAATTTTGAACTCTTGTTTCTTCAGCTGGAATTTAAACTCTGAAGCGACTACCGAGGATATCAAGTGAACACTAAATCATATAATTTCCGCCTTTCCTGTAAGCGAGGAAAATATCGATAAATCTTATCATTAACGCAATATGCCTGGACACCGGCGCTACTTCCAAACTGAATCTTATCGTCAACGCAGTAAAGTTGACATCGGACCGGCCTTCGCGTCCGCGTGTAAATATTAAGGTTTCCGTATTTGGCTATAAAGTGCGGGAGCTCTTCTGTTTATTGCAAGAAGTTTACGCAAACCTTTTCATGTAACGTTAAGAGTAAGTTAACTAGAAAACTTTTGTATAGTGAATGGTTTTACGAGATTAGGTTGTTGCTCATTACTTATACACTCTCCTATAGAAAAGCTGAAAGTTTCAGAGCGAGTATATACGCTTTTATAAAATTGTTCGAACAGAAACTCTACATCATCTTTAATGACAAATAAATGACCATTCAAACCAACTTTTTGTTTATACAAGAACTGCTGTATCTCATCGCGGAATTCTGCTTATGAGCAGTAATATGAACTTTACTGTTCTAATGCTCGACGATGATCACAATCTGTTGTATAAAAATGCTTAGCAGTGACTTGATATAAGGTGAATGTTAGTACTGTCGTGTTGCGTGGTTGTAGAAATCTTGTCCACCAAAAGTGTATCGAAAATATCTTTTCAGGATATTTACGGGTGAAGACATACCTTACAATTTTTTTATTTCCTTTCTCTACGTTGTGGTGGTATATGCAGAAAGTAGTTTTTAAGTAATTTCGTTATTTTAAATCTTGTTATTACCAGTAATTTTTTACCTCGACGGACCAACTTGAATAAGAATAATAAATCATAAACTAATAATTTTTGGAAGGCACTCCGACTGAGACTACCAATATGTTGATTATTATAGTTATAAGCGAAGTGTGAACTACTACAAGTCTTTGGGCTATAATACACTAAGATATAGGTATAAGTATAAGGTATTACCAGGTGGTAGGTCTCTGTTGCCGGAGACCGTCTGGATGGGTACCATCGCAGCTCCTATTGCAACCGACAAATAGTAGTGTGCGAACATTACTGTGTTAGTTTGAAGCGCGCTGTAGCTAGTGTAATCACTGGGGTAACGAGACTTAACGCCTTATGTCTCAGGCGATGAGCGCAATGTGGTGCAGTGTGTACCATCTTAACTAGCACCGCGTTGTCATGGGCAAGCGTATCACTTACCATCAGGTGAACGTCTTGCTCGTCTCGACGCATATTAGAATAAAAAAAAAAGTAATTATATAAGCTACAGCGTCCTTTAAATCAAATCAGTCATATTCTCATTACTGTGTGACGATACAACTGCTGCTGTGGTATAAACGGTCTTTGGCAATAGAGAATCAGCTCAGTAGTAACTACATAAATCTTAGCTGTAAGCAGCTCAAATTTTTAAAGGTTGGCGTGTTCTGGAGCAATCGGTGATATCTACATCATATTAACACTAGACAAAACGTAAAGAATGATATGGACTCAAAAGGTTAGAATAAAAAAAAAGTAATTGTATAAGCTACAGCGTCCTTTAAATCAAATCAGTCATATTCTCATTAGTGTGTATCGATACAACTGCTGCTGTGGTATAAACGGTCTTTGGCAATAGAGAATCAGCTCAGTAGTAACTACATAAACCTTAGCTGTAAGCAGCTCAAATTTTTAAAGGTTGGCGTGTTCTGGAGCAATCGGTGATATCTACATCATATTAACACTAGACAAAACGTAAAGAATGATATGGACTCAAAAGGTTAGAATAAAAAAAAAGTAATTGTATAAGCTACAGCGTCCTTTAAATCAAATCAGTCATATTCTCATTAGTGTGTATCGATACAACTGCTGCTGTGGTATAAACGGTCTTTGGCAATAGAGAATCAGCTCAGTAGTAACTACATAAACCTTAGCTGTAAGCAGCTCAAATTTTTAAAGGTTGGCGTGTTCTGGAGCAATCGGTGATATCTACATCATATTAACACTAGACAAAACGTAAAGAATGATATGGACTCAAAAGGTTAGAATAAAAAAAAAGTAATTGTATAAGCTACAGCGTCCTTTAAATCAAATCAGTCATATTCTCATTAGTGTGTATCGATACAACTGCTGCTGTGGTATAAACGGTCTTTGGCAACAGAGAATCAGCACAGCAGTAACTACATAAACCTTAGCTGTAAGCAGCTCAAATTTTTAAAGGTTGGCGTGTTCTGGAGGAATCGGTGATATCTACATCATATTAACACTAGACAAAACGTAAAGAATGATATGGACTCAAAAGGTTAGAATAAAAAAAAAGTAATTATATAAGCTACATCGTCCTTTAAATCAAATCAGTCATATTCTCATTACTGTGTGACGATACAACTGCTGCTGTGGTATAAACGGTCTTTGGCAATAGAGAATCAGCTCAGTAGTAACTACATAAATCTTAGCTGTAAGCAGCTCAAATTTTTAAAGGTTGGCGTGTTCTGGAGCAATAGGTGATATCTACATCATATTAACACTAGACAAAGCGTAAAGAATGATATGGACTCAAAAGGTTAGAATAAAAAAGCGGTTGTGAATATGTTGCTGGGGGGTCGGCAGGGGGCGCTGCTCGCCGCCATAAATAACGCCGCGCCGCGGTCGCCTGATATATACACGCGAGCTGAACGAGCACAAATATATTTACGAGCAGTTATATTAGTTTTTACACAGACTCACTATTGTCTGCGACGTACAGACGGTATAAAGTTCCCGTTGTATTTTCCTTTCAGCTCTTGAAACGGTTGAAATGCTTATAACTTCTCATAATGAAAAAACCGTCACGTGCCCTAAAGTGTTTTGATTGCGTTGCTCTACTGTTTATGTTACTCACATATAGTGGTACTTAATCTCGATTTCTATAAAGTGTCTAAGTAAAGTGTGCAAATATTACTGTGTACCAACTTAGAGTTATATAACTACTGAAAGTACTGAAGTAATAGTATTAAGGCTCTAAAGCTTTAAGGTATATAGCGAGATTTTGTTTATTCATATTTTTATCTGAAAATATTTTGTTACAAGACCTTCGTTCAAATTTGTGACTTAAGAAGTTTAGAAAGTGACATTATTACATTAAAAACAACAGCCTGTACAAATAAATTTTAACGTCGTAGCTGAAAAACTACTAGCGCGAGATACGTCGTCTATAATTTGCATGTAGTAAATTATTCATATAAATGTTATTATTCAAAGGGGTCGGGTTTACAAGGAATAATAATGTACAGTGTATTCAGCTGACACGGGAGAAGAGTAAATGAAAATTGAAAGAGCGGTAGTTTTGATAAAGGCCATAGTAGTGTGCAATTGGACGGCGGCCAGAACGCATCCAATAAGTCGCTTCCGTTCCAATACCTAATGCCGGCTAATACATATTGAGTGCGCTCTTTATTCCGTTTCTCTTGCAAAAACAAGCGCAAACAGCGGACAGAGGCGAGGATTGTTTGTATGTTCATTTTATATAACATAACATAAATCTTATTGTGAACCATTCCTTAACTACTATCAAAGTGAGAGTCACAATCATGTGTCGCATGGCTCCGTAAGCAGTTCTCGAAAATCATAGAAATTGGAACCTGCTCCGTTTAGAGTTGTATAGCAAGTTACTAAAAGTTGTATTTAATATATCATGACTATTTTTTTTATTATCTATTTATCATGTTTACAAAATAAACATATGTAACAAAAACACATTAGTAATAATTGAAAAAAAATCACGAAGATTTGTCAATAATGCTAAAAGCTGTAAATTAAAATCTATATCAGTCATCGATCACACGTAATCTATATAATAAAAATGAATTACTGTTCGTTAGACTCGCTAAAACTCGAGAACGGCTGGACCGATTTGGCTAAATGTGGTCTTGAATTATTCGTGGAAGTCCAGGAAGGTGTAAAAGGTGAGAAAATATGGAAAAAGTGCCCGGAATATGGGAAAAACAACAATTTCTCTTTTCCATTAAAGTGACCAGATTTTTAAATACGCAAAGCGGGACAACTTTGAAGGTGTATAATAACGTAACATATTTTTTAATTATAACATAAGTACAATTTATAAATATAAAAATGTATAATATTTTATTCCTTGACATATTGCTATCTAATGAAATTAAAAAAAAAAAAAAAAAAAAAAAAGATTTGGAATGTGACAGTTATTTGTTCCTTTAAAATTATTATAGTAAATATAACTTATGTACTTTAATTATAACTTTGGCCACTCTTCTGGAACTCACTAATATTTAAATATTAGTTATTAGATGAATATATATATAGTGCTGAACCCCACACACCGCCCATAACCAGGGTGACGGTTCTGTTCAGATTTTTTTGCCCCGGCTATAAAATAGGCAGGAACAAAGAACATTCCAATTTTTTTGACAGAACGAAGTCTGTCTGGTCAGCTAGTATATAATACAATATAGTTTTCTATAGACACAGCTGGGTAAGCGTAATGAAATATTTTCAAGAAGGTTGGTGTATATTAATTTTTAAGAAAATTTAATTTTGGTTAAGGTAATCTTACAACAAGAAGTTAGCAAGGGAATCGGAATATTATTTATAGCTTTAACGGTATGTAACCTTCATCTCAATATTTAAGTACGTTAACCTAAAAGACAGCTCGCTAAACTTATTCTTGTCAGTTGATATTGAGGGAATTGTTTTAAAAAAATGTATATATCTAAAAGAGATATTTTAAATTAGATAACCTACTTTAAAAAAACGGAAATGACTTAGATTTGAATGATTTGTTTGTGTAGTACTTAGACCTTATCAGTTTTCTATTCTTTGAATTTAGTCCTTTTAACATTACCTGAATTATGAAATTCTAACGTTGTTATGTTTTATTTTTTACGTAGTGCAACACCTAAATCAGAGTCGCAGGATGGGATGTAGACGTCTACTGCTCCGGATCCTGTTAAGCATGACGTATAAATAATATCGGTCTGCGGCCCGCCGCGCGCCGCTGAAATATTGAGCCAGTAAATATTCAATGCTGACGTTATATTTGCTACTATGCTCCTGACAGTTACGAATATTCAGCCATTGAATAATATTCACATATTACACGACAGCGGTTAATACACCGCCGCAGAGTTAGAATTTAGCATTAAAATACACTCGTTAAAAAATTCATTCCACACAGTTAAAAGTTTCATCAAAGAACTGAGCGCATTAAAGTGCCATAAATCTAAAACGCAGAAGTAAAGTTAGAAGTTTGGCGGAAAAGAATCGCGGAGAGGATAGTTTTTCGTCTATGTCACGTGATATAATATTTTTTTGATTAAAAATAGTTATTATATAACTTTTACAGTGAAACTGCGTGCTGATAAATATTGTTCAGTATTGGCAGAGGCTTACGGAGATGTAGGTGGGATGGACAAAATTTATTTGTCTCTCGGATCAGCGGGTATATTTGAAAACCTTCTCCTCTAATTGACCTTGACCTTGGCTTACAATGACATACCATAAAAGTCCTGCAAGCGACGAAGCTGAAGAACTGAACCCCAACTTGTTCAGTACAACTGTTCCACCGCAAAGTTAATTTCTACTGAAAGCAAGTTCTAAACTTCTGCATTAATGACTGAAGAGCACTGTAGCTATCGTTATAAGCAAATCTGATCTATCATTAACTTCAGCGAAGCTTTGAAGGCTAATAGAAAGCGAGATGGCGAGTAGAGTAACATAGATTAAATAACTAAATATATTAAGATAAGTTTTTGACTTACAGCTGAAAACTGTTGGTTAGCGAATAACCAATGTAACAGAAGTTCCATTTTCGGGAACTGATAGATGATCAAGTTTATATCGTGGCAGTGTTTCATCTAATTCGCAGAGATGGCCATCTACTGCCTCATTGTCACATAACATCACGTGGAATTGAATATATACTACATAATGATGTAATAACTTATCCCTATTTTTGAGCAGTGGTTAAAAATAATTCTTTACAATATATTTCCATTTATTGAGAATGTTTATAAAATTTCTCACGAAGTCAAGAACTCTTTGAAAGTCGCACTGAAAATAGTTACAAAAAAAAACCTGTTATTGTAATACGAGACCAAAGTTCTTTTGTTATTTTCTTCAGAAGTTTTTCTTACGTTAATATTTTTCTTTTTCCTAGAGAAACTGTGGAAAAATGTTACGTTGTAAAATAGAAGGTTGTTTATATTTAGAGTATAAAATTATAAAGATGTTTTTTGGTGTGTAAAAAAGTTACTGAAAGAACACGTTAAACAAACAAGGTACACGAGAGCGTGTATAAAAGTTACGACAACAACCTTTTTGTAGCTCCTATTTCAACCGCCAAATAGTAGTGTGCAAACATTACTGTGTTTCGGTTTGAAGCGCGCTGTAGCTAGTGTAATTACTGGGGTAACGAGACTTAACATCTCATGTCTCAAGGCGACGAGCGCAATGTGGTGCAGTGTGTACCATCTTAACTAGCGCCGCGTTGTCATGGGCAAGCGTATCACTTACCATCAGGTGAACGTCTTGCTCGTCTCGTCGTATAGTAGTATAAAAAAAGGAATGTTAAAAACGCAAACTACAAGACATAAACGTAGTAGTCTAGGAAGATTTCGTCAGAAGACCTTTTTTTTTTTTTTATGCCGGCAGGGGGAAATCCTCATGGATAGCCATAGGCCCGGGTCATATGGTATGCCTGACTCTACTGAGAAGTTGACTCAGCAGCCTACGGACTAAAACCCCCTTCCGTTTAGTCTCCTATCCTCTCTGGAACCGCTTGTGCATTACTTCAGAGAGGCTTTTGTCTTTTATCTTCTAGTTTCTTGTCTTTGTTTTTCATCTTTTTCCCTTACTCTTATTATTTCCTTGAGCATTTCCGCGTATATGTCCCATCCTTCTTTATCTTTTGTCATTCTTTCCATCACGTTGTCCACTCTCACTTTTCCGTCGGTTCCTTCCGCTTTGTCTCTCAGGTCTGAAAATTTTGTGCATTCGAACAGGGCATGCTCTGGTGAGTCTATATTTTCGCAGTAAGGGCAAATATCATTTTCTACTTTCCCTATTGCATGAAGATAGGTGTTTAAAACTCCATGTCCGCTCAGCGCTTGTGTTAGCAATCTTTCTACTTCTCCATACTTTCTTTGTATCCAGTGTCTGAGGTTGGGTATGATTCGTCAGAAGACCTAAAGCATGTTAACTGTACAGGAATAATTTCAACGCGAACTGTAAATAATTTTAGGTTGCAGCGATTTTCAAATTACAGCTCCCGCGATTGCATCGCTCCGCCCGTTAAAAAAAAGCGTATTAATTATTATGTAAACCCCTGAACATTGAAAAGATCCACTGATAAAGACCTAAACAAACACGAGACTCAGTACCTCCACGCAATCTAGGACTTAAGTCCGCTGGTACGTAATATCGGTGTGGCGTGACTCCGCCGTGTCCCGGTAAGCATTATTTAAATGCTGTATAAAACTTTCATTTATAAACTGCGGGGAGACGTAATAACTTCATAACGGTTATTAATTATTTTTGAATCCCCGCCGACGACCTAACTCGACTGTGGCTCGGGAAAGGAACCTGGGACCTCCGATACAAGTTAACAGACAGTAATAATACCAGTTTTTTATTTAATTTAACAGAACTTAGAATGTATGCTTTGGTCTAGATTTTTATTGAGATCTTTGGTTTGTACATATGTATATTATTTTTATAACTTCATAAGAAAACTGAAAGTAAGCTTCTCTTCTAGTGATAAAGTTCTCCAGTTAAGTAAACTTAAGACTGGTGTGACTAACAAATTTACATTATACCAAAGTTTTTTTTTTGTAATTTTGTTTTATATGGATGATAATGTAATATACACTTCATCTAAATTTGTAATAAAACGCCCACGTCTTCAGTTAATATCTTATTGATGTACGAACATCCAATTTTATATCGAATAAGGCGTAGACGTTTTATAAAGGAGATAACTTATAAATTAATATTACATTTTGAGGTTATTTTTAGGTATTTCTTTCGTATAGTTAACAAGAAAAAACGCAATTATAAACAGCGACGCAAATTGAGTTTATTATTAAATACTTCTCTACTTATATAATAATATTAGAAAGCTTAACTTAAAATTAGATAAGAACAAACATTATAGAGAACAAGTTGTAAATCAGTTCGCAAAGCTCGAACAATATTTAAGTTTCAGTCAGCCGCGACTCATAACGCAACTTCGGCGACAGCAGATTTATTATAGAGTGATATTCATTTGCTGAACATAGAGGAGTGTCTGCTCGCTCCACGTCGGACAGTTTCGAGAAGTCCACATTGAATTTGCATCGTCCGTCGTCGTATGACGTCATCGGCACAAAGTTGTGCCCCCACAGCACATCGCCCTCGGTGAAACTCGCTCTGGCCTGAACCGGTTGTCCAGTTGACTCTATGATCCCCTCGAACACCGCCAATATTTCTATTTTACTGCACAGTAAATCCGCAGCAGACATGTTGTAGAACGGGCTGCTCTCGTCTATTCTGTGTACAACGTGCACGGGCCATAGAAAGAATACAGATTCGCACTCCACGAATTCCAATTTCAGTTCTATTTGTTCCGCGTTGGATAACTGCTCATAACTCGTGTTCCACTTCAATATGTATGCTGTTGGTTTTATGTTTAATATCCTCGACGTCCTCATGTCTCCGACTCTGAACATTAGACAGTACTGGCCGTCTCTCACAGTAATCACCGAGTATTTGCTGAACAGTATCGTCCGAGTCCTGGCTCCTGGTCTTGTGAGTTTCGCAAACAGTATACCGATCATGATCGATTGGAATATGGAGCTGACGATGCATTGCAAACACATAGCGATTATCGTCTGCGGACATTCTAAAGTAATGGCTCTCCGTCCGTATGCAACGGTCGTGTGAACCTCGATGCTGAATAGGAACGTCGAAGTGAATCCGTATACATTCTCAATGCACGGAACGAAATCCGTATCGTTGAGGTTTTGAGGTAGATGCGTCTCGATGAAGTCTCCATGCGTTAGAGAAATACTCCAATAGACTAAACCAAATATTAGCCAATTTGTGGTGAAAGCAAGGAAGAAAGAGAGCAGAGTCCACCTCCACCTCGCCTCGACAAGAGCGAGGAAACAATTTGGATTCGCACCTTGACTTTGATATACGTTCAATTCTCCGTTCCTTAGCACGGCTCTCTCGAGACGTGCATTCTTCTGATAATTAGATGAACCTGAATGGCAAAAGTATATTTCAGTACTTCTTCTTTGAAATAATATAATTTGAAACAATGATATTAATATATTTTACATGACTTACGATTTTTTGGACGGTATATCCCGGGAACTAGCACCGATATTTCTTCGTCATCGTCCTTTTTGTGATCGGTCGGCGATGTTTTATCACCTTGAAACATCATTCTGCAATCAACAATAATTTCACTTAACAACACACCACCAGCACAGTACTAGTTTATAATACGAAATTTACCTCAGAAAAGCCTTTTTGTGGTCGTCATTGAACTGCGGAATAATTTAAATTGGAGAACAATATCGCAAACATAATGAAAACACTTGATCCGACAGCTTCACTTAAACAAGACTAGTTGCTAACAATGTTTATAAGACTAAATGTGTCAGATAAGATAACTAAGTGAAGCATAGTGCAAATAAAAATTATTCCGAGCCAGATAGGAAGTAAACAGTGATACTCGTACCGGTGATATTAATTCGGTTTGTACACAATATACAATACTTTAATATTGATTGAAATAAAACTATGTATAATTTATATAAAAGTGTAAGTTAGTAGAAGACGAAAAGAAACTATATCGAGCAGTAAATTATTAAACGCTGATGATCCACATACTCCAAAGAATAGTGTTCTTCAGCATCTAAATAACAATAGGTGATAATTTATGAATGGGGATATTAGTGAAATATTTAATAATGTTTATAACAAAGTTAAAGGTTTCAGGATTACCGCAAGGGGTTAAGGCTAAACTTCTTGGTTAGTTAAACGTTATAATAATATTTCTTTAGCACAAAATTTTGTTATAGTTATTATGCTTGAAGTATTTAATTATAATTTTCCTTCCAGCATAATGAAGGATCGTTTCTCGATATCATTTTGAGCTAAATTTGTTCCCAAATATTTAATTTTGACTTATGCTATTTGATGAATTTCTAAAACGGGATTGAATTATCGTTACCTTGTTGCCAAGTTCGCTATCGCTGGTTAATAAATACAAGCAGACTATTTATTTATGATAAACACATATACATACACGTAATCTTTGAAGGTTGAATGAATTCGGAAAGGTGTTAAAAATCATTTAAACATAATATTTTCAGTGAACAAACATTGTCATGTAAACGTCCTGCATCTTATGAAAAGAGTTGACGTAAAAATAAGTCAAATGATTTATTGGATGAGTTTAAGTTACAAATTCAGTCAATCGATGTCCATTGCTGTCCGTCGTCTGATCTCTGTGCAGCATACTTCATATAATTCTCTGGACTGTTTAGATCTTTATTTTCCTTCAGGTCTCTTAATTAAATCGCGAAGTTCACTAGAACTACTCCGCTAGAACGCTTATACCGAATTTTCTTTTATTTGTACAAAGAAATAGGTGATGCAATGATAAGGAAACCCTCTTTCAGTTTTAATCATCACTAGTCAGATTTATTGCGCCATCAGCGTTCGAAGCATGCCGCAACTCCTTACCACGGTACATTTAACACTTGATATATACAACGTTTGCAGATAATGGCTGAAACTTTCAGCTCCTCGCATATCTCCGGGCCTGTCGACATGAATCGAGTATTGAATATTGCAGTTTCTGAATGTGAAGTGGCTTGATTTAGTAAAGTGAAAACCACGCGGTCTTTCATACAAAAGGAATAACTTGGTGTATAGGTTAAGGTGTTTTATATAACAGAGTTGACGACAGCTGGACATTCTTATAGAAGTGAATGTGAAGTCAATATTAACTAGGAGTTAGTAAAGAACGTTGCACCTATAGAAATAAGATAGTTTACAAATATTTGACTATGATTCCACCTGATGATAAATGGCAATGTAATTTAGGTAGCGCACTAATCTTGAAGAAATTTGTTCACTCTTTTCACGAAAACTCCCTTTTGTAATTGATACATTAGTAATTTGATATCTACAGAGTCCTTCTTGTCCTTACACAGTAGAAGTTCCGTACAAGGAAATTTTACAGTAAGACCCTTACTATTACATAATTTTTAAAAAGCAATTGTTACAAAATTAAGTGGCCCGTATTATTTATACTTAGAGCATATAAATAGTATCATAATCATTATCAACCGGATAATGCCCACTGCTGGGCATAGGCCTCTCTCAGGGATCCCCACGCCGATCGGTCCTGCACTACTCGCATTCAGCGAGTTCTCGTGACCTTTACCAGATCGTCAGTCCACTCACAAGGCTACACAGTAAACTACTTATAAGTACCTTAAGTATATCAACTGCCTTATGTGATTAGCATAATATTCTGTGCTAGTACGTTCAATCGTTGGTACTTAAACAGGATATTGAGGTCAAGTTTTACTCCATTGTATATATACATGAAAGCTAATAAGAAGTTTATTGGCATTTAAGTGTCCTACTAAACGACCTTACTTTATGCCAGTAATAACATTGTACGAACCCGTGCCAACCGAAATATTACTAGTTACAGGACACAGCGGATGATGTGCCCAGCAGTAAACATTTGTGAGGCCAATGAAATATTTATGCTAATATTCATAGTCAAAACGCTGTAAGATTTTTATTAATACGTATAAACTGCGTTAATATTAGTTTAAATGTTATCAAAAACCTTTAGCAACGTACGAAGAGTCCACAGACTTAATGTCCATGATGTTGTCTAGGCTTTAATACCCATCAGACTACACCAGCGCTGTTTCTCTTTTAATTACATCCACTTCTTTTAATTACATCTTAACGGACTTCTACTAATCTCTTGACTTCCATTAGAACCTGTCGAAGATCAATTTAGAAAACAGTATGCGTCTTCAAGTAAAAAATTATCGTCTTCAAGAAAATAGAGAAAAGGTTGTCTCTGGTCTGCTTATTTTAACCAAATCAGCTCACTACTTTAAAAATATGTTAGCTTCAGATTATGAAAATTATTTTCAATGTAATTATTAACTACTGTACACTAAATCAAAATCGGTTCAGTCGATCACAAAATGGCTATCGCGACAACTGTGACTTGTAACACCTCTCGTTGTGTGTTAAACAAGTGAACACCTCGCAAATTAATTACAGCGGGGGTGTTATCAAATTTTAAAATTCAATTAGGTGCCCCTCTAAATTATTCACGAGGGTCAGCCGACGCGCTGAGGTGTTTTATAAATCAAACGGATTACCATCGTGTTTAACAATGGACGTTAATTACCGCGGTAACTTCCCGACGCGGTTGCATCTTTGTAAATAAACTTTTTAATTACCCATTCACGAGGTCGTAGAACAGCACTTAGTTTTGCTTACTACGTAAGTAGTATACTAATACTTAACTGGAAACTTATTGTTGTCCATAAAAAATAATCGTAGATCAATAAAAACTATTGCAACAATAACAGAGAAGATCTTTTCTGTTTTCTAATTCACAGAATGTATATTTTAAGTAACTTGTACGTAACTTCGTACTTTACTTAAAATGAGTTATTGAAAACGAACGATACAGTAAAAAGGCTATACACATAAAAAAGAAATAAAAATTACACTGAGATAACCTTCTTAGTTGTAGTCGGTTAAAAACAACTACGGCATTCTTCTTCTAAGTCGTATTTCCTCATGACTGAGGGTCGTGGTCATCATGTTTTTATTGAAACACACGACGACTCTCTTGGCAGTTATAATGGAGTGGTGTTGCCATTGCCTTCTCCATTTCACATACTAGTCTGAACACTGATGGTCACGACATAGATATGCAGGTTTCCTCACGATGTTTTCCTTCATCGTCAAAGCGCGTGATATTAGTTGGTGTTTTATGCTAACTGCACATAAATCGAAAAATTCATTAGTGCAGGCCGGATTCGAACCCGGTACCTTCGCATTGGAAAGCCGGCGTTGAAACCACTAGGCTATCACGGCTCTTTACAACTCAACTACGGCATATTAAGTCTTCAAATATTTAAAAGAGAAAAAAATTACTTGACTACAAGTTAGGATGAGGTGAAAGTCTGTTTGACGTCAATGTTATAAATTTATGTTTTTCCTTCTAATTTAACATGGACTAGTAACTTGACTACGATATATATGCTAAATAAGTATAGACCTCGTTAGCTTTAACTTATTTTACTACTTTCAAGTTTTAATCCATCTTATAAACAATAAATTTCCGTTCAATTACAGAATGGGTGTGCGCTCTTCGAAATGCCTTAATTATAACGTTAAGTTAATTCGGGCCGAGGCTTACTGGTCGCGGGCTCATTGTAAATTTAAATGGTCGGCTACTTTATTCGTTTAAAGGGCTTGAACGAAGTCAAGAATGCTGTTAAACTATTTAAAGTTTTAAATAATTTAACCGTTAGATTCGGTGCTTAGCGAGGGAGTTAACTCGGAGCCGGGAGGGCTGTGTAAATACGTTGCATTTACTTATACTCGTATTATCACTTATTAAAGTTTCAGCGAGTCTTATGTTAATTGTTTTAAAGCTTCAATTCATACTCTCCGTGAGGAGATTTCTCTTTGTTATTTAATAGATCTTTTTGTTAACTTACAATTAGTAGTCACCGCTCGTATATAGTTTTATAACGCTATTAAAAAAATGGTTTCTGACCTTTTTTTTTTATACTACTTTACGACGAGACGAGCAAGACGTTCACCTGATGGTAAGTGATACGCTTGCCCATGACAACGTAGCGCTAGTTAAGATGGTACACACTGCACCACATTGCGCTCGTCGCCTTGAGACATAAGGTGTTAAGTCTCGTTACTCCAGTAATTACACTAGCTACAGCGCCCTTCAAACCGGAACACAGTAATGTTCGCACACTACTATTTGGCGGTTGCAATAGGAGCTGCGGTGGTACCTGTCCAGACGGTCTCCGGCAACAGACACCTACCACCTGGTAATACCTTATACTTATACCTATATCTTAGTGTATTATAGCCCAAAGAACTTGTAGTAGTTTACACTTTGCTTTTAACTATAATAATCAACGTATTGGTAGTCTCTGCCGGAATGCCTTCCATAAATTACTAGTTTATGATTTATTAATCTTATTCAAGTTGGTCCGTCGAGATTTATGTAAAAAAAGTTTGTAATTTAAACCATTAAACGCAGACGGAGTACAATTCACATGGTCAATGTGCTGTGCGAAAATGAATATGAAACTTCTTAACTGTCTCTGAGCAGCGGTTAACTGCTCTTTTTCACCTGTCGCTGGTTCAATTCCCAGTCCATCCGGGAAAATAGAAGAATGAGATACTTTTTTGTACTTTGTTACTCCCACTCTTCTCATATTATAAATCTGGCTATGTTACATATTTTTCGTTCTCCGCTTATACATATGAAAGCTAGGGTATTCTGGACGAGCAGGTTTTGAAATCTTCAGCCTTATGAAGACCTTAACACTTTGTGGAAATGAGGTCAAGTGTTAGCCTACTATAGATTAAAAGATTTTATACTTTTAGCCGTGTGTAAGACGGATCTTTTATAAATTTTGTAACAGTATTAATTTATTAAGCGCTTTCAGCTCGTCGTATCAACTTAATAATTTTTAATATAACTTTAATTTTAACAACTCATAAAAATTTCGATGAGAGCGTTTTCTCAATTAAAACAGAGTTTAAACTATGCTCCAGTTAAGTACGCGCGAGGTCTTTCACAAAAATCAATTCGAAAACGTTGCAGAGTGAGTTTTAAATACTTAAGAGAGTAAAAGCAGAGTTTTTTATCATATAAAACGTAATTTAGCTGATCAAATAAGATTTGATTACTTACAAATTTTACCATTTAACAAACTAAGTACTATCTTATATTTTCAGTGGCAATAATATTAATAACAATTCAATAACAGCTTAGCTTAACGCGGTGCTGAATAAAAGAACAAGGAAAGACACAAAAGGATAACAACACTGATTTTCAGCTGAAAATATCACTAGTTTTTTATTTATCACATGCATGAGTGTAATGTGTGTGGTAATTTTACCATCAGATTAACTTTCAGCGTCATGTCGATGTGTTGGTTAAAAAAATTGGTTATTTTTAGAAATACATTCAGACTTCATTCGCTGGTTAGCAGAACTAGCACAGCACTGCATTCATACGTTCGTTTTGTAAAAGTTAAATGGGAAACGTTACAGCTAAAACGGCAACACCATTGTAAGGTAGTTTAGTTACGCCCGTGCGAAGTGCTCTCTCCCCGCTTCAGGAACAATGGAGAGTTTCACTTAAAAAAAAAATGAGCTCCAGTCAAACGTTTATGTAACTTCATGGTTAAACTAAACGATTTTAAAATACATACGAATGATGTTTTAATGAAACACGCGTTTGGATAGATTAATGAACAATTAACAAAATGAATAAATCTTTACATAGCATAGTCTCTACTTGAAAACCATTTAAGTAAAAAGAAAACAATATCAACTAATCTGTTGTCAATCATAAACAAACAAATATTACGTTATTCTCGTTTATAAGTAGATGTAGCTAATACAATAATTGTAGTTAGAAGCATTTCGCATCACAAGGCGATTGACTGCGGTGTTGTGTGCAAATCCTAACCAGAATCTCGTTACGGGTGTTACTATTACCACGTAAACATCCCGCTTGTCGCGTTGTGAATAAGTTCAGTGATTAAAGCACTGTCAATCTTGTTTGAACTTAGACATATTAGATTTGAGAGGATGAACTGAAATAACTATTTTGAATTAATCTTCATTGTTCACTAACAGTTGAGTATTTATATATATTGATCAACTACTGAAAAGTTACAAACGCCTCTAATCTGTCTCGTAATAAATAAGCATTCTTATTAGAATGTAATTTTTCTTAATAATTGAATGAATACAAAGTACTTAACAGCAGCAATTAACTCAAAAGCAAGTTAATTGCAGCAGCTTGAAAAAATTCTTCGCTGTTCATGTTCTCCAATTAGATGAATTGCGTGAAACGGGACGTTTGATTCTAACTTCGTAGCGTTACAGTTACGAACCACTTTGCTACGGCGTAGAGTTGCGGAAGTGCTACGTACGAAATTATTTAATTTTTCGGAATTCCGTGAGAATGCGCCAACTCACACGGCGCCGCGAGGAAATTGTGAAGTTCGCGGCGACGTGCGCGGAATGCGCCCACCCATTGTTGCCGCATTTCGCTAACGTCTAACGTTTATCGTTTCTATCGCATCCAAGCTAAGTACAACGCTTTAAATAATTAATTTTTATGCGTGAATTAAGCTAAACTTAGATTTTGTACGTGAAAATCAACTTTAACCAAGAAACCGAAGCTTGAGTGTTGTTGCTTCAGCTAGACATCCTATTACAGCGGATCTGTTATTATTGACCCAACCTTTCTTATTCGAATGATAATACTCACTCTTTTTCCCACATTCCTTATAACACGGCCTTGTAGTTAATTTTCAAGCAACATAAACAGGATATGATAACGGTTTAATTTTTCGAATCTACTTGACCTTTTCACTCCTTTCCAATATACCTTCGGGACATTGCTGTGCCCCGGTAGTTAAATATATGATGGCCGGAGTAATAACAGATTCATCGCTGCCTACTGACTGAAATTCTATTCACTCGAGCACATAATAAAACGTTAGCTTTATTTTATTTGTACATTTTATAAAGCAGCAAGTAATACGGAGTAACGTCTTTGAAAATAAAACTCGTGCTGCGAGCTCCATACTGTCTCCTAATTCCGTCATAAAAGTATGGCGCACTCCAGTTTATTGCAATTTAAACTTAATAACTGCGAAGATAGTTTACGCAAGACTTTTATGGTTCAAAGCATTATGAACCTAGTGCTTTATTGTCGCTGACATGTTCTTGAATCACTTTTTTCGTAATACGCAACTTTTAATCGCTGTACATCTATTTCAGGAAGCTTGATGAGGCACTGCATCTTTTATAAAATAATCGTGTCTAAAAATTATTGCTTTCTACTTAACCTTACTAATATGATTATTGGGCAAACGAGTTAAGTCGAAGTTAAAAATAAGTCGTACAGATACAATCGCAAGTTTTTCTTTTAAATAACTCTTTACTCCGGGACCAAACGATATCGTGAAGAAGTTTTGAAGGTCATAAAAAATAAGTCAGTGAGAGCAATTTCAAGTTTTTAATTCAAGTTTATGCTGCAATTACTGTGATAAATAACTTGTAAGTTCAACACTAGTTAAAAATAATGAGTGTAGTATAGAGAAATATTGTTATTAATATCGCTCTGTTAGTGAAATTAAGGGTAGTTTATCTATTAAGTAAATAGGTTATTGGTTATGTAGCGAACTGTTACTGATTTCCAGTGGGAATTATTCTGTTTCTATGGACAAGAGGGGTTGGGGAAACTGGGTCAGAATTTGCACTTACGTAAAATAGTCTGAAATGTTCTTTTTGAATGGTAAATCAATATGTAAATCCCTTCTTTAAAACCTTCGATTTATATTTTCTAGCAAAACAGTAATATAAAGTCTAAGGCGGTTTAGCTGTTTGGGAGCTATAGACAACCGCATTAAGATTTTGGGGCCAAATGTCGTAGAGTTTTAATGAGAAATGTTTTTTGAACCTGGTTTATAATCTTCATATAACCTCATTGTTGCGTTCCGGTTATCAATACATGGTGGCTAGATTATTCTGGAGCCGTGATAGCCTAGTGGTTTGAACGCCGGCCTTCCAATGCGAAGGTACCGGGTTCGAATCCGGCCTGCACCAATGAATTTTTCAATTTATGTGCAGTTAGCATAAAAACACCAACTAATATCACGTGCTTTGACGGTGAAGGAAAACATCGTGAGGAAACCTGCATATCTATGTCATGACCATCAGTGGTCAGACTAGTATGTGAAATGGAGAAGGCAATGGCAACACCACTCCATTATAACTGCCAAGAGAGTCGTCGTGTGTTGCAATAAAAACATGATGACCACGACCCTCAGTCATGAGGAAATACGACTTAGAAGAAGAAAAATTATTCTGGATGAAAACACTTCACCCACTTTGATAAAACGTGGCAAATTCACAGAAAATGTAAACCGAACTCCCATTGCGTCGGGGATCCAGAACATTCATTTTCGTCTGTAACTTTATTTGATTACGTAGCAGCCGTAGACTTTAAGTAATGAGGAGCGTACATCGCAACTTTTAATAATTAATCGTTAAGACATTATCTACGAGGCTTGTTAGCTCAAGTTCGGCGTTCAATGAGAAACTTCGCAAGTTGCTTGAGTCAATAATGTACGCACGGAGCTCGTGCTCGCGAACTTACTTCGTATCACATCTTAAACAAATTCTCATTAACAATATTCTTATAATTTACTTAAATCTTATTAATATTAATTGACACCTGCGGCATTTGATTCGCTGTAACATAAGCTGTTAAGTTTGTACGGTGTAATAGATATTGTACGCTATTTAGTGATGCGACCTCTTCAATATCACTTCATCGTCGTAATCATGTATATTTAACCAGCAGGTGAACGCTCTGTCCTTCCTGTCACTCCATCATATATAATAATTATATGTACGACTTAGCTTAATGCTATAAATGTCTATTTATACGTATCTAAATACTTGTGATAACAAAACACATTTCTTTTGATAGCGATTAAAATGTTTTAACATTTAAATCCCTCTAGAGCCATTGCTATTTGTTTTCTTCTGTAGCCACGTAAAAGCAGTTATTTTCATATTTTTACACAGATAACGGGACTTCGTAGTTTAATGAATTTAGTTTACTGTCTATACCTTTATTTTCATCTGTTACAAACCTAAAACTTAACTGGCTTTGCAGTACAGAACGCGCTTTACCAACCCTGTCAAAACATGGCCATGATGATTTCTGATGATTTAAAGCATTTACCAATCAAACCTTATACTATTTTAAGTATAACTTCCGTGTTTTGTCACTAGGACAATTAAAGGAACTATGCCATTTATTTCGGCATAAGTTACGTCCATTTCAATTATTATTGGACTCGGCGAAAAGAAAGAATCCAAAATTACTTTAAATCGCATATGCAATAGACCCTTAAAATAGGAATCAGAGTGAAAAAACTAACCATTTGAAACAAAAACCTAATCCGGTCAGTTAAAAATTAATGATTATGTACCTATCCCTAATTTCAAACCAAATTTATCACTTAAACTAAATCATACTTTAAATAAACAATGAAATGTTTAAGTTGTTACATAATTTAATACTTTTTCAATTCGCAACGCTTAAAATTTTGCGTTTATTAATTAATTAAATGAATCATTAGCGCGCACACATCCAGGGTGCCTCGGCGTTCATCAACAGGCGTCGTGTTGATCATTAACAATTAATAATTAATGATATCTTGTCAATGCTCGTTTCAATAACAGAGCAGGCATTCACGAATAACACTGTTCGGTAATACATACGAATTATTATAAAAACATACTCCTAATGGAACAGAACATCAAAAGGGTAGATATCCTAGAGCGGAGACAGAGAGTTAGAGCCATAGTTATATCGGAAGACCAGGCAGCTTAGGAAGCATGTTCTAAAATAAAAGTAGCCTAAGTTACTCCTTGTTACATCAGATATCTGCCAGTAAAAATCCCGTAAAAATCGGTCCAGCCATTTCAGAGATTAGCAAGAACAAACAGACACTCTAATTATATTTATTTGTGTAGATATATAAGTGTTGGCTGATTAGTGACTCGTACAAACTAAAAGTCATTTCGCTTCTTTCAAATAACTGTTTCTGTTACAATTAGAAAAACTGAGAGCTACAGCGCTTTTCAAACTGAAAAAATAATTCTTTATAAAATTACCAGTGTTTTATATAATCTACATTTTGCTAGTGGATTTTTAATCTGTGGGACAGTGACCCTGGTGTACCCCGGAGCAGTTGGCAGCAGTTACAAAAGGTACATATTTTTTACTTTCAAGTATTTATATTGTGATATCCCGCTCCGGGTATCGCTGACGTCACAACTAGTGATATATAAACATTCTTACTACGATTAAATTATTATATAGACCGGTGGCCTTATAAAAACGTATCATACGTTTAACTTAATGGTAAATAGTAAATCGACTAAATACAAAATGTGAATCTAGGTCGTCTAGTAATTACCATCGCAGCTATCTCTTCCGACAAACAGTTTTTTTTTTCATAATCCTGAATTCAAAATAAAAAAAAAAACGTACATAATGGTTGACTAAAATATCAGCTTTAAAACTGCATTAAAACTTATTGCTCCACCTAACATTTATTTTTAGCTAGGCACCATTAAAACTTTTAAATACTAGGTGGGCCGATAGATGTGTCCGGGAGTGTATATACCGTGTATACATCTAAATGCACTTAGTAAAAAGCGGTTATTTTAATATTACAAACAGACACTCCAATTATATTTATTTGTGTAGATGTATAAGTGTTGGCTGATTAGTGACTCATACAAACTAAAAGTCATTTCGCTTCTTTCAAATAACTGTTTCTGTTACAATTAGAAAAACTGAGAGCTACAGCGCTTTTCAAACTGAAAAAAATAATTCTTAATAAAATTACCAGTGTTTTGTATAGTCTACATTTTGCTAGTGGATTTTTAATCTGTGGGACATTGACCCTGGTGTACCCCGGAGCAGTTGACAGCAGTTACTAAAAGTACATATTTTTTACTTCCAGGTATTTATATTGTGATATCCAGCTCCGGGTATCGCGGACGTCCGGGTATCGACGACATTCTTACTACGATTAAATTATTATATAGACCGGTGGCCTTATAAAAACGTATCATACGTTTAACTTCATGGTAAATAGTAAATCGACTAAATACAAAATGTGAATCTACGTCGTCTAGTAATTACCATCGCAGCTATGTCTTCCGACAAACAGTTTTTTTTTTATACTACTTTGCGACGAGACGAGCAAGACGTTCACCTGATGGTACACACTGCACCACATTGCGCTCGTCGCCTTGAGACATAAGGTGTTAAGTCTCGTTACCCCAGTAATTACACTAGCTACAGCGCCCTTCAAACCGGAACACAGTAATGTTCGCACACTACTATTTGTCGGTTGCAATAGGAGCTGCGGTGGTACCCACCCAGACGGTCTCCGGCAACAGAGACCTACCACCTGGTGGTCATATTTAAAGGGCATTGTAACTAGTTAAATTACTGTGGTAACGAGACTTAACATATGTCTGAAGGCGACGAGCGCAATGTGGTGCAGTGTATACAATCTTAACTAGCGCCGCGTTATGGACAAGCGTACTTACCATCAAGTGAACGTCTCGCTTGTCTCCTTGAATGAAAAATCATAAAGTTTGATGTAGACGTAGCAAATGTTACGCAAACTGTAAAAAGGATGCTATACGCTTGTTACCAAGTTCGCAATTTTCATAAGTTCTCACTCCGCACACAAATTGACGTTAGTGTCGTTATGTTGTTTGTAGTGCAATTTGTAACGGAAATGTTGTGCCGAGTTAACTGTACGGGTTAACAATGAAAAATAATGTAACCACATCACCGTCGGGTAATGTAACATGAATTGAATTCAATCACATACCGCTTACTGTGCACACTGCACCACTGCTTTGTTTTACTTATTTTAAACAGTAATCTACGTCTATTTGGGGACAGAAGTAAAAGTAACGCTGCTATCAGATCCTTAAAGACACCTCATGGTGTAACATTCAAAGAAAGAGACCTCATAGTCGGACAGCAGTGAGCAAACATTACTGTGTTCCAGTTTGAAGTATGCTGTAGCTAGTGAATACTTGGGCAACAACTTAACAGCACAATGTGACGCAGTGTATATAATCCTAACTAACGCCACGTTATGTGCTATCAGGTCACCAAAACTTAAGACTTAATAATGATTGTGTAGCATTGTTATTACTTCCTGCTTTCGTAACCCAGACGGGGTGAAACGAAAAATGGAGTAAAAATATATCGCAGAGGGTGATACCAGCTGGAGTCGAGCCAATCTTGCGCGAGTTTTAATTTAAACTGCGAACTTATAACGAGCTCCGTCATAAATGAAAACATCACATACAAACTCGTCTGCTTAAGAAAAGTTTATTTGAGCTGCTCCGTGATATTAGATGAGCTAATCTCGCGGCAGAAGTGGGTCGCGTCGCCGCAAATTAGCTTCCTAGACAACACACACAAGTTACCACTGCACACATACATCTTGGAAAATCTATTTAGTTATCATAATAATAAAGTAATGATCCAAGAAAACGTTATCCTCTCATAGTACACCGTAACGATGAAGTAAAAAACAAGAAATTGAACGGTGGACTTCTAGTCATATAATATTCAATATTTTAGAATATTTATAACATTATTCAGGGTTATGTCGATAGTTAAATAATTATGTCACCTCTGATAGTAAATACTATATATTTTAAAATGAATAGTCGACAGTCATCGAAAGACTGACTGGCGGTCCAAAAACACTATATTGAACTTTACCAGGTGGTAGGTCTCTGTTGCCGGAGACCATCTGGGTGGGTACCACCGCAGCTCCTATTGCAACCGACAAAAAGTAGTGTGCAAACATTACTGTGTTCCGGTTTGAAGGTCGCTGTAGCTAGTGTAATCACTGGGGTAACGAGACTTAACACCTTATGTCTCAGGCGACGAGCGCAATGTGGTGCAGTGTGTACCATCTTAACTAGCACCACGTTGTCATGGGCAAGCGTATCACTTACCATCAGGTGAACGTCTTGCTCGTCTCGTCGCAAAGTAGTAAAAAAAAAAAATATTGAAATACTTAGTGCTGTCACCTGTCTAAAATTCTGTTAACCTAAGCAGTTCTAGTAAAGACACAAATGCACACAACTAGTATTAGTAAGATCATTTATATTGTAGCTTACTGCTTGATTTATTAACTGTCTATAAAATCTTTACTCTTACAAATAATACTTCGGCAGTCGTTTTCATTAGCAGGCTTCTTAAAGTAATAACTTTATCAAAAGTGTAAATATGCTAAAACATGAATGATAGCGTTGATATTAATATCTGAGGGTAATTCATTTTTTTTATTTTATGCGCTGGGTTCTTCTCCAGTTGATTATTTAGGTTTTATTTACGAGCCCGTACGTCCGCGCTGTCGGGGCGAGCGGCAGTAGGAACTAGAAACGCAACAATTTATTGCCCAGGCTACATACTATGACCCTAACAGTTTGTTGAGGGTCATTAAGTTGAAATAACTACTGCAATTGATGTGCGCAGAGAAATTTATTGCGGCGCGGCAGTGGTACGGCTAAATTAACACTTTAGAATGGATCTACACGTGTCGCTTATTGGAAATCATTTAGCTTCGGATCCTGGCTGTGTTTGTTGGAAAAGATTATTGTAGCGACAGATATACAACATGAGGCTGTTTTGGCATATCATGTCATCGTTGATCATTATTGTCATAATTTAAATTTGCTGAACATTTAACACCCTCAACGTTTCTCTGTGATTTTCAGCAGGTCACCATTCTTTTACTGGTGGTAGGTCTCTGTTGCCGGAGACCGTCTGGTTGGGTACCACCGCAGCTCCTATTGCAACCGACAAATAGTAGTGTGCGAACATTACTGTGTTCCGGTTTGAAGCGCGCTGTAGCTAGTGTAATTACTGGGGTAACGAAACTTAACACCATATGTCTCAAGGCAACGAGGGAATGTGGTGCAGTGTGTACCATCTTAACTAGCAGCACGTTGTCATGGGCAAGCGTATCACTTACCATCAGGTGAACGTCTTGCTCGTCTCGTCGCATAGTAGTATAAAAAAAACCATTCCCTTGCTTGACTCATTATTTATAATCTATATAACGTATAGCAATTGAAGTTAATTTTTAATAATAACTGAACACCGTCGGTGTGGACCTGTTTGATTTGTTGAACATCTTCTCATGATGACGATGTCAATTAAGACTGACCGGTATCGATTTACAAATTTCCTTTTTCATATTTATAAAATTCATGTAAAACTTTTAGGTTGACGAGTTGTTATTCAATCTTATATTATAATTTTAAAAACGATATTAACATTCTTATTTGTGCATGTAGAAAGTGTAGTGTTGTCTGCAACAATATCAGGAAGAAGAGTAAGAACCACTCTTGGGTTTAATAATCCAGATCACGTGTTACCTCGTAAACAGGTTGCGACAATGTAGCGCTGCGGGGGGGTGCAGCGGGGTCGAGGGGGGTGAACGTTTCCTGCAACAGTTTCACTGGCTAATGAATTAAACTCCGGTTCAAAAAGGTTTTAATTCCGAACAACCTCTCGCTTCTATCGGAAGTGAAATGTAACATTAATATATTGTTGTAAGAAGAAAAAAGGTGAAGTCATAATCAATCTTTAATTTCCTGATCATTCTTTTATAAGTATGTTATTTTTTTCTTTTTACTTTCAGTCGATTTTGTTTTTCTTATTATTATGTTTTTTTTTTTTTACTAATACAGGTAGCGTTGCGTAAATAAGTATGAATGCTGTGCACATCTACAATGGTGGCTACAAACTGACCAATACCTTTATCTGTACTGTGTATTAGAAACATCTGTCTATATAATAAAAATGAATTGCTGTTCGTTAGTCTCGCTAAAACTCGAGAACGGCTGGACCGATTTGGCTAAATGTGGTCTTGAATTATTCGTGGAAGTCCAGGGAAGGTGTAAAAGGTGAGAAAACATGGAAAAAGTACCCGGAATATGGTAAAAACAACAATTTCTCTTTTCCAATAAGGTGACCAGATTTTTAGATGAGCAAAGCGGGACAACTTTGAAGGAGTATTAATAACGTAACATTTTTTTTAGTTCCAACATAAGTACAATTTATAAATATAAGAATGTATAATATTTTATTGCTTGACATATTTAAATTTCTTTTAGGGTTAAGGTCGGTGACATACTTTTTGTCATTAATATAAAATATTGACACTACAAGTATTTTAAGCTTAGTTTAAGAAAATTTATGTATTCATGAAATGTTCCTTAATTTTCTATGGCAAGAAGCAGAACACGAAGTGTGTCATCTGAGAGACAAATACATTGTAACTGGGTAGCAAAAGCAACGTATTACGCAAAACAATGATTTTCATAAATATAAAATTTAACTTAATTCTAAAAGTCGGGACTATTGAAAAACGTCGCGTGACGCAGAATTAATTGTGAAAAAGCGGAACGTCTGGTCACCTTACCTTAGATACATAAATCGTCAAACATTTGAAGTTCGTCCTGTCATTTAGAAACCAAATACAATTTAAAAGAATATTTTTGATTTAGACATTTGACATTGACAACCAACAATTTCTGATTGCAACTATAATATTTTACGAGAAAAGGAAGGAACATGGCGGACGAATTGACCACGCAGACACTTTTTTAAGTATTTTTATTCTTTTGTTTTATACGTGTACACATGACACTGGCTCACTCAAAAACCGTGCTCATGCCATCATTTGGGAAGAAGAAGAATATTTTACTTTAGCGGGAATCTAGGCGTAAAGGTGGAATTGTCTCGGTTCATTTTTATTTTTTTGTGCATAATGCGGTTGAATGTACGATGTGAGTGTATCGCGCAGTACATAAGTGTGTTCGTGTGCAACGATTATAGAATCCAACCGGGAACACCACCGTCCTAAGTTCAGATTGGTTCAAAATAGTAGTTAAGTCTTAACTCTACTTTGTTGATTTTTTGTGATAGTGACACTATTTACCGCTTAGTGCGCGAGAACTTTCCCTACTTTGATTATCTACAATTTATAATACCCAGAAGAAGACGTCCTGACTTAGGTCGTCGAAGTCAATCAGCGTGTGCATTTAAATATAAAAGAAAAACCAAATTAATAACGGGCATTTCTTTTGATTACGAATTATTTTTTTCTGGTTTAGTTTTCACTACATTATTTACTAAAGATGAAACAGCCTGGAATTATCAATAAGCTTTTTTTTTTATTAGATTTTGAGGCGAAACGAAGTTTGCTGGGTCAGCTAGTTCAAAATATAAATTCAATCTGTCATACCTCTCACATTCACACGTCACCAGTCAGAGCTCACACCTCGCACACTGCCCAAACACGAATGTCGCGAGAATCACAGTTATCCGCTATTTATAGCGAAACGACGTTACGGCATCCCCTCCCTTTTTCACTTTCAATCTTTTAAAATCAATACACCTACTATTTTACTAACAAAATGTCGGTAATCACAATTATTTTTCTCAATATCTAACATGTGTTTATTGTTATTTTATGTCATCGCTGATGTGTCAAATGAATAAATAAATAAGTTAAAGCAAAAGTTTTTAATCATTAAAGTCTAAGATAAGAAATCAAGTTTTTATGTTATTCATTTCGCTATATATATAAACGTAGATACAAATGTTTATGTTCAGCAAGTTTAATTTGCAGCTATTGAGTTTTTTGAATGGAACAGCTAGAAAGGTAGAAGCAGTAACACCGGGGAGGGGGGTTGGCTGCACACCGCCTGCAACAATATACACTCTGCAAGTTTAACGCGCCCTCCTCCACTCCACTGCGCCGCAGCACTTTGTTTAGGGTCATCCAGTTACGTGTAATTGCTTTCGCCGGAAGCAGCGCGACGAGTTCGCGGCTTCATTTCATTGTTGTGAGGAAATGCGGACAATTAAAAATTTTAATATGCACAATTACGGTATCGCGTTTGAGAAGCTCTTCATTAAAAGCTCAACTTAGATAATTTTTTTAACCCTGAAATTGTAGTGATTTTGACGAGTTCAATATGTGTCTTGTTACCAGTCCCACGCCGCCAAATAGTGGTGTGCAAACATTATTGTGTTCCGGTTTGAAGGGCGCTGTAGCTATTGTAATTATTGGGGTAACGAGACTTAACACCTTATGTCTTAGCGACGAGCGCAATGTGGTGCAGTGTGTACCATCTTAACTAGCGCCATGTTATGGGCAAGCGTATCACTTACCATCCGGTGAACGTCTTGCCCGATTCGTCGCATAGTAGTATAAAAAAAACTCAGAGACAAATATACAAGGAAAAAGATAAGTTTATTTTGTGGCACCTAGCGACTCTTAATATCACCTGTCCATCCAGGTAGGGTTTGTCAACATCTACTGTGTAATAGAATTTAAAACAAAAGATCTAAGTTTAGTGTAAGTTTATCAGTAAAGACCATTGTCTTGGTATGAAGCTGTTTATTAAAATCCCATTCAAGCAACTAAGTACCTGAATTGATGTTTTTTTACTCTTACACTTCGAAGACTGTAGTTTCTGTTCCTTAATTTAATTATTTTTTATTTAATGAGGCGACAAGATGAGCGAGACGTTCACCTGATGGTAAGTGATACGCTTGCCTATTATATGCTGCTAGTTAAGATGGTATACATTGCACTTGTCACCTTGAGATATAAGGTGTTGTCTCGTTACCCCAGTAATTTCACACTACAACTCTTTTTAAACTGGAACACAGTAATGTTTGCACTATACTATTCGACGGTTAAAATAGGAGCTGCGGTGGTACCTAGACGATCTCCGGCAACAGAGACCTACTAACAGTATATAATAGATTCGTATAATTGTTCCTAACATAATTTATAGGTCAAAAAGTATTATTATTAAACCCTTATGTAATAGAGTCTCGCAACTGTAGCTGTATTTACATGACAAGGCTCCAACGCAGAAATATCAAATATAATAAGCGAGTGCGGACCGTTTCCAACGCTGCTTGTTAGCGAAGTTAAATGCATTCCCATGAAGAAACTTCCAGCTCATTCTTTTACATAAACTTCGAAATAGCGATGCAAAAGGATGCTTTCATACTTCTTTGTAGCATTCTTCAATCTATTAACCAACCACAAAAATGAGGTTAAATCCACGTACATTTTTTTATAGATAACTTGTGCCGTAATGGCTGAGAGCTTAGACTGAGGTTCCTAATTCTATTCCACGCTGCATGTGCTGAATTTTTGAGAAGATAAGCTTTTATTGTAAATCTTTCACAACAGCTTCTCCACCGTCAATCAAACTCAGTCAAAATTTCTTGTGATAATCACATAAAATACCTCGGACCTGAGAAATTAATTTCACCATTTAATAAACTTTACTTCGTATCTTTTAATTACTTTAAAGTAAGCACCAATTCCAGGATTCCCAGTTCGAAACTTACCTTTCCCGGTATAAATGGGAGCTGGCGTATATCCAAGCAAGTTTAGCACCGATTCTCATAAGATCTAGCTCGGTTACAGCTTAAATGTAAATGCTACATGTTCTATTGTTACCGTTTCTTTACTATTTATAAAAACCAATAAACCTAATTTGGTTTAGAATAAGAATTGTCGATTAATGAAATTCGTTGATATCATATTTTAAGGTAGATAGAGCATAGATGTGAAAACACAAATTTAAAAATGTATTACATTTATCAACTGTAATAAGTTTTAAAATTACATTCATTGTAATTTTTAAGTTAATACGAATGATTACTTTAATTGAAGCATATTTTTGTAATTCTCGTGCGGGTATGAATAGAAATGATCCGTCGCGTCGCTGCGGTTTATTGGGAATTAAGCAATCCTCAATATTAGTAATGTCCAGACACGCTAACATCAATACCTAGGTCTAAAAAACTATAATCTTAACTACTCTGCAGTACGGAGACCAAACACAATGCGGGGACTGTCTATAAAAATGCTGGTTGCTTGTTGTTACACTGGAGCGGTGTGCATTAAGTCTGGCTCCGAGCCAGGAGAAAGGGATAATTCGATTCTAACTTGCAGAATTTGCTGCTCTTATCATATGCTTTGAATGCTTTTGACTTTAATAGCGTCTTTTGAATAAAAAACTCACTGTAGTGTTAATATCACTAAATTTTCACCACAATAGACAAGTAATAAATAAAATTTTATTAGTAAAAGAAACGTAGCTTAGTAAATAATAGTATCTATAACATAACGTGAAGTAATTTCTATTCATTATGATGCATCCCTTCGAAGGTTTGCAGGAGAGCAAACAAAAACAACTTGAGCAGGAAACTTAGAGTTAAAGAAACCTGTGCACGTATGTTATTCCGTTAAAAAAAAAGTTGGACGCGTTCCAGTTGCCGTAAACCGTTGAAGTTCTAAGATTTCTAAAGTAAGCACTGTACTGTAGTGTAGCATTTAATTTCTAACTTCATCTTGCCGGCGTTTGTTTTTATGGTTAAAAGATACAACAGCTGGTTAATTTCATACCTGTATGTGAGAATGAGATTAGAATGTTTACACAACGACACACGTAACGGTTTTAACTTAAAATGGTCAGTTTTACATGAAAATTGTTACTAGACACATCGTCTTTTTTAACACGGTACAGTAAAATTTTGCTTATCGCTTGGTGGCTGAAACGGAAGCGAATCACTTGCAAAGTTATACCATAGCTTTTCATTCAAGTTATTTTTAAGCGAATGCATCATCGCTTCACATCAAAGCTTAGTTTCAACAAATTTAACACGGAACGCGTTCTGATAAAAAAGGCACTTCCTCGCCGAGTGCTTAATTCACATTTAATGCAGCAATCGTCGGCAATTAAGTAAAAAAAGAATATTGGACACTAGCCAAACACTGGAGGTAAGTTATCTATTTACTAAGAAGTATCTCTGAATAAGTAAAGCAAAAAAAAGTGACTATTTTTCTCGGCGAACAGAAATGTTCAAACGATCGCTCTTAAGTCTAATCGCTGCTGGTAAGTTTACTGCACATACCATCTTACTATGCAAACGAGCAGCTAAACTAAAATATTACATATGGATTTCGATGCACTTTGAATCGGATCTATAGCTATATTTAATCTGACTTTCATCATCAGCACGTGAAGACCGATGCTGATCTTCCGTCATAAGCAAACCTCTACTTTACTCCTTCGGCCACTGAAATGACCAGTACTGAGAAGCAGTTAAACTTACCGTCTAATTTTTCATAGCAATAACCCTCGATTATTATCTTACCACACGTCAGGTTATTTAAGCTATAACTTACTTCCTTTTTAAAATGGAAAATTTAAATCAAGCATTGCAGCGCTCAATAATTCGCTCCCTTTATTCACATGGGTGTGATAAGCAAATGTGAACGTAGCGATTTATGTATTTGCAGCATTAAAAAAAATGCAAATGAAAGTTTTAGCTCGCGGAATAAATGGTTCCGGTGTTGTAGTTTAGTGTTATTTTTCTTGTTCTGCAGCGATTTCATGATATATTAGAATGTTACTTGCTTTTGCGGTATTCTGTTCGGATTTGAAAAGCGCTGTAGCTGGATTACCAAGTTGATGAATGGGAGAGGACCCATTCATGTAGAATCGCACAAACTATCAGTTCACAGTCTGAATTCTTTATTAAATTACATTTGCACTTTTAAAAGCTTCAATAACTTCACAAAACTTCCTCACGGAATAGACAAGTAATCACATATATATACAATTCGCAGTAGATTCTTGTGTGCCTTTGTTCGTGAAATGAGGCTGCTGTAATTCATTAGAGTGCCTGAAAGTAAGAACCAAATTAATTATCTTTATAAGGAACCAATGTTTTCAGCTGTAAGTAAATCAATGTTTGATATCTTACAACTTAGGCAGTCTTGTTCTTTACTGCGGACTCAATACAGGAAAAGAAAAGAATAGAGACTATCCAAAATATTTTTAATGGTATTTCTAGTTTGTTGGTAAGGCGATATCTGTGACTTAACTTTTATAAGTGCATCTTATGTAACCGAGGTTAATTGTTGACGAAGAAATTAGCTATTTAACAAAAATTTCAATCTTTTTGTGATTGAACGCTGTCAAGTTATGGAAGGAATCGTTTTAAGGAACAAAATCAATTTATTTTTAACTGATTTCCGGTGCGACATTTTATTATAAAAATTTTCTTTCAACTTAACTAGTAACTTATCATCACACACATATTGCTAGTTGTTCAACTCCAGTTATAACACCGTAAGACAAAATAAATATAAAACATGGGAACTCTATTGCTTTCTTTCTTACTCGTGTAAGAAAGAAACCCGCGAATGAAATACATCGAATCTTGTTGAAATAAAACGTGTACTTAAGTATTTTACTGGTTCTACACCGCAACAGTATTTCTGGTAATGAAGAAGATTTTCTCCTGAAATCTCTGTTGTTTTTCCAAAAGAATTTTATTGTCATCATCGTCTGGTAACCCGGGAACCTACTCGATCTTGATTATGTTAAAAATAGACGGCCCGCGGTCGAAGCGATGTTCCTGTACAAAGTTCCGCGGAAGCTTCAATAGCGATGATGTTGAAATACTGGCGGAACTGTCGCTGCGGATATGGCGGGCTGCCAACTTTGGCAGCATGCGCAACTTTGGGACGATGAAGTGTCAACATCCAGAACGATCGGCTCCGAGGACCCGCGCCTACAGCTCGGCGAGCATTCCTGAATAATTGCCGCTGTGACCTTACAAGGCACCGAAGGATAGTTTTAACTACTGATCTCTGAAAAAGGATGTTATAAGTTAAACTGGTATGTATTTTTATATAACATAATCGAGTTTTTTCGATATGAAATTTACCTCGCTTATGTTAATACAATAACATTAGACAGCAGTTAACATTAGTTTTGTTTCGAAAATTGTTAACTGTAATCGCTACACAAATAAATCTCTGTCCGTTTCATACCGTGATTTACTTTGAGAGCATTCGGTAGTTCAGTTTAGTAGGTAAATTAATTCAAATTGTAATTCGCTTAACTTGAGTTACGACTGGGGGGGAGGGTGTACCTTTGAGAGGCGACTGAGTTTACGTTGTTTCAATTATTTCAATTAGACTTCCACCTGACGTCGAGGAGTTATTGTTTCGCTAAACAAATTTAATAAATCAGAGAACTTACGCGAAAAATGTTTGTGAACTTGTACAATTGCAGGCGCGATAGGAAATTATGTAATTCGTTATGTACAAACTAAAATATTTCATTTGACATGCCTGATATCTTGCATACATAGCACTGCCGAATTTTGTAATGATTATACTAAAAATTTGTTTTCATTTTCACATTATTATAATATGAGACTAGTAAGTAGCAAAGCAGATTAAGAAATTCATACCAACAAACCTTATGGCTCCGGAATTGAACCAGGGACCTCTATGTTTGTAGCAAACGTTTACCCACTGCGGTACTGTAGCAATTTCAATATAGTCAATTTAAGTTGTAGATTTATCTTTAGTACATACATGTGGGAGTTACGGGATTCACCCGATTTGGGTTTACTTTATCAATTAAAAGATATAAAGTTGTCATACTGCAGCGCCACCTGAAGGCAAGTTACAATAATTTATTTATAATTGTGGTCACAGGTCCTCGTTTAGAAGACTAGTAACTATTTTTCTTTATATATGTCATATATATTTTAAGTTAAATTAGGAGCAAGTGAAAGTCTCCTACGATATAAAAAAAATTACTTTACACATCATCATTTTCCCTATTTAAATGTGTATGTAATTATATTCTTATGTATATATTGTAATAATATATATTATGATTGTATACGTGTATAACTATATACTGTAAAGTTATTTTTATGTAAGTTTATATTCTTGTATTTATTACCTATGTTTTCTTCTAATCTAAATCGAGACTTCTGTCCAATAATCTTTACTTTAGTATATACATTTCTTACTCATATTTATTTATTCTGACTTTCACATTACCCTACTATTTATTTATATATTTTTTTCTCTCCTGTCCTACAGGGTTGCCTGGTAGAGATCACTCATAGCGATAAGGCCGCCCTTGCCCACATAGAGATCTTAAGCCTAGTTTTAGTAAATTTTCCTTATTTTGTTATGTGTGCAATAAAGAATTTATCTATCTATCTATCATCTCCTCGCGCAGTCTCAGCTCCAAAGTAAAAACTTAAGTTTTGTATATATCTAGAAATATGGTGACCGGGAACAATGTTCCATATCATGGAAACCAATCTAAAAAATATTTATATTATTTCATTGCTGCGATCATCATCATATCATAACTTGAATAAGTTATCCACTGATAATCTGATAACAATCTAGTTACGTTTCGTTGTAACAGTTCTGAATTTTCAGCGTTAATTAATCACGTGATTTAATTTTTATCATTTGCCCGTGTGGAAGGAGGAGGGGTTCACTTTGTAACCGTCCGCGTTTAATATTCCGCTATAAACCAACGAGGCAGTTTATCACCGGTTAATACGAAAAGGATAGCTTGGCGTCGCTCCAACGGGCTTTATCACCATCAATCAACCGGGGAAACAAGTGCAGTTGCTTACTAAATTGAGTTATTCTGATGCACTGCCGGCTGTCCCGCGCCGTAACTGCAACGTGTTTCCGCAGAGGAAAGTGGAAAGGAGCATCTTCTAGAACACGTATACATTTCTTTAAAGTTCAACAGACTGCTGAAGCGTAATTATAAATATGTGTATTGTTATTATCAACCGGAGGACACTCATCGCTGGATTGCAAGCTGTGTCTCTTTAAACCTAAGATGGACAATGTTTTCTATAATGTCGTGTTTTATTGTATGTAAGTTGTAATTTGTGTATTGTGTAATCTTTATTGGAGACTTAATAAATAAGGATCACAACATTGATAGGTACCGCGTTGCTTTTGCTATACAGAAGTGGTGATAGGTCATTCTGTGACACGCCTGAAGAATTTTTTTTTATATTACTATGCGACGATACGAGCAAGACGCTCACCTGATGGTAAGTGATACGCTTGCCCATGACAACGTGGTGCTAGTTAAGATGGTACACACTGCACCACATTGCGCTCGTCGCCTTGAGACATAAGGTGTTAAGTCTCGTTACCCCAGTAATTACACTAGCTACAGCTCCCTTCAAACCGGAACACAGTAATGTTTGCACACTACTATTAGGCGTAACCATCCAGACGGTTTCCGGCAACAGAGACCTACCAACAGTATAAATCTTTTTTGGAGACCTTATAAATAAATAACGATCACAACATTGATAGTTCCCGCGTTGCTTTTGCTATACAGAAGTGGTGATAGATCATTCTGTGACACGCCTGAAGAATATGGAGTGATGAGAGTATCCAAAGTCATTCCTACGGTCAACAATCAAAACGGCTCTAACTCTTTATATCCTGACTGTTGTAAGAGATACGAAAAGTAACTTAAAGAACTCCTAATAACCTTCGTTTCGGGCGTGGGTAACATGTGAGCAGTCCTCACGCTCGGTGCCCACTGAAGTGTTAGTTGTGACCAATCCGCCCAACTAATTGGTCGTTCAGTAAGTGGCAGAGCGTGAGAGGATTGATTGATGGTTGTGTAAACTGGACGCCTCTCCTATCCCAATTGGTTCGAGTACGGTCAGCAAATAATAATGTGATGAGACCAGACGCCCATTTAAACTGCCTTAACTAAAAAAAAATAAGCGAATCGCGAAGTAAAAACAAAATACATTGAAGACTTGAAAATTTTCACAGTTAACTGTTGTACTTAAAGTAGATCTTATTTATCAATATTAATTACTTAATTGTTTTTGTTGACGCTTCCGAAAAACTAATAGCAATTTATTGCTGTTAGCACATTAACTAATTATTAGGGTTTGTATGTAAATACTCTTACAAGCGTATTAAATATTTTTAAGTATATATAAACAAGTTTCTAATAAAGTTATTTAGAATATATTTGTACTAAACATTCATTTATAGATGGTGTTAAAATAAATAGACACTAACATGACTTTATGTTAAGGATATCAAATTTGTGTTTATATTTTATAATTAAATTGTTATATTGTACTAAATTTATATTAAAATTCCCGTACCAAAAGCAAAGGATTAATTTTGAACATATCACGCGCTGTCAACCTCGTCGTAATCCAGTTCGGGGTTTTTCAATCGCACGGGAATTTAATAAATTCAGTATAACATAACAATTCAATGAAGGTACATTATCCGTTAATTTCATTTAGATTAAATGTTAGATGTGGTCCGGATTCGAATCCGCTTCGATTCGGCAGAAACGCCTACTAATTAGGTTAAGATACGCGAGAGATTTTTGGATTCGCAGACAAAGCTGCGCACTATCTCGCCGCTGGTTCATTCGGAGCCGGCGGGCTGGCGCGCGTCCAAGTGGACTCTGCAATAGCTGTTCTCCCAGGATCAGGTCCGGTTCCGGCTTAAACTCACACACGCCAATATAGTTTTAATGTTAATTGTTTTATATTTCAATATCCGTTGGATATAACGCAGTTACGTTATTGGTGACGAATAAATTTTGACAATTGATTGCGACAAGTTAAGCAAGAGTATTAACTTATAGGTGATTCATCTGCTTGTAGTAATGAGGCGCTGCTCAGGATACACAGGACGATGTTGCGCCGAAGGCTTTACTGGAGATTACGTAATAGGCACTGCAGATTCAGAAACTAAAGAGATAAAACGGTTATACTACTAAACTTTAAACCACATGAAGCATAATTCAGCAACTTCGTTGTTTGAACGAAACTTTCGTTCCAACAGAAGCTTTTTTTTTAACAAAGGTTAAATGAACCGACTCCTACCGGTGCCTTTAAAGCTTTCGGACGAACAAACTAACGTCTAAAACTAATATTGGTTTAGTGAACTATTAGCTTCAGCAACTGCGACGGGAAGTTTGCAATGCACCGATTTCTGATATTTGATAATTAAATAGATATTGAGATCACTTACCTGTTATAACCAATTGCCTGTTATATATACTGTTAGTATCTATAACACTTAACAGAGATATTAGCAGAGGTAAGTCCTTTAATTAAGGGATTAAGGAAAGAACGGTACCTACGTTTTAACCTTCCCCAATTATCATAATCTGCACGGCTCTCATAACAGCGAAAGTTGTACTGATCTTCATGGATCTTTTGATAAACAAAGCTCTGAAGTCCGGGAAATGACGGTTTAACCACAAGGTAAATGGTTAAAGACAATGGGAAACCACTGCAAGTACTTTCCCATGACATTCATCATATAATTATTTGATAATTACGACGAATCTATCAAAACTAAATTGATAGAAAAGAGAATCAGTTCGGACATAAGATAAATTTTTTCCGAATAAATTTAACAACGGATAACTAAACGACTTGGACAATCAAACCAATACACAAGACTTATGGATTATATATATTCCAAACACTAAAAGCTTAAGCAACACGATCCGTATACTTTTTTGTAGACAAAACAAACAGGAACATTTCATGCATAAATAAAGTAAACAGTAGTAAAAAAAATAAGCGGCGCGCATTTAGTAATGGAAGGTCAATACGTTTATTGAAATTCACGTCTGTACTCGGAGTGCATTACACTCGCATTGATGTAAAAAAAACTTGTTATTTTTCGGAGCGTTTTTTATCGCACATCGATTACGGCATGTGAAAATAAAAAACACAGGAAATATATTTTTTTATGTGATGGCGGTGGAAGCAAAATTCATTTATTACGATATGGAAAGATGAGAGCCGGTTGTTCAAGAGATACATGTATATTGTATTAAAGATGTTTACATTCTTTATAGGTGTTAGATTAATCAACTGTAGTGTTCGTTCAGGTTTTCTTATTTACGGTCAGTATATAAGGTGCTCTGTAAAAATGAATTACAAAAGGCTTACGTGAGTCCCGCCCGCTTAATCTCTTCTGTCCGTAATCCCCGCGCAAAGCGTTAAGTTCAATTTCGAAAATAATTTACGACGTCATAGAGAACTATGGGGGCAAGCTAATTGCATTCGTGAGCTGAATATGCATGAGCTATATTGACTCCCGCTATCAGCCGGCGAATAAACTGCGCGTCCATTAGCGCTCCAACTTTTTGCATCTCCAATTCCATTTCAGCTATTGAAACTTGAGGGGTGCGATAGTTGCGCTGCGCCGGAATTAATGCCTTAAGTTTCACACTTAGCGAGTGACCAATGGTAATTTTCACATATCATCGTTATATTTACACAAACTCGATCACAGTTGACCGTTATATAAGAATAAGTAGATGTTAGTTAATAATTTCGTCAACAGATGGCGTTACACGAACACGTCTTTTCATTCGAAGGAAAGACTACACGAAAATCGAGTTTTAGTTAGTCTCCTCGAAGTATAAGCTTTTAAGTCTCGTTATCCCAGTAATTTTACTAAGTACATATCTTTGAAAAACAGTTATATTTGCAAATTACTGTTGTGGTACTTACTAAATCCAACAACACAATTTTTATACAAACCTTTATAAATATAAATTATATAAAATTACATTTCTAACAGTTAAACTATGCCGCAGTTAAGTACTTTTCTAATGGTTTTCTGATCTACCCACTTTCGAATTAAATTGCATACGTGATCCCGCTTTGTGTATAAAAGGAATATTAACCTTTCAGATACAAAGGTAGAGACCGTTAAGGCAAATCTGAATACGGTACGTGTGAGGATTTCGCAGTGCCGACGTAACTAGTTCAGCTGCCGCCGGACATTTCTAATAATAAACTAGTTTAACTGGGATCATGTCGCACTGCCTGTAAACATTTGTTTACGTAACTTTAATTTATACTTGGGAGAGGCTTTTGTCCAGCAGTGGACTTTTAAAGATGATTAATTTAAATATATTTTACCAGGAGGTAGGTCTCTGTTGCCGGAGACCGTCTGGGTGGGTACCACCGCAGCTCCTATTGCAACCGCCAAATAGTAGCGTGCGAACATTACTGTGTTCCGGTTTGAAGCGCGCTGTAGCTAGTGTAATTACTGGGGTAACGAGACTTAACACCTTATGTCCCAAGGCGACGAGCGCAATGTGGTGCAGTGTGTACCATCCTAACTAGCACCACGTTGTCATGGGCAAGCGTAACACTTACCATCAGGTAAACGTCTTGCTCGCCTCGTCGCATAGTAGTATAAAAAATATATATATCAACAGTTTACTTTTAGTAGCATATCAGAGATGTATCTCCAGTAAGAGATGTTAGATGAAACTAATTGAAAATATAATTTGGTTGTGTGCAATGTCGTGTTGATTTTTCGGTTTGCGCCGTCAGCGGTCCGCAAACGGCGGCGGTAACATTCAGATCCTTCAATAGCAAACATCACGGCATCCGGCCGTGGCACATTTCAGTTTGATTTCAATCAATACCACATCTGTGTCATGTCCGGTTAACCACATTAGCGCACGGCCCGAACAAACTGACCTTCCTGCGCTACATTCAGCTAAATTAAACCGTACCATTCCCCACCGGCTGGTGCCTTTGATCAATTCCGTTTAATGATATTTGTGTTATATTACCACATCATTATCTTTTCAATAAAGATCATCTCTATATTACGTCATTTATTTAATATGTTTTGATTTAAAGTAAGCTGTCGAAGCTTTGATGTAATTTACAAAAAAAATCGGTAGTTTCTTTTCACTTGTATTTCAGTTTTCGGAATAATGTTATGGTGATAAATATACATAGCGGAGTTTCAGCAATTTGTTCTGTTCTCTAAATGAACGAAGTTTAAGGTTCACGCAACAAATTATTTGATAAACACCGCGATCCTTTCATAACAGTTGCTAATTTATAAGGATCCTGTTTTAAAACAACAGTAGTTTATGTTAGAAGTTACATTCTTCAGTTTTTATTTATTTATTATTAATAGTTACAGATAAATATACAACACATTTTATAACTTAAAAAGATCACAAAGGTTTATAGCACAGCAAACAAGATTTACAACGGAACCATAACAACTTATTTATTAATCATAAAGAATATTTTTAACTTAAACTTATAATTATATTGTGTGACAGAGCGCTCATTAAACTAGATAACAGTAATATATTTTACCAGGTGGTAGGTCTCTGTTGCCGGAGACCGTCTGGGTGGGTACCACCGCAGTGACTATTGCAACCGACAAATAGTAGCGTGCGAACATTACTGTGTTCCGGTTTGAAGCGCGCTGTAGCTAGTGTAATTACTGGGGTAACGAGACTTAACACCTTATGTCCCAAGGCGACGAGCGCAATGTGGTGCAGTGTGTACCATCCTAACTAGCACCACGTTGTCATGGGCAAGCGTAACACTTACCATCAGGTGAACGTCTTGCTCGCCTCGTCGCATAGTAGTATAAAAAATATATATATCAACAGTTTACTTTTAGTAGTATATCAGAGATGTATCTCCAGTAAGAGATGTTAGATGAAACTAATTGAAAATATAATTTGGTTGTGTGCAATGTCGTGTTTGATTTTTCGGTTTGCGCCGTCAGCGGTCCGCAAACGGCGGCGGTAACATTCAGATCCTTCAATAGCAAACATCACGGCATCCGGCCGTGGCACATTTCAGTTTGATTTCAATCAATACCACATCTGTGTCATGTCCGGTTAACCACATTAGCGCACGGCCCGAACAAACTGACCTTCCTGCGCTACATTCAGCTAAATTAAACCGTACCATTCCCCACCGGCTGGTGCCTTTGATCAATTCCGTTTAATGATATTTGTGTTATATTACCACATCATTATCTTTTCAATAAAGATCATCTCTTTATAACGTTATTTATTTAATCTGTTTTGATTTAATGTAAGCTGTCGAAGCTTTGATGTAATTTCCAAAAAAAAAATCGGTAGTTTCTTTTCACTTGTATTTCAGTTTTCGTAATAATGTTATGGTGATAAATATATATAGCGGAGTTTCAGCAATTTGTTCCGTTCTCTAAATGAACGAAGTTTAAGGTTCACGCAACAAATTATTTGATAAACACCGCGATCCTTTCATAACAGTTGCTAATTTATAAGGATCCTGTTTTAAACCTTCCCCGTCCTGTTATTGGGGAAATTGTTATTGCTGGCCGAATGCCAGTTCCGCAGCGAAGAATTCGGGCAATTTATAAGACTTCTACTCCAGACAACGTTATTTAAGTTTTACTGTGTCATGAATATAAAACGAGTTGGGCTCTGCGAATCGTTTTTATTATTTTAACACATACTTTAATATATTTCACTCTTATAATTGTGTCACAGTTAACATATATTCAAATAACTAAAGTTATGAAGTAATACATTTCTCACCGCAATTGTAATAGTGCAAGCTGCTCGAAGCATTTACATGAACTTAAACAACTTTGATTAAAATTCAAAGCTTTTGTAATGGCTTAAGTACTCATATTTGTTCCGGTGAAGATTATTCTACTCTTATACTTCCCTTTTCTACTTCCAATAGTAAATGTTTAACGACACGATTCTGCTATTGATAAACTTGGACATTCAAATAAATAAATGAAATTATCTATCTCTTTAATATTTTTTTTATTCCTTTTTATATCACGTTATTGGCAAACAAACAAAAATATGACCCCCATAGCTTATAACACCAAATGTTTTGCGTACTCAAAAGAAACCAGAAATACACGGAATTTGTTATCGTTGATTAATTAAAAACGCAAAAGTTATAAATAACACAATTTAGTTAACTGATTTGAAAAATTTAATACACTTTTACAATATTTGGTAACAACAAATATATTTTTAGTCAGAAATATGTAATAAATAGATACAACCTTTAGATTTAGACGACGCTGTGTGTGGAGTAATTAATGAGTTAATAAACAAATTATATGGCAGAAGTTTAAGAATCTTTTTGACAAGAACATAATAATAATTTTATAAATAATTTAATAAGTATAAAATGATTTCAGAATAGGAAATGTTTGTGCCGTGGTATTTGTCAGTTAAAATAGTGTAATACACGGCCCCGCGTTTGTTACTTCCGCCGCGTTATCGCAGTGAGCAGGCTCTTAATACTAGTATGTAGATGTTGAAATATTGCCACAGTCCTGGGTACAGTGTTGGCTGCTGTCCAGGAATGACAATTCGTTCAATACCAATGCAGGGAAGGCTCCGTGCAGCCAACTAAACAAAACGTTACTGTATAATTCCTAGGGATCGAGAGAAATACCACTATTTGCGTGCATTTTCTAATAACAGAAAACATTGTTTTATATTACACTTCACAATAAATACCGTTATCAATTAAGTATTAGTTATTACCTATAACATAAATTAAAGTTCTGTGCTACTTCATTATTAATAGGTCGTTAAGTAAATAAAAAAATTACTGAATCAAAAAGAATTTTCAATATGAAATTTGAAAGAGATTTGTATGAATTGTTTATTATAATAAATAATGACTTCATCATCATCATCATGAGCCGTGAGACTGTTGGGATCGATTATAATAATTAAGTTCAATATCAAACAATACTTAATAACATTTTATAATATTTTGATTATCTAAACGAAATTTCTTTTTACGAAATAACAGATTAGGTTCACATGCATCTGTCGATTGAATCCCATAACAATGGAGTACTAGATGTTATACTTTCCTGCACCAGTTTGCGCTGATCGTCTCGAATAAGACAGCTTCTCAGTGATGCAGATATTAGACAGCGGCTTGATGAGATCAGAATACGAAACCGCATCACAACATGGCACCCGGTGTCGACGTGGCAATTTCCTCCTTAACACATGGCGACTGCAGACGTCTTGTTTTATAATATAGTCTGTGGCATACGACCGTAGTGTAGTTATTGGATTGAACATTTGAAATCAAGACTACTCCTTAAATATATTCCAAGTCGTCTTTCTCATGAGTTAGGGTCGTGGTCATCATGTGTGAAGAAACACACGCCGACTTGCTTATCAGTTATAATGTAGTAGTGTTGCCATTGCTTTCTCCATTTCACATACTAGTGCGAGCACGGTAGCTCATACATATGCAGGTTTCCTCACGATGTTTTCCTTCACCATCAAAACACGTGATATTAGTTGGTGTTATACTAACTGCACATGATTTGAAAAATTCATTGGTACAGGCCGGATTTGAACCCGGTGCCTTCGCAGTGGAAGACCGGCGTTCAAACCACTAGGCTATCACAGCTCATTAGAGTCTAGGGTGGCATTAAAACGTGCGTGTATAAGCTAGATTTACAATGGAAATTTTAAGACTTAATCAACAGTGGGAATCAATATTAAACTGTAAATACGTTATTGTCTTCAATAATTACTTTAATACTAATTAAACATCTACGAAAGTGACTATAAACGTATACTTCGTTATATCACAGAATACTTTTTACTGAGAGACACACAGAGTTTACTGCTGGTAGGTCTCAGTTACCGGAGATCGTCTAGGTAGGAACCAAACCGACGAACGGTAGTGTACAAACATTACTGTGCTCCAGTTCGAAGGGAGCGGTAAGCTAGTAAAATTACTGCGGTAACGAGACAACACCTCATGTATCAAGTGGACGAGTGCAATGTGGTGCAGTGTGTACCATCTTAAATAGCGCCGCGACGTTATGTAGAATTAAATAAGAGTAAATAGTCAAAAATTATTATCGTTCCGTGTTTGTGACCGTGACACGGATGTTAACAAGAGCCCCCTCCAGTTCGTCCAAGTGGATTCATTACCCAGCATTCAGTGTCGCGTTTGACAACCCTTCAGTGCACTTTTCAGCCCCCAGCGACAATCGTAATTAAGTTCCGACTGTGCCGAGACCCCTCCTAATTTCCTGTACCCCGTTAATGAGACCGGGTACGCAATCCACGAGTGTTCAGGTGTTATTGCATTTATATCTTCATCATAAAATCTTGTGTGATTCATTTGAGATCCGTAAATAAAAAAAGGATCCTCTTAAGATCAAAACAGAACAGTTATGGAAAATATAAAAGCTCGTTCCTACAAAATGTTACCTTAACTCGTTGCGGGCATATGTTTAGACCTAGACCGTTTAGAAACATATTTTAATAAAGCACCTAGAAGTGATGTTATATTACTGTACTCCGGTTTGAGTAGCAATGAAATGATTAGTGTCACAAGACGTCCTAAGTCTTAAGGCGTTAAGTTACTATATGTATGTCCTGCTCATATCGATTAGTTAGATATAAACTTAAGTGCAACCATACCAAAGTCTTGTTAGCTGAACATCGATCAATATACAAGAGCTAGAATTTCATCTCAGAGAAACTTCTATAAATACTTCGGCTTTCACTATAGTCGGTCATGGTTTATGTTACTTGATGTTTAGTGAATTTAACTTACAGTTTCAAAAGCAGTTAAACTGGTGAGGTAATAAAACGATGAGCATATCACTAAGTACCGTAGCTTTCGTTGTACCACATTATCGATGTCAAGTAACGTGAACACGGGAGTAAAGTAAAAGCTTTCATTAATTTTACAATTCAATTGTTACGCGAACCTCTTTGAAGTAGATCTTCGTATGTTCATGACGAATACAAATTGATTTGATGAGCGACTTGACGTTTAACGGCGGCTATATTTAGTTATAAAAAGCATAACCTCTCCTTCATTGTTATTCATCATTCAATCTCATTATTCGTGCAATCGTTTTTAGTTGGCGTGCTCATTAAATTAATTGTCGTCGCGCTCTCCCCTGAATATAACTGCCAAAAAACCGTTTGGGGTTTGTCTTTTTATTTGGGATTCAATTAAAGGAGAAAAAGGGGATTTGTTATTTTAAATGGCGCTGGAGAAAATGTTGATGAGTAAACTGTCCTATTCAATTTATACTTTAAACGTTACCGGGTATTGTTGTATTTTACAAATGTAGCTACGGAAAATTTCTACTGTGTTATTAAATATTTGCAATAACTTGCGAGATGGCGGACAGGTGTGCTAACTGTCAATTGGTGATTACTGTTAAAAGGTTCAGTTTATACCTAGATTCAGTGAACTGATCTTAATAATATAAAATCAAAATGAATAATACAAAGTGGTTAGTTACTGTTGCCAGACGCTGTCTAAGAAAATACACAATTAAATTAGTCTATATGTAAACAAGAGCCGTGATAGTCTAGTGGTTTGAACGCCGGCCTTCCACTCCGGAGGTACCGGGTTCAAATCCGGCCTGCACCAATGAATTTTTCAAGTTATGTGCAGTTAGTATAACACCAACTAATATCATTATCATCGTCATCATCGTGAGGAAACCTGCATATCTATGTTATGACCATCCGTGCTGGCACTAGTGAAATGGAGAAGGCAATGGCAACACCACTCCATTATAACTGACAAGTAAGCCGTGTGTTTCATTACACATGATGACCACGACCCTCAGTCATGAGGAAATACGACTTAGATGTGTAAACAGTATTGTGCAAACATTACTGTCTATCGATTTGAAGGGTGTTTTATCTAATGAAATTACTGGAGTAATGCTAACTAATATCTTGTGTCTTAAAGTGACGAGGATAATGTGGTGCAGTGTTTGTCATCTTAATTAGCTACACGATGTTACGGGCAGACTAGTCACATAATATCAGGTGAACGTCCAGCTCGTCTCGTCTCGTCAAATAATGAAAGATCCAATTAATAAAGAAACTTTCACTTTATTAACAACGCTTATTATAAGATTTTCTTACATAAGTTATAATTAAAAGTTACTTTGAAAGCAAGCAATGGAAATATTAATAAGTATTTTAGAATCTTAATGAAGTACCATCTAAGTTAATTTAAATTATTAACTAATGTTTATTATAATTCACACAACAACACTGTATAACTGCCCTCGTGGTGCAGTGTTTAATTTTTAACTCGATGGTCTCTAGTTCGATACCAGGGTGTTATTGTTGAGGATAAAAATATACTCCCGGACACATCTATCGGCCCACCACCCAGTGTTTAAAGTTTCGACGGTGTCTAGTTAAAAATAAATGTTAGGTGGAGCAATAAGTTTTAATGCAGTTTTGAAGCAGATTTATTGGTCAACCCCTATGTATGTTTTTTTTTATTTTTTTTGTAATTTCGAATTGATTTGGCCGGCAGAAGTTTTACAGCTTGGGCGACAATTTCAGGCAGAGTATCCATATTTTTTGGTCAAAACTGGCTCTAAGTTTAGATTTGCCTTTTTATGGAACCAATAATCAGACACATCAAAAAAAAAAAAATCCAACTTGTGCGAAATAAAAAAGTTTTCTCCATTCCTGGGTCGTTGAAAACAATGAACAGACTCGAATTTTCGTTTTTTTTTCATAATCCTGAATTCAAAATTAAAAAAAAAACATACATAAAGGTTGAGCAAAGAATCAGCTTTAAAACTGCATTAAAACTTATTGCTCCACCTAACATTTATTTTTAGCTAGGCACCGTTAAAACTTTTAAACACTAGGTGGGCCGATAGATGTGTCCGGGAGTGTATATCCCGCATCACGAATATTTAAATTCACTGAAAGAAGCAAAAAGTATTTTTTTGGTAGCGAAATAAATTAAGATTTATCAAACAATGACTACATCGAAGGTTTGAAATAGCCACAGGGCAATTAAAAGAATACATTAAAACATATTGAAGCGGCTTCCTCTGCCCCCGACATTCGCCAAATTGGATATTGCGGTGACGTATAAAAATGTCCGCTGGATGGCGACGTGTCTCCATATCTCACTGTCATCGTATCCTCAAACATGATAGAGCACGGGGAGGTGACTTCTTTGTCATTTACAGTTTTAGTGTGCTCGGAAATTTAAACGAATGTTATATTTCAACTATCTCAGCTGAAAGTTTGACGGCGCTTTTGAAATTCGCGTCGCCGAAGTTTGTTCTGAAGACCTGAAATCATTCTTCTTAATACTAAGATAACATTTATCTAATCGCTAATACTTTACTATTGTTAAAGCATGATAGTTTTATCTTGTGACAAATGTTATGTAAATTACCATTTAGCAAAATGGATTTATTCATTGGCTCTAGAAAGAATTAATTTGGAAATAATTGTAACAGTATTATTGTAAACATACTTGTTAAAGAGTTAAGTGTTGTTCAGAAATTTACGAGAAAGTCTTAAAAGCCATGTTGTTGCATAGTTTTTTAAAATAATATCAAACTTACCAGGTGATAAGGAAGAAATTAAAAGTTTATGTTACTTTATTTACACTGAGTACTACAGAAGGGCTCAAAATTTTCAGGGTATATCTTAAAATCCATGTTATTAGTTTAAGAATCGTTCAGTCCGTTGATACTGCTCTTACGTTTGTAAACAAAATATAATATGTGAAAGAGCTTTTTTGAATTAGAATATGTCAATAAATATATAATGTAATACAGTAATGCAAAATTAAATAAAAGAAACATATCTACTCATATTGCGGTTAATGATACCTTTGACTGATATATAAAGCTTTTGTTAACAGACAAATACTTGATTTCAATTGTCAACATGTTTAATGAAAATTAGTCGGAATCCGACAAATCCGCCCGTTCCATAAATTATATTAAAATCTCGATAAGTGTTTGAAAATATAAAAATGTAAGCAATCCATTTAAAAGGTTATTATTTTTTTTATATAACTTTCTGCCTTTTAACTGCGGAGTAGTCGAATAGTAACTATTAAGGTATCAGTGAAAATCGATACAGTTCATGCATATTCCAGCTCCATAGCGTTTAATTGCCGCGCGTCCAAATTTTTGCTCGGGCGGGGCAAACAAACAGAGAAGTAGCAAATATATCTGCGCAAAATTATGAAATTGGTCAATTTAAACTCGTTACTATAATTTTTTATAAAATTGAGTAGTTTAGTACAAAATATAACGTATTTATTTTACGATAGCATGCAGCTGCTGTATGCTGAACGTTATCACTACCATAACCAGAATATCGGTACAATACTTTTTAAGAAGAGAGAACAGCGAAACATGCAGTGGCAGCTACAATAGCAAACCTGACTTCATCGGTCCTCACTCTTCTTTAATTCTACGAGGCCACGGGACCAGCAAGACGGTCACCTGATGGTAAGTGATACGCTTGGCTATAACGTGCCGCTAATCAAAATGGTATACACTGCACCACATTGCGCTCATCGCCTTGAGACATAAGGTGTTAAGTCTCGTTACCCCAGTAATTTCACTAGCTTACAGCGCCATTCAAACCGGAACACAGTAATGTTTGCATACTACTTTTTGTCGGATGATGTAGTAGCTGCAGTAATACCTAGTTTACTTATCCTAAACCTAAACTTACCAGGTGGTAGGTCTCTGTTGCCGGAGACCGTCTGGATGGGTACCACCGCAGCTCCTATTGCAACCGACAAATAGTAGTGTGCAAACATTACTGTGTTCCGGTTTGAAGCGCGCTGTAGCTAGTGTAATTACTGGGGTAACGAGACTTAACACCTTATGTCTCTGCGACGAGCGCAATGTGGTGCAGTATGTACCATCTTAACTAGCGCCACGTTGTCATGGACAAGCGTATCACTTACCATCAGGTGAACGTCTTGCTCGTCTCGCCGCATAGTAGTATAAAAAAAACCTAAACGGCCTCGGACAATAGAGATCTACCAGCACAAAACTCACAGTCTGCAATAAGTCCTGCTCACTGCTACATAGCACTAGTAAACTTGTGCTCTCATATCTCCATAACAACTTCTTTCTTCTCTTTTTATAAAGTCCATAACAACCAGCTACTTTTAATTGATTAAAGATATGCTTAGTTTTGAACGCTACCAGTCGAGTTAGATTTTTCGGGTATACTTAAGTATTATCCGTCTTACTTTATCCTGAATACTCGTTATTTAATTATACGATTGTTCTGTAAATATCTATAACTGAGTTCCAATTCCGATCATTCCTTATTCATTCTACAAGTAGTTTCTACTTTAAAGTTATTGTGGCAGACCCGATACACTCGGGCACATTGTTTACGCACTCGACGGTATAATGTCATTGTTTCAAGTATTATTCGAAATTCGCCAATCAGTCCACAACAACGGTATGCTTTGTGAAATTTCAACGATTTCAAAATCAAATACAGGCTCTATTTTTGTTTTTAATTCATACAAATTAAGCGAAAATGCTTCTCTCCGTTCCTTTTAGTTTTGTATTTGAAGTGGTCTGTAAATTGGAGCGTATTATTATATAATTGTACTTCGTGTAACCTTCAGGACTTATAATCACGAGGATAGAAATACGCTCTGAAGTGTAATAGCGTTCAATGTCACATCTTAACGTGAAAACATTTAAGGTTCAGAATTAGTGTAAATATAACTGTAGCTCCAATATGGAAAGTGAATTAAAGATTCTGAAGTATACGTGTAATGACCACATTCCCGTGCTGTGTAAACATCCTAACGTCACATTTTTAGAAGCAAATCGATCACTGTGTTGATAATCATAAAACTCTATCTAGACTAAAACAACGTTGTATAAGATTTTCCAATTACCTGATACGTAGTCCGCATGCATTAAATGAATTAGTTAAACTAAATTTGTCGCATAATCAATTTAGTAAAGCGAGTAGCAGTTTAACGTCTTATTTCGGAGTACAGGATACCTAATACCATATCCAATGTCTCCTTCAGCTGGTACCCTGGTGCAGGCAGCGGGAAACACTCCCCAGGGAGATGAGCTCGTTTGCTTTGCATAAGTCTGCAAACTGTCTTCATTACTTGAAACCGTTTCATGTTGACTTTCCTCGATTCGAAAGCTGTCATCCTAACTTAGTCATCTGTGTGCGCGCTTAACTTGCTCACTACAAGTACATCTGCATACCTGCCTCATACTATTTACTACTTATCCTAGTAGTAACAGGCCTAGACAATTGTGCTTCTCTCGTCCATGCCACTGACTGAAAATTATGCCATGTATTTTTCAGTAACAATCAGTAATTAATACGTAATATTTACTTGCTGAAATTATATTTTCCTTTAAAAACGAGATTTTGGTTAAACATCAATCCATATAAAAAGGCGACTTCTAGGCTTGTACTTACCTTTATTAATTTTTAATGGTTATCAAACGTTTTAACAAACTTTAAGTAAGACCGACCGTATTGAATTTATTACAGTATTGATATATTGGGTTAAAGTAATACTTAAGAGATGATTAAAATGAAAGAATAATATAAAAATATAAAGGACATTTTTATTATGTTATATGATACAATGTTACATTAAAAAATATTCATTTGAAATGACATTAGGAATTATTTAGGTTGAAATTTTAATATTGGCTCTAGTAATATTACGTAGGGGACATGAGTGAGGGTATTCTGGGCAGACACGATTTATCATCTAATCTCTAGTTATTCGTTTACATCATGTGAGATTGATGATTTAGCTCATTGTAGACAAAAAAACTCAATCTACCTACGTTGTATACCAACAACAGTTTTATTATCAACATATCTGTCATTTTTCTTTTCGATGTCATTTCAAACTATAAGCTACAAAACTATAAAGCTTGTTTCGGTGAGATAACAACACTGTCGTGTCTACGAAATTCACTAACGGTATTGGAATAAATACAACATTTTAATAATAATACCCGTATTATATAAAACATATAGTTCTATTCTACACACAATTTTTTTTTTATGAAAATCTTTCATAATCAAATATGAAACTCTGTTATGATTTTTAACTTAACAATCTCTGAGTTTAAATGCGAAATTACTTTTGAAATTCTCTCCAAAAGTTTACATAAACCTTTCAAAGTAAATGACTGTAAAGAAGTATTCTTTATATATAAGATATTACTAGTAAAGTTTCTTCGGCGCAATATCAACGTTGGTGTGAATAAGTAACAGCAAACACTGCGCTCTACGAGCTCAGTTTCAGCGCTGTGCTTAAACATATCTTCACTTAACACTACTAAAATAATACTGTCTACAAACTTGCCGCTTTCTGCGACTTATTACATCATCTCACTATAAGTTAATAACTTACCCATTACTTAAGTTACAGAGCTTAAATTATATTCACATCCGTTATTAATAAAAAATTTAGAAAACTGATCGAAGTCTTAACTGAAAAATGTAAGCTTTGTTGAATGGTTAACAAAATGAAATGATCTAGTATTAATTTTTTAATATTAATACTGAAAAGCAAACAAAAATAAGGAAATTGTGCCTAAAGAATTGTAAATTAGTGATTCCAGTAAAAGTTATCGATATCAGTTAATTTTTACACATCCTTGTTGATAGTTTTAAACATAGACATTTATATTACTTTGAATAAAATCAATTATTTTTCTTAATAATAATCTAGTTATCACCGAGTTAGAATCAGATCTATAACATATCATCTAAACACCGAATAAAGTTTAATTGTCGCTTAGAGCTATTCTTTGAAGTACAATTTACTTGGCAGTGTGACAAACCTTATTCCGATTAAGAGTCTGTCTGGGTCTCCATATTCCCAACGTTACCGGTGAGTTCAGTCTCTTGAATATCCTCCTCGCTGTGACTGGAATCCGTTTCCACTGTAAAAATTGCAGAAAGCAGATAAATAATAATTGTTATAATTTTTTATTTACCAACATGGCGAGGTATATCTTAAGAAGTTTAAAGTAATAACATCTTATAATATTCCTTGAATGTATGTTAATCAATTCTTATATCAGTCACCAATTGATCCAGCTCATAATGTTGAGGATTTTATTTGCTGTATCTTGAAGCTAAAAATATTTCACTTCACATACTTCTCTAGCTGGCAGAAATTCCAGCAACAGAGACCTACCATCAGCTACGTTGGATAACTTTTTCTTTTCATCATCGATAAAGAACTTGTAGAAAGCGTTGCTTGACTCACCATGAGCTCTCCTATCCAGGGCCAGAACAGCAACAGGAGTATCATCTAAGACCCCGGACCACCTGGCGGCGAGCACTCGGGAGCCTCTGTGACCGCGCACCACGACAGTGGGCATCACACTTTGCGACAGCGAGGAACCACCATACATCGACACGCCGACACTTCGCCGCAGTATTGTACTGTCGGAGAGACGTAACAAATATAAGGTCATAGAACTATCAGCGGTAAGACCGATATACCACCTACCAGGTGGTCTCTGTTGCCGGAGACCGTCTGGGTGGGTACCACCGCAGCTCCTATTTCAACCGACAAATAGTAGTGTGCGAACATTACTGTGTTCCGGTTTGAAGGGCGCTGTAGCTAGTGTAATTACTGGGGTAACGAGACTTAACACCTTATGTCTCAGGCGACGAGCGCAATGTGGTGCAGTGTGTACCATCTTAACTAGCGCCACGTTGTCATGGGCATGCGTATCACTTACCATCAGGTGAACGTCTTGCTCGTCTCGTCGCAAAGTAGTATAGTAAAATTACTAGGATAACTAACAAGCTTCATTTTACAGGAAGGCGTTTTCTTACCACCAGATAAACATATAGTTCGTAGTAATTCTGACTTCAAAATAATATAAGTAAACGGTCTCTCACCTCTCCTCCGGGTCACGGCGCGGACTGTTCTTCTTTTTACACATCACTACCAACGTAACACACAGAGTGGTTAATATTGTTAAAAGAACTAGCGCCAGAGCTGCTCCTATCAGAAGCGCGACGCTGTTGTCAGTTGGCGAGGGTTGGAGCGGAGGGCCAGGCGTCATCGTTTGCAGAGATCCTGGCGATGTAACATGAAAATGAGAACCTTATCAAGATTAAATTATTTAAAAATTAATGGTAATTAGCTACCATCTCACCTGGTCGATCTAGATCATCGGCAGTCCTTATTGGAATACTGTGCAAAGCGGCTGGCCTCTGCGATCTACCGCGAGGTGTCTCCGAATAGACCAGGAACGTGTAGCGTCCAGGAGTTAGGGCATCCAGCGGGAATTGTGGTGTAACGTCGTTGCTGGCTCGGTACACCGTTTCCGTTAAACCCTTACCGGTTATACCCTGGAAAGCGAACACTTGAACATTTAGCGGCAAAAGTTGATTATTTAATGTGTGATAGCTCAAAAGCTGTTTCCACTCATCGTCACCAGGACATGAGATAATACTCCAGTAGGTTAATATAACGAGCATTGAGTGCAGGAGATAAGCGCTTTAGTGATACTTGTCCAGAAAGTTTTTAGCAACTCAGACTTATCACTATTGCATTAAACAACCACAGCTTTTTAAACAGATATAACAAACGAAGGAATTAAAATTAATCAAAAGGCTACGTCTAAAGATGTTAATAAAACGAAGAAGCTAGAAATAAGCTGATGACCTTCAAACGGTTAAAATGATTTTGAATAATAGTTTAATTTTGTACGAGACAAACTAGAGCAAAATCGAATCAACAGTTTGAAGACAACGACAAAATCAAATGAAACAAAAAACCCGTAAGTACACGCGTTAAAATCAACTAAGCTTTCTTTTTACACACGTGGTTAAAATGGAGCAGTGATTCAGAAACAGAGGATGTGACATTTGTTTTAAAAGGAAGTGGGTTACGTGTGAATGCAACTAGCACGGCAACTTTAGACAACGCCGCAATCACCTGGTCGCTCATGGAGTCACCGTCCACCTCCCTCGGTTCCGGTTCGCGGTGGTGCCGTACCTCCAGCGCTTCCAGGATGAACCGCTGCGGCAGGCCGCCGTCGTGCCCGGGGTCGCAGCGGAGGATCTCGTCCTCTATCTCGCAATTCCTCGGCGGTTCAGGCAACGCTGGAGGAAAATGTTAAACATAATCTAAGCTAGAATTTAAAAAGTTTCGAAACTGAGTGTTAAGAGGTTTTCATTAAAAGCTTTTCTCGATTCAGAAATATTCTGTAGCTATAGTTAAAAAGGTGTTATGTAGAAATAACTATTTTAAACCGTTCGTTTATTTTTGTTAATACTTAACTAATTGTTTTGTTCGTAGGATTAGTGACATTAGAGCAGAGGTTACATTCTTAAGGCTAAATAATCTTTTGCTGCTCTATCATTATTCATTGCAAGTGCTCTTTAAGTAACTATTAAGTACCTGCGGGCATAATGCGGAACAAACAGGGATCTCGCTGATTGCCCACGTCGTTGCTCGCCCAGCAGGCCAGCCAGCCTAGATCCTCGTCGCCATTATCAGGTAAGCCGTGGATTACCGTGCTGCTTGAGCCCATTATCGTTATGTTTGCTGCCGGTATCTATTAATGATAGTCGCATTACGTTAATTATTACTAAGATTAAAAAAAAATTCTCAGTTTTGGATTGAAGGTCGAATAAGCCTTTATAAAAATGTCTACTAGAAGTAATATACATACAAATAGGAGACAATCCTGTAACTTATACATGGATTAGATGACTGTACTACTATTTAAATTAAAAGCTATTTTTTTTTTACACTACTTTGCGACGGGACGAGCAAGACGTTCACCTGATGGTAAGTGATACGCTTGCCCATGACAACGTGGTGTTAGTTAAGATGGTACACACTGCACCACATCGCGCTCGTCGCTTAGAGACCTAAGGTGTTGTCTCGTTACCCCAGTAATTACACTAGCTACAGCGCCCTTCAAACCGGAACACAGTAATGTTCGCACACTACTATTTGTCGGTTGCAATAGGAGCTGCGGTGGTACCCATCCAGACGGTCTCCGGCAACAGAGACCCACCACCTGGTGAAGCTGTGACTGGTTTATACCAACCATCCGTTTTGGTGATGATTAGACCAAAAAACTCAGAACAACGTCTGCGAAGTCAATCAGTGTGGTAAACATTCAAAAAGATAAATCTAGATATAACTATCTCAAAGCTGTGTATGGCCGGGTAAGGTAGTATACCGGTAAGACATCCTTGGTGCCGTTGTACGTCCAATAAAACCTCAGAGGGCCGGCGTCACGGACAGAGGGCGCTGTGACCGAGCACCGTGCTCTGACCTCTCCACCGGGCGCGCCCGCCAACTGCTGGACGACACCACCGGCTGAGCATTCGGGACGAGCTGGTGGTAACATCGACATTTACACTGAAGACTTGATAAAACTGAAAGCTTTTGTTAATAACTCGATTTCAGACAATAACTAAAAGAGGATGTCTATATACCTATAATAACTTTAATTTAGTCCACGCTCCGACTTAGACCTTCTCTCCAGGGTAAAGAAGAGAGAGCATTAATTTTAAAACATCGTCAGAACTTCTTTTAATATTTTTTTTAGTAATATAAACGACTTTAAATGATACTAAGTAATTTTTTCAGAATTCATTCGTTACAGAATTCAAGATAGAATTTATTTCCCGTAGTGATGAAAGGATAAATACTTACATAATACGTTCAAAGAGAGCGGTTCGCTTAAACCGCTGCCTTCAGAATTTCTCGCTCTGCACCTCCACCTTTCGGAATGATGTCTCCTCAAACCTTTTAATGTAAGTTTATTCCCTTCCACCGAGATCCCTCCAACAGGATCGTCGTGGACGAGATGGTCCTACAAAAGTTTTGCATTTGTAAAAAACGTCGCTTTTAAATTCATTAACCGCAACTTGTATTCACTTGGACCAGTCAACGACACGGTTTCAAGTGATAATACTTCTCAGAGGTAGAATTTCAAAAACCTGTGATTTAATTATCCGAATCCGAGTTAACATAGAAATTTCGTGTTTGAACTGTCAGTAAGTAACGAAGTTATACCAATCGACGCGTCTCATAATTTATGTACATATTTCAAACGGAAACCGGAATATTAATGAAATGGTATTAATAACTAATATTTGAATACTTTTTACAAAATAAATGTAAGTATTTTTTTCATTTAGCTTCAACGTAAATAGTTTTGTTAATCATATATAACAAGAAACATTTTTTTTGTGCTTATTTGTAAGCACGCGGACGGGCTGATCTATTCCAATATTGATCATAGTATATTGATCCAGAACATGTTTGTTACCACTTTGACTTATTATCATAAACATCCTTTTGTACAATTCTTTATATTGTTATTTTTTAGATACGCGTTTGGATATGAAAATTAGGGAACCGTATAAGGTGGATACCATTAAAGCTTTCTCTTAGTAAAAAACAAGTAAAGTCTAGTCTGATGAAGATTATTATAAGAAATATACTGATCCTGATGATGACCTTACAACGGATGTAATCAATAATTGTTTAATTTAAAAAGAAACAGTAAATTTTTTTTTAAACATTACTGTGTTTCAAACTGAAACAAAGCTCTATCTGTAATATCGTATTACTTATAATCAGTTTAAAATCTAGTTCTTCTCCTCATTTGTTAGTATAAAAAACAGTGATAAGCTATAATTTAGAACTTTATCGCAAATTGTTTACCTGTAAACCTTTGTAGAATGTAAAATTAGTGGATGGTGGCGAAGCGTCCGAAGAGCAAAGTAGAGTTGCGTCTCCATCTTCGCGAAGTAGTTGCGGGTCCTTCGGTGATGCTATTGATATTTGAGCGACCGGGGGATCTAAAATAAGTTCACCATTACCTCAAAAAGGTTATTAATAAAGGTCTAATGATCCAGTTTAAGAATCAAATGCCGCTGTTTCGCGTCCCCCATTAAACTAACGTAAACCATATCTTTTTACAAGCGAAAAGTTTAGCGGATTAAGTTGAGTTTTAGTTATTTTGATAAATTATTGAAATTTTTGATGTTTCTCGAATTATTACAGACATTAAAATAAAAATTCTGAAGGAATTGTTCTAAATTTCGTAGTAATTATTTGGAAAAATATTTTTTTTTTTCATTAAAAATTTTCCGACTTCTTAATTTTGATACTCACAGTACACTTCCAACGCCACCGTGTCCTCCAGCGTGTAAGCCGGAAACCAGGGGTTGGAGACCCTGCACACGAGCTGCCTGCCGCTGTCTTCCCGCCTCACTCTCCACGTCAGCACACTCCGCGTCACTTCACCATCCACATCCACCTGATGGATATATAGTACTAAATATTTGTTTCACCTAACACAACATCTTCCTCTGCCAATTATTATTAAATACCACTACACAGTAAAAGTAGTCGTCTCATTAGCCTGATTCTTTTCGTTTCAGCACCTTACAAGTTAGGCGTTATTGCTAGGCGATTTTTACAGGCGTTGCGCTGGTATCTTTTCACACGATCTTGTAGAAGAAATTTAGGAAAGAGTTCAGCAAAGTAGTTCTCGTGTGACGAGTAAGTCTGCAATCTTAGATTCATGAGCTGCGCTCTAAACTTAGCTTCTTAACGACGTCTCAGTTGTTTAGTTTCAGCGTAGAGATAAGAATATGATGGTAATGGATGTTATTCGTTGGTGGTCACCTCGGTCATGGCGGAGTCGATGCTGTGCGAGTTGATGAACCAGTCGATGTTGGGCGCGGGCTTGGAGCCTCTCGTCGTGCAGACGAAGGACCGCTCGTGGCCTGCCCGCGTTGCGCCCGCGCCGGTTATCCGGACGAATTGAGGCTTCACTGCGAGTAAATAAAAAAAATAACTCTGGAACCTATATAATATATAAAAATGAAAACCTTTTTAATCTATATATACGTATATAAATATATATATACATACATACATAAACAATTTTTTTTTTGGAAATATATGTTTTCTGACTTAAATACTTAATGTATTTACTCTTTTATACTATGCGTTAAAATATAAATTTGTATGTCTGTATTTCAAAATTTAATTAACATATAACATGTACGTACAAAAACTGAAATTTATTCAAAAATTAAATTAAAAGCAAATGATATTCCAGCCTTGGCGCCAAAACGAACTTTGTTACATTCATTTCGCATTTTGCTCTCCATTTTCTTTTAGCGTCTATTCAGTAGTCTGCTCAAAGGATTAAAAGGAAACGTCTTTCAATTAAACAAAACAATAAATATTTTCTGGACGTCCTCGTTGAGTTAATTCAGTTATAGAAATATTTACAAAAGAGTTTCACAGTGACGTCTCTGTAGCGCGCCTTCAGCAGCGGCGGCTCCACCCTGCACTGCAGCGTGCTCCCGGCGAACTCCCTCGAAAGCCTTTGCAGGTGAAGTTGACACACGGAGCCTCCTTTTGTCAGCGCCAAGCGCTCCTGCCCTCTGTACCAGGACACGTCGGGAGGCGGCTTACCTGGCAATAGGATTATCTCGTACAATGATAACAAAGCAATGTTACATCGCACGTACTTACGTAGTAAACTTATTTTTATCTTAGTACGGACGTGTATACGACAACTACTGCAGTAACAGAGTACTATTACAGCTTAGATGTATATGTATAATACACTCCCGGGAGTGTATTATACATATACATCTAAGATGATATATCATCATACATCATATATGATGATATATGTGTCCGGACACATCTATCGGCCGAATCTATCGAAAATTCGAGTCTGTTTATTGTTTTCAACGACCCAGGAATGGAGAAAACTTTTTTATTTCGCACAAGTTGGACTTTTTTTTTTTGATGTGTCCGATTATTGGTTCCATAAAAAGGCAAATCAAAACTTAGAGCAAGTTTTGACCAAAAAATATGGATACTCTGCTTGAAATTGTCGCCCAAGTTGTAAAACTTCTGCCGGCCAAATCAATTCGAAATTACAAAAAAAATTAAAAATAAACCTACATGAGGGATGACCAATAAATCTGCTTCAAAACTGCATTAAAACTTATTGCTGCACCTAACATTTATTTTTAAGTAGACACCGTCGAAACTTTAAACACTGGGTGGTGGGCCGATAGATGTGTCCGGAAGTATATATAAAGTAGATCTGTCGTTCTAAAAACCAGTTTGGTAGTATGAATTGAATGTAGTAAGTAATTATTGATATGAAATATTATATTGATGTGATGCTGTGGCAATATCTGAACTAGCGTCGCATTATTAACAGCGTGCTTTTATAGCATTTTCAAATAAAAAAAATTAGCGTGTTTACCTCCAGCAGCTTGACAGGAGAGTAGTACGTTTGATCCTTCGCGAAACGGGCCCGCTATTGATCCTGTGATCTCCTGCCCCTCGGAGTCGTATATGCGCGGCGATTCCGGTGGCACTACAGGATAAATATTGTTAGGAATAATTGTTTTAAAACTAGAAAAAATTTAAATGTACTTACAAAAAAATTGGTTATATATGTAACTATTTTCGTAGTAACCAGGTGGTAGGTCTCTGTTGCCGGAGACCGTCTGGGTGGAAACCACCACAGCTCCTATTTCAACCGCCAAATAGTAGTGTGCGAACATTACTGTGTTCCGGTTTGAAGGGCGCTGTAGCTAGTGTAATTACTGGGGTAACGAGACTTAACACCTTATGTCTCAAGGCGACGAGCGCGATGTGGTGCAGTGTAGACCATCTTAACTAGCGCCACGTTGTCATGGGCAAGCGTATCACTTACCATCAAGTAAACGTCTTGCTCGTCTCGTCGCATAGTAGTATAAAAAAAAAGGTAACTTTTTTTGTAAGAAAAACGAATCATCAAAATGATATTTCGTTTAAAGTTAGAAACCCACTTTTCTTACATTTGTTATGCATTGGAATTGGAAATAAGACACACGACACGTCGAAACAAAGTCGTTTAATAACTGGCATGTTGATACGTCTACCTACATGCAACATTGATCTAAGCGCTAACAAAAGACATTATAGTGATTAAACTGTATCCACCTATCACAGTCAAATTGACCCGGTAGTTCCTGGTCGGCGAGTCGACGTAGTCTATCCTGCACCTGTAGATGCCCTCGTCGTACCGCGCCACCTTCTCCACGGCGAGGTGCGCCGACGCCGGGTCAGACTCGTTCAGCACGAAATGACTTCGGGCACCGAACTCCCCCGCCACGGCCCAATGTACCGGCGGCCCGTTTCTGAAGTCCACCCTGAAATACACTCTTACTACTAAGCTTGTAAATAATGAAAATTATCAGAAGGTGCTGTTGAATATATGCCTTTTTAATTCAAGGTCAGCGTAGCCAGTTTGATGCCATCTACATCTAAAGATACCTTTACCAGGTGGCAGATCTCTGTTGCCGGAGACCGTCTGGGTGGGTACCACCGCAGCTCCTATTGCAACCGACAAATAGTAGTGTGCGAACATTACTGTGTTCCGGTTTGAAGCGCGCTGTAGCTAGTGTAATTACTGGGGTAACGAGACTTAACACCTTATGTCTCAGGCGACGAGCGCAATGTGGTGCAGTGTGTACCATCTTAACTAGCAGCACGTTGTCATGGGCAAGCGTATCACTTACCATCAGCTGAACGTCTTGCTGGTCTCGTTGCATATTAGTATAAAAAAAAAAACCTTACGTTCTACATCAGATATTCAGTTGCACATTTAGAGGGTAGAGAGAGGCTCTTGAGCTACATATGCTTGTAGTGTCATGAAGTTTTAATTTTATACCATCACCGTCATAAACAAAACTTCACGTTGATAATACAACATGAAGCCTATGTTATATATTAAGTAAATATTTTAAACATGTAGTGTATATCAATCACTGAGAAATCATTTATATATACATTATATATTAATGAAATAGGTTCAGTGTTATAACGTATCATATCTTACTTATATCGATACGGTTAAATAAAGTATGCGTAGTCGCGATTAAAACGGTTACATTTAAAATACACTCCCGGACACATCTATCGGCCCACCCAGTGTTTAAAAGTTTTAACGGTGCCTAGCTAAAAATAAATGTTAGGTGGAGCAATAAGTTTTAATGCAGTTTTAAAGCTGATTTTTTGGTCAACCTTTATGTATGTTTTTTTTTTTAATTTTGTATTCAGGATTATGAAAAAAAAACGAAAATTCGAGTCTGTTCATTGTTTTCAACGACCCAGGAATGGAGAAAACTTTTTTATTTCGCACAAGTTGGATTTTTTTTTGATGTTTCCGATTATTGTTTCCATAAAAAGGCAAATCTAAACTTAGAGCCAGTTTTGACCAAAAAATATGGATACTCTGCCTGAAATTGTCGCCCAAGCTGTAAAACTTCTGCCGGCCAAATCAATTCGAAATTACAAAAAAAATAAAAAAAAAAAACATACATAGGGGTTGACCAATAAATCAGCTTCAAAACTGCATTAAAACTTATTGCTCCACCTAACATTTATTTTTAACTAGACACCGTCGAAACTTTAAACACTGGGTGGTGGGCCGATAGATGTGTCCGGGAGTATATATTGATTGAGTTGTATACCGGAAGTTATTATACACATACACAAAACTCATACACAAAGTGCAGTGCGAAGCGGACTGGGGTACCTCGTTAATTACTTTCAGGTATTTATATCGAGATATCTTTTTTTTTTCATTTATTTGTTTAAAAAAAAAAAAACAAAATTTGACAATTCTTCGGTTTCTTAAAACTAAAACAGTTTGTGTGAAACCTGCACATTCTCTTTTGGTAACAAACAGGAGGTACATTTTACAAACTTATGGGTGGAATTAATGAATCTGTGTGAGTGATGTACCTATCTACTAAATAAAGGTTGTGTACAGTCAATGCAAAAGTGTTTTTAATTTTTATTATTTGTTTATTGAACCGCTCTCGATTATTATAAAAATTACCTAATGTGAGTAATGATGTCTCATTGAGTGTTATTGTAAAATGAATAAAGTTTTGATTTTAGATTTTTCTCATTTCTACTTTCTATCTAGCTTCGCGTTTCGCAGACATCATAATCATCATCAGCGAATACATAACCACCTCTGGCCAGTTGCCTCCACAAAAATCATTGCATTATTTATATACAATATTAAAAAATTTCATCAGCGTAATGTTATGTATCGGTTATTAATTGCAGGCGACGCTGCGCCTGTCGGCCGACGTCCGACGTCACGAGTCCGACATCCGTGATGAATGAACCGCACTCGGATACTGCGACCTGTCCATGCTCGATTACTGGTAATTGGGATGTTATAAATAACATTAATGCAATATTTTTGTTATTCATATAAACAAGGGACGAAAGCGTGACAACTTAGACTGAAAGAAAACCGTACGTACGTCATGAAAAGGCGCAGATTCGATTCCCGCTAAGCTAGATCTTCCGGTGTTTGTAATAATGAATTAATTGAAAACAGAGAATTTGCAGTAATACAGTTAAATTTTATCTATTACTTAAAGTTTCATATATTTTCATTATTCACAATCAAAGCAACCACCACAAATTAGTTATACAATTAAACTTCAACTCAGTTTCTTCGCTAGTTGATATTGACCTATTTAACACCTCAGCGTCACAAATGAAAAAGAAACTAAATCAACTTTTTTTTATGGGATGATCATTATAATTAGGCAATCTTTATAACGGTAATTTTTGTTTTTTTTTTTTTCTTTTAGCCTTTCTTATAACTAATTTAATTTTTTTATCTTTATACACACTCCTCTCTACTCTTCTGTCAATGTATACCTATTCCTATCATAGCTGTGTGGACTTATAATTGGCCTTCCGTATTATTTATGTTTAATTTTTTCCTGTATTAGCTGTAAGTCTACCGAAAAACAAAATAAATAAATAAACATATCTGAATGTGAGAGTATTTTTCATAATTTTTGAACTAACTTTAAATAGATATTCAAGGAGTATTTATTGTCGACAAAAGCCTTTCCTAATTCACATAACGAAACATGAAACTTTGTTCATTAACAGTTAAAAACGGTGAAAAAACTCCGAAAGTGATACGCGGAAACAACGCCGGGAGAAGTGACCGTTTTATAAAATTCTCTGTTAGTGCACTATTTACGGCGGCCGTCGCGGCGGCGAAGCGACTGCTTCCTTTAAATTGACTCGCACATTTTAAAACAACTCCTTAAGTATAAGGAAGGAAGCGTTTCACTAAAGGATTCCGCCCATTTTCCGTTTTGGAAGCGCTCCAGCGGCGGGCACTGAATCAAAAGAGAAATATTTGTTTAGATCTGCTCGCGCGCGCTGCCGCTCGATACACTGCGACGTTTGTTTTAAAACTAAAACTTTAAAACTAATTAGAATAATACTTTTGCGATGATCCTGAAATAGTGATGCAGCACTATTTTATTATGAGTCCTACCATCGTTCCAATTTTTTTGGAACTCTGTAATCCACGGTTGTGTATATAAAGCCGTAATAACCTAGTGATTTAAACGCTCGCCTTCCACTGCGAAGGCACGGGGTTCGAATCCAGTCTGCACCAATGAATCTTTCAATTTATGTTTTTTTTTTTATACTACTATGCGACGAGACGAGCAAGACGTTCACCTGATGGTAAGTGATACGCTTGCCCATGACAACGTGGTGCTAGTTAAGATGGTACACACTGCACCACATTGCGCTCGTCGCCTTCAGACATAAGGTGTTAAGTCTCGTTACCCCAGTAATTACACTAGCTACAGCGCGCTTCAAACCGGAACACAGTAATGTTTGCACACTACTATTTGTCGGTTGAAATAGGAGCTGCGATGGTACCTATCCAGACGGTCTCCGGCAACAGAGACCTACCACCTGGTAACACCTGGTGCAGTTAGTATAACACCAACTAATATCACGCGCTTTGCGGTGAAGGAAAACATCGTGAGGAAACCTGCATATCTATGTCATAACCATCCGTAGTATAGGAAATACGACTTAGAAGAATCCAGGGTTCTCAAGTGAAGGTGTTTGCATGGTGCTAGAATTTTTTCCTCTTCACATTGTAAATGTGCCTTGATAGTATTACTTATTAATCTATCAATATGTGACTTGAATATTAAAAATTAGAACTTGACCGTTATCGACGTAAGAATTGTGATTAAGTATTACTATAATTACTTCCTCTATGGAGTGTATAGCGAAAATTTCGAGTATTGAGTCTTTTTCTTCTGAGTCGTATTTCCTCATGAGTGAGGGTTCTAGTCATCATGTGTGATGAAACACACGACGACTCTCTTGGCAGTTATAATGGAGTGGTGTTGCCATTGCCTTCTCCATTTCACATACTAGTCTGAGTCTGACCACTGATGGTCATGACATAGATATGCAGGTTTCCTCACGATGTTTTCCTTCACCGTCAAAGCCATGATATTAGTTGGTGTTTTATGCTAACTGCACATAAATTGAAAAATTCATCGGTGCAGGCCGGATTCGAACCCGGTACCTTCGGACTGGAAGGCCGGCGTTCAAACCACTAGGCTATCACGGCTCTTGAATTGTGATTAAGTATTACTAAAATTATTTCCTCTATGGAGTATATAGCGAAAATTTTGAGTATCGAGTCTTCTTCTTCTGAGTAGTCATCATGTGTGATGAATCACACGACGACTCTCTTGGCAGATATAATGGAGTGGTGTTGCCATTGCCTTCTCCATTTCACATACTAGTGCGAGCACGGATGGTCACGACATAGATGTGCAGGTTTCCTCACGATGTTTTCCTTCACCGTCAAAGCGCGTGATATTAGTTGGTGTTTTATGCTAACTGAACATAAATTGAAAAATTCATTGGTGCTGGCCGGATTCGATCCCAGTACTTAGCTAAGGCTATCACGGCTGTAAATATATGAGTATGGAGTATATAGAGAAAAAAGTTATAGTCTTTAGCTGAAAGGTTATTCTAACAACAATAGAAATTGTTAAGCTAACGGCTCATTAATATCGGCGCAGTGTCAGCGTGCGGACGACCGCGGGCCTTATCGCGGCGCCGCCATCGCTTAATAAGGTCATTGTTTCGCGTTTGAATGGTTTAATCATCAGATGACAATGCACCAGGAGCAGATATCGATCCAACTTGTCAAATTGGATCGGGCGTTACCGATAACTATTCGATTACACCCAATTACGTCGACGCGGGAATTACATTCACGCGATTATACACTCCCGGACACATCTATCGGCCCACCTAGTGTTTAAAAGTTTTAACGGTGCCTAGCTAAAAATAAATGTTAGGTGGAGCAATAAGTTTTAATGCAGTTTTAAAGCTGATTTTTTGGTCAACCTTTATGTATGTTTTTTTTTTTTTAATTTTGAATTCAGGATTATGAAAAAAAAACGAAAATTCGAGTCTGTTCATTGTTTTCAACGACCCAGGAATGGAGAAAACTTTTTTATTTCGCACAAGTTGGATTTTTTTTTTTTATGTGTCCGATTATTGGTTCCATAAAAAGGCAAATCTAAACTTAGAGCCAGTTTTGACCAAAAAATATGGATACTCTGCCTGAAATTGTCGCCCAAGTTGTAAAACTTCTGCCGGCCAAATCAATTCGAAATTACAAAAAAACCAATCAAAACAAATCATCGGATAAATTCTGTTCAACTTAATTTGTAAATTAATGAAATAAACTAACAATCTTAAAATGGCTGAACTGATTAAGTTACCGCTAAGAACGCTTAACTGGAGCTAAACACTTCAAGCTGAAATAAAACTTAAAGAAAGTCGGTTTAGAAGTTCCGGAACTAAGATGCTATATTCTTTCAGATTTACGCGTCAAACTTGTAACACCTTTTTGACATAAACAGCACTTTAACTCAAAGTTAAAAGCAGTGCTGTGTAAACATCCTAAGTAGGGCTCCATTGTTATGCAACGAATCGCTTACTATCATATGTCATTATTCTCTTTTCATATAGTAAATGGGTACAAATAAATAATTTATAACAGTTTTTGTTTCATGGATGTTAAATACAAAAGTTTTTGCGAAATTATCATTAGCAGCCTGCTATCGATAACATTGTAAATTCCAATAATAAAATCTCTGTAATCTGATTGGAAAACGATTTATGTATCGCCGTAGCGATTATTTTAATTTAAGCTATTAATCTGCGTTATTCACAGAGCTTTTTTTAGCTTTGTTCACTTTCATTACGGACGGAAACCGTTTCGTGAATTAATGTGTAAATAGGCTGATGATGCTGAGATAAAGTATACAAGAGCCGGGTTACAGCGTTCCTGTAACTTCGTTTAGTTTTATCAACAAAAGGAAACATGTTCTTACATGTTTAATTGTTATAACAGTCTAATTGTTTATTATATTTACCATGAAACTCACGTGTATATGGGCATCCTGTCGCCGGCCTTGAACCACAGCATCATGGCGACGTCGCGAGCTGGCGCTGCCAGGTCGCACGGCAGGCTGGTGGTGCCCCCTGGTGCTGACCACACCTGTATTACATCTGCGAAAGAAATTCAAATTTACAAATCTAACAGACTATGGGAACTATTTTTAAGTACACCATATTGTTTTTTAACGAACCTGGAGTATCTTTTTCAGAGTTGAATTATGCGATAACTATTCTTACATACCGTCCGCGCGATTTGCACATGTCGCGACGTGACATCATTTGTATGTAGCGTTAATAAATTATAAGACATTAGTTTAATTGAATAATCCCGTGTAAGTCACACGAGAACATCGCAACAGCGGCCTCTAACGCACGAAAGCGATATTAATTCGCGTAACTAATTGGTGAGCGTAAACAGAGAGCAGACGGAGAAGTTATGGTGATTAACAATTAAAACATAATCAAAAGCGATTCGTATTCATTAGCGGCCGCCCGCCGTCCGCCGTCCGTCAGCGGGCTCAGATGTTGAAATATTAGACAGCGAGGGCTCACGCCGATATTCTGCAACTATGAACCGACTGCGCGAAAAGAAGAGTGTTTAAATGAAAGCTCTTTCAGTTTATAGCATCATAACTACTTAGCATAAAGAAGACTTGATTACGATTGCTCTTAAATATGACTTCTTTACTAAATAGTTAACTTCTCCGTTTACCATCAGGTGTGTTCGTTCTTAAACACTAATGCAATTGAATTTAAAAACTATATTTCATACTTCTGTTTTTAGAAATAAAACATCAAACACTAACTTTAAAATGGCTGTACTAGCAAACCGGAATGAAAGGAAACCTATTGATCGTCGCGCGCTAGGCAATAACTATGTTTACCCGGGCCCAGTGTTCCTATGTTTTTTTTTTGTTATTGGAACAACAAATAACCGTGTATTGTAGTGAAAGCCTTTTCAAGCTCCGTAGCGGAGCGCAGCGTCAAGCGCAAACAAAACGATGCCATTACAAACGAACCGATGCACCGCACTCTCATTCTCTTTGCAACTTTCTACTTAAGTGTACGGTAGTGTCTGCTGCTCAACCGACGCATTCAGGTGCCAGGAAATGTATAGAAGGGGTTCGAGAGTCGAATGGACCTTGGAAAATCCACTTAGCTTAATACTGACCACTGCTGGTAGGTCTCTGTTGCCGGAGCCCGTTAAGTACCGCCACGGCTCCTATTTCAACCGACAATAGTAGTGTGCAAACATTACTGTGTTCCGCTAGTGTAAATCCGTAAGCTCGTGAAATTACTGCGGTAACTTAACACTTTATATCTCAAGGCGACGAACGCTATGTGGTGTAGTGTATATCTTAACTAACGGCATGTTGTTATGGGCAAGCGTATCACTTACCATCAGGTGAACGTCTCGCATAAAAATACCTGTGACCAACACAACTGCCTCTCGAGCGATCCGTCTAGTTCTATTTAAAGCGATAAAATTGTCAAGAATTTATTTACGCTTTATTTTATTTCACTAAATTTTCTTTGCATGGTTTATTATTGTGCTATCGAGAATGTTTACACTACACCACAGTGCGCTCATCAACTTCACAAGATGAAATCAAATATCTCGATAGCAAATTAGATTAAATTCTTTGACGTAATATGCTGTCGTTACAATTCTCTAGTTTTGAAATATGCTCTTTTCACATCTAAGTTTCAACTATCTTACGTATAAGGAAAAGTGACAAAATTATTATTCAGTTATTTAAATGCAATTGTTTTTTATAAGTTAACTTTAACATTTACATATATATTTATAAGTATTTTCGCCTGGGGACTCATTCGTTGCTATTTCGCACAATAAATCTGCCCCACCTAACATAACTTAAGTATTACTTACATTATTTTTTAAACATTAACATACGTTATGGACTCTCAAATTTCATTATTAATTTTTTTAACAAATAACTTTTTTGTATCTTTAAACTTATATGTAAGACTGTAATAGTCGCCTTCCTTACATCATATAATAGAACTATGTACATAAAAAATAGGTCAAGAATTAAACTTACTTGACTCACGACAATGTGAGAACAAACAGAATAGAATTTTCTACGAAAAATGACGCTGGAATTGTCCAATTAAACACATTTGACACAATTCGGCTGAAAAGAATGACGAATCAGAAATTCTGTCGCACGCTCATGTTTAACACAAAGCAAGGGTAAACTATTGTTAGTGACGGAGCAGGTTACACACTGAACGTAATTTAAAAATTGCAGGAGTGTTTAAGCATCAAAAACTTAATAACAATTATAAACACATTGAAATTTTTAATATAACATTAGATCGCAACAGTATTTTATATACTCCCGGACACATCTATCGGCCCACCACCCAGTGTTTAAAGTTTCGACGGTGTCTAGTTAAAAATAAATGTTAGGTGGAGCAATAAGTTATAATGCAGTTTTAAAGCAGATTTATTGGTCAACTCCTATGTAGGTTTTTTCTTATTTCTTTTGTAATTTCGAATTGATTTGGCCGGCAGAAGTTTTACAGCTTGGGCGACAATTTCAGGCAGAGTATCCATATTTTTTTGGTCAAAACTGGTTCTAAGTTTAGATTTGCCTTTTTATGGAACCAATAATCGGACACATAAAAAAAAATCAAACTTGTGCGAAATAATAAGTTTTCTCCATTCCTGGGTCGTTGAAAACAATTAACGGACTCGAATTTTCGTTTTTTTTTTTTTTTTTTTTTTCATAATCCTGAATTCAAAATTAAAAAAGAAAAAACATACATAAAGGTTGACCAAAAAATCAGTTTTAAAACTGCATTAAAACTTATTGCTCCACCTAACATTTATTTTTAGCTAGGCACCGTTAAAACTTTTAAACACTAGGTGGGCCGATAGATGTGTCCGGGAGTGTATTTACCGAGACTGTGTTTGTATGATCGATGCAGTATCTAGTTTCGCTGCGAAGTATGCAAACATCGCCGTTGTTCCGTTTTAAATTGCATCGTTACGTATCATCGTGTTAGCATATTGAATGCAGAATAAACTGGAGGCGGTTATAAACCTGCGACCAGTAGAAGATACTTAACATTGAGACTACTGGAGTTCAAAATTATTACAGACAAAATAAATAAGATGTTAGATAAAAAGTTTACGGTTATAAAAAAACAAGGAGTGTTAAACCGGAAATGATACATGTATATAAAATAAGCTCTCAGCTAGGTTCCGTATAAACAATTATAGTTTTGTATGTGTTTTATAACAGTTATACTTGTCGACTTCAAAGCTAGTCTGCTGTCCAGATGCTGCGAACGTTGGTTAACGGCTTCCGAGAATTGCCTTCGTCATAACGTTTACGCATCTCGGCTACCAGGTTAACAGTGCTAAGTTTCTGGAATACAGTCCTACAAAGGTGCTTCAGTTTCTTAACATTTGTTTACTAACGTTACACTTAAAGCAGAAATCAAACGAAGATCATTTAACTTACATTGGAATGAAGCGCTTTTGTGTTAGTTTAGATATTGGAGTATCTGAACGAGCGAACAATGATTTTTTCTACTCTAACTAAAAAATACAAGCTAGAATTTTCGTTGTAAAGAGTAACCTTCCAAACCTAAAAAGAAAGATTACCATCGACACGTCTAGTCGATTCAATTCTATTCGAATCGAGCTATGGACTGACCTACGCCCTCTGGTATAGACTAAACCAAACTTCTAGTGACGTCAAGAGTTTATAGTTAAAACAAAACACTTAATTTTGTATGTACTATCTTACAACTAAACACTTAGCTATAACGTGCAACGCTATCTAGTGGGCGAAAGTGGAAATAACTTATACGTCTAATAGAAAAAGTTATAGTTTTCTCATCACCATCAAACGCACCGTGAGGCATTAATACCATTTACCACCGCATACCACTTCACCATTTTTTTTTTTATACTACTATGCGACGAGACGAGCAAGACGTTCATCTGATGGTAAGTGATACGCTTGCCCATGACAACGTGGTGCTAGTTAAGATGGTACACACTGCACCACATTGCGCTCGTCGCCTTGAGACATAAGGTGTTAAGTCTCGTTACCCCAGTAATTACACTAGCTACAGCGCGCTTCAAACCGGAACACAGTAATGTTCGCACACTACTATTTGGCGGTTGCAATAGGAGCTGCGGTGGTACACATCCAGACGGTCTCCGGCAACAGAGACCTACCACCTGGTAGACAACTTTCCAACAAATTTCCGTTAACAATCCACAAGACCTACTTCATTATAAAGCGTCCACTGGTATGGTTCAGCATCGAATCCATTAGCTTCCGTCTACAACGAGCGCTTCCGGCCAGCGGCTCCGCGCGGCGCGAGCAAACATTTTATAATACGCGAAATAGATATAGCTAGTGGAGGCGGGTAGGTGAGCACAGCCGCCGAGCTCAGTAACTCCGGCCCGCATGCAGTATCCGTGCATGCATGACATATGCACACATTTGCTTTGCATTTAAGTGCGCGAATTGTCTCTGTAACTCGCGAAATGAATGGGGCGCCGCTGAATTTCTCATGCACAATGAGGTAATGCGCGGAGAAACTTAATACGCGTTTTGTTAAAGTAGCTACTGGCGGGAGATGCTAGAAGTAAGAAGATTAATTACTTGCGAGGTAGTTTCTAATTTCATTCTTGCCGCTTAAACGTCTTTATTACTGGTAGATAAATATCTGCCATGGATCAAATAGGTAACACCATTCAAACATATTAAAAAAGCAACACTTACATCTGTATCTTCATATTAATATATGTATTCACAGTTATTTATATATTCGATCGTTATTTATATATGTGTTACAAGGCTGTTTCGAATGTATTTTTCTTTTCGTCGCTCCTATTTAATCTCGCACCTGCCCGCAATATCTCTTACCGCTCAGGGCTGATTGACAGAGAATGATATTACTCTATTAGTTCGAGTTGTGTACCGGGAGGGCATATAAATAAAAATAAATACGTAATGATGTACAAATGGTTGGTTAAAGAAACGTTTTTATTGTAGCATAAAGAAAAGAGATGTGCGGCGCGTCGCGCGAATATAGATAGCCGCATCACAGAGGTCCGCGTCGGCTTCGTCTCGCGTAAACGTCGCCACGATTTAAGATTGCGGCCGTGTCAAACAGCACATTCGGTGTTCACCGCAATTTGGAGGTAACGCGAGAGGGAATAAAGCGCCTCTTTTGCGGGAGGTACAAAGAACCGTGTGGTAATATCGGCGGCACGGTCGTTACGGCGGCGGCCGGCCGCTCCGCAGCACGCCGCATACATAAAACATGCCCGCGCTCTGCCGCACCGCGCTCGCTATGATCTAATAACGCGCCGCGTAGTTTGTACCTCGTAGCCACGGTACCGGACGGCACGACCACCTCTCCACCAAGATCTTGTTAAAACACACGAAGTTCCTATTCTATATTCTACAAAACCGATTAACGACCGTTATATACAACTAAAGTCTCACACAGCAGCTCACGTGTATCGAGCATCAACAGAGATATCGGACGTGTTACGTCATTGGTGCAGTCGCTAACCGATGAATTTCTCAATTTATGTGCAGTTAGCATAACACCATTTACCAGGTGGTAGGTCTCTGTTGCCGGAGACCGTCTGGGTGGGTACCACAGCAGCTCTATTTCAACCGCTAAATAGTAGTGTGCAAACATTACTGTGTTCCGGTTTGAAGGTCGCTGTAGCTAGTGTAATTACTGGGGTAACGAGACTTAACACCTTCTGTCTCAAGGCGACGAGCGCAATGTGGTGCAGTGTGTACCATCTTAAGTAGCAGCACGTTGTCATGGGCAAGCGTATCACTTACCATCAGGTGAACGTCTTGCTCGTCTCGTCGTTTAGTAGTATAAAAAAAAAAAAAAAACACCAACTAATATCACGCGCTGTGATGGTGAAGGAAAACATCGTTAGGAAACCTACATATCTATGTCATTACCATCGGTGCTCGCACTAGTATGTGGAATGGAGAAGGCAATGGCAAACTACTCCACTATAACTAGCAAGAAAGTCGTCGTGTGTTTCATTACACGTGATGACCACGACCCTCAATCACGAGGAAATACGACTTGGAAGAAGATAGAACACAAAAACAGTAAACAATTGCATCGACTTAAGCAAAAAGTAAAAATTTGATAACGGATACAGAACCCTAATCCACAGACGTAACAACAATGGAAACGTATTAACAAACCGAATTCCAAGAGCTATTCTGTTTTAACCCTTATCGTCATTTTGTATAGTATACCATACATACAACTTTACAAAAATATACGACCACTATAAAATAATTTTTCACTTACTTTTATTAAATATATGACATTTTTAGACGTTTATTTACACTTCAAAAATAAAAATAGAGGTTTATCTGTCATAATTTTAAGTCAGTTGTGAAAAATAAGTGACAAGATGCGCCGCTCAAGTTTATCTTAGGTAAGTTTTATTTTATTTTTATGTTTGTACGCCTAAATATGTATGTTTATTAATAAATACATATACCTAAATGTTTGTTCTTACACATTATTATATATATGATGTTGTCACTATGAGAATTAGCATATTTTTTTTGTGTTATTTACCAACGTATATTATACTATACAATGCCGCAGTTGCAGTAATTTACGTTTCGTTGGTGGTGTATAGAATAATATACATTGCTAACTTCACGGGATCAAATTTTTTTGATTTTTACTATAAAATTTATTACTGTCTTATATACTAAACCAATTTTATTACAATTTAAAAGACAGTTGTACTAATGTTTGTCAGCCTCGTTAAAATAGTGGTTGTAGAAAGCCACACACGATGTTGTGGGTTCGATTCCCACAAAAAATACTATTATTATTATTACTGCATGACTACCTACCTATATAAAGGCTCAAATAACATTACATACAATATTTACCTATCAATAATACAATATGGTTTGGCTTTACTATGGTAATGTCTTTTTGTATGTTTCTTTTGCTTTGGTTTTAGACTGCTATGGGTGAAAGAGCTAGGCGCATTTTATGCTTAGTCCCTGAAAAGAATACAGACTCTGACACAAGTGACTGAGCCTGTAGCGGTAATGAAGCTGGAATGATTGGGTCAACAGAAAATTCTTCAGCGCCGCCGATAAATTCCAGCCTCGGAAGGTTAAACCTTCTACAAATTCTGATGATGAGATAGGAACGCATGCAGATGATATTTATGCCGATACAACCGAAGTGCCTCTTACATATACTCTTACTCATGTATTTCTTAATCCATAAGAAAGTCATTATGACCCTCTACCCTCAATTTCATCTTTGCCTTCAAATCAACCACTTGCATCAACGCCAGTCGGTACAGCTTTGACGCGCGCTCAAAAATGAAACGCAAAGCTCCTGCCATCGTTGCTCGAAAAATAAAAAGACAGTATAGCAGAAGAATTAATTTATCTTTTCGTTGGCAAAAAGCACAACTTCAACACAAGGCTGAAATAGCAGGACCTTCATTTTTGGAAAAGGTACCATGAGTAAAAGATCGCATAGATGGGATATGAAAATTTTCTCGGAGCTTTTGGAATATATGCATCTACAACGCTTGGCTCTTACGTAGGAGACATTACAAAATGACCAGCACCACTAGAAAACAGGATCGTATGAAAGATTTAGGTATGAAATCTACAGCGGCCTACTGAAGTGCGGTAGAAACGTTTCAGTGAAAAACTCAGACGCCATTGCAACAACCATGAGTTGGTGTTTGGTATGACAAATATGACCATTGGCCGTAAATAACTGGATATCAGAGGTGCAAGTACTGCAAAGCTGGCCAGGCAAGTATGTTGTGCACAAAATGTAAGGTTCATCTTTGTTATATGAAGAATCAAAACTGTTTTTTGGAGCACCACCGCAACTAATAGGGTCTCTGAATTATTATATTACGATTATTTTGTAAAATAAAATTGTACAAGGAAGATTTAATTTATTAAACATTTTTACTTCCACCAAAACAGTTATTTTTATTTAAATCGTGTTATTTACAATAATCTTTTGGTATATATGAAAAATTACCACTAACTTTTCAACTCTCCCTAAACATAGCAATGTATAGCATAATATACATTCCTAAAAATGCGGTACTCACTGTACGTGAAGCGATGTATAGAATAGTATACATCTTGTTTTTCCAAAATTTTCATTTCCCGATTTTTTTATTTATTTTTTTGGTGTATTTTATAGCCCAAAGAAGCTACCTATATACTTATTTTAAGCTTTTTCTGCAAAAAAAAAATCTTGCCGCGATAAGGGTTAATATACCCTCATCTTTATAAAAGAGGGAAGCTTTGTGTTGCCCTATAGTTTTATTTGAAACCTTGTTTACCGATGTTTACACATCGATACGAAGCGGGTCATCCTCCAGGGTTCGTTGCTTACATAGAAATTATTTACATTATTCATTAGAAAGATCTTATTATTATATTTTATTTGAAGTTATAGCAAAATGATGAAAGAAAACCTTTTAACAAATATTTCTCTTATCGCCAATATTTATGTGATGACGTCAGTGTAAAGAGTAAGATCTCAATTTTACAAGACCTTAAATCACAATGAGGCCGGTGGTATTTTCGCCTTGGATACTCCTAGTCTCATAATTTAGCAGCCGGAAAAGAGACTGAAAAGCCGGAACATTTAGAACTTGAGAACAGTAGCTTACCAGGCGGGTGTTATCGAACCCGCCTAAAGTAAACACCATCTAAACTCCTCCACCTGTGGAGTCAACAATAATAGAAAACAGTTACTCGCTGTCAACATCTATTTCTGCGAGATAGAGAGAGACAAATTCTAAATATACACTTCTCCCCCCATCAAAACTGTCCTAAATACAGGACTGTACTACGTGACAGATATTTAGGGATCACTATTCGCTGGCTTGGAGCCAGGGATCAGTGTGATGAAATTAGAATTTTCACTAAGCGCCGGATTAGAAAAAAAAACGCAACTACAAACGCACACAAATTAAAATAGCTCGATACCTGATGGTACTCTAAAAATATGTACAAATCCTTGAAAAAATAGAACAGAAACATTTGTGAAGAAGAATTCTAAAAGAGGATCATTATAGCAATAATAGCAACAGAAGATAATTTGGAGACGATCTCTGGATGATAACAATTAGGTGTCAATCAGAATGTTTTCGCAGACCACGTGACATCTGCTGTTACCACAGTAATTTCAATAGCTGTAACTATTTATCACTAGACACGGTGATAATTACACGCTAACTCTAACGGCAGAAATAAATGTCGTGGAACACCTGCCGAGTTGGTCTCTGGTGACAAAGACCTACCACGACTACATTATTTACAGTAGTTCTTCAGCATATAGATATTATGTAGGTAGATAGTAAAATCTAGTTCAAATCTAAGTGATATCTAAAAAAAATATATATTTATTAAAACGTATTTCGTATTCCGCACGAACAGAGAAACCGTTTCAGTTTCTTTTTTCTTTCAAACGATTTGTTGATATCGCTTCCGGCGGGAAACTGTCGGATCTTCGAATAATATCGGTTAGAAAGCGGATCCCGGAGCTAATAATATTTATTCAGTATTAAAAAAACTAATCGTAAAAACATGATTTATCTCCGGGATAAGAACTGACGGTAGTAATGAAAACACTTTAATATTCAGAGCCGGCATGTGGCGGTGGAGAGCCGCGCGGATGTGTAATATCAATATGTCTGCGTAATGAAAGAAACGTGGCGTTGTAAACTGTTACTAATAGATTGCTTAACTCTTTTCACACCTTTTGTTAAATTCTCATCACAAATTCAATAAGAAATTCGACTCCTTCTAATAATTCCGCATATGATATTCATAAATACTACTAATGATACGTTCATTATACACAGATATTTGTTTCTCTTTCCCCTTGATATATTTGGGTTAAGGATTTCGTTGCACTTTTCTAATTTTTTTAATTCATCTTTCCTCTTCCCCAATGTATAATATAATCTATCTTTCTTCCAATTTCCTTCTACCATTCCAGTTCTCTCTTTCTCATTAATCCTCATTCACTCTTTATTTACCATTCCATTTCCTTCTAGCATACATCGCTCTCAATGAGTTTGACACATATTTCTTCCTTTACTTCTATTTTATTATTACAAGTTTTTTTATATCTCTACTTACATTTAGCTTTTACTTTTTCTTACAATTAAATATCACATTTATCTTCTTAATTCCTGTTTACAATTACTTTTGTATTTGTAAACAGTACAATTACTATGTACATTCCGTTATCTCAGGTCTATTTTTTTTTTATCGTGTCTGTTATAACAATCTTTATACACAGATTATAAATTATGAAATAGAGACGACTTTTATTAAATAATTCGCGAATATCCTTTAGAAGAGAGTAGATTTTAACATCGTCGTATAAACGATTTATCGTTTGTTCAATTGCTATCGATTAATATGAAGTGATTTTTATTCGAAAACTATTTGAAATGATGATCGATGTAACACACAAAACTGTACTATATAACTTTTAAAATATAACTTTAAACCAATATTAAACAGAGATTGAAACGAAACCTCAAATATATTTATTTAGATGTAGGATGATTACACCACACATGCTAGTATATATCTTGACCTGCCAATAAGCGGTGCCATGTGACCCACATACACAAATATACTACACATCGTATCATACTATTATATTAAATTAAACATTCATAGCCCAGCTTAAGAAATTATCCAGAATTAGTACAATTACGTATTATCTAGTATAATCTTATTCTCAATTGAAACATTATCACTTACTGCTGGTAAGTATCTGTTGTAGGTACCACCGCAGATTATATATCAACCGCCTAATAGTAATGTGCTAATATTACTGTGTTCTGTTTCGAAACAGTAGAAATTACTGCAGTAACGAGACTTAACACTTCATGGCTCAAGACGAGCGCAATGTGGTGCAGTGTATACCATCTTAACTAGCGGCACGTTGTTATGGGCAAGCGTATCACTTACCATCACGTGAGAAGAATGTTAAATTAAAAAGTTTGATTGAAAAAAGCACTGACAGTCGCTCAGAATGCACTCGGAGCACCTCTACTTTTCCAACGGTTAAAATCGGTAAATTTAGTATCAAAGCCTTGTAACAAAATTAGCAAAAGGCAATCGTCGCACATACGTGAAACGTCCAAAAAAGGAAGCGGTTAACTAAACGGCTGGCAACGTGCCAGTTGCCAAACATGGCCGGAATGATAAAAACGATGTGTTCGTCGTGAGGAGTGACGTGTTAAATTTGTACGTCATATTTTGTTATCCCTTTTTTCCCTTCACGAAAATAGGTGGAACACTTCAAAGGAAGTGCTCGACGCGCGTTGTAGGAGACGTCGAAATCATTGTTTGATTACGCTTTTACTGAAAAATTAAATCTTTCTTTTGTGTTTATACGTTATGCTAATTGGAGTGTACTGAAAAATCAGTTTGCTACTTACAGGTCGTTTCTTTTACAACGCGAAACACACATTCAAAGTTTATAATATACACTCCCGGACACATCTATCGGCCCACCTAGTGTTTAAAAGTTTTAACGGTGCCTAGCTAAAAATAAATGTTAGGTGGAGCAATAAGTTTTAATGCAGTTTTAAAGCTGATTTTTGGTCAACCCTTATGTATGTTTTTTTTTTAATTTTGAATTCAGGATTATGAAAAAAAAACGAAAATTCGAGTCTGTTCATTGTTTTCAACGACCCAGGAATGGAGAAAACTTTTTTATTTCGCACAAGTCGGACTTTTTTCTTTGATGTGTCCGATTATTGGTTCCATAAAAAGGCAAATGTAAACTTAGAGCCAGTTTTGACCAAAAAATATGGATACTCTGCCTGAAATTGTCGCCCAAGCTGTAAAACTTCTGCCGGCCAAATCAATACGAAATTACAAAAAAAAAAAAAAAAAAACCTACATAGGAGTTGACCAATAAATCTGCTTCAAAACTGCATTAAAACTTATTGCTGCACCTAACATTTATTTTTAACTAGACACCGTCGAAACTTTAAACACTGGGTGGTGGGCCGATAGATGTGTCCGGGAGTATATTTTAGGTTAGATTTAAACAAAAAGCTATAACCTACACCCACTGCTACACTACTCATACGGTCGTACTACATTTCCGAAATAGCACGGGGGATGACAAATTAGCGGTTGGCAAACCGTCTGCCATGCCGCTACCCGGTTCAACTACCGCTAGAGATCTATTATAAATATTCACACCTGTTCCAATGTGTATACTGGCAACATATATTAAATATAGCAAATGCTAATATCAATCTTTGAACAAAGAAACATGTTTTAAATGATACAGTCCATAAGTAACACATAGACACAAATTCATGGCTTATTTTTGGCAACATTAAATTTAAATTAATAATCTGTTAATAATTCATGTAGTAATTAAAACTATAAATAATCCTTCGTGAGTAATATTAGTTATTTGAATTGGTAACAAAAGCGAAAACTGCGTACGTTAGCAACACTTTACCATAACCTTGCTTTTTGTAAGTTTACTGTCTCTTTCTTACTGTCAAAAGGAGCGCGGTTCGTGGAATGAGTTTTGAAGTTTATAAAATACCTGATGTTAGTGTTAATCTTATTACTATAATCGTTTAATTAATATATTGTAAATATTTTAAATTACCAGATATTACTGAAAGAGTCACCCTGAATTTATTGCTGTGCTCTTCTCAGGAAGCTCTATAAAAGCGTCAGTGGAATACAAACGTTAAAACTGTTATCAGTCATTTGATTTTAAATCTGCTCTAATTATCAGCATTATATTACTCAAATATCAACATACAAATCACTCAGTAATAAACAACTTTCGTTAATGATTTTTCTACATACAGAATATACAAGAGATCCACGGAGACTATTACTAAAATTTTCATTTCACAAAGACGCTATCGTAATGACAGACGGAGTTTTAATGGTAGTCGTGAAATTTTGTTGGTGGTAAAGCTTTTCGAACTCACCAGGGTAGCTATGACCAGCATACTGCATTCTGGACAAATTCACTTCACCATCAAAGGTTTCATTGTCACTGAACACCACGTGAACTTAAAGTGGTAGTCCAAAGTTTAAAAGAGGTATAAAGTAATTTAGATTGTGGTCGGTTTAAAGCTTAAATTACTTAAATTTATATAAAATGTTAACTTCAAAAATTTGTCTTCATTAAAATCTAATTAAAACAATTATATACAAGCTCCTCTAACATGTTTCTCTTTCGGATAAACAAATTGAATAGACGCGCGGCGATCCCTTTAAACAGTTTTTCGATATACGATACGTTTCATGGTCGTCGTAGAGTTGGGTTTGGTTTGAATAGGTAGTAGGCGTGGAAAAAGTTACCGAATTAAAGGGTTCAGCCGGATCTAAAAGCAATTTCGAGCGGGGCAAATACCGCAATTGCTTCGGCACCGAAACAATAAAAACCCATCGCGCCCATCCAAAATTCTTCCTCAACATTGGAATGTTAATTAAATCATTTCACCACAGATATTCCTTGTGGAACCAATACGGTTTCCGGTTTGATTTCGGACCGAGTAAATGGACCCGGGTATGTTTTACTCAAACCGATAAGCTATCAATATAACTACTACAATCATTATCGATTTGATTATATTATATATCTATATCTAGTAGTGCATAATAGTGATGAATGTTTATACGCTTAGGTATCAAAATCAAGTATTTGTTTCTAAGTACGCACACCAGGCACTTAAGCAAAAAAGCTTTAAAATTTTTACTTTGCAAAGTCATTATTGAAAGATCTTCATCTATGTTATACATTACGTACTTTTTCCTTTATACTCTATGCCATTAACTTGCGTTACAACTTAAATTTCCACAATACTTAAATGAAACTTGAGAAAACAGAAGTAAATATAAATTGCGAGTAGTATTTAGGCTTTTTTATGGTTGATTGTACTTTGTACGTCATTTGGATAAAAATTTATTTCCCTTTTTACACAAACAGTCAGAATTGAACTTCAACCTTACATATTCATTAACTATTATTGCTTTTGACAAAAACATGAATAAATATAGAAAACCGAAAGATAATTAATAAAAGCTTCAGTCTATTTTTTCCGGGTATCACTGAAACGGATGGACATATTTTTAAGCAAATTTGGACACAATAATTGAAACGCGCTATATTCATTTTTAGGTTCTGAAAATCGAAAACTAAAACTAAACTAAACGTTTCGTAACGTAATAATAGTGTAAATGAAAAATGTAATTGGCAGAACAAAGTCTGAAAAAGACGGGTTCGAAGACCGAAGAACCGCTGCTCTCCTCCACGTTCAGACGTTACAAGTTCAATTATGAAAACGGTGACGTAGGAAACAATACGATAACGGTGCAGCTAACGGTTTCGTTAAAGAAAAACGCTCATCTCTTCGATATTTCGGAGAATGAAAGAGATGTTATGTTTGCAGTGGCACGAAAAAAAAATTTCGAAGCAATTTTCCGAACAACAGTATCCACATCCGGTCACGTCTAACTCCACCCCAACCCCTCCCTCCACAGACAGAGCGGGACGTTTCACAGCTGAAATATTTGATGTTTGCTAAATTTATTTCCCGCAACTGAATACTATATTTAACTTAAAATATTAGTTCACAATTTGACTAAAATAATCATGAAAATGTCTATATGGAACTTATTTAGATATATTTTGCATTACAAGCTCTTTCAGGAATTTGTTAATAACGCAATCATTACTTCCTAAAGTAATATTAAGCTTAGCCTAAATATTCAGTCATCAATATAATTAACACTAATCTACATCAAACCCAAAAATAAGATCACTTAAAAATCAATTATAAAAATACGTTATTTCGGTACGGTCCTTAAAGATTTGAAAAATGTGACTCTTGTACTTGAAATTTATGATCATAATAATATCAATATAATTTTAAAACAGAAATCCTTAGAAAGTTTACATTACGAACTAAAAAGCATATGTTTTTAAATACATTGAATACAAAATTCCTTTTTCATTATACAGGTAAGTATAATAGAAGGCGCAAGCAATAAACTTGATTTTTTTTTTATACTACTTTGCGACGAGACGAGTAAGACGTTCACCTGATGGTAAGTGATACGCTTGCCCATGACAACGTGGTGCTAGTTAAGATGGTACACACTGCACCACATTGCGCTCGTCGCCTGAGACATAAGGTGTTAAGTCTCGTTACCCCAGTAATTACACTAGCTACAGCGCCCTTCAAACCGGAACACAGTAATGTTGGACACTACTATTTGTCGGTTGCAATAGGAGCTGCGGTGGTACCCATCCAGACGGTCTCCGGCAACAGAGACCTACCACCTGGTAAAACTGTACTGTATATACTATCGAAAAAATCTAATTTAAATTGTCTACAAAAAAACATAAAGAATGGAACTGCTAAAGCTTGCACTGTTTACATAATTTTTATATCACAAAGCGGCGGTAATAGCCGAGTAGTTAGGATGTTTACACAGCAACGCACAATACGTCGGCTTTGGTTCAATTCCAAAATTTTTCATCAGCAGCATCATCTGGTGCTAATTACTATGTGATTACATATCACCAGCGAGACACGGAGCCGGCCATGTATCAGGCTCTGCTCCGCAGCACCGGCTCGCATAAAGTCTATCTTGACCATTAAAATACTTTATGGTCACCGGAGAACCCGATTCTAGTTAGCATATTTCATTTGATAAATCCCAGATTACCAGAACCTTAAATGATTTAATTGTTTTAAAACGTTTCTAGCATTTGGAATATTCTAATTTCACTGCCTCTGTGGTTAACACGGTTAAAACGGAGCTCCCTGGTTCTTTTTACTAAGGTATCTGTTTCTTCTTCTTCTAGCCGTGATAGCCTAGTGGTTTGAACGCCGGCCTTCCAATGCGAAGGTACCGGGTTCGAATCCGGCCTGCACCAATGAATTTTTCAATTTATGTGCAGTTAGCATAAAAACACCAACTAATATCACGCGCTTTGACGGTGAAGGAAAACATCGTGAGGAAACCTGCATATCTATGTCATGACCATCAGTGGTCAGACTAGTATGTGAAATGGAGAAGGCAATGGCAAACCACACCATTACTAATGCCAAGAGAGTCGTCGTGTGTTTCAATAAAAACATGATGACCACGACCCTCAGTCATGAGGAAATACGACTTAGAAGAAGAAGACCATTTATAGTCATCACAGAGAGATGAGAGACGAATTATTTTCGCTTCACCATCACTGACGTCGTTAACCGTGTAAAATACTTAAACGTTAGTACATTGTTGGTGAAAATTAAAAGATCTGTATGTTGTTAACGTTTGTTTGTATGAAAGAAATAAAAGCATTCGTCAAAACAGAACTGTTGATCAAACTGACGATCCGTCATCCGGGGGGCTGTGACGGAGTCATGTGTCGGGCTCGACCAACATTCTGTTTAATTTGGCCGGAAGCCAGCGATGAAAAAAAAATACTGAACTGAATTCATTGAAATCATCTGTTTGTAATAAACAAAGCGATTACTGAGTAAACGATTTTAGCGACTTTCATATGAAATTAATGATTTTGACGATAATCCTTTATGATCAATTCTTCTTCTAAGTCGTATTTCCTCATGACTGAGGGTCGTGGTCATCATGTTTTTATTGAAACACACGACGACTCTCTTGGCAGTTATAATGGAGTGGTTTGCCATTGCCTTCTCCATTTCACATACTAGTGCGATCACTGATGGTCACGACATAGATATGCAGGTTTCCTCACGATGTTTTCCTTCACCGTCAAAGCGCGTGATATTAGTTGGTGTTTTATGCTAACTGCACATAAATTGAAAAATTCATTGGTGCAGGCCGGATTCGAACCCGGTACCTTCGCATTGGAAGGCCGGCGTTCAAACCACTAGGCTATCACGGCTCATATTATGATCAATAAACATATTGAAATTTAACTTATTACGTGGACCGTCAGACTGGGTTTTAATGGGGGATAGATAAAACAAAACTTTCCTGCGAGCAAGTTTCAAATGTTTCATCTGATATACAATTCTAATTTTCAGATGAATTTTAATTGTCGTACATATTCACAAATAATTTTGCTTTGGTCTTAATCAAAAGACATCGCATCTTCTAAACGTCGTACTTCTGGTGTACATTTATTTTTAATATAATTCTTTATGCGGAAGGAAATTGGAGTAATCGGTTCAGCCGTTTTAAAATCATTGTATAAAACAGACACACAGAGGCGGAAGTTTCTTCTGCTTAAGTGAAAAAAGATTGAAATTGAACAATTGGCGAATTGAAATTGCGAAATTTGTTATTATATTTGATTATCAGTAATTTCATTACCACTATTATTAATATATTAATATTACTGTTCTATAAATACAGTAATAAATATGTATTACTAATCGCAGTGTAATGAATAACGGATGGGAGAGTTTACTGAATGAGTTATTTATTAGCGTAGTCTCAAGTCCTTCCGTCCGATCAAATCTAGCTTCCCTGTTGATCAAATGATTTGTGCAATGATAATAATAATGTTTATTAACCAACCACTAATAAGAGGAGTGTTATAAATTTAATAAGACTACAAACCGGTAAATGTGGGTAACCAATAACGTTGTGACGTAATCTTAAATATATCCGACGCCGTGCGATGAGAAATAGAATAGAATAGAAAATACTTTATTGCACACCAAAAGATACAGAAATTAACAAATCACATTGCTTGGTACATGATAAATGCACAACGGGCGGTCTTATCACTATGAGCGATTTCTTCCAGACAACCTTTGGATGGAAAATATGTAAAGTAATAAGTAAATTTGGTGCGGGTTTTTATTAGGAAATATAATATATAAGAATAGATGTAGTAACATATACTTATATACACATACATGAATACTCAAAGTAACTTATTATTGAATTTAATATTGAAAGATAGAATTTACTGACAAGGTTCTTAAAATCTTGCAGTGACTGTGCCTGTCTAATTGTTAATGGTAAGGCATTCCATAAACGGACAGCTTCAACAGAAAGAAATGTCAAATCTCGTTACCTCAGTAATTGTATTAGTTACAACGCCGGAACCGGAAGATAGTAATGTTTACACACTGCGACGCGGCAGAAATAGGAAACTAGACGTTACCGGGAATAGAAATCTATCAAGTGTTGTTTAATATAGTTAATAATACACATGGTTGAAAACTTTTTTCTCTTCTTTATATAATCTATCTACACATTTACTCTGTTGTTTAAAACTCTTAGATGTAGAAGGATAAAGAGTTTCTCTTCATCCTTCATGCGGACAGCGAAAGATTGGAACAGTCTGCTGGTGTATCTAGATATAACGTGAAAGTCTTTAAGAGAAGAATAAATAGACTTATTCTAGACTAGTGCGCATAGACTAAGACTATAATTGTCATCAGGACCGCGGTCAAGCATTGGTATATAAAAAACGATGGGTCAGTTGTCGTAGTGGAAGTTGAATAAAACCACAGGACACAGGCAGAGCAGGACAGATCAGTGTGAAGATCATAGGACCCATGTAGTAGACCAGTGGGAATAATAAAAGAAGCATTGGTATGTTAATAAATAAGAATCACTCACTGGACTCGATGATCTCCATGCTGGTGCCGATCAACATCTGCACAACCACCAACTTCACCAGAACGCACAGCCCCAAGTCCCTGGCCATCGCGCAGCGTCCGGGCGCTCACCGTTACCGCGGCCCCACCGATCCCATTCGTTTGTAATATTTCACACCATTTGGGACACATTGATGTCGGCTTCTATTCCGTATGATTTATTTTCATTCACCCCGGCCGCACGTACCCGCGCTCTATCCTCGTAGCCTCCACCAAAATATCATTCTATTTTTACGCCATTTAAAGTGTCATAACGCTTTGGAATCGCTCCAAGCTTCTCGTCGTTTTTTTTTCTGTTATTTTATTTAGTTTTCGGCCGCAGTGAAAATTTCGCTGGTTGACCGGAAATCTGAAAAGTGGTAAATTTTATCATGACTTGTCTGTTTATTATAGTAACGGAGTGACGCGGATTTTAAAATTAAGTTTCTGTTAATTTTAATACTAACTAGACTAATTAAGGATATAATCTTTTATGTAGTGAAGGATTATTTGAATAGTTAGTGTAACTTTTTTAGTCGACGATAAGGTAACATTTCACTTCTATCTTACGTAATATTATGATACAATGAAGCCAAAGCGGTAAAGCTCACAGTATACTCTAACTCGCATACTTATTGACAGCTGAAACAGTCATGCTGTTATAATGACATACAATACGAGGGTAGTATAAAGGGACAACCCTCCAACAATTTAATATACACAACGTGTTAAGTATCAACGTTTACTGTGTACTTTACTGCTGTAGGTCTCTGTTGCCGGAGAGCGTCTATGTACTAACGCAGCTCCTATTTCAACCGCCAAAAAGTACTTTACAAACATTACTGTGTTCCAGTTTGAAGGGCGCTGTAAATTACTGGGGTAACGAGACCTAACAACTTGTCTCAAGGCGACGAGCTCATTGCGGTGCAGTGTATACCATCTTCACTAGCGCCGCGTTGTTATGAGCAAGCGTATCACTTACCATCAGGTGAATGTATCACTCAACTCATCGCCTCGATGAATAAAGAAGTTAAGTAAAACTCATTACTCTTGTACAACTTTCCATGGATATAATCTGTGTAATATGTATAGTAAAGTAGACACAAAATGGTTTCCAAATCACTTTCAGAATTCGTAAAAAGTATTCTACGAACACAGCATCCATGTCACTGAAATTTCCACGCTCACTAAATTAATTAGACCTTTTTCAACACGCGGACCTCTGCTTTCATACCTTTCCGCGGATAAGGCCTATCGCACACTTCATGAAGAAAAACCTCAAACTGTTTGGAGTGTTTTCAGTAAACTGATATTAACGACGATTGACTATTCTACCTTAACTTTTATTATGTAGACGTTTTGTAACTTTAAATTTATATTTAAGTTCTATTAAAAATTCATACGAACTTATTTTCGTCTAAGTAACTTGGCAACTTATGTACGGTTTCTTATTTTTCAGTATTCAGTCGTTAATCTAATAACATTAGATATATCAATCGTTTATATAATTCAGTTATTACGGAAACTCTCAGGCGAGGCACCATCACTAAAATTTGGTGCCATAATGAAGAAGGACGCTTAGGTCATTAAGTTACTGTGCACTTCGAAGTGATCGCGCCTTTAGTAGAACATGCCAACTAGTGCAGCGCGAAATGATCGCGGCTTAAGAAATAGATGCGTTTTTGTGCTATGTGATGTGGTCGCGGCTTAAGAAATAGATGCGGTTTTGTGCTTTCCAATGTGCACGCGGCACAAGAAATAGATGCGTTTTTGTGCTATGTGATGTGGTCGCGCTTAAGAAATAGATGCGGTTTTGTGCTATGTGATGTGGTCGCGGTTTAAGAAATAGATGTGTTTTTGTGCTATGTGATGTGGTCGCCGCTTAAGAAATAGATGCGTTTTTGTGCTATGTTATGTGGTCGCCGCTTAAGAAATAGATGCGGTTTTGTGCTATGTTATGTGGTCGCCGCTTAAGAAATAGATGCGGTTTTGTGCTATGTGATGTGGTCGCGGCTTAAGAAATAGATGTGGGTTTGTGCTGTGTGATGTGTCGCGGCTTAAGAAATAGATGCGGTTATGTGCTATGTGATGTGATCGCCGCTTAAGAAATAGATGCGGTTATGTGCTATGTGATGTGATCGCCGCTTAAGAAATAGATGTGGGTTTGTGCTGTGTGATGTGTCGCGGCTTAAGAAATAGATGCGGTTATGTGCTATGTGATGTGATCGCCGCTTAAGAAATAGATGTGGGTTTGTGCTGTGTGATGTGTCGCGGCTTAAGAAATAGATGCGTTTTTGTGCTATGTGATGTGGTCGCCGCTTAAGAAATAGATGCGGTTTTGTGCTGTGTGATGTGTCGCGGCTTGAGAAATAGATGCGTTTTTGTGCTATGTGATGTGATCGCTGCTTAAGGAATAGATGCGGTTTTGTGCATTTCAATGTGCACGCGGCTCGAGAAATAGATGCGGCTTTGTGATGTCAACGCGTCTTATGTATTAGATGCCGTTTGGCACGTTTTGGTGTGTATCTGCCTTTAGTTAGAGGCGGCACGCGGTGCGGCGCGTGGTGCCCGCGCCCCGAGCCCGCCGATGCGGGTTCATTACGTTTCGGTCACACTCCCCGCGACACGTTTCCGCTCGTCTAATAATAAGCGCGCTCCCCCGCGGATGCGCGGCTTCCTCTGCCTCGAAAATTTTAATCAACCGATTCAATTAACCTTAGTTCGTCTAATGAAAGTATTAAAATTAAACGAGTTTCGGCCGCAGCCGGTTAATGAAGTTAACTGGTCGAAGGGACCACAAATTTGTGTGTTGTGTAAATGAATTATTCCTGTTTGTGTTTGAATGTTTGTCCAGTTTTATTTGTAGTGGGAAATTGGAGGGGTAAATATTACGTACACACGAATGACTTGCTAGTGGTGGTTCGGTGGTACCCTCACGTCAGACAAAACGTGAAGCTGATTAGAGTATTCACATTACAGCGCCCTTTTTGTGACTCATTAATTAACGTACACTTATTTCAATTTTTAAAGTGAGTAAATAAGAATATTTAGCCACTCTGATATACTTCCTGTGCATTTAAAACCTGCGGATAATGTCCACTTTATTTATGAAGTCCATGGGAACTTTCATATTCTCATAGTCATATCAATCACAGTCATTATCATCCTTGTAATTAAATATTTTAAAGTACATATCAAAATATCACCGGCGTTTCGTTGCATATGAACTGTGGCAAAATATTTCGCTACGTTTATAATTAAATACAAGTGAAACCGTGTTGCACAATTCAGGCTTTTCAAATTCTAATTCAGGCGCAGTTACCGGTCTAGCGTTTCAGCGCAACAATTGTTTGCGGAATTGCCATCCAGCCTGCTTCCCTAACAAAGGACGACATAATTACGACAGGCGACGTGTCGGAGGCGGAGGCGGAGGCTGCGGAGGATGGCGGAGGCAGGCCAACTCAAATTATACAGTGCACCGAAAATGCAGCGAGTAGTTTGAGCCAACTCGTATCTGCTCTCAGTCAGTGTGTTCTAAATATTGTCTTTTCCAACTAAGCAACCAAATAAACAAGTAAGAAAAGAAACGTATTCAAAATAATGAGGTGATTGTGAAGTTTAATAGTTGCTTATTATTGCTTAGTAATTCAAATGTGTAGAAATTCATCAGATTTGGAATGTAAATTTCATTATTTACGTTTTATGCTGAATTTAAAGACGACTCATATTTTTGTAATTCTTGTGCGGGTATGAAAAGGTGTTATAAAACAGTCGCGCTCCGTCCGTCAGTATGTGCGGATGTGTTAATAGGTCCACACAGTCGGATATATGTAAGATTTTGCTAATTTACGTTTTACGAAATAATGAGAAATCAAAATGATGTTGGTGGTAACCTCAATACTTCAAGAGATACTGTTCTTACAAATATAGTCGTATTTACCAGGTGGTAGGTCTCTGTTGCCGGAGACCGTTTGGATGGGTACCACCGCAGCTCCTATTGCAACCGCCAAATAGTAGTGTGCAAACATTTCGCTACGTTATAATTAAATACAAGTGAAACCGTGTTGCACAATTCAGGCTTTTCAAATTCTAATTCAGGCGCAGTTACCGGTCTAGCGTTTCAGCGCAACAATTGTTTGCGGAATTGCCATCCAGCCTGCTTCCCTAACAAAGGACGACATAATTACGACAGGCGACGTGTCGGAGGCGGAGGCGGAGGCTGCGGAGGATGGCGGAGGCAGGCCAGCTCAAATTATACAGTGCACCGAAAATGCAGCGAGTAGTTTGAGCCAACTCGTATCTGCACTCAGTCAGTGTGTTCTAAATATTGTCTTGTCCAACTAAGCAACCAAATAAACAAGTAAGAAAAGAAACGTATTCAAAATAATGAGGTGATTGTGAAGTTTAATAGTTGCTTATTATTGCTTAGTAATTCAAATGTGTAGAAATTCATCAGATTTGGAATGTAAATTTCATTATTTACGTTTTATGCTGAATTTAAAGACGACTCATATTTTTGTAATTCTTGTGCGGGTATGAAAAGGTGTTATAAAACAGTCGCGCTCCGTCCGTCAGTATGTGCGGATGTGTTAAGAGGTCCAGACAGTCGGATAAATGTATTATAAGATTTTGCTAATTTACGTTTTACGAAACAATGAGCAATCAAAATGATGTTGGTGGTAACATTAATACTGACATTATGTTTTAAAAATACTTGAGGAGATATTGTTCTTACAAATATAGTCGTATCATTACCATAACAAGAAGTTAATTTAACTGGCTATGTTAAACAGTAACCACTTTACTCTTCGCGGAACTTCGACCTCCATCAGCATACGATCCAGTAGTAGACAATAATTACATTGATAAAAACGATCAAATTCATTAACTTAAAAGTTTAGATTTCTAATGCCATATCAGTAGAACTTCGTAACTCCATGTAAGTACAAAGTGGTTACATGGTTAAATCTAAAAACTTGTCTACTCCTACAATTAGTTGGGGGCTGGATATTTTTGTTGCACGTCTCCCCCCTCTTCCCCAGCAGGTGCACTACTTTGCGCTGCTAGTGCGGTTTGTTGTGTTTAATTAACTCCAGCGAGTTACCTGTGTAATTAACAAACTATTTTTATACATATCCCCCTTTGTCTCTGCCCACTGTCTGCACTAGGGAAGAAATTAACTTAAATCACACTTTGCGAACCCCTTCCTTAACCTCGCCGTGTATTTTTTGATATTCATGTATATGCTTTTACTTCACCGTCTGTATTTAACCAACGACAAAAATGTACAGTTTTAATTACAGCTACGCTTCCCTCTTTCTTTATTTAAGTATGACCTGGCGCAACTTTTTGAACTGGTCCCATCTTGATGATGCTGCTGACGACGTATTTTTGTTTGTAAGAGTTCTGTATATACTTTCTCCTTCTCTCTCTCTCTTAGTTGGTTCAATACAACAGTATACATTGATTTATCTTTTGCTCATAATTTCATTTAAATATTTTTCTTCATTAGTTTCATAAAGTATTATAGTGATTAATGTTTTAAGTAGAAAAATAGTATTCAGACAAAAATATGCTGTAATTACTTTTTTCAGTTTATTTGTAGCCAGCTTTAGTGGTATTTATGTTTTTACGATTCCGGGGGTCTTGACCCCGGTGGCGACCACTCCGTCACTCTCCCCAAGACCTTATCCGTGTCATCGAGGAAGGTTACCGGCATGCGACGATTTGTCGCTGATCTCCTGTCGTTAGAGATACGCATCATGGGGGCGTGTTGTCAGCTAACGGTTTACGGTTGACAGTTAAGATCTCTGACTCAATTAACCGAACGGATATAACCGTGTTTTAAATTAACTTTCTCTGTGAGGGTTAACAATCAAAACTGGTATTATTAGTATAACATTATTTATGACTACACATGAGTGATGTATTTTTAATTTATCAATAGATTCCATGTAGTATGAGGTGACAATCGAGAAGGTTTTAGTCAGTGGATATACTAAATAGCACTACAATACTAATTAATAAAAGAGAAATAGTTGTAAAAAAAAGTACTTGTTAGTTCTTTCTAGTAAATAGCACTTTGTTAACTGATGGGAATAAATTCATAGATTTGCATCAAAAGAAAAAAACTAACAAACTAAATGATTATCGCATTAAATTTTAGACTTTTCATTGTTAGTCAGGTGTTTCTGTTACTAATAACAATATGCTATTTCACATGCATTTAGTATAAGTTGTAACTGTATTACATTATTCACACAGATCTGAAACGCTTTCGGTGTTATCCTCGTCGTGTTAACAGACAGCCGGTATACATAACTGTCAGTTGTAATTAATAAGAAGTTAACAACAAAGGATTTGCGGTTTTACGACGTATTAGTTGCATCTCTCTGTTGTGACATGCACCGACATTCTTCTCGGCACCGTCATCATCAGCGCCTAATTGCTCCGGCGCCAGCGACACCCACCGTATTTAAATCGTCCCGACGCACGCTTGGTATTCCGAGAATTGTTATAGATCGAGAAAAGGAAATAGTCAATGGCAATAAAGGCGACACCGTCGGTGACCGATTTAAAATAACACACAACTTTATGGGTGGCTCGTTATAAATGCGGCGGGTCGTAACGCGGGACAAGAGAAAAAGATAATCACCGGGCCGGTGCGCTCCTATGGGGCTCGCTGGAAGTGTTTAAAGACACATGTGACTTTTATTTGTTTCATATGCTCGTTAATGTGAAATATCCGAGCCGCATGTAACACTTCAGGGCAGGGGCATACCCGCAAATTCACGAAAATCAAATTATTCTATCTAATCAGACTGCATTGTTTCTTCAGATTCCAAATGCGACGAGAACATATTTTTTGTGTCCAATTGTATACTATATTTGATATGTATGGTCTTCATTGTATGTCTTCTACGTCAAAGACAATTCATCACAGATAATTGTGTCATTCACACGAAAAAACATTTCCAGTTGAAAACCTTGAAAATAATCCATCATTTATTACGTACATGTCAATTAGACCACTCGAAATAGATACGTCGTTAAAGGCCAAAAAAAAAACACTAATTGAAACTATAAACTGATCAGATGATCCATCATACTCAAACATATTTCACATTCCTCAAATAACTGTTCGGGTATAAGCACCCTCGTCTATTCTCACTTCGTTAACCTTACGAACAGAAATCGTTGCTATAATTAGCGGCGCGGTAGCCCTGGCAATGCGCGCTGCATCAGCGCCGACCGCGGGCAGCGGCACCAACCCGGCCTGATCATCAACAGTTTATACCGTGTCACTTACATCAAAGGGGCCCACTTCAAACGACACTGTAACGTTTGTCGGATGGCTTTCTTCGTTCCAACTGTTGTTTACCATGACAGCATTAGGTTCATTTTCCTGTGCATCAGCAGAAGCAGTACAGCGACGTCCCCGCGATATATTTCGCCTCGTTCCGACTTGATGACAAACGTGTATTCACTTTTAAATCTCATCCCTAATGAGATGTTTGTACATCTTTTTGAAATAAAGGCAAAGCAATTTCTGAATTACTTAAAGCACCCTGTCACAATGTTTGTCCTGGCGATTCCTTATGAATGCGGGCTTTAGAAAAATACCTTTTCCTTTAAACATACCTTTATTGCGCAATGAAAAAAATTGTGCTGGTTCGCGATTATAATTTTGATTTTATATGAAACGTTATAGCCTAGTGGTTTGAACTTCCGTCTTCCAATCCGGAGGTACCGGGTTCGATACCGGCCTGCACCAATGAATTTTTAAATTTATGTGCAGTTAGTATAACAACTAATATCACGCGCTCTGACGGTGAAGGAAAACATCGTGAGGAAACCTGCATATCTATGTCAGGACCATCCGTGCTCGCACTAGTATGTGAAATGGAGAAGGCAATGGCAACACCACTCCATTATAACTAACAAGTAAGTCGTCGTGTGTTTCATTACACATGATGACCACGGCCCTCAGTCATGAGGAAATACAGCTTAGAAGCAAATGAAACGTTATATGAAATCCTGCTACAGCCCAGTAGTTTAGAAAAAGTTAAATTTGAGTTCGCAGCTACAACATTTTTTTAGTGTTTCTTATTTATAAAAATCGTTAATACGTAAATTTTTTTTTTTTTTTTTTTATTTTATACTACTTTGCGACGAGACGAGTAAGACGTTCACCTGATGGTAAGTGATACGCTTGCTCATGACAACGTGGTGCTAGTTAAGATGGTACACACTGCACCACATTGCGCTCGTCGCCTTGAGACATAAGGTGTTAAGTCTCGTTACCCCAGTAATTACACTAGCTACAGCCCTCTTCAAACCGGAACACAGTAATGTTTGCACACTACTATTTGGCGGTTGAAATAGTCACTGCGGTGGTACCCACCCAGACGGTCTCCGGCAACAGAGACCTACCACCTGGTAAACTTATAATTATAATCTGTTTTCTGTTATTGGTCCAAAAGATATAAATTCATTTATTTTAGACTACATCAACTACATGTTGGTTATGCTGGTAACTGTCGCATGAAAAACTACTTTCCTTTCTTTGGAATTGTTTCTTTCTTTATTGTCTTTTAGAGATCAATGCGGGTATACCCGCCATTTTCAATCTCCCACGTGAAAGAGAAGTACATAAGTTGTATTAGTAAATCAAATATCAGTTTACACCTAATAATGTATGCACATTTGAAATACGTTACAATTTCAACAACATTTGTCATGGCGGAAATAGTAGAAACGTAATTTAACAGGCAACTTAATACTGTATCTTTAAAAATATATCTTCTTGATATTGTACGAAATAAATACATTTTCATTTATGGCTTCTCGGTAGAAAACGTTTCTGTTCTAACGTCTTTAATTTTCTTTTGAAAGATATTGTTTACGGGCAATTATTAACAAGGAGAAGAAAAATCCTTTTCGCAGTAACTCTGTTGTTTCTCGGACTAGTGAGCGTAAAAGGTTTCAGGAATCACGAATGAAATGTTTGACTTTACAAACGTAGGGACAGTAACAACAGTTGCAATTACTACGGCTTTATATACTATTATTATGTAACTTTATTACATAAACATGTTAAACATATTTAAAAAATTATCGTATAAATGAATTTGTTGTCATACCAACGACATTAAACGGCTTTAAATGGATTAGTGAACTGAAAACTACGTCATCGAGTATCAGTTAAATCAAGCGTTCAAAGCTTTTGAATATAAACAATTCAGATTTCTTTTTTAGCATCTAATTTTTAGGTTAATTTTATGTCAAGACTTGAGAAATGTCTAATCATTGTCGGTTGATCTAACAGTTCTCCACGACCTTTACTAGATTGACGGCAAAAAGGATATAGAATGTGAGAAGAACAAACATTTTTTTCCTATGATATATTTAAAGCAAAATAAACTATTTAGCTTAAAAATACAAAGCGTGAATTATGCAAATAGTATACACAGACAGATGAGCACTCGTCAGACGTATTACTACCAAACGTCATTGTTTACACGTCCGTACGTTTACAACTGAGACGAAGCCATTTCTGTACATTACAGAAACTTTGTAAATACAAAAGAATCCTATTCGTATGCTAATCATCATTTTCGATTGTCCGCTTCAGTTGGTGAAGCCTGACCGGTCTTTGTAACGCCACCGTGCTTAATACTACTTGCTGTTATAAATACTGCATTGAAAATATTATCTAGTAAACGACGTTTGAGGATGAATAGATTAGTGCTTGACCAATATCCTTTTTTTATGCTACTATGCGACGAGACGAGCAAGACGTTCACCTGATGGTAAGTGATACGCTTGCCCATGACAACGTGGTGCTAGTTAAGATGGTACACACTGCATCTCATTGCGCTCATCGTAAGACATAAGTTGTCAAGTCTCGTTACCCCAGTAATTATTGCAGACTGTGAGTTTTGTGCTGGTAAATCTCTATTGTCCGAGGCCGTCTAGGTTTTATTTATATACTACTATGCGACGAGACGAGCAAGACGTTCACCTGATGGTTAGTGATACGCTTGCCCATGACAACGTGGTGCTAGTTAAGATGGTACACACTGCACCTCATTGCGCTCGTCGCCTTGAGACACGAGGTATTAAGTCTCGTTACCCCAGTAATTACACTAGCTACAGCGCCCTTCAAACGGAACACAGTAATGTTCGCACACTACTATTTGTCGGTTGCAATAGGAGCTGCGGTGGTACCCAGACGGTCTCCGGAAACAGAGACCTACCACCTGGTAAATGTGTTCTAAGTGGTGTCAGCAGGTGATGTGGTCTGTGGTTATAAATCGCGCTCATCTAGTAACAGCCCCTTCGTTAATTTATAGAAGACACTAGCTATTACTCATTTATATTTTCTCTAACGCCTGCCTTTTATTATAGCCATCTTATTAGTGGATTAGTAAGAATGTAATAGCGTCTGTATCGCTGTAGTTAAATGTTCACCATGTAATACGAATATCCCTAGTTCAGTTTTGAAATGTTGTTTTGTAGACAGTAGTAGTAGAAATATTGAGCATCAACAGATTCTCTTCTACTCATGGTAAGTCTCTATTGCTGCAGACCGTTTAGGTACCACCACATCTCCTGTTTCAGCCGCCAAATAGTAGTGTGCAAACTTTACTGTGTTCCAGTTTGAAGGGCGCTGTAAGCTAGTGAAATTACTGGGGTATCGAGACTTAACAACTTATGTCTTACGACGAGCGCAATGTGGTGCAGTGTATACCATCTTAATAATTCACTTACCATCAAGTCAACGTCACACTCGTCTTGAATAAGAAAAATCTTTAATTTTGAAGTTGGTATAGCGTTTAATATCTTGATATATGCAAACTATCCTAATTCGCCGGTATAATGATTCCGGAGACGTCAGCGATCCATCATCCATAATTGGTGCAATAAGATGTACACGGGGTCGGATGCGAGATCGTTACGCCAACACCGGGATCAATTGGCAAACATATGCGAATCTTATTGGATAGTATACATCCATAAATCTTTTTAGTTTAGCAAAAAAATATTTAATGTATTCACTGTGTAATTTGTTACTTTTTTTTGTACATTTTCTGATAATAAAAATAGCTTTTGGTTGATCTGGAAGAAGACTGTGTCGTTTGTAGCGATTTCTGCTATATGGAACAATGCTTACATTTTACTGTAGTCCAGATTGAATAACACTAGCTTATGTAGTTAACCTTTTATGTCCATAAAAAGAAACACGGTTAGAAAAAAACATAAAAGTTTTCTTTTATATTTTGCAATATTTAAATGTAAGCCCATTCCTAGACGTGGCCTCGCCGATTCTTTTTGTCCTAACCTTCACTTGTGTTTATAAAGCTCAAATTTATTATTAACATATAAAATAGCTTACAATCGGTACCCTACTTAAAAATCTATTCGCCGAATAGTAAAGCAGTCCACATTTCGTTACAAAACAACTAGCAGGCATTTAGTATGTGAGGACTGCGAGCTGCCAATTAACGCTACTGTCGAATTCAATTACATACTGTTAAACGCTACGCAGCCTAATAAGCGGTCGTAATGCTCGCACGTTGAAATTAGCCGGATAGTTCAATATGAAATAGTAATATGATAATATCATTGCTGGTAACCCTACAAGCGGTGACCGTCACATAGATATCTACTTCAAGATGTTCCAATTCCTTTATAACTAACTTGCGACTCGGTGATGAGTAAAAATCTTAAAAAGCATATTTTTTACTACGAGCTATAATATACTACAAAAGATCGTCATCATTATTGAAACCTCTTGATCTAATTGGTGGTAATCGCTTTACGAGGTTCTTTAGTCACAAACACAATTACTCTCACTTCGCTTGACATATTTCTATAAACGCATGAATCATGTACAGTTTATTGTCACCCGCATAGTTCTTAGAAGAATAACGTAAAAGTATGCTTATTGCCTATTAAACAATATACAACAAAGGTCTGTGTGAGTTCTCGTGAGATTGGATACGTCACTAAAATTCCATCGGTTATTCATGGTGTGTCATTAAAAACAATGAGTTATGCTTTATATTAACATCAATTTTATAATTGGAGATAGAAGTATTAAAAGAAATCATTACGTTAGTACATATGATACCATTTAGGGTGTTAATAGTCTAATAAAATGGAAACTAGATCAAAATATGTCCAAATGTATGAGTTACAATGCTGGATACACAAAATTCCAATCCTCTAATTGATGGAGGTTAAGATATAAAAACTGTAGATTAAATAAAAATTTGAAAAGATCGTCAAAACTTTTAAGAGAAATGATTGCCGAAAAAAAAAATGGTCTACTTTACGCAGATTTTTTACGTTAACGAAAAAGCTTAAGTAACACCCATGACACTTTAATGAAGAGTTTGAATACTCAGTAGTGAGAATATAAAGTGAGCTATTTATTTTACATGATTATAGTATATCCGTTAAGTGTTTAGAAGATCTGAATTTGTGTTGTTCCCAATTAATAACAATAAAGTCCGGGCAGCAGCTTCGGAAACGCGCGGCGGCCTAAACGAATGATTGATGCCCGGACGTCCAATACATTTGTAACGGAGCCTCCGCTCGTGACAGATGGACCCCTGGCGTACGTGGAGCCTCCACGGTGTCCGAGGCAAAAGGACAAAACGCCGTCGGACACCACGAAAACAATTTGTCTCGATCGGGAATACTTTTGTTTTTGTGCTAAAGTATCTGTTCAAATTCCGTTTTAACTGGTTGTAGGAGTTTATCGCCGCTGAATATCTTACTCGGTACTACAACAGCTCCCATTTCGGCAGCTGAACAATAGTGAGCAAACAAACCATATTCCAGTTTGAAAGTCGCTGTAATTTTTGACATTTCTGAAGTAACGATATTTATCATCTCATGTCTGAATATGATGTCTTTCTTTCCAACGCCTCTTTGTTATAAACATGCCTTTCTCTTACTCTCAAATGATTGACTTCTGATCTCGTCACTTTCTCGTGTAATAAAATATTATACTGAATAATAATTGGATTTACACTATTTTAAAATTTAAATACTTCGTAACTACGTCATATTACAAATGAGCAAACTTCATATTTAACATTAGCGCTCTACATTTGACTTTCAACACAAAAATTTTCCAGCGCGAATCTTTATTCAAGGAATCACAGCAACGTGGTAATGGTTAATATTTATGAAGAGTCTTTGATGCACGAAATTGCGCTCGCGGCAATTTTTCTTCACTCGAACTAGAAACATTTTCGGTACGTATCAAGCTAGTGGGATCGCAAACACGATATTTGTTTCTCTTTGATATCGCACTTCAAAAGTGAAATGCTAATTCGGACATTCCATTAGCAAAGACGTTTTGAGCGGACATGCGCGAAAAGATCTATTTTAAAGCAGAAACTGAGACTGCATAAAGATGATAAAAATCAAATGCTATCCATACAGGTTTAGAACATCCACTGACATAGGCGTGTCGTAAAAGGTAACCCAAGAGAGAATAATTCCAAGGAAAGCAGTAAAAGAAAGATTAGCAACTATTCCCGTAAACGTTACTTATAAATCATTCGTAGAAGTTAGAAATTTGTAGAACCGCAGGACTTATTTTGATTTACTACGTATCAACTATTTTAAGAAATCACTGTAATCCTATCTGAAGGTAGCTTACAAAATTAACGACTTATGTACAGAGTTGATCTTTAGTAGTATCCAATTGGTGTGTTAAAGGTTATCACCAGAACCTTGTACTAGTGCAAACTGATTGTTAATCTTATAAATAAACTAGCTGACCCGACAGACTTCGTTCTGTCAAAAAAATTGGAATGTGGCAGTTTTTTGTTCTTACCTATTTTATAGCCAGCGCAAAAAAATCTGGACTGAACCGTCACTCTGGTGATAGGGCGGTGTGTGGGGTTCAGCTCTATATATGTTCATCTAATAACTAATATTTAAATATTAGTGGGTTCCAGAAGAGTGGCCAAAGTTATAATTATAGTACATAAATTATATTTACAATTATTATTTTATTAGGAACAAATAACTGTCACATTCCAAATCTTTTTGACAGAATGTAGTCTATCAAGTCCGCCAGATGGTAACGCGGATTGTGCTCGACTGATGTAATGTCGTGAAAACGAATGCATTTTATGTCGCGTGCCGAAACTAAAACAAAGAAATAATACCGCGAAGCCGACCAAATTGAAAATCAGTGAGAATGATCTTTAGCTATTACATTTTGTGACTATTTATGTTATTATTTCATTCGTTTTAATTTCGGCTCGCGGCGATCTTCCGACGCGCATACGCACACCATTTTGATAGAATAATTGAATTTGAACTTTGTGGCCGCTTTAATATGCAAATTGACTCTTTCCATTTTCCATTTTCCATTTTCCATTTTCCATTTTCCATTTTCCATTTTCCATTTTCCATTTTCCATTTTCCATTTTCCATTTTCCATTTTCCATTTTCCATTTTCCATTTTCCATTTTCCATTTTCCATTTTCCATTTTCCATTTTCCATTTTCCATTTTCCATTTTCCATTTTCCATTTTCCATTTTCCATTTTCCATTTTCCATTTTCCATTTTCCATTTTCCATTTTCCATTTTCCATTTTCCATTTTCCATTTTCCATTTTCCATTTTCCATTTTCCATTTTCCATTTTCCATTTTCCATTTTCCATTTTCCATTTTCCATTTTCCATTTTCCATTTTCCATTTTCCATTTTCCATTTTCCATTTTCCATTTTCCATTTTCCATTTTCCATTTTCCATTTTCCATTTTCCATTTTCCATTTTCCATTTTCCATTTTCCATTTTCCATTTTCCATTTTCCATTTTCCATTTTCCATTTTCCATTTTCCATTTTCCATTTTCCATTTTCCATTTTCCATTTTCCATTTTCCATTTTCCATTTTCCATTTTCCATTTTCCATTTTCCATTTTCCATTTTCCATTTTCCATTTTCCATTTTCCATTTTCCATTTTCCATTTTCCATTTTCCATTTTCCATTTTCCATTTTCCATTTTCCATTTTCCATTTTCCATTTTCCATTTTCCATTTTCCATTTTCCATTTTCCATTTTCCATTTTCCATTTTCCATTTTCCATTTTCCATTTTCCATTTTCCATTTTCCATTTTCCATTTTCCATTTTCCATTTTCCATTTTCCATTTTCCATTTTCCATTTTCCATTTTCCATTTTCCATTTTCCATTTTCCATTTTCCATTTTCCATTTTCCATTTTCCATTTTCCATTTTCCATTTTCCATTTTCCATTTTCCATTTTCCATTTTCCATTTTCCATTTTCCATTTTCCATTTTCCATTTTCCATTTTCCATTTTCCATTTTCCATTTTCCATTTTCCATTTTCCATTTTCCATTTTCCATTTTCCATTTTCCATTTTCCATTTTCCATTTTCCATTTTCCATTTTCCATTTTCCATTTTCCATTTTCCATTTTCCATTTTCCATTTTCCATTTTCCATTTTCCATTTTCCATTTTCCATTTTCCATTTTCCATTTTCCATTTTCCATTTTCCATTTTCCATTTTCCATTTTCCATTTTCCATTTTCCATTTTCCATTTTCCATTTTCCATTTTCCATTTTCCATTTTCCATTTTCCATTTTCCATTTTCCATTTTCCATTTTCCATTTTCCATTTTCCATTTTCCATTTTCCATTTTCCATTTTCCATTTTCCATTTTCCACATTCCAACATTCAACATTCCAACATCCAACATTCCACATTCCAACATTCCAACATTCCAACATTCCACATTCCAACATTCCAACATTCCAACATTCCACATTCCAACATTCCAACATTCCACATTCCAACATTCCAACATTCCACATTCCAACATTCCAACATTCCACATTCCAACATTCCAACATTCCAACATTCCACATTCCAACATTCCAACATTCCACATTCCAACATTCCAACATTCCACATTCCAACATTCCAACATTCCACATTCCAACATTCCAACATTCCACATTCCAACATTCCAACATTCCACATTCCAACATTCCAACATTCCACATTCCAACATTCCAACATTCCACATTCCAACATTCCAACATTCCACATTCCAACATTCCAACATTCCACATTCCAACATTCCAACATTCCACATTCCAACATTCCAACATTCCACATTCCAACATTCCAACATTCCACATTCCAACATTCCAACATTCCACATTCCAACATTCCAACATTCCAACATTCCACATTCCAACATTCCAACATTCCACATTCCAACATTCCAACATTCCAACATTCCACATTCCAACATTCCAACATTCCACATTCCAACATTCCAACATTCCACATTCCAACATTCCAACATTCCACATTCCAACATTCCAACATTCCACATTCCAACATTCCAACATTCCACATTCCAACATTCCAACATTCCACATTCCAACATTCCAACATTCCACATTCCAACATTCCAACATTCCACATTCCAACATTCCAACATTCCACATTCCAACATTCCAACATTCCACATTCCAACATTCCAACATTCCACATTCCAACATTCCAACATTCCACATTCCAACATTCCAACATTCCACATTCCAACATTCCAACATTCCACATTCCAACATTCCAACATTCCACATTCCAACATTCCAACATTCCAACATTCCACATTCCAACATTCCAACATTCCACATTCCAACATTCCAACATTCCACATTCCAACATTCCAACATTCCACATTCCAACATTCCAACATTCCACATTCCAACATTCCAACATTCCACATTCCAACATTCCAACATTCCAACATTCCACATTCCAACATTCCAACATTCCACATTCCAACATTCCAACATTCCACATTCCAACATTCCAACATTCCACATTCCAACATTCCAACATTCCACATTCCAACATTCCAACATTCCACATTCCAACATTCCAACATTCCACATTCCAACATTCCAACATTCCACATTCCAACATTCCAACATTCCAACATTCCACATTCCAACATTCCAACATTCCAACATTCCACATTCCAACATTCCAACATTCCAACATTCCACATTCCAACATTCCAACATTCCACATTCCAACATTCCAACATTCCACATTCCAACATTCCAACATTCCACATTCCAACATTCCAACATTCCACATTCCAACATTCCAACATTCCACATTCCAACATTCCAACATTCCACATTCCAACATTCCAACATTCCACATTCCAACATTCCAACATTCCACATTCCAACATTCCAACATTCCAACATTCCACATTCCAACATTCCAACATTCCACATTCCAACATTCCAACATTCCACATTCCAACATTCCAACATTCCACATTCCAACATTCCAACATTCCACATTCCAACATTCCAACATTCCAACATTCCACATTCCAACATTCCAACATTCCACATTCCAACATTCCAACATTCCACATTCCAACATTCCAACATTCCAACATTCCACATTCCAACATTCCAACATTCCAACATTCCACATTCCAACATTCCAACATTCCACATTCCAACATTCCAACATTCCACATTCCAACATTCCAACATTCCACATTCCAACATTCCAACATTCCAACATTCCACATTCCAACATTCCAACATTCCAACATTCCACATTCCAACATTCCAACATTCCACATTCCAACATTCCAACATTCCACATTCCAACATTCCAACATTCCACATTCCAACATTCCAACATTCCACATTCCAACATTCCAACATTCCACATTCCAACATTCCAACATTCCACATTCCAACATTCCAACATTCCACATTCCAACATTCCAACATTCCACATTCCAACATTCCAACATTCCACATTCCAACATTCCAACATTCCAACATTCCACATTCCAACATTCCAACATTCCAACATTCCACATTCCAACATTCCAACATTCCACATTCCAACATTCCAACATTCCACATTCCAACATTCCAACATTCCACATTCCAACATTCCAACATTCCACATTCCAACATTCCAACATTCCAACATTCCACATTCCAACATTCCAACATTCCACATTCCAACATTCCAACATTCCAACATTCCACATTCCAACATTCCAACATTCCACATTCCAACATTCCAACATTCCACATTCCAACATTCCAACATTCCACATTCCAACATTCCAACATTCCACATTCCAACATTCCAACATTCCACATTCCAACATTCCAACATTCCACATTCCAACATTCCAACATTCCACATTCCAACATTCCAACATTCCACATTCCAACATTCCAACATTCCACATTCCAACATTCCAACATTCCACATTCCAACATTCCAACATTCCACATTCCAACATTCCAACATTCCACATTCCAACATTCCAACATTCCACATTCCAACATTCCAACATTCCACATTCCAACATTCCAACATTCCAACATTCCACATTCCAACATTCCAACATTCCACATTCCAACATTCCAACATTCCACATTCCAACATTCCAACATTCCACATTCCAACATTCCAACATTCCACATTCCAACATTCCAACATTCCACATTCCAACATTCCAACATTCCACATTCCAACATTCCAACATTCCAACATTCCACATTCCAACATTCCAACATTCCACATTCCAACATTCCAACATTCCACATTCCAACATTCCAACATTCCACATTCCAACATTCCAACATTCCACATTCCAACATTCCAACATTCCACATTCCAACATTCCAACATTCCACATTCCAACATTCCAACATTCCACATTCCAACATTCCAACATTCCACATTCCAACATTCCAACATTCCACATTCCAACATTCCAACATTCCACATTCCAACATTCCAACATTCCACATTCCAACATTCCAACATTCCACATTCCAACATTCCAACATTCCACATTCCAACATTCCAACATTCCACATTCCAACATTCCAACATTCCAACATTCCACATTCCAACATTCCAACATTCCACATTCCAACATTCCAACATTCCACATTCCAACATTCCAACATTCCACATTCCAACATTCCAACATTCCACATTCCAACATTCCAACATTCCACATTCCAACATTCCAACATTCCACATTCCAACATTCCAACATTCCACATTCCAACATTCCAACATTCCAACATTCCACATTCCAACATTCCAACATTCCACATTCCAACATTCCAACATTCCACATTCCAACATTCCAACATTCCACATTCCAACATTCCAACATTCCACATTCCAACATTCCAACATTCCACATTCCAACATTCCAACATTCCAACATTCCAACATTCAACATTCCAACATTCCACATTCCAACATTCCACATTCCAACATTCCAACATTCCAACATTCCACATTCCAACATTCCAACATTCCACCATTCCAACATTCCAACATTCCACATTCCAACATTCCAACATTCAACATTCCAACATTCCAACATTCCAACATTCCAACATTCCAACATTCCAACTTCCAACATTCCACCATTCCAACATTCCAACATTCCAACATTCCAACATCCAACATTCCAACATCCAACATTCCACCATTCCAACATTCCACATTCCAACATTCCAGCATTCCAATATTCCAATATTCCAATATTCCAATAATCCATTTTCCTTTTTCCATTTTCCTTTTTCCATTTTCCATGTTCCATTTTCCAATAACTGCCTCATTCCAAATCTTTTTGACGGAATGAAGTCTGTTAGGTTCGCCAGACGGTAACGCGGTTTGTGCTGGACTGATGTGATGTCGTGAAAAAGAAACTAAAACAAAATAAATAATACCGCGAAGCCGACCTAATTGAAAATCAGCAGTAATGATCTTTAGCTCTTACATTTTGTGACTATTTATGTTATTATTTCATTCGTTTTAATTTCGGCACGCGGCGTTAGATCCTCCGACGCGCATACGCACACTTTTGAAAGAATGATCTAATTTGAACTTTGAGCAGCTGTAATAAAGTTAAAATTGACTCTTTAGCGTTACGAACGCACCTACATTGCTTAGACAGCAGTGAAAGCTTGTAATTTAATATGAACTTTATGGAATAGCAATAAAGTTCAAATTGACCCTACATTTTAGTTAGAGAACGTTTGTATAGGAAAAAGAAAAGCGCTGTTTTTAGGGGCTTCCCGGCGATTATTCGAATTTTTCTCAAATTGGCCAAATTGGTCCTGGCGTTGAAGAGTGATGCGCTTACCGACACATATTTGTATTATAGATTAATAATAAATTACATTCAATGACATTAGCTATTAATAAATAAATAATAAAGTTGCTTGAGAATATATTTATATGTAGAGGGAGTGACAAAAGGCATAATGTTTGAGAGATAAAGAATTCGTTGTCATCCCCACTCCGTGCTGTGTACTGGTGAGAGGTGACACCGGTACACACGTGGAGGGGATCTTTTTTTTTTGGAGTTTACAGCCACGCGGTTTGATACGTGGCCATGTACAATTGATGATATCGAGCGAGACAAAAATATTAAAATGTCTATTAAAAAGCAGGGGTTGGTGATAGAAAAGTGAAAATTTAGGGTTGTATGTAGTTTTTGATGCCACATAATAATAAAATAAAATAGAAAAAAAATCCCAAAAAATAAAAAAAAATTTTTTGGTGTGGGCAACCCTGATCACTTAGAGGTTTGAAAAATAGATAGTAACCGATTCTCAGACCTACTGAATATGCACAAAAAATTTCATAAGAATCGGTAAAGCCGTTTCGGAGGAGTATGGGAACGAACATTGTGACAAGAGAATTTTATATATTAGATAATCTTAAAAACGTCATCGTTAAAACGCTTTAAATCTCCCTTTAATACATTAGCCGTTTAAGTATTTTCATTAAAAACACGCCGCCCCGCACCACAACCATTTACAAAGAGCCATCCATTATTAAAATCAAATCATCCAAACACAAAAACGTTGTTAAAATTTGTCAACGCCATTGCGCGTGAATACACAAAAACAAGGATTTCTTATCCGACTACTTTCTTCTCTTAATTCTTTTAACAAAAATAGATATTGACTTATATGGCTGTCGTCAAAATTTTCTGTCCAACATTGGTCTTAGGGGTCGTCATCCACAAAATACGATAACTATCAATATTTAGTGGCGGTGAGCAGCAGTGTGCCAAGTGCCAAACTCAATAGGTAACGTCACAAATGATTTTAAACCTCATTGCTAGGACACTTTCGCAGTAACAAATAGACCGCCAATAGGATCCTGGTCGCACGCGGCGCGTAGGGGAGCCCACCTTATCAATTTGACACATCCTCCCGCCAAACTATTACCACCTACTCGGAAATTCACGTGCGTTAATAATGTAAACGTCGGATAAGGTCATGGTCATCTTTTTACATCTAAAGTGGGCCCGAACTTGACCCCGATTTCACACGGCATTAAATAATTGAAGCTGTAGGTGGAGAAGCTCGCCCGGGATACTTTGGTTCTCATATTGACAAACGGAATAACAGCAATGTATTTACGATTGCAGATTTACAACTATAGTAATATTATTAAACATATAGTAGTATTCCCGTAGTTATATTCAAAAGCGACAAGCAGGACACAGTGGGGTTTTAGCCGGTGATAGTCCAGCACAATTCTTTTTATATCTACACAGTGAAGGAATCCAACATAAAATTTCCCGAAAACAAGAAATTTTCCCGGCATATCATGATTTAACTATCCGGGACAATTCTCGAACTACAGCATCCTTAGGGGAATGCATTTATTTGCTTTCCACTTAATGTAACTGAAAGTAACAACACAAAAAATACTGAAAAACTTTGATACTAGCATAAAAATTATAAAAGACAACAGTTTTCACTCTGCGAGAACTGGTATGGATGAACTAGGCCCTGAAATGTACACTAATAGTATAATCGCCTCTCTGATGAGTGGATACGCTAGACGTCCAATATTCTTAGAGTATTGTAAAAGACTATAATTAAGGTAACTGAAAGTAACAACACAAAAAATACTGAAAACTTTTTGCTCTCGTTTTAAAATATTATATTTAGTACCATTTAATAAATTACCTGTGTCACTGTGTACAGTTCCAACACACTCACAGACACTGCACACAACATAGAATCACTGCACAATACGTGAAGAAACGTAAAGCAAAAAAATCGCACACATAACATGCCCGGCGTACAGTCCGCGTGCGCACGCGCCGCTCCCTGCCTCGCTACTACGGATTTCTCTTATTTACCATCAATCGGGGAAGCGGCCACTATAAATAAATTGTTCGCCTTACCACCGCACCCGGCTACTGGGTGTCTGTCACTTTGAACAGTCCTTTTACGGTTTTTTATTATAATAACATTCATTAATGTACACTAATAGTATAATCGCCTCTAATGAGTGGATACGCTAGATGTCCATTATTCTTAGATTATTGTAAAACAGTAATAATTAAGGTAACTGAAAGTAACAACACAAAAAAATACTGAAAACTTTGATCTACTTCTTCTAAGTCGTATTTCCTCATGACTGAGGGTCGTGGTCATCATGTGTGATCAAACACACGGCATTTCTTGTCAGTTATAATGGAGTGGTTTGCCATTTCCTCCTCCATTTCACATACTAGTGCGAGCACGGATGGTCATCACATAGATATGCAGGTTTCCTCACGATGTTTTCCTTCACCGTCAAAGCGCGTGATATTAGTTGGTGTTATACTAAACTAAACTAAGTCGTATTTCCTCATGACTGAGGGTCGTGGTCATCATGTTTTTATTGAAACACACGACGACTCTCTTGGCGGTTATAATGGAGTGGTGTTGCCATTGCCTTCTCCATTTCACATACTAGTGCGAGCACGGATGGTCATCACATAGATATGCAGGTTTCCTCACGATGTTTTCCTTCACCGTCAAAGCGCGTGATATTAGTTGGTGTTATACTAAACTAAACTAAGTCGTATTTCCTCATGGGTGAGGGTCGTCGTCATCATGTGTGATCAAACACACGGCATTTCTTGTCAGTTATAATGGAGTGGTGTTGCCATTGCCTTCTCCATTACACATACTAGTGCGAGCACGGATGGTCATGACATAGATATGCAGGTTTCCTCACGATGTTTTCCTTCACCGTCACAGCGCGTGATATTAGTTGGTGTTATACTAACTTCACATAAATTGAAAAATTCATTGGTGAAGGGAGGATTTGAACCCGATACCTCTGAAGTGGAAGACGGGCGTTCAAACCACTAGGCTATCACGGCTTTTAAAAACTTTGATACTGGCATAAAAATTATAAACAAATTTTAAAGTTTTTCAGGATTTTTTTTTATGAAATGTATTTCAGGTTTCTTTAAAAATTATAAAAGACAACAGTCTTCACTCTGCGAGAACTGGTATGGATGAACTAGGCCCTGAAATGTACACTAAAAAAAACAAAAGTAAATCAATTTAGCACAAATTTTCGTATAATCTATGATACAAGTTGCACTGAAAACAAACTATTTTTTTATCTACAACAGTGTTTTGCCTCAATTACATATGATGAGCTGCTTATGCAGAATACTCCGGTTCCCGTATGTTGACAGTCGAAACACAGCGACGTTGTGATGATGACAGATTGAGGATATGATGATGGTAGCCAGAACAATGGGTTCGATAAAACCCCACCCATTTTAAACATGTGAGTTTGGAATCGAAACAACTACCTCTACGCCGCGGGATACTCCAAATCTTTCCCTCTCTTTCAAATAACCTTTCCAAAAACTGAAAATAAAGAATTATAACTATAAGGAGTGAAAGAAAAAGAAGTTAACTATAATATAACGTAAATGGAAAACATATATATAACACCATAATCTGATAATCGCTTTCAAAAACGCGATGATTAATTTTATGTTCCACCACTCTTCAACTTTTTCATACTACTATTCAGGCATAAGTTGGACTCTAATTTAACATCTTCACTATGAGGTATCTTTCACTATATAGGTTAAGATTTATTCACTATTTCAGCCACTGTTCATGTGTTTTATGCGTGACTGTATTTCAGCTTAACTGTCAATTTATTCACTTTTTTTAGTCACTGGATTCAAAAAGCACAAGACCGTATTTTGTGGAATACATTACAAGAGACCTATGTCCAGCAGTGGACGTCCATCGGTTGGAATGATGATGATGATGATGTCAATTTATGATACACCTTTTAATGACTCACTATGAAACCGTGAGCTTGGCAAAGTCCTGAGTGGAACTGGTTGTAAATATATTTTTTGTGAATATCATCCTTTCTTTTATTATCCTTTAAGTTATGTATAGAATAAAATATAAACAATACAGGTTTTTGTTACAAGCAAAATGGAGTTCTAAGCTTGTTTACTTTCTCGTTTTGATTAGTTGCTTAAAGTATATTTAATAATTATTATTGCAATTAAAAGCTATGTAGTTATTTGTTATAACGTAATTCACATATTATTCATATATAATATTTTCTCATTCCTCCCTTTATAACAGAAACGTAGATAGCTCACTGGGCCCATGAATATGGAAATGGAATAATAATGGAAGGCAATATCTTAGTCAATTATGCCATAATGGTATGAATTTATATGAAATATTTTAGCTGAGATTCCCTGTTATACGGCGAATTAAATTATATGAATGAAACTCAGCGGATGGTTCATACTTTTTAATCGACGTCGCTGAGGAAGACCTTAATGCCGTTTCTCTGTTCCTTCTTTCTCATAACCACACCTAACTTATTACACAGTGCTTCTTTTATACAACTCGTACAATCACTGAAATTTTTTATGTTTCTATACAGATTAATGCGATGTTTTTAACTACACTCCCGGACACATCTATCGGCCCACCTAGTGTTTAAAAGATTTAACGATGCCTAGCTAAAAATATATGTTAGGTGGAGCAATAAGTTTTAATGCAGTTTTGAAGCTGGTTTTTTGGTCAAGCTTTATGAATGTTTTTTTTTTATTTTGAATTCAGGATTATGAAACAAAAAACGAAAATTCGAGTCTGTTCATTGTTTTCAACGACCCAGGAATGGAGAAAACTTAATTTATTTCGCACAAGTTGGATTTTTTTTTTATGTGTCCGTTTATTGGTTCCTTAAAAAGGCAAATCTAAACTTAGAGCCAGTTTTGACCAAAAAATATGGATACTCTGCCTGAAATTGTCGCGCAAGATGTAAAACTTTTGCCGGCCAAATCAATTCGAAATTACAAAAAAAATAAAAAAAAACCTACATAGGCGTTGACCAATAAATCTGCTTCAAAACTGCATTAAACTTATTGCTCCACCTAACATTTATTTTTAACTAGACACCGTCGAAACTTTAAACACTGGGTGGTGGGCCGATAGATGTGTCCGGGAGTATATTATGTCAGATAACTCTTAACCCTAACGTGGATTAGTTGATAAACTAAAACTACCCCGAACGTTTTCATTAAACAAAAGTGACGATCACGATCTCACATCATCATTAATACATGTTTAGTTAAGTGGTCATTATCATACGAACAATGATTCCAGGGGTTTTCTGTCTTCTGCGTTTAAGTGTCCGTAGTGGAGATTTAACCAAAGTTTTTATGTACCCCAAATCGTTTCAGACCATTGTACGCGGCTACATCCACCGTCACATAGTGGAAATGACTTTGGGACACCATAAATAATCCCACTCGTGGCGTCACCCACACTCCATTTATAAATAGCACACAATGGAGAAGTTCTGGATAGGAATTGAAATTAATTGCTCTTATTAGAGAATCCTCATAGTGTTTACTCATTCCTTGATCAGCCGTAACTCATTGTTTAGTTAAACCCACATGACTTAGAAAATTAAATAGTGTACTAAATTATAAAACTTTGAATTACCATTACTCGCTAAAATAATTACTGGATTAATTAGACTTATCATACCCTTACTAACCTATAGTTATAATCATTTATGAGCCATTTACCATCTAGTCTCTATTCAGCTTGTCTCGACGCTTCTATAATTTTTAGATCTTAGAAATTATCACTCAACGTTAAGAAGTAAATAATGTTATACATACACAAGCTCATGTACAAGGATTTATACGTTGCTTCACGTAACTCAAGTTATACGGCGGAAGTTAGCAAAGCGGTACGTAATGAGCTTCGGGTTCATTGTAGAACAGAACCCGAGACTATAACTAATTAGTAGTTAATATTTCATCACATTTACATAATGAACAGTTATAAGTAATTTGTCGGCGGCTTGTGAAGGCCATCACGATTGAAAGAAGTAGAAACTGGATAAGTTATATGATAGATTTTTTAAATGTTATCACTGAGTATAATTTGATTACACGAGCAGTGCGCTCTCTATTGCAATGATTCGTTTCGTATTTCTTTTTGCTGAGCGTAATAATTCAGCGGCCGGAGATTAATAGGATCCAACCTTACCCAGCCATTGTACGGGCCCGCCCAAATTGATATCGCTAAACACACATCGCGTATCCCATTTTACCCCAAAGCGGAACGGTACAAGGGAATTAACGACCATTGTTCATAATGTTCGCGTATGTTTTGTTCAGTTCGCGGTCTGACGCAGAACGATATCTGAAAACAACCCATATACACGCTCTCGTGTTTTTATTTTCGTAACAATATAATGTACATTGGTAACATAGATTACCATTGCTGCAAATAGACAAAACTTGAGGTGGTGCTGTGTATATCATCCTAACTAGCACAGTATTTATCAACTAATATACTTCCGGACTCATCTATCGGTCCACCACCCAGTGTTTAAAGTTTCGACGGTGTCTAGCTAAAAATAAATGTTAGGTGAAGCAATAAGTTTTAATGTAGTTTTGAAGCAGATTTATTGGTCAACCCTTATGTATGTTTTTTTTTTATTTTTTTGTAATTTCGAATTGATTTGGCCGGCAGAAGTTTTACAGCTTGGGCGACAATTTCAGGCAGAGTATCCATATTTTTTGGTCAAAACTGGCTCTAAGTTTAGATTTGCCTTTTTATGGAACCAATAATCGGAAACATCAAAAAAAAAATCCAACTTGTGCGAAATAAAAAAAGTTTTCTCCATTCCTGGGTCGTTGAAAACAATGAACGGACTCGAATTTTCGTTTTTTTTCATAATCCTGAATTCAAAATTAAAAAAAAAACATACATAAAGGTTGACCAAAAAATCAGCTTTAAAACTGCATTAAAACTTATTGCTCCACCTAACATTTATTTTTAGCTAGGCACCGTTAAAACTTTTAAACACTAGGTGGGCCGATAGATGTGTCCGGGAGTGTATTATCTTTCAGAATAGGATCACTGTAAAAAAGTAACGCGAATACTTTTAGTGAAGTAACAGAAAATTACATTTTGATATGAAATTTATCACCTTTATCAAATTCAAAGATACAGTCTAACGTTACATAACGTTGCTCACTAACTTAGCCTTCTAACAAGTGTCTTGCATAACCTGGCAGTGGATGCTGTAATTTCACACGAGACTGCTCAAAAGCTTTCGCAGTACGAACAGTCAGGAGTGGATTATTCACACAAATTCACCTCTGTCTTCGGGATTGCTCTGGAAATTCACCTCCACTCCGCGTTTATTTAAAGTTACGTGCAACGTTTTAATGTATCGCCTCAACACTTCATATTACTTTTTAGTTAATTTCTTAAATTACTTATTAAATTTGATGTTAGTTGCAGAGTTTTTATGTGTAAAGAAACCATTCAAATTTTTATTTTACTGAGAAACGCTTCGACGGTGTTCGTGGATATTGGTTTCCATGGTGTCTGTCTCTGGAATCTTCTAGACCATCGTCCTCGGTGCTTTACTGTTTTCAAGACCTTCCACTGAACATTAACTTGTCTGTACTATAACCACAGCCATCATTTACCGTCATAATGCTATAGAAAATACGAGACTATTCCGTTTTAATCATCCTCTCATGACTTTGCGAACTGGAGCCGCCACCTCCAAAAGATACCTTTTCTATTTATATAAATTATTTAATATAATCACTCGTTACAATTTCGTGTGGGCGTGCAAAGATCGTACGTAATAAAGTAGACGTATACGGAGCCATTAAAATTACGAAGTGAGAACATCGGGCCGCTCTTCGATGTCGCTAAATTAACGCCGTAACCAGCCTTCAGCGGGCTCGGTTGATTCAAAGGGAAATCGCGAACATTCGACGTCTCGGATTTATCGACAGTGTAACGAGAGCCCGAGCAAAACGTCGTAATTACCGTGTGTTTTACATTTACACACTTAATTAATTCCGCTGAAAATAACTGAATTTTCCAGGAAAATCGTCGGAGCGTACCGACTTGTACGGGCAATAATTTTCTTGTTGCTTAACAGCGTTTGTGAAATAATTAACTATTTAATCGCTAATAATAATTAACTATTAAGTCGCGCTGTAAGCTAGTGAAATTATTGCGGTAACGAGACTTAACAGCTTATATCTCGAGACGACTAGCGCTATGTAGTGCAGTGTATAAATCTTAACTATCGGCAGTCTATTATGGGCGGGCGATTATTTACCATCAGTTGACGTCTAGTCGTTGAATAAAAAAAATCAAACTAGAAATTTAAACAAGTAGCTTAAGTTATTCCTTGTTACTTAAGCTATCAGCCAGTAAAAGTCCCGTCAAAATCGATTCAGCCGGTTCAGAGATTAACCGGAACAAACAGACAGACAGTCAAAAATTGTAAAAAAGGTTGTTTTGGTATATACATCCAAATGCACTTAATAAAAAGCGCTAATTCTAATGTTACAAACAAACACTCCAATTTTATTTATTTGTACAGTAAGGAAATTAAAAATGTTTATCGCGTGCCGCAGCGCGAAGATAGGAGTCAATTTTTTATATACGCTAATGAACATCAAAGTACGAGGATGATGTATCGACTTAATTAATTGTGGGGTCCTTTGTGCCAACTTGTGTGATGAATGTAGCAGCGCGTCGCGTAGCTTAATGTAATGCTCCTATCTTGTGCGGGGCCGGGCCAAGGGGGGGAGGTGGGAAGGAGGTCGGGGGGGAGATTATAAATTGTTATTTTCTACTCAATTGCTCGCTTGTGTGTGATTTTATTACAAAATAAACATACGTTTCATCACTTAAAAGTGTTAGAAATTTACACAACAACACCATATAACACGAATTTGTGGGGAATGATAGAAATGATGATAAGTGTGATAATGTGTGTGTATGAGTTCAATTCAAATCGAGCTTCCGGAAAAGGTAAATCTTAATAGAAAACTAACATGTTCTTAGAACAACATCTTTTAACGATATGCGAAATCTTCTAAACTATAGACAGGATAGTTAAGTACAGCTTTATTTATTTATTCTTTATTGTACCACATTAGGAATACAAAAGGCGGGCTTAATGCCTGAAGGCATTCTCTACCAGCCAACCTTTGGTGAGGTGAGATGTTGTGGTAGGTGGCAATCTAGCATAAAAATATGGTATGGAAATAAAAAGAAAGAAATGTGTATATACATATATATATATACACATAGATAAATATATTTATATACATAAACTTACATATACATACATACTTACATATTTTATAGATACATGTATAGGGTTACATAAATGCACATACATAAATAGTACTACGATGTCTGTATCTGATTTAGGTGTTTACGAACCAATTTTTTAAACAGATGCTTTGTTGAAGCATTTCGAGTTTCTTCAGACAAGGAGTTCCAGAGTAGTGTAGCCTGAATTGTAAATGAGTTCCCATAGAACCCAGACGTGTGACAAGGGATCGAGATCTTATTCCGAGTGGAAGACCGAAGGTATCTATCACGGGCGGTAGAGAGATATTTGAATTTATCTTTGAGATAAGACGGAGAGGACGGAGTATTGAAAATAGAGAAGAGATTGCGCCTTTGTCGAATAGTAAGCCAAGTAAGCTGAGAACGATATTCGGAGATATGGTCATACTTACGTAAACCGTCATACTTACGTAAGCTTGTTAAGAAGATGCAGAGATAAGTCTGGGTAACACACATCTGCATAACTGCTGCTTTGTGGAGAAAAGGTCTCAAGTTTCAGCAGTGGGTACTTTTATTATGCTGTCTTAATCAGATGAAAATTTTCGTGTCGCAAGGTAACCGAGAGAAGGATTATATAAAAAAGAAAGAGTCTTAACCAGTATTATCATCACCGAAGTTGTTCTCTATTATTTCATACATGAACTGCACAGTTTAAAAATTTTTAATTCACCGTTCATGAACTTTGTTTCTGAACTCAACAAAGTTCCGCGCAGTTGAAAACTGAAATAAAAATTTTTCACTGAATAACACGAAATGTAAATAACTTCACTGTTTTACTTACGTAAAAGAATTCTTTCAATAAAAGCACAAAAGATCTTCATCTAATTGGATAGCAAATACGGGTCCGAGGAAAAGTGGACGTTTCATTTCGTGTTTAAATTTATTTCAATAGTTCTTTTGTGTCCGGGATAACGCTCCGTGAAACGAATTTATTCGCAATAGAAGTGTAACAAAAAATACAATTGCTTTATAATAACATATATAAATGCATGTACAAGTTATTTGTTGGTTATGAAAATAAGCTACAACTTCCGGTAAATGGAATCGTTTAGAAATGCTTTCAGACTGAAAGAAGGCATAGAAATTATATTTTTTTATATCACAAGGACTAAACCTTAAACGATTTACAGCATTTTTTTTATTTAACAAAGCGACAGGACTGTCAAGACGTTCAGCTGATGGTCAGTGACACGCTTGCCCATAACAACGCGGCGTCAGTTAAGATGGTACACTGCACCACATTGCGCTCGTCGTAAGTCATCAGGTTAGTCTCGTTACCGCAGTAATTTTACTAGCTTAAAGCTCCCTTCCTAGCTAGCTTCCCAGGAGATTATCCTGGCTAAAAATCTACGCCAGTGGTATGGAAAGAGCACCCGTTCCCTTTTCAGAGCCGCGGTATCAAAAGTCCAGATTGCCTTAATGGTCGCCGACCTTCGAAGGAAGATGGCACTTTAAGAAGAAGAAGAAGAAAGCTCCCTTCAAACCGGAACACAGTAATATTTGCAAACTACTGTTTGTCAGTTGAAATAGTCACTGCAGTGGTACCTAGACAGTCTCCGGCAAGAGACCTACCAGCAGTAAACAAAAAAGTACACTATCTTAGATATCAGTCCATTGCTGGACACAGTCCTATCCTTAATAATGAACTTCGACATTTCATCTTCTTTTTTTTTATGACTACTATGCGACGAGACGAGCAAGACGTTCACCTGATGGTAAGTGATACGCTTGCCCATGACAACGTGCTGCTAGTTAAGATGGTACACACTGCACCACATTGCGCTCGTCGCCTTGAGACATAAGGTGTTGTCTCGTTACCCCAGTAATTACACTAGCTACAGCGACCTTCAAACCGGAACACAGTAATATTTGCAAACTACTGTTTGTCAGTTGAAATAGTCACTGCGGTGGTACCCACCCAGACGGTCTCCGGCAACAGAGACCTACCACCTGGTGATAGATGATTCTCCTGATCCTGGAGAAGATGTATTCTTATTTCAGATGTATCTTCTCCTTATTGGAAACAAAGATCCCTGCTTCCCACCTACCACCTGGTACAATCTTCAAATTCGTTTCGTCTTGAAATCTGTCACCAGCTCTTTCCACTCTTTCCTATCAACGGCTCACCTAATCCTAGTATAACGGAACGACTAGATCAAGACTTTCATTTCCATCCATTTGCCGCAGATCATAACTCATCAAATAACATCAACCACTACAGAAACATCTATATATCTAGGTAATAACTCAGACTTTAATTACAAGCTTACTTTAATTAGATCCGTGATAGCATAGTGGTTTGAACGCCGGCCTTCTAAGCCGTAGGTGCCGGGTTTGAATCCGGCGTACACCAATAAATTTTTCAATTTATGTGCAGTATAACACCAACTAATATCACGCTTGACGGTGAAGGAAAACATCGTGAGGAAACCTGCATATCTATGTCATGACCATCCGTGCTCGCACTAGTATGCGAAATGGAGAAGGCAATGGCAACACCACTCCATTATAACTGACAAGTTGTCGTGTGTTTCGTTGCACATGATGACCACGACCCTCACTCATGAGGAGATACGATTTTGAAAAAGAAGATCGCAGACTTATTTGAAATGTGTGTCTGTATGTAATGGTTAAACTACTAAATATATTTTGATTAATTTTCTTACATAAACTAACATTTGCTTACTTTGACGATATCATTATACATAGCGGTATACTTTTAAAGTTGTTTTAGTACAGTTTAGGTCTACGTATGGCATCGTTCGGTTTCACGAGGCGAGTTAGGTGCGGCTGTACATATCATACTGTTTAATAGTCACGTGGTAAATAAATCTAATATATATACGTTTCATGTTTAGTTAACGAACTTGTTATGCTCCATCAAACGTTATGGAGGAAATGGACATGGTCTGAATTGAAACATGTTCTGCTGCATGTCAAAGGCATTCGAAGCGGACGCAGTGCGATTGTGTTGTGCAGGTCTAACATCTCTTTTGTTTGTGCCGCCGGGGATGGTCTCTTTGTATCGTCAGCGCATCAAAGCGCCTTTACATTGAACAATTGTCAGGTTGCTGTGTGATCACTTCGTCCTGCCGCGGAAGCAGCAAGTACGAAGATTTCCCAAGAATTATTACCCTTTAATTTCTTTTAGTCCCTCTTCAGGACCGGTGTAAAATCATCATCATATAGGTCTTGTAGAAGGCCTCCACATCGATCCCTCCTGCGCTGTTCACGTCTAGCGATTAAGCGCTATTTTTCATAGGTTTATTTCAGCTGTAGCTCTCCAGTGTATAAGTAATTAAAATCATAACGTTCAAATGTAACAACGGCCGACACAACGCGCCAATTATTCGTATGGACATGCGATACGCTCGTTTGGCCGCGGAGGGCGCGCCCTCCCGCCAACCGCCGAACGGTTCCTGATCCGGTTTTTAATGTCTGAAAACGTAAATAACATTCGGGAGTGCGAGTAAGATTACTATTATTAAAACGAACTAATTACTTACAATTTCATGATTAAATATTACGTTTAATTTTCAATCAGACACAAAGTATCAATCCAATATTTATTCGTAACAAGCAAGCAGTTTTTCTTATGAATAGCATAATATTACCGATCGGGTAATAATAACTCGTTATAGGATATAATATCATAAAAAGAAGAAACTATTTAAACGAAAGTATAAAATAATTAGAAAGATGTTATGAAGAGGTATGGATGTTAATTAAATAGATTTGAAACACATCATTATTACTATTTACTTAAGCGATACCATAATCGAACTAGAGATTTTTCTAGAGTAAGAAGACAAATGGTTTAACATGGCTTTCATTCTGAAATAAACTACCAAAAATTTACAGAATTCTAGTACACGTAGCAGAATAACAAGTATCGTACTCATAAAGAAATACGAAATGAAAAGTATTATCATTTCTGTTATAATAAAGTTCACTAACAGGAAATCCTCCCTCGCAACACTGAAAACTCATCGGAGGGAAGGGATCGATTGAATCTATTTATAAAATTTCAGGAGACACGTGTAAGAGCTTTCGTTATTAAAATCCAGTACAGCGGTACGATCGCGACTCGCACGATATCAATTGCTTTTGGGAACTGACAAGTATTGTACCGCTGCTAAGGTTACCATCAATTGTTAATGTTCGCAAAGGCTCTAACTTTCACAGAGTATAAGAAAGAATAATTGTGTGGATCAATTATTCTTTCTACATTTACGAACGTAGGATATCTATACATAAAAGTTAAGTTATATGCCTCAACAAATTCAGACACTTGCCAATACAACTGATAACACTAAATAGTTTAGTTTTAGATAATTTGCACGATCGTGTTGTAAAGTTATTTATTTTATTATTTACGATTTTAATTTCAATTTAGAGATGACTCATGTTTTTGTAATTCTTGTGTGGGTATAAATAGGAACTTGCGTTACAAAAACATTGCGCTCCGTCCGCAGGACTATGAGGACGTGTTAAAAGGACGTTACGCTGTTGGACAAATGTAAGATTCTGCAAATTTACGTTTTATTGAACAATGTGCAATCCTCAGAATGATGTTGTTGGCCCTCAACACCGACATCAAGTTTTAAAAATACTTTATATCTTCTTCTTCTTTATGCTTAATGGCCTCTCTTAAAAGAATTTTGCCAACATCAAGTCAGTTACTTTATATCTTCTTCTTCTTTATGCTTAATGGCCTCTCTTAAAAGAATTTTGCCAACATCAAGTCAGTTACTTTATATCTTACATACACATAAAAAGGTTCTTACGGGGATTTAGGGAGAAAAAATGTGTTTTATAAAAAGCTTAAGAATATACAATGTTTAAATTTCTTTTTGTTTATAACACCTTGTGCGAGTTTGTACGAATCCTGCGCATTCATAAAACGGAGGGTGTTTTTAATAAAGAATTCGAATCGTAGTATATCTATGTACCTTAAGCACAAGTACGGTCGAAGACAAAACATTTTTATACGTTATGAATATAAATTTTACATGGATTTCTTTTGTACATATAACTATATCTATTTTTTAATACTTTAATATACATCTAATCTATTTCATTAGCCTTATATTTATCATCTTTTTGTTAGATATTGAGGATAAATAATTGTGGTTATAAACGTTTTGTTGGAAAAATAGTAATTGTATTGACTGTTAATGAATCCAAAATGAGTTACTGCATATTGTACTATTATATTTCATACTAATATTTACGTAATAATTGTATTTATGTTTCTTATAGTGTAATTGAAATATTGGGAATATTATTAATCCATAACTTTTATAAAATTGATAATAATTAAATAGTTGTATTGATTATTGTAAAGATGGCGCCGCTGTCATTTTGGTATAAATGGCGGACAACAGTGGATCTCGAGCTCATTACTGTTTGGACAGTGCAAAAGGTGTGAACTCAGTGACTTGTGAATTGTGTATATAAAAACGTGTAAATTAAATTTATATATTGAAAAGAGAAGTGTCTATTATTTTTAAGGAAATTGTGTATATTTTTCTAACTACTGTGTAGTCTTCACCAACTAATCCCACGCGTCAGCCGGGTCCTTGATGCACGATCCTAGCTGATAACAAAACAGTTTATTCCAATGTAAATATATACTATTTACAATCGCTGAACTCGTAAACATTGCAAGAAAACAGTTACCCGCGCCGGAGTTATGCTTTGATTTAGAACTACGTTTGTTTACTATTGCTGAACCTTCTTTGAAAACTGACCTGTTAAATTCCATGTAATGCGATAGTGTTTTAAGAGTATAAATGTCTAGAAAATTTTATGATACCTAAAAATAACACTTAACGTCATTAAAAGTTCCAATGCTACCTTTTTATCTGTGATTTGGAACAGAAAACTTCTCTGTTGTTAAATTTAGGCTGCCTAACATCTTTTGAATTGTAATCAACACATTTTTGTTATTTCATTCTCAAAACCTTTTTTATATGTCTAAAAGCCTTATCGATTTAATTAGCATCACTGCTGTACTGATAATCTCATGATAACCAGATTATTCTTGGTGTGCACACTTCTCCATCTTTGGGCTGCAAAATAAAGCAAAGCAATGTATTGTGCGGTTAGTCGGCACCTGTCTAACGTGTCAGTAAATCTGATCTCGAAATAATAACAAATATGTTGAATCCATTGATCGGGATCGGAGTCGTTAAATATGTTTATGCGAATAGCATTGCGAATCTCGCGATATCGCTACCAATCGGCGATATAATCATATAAATAACAGATGGCGGACATAAAACGGTCCATCCGCAGGCGCCAGTAAACTAACGCGCCTATAAAGGGCCACTGTTTACGTTTCCGATGAACGAGCGGACTATTTGTTCTTCCAATACCGAACTATTTATGAGGAGCAAGGTGGGGCTGGGCTGCGACTGAGTAAACCCTTCATCCGGACCTCTTCTCGGAATTCAACATTTTTTTTGTAAGCGAAACAGACAAACATATCAAGCGACTACTGTGATAGGAAGTGATCACCTTTACGAAAACCAGCCGCAGCACCAATGGAAACTTTTAACCTATTATACCCCTCTTAGTTAACATATTATATTTACGGTTTACATGGAATAGTTAAGTTCTATTATTTTATAATGTATACACCGTTTGACTACAATCCCACCTGATGGTTAGCGCGCTCGCCTAGAGGCAAGCCTATTCACTCTCCTCTTAGAGATTTCAGCGAAGAATAAAATACCAGAAGAGTTATATTACGAATCGCTAGAATGACGATGGAACTGCTAAGTGGCTTTATAAAGGTGGCTTTTTTACCAGGTGGTAGGTGTCTGTTGCCGGAGACCGTCTGGATGGGTACCACCGCAGCTCCTATTGCATCCGCCAAATAGTAGTGTGCAAACATTACTGTGTTCCGGTTTGAAGGGCGCTGTAGCTAGTGTAATTACTGGGGTAACGAGACTTAACACCTTATGTCTCAGGCGACGAGCGCAATGTGGTGCAGTGTGTACCATCTTAACTAGCACCGCGTTGTCATGGGCAAGCGTATCATTTACCATCAGGTGAACGTCTTGCTCGTCTCGTCATATAGTAGTATAAAAAAATTAAAAAATAAAAGGGAAATCCCTGGTTCGATTCTGCAGCACTTTACTGCAAGGAACGTTTGCTCTAAACTGTATAGCTACAGATAGTCACTGCGTTGGTACTGGTCTTAGCATTAATTCTTTCATATGAGTTTCTTAAGTTATTCCAATGGACGACGCGCCTTTAATGTACACGAATTTTGTATCGACGAAAATATATCGCAGGCTGTGCTTATCAATTGTGTTTTATGCGGCACATATCTTCCGAATGTGTGAACACAGCGACTCGCGTCGGAGTCCCGGGACAACTAAATAAATAACCCACTAAAAGGTATTTCTTTGTACCGACTGATTTGTGAAGGGTTTGAAGTCTGCTCATAGATTAGATATCGTCACTCTCAAAGAGGGTCCGTTCATTACATACAAATACAAATTTTACACATTACTAAATATATTAATGGTGTGAAGCTATTTTTTATGAATTCTTCGCTCGATGTTGTTGCGAAAACTTTGTATATGCTCTCTATCTATTTCATCGTGATCATTGATCAAAATAATCAGTCATAATACTTTGATACCGTTTGGGTTATATACGAAATACGTACAATATCCAAATATTGCCGGCTACGATGGTATGGGCATGTCAAAAGAAGACCACCTGATTATATAGGCATTAAAGCACCCGGCTTCGGCATACCCGGCAAACGGCGGAAAGGAAGACTGAAGTTACGATGGCTCAGTATGGTTGAAAAGGACATGGACAACAGCTATCTCGAAGAAAGTAACGTCCGGGACAGAGCGAAGTGGAGGGCAAGAAGTAGAAAAGCAGACCCCGTCAATATACGGGAAAAATGCTAAGGAGAAGAAGAAGTACAATATCCAAACATTGTAGCCTTTTTTTTCTATCCTTCTGTTGTAATCTGAAGTGTGTAAGAGGAATTAATTTCCCAAGAATTAAGAGCCTTGGATTCTGGAGGCGATGCCTGTCATGCTTTCATGAAAAACAAATATCTTCTATATAATCCGTTGTTTGACTTCATGTTATTATTATTTTAATCTACGAGGCGGAGTGACACTCTTGCCCATAACAACGCGGCGCTAGTTAAGATGGTTCACACTGCACCTCATTGCGCTCGTCGCCTCGAGACATAAGGTGTTGTCTCGTTACCCCAGTAATTACACTAGCTTACAGCGCCCTTCAAACCGGAACACGGTAATGTTTGCACACTACTGTTTGTCGGTTGAAATAGTCACTGCGGTAGTCCACCTAGACGGTCTCCGGCAACAGAGACCTTCCAGCAGTAAACGAAAAAAATACGATATCTTAAATATCAGTCCATTGCTGGACACGGTCCTACCCTTATAATGAACTTCGACATTTCATCTTCAAATTCGTTTCGTCTTGAAATCTGTCACTAAACCTTTCCACTCTTTTCTATCAACGGCTCACCTAATCCTAGTATAACGAAACGACTAGATGAAGACTTTTTATCACCTACCTAGACGGTCTGTATCCTGAGACCTACCACCAGTGAGACATTATTTAACTTTACAACTGTTCTCGTTTCTTTAATAATCTTTGCCCGGTACATTTGTACAAGGAATGCAGTTCAAAAGCGGCACTTGATTATAATTGGCACGCTCAGTCGCTGCGCCGAGTGTCCTTGACTGCGCTGCGTCTTGAATACCTAAACGGTAAGACTACACATTTTGTAAATATAATAGTTTCAATGTATCAACAGGTGTAGTTGTTTATTATTTTATCGCTACGACTATATGACTATGAGACTACGCCTAAATGGGAACGTTAACAGGAACATAACGAGAATGTGAGATTAAACGTAAATGAAAGAAATGATAGGTTACATGTTACGTATATTTAGATACGGTATAGGTTTAGTTAAATTTTTATTTTCCTCTCGCATCTGTGGATATCTTGAAAATATTCTCAGTAGCACATTTGGTCAGCAGTCACTCTGCGAAAAATTCAAAGTCGCAAAGTACAAGTAACTAAAAATAACCACCAAAAAAAAAATAAAGCTTATTGGCTTGTAATTCAAGAACATTACAATAGAACGTTTATATAAAAGGTGTGTGATAATGAGACCGTGGCTTGACCAGTACTTGACAACTGAAACACAGCAAATATGGCAGCAGATTTACAATACGAGGGTGGCGGCAAGACAAGCGGGTTCTTAAAATCTTACCACCAACCAAAATACACGATATGTGGTTCCGGCAGCGAAGCAGATCTCTTTGTTTCCAATAAGGAGAAGATACATCTGAAATAAGAATACATCTCCAGGATCAGGAGAATCATCTATCACCAGGTGGTAGGTCTCTGTTGCCGGAGACCGTCTGGGTGGGTACCACAGCAGCTCCTATTGCAACCGACGAATAGTAGTGTGCGAACATTACTGCGTTCCGGTTTGAAGGGCGCTGTAGCTAGTGTAATTACTGGGGTAACGAGACTTAACACCTTATGTCTCAGGCGACGAGCGCAATGTGGTGCAGTGTGTACCATCTTAACTAGCAGCACGTTGTCATGGGCAAGCGTATCACTTACCATCAGGTGAACGTCTTGCTCGTCTCGTCGCATAGTAGTATAAAAAAAAAACATAATAGACAGTTACAGCTGAAAACATTGTCCGTGCGTTAGTATCAACCCGTGTTCTAGTAACATACCTCGCGGCCCGAAATACACTCCGCCGCGCGGGGTACTGTATCGCAGTTGTAAATTAACACGCGCGTTAAGGTAATAAAACAGACAGACGGCGCGCTACATCGCCTACGAGACATATTTAGAATAAATCACACGAATCCGCGTAAACAAGCTTCAAACAAACATTGTGAACCCGATGGAAGTTATGATATTGTAACGTTTTACCGCACTTTGTGCCTGGGGAACGAGTCGCACCTGCCCGGATTCATAATTCTAACGACGAATTATTGCTCCCACTTACACTGAACTTTCAGCTCTAACGCCCCCGTTACAGGAGACGTTTTCAGGCGCCCGCGGGCCCGTTGAATTAACAGACGATTGCTCTATGTCATATAACAAAACGCCACTTCCGGTGTAATGTGCTCTTTTAATTAACAACTTGTCGACGAATTTTTACGTGCAACTTTATGTTGTGTGTGAAAAGATAAACTTTGTTAAGTACATATTGGTATGTAATAAGTGTGTGTTTGTGAATTTAAAGTAATTGCAATAAAAAATTAATAAAATGGATAATTCATGTATCAATACTAGTCTTCAGAAATAGAGAAATAACTTATACTTTAAATCTAACTATAAACTTAAAAATTTCTACGCAGATCACTTATCCATAGCTTCACAAATTCTTCAATATAATTCGAGTATACTCTATTTTCTGCTGGGAAAAATAATTAGTATTTATTAGAATTTAAAAAGTAGTAGATTTTCTAGGCTTACTCAATAAACACCACCAACTAAAATTTAAGAGATTTTACAACCAGTAATTGATCTCGCTTTTCTAATAATATTAAGACGGAAATCATAAACAAATTAAGCTACTGAACTTCAATAAAAAAATCAAGTTTTTTTTAATAAAATATTGACTTAAAATTAAATTACAGTTCGCTGAAAAAGTTGCTGTATAATAATACAGTGTGATGAAAGGAAAATGTAAGTGGAATGATATCATTAGAGGAGATACGTAACAACAAAAATAATTTACAATGACAATACAGAGTTAGAAACAGCAAGAACACATCGTCCTGAATACGCCGTGAAACTCAATAATGCAATTTGCGACTTATCCTGAATGATTCAATTTTGAAGCCGGCAACAATGAGTTGCGTTTCAATCTAAAATCATATTACACGTAAACTTGTTTTGCCGGATTGGCTGCAACTGAGCCGAGGAAGATTCCCGTTTCATATTACAGCTGGTTAAGTTCACGATTAATTCACACTGTCAAACTTTCAATTAGGAAGTTTTGGGGGCAAGTTAGTGTTTGGAGAGACGCCAGACCTTACTGTCGCCGATACGGATGCCACGTGAGAGTCGGTAACTAGTTGAATAAATTAAATTATTCAGTGTGAATAGCATCGAATGCGGGCCGCGTCGAACTACCGGCTGAGCGTATACGAATCGCTCATGTTAGGATCAACTTAACGGATAACGATGCATATTTAACTGAACATGCAAACGAGTTACTACATGAGTTACGTAACCACAACAAAGAATAAGTGTATCTTAAGTACTGTACACTTAGCGATAACATTCATTCTGTAACATAAAGCCCTTATTGTATTTCATAGTGTATTTAAGAAATAAGTTACATGTAAAGTTCAATCCGCTTGCCAGTGTACTACAGAGCGGTTGTCTGCCTGTAGAATAAAGTATTATTTTATAAAAAGCTTCTTTATTGGTTGCACAACATAACTAGTTCTCTCTACACCATTACATGGGACAGTAGTCCCAGAGTTTTATTTACAAAAACTCATCCGCCCGATCGCCCAACATAACTCATGTCCTGTGAAAATTTTGCGCTAATACTTAAAAAGGATTTATGGTCTTTGATTATTCTTTTCTAGTCAACAGAGGGTAGAGCTAGTTGATAGAAATCGTGTGTTTTATATTTGAATTAATTTAATTTAATTTATTTAAAAACTTTATTCGTATGACTATAATTAGGTCGTGAAAGGCTGACTTGATGCCATAGGGTCCACCAGTCAACTTAGCTTAACTTATATATTTTTTATACTACTTTGCGACGAGACGAGCAAGGTGTTCACCTGATGGTAAGTGATACGCTTGCCCATGACAACGTGGTGATAGTTAAGATGGTACACACTGCACCACATTGCGCTCATCGCCTGAGACATAAGGTGTTAAGTCTCGATACCCCAGTAATTACACTAGCTACAGCGCGCTTCAAACTACAACACAGTAATGTTTGCACACTACTATTTGGCGGTTGAAATAGGAGCTACGTTGGTACCCACCTGGACGGTCTCTGGCAATGAGACCTACCACCTGGTATATATATATTGAAATAAAGACATCAGGAGATAATGATTGAGGTTAAAAGTTTTTGTTAAATATCTGTATTTTAAGATAAATGTCGCGTCTCATGGCTGGATCGCATTTCACTAAGTTTCGAGATCCAGACGAAAAATCGTTAACGAGGAATTTCCCTTTGTATTCGATATAATAAATGGATCTCGTCGGTCGTCATGTCTGTCCGTTCGGCTGTAATGCAATAAAAATGTAAATACGAAAATAATTGAATATCCGTCCATCGGTATCAGCGTTATATTTTAATGCGGGGTATTCCTGTCGCTGACAAAATCGTGAATACCTTTGGCTGTATTGTGATGTTATTGATTTTGAATAAAACAAAAGAATATTTGTATATCTGTTTATAGATTTACGTTAATTGTGATACAAACTCAATGGTACATTACATTAAGTTTTATAATTATATTAATACTCATTTATAAATAATGAAGAGAATTAGTTTCCCATTTATAGCTAAGAAGTAGAACAGATTTATAAAGTTAGTGTTTTAACCTAAATATGACGTTAGAATCTTCAAGAGAAGAAATACCTCAGTTAAGCACAGCCACCTCACAAGAGAGGTTAAGCGTTAAAGTCGGAGCTCTTCGTCAACACAGATTTTAAAACCTCCCGACGATAATAGTGAACTTTTACAAGTAATCTCCAAAAACGAGTACTGTATTAGTGATTGTATTAAACAATGAATATAATAAAACTTCGCAACAACTACTCAAGAATATCCAAAGTTTAAATGAATAACACGTTGCCGTGGCCCGAATCTTGAATCAATCCGATATTTGAAACACAACAGTGAAGTGTACGGTTATGTAAAATATATTTCAATAATATACAAGAACATCCGAGAACATTTCTAATACAAATGGTCATACAATGAAGACTTGCAAGATGTTTGTGACCGTACCCCGTTGTGTATGAAGTGCAATAGGGTACAATTTTATGACCGTCAGAACAACGTTAGTACTAGTAAATTGCGCTGCAATTGTTCCAACTGAAAGTTCTACTTCGGAACAAGTGTACGGGCACGAACTATATCATCCACTCTCTAGATTTAAATTGTCTAACTTTCCAATGTCGGATCGGATTCCTTGTAAAACTTGTTTCAGTTTACAATTCCACTTCCGCTGCTACTGTTTAAACGGTTTTACTAACAATAGCAATGACCGGCCTGTTTACAAGAAAAAGTGATATTTTATTAAACGGTTTTATTTAGCTCGACCCGTACGGAATTTGTTTGTTTGGGTCAAAATTAGAAATTGAAATTTAAGCACCTTCCCGTTGTCAGATTGATCTGAAATTTGGTACACACATTTAATTTAGATGACAATACAATATAATAAAATCAATAACATTATAAATCTAAGATGGCCGCCGATACAAAATGGCGGATTACATATTTTTCCTTAACCCCGCAATATGGGTATCAAATGAAAGCGCTACACTAGTGAAACACGATGATTATGTCAAAATTTTAAATTCAAGATGGACGCCGTTTTAATATGGCGGACTAGGTACATATTTTCCACAACCACCACAATATGGGTATCAAATAATAGGACTACACTAGCAGAATACTGTCATTGTGAATATATAATATATGTCAGAATATTCGGTAGACAATTTCACTAAATACTAAAAACAAGAAAATAAAAATCGGTAAAAAAACTTTTAAGTTAAACAGTTTTCTATATGTGCACTGAAAACTACAAAATAAATAAATAAAAAAAACAATTAATTAATAATAAAAACGTGGGGCCCATTAGTAGAAATTAATACAGAAATAGTTATTGGACCCTCGTTTTTATTATTTATTAATTGTTTTTTTTATTTTTTTATTTATTAATTTTGTAGTTTTCAGTGCACATAAAGAAAACCGTTTAACTTAAAAGTTTTTTTACCGATTTTTATTTTATTTATTTATACACGCACAAAATTACAGACGTCTTTACTTCTGTTTAATATAAATCGATTCTTTTCCTGCTAACACACATTTTCTTAAACAAAATAGCAAGATGAGAAGCTGGAATTAAAACAACTACTACTACTTTTTAATAATAGGCATATGAGTTGAAGGAAAGTTTACTTTTTAAATACAATTAACCATTACACGCTGAACTTTTGTCTGGCTGAAACGACAGTGCGTAGTCAACAGAAACTAGTAAAAGAATGTGCATCAGCATGGTAATCGACCCAAATCACCGCTCCATCGCCATACATTTCATGCATTTCAGATGCAAAGGCAAAATTCTAGCAGTCACGTTAGTCTACGTGAGGGGAATACGCATCCATTGTTCTTTTATAAAATATTACTTCCGAACTGGGCTGCAACTGGAAATTCTTCAAACGCTTCCATTATTTCTTTTAATGCGGACGCGCTGGTGTTTTAAATATTCGTTTTGACGTTGCACTCGTTTGCGATGTCATTAAACGGAGGAAATTTACCCATTTTACTAATACCAGTAAATAATCATTAGTTTTGAATACCGTAAATAACAGAAAAGAGATTCATTGCTATAATGTAAAAAAAAAACGGTTAAGACGTTATAGTAACAACGCGATGCTACATTTTTAATAAAAACATCTTTCGAAAGCTCGACATCATCGGTTTTAACCCGCCTAAAAGTTTCCCATAGAAACTATTCCACCAACAGGGATACGCGCCTGTCTCCTTCGCCGTTCAAACTGAATAACTTAATTTATTCAAGTTGCTGCACCTCATATGGCATCCACACCAGCCACGTCGCTTGGCAGCACTCCAGGTATAAACTTTTGATATCAACTTCTTAATTGAAAGCTTGACGGAACAATTAATCACGAAGTTATCCTACAATTTATAACTTGCGTAGAATTATCAACTCACGATACTTTTATGATTGATCAAAGAATAAACACAATTTTTAGTTTAGTTAATATAAACAATATTAAATCTTGTAACATTACATACTCCATGTGTAAGATGTGCAAATCTTTATTTGTTTATTTATTGGAGACAGACAGAAACAAAAGTGGAAAAAATACAAACAAAATTACAAAAATAATTACATTTGCTTCCTTAAAAGCCTCACTGAGAACATTTTAATATATGGAACTAAGCAACATGGATTCAACGAGTAATACAAACACGAACTAAATCTAATATTAAGTATTGTTAAGTATCATTAAGCACATAAACTTTATGTTGGCCATGGATCATATTTTTTTATAGAAAATATTAGAAATCACAGTTCAGAGACTGAATATGTTATATTCATTCATATGATTTTGTCAAAAATCAACTGAAACATCAATTTTACATATATTATTTTAAAACTGTTATTGCTGGTGTATCTAGGTTCTACTCCTTTGTTACTTGAGTATATATCCTTGCCTACATAATGAGTATGTATTCCACCAGATAGGTACGTCTCTGTCTCCATTCTAACTGAATAACTTAATATATTCAAGTAGTTTCTAAACCGCGGGTCGCGTTCGCTCGCGCGACGTCGACGCTTGGCGCCTCTCCAGGTACCAACTTGAGACCCTAACTTTTTAATTGTTATCTTAACACTAAAACTTATTGCAATCTATATATCATTCAATAAGACTTTAATCAATCAAATTAGCTGTTCAAAACGCACAAACAATTTTAACTAATTAAATTTTTTTGAAAATTTGTTGCAGTATACTTTAAGCTTTAATCAGTTATATATGTATTAAAGTATTTTAAATAAGTAATAATTTCAGTAATCTAACGATTAATACTTAAGTTATAATAAACAGCTATTAATTGTGTTCGATAAAACCAAAATTCTATAACAGTTTTGCGATGACGGTTAGTATTGATGACCTTGACATTTACAGCGTTTGCTGCAGCTCGCTCACTGTATTTCATGTTCATGCAGTAATTATACAGTTTCAATAATAAAAAGTTATTAACTATGAGCCGTGATAGCCTAGTGGTTTGAACGCCAGCCTTCCAATGCGAAGGTACCGGGTTCGAATCCGGCCTGCACCAATGAATTTTTCAATTTATGTGCAGTTAGCATAAAACTCCAACTAATATCACGTGCTTTGACGGTGAAGGAAAACATCGTGAGGAAACCTGCACATCTATGCCATGACCATCAGTGGTCAGACCGTCGTGTGTTTCAATAAAAACGATGACCACGACCCTCAGTCATGAGGAAATACGACTTAGAAGAAGAAGAATTAACTATATACCTAGTTTAACATTGTAATGAAGAGATTAAAACCGCATTTCAAATGGCCAAAGTAAAGCATTAGACAACAAGCGCACCTAATTCCGTCGCTTCCTGCGGATATGGGGAAGTTGGACATTTCTAAACAACTGTAGGTGATACGGCGGTTTGTTAGTGCTGTTGTTATTAAATTAGTTACAACAAGTTTCAACCTACGTACACGTTTAGTTTCCGCTACTAACTGTATTTAAGTCTTTATCTAGTAATAACCAACAGTTTCTAAACTTCGATAGTTTTTTAATGACTGCAAATAATTTACAAGGTAAACGGATTTTGATAATTCTCTTTTGTTATAGAAATTATATATATCTTGAAGTTTGATACGAAAAATAAACAAACAAACAATCAAAGATAATAAAACATGAAATGAAAGATTTTACATTTGTACATTCTGATCAAATTTGATCTTTTCATTAACTTTTGGATAAGTAATACAAAATGTTTTACAACTTAAATTTGTTAAAACAGTTTTATGTTTCTATGCATTCAAATATGACCTTACAGTTACATCTAAGTTTAACTAAATTTATTACATACATCGCTTAGTGTTAGCGCTTAAATGTAAAGTTAGCGTTCTGATCTACTGTAATTATAACTAAACGTTTCATAACGAAACAACTATTGCAGACATCAACTTAACATCGCAAGTAACCTAGTTGTCCAACTTCATGTAGCAATAGAACCGAAGTAGGTTTAAATTTAACTATTAATAGTTTAAGCTTCGTCCGTTGGTTAAACAATGGATTTAATCGGGTTATGTTTAAGTTAAAATAAAAATCGGTAAAAAAACTTTTAAGTTAAACGGTTTTCTTTATGTGCACTGAAAACTACAAAATAAATAAATAAAAAAAACAATTAGTAAATAATAAAAACGAGGGGCCCATTAACTATTTCTGTATTACTTTCTACTAATTTTTATTTTCTTGTTTTTAGTATTTAGTGAAATTGTCTACCGAATATTCTGACATATATTATATATTCATAATGACAGTATTCTGCTAGTGTAGTCCTATTATTTGATACCCATATTGTGGTGGTTGTGGAAAAATATGTACCTAGTCCGCCATATTTGGAACGGCGTCCATCTTGAATTTTAAATTTTGACATAATCATCGTGTTTTACTAGTGTAGCCCTTTCATTTGATACCCATAGTAAGGGGGTTAAGGAAAAATATGTAATCCGCCATTTTGTATCGGCGGCCATCTTAGATTTATAATGTTATTGATTATTTATTATATTGTATTGTCATCTAAATTAAATGTGTGCACCAAATTTCAGATCAATCTGACAACGGGAAGGTGCTTTAATTTCAATTTCTAATTTTGACCCAAATAAATTCCGTTTAAAAACTTTTAGTGGATATAAAGAGTAAAATATTACTATTATGTTTTACATCACGAGTTATCTGCAAGTTAAAGTCTGATCAAAACTTGTTTAGCACTTCCGGAATAAACTGAATTTTTCAAAACTTATGAAAGAATGTACTTAAAACGGGTTTTCGGTTTACGATTAAACATGCCATTTCAATAAGACGATTACAAGTGGAGGTTTTGCCGTTCATTTTATTTTACTTAGTAGTGTTAAGTTAATACATTGTTACATGTATTACTTATTGCGATGACAATTTCTAACTAATGTCTGTTGTTTATAAAAACGTATCGATACTTTAATAGGTTTTGGTCTATTAAAAACTCGTACAGCAACTTAGCAGTGGTGAGAACTGAAACGAAGAAAATACTATTAGTAATATGCCTTGAGAAGTTTTGAATATAGTAAGTAATCATATAATTTTACAACTTTCTTTTTCTTCTAAGTCGTACTTCCTCATGACTGAGGGTCGTGGTCATCATGTGTGATGAAACACACGACGACTCTCTTGGCAGTTATAATGGAGTGGTGTTGCCATTGCCTTCTCCATTTCACATACTAGTCTGACCACTGATGGTCATGATGTAGATATGCAGGTTTCCTCATGATATTTTCCTTCGCCGTCAAAGCGCGTGATATTAGTTGGTGTTTTATGCTAACTGCACATAAATTGAAAAATTCATTGGTGCAGGCCGGATTCGAACCCGGTACCTTCGCCTTGGAAGGCCGGCGTTCAAACCACTAGGCTATCACGGCTCATAACAACTTTAATTAAATATTAAATTTGTGCTTATCCTATAGATACTCAATATAGTAACTTATTATTGCTTAACTAGTCACACTTGCCTTTACGTAAAACACTTCATCTATACTGTTTTATCATCAAAAACGCTCCGACGTACATTTGAAGCTATCATCCCATATTACTCGGGAACAAGTTTAAATTAATTTCAGTCTGAAAGTTTTCAATACCTAGTTATTACTGGGAAAGATGCCAAGCGTGAGCGTCACTTGCGAAGATGTACCGCGGACATAAGTAACGGCAATTTCATGTTATAAAACGAATTAAAAAAAATTATACGTTACATTACTGTGCTCCGGTGCATAGATTACTGTGTTCCGGTTTGCATGGCGCTAAAAGTTAGTGAACTTACTGGAATAACGAGACTTAAAATATGTCTCAACGCGATCGTAGAATAAAAAAACTATTTTTTCGGTCGCTGTATAAGATAAAACATTATCTAAAATGTAATAATATTGTTATTATTAATTTAAAGTCTCTTAGTGTGTAAGTTCGTTTTAATTATCGTTTATTACACGGCTCATATAGAAAAGTTTCGCGTAGAAATCGTTGTTCATCGCGTAATCAATACGAAACTCCGTTCGACAATGGAAACGAACCCGCGCCACTCATACGGAGCGCATTCAAAATTATTGAAGCAGCACTCTATTGAGCGGGAACTTCCAATGTCGCAGACACTGATTAAAATGTGATTCCATTCAACGGCGGAGTTCTGACGCAGACACTCACGGGGTATTACTAAAAGATAGAGCAAACGCGCTTTGTTGTCTGTTACTTTATTTTTTTGATATCGCGAGGAGGGGGGAGGGTCTCTTCGTTTTCAGATTTTGGAGATGTCATAGGACCTCCAATCGGAAGACCACCAGCATATATACTCCCGGACACATCTATCGGCCCACCACCCAGTGTTTAAAGATTCGACTGTCTAGCTAAAAACAAATGTTAGGTGGAGCAATAAGTTTTAATGCAGTTTTGAAGCAGATTTTTTGGTCAACCGCTATGCAGGTTTTTTTTTAATTTTGTTTGTAATTTCGAATTGATTTGGCCGGCAGAAGTTTTACAACTTGGGCGACAATTTCAGGCGGAGTATCCATATTTTTTGGTCAAAATTGGCTCTAAGTTTAGATTTTTCTTTTTAAGGAACCAATAATCGGACACATCAAAAAAAATCCAATTTGTGCGAAATAAAAAAGTTTTCTCCATTCCTGGGTCGTTGAAAACAATGAATAGACTCGAATTTTCGTTTTTTTTTTTATAATCCTGAATTCAAAATTAAAAAAAAAACATACATAAAGGTTGACCAAAAAATCAGCTTTAAAACTGCATTAAAACTTATTGCTCCACCTAACATTTATTTTTAGCTAGGCACCGTTAAAACTTTTAAACACTAGGTGGGCCGATAGATGTGTCCGGGAGTGTATAACCCTCGCATAAACTACCGCGATGAAAACTCCGATCAGCTATCGCTCTCTCCGAGATTTGTTTATCATAACTTAGTTTATACCGGAAATTTCTAAACGCCTTTTTTATTTGTATATTAGATGCTTAACCCACTCGGTGTTAAGTTACGATGTGGCCTTCACTCTCAAAGAGATTATAAAGAACACAATTAACTAGGCTGTCCCTGCACCACTTTGTGCTCACTCCCAAAAGCTTTCCCTTCGGTTTCTTAACGATATTTGACTTAATGGTAAGCTAAAGCTAGTGTCGATCAAACCAACGATACATAGACTCGAAAAGCACTTAGTTTTACCGCAAAACAACTAAGTTATCACCACAACGCAATGTGTACGACAGTGAGCAGTTAAATTGAACTGACCGATAGTTTGCCAGGACTAAACATGAGTTTGTCTCATTATTCCAGAATGAGCACCGCGCGAAGTTTGACTTAGATGTCTGCATGCCAAGGAGTAAGTTAGACATTGCTTAGTTTGCGAGCACAGATGATCTAGTTCTAGTTGTGTGTACTTAGTTGCGCGACTCCAGGCTTCGTGCAATTCGAACCTATAACACGATAACTTAGGCATACTCGTTTACAATACTAATACTATTATTATATGAACTCTTTAAAACATTGGTATTATATAGTCAAAATCATGGTCATAAGATCCATATTGCAATTTTAGCAACTACATCTACTTATCATTAAACAAATATTTTTCACTTCTAGATATTTAAAACTTAAAAGTAATTTCCGTATTGTAATATAGCTAGTCTTTATCTTGTTCGAATCTATTACAATAACTTTAAAATGTTGCTTTATTACACTTAACATTGTTAAGCAAACAATAAGCAGATGTTGAAACGTCACGGCAGTAACTAATTAACTGATAATGTAGTATTTTCATTTTACATAAAGTTTACCGTTTTTCTGTTTAAGAATACAAATGAAATGAGTAACAAAGAACCGCAATAACGTATAAGTTATTAACATATAGTACAGATGTTAATAGTGAGTAGGATATTATTAACAGTTGTTTTTAATAACGAACCGGAAATAGCGACCATCATTCCGGCTAGGAAATAAATAAAATATATTACATAGGTTATACATATTTATTTATGTAGTATAACGAAAATATTATTTTTATATTTGAACAGGCGGAGTAATGACTAAGCGCTTATAACTATGAGCAAGATTGGATAGTGGATGGATGGAAAGTAAAGGTAAAGAAACAGCAAATATTACTACCGATTTAAAATGTGCTGTATACGTTGTTATAATTTAGAACCACTAGATGGCGTTGTCAGTTGTGACAACGCGCTGTGCTTCAGTTGTAAGATTTTGCAAGTAAATACCGCCGTTCATCCTCCTGCACAAAACTGCGTGGAAGGACGCCTCTCCAAATAGTTCTTGGAGACTGGAGAAAACATCTCATGCTCTAAGGCTCAAAACATAGCGCTGGGCATCCCGCCTGTGCCTAACTTAATCAGACGACTTTCGCCGTGCGACGAAACATATAAGGAAGCTTAACTTCCACACGTTTAGCTTCCACACGTATCCACTGGCCGGAGGAAAAGCACCTTCGTGTAGTTTTCAGTGGCATCCCTTGGAAATGACCTCAAAGTCTGGAGTTCTTCGTGCTCGACGCACGGAGACTCATATCCCAAAGGACTCGGAAGGAGATTCCTTTAATCCTCATCACCCTTCCTCTCTCTCCAGAGGGCAAGAGGAAAATATTCACCTGTCCGGGTTAACTCCACTGGTTGTTTGATTTATTGGACTTCAGAGGGCGCCGCTAGCCCATAGTTTAATGTTAGACGAAAATACGCTGTAGCTTATTGAATTTAATGAGGAAGAGACTCGGCGACGAGCACAATTCGATGCAGTGTATATTATCTTGGTAACGTTACATGGATATATACGTAGGCTAACACTTACCATCGAGAGAACTCATATCATCGCTTCGAGGAATATCTTATGTTGTTTTTTTTACGTAACTCTCAACTCGCACGGGCTGATGACTGTACAACAGCTGTAGCCGACTGAACACATCTGTACGTGGCGTGTCACTGCCGGGGCAAATCAAAAACAAAACACGGGAACTGGAAAAAAAAGAGGTTATTACTGTGAGTGGTGTGTGAAAATATCTTCGGTGTACGCCCTTTCGGTGTCCGGAGGTCTGCGCGGAACCCGGCTTTGATACGGAAACATTAAAAAAGCTTTCGCGTGCTAATGCGTTTGATGAGTGATTTATGTTCATTTTTTTTTGGTGAGGCATCTGTTAAGTGGTCGTCTTGATGCAACATTAACGGTATACCCCTAGCACTTACCAATTTGTAGCACGGAGTACCCAACTTCGAATTCGAGACATGAGTAGTAAACTCTGATAAATGTAAACCTGTATTACTAGCTTCTAACATACTGTTCCACTGCTGCGATGACTGCTGGAGTATTGAGAGCGAGCACGCTTTACCAACTTCGGTCACTTAACATCACTTAAAACAATGCAGTTGTCATGCTTGAAACATGTTAATTTCGATATAATGTTCTCCTTCCGAAACTTCTTAACGTGCCTTTTCAACTAATGAAGATTGGACACCAGCTCTGCGTATATTTACTTTGCAGGAATGATCAAGTTAAAAAATGTAACCTTTCAGTTGAAATATAATATTAGCACTGGACGAGAGTTACGTAACCACAACATGGAATAAGTGTAACTTAAGTACTGTACACTTAGCGATAACATTCATTCTGTAACATAAAGCCCTTATTGTTTTTCATAGTGTATTTAAGAAACAAGTTATATGTAAAGTTTAATCCGCTTGCCAGTGTACAACAGAACCTACAAGAAGCATCGGGTGGAGTAAAGAAACTCGCAACCGCAACAAATCGTGTCTACGAATCCGCTCAAATCGCGAATACGTCCGGCATCGATTCTACAACAGAACCTACAAGAAGCATCGGGTGGAGCAAAGAAACTCGCAACCGCAACAAATCGTGTCTACGAATCCGCTCAAATCGCGAATACGTCCGGCATCGATTCTACAACAGAACCTACAAGAAGCATCGGGTGGAGCAAAGAAACTCGCAACCGCAACAAATCGTGTCTACGAATCCGCTCAAAATCGCGAATACGTCCGGCATCGATTATACAACAGAACCTACAAGAAGCATCGGGTGGAGTAAAGAAACTCGCAACCGCAACAAATCGTGTCTACGAATCCGCTCAAATCGCGAATACGTCCGGCATCGATTCTACAACAGAACCTACAAGAAGCATCGGGTGGAGTAAAGAAACTCGCAACCGCAACAAATCGTGTCTACGAATCCGCTCAAATCGCGAATACGTCCGGCATCGATTCTACAACAGAACCTACAAGAAGCATCGGGTGGAGTAAAGAAACTCGCAACCGCAACAAATCGTGTCTACGAATCCGCTCAAATCGCGAATACGTCCGGCATCGATTCTACAACAGAACCTACAAGAAGCATCGGGTGGAGTAAAGAAACTCGCAACCGCAACAAATCGTGTCTACGAATCCGCTCAAAATCGCGAATACGTCCGGCATCGATTCTACAACAGAACCTACAAGAAGCATCGGGTGGAGTAAAGAAACTCGCAACCGCAACAAATCGTGTCTACGAATCCGCTCAAAATCGCGAATACGTCCGGCATCGATTCTACAACAGAACCTACAAGAAGCATCGGGTGGAGTAAAGAAACTCGCAACCGCAACAAATCGTGTCTACGAATCCGCTCAAATCGCGAATACGTCCGGCATCGATTATACAACAGAACCTACAAGAAGCATCGGGTGGAGTAAAGAAACTCGCAACCGCAACAAATCGTGTCTACGAATCCGCTCAAAATCGCGAATACGTCCGGCATCGATTCTACAACAGAACCTACAAGAAGCATCGGGTGGAGTAAAGAAACTCGCAACCGCAACAAATCGTGTCTACGAATCCGCTCAAATCGCGAATACGTCCGGCATCGATTATACAACAGAACCTACAAGAAGCATCGGGTGGAGTAAAGAAACTCGCAACCGCAACAAATCGTGTCTACGAATCCGCTCAAAATCGCGAATACGTCCGGCATCGATTATACAACAGAACCTACAAGAAGCATCGGGTGGAGCAAAGAAACTCGCAACCGCAACAAATCGTGTCTACGAATCCGCTCAAAATCGCGAATACGTCCGGCATCGATTCTACAACAGAACCTACAAGAAGCATCGGGTGGAGTAAAGAAACTCGCAACCGCAACAAATCGTGTCTACGAATCCGCTCAAATCGCGAATACGTCCGGCATCGATTCTACAACAGAACCTACAAGAAGCATCGGGTGGAGCAAAGAAACTCGCAACCGCAACAAATCGTGTCTACGAATCCGCTCAAATCGCGAATACGTCCGGCATCGATTCTACAACAGAACCTACAAGAAGCATCGGGTGGAGTAAAGAAACTCGCAACCGCAACAAATCGTGTCTACGAATCCGCTCAAAATCGCGAATACGTCCGGCATCGATTCTACAACAGAACCTACAAGAAGCATCGGGTGGAGTAAAGAAACTCGCAACAGAAACAAATCGTGTCTACGAATCCGCTCAAAATCGCGAATACGTCCGGCATCGATTCTACAACAGAACCTACAAGAAGCATCGGGTGGAGTAAAGAAACTCGCAACAGCAACAAATCGTGTCTACGAATCCGCTCAAAATCGCGAATACGTCCGGCATCGATTCTACAACAGAACCTACAAGAAGCATCGGGTGGAGCAAAGAAACTCGCAACCGCAACAAATCGTGTCTACGAATCCGCTCAAAATCGCGAATACGTCCGGCATCGATTATACAACAGAACCTACAAGAAGCATCGGGTGGAGCAAAGAAACTCGCAACCGCAACAAATCGTGTCTACGAATCCGCTCAAAATCGCGAATACGTCCGGCATCGATTCTACAAAAGAACCTACGGTGTAGCCAAGAAGTTGAAGACAGACAACACGCAGCAGCGGATTCCTGGAATAGCACGTCCAGTCGCAGGAAGAGAACTATATGGACAGCAGGATGCTCTATATGGGGTAAGGAGATTTTCATTACTCCGAGTATTTCCTTTATGTACCATCCCTTCCTCGAAAAGTGTAAACTCATTGATAGGTATTGCAGTCAGTATTAACCTTTAATTAGGGTGTACCTTGTACTATTGGTTATAATCCCGTCGGTTACCAAACTTTTCTCCAAATAGATAAAATTTCTAGCGGAAACGAAAAGGGTTAATCGTAGAAAGTTGGCGCAGGGTACACAAACGCAAAGCGTACCGATTATTGAAATAGATCAGTCATTGCTTACGGCTAGTGCCGAATACGCAAAAATCAATGAGCTGTTGCCATCCTATGATGAGAACAGAAAGACAATAAATTTCTTCATAACGTCAGTAGAAAAATGTCTTAGAAATTGTTGACAATAAAAATAAGGATCCTAGCATCGGATTGCTTATAATAAAAAAGTTGGTAGGTAGAGCAGCTGAAGTTTTTTCAGAGGTGTCCAGTTTTAAAAACTTGGCCCAAAATTAAAAGTATGTTAAAAAAACGATTCGGTGAGACTCGTGACGAAATCACGCTAGTCGCACGATCTTAACAATTTATATAGAAATAAAATGGACTTGGATAGTTTTGGCGATAAAGTTAGGTACCTTACTTACACTTTAATTAATCTAGATCCGTTAAAAAAGAGTTTTACGATAAAAATGGCTATCAACACATTGTGAGGCAACTAAGTCCATATGTATCACTCGCTACAAGGATGCATAAACCAAGTAGCCTCGAAAATGCTATTCGGCTAGCAATTCAAGAGGAATATACTCGTAAATTAAAATTATACGAAAATAAGAATAACCTTTATAACTATAGTAATAAAGTAGAGCTTACGTCAAAACCGGATTATAGTAATTATAGCTCGTTTTCAAATAATAGATTTGTAAAACAAATCGGACCCGCTAACTCCGACAAAAAAAAGAAATTAAGCTAGAACCATATAAAAAAGTCAAGTATGAAACAAACGCCGACGCATTATCACGTATAAATATAAAAGCTCTTGACATTACCTCTCAAGAACAGGCGACCAATCGATAAATAAATTTATTGAAAACTTATCGGGTTCACCTCCAAACATTCCTATTAGTAACAACACCGACCTCACCAATATAAACATATCCACTCTTTTTAAAAATGCCGAGCACTTCAAATTAGAACAATGAACACACAGAATCTGATATAAACAACTTATTATACTGTAGAGACGCAATTAATAAACAACTTGAGCAACTTCACATTAGAAGCTCTCCTGGTATCGATATCCACAATTTATAGAAAAGTAGTCATGTTAAAGCTTATACAACTAACGAAACTTTGAATTTTATATTAGAGATACAGTTAGTCATGACAGAACTGTTTACTATCCTACATCTATATACTCAACCCTTTACCTAGATAACCTTATACTTGTTCCCTGGCATCCTTCCACTATACTCGGTAATTATGAGATATCCTCAAGAGCCCTGTACACAAAAACCAAGAGCTCCTGATCTGCAAATACTTGAATTGGCAACCTTTACAGTTATCAAAAGATTGCATTGTACAAACAACCACATAAAAACCTAAATAATGTAAGAGTTTTAGATGCTGAAACAACTATAGAAAACAACAAGTTACTACAAGCAAACCCTGTTGGCTTACAATGGTTTTACGGATACTACTACAATATATCACTATCGTAAGTTATGTCACCAGAAGTACAGTACAAAGAGTCAAGTCTCGACGGGCAACGGTACAAGCATCGAGATGCAAGAAGCTCCTAACCTAAGGGTTGAAGATTCACCCCAACCCTCAGTTCCAGTACGCTTCGTTCTACGGCGGAGGAGTTACGTAACCACAACATGGAATAAGTGTAACTTAATTACTGTACACTTAGCGATAACATTCATTCTGTAACATAAAGCCCTTATTGTTTTTCATAGTGTATTTAAGAAACAAGTTATATGTAAAGTTTAATCCGCTTGCCAGTGTACTACAGAGCGGTTGTCTGCCTGTAGAATAAAGTATTATTTTATAAAAAGCTTCTTTATTGGTTGCACAACATAACAGTTCTCTCTACACCATTACATGGGACAGTAGTCCCAGAGTTTTATTTACAAAAACTCATCCGCCCGATCGCCCAACATAACTCGAGCACTAACAAATATGAATGTCTGATATAAATGCATACGTCATCCGGTGACGCGTCCGCTGCCGAATTCCTGGCACATCTGGCAGCCGCGTGCACTGATTGAACTGAGTATAAATCACTCCTTTCCTCAAACAACTCCTCGGTGAGGACGCTTCAAAGCGGTTAATTCACACATTACGCTCGATTGTGAAAAAAAAGAAGCAATTTCTCATAAGTGTGCCGCTTCGCTTTTTCATCTACAAACGTTTTACACTACTGTTACGTATACGTCAATCAAACACCGAGATCGCTGCAGAATGGTTTATTATAAAGTTATTACATGGTAACTACATATAAGTTATTATTGAGGTACCTACATAACCACTACGAAGAAAGCAGCGCTTACATCTGAAACAAATTTATACAGAGTATATTCATCTGCAAACTAAATCGTAAAGTGATAAGAGACCACCCGGTGTTTGTCGTAGGGATGTGAAATATAATCGATTACAGAAAAAATCTATTTTATTTTAAAATTGATTAAAAAAATAGGAAAAAATCGTTAAAAATTATTTATTAATCGAATTTTCATGCTGAAAATACAATAGATTTTTTATGGAGAATATCGCATGCCTCGTTCGTCGTCTAGCCCTAGTATCCAATTAAAACCTACATCTACGAAACCTGCGAACCTGAAACCCGTTTCAGCCGTATTCTACAACTGGGATATTTTAGTCATGTTATTAATAGCCAGAAACTACGCGGCTGATACTGTTACCCATTTAACAAGGGTCCGCGTATACCATTTAAAACCAATCGTGATCCGGATTAGGTAATTTCTATTTACGGATCAAAGTAAGGTTTTAATGAAGCAAAGGATCTAATATCAAAATGCACGCCTAACGGGATTGTTCCAGTTTCGGATTTTATTAAAATCCTCGTTTGATCCGTTTACTAATGAGACAACGTGGCTCCCAATTCAGAATCGCCGTATAAAAAAATGATCATCCGAATCGCAGGAAAGAAAAATATTTTATAACGCAAAAGTTGAAAGACGAATGAAGCGTCACTTAGTGCGACAGTCTCAAGTAACATTGAAGCATATATAACTTTTACGTTGGACATATACAATATACAAGTACAAACTTGAAAATAGCTAATATCTTGCTTTGGGAATATTTCTTTATATTTATATAAAAAAAGAAAACCGTAGAATAGAATATTGATATCACATTTGTTTAAAAAAAATTACAACATTTGTTATTATCAAATATCAGTCCCCGCGGCGCAGTGGCTGGACTCTTGTTTAGTGACACGGAGGTCCTATCCTAATCCTAATTTACAATCTTAGAGCTCGGGATTCGCTTCGAAGCGTTTTTAATGAGGCAGGTATACTGACAGTCCCATCACAATATATATATTGTAATATTCTGTATATTCATCAAAATATCAATATGTATAATAAACACAGTGACATACACGGTAGAAATACAAGAAATAAAAATAAGCTCGCGGTGCCTTACTTTCGTCTGCACAAAATTAATGGAAGCTTTGTGGGGCTCGGTATCCGAATGTATAATAAGGTTTCACAAAATGTTCTAGATTTGCCACTTCATAAATTAAAAATGTTTTGATAAGTAAATCATATTATAGTGTTACGATTTATTTAATGAATAAGATGGTCTGATATAATGCATACTCATCCGGTGACGCGTCGCTGCGAATTCTGGCACATCTGGCAGCCGCGTGCACTGATTGAACTGAGTATAAATCACTCCTTTCCTCAAACAACTCCTCGGCGAGGACGCTTCAAAGCGGTTAATACACTCATTACGCTCGATTGTGAAAAAAAAAGAAGCAATTTCTCATAAGTGTGCCGCTTCGCTTTTTCATCCACAAACGTTTTACACTACTGTTTTACGTAATAATACGCAATCAAACACCGAGATCGCTGCAGAATGGTTTATTATAAAGTTATTACATGGTAACTACATATTAGTTATTATTGAGGTACCTACATAACCACTACGAAGAAAGCAGCGCTTACATCTGAAACAAATTTATACAGAGTATATTCATCTGCAAACTAAATCGTAAAGTGATAAGAGACCACCCGGTGTTTGTCGTAGGGATGTGAAATATAATCGATTACAGAAAAAATCGATTTTATTTTAAAATTGATTAAAAAAATAGGAAAAAATCGTTAAAAATTATTTATTAAACGAATTTCCATGCTGAAAATACAATCGATTTTTTATGGAGAATGTCGCATGCCTCGTTCGTCGTCTAGCCCTAGTATCCAGTTAAAACCTACATCTACGAAGACTGCGATCCTGAAACCCGTTTCAGCCGTATTCTACAACTGGGATATTTTAGTCCTGTTATTAATAGCCAGAATCTACGCGGATGTTACTGTTACCCATTTAACAAGGGTCCGCGTATACCATTTAAAACCAATCGTGATCCGGATTAGGTAATTTCTATTTTCGGATCAAAGTAAGGTTTTAATGAAGCAAAGGATCTAATATCAAAATGCACGCCTAACGGGATTGTTCCAGTTTCGGATTTTATTAAAATCCTCGTTTGATCCGTTTACTAATGAGACAACGTGGCTCCCAATTCAGAATCGCCGTATAAAAAAATTATCATCCGAATCGCAGGAAATATATTTTTGGATTTTATTTTATAACGCAAAAGTTGAAAGACGAATGAAGCATCACTTAGTGGGCATCTCTAGTAACGTTGAAGCATATATAACGTTTACGTTGGACATATACAATATACAAGTGAAAACTTGTAAATAGCTATTATCTTGCTTTGAGAATATATCTTTATATTTATATAAAAAAGAAATCGTAGAATAGAATATCGATATGAAATTTTGTTAAAAAAATTTGCATCTTTTGTAATCATCAAATATCAGTCCCCGCGGCGCAGTGGCTGGACTCTTGTTTAGTGACACTGAGGTCCTATCCCGGGATACCTCCTCCTATAGTTAGGTGTGGGATAGGGATTTTACAAACCAGCTAGCTACTACCCACAGCTACCATTACTGTATGCCGGCGTTCAAATTATATCAATCGGAGTTTAACGAATGGTGAATATGAATCTGCGACTAGGATTTTGAAGATCCCACCCCAAAATTATTGGGATATCTTGCTATTGGGAGTGTATAAGGGAACTTAACTATTCTTATTCACAATACCCTCTTCCGTACCGAATTCCTATTGAATCGGATAGGAAGCTGCGGGAGAATCATAACCAGCTCGTATGTGTTGGAAGTATAGCGGAGTGTTCGACGAGTGGATCGGCTCTCGACTAACTACAGCCTGCGGTTTTGTCCGACAAAATATACATTGTGTGAACAACTGTACTCTGATGACGACCCGTGAGAAGAGTTACGATACCAGTATCACCACTACCTCACTTAAACATTAAAATGTTTGCAAGCTGATAATGAAATTGAAATTTGTTTAAAGCTTTAAAAGGTACTATAGATCTATTTTGCTCTCGCCTTCAGTCTGCTTATAAAGTCCTATAGAATGATGCATTAATTTTAACATGAATCAGAACGTACAGACAGATGTTAAAACTTTTAAATACCACAGACACTCTTATATTTGGATCAGCGTAAACAAGATTGAGTTTCGTAATTAAATTATTATCTTCATCATACATAACTTTGTAACACTATTTACAGAAAGACATCAAAAAATTTAAAATGTATTGGTAAATATTTATTTTACATATAGTAATGATTTCTATTGAAACATTTTATTCGGTCTCCGTTCGATTTTTATTAAAGAAATTTAATTTTCCACATGCAGACAGTCATACAAATCGAATTTGTTTGTATAGATGTATATTTCATAAGAGCTTCTTAATGGAACTCGGTTCTCGTTAAGTGCAACGAATTACACGGATAAGAGACGTACACGGGGGTGAGGGGGGCAGAGAGGGAGAGGGAGTGGGAGAGAGAGGGGGAGGGCTATTGTGTTGTACTGGGAGGGCGCTCGTTGATATATAAATTTATTTTATTGACGTATGAGTTTTTTTAGGGCCTTTATCATTGTTTCAGGATTTCGACTAAATTTATGAGTTATGTGGAGAATAACTTTAACTTACATTACGTGATGAAAACAATAAACTAATATGTAGCCTAATGTAATATTTACAGAGATAACCCCAAAGTTAAATGAACCTCTGTTCTAAAATGAGTTGGATGCATTGAAATGTACTCAAGATTAGAAACTTAGGTCTGCTGGAGTGACGCCAGAAATACCAGCAGTTATTTACAGCACTGTTATGAAAATGAAGTGAAGAGGAGAACAACCGAAAATGTATCAGCTTGATGAAGAAATAACATTATCTTCGCGAAAGACAAGAGATTTTTTCACGACACGAGAACACAAGTGTGTTCGTTTTGACTTAATATATCTAATATAGTATCTAATATACAACCGTCATGCAGAGAAAGGTTGCATTTTTCGGACACTTGCAAAGAGGATCCCTTTATGAGTTCCCAAGGTCAAAGTCAAGGTCAAGGTCAGGTCCTGGAGGGCAAAATTCCCGGAAAACGTGCTCCTGGTAGACCACGTAAGAAATGGTTCGACGATACAAAAGAATGGACTGGGCTTAAATACCACCAATTAAAAAGATTAGCCCAAGATCGGAAAAGTTTTCTCAATCTGACCGCCAAACTTCAGTTTGAAGAAGGCACCTTATGATGATGAGCGAATATTGTGTGATATTTGCTATTTAAACGACAAATGATAATATCTAAAGCTTCGATTGATATCAAATAATATTTGCAAAGCATTAACGATTCTTCGAATTGTAACGAATCGACTTTCATTAGTCCATTTCATTATTCGCGATTTTAATGAATTTCAGACGATACGCTGAAAAAGAGTCGCATTTTTGGCAGAATTAAAAATTTAAAAGTTTTTTAACTTAAGCACTGGTTGGTTCTATGTATATATGTTAATTTTTTTTTATTATACTACTAAGCGACGAGACGAGCAAGACGTTCACCTGATGGTAAGTGATACGCTTGCCCATGAGAACGCGGCGCTAGTTAAGATGGTACACACTGCACCACATTGCGCTCGTCGCCTTGAGACATAAGGTGTTAAGTCTCGTTACCCCAGTAATTACACTAGCTACAGCGCCCTACAAACCGGAACACAGTAATGTTCGCACACTACTATTTGTCGGTTGCAATAGGAGCTGCGGTGGTACCCACCCAGACGGTCTCCGGCAACAGAGACCTACAACCTGGAAATCTCCGTTTATTTATATCCTAAACCGAAATTCAAAAATTTGCTACGATTATTTAAGTAAAAATTCAAGAGACAATCATTCGCGTTTATTTATTTAAATATTATATACTATTACTATTATATATTGTTATTACTTGCTACATATTAGTGCGGTTAAAATACAAATAATTAAACGTTCACGCAAACGTAAACGTTTGTTTGCGTATAAACCATAACCGACACATTGACGCTCCGGATCCGTTTCCAATGACCATAATGGCCGCTGTATTTCGCGAATAATTGCCATCGGCGGCGCTTAATATTGATTTGAATACTATTTATGCGCAATAAAAGGGAAATAAGTTCATCCGAACAGTACAAGTACGGTCTACTCACACTGACAACCACACATAAGTCTACTTTACTGCTGGTAGGTCTCTGTTGCCGGAGACAGTCTAGGTACTTCCGCAGCTCCTCTTCCTACCGCCAAATATTAGTGTATAAACATTACTGTGTACCGCTTGAAGGGCGTGTAATCTAGTGATTTTTTTTTTTATACTCCTTTGCGACGAGACGAGCAAGACGTTCACCTGATGGTAAGTGATACGCTTGCCCATGACAGCGCGGCGAGTGAAGATGGTACACACTGCACCACATTGCGCTCGTCGCCTGAGACATAAGGTGGTAAAACTCGTTACCCTAGTAATTACACTAGCTACAGCGCCCTTCAAACCGGAACACAGTAATGTTTACACACTACTATTCGGCGGTTGCAATAGGAGCTGCGGTGGTACCCACCCAGACGGTCTCCGGCAACAGAGACCTACCACCTAGTAAAAAATTACTGCGGTAACGTGACTTAACTCATGTCTTACGACGAGCGCAATGTGCTGCAGTGTATACCATCTTAACTAGCGCCGCGTTGTTACTTACCATCAGGTGAACGACCTCGTCTCGTAGAATAAAAATCATCTATCTATCATCACATTAAAAGGTGATTCTAATTACCCTAATAAGCTAGTAATTTCACTAGCAACAGCGCTCTTTAAACTGGAACAGCGAAATTATTTTACACGACATCCTAACTCGTGATTTGTAATAGGTATCACTTGCTAACAAATAAACTTCCTGTTCTTTTTACAGAATGAAAAAGAAGATATATCCGTTTAATAACTGTAAACAGTGGCAGTTTTATTTCATATCCATATCTGTATTTACGCAGGGCATTTTATTAAGCCGCCTGTACGCGCGTTACCGGGAAACCGGAGCAAAAATTTCGCGCCGACAGCCCGCTATCGATCTTTAATTCGAAAGGATTTCCGTTTAAATCCTCCATTGAAATGATGGGATTACTACTTCGAAATTTCAGTAGAAAAATATTAAAATATTTGTAAATACTTTGCTAACAAATACAATCAAGCGTTAGTAGAAATATCAATTTGATTAAAACTATATTTTGACTAGCATCCAATTATCATCAATATAATTATTACAACCAATAGTATATACTCTTAATACTGAAGCCTAATTCTTATTCGGATCTTTGGCCTGATTATTGTATCCTTTCATACCTTTCCAAAGCACTCAAAAAGGCTTTAAACTTGTGGTTAACTTTCTGTAGCTTAATATAGTTCTACGATAACTTCTATCTGAGTTCCGTAAAGTCACAGCTACTGTTCTACTCGAACTCACTCCAAATGTTTTAAACTTCTGATTTAGAAATGAAGTCTGTATTGGTTCTTATCATAAAGTTCAGATCAGTTTGATTTCATTAATTTATGATCAAAATATATTATTTTGCGGTAAAAAGTTGTTTTTAAGCTCGTTATCAATGCATATAGTTCATCAACTGCCATAAGTTGATCATTCATATTCTTCTCTCATCTCATCTTTGAAAGTGCTTCTGAAAATCAGAAATCCTTTTGTGCATTTTTCTGAGTGGTATCCTATTCAACTGCTTATTTATTTCACCCTCAAACTTTTATTGTTCATAGTCATTTTTTAATATTTCTTTATCTCATCTTTCTTTTAATGTCACAACGAGGATTCAATCATCGCATTGCTTTCTTATAAATAATAATCTACAATTACTTCGAATCTCTTGTCTGCTGCAGACATTTGTGTAAAGTTTCGGGCTTTTAGCTGTAAACAAGCGTGTGTTGATTTTAGCAAGTGGCTGCCGAAACACACTCGGAATTTTAACATCCAGCGCGTACGTAGGAGAATGAACGCGCTCAACAATTACTACATTTGCATGTTGAACAGGCGCACTGCGACCTGCTCCGCGGGCTTATTACGTAACTTGAAAATTACCAGCGGAAGATAAATAATAGATAATTGCTATTAAGTCTATTACATGACGGCTTAAAGTAAAAACAATCGTGTTATACAAAATCACCAGCAGTAACGCTTTTAGTAATTATACATTTAACTATAACTCGTAAAATTCTCTAGCAGGAAACTTGTCAGCGATAATTGTGCGATTTTCGCTAATCGTTCGCAAGGTTCATAATACCGCTGTGGAAGGTGACGTCAGTCATACAACGTTTCATCGTAAAACCCGTTTCAAAATCGTAACAATACAATGTATTATAAAAGAGGAAGTTGATACGTTTGACCTTTATCTAAAAAAAAGAGTGTTAAACTAAGACAGGGTTTATAATTTTTTTGTAGCTTTAAATTTCGTCTGTGAGTTTTCACAAGTAACATATTTTAGTTATGAAACACCCATAAAGAGATTTAGTTACATTTTTTTTTATTTATCTCAAGACAGTTTTAAGATGTTCATTTGAATATTAACATAAATAATCTTTATGGTCCCATGCAAAAAAAAGGTCTAAAGAAATTAGCAGATAAAGGCCAATTTATTAATATTTGTAATTATTTATATCGGATTTTTTTTATATTTGTATAAGTTGATATTTCAACCCTGTTCAAGAACTTATCAATGTCTCCAGACAAAGTTAAGCGTGAAGCATTCGCAACTTAGTAGTACATTACGGGTTATATATGCACGCAATGTAACAGGAAGCTGCATCCGAGCGTGCGATATTAAATTGTCCAAGTTTGTTACCATTCGAGGGTTGTGAACATTGTTTGCTGAACACAACTGCACGGAGACGTGTCCTGAATCCCTCGCTGCAGCGGCTGCACCCGTCGGCGCGCGTAAAAACAAACTGTGAGCGGTAAACTTTTACGGTAACAACCGATAATTCCCGAAACTGTAAACGTTAGATTTGAATTTTATAACGTAAAAATCCCTCTGCCTATATCCCGCCAAATATTGGCAAAACTAAGCAGATTTAAAATCAGAAAGTAGCTTCGATGTCTAACTAAAAAGACCGGTTACTGTTAAATTATTAGCTTCTAGACTCACGAGGACTCACAATTCAGTTGCATTATATGTGAATGTCGCAAATATAGTCTACTTTCCAACCAGTATGCCACGAACAGTAAAAACAGTAAATTACTAAGAGCCTAAATTCAGCAGTGGAATAGATTTAAATGATCATGATAATACTTAACGTACGACGTTATTCGGACACTTCCTTTATGAATTCCCAAGGTTTGTCCTAGAAGACAAAATTCGTAGGAAACGTGCTACTGATAGACAGCTGAAGAAATGGTTTGACATTATAAAGTAGTAGACCGAGTTTTAATATCATCAGTTGAAAAGAATAGATGTGTTTGATTAGTCCAGTCTCAATCTTCCCGCCAAACATCAATTTGAGGAAAGCACCTCATGATGATGACAACGCTACCGATTAATTTCGTAACTGGCGTCGAGTTCAATAACTCGATAGTACAAGGTCCATTCAAATATCAATTCAACCCCGAATTGATCCTTGGAATTAGGCCAATACCAAGCGCTGACAATAACCTCTATACTCTTCGGGCCATATAATAAGCTATATGCGCTCCAGCGCTGGCTGCTCGATAATAAAATGCCCTGGCGCCATAACGGCCCCGTATCCTTATGGGGCTATCTTAGCCGTAGTGCGCATATGCCGCGAGTTATTGGCTCGCAGCGCGCCCGGACTTAGTTCCGACACTTTATTGTGAACCGTTAAATTTTACAGTCCCGCATAAACGTCCCTCACAGAGTAAACCGCACTGCTAGAATGGACTAAGGCACTATTGCCACAATCATTTGACACACTATCATCAACATCATCAATAGCTAATAAATTTATATTCAGCTGTCATTGCTCTGTTTCATCAAGTAGTTTCCTTATCTTAGTACTTTCTCTGCTCCCTTTACTTACTGATCAACGGTAAAAATTACTGCAGATAATCATGATTTTAAATTTTTAATAGTTATCTAATGAATTCAAAATCCGGTGTATGTCTTGCTTAACTGGAAGCCGTAAGAATCAAATACCTTGCCCCCAACTGAGTCTTGTGTAGAAAACGCCTTCTTTTTAAATTTCTATCCTAACTTGAAATAAGAGTCTAGTTCTGAATCTGTATGCTATTTAGTATTTTATAAGCAAATATGAAACTCATCAATTCAAAAATTACACCCGTCTGGACCTGTGTCCGAATCTGGATTCAATTTAATATATGGATCTGTCTCTATCTCTACATCCGTGTTTATTTTAGAATTCTGATACAGCTCCAAATTTGAGTGCACTTTGTATCTGCGGATTGTGTAAGTTTACACTTCCCGTTTTGTTTAAACAAAATATTATCCTTTGCCTCTATTCCTTCCACATCGTTGCCCCCTCACCAGCAGTGCGAAGTTTCACGTTGTGCCGCAACGTTTCATTGCCTTTTTTTTTTGCATGCACATTCGTAAAGTTCGTTACATTGGCACGGCGTCATATGTCCGCACACGCTGCAACAGTTTCGCATATGAAGTTTAAATTAAACTGTGTTTTAGAGTTCAACTGACCTGTTTCGAAAAATAATTATGATAACCAAGTTATTGCGCATCTCGTCGTGATAATCTGGTTGCCTTAGTAAACACCGCCGTAACGATAAGTTCCACAGCTAAGCAGTAATGTGATTTAAACTCTGTTTAGGATGGCACTATAGCTACTAAATTACTGGGATTAGGAAAATTTTATCTTGAAACGATTGAAAAAATTTATTGTAACAGAAAACACTTGTTAAGTCACATAGGAAACTAAATCAATATCGTTAGAGGACAAACAGACAGACACAAATATGATCGCGCAATTTTTTTTGTGGATTCTGTGGTTAGACTATAACAAGAAAATGTTAAAAATAATGACTTTTTGACAAATTTATTTATTTATTTATTTATTTATTTATTTATTTATTTATTTATTTATTTTACTTATTTAATTAGGTTTCTCCAACAGTACACACATAATAACATTAGTACAGAAAAATTTACACACAGCTTAATATCTGATGTGTGTACCAGTTAATGGAGTACACAACATTCACAATGCACGCATTATTATTAATTATAAACTAAATTAAAAATTAAAAATTTCTTAAAGATAAAAAAGAAAAACTTAAGAAAAATAGGTGAACAATTAAAAGAAAAAGAAAAATATAACAAAGAAACAATTTTTGTAAATACATTACATAAACCAGCTCGCTTTTTTTTCCCACTGTTGAGATACGAGGCCTTTTTTCACAAGGAGAGCATCAAGGCAAGATTTCGCCTGCACCCGAAAACTGTTCCTGGGAGATATCGATTTCCACACAATGTTCCATAATCTCGTTTCTTCGAATCGTGTAACGTAACAGAGACTTTTGTCGCCATCGCAACAATCAAAACTACTGAACCTGCACAAGCACAATGTCTGCGCGCTTGGCAAGACGTTGGCTATTTTTAGCTGGCACTCGAAGATAAGGGGAGCCTGTGAGTAAGCGGCGGGTATTTGAATATTTCTGTCACAAGGCCGCGGCCGCCGCGGTCGCAGCTGAGCTTTCACAGGAAACTGCATTCGTGTACATTTCATTTTAGAGCCGTTTTACATATGCTAAAATTAAAATTAGCTTTCACAATTCTCCTAATAATAGTGGCAAACGTTCTAAGAACTTTCAACTATCGTTAAATTATAAACCAACCTCCGTCTTCCCAACGAGGGGGATAAAAGGACCTTACTCTCTCTTAGTGAGAAAAGGCTATAGGCTATATTTGACAGTCTGTGGAGTCATAGCACTTAAGCAATTGAACCGGTTTATATTTGTCTGTGTGAATGGTGACCAGGACGTAACTTTTGTATAGTAATCATTATATTGGTGGAAAACAACTAGGCGGATTATCAATGGAACACTAAAAGGCATTGATGATGATAGTTATCAAAGTTTATAGACGCGATAACGATATTATTTAATTTTTTTACCTTCAGGTGAAGTCTTTCTTCTTCTAAGTCGTGTTTCCTCATGACTGAGGGTCGTGGTCATCATGTTTTTATTGAAACACACAACGACTCTCTTGGCAGTTGTAATGGAGTGGTTTGCCATTGCCTTCTCCAAGTGAAGTCTTTAAATTAATTAAATTATAATTGTTGAAAGTTCTTACATAGTAGTGTAGTAGGAAATATCTATGCTTACAATGTTCACTACACGACACCGTAATCGTATATTTATAAAAGAGTTGTACCTTAATTATTCGTTACAAATAATTGTATTATATTTATTCCGCATCCGTGTTGCTTTAGGGGTGTTATTGTTTCATCAAAACCTTGAGCATGGCCCCGGCGGGCCCCTCACGACGAACGAATACCAAATTTTATTAGAACACCGCGATTGCCCATAACGAGTTATGGAATGGGTTAATGGGTACCATGGGCCGGCGCCGTTAAAGACATCTGACAATGGTTAAATTGTAATGAGGTCGCGCACGTGTGGCCCCCACTGGGGTCGCTGGTGTGGAGGAGGGGTGATGGGGAGGCAGCGATAAAATTCAATCAGATCCCACACCGGCGCGACCTTCAAGTATTATTAATTCGGATTCATACGTCGATATTGGTCTTGTAATTTGCTTTACATAAAACTTACGACAAAATACGAAATACTCAGGAGATATTGCTGAAAGAGAAATACTGAAAAAGGCGATAATCAAATAGTTGAATTTAATATCAAATTATATCTAAGTACACTTAAAGTAGTGAGCCGTGATAGCCCAGTGGTTTGAACGCTGGCCTTCCAATGGGAAGGTACTGCGTTCGAATCCGGCCTGCACCAATGAATTTTTCAATTTATTTGCAGTTAGCATAAAACACTAACTAATATCACGTGCTTTGACGGTGAAGGAAAACATCGTGAGGAAACCTACGTATGTCATGAGCATCCGTACTCGCACTAGTATCTGAAATGGAGAAGGCAATGGCAAGCCACTCCACTATAACTGCCAAGAAAGTCGTCGTGTTTCATCACACATGATGAACACGACCCTCAGTCATGAGGAAATACGACTAAGAAGAGACACTTAAAGTTGAATCAAACAAGCTATATATTTTTCAATATTATTTAAAAATATTTCAGTCCCATTGTAACTAAATTAGAAAAAACAATACGTAAACATATCAAAAAGACTTCACAGACAAATAAATACTTCTTTTTGTACAGTGGTTAGAAAAGAGTACATGAGTTCATAAGTTTTACGCTATAACTTAGTCTTCGCATAATGCGTTAAGTAGATTGGAAGTATTCAAGTGCGTGTCTGAATTGAGTGCTCCGTGCATTAAGTGCGCGTTATCAAGCGCCGACAGTCTAATGGTTCAGAGTGTTGTTCGCAAATATACGGTCGCTGGTTCGAATTCATCGTACGAATATATTTAATAATACTTGAAATCAGCATCTTTTTATTTGTGGTAACGATAAATACTTTTGAATAGTATGTTAAATTGTGGGAGCTAAAATACGAATGACGACTGATATAAAATTTCATTTATATATTGCTTCTAACTGTAACACAGTAATGATTACAAAGTAGCGGAAAATAATGAGATATATACATCGAAATCTACCGTCGACATGATCCTGCCACCAGTTCTTCCTCGACGTCATTTCATCCATGACTCCATTACACTGTAGAATTTTTCGTTTACAAAAAAGCTGAAAAGAAAAAAAATGTCGACAGAATTCTTTCATTACATACGTACCGTCAAATTTTTTAACAGAAGCGAAGCGACGAAACGTCATCAGACGACGCTTTTGATCTATCGAATTAAAATCCCGCTTGCGAAGCGGCGTAAGTCATAAGCTGATGCGTGTTATGAAAACAGTGAACGGTTAGCTCTTGAAAAGAAACAGTATACCATCATCTGGACACATCCACAGCCAAGCATAGGATCTCTTGAAAAGACTAAAAGTTACGCTATGTAAATTTTTTTGGAGTCTTACATTATCTACGTAAAAGTTGGTGAAACGATACAATAACAGCTTTAGCGCCATCTGGTGCCATCAGACGTCGCGAACATATTTAAAGCGAAGGTTATCCGCATATAGTTTTACGGTGACTATTTCCCCTGGTAACTAAAATCCTACAACAGCACTTGTTCGGTTCAACGTTAAACTATGGGCGCCCCCTGGAGTCGACAAAATCAAATAACCGGTGACGTCAAACCGAGATTATATTTAAAACGAAACAATTATTAATATATATAAATTCTTAACACCGAACTATTGCCGGTTGTTATAACGTACAACGCCATCTAGTGGGCGAAAATTTAAATAACTTATACACCACTAGTTAGTAAGTTGAATGTAACGAAGAAACTTTCTCCAATAGCCAAGTCTTTGGGATTAGGGTCATCAAACAATTATTACTTACCACGTGTACAGTGAGTTGGGGCACAGCACAAAGCCGTGGCATGGTATCCTCCGAGTGTACCGGCGCCGCAGTGCCTTTTGTGAAATTTGTACTTTTGAAGATGGAGGAAATACTCCATAAAAATGTCGCCAGCGGAATCCCGTTTCCCTTTTTTAATCATGACGTATGGTGCGAGCGGCTCCGCTTGTCAACCTTTATTCAGGATGTCACGTTATAAGTGAAAGGTTAAATCATCATCCGCATAACCAGCACAAAATTAAGAATGATCCAGGATTATTTGCAGATCTTTATTACATCCAATACAGTAACTGGAAATCAATTACATTCGTATTGGTGTTTAGTTTTAAAAAGTTAACTATTTAACCTTTGCTAGTATATTTTTTTACAAATAATGATGTTTAAATTTAAAAACTTAACTTCGTTGTCTATTTTAAAATTGCAACGTAGTATTTTTAATTCTTTCGTGCGTTAAATTCGATGTGCGCTGATATGCCAAAAAATCTTTACGAAAGAGTCTAGAATCTAGATAGTACAGACGCTTTTTAAATTGTTGGGTAGTTAATGATATCACTATGATAATATTTTATGAATCATAGCGACGAGCGGAATGTTGTAAACATTAGAAAGGTTTTGAAAAAAAAAGAGGTTATCAAAATTAGTTTATCAAATAAATACTCTAGATCACTCTTTACTCTATTCGCTGGTATCATCTATTCAATTAAATAAAACCTAATATAAATATGTAGATATTTACGGAAAGATGTGTAACGTTTAAACATTCAGAGCACACAATGTATCGCTTAGAATATTTTGCCGTAAACACCAGAACAGCAGCGGCGTCATATAAAACTCGCTCCGGGATGGAGAGTGGTCATAAAATTTTAGAACTCTTAACCTAAAATTTACAATGAACGAAATCGACGAAGCAGCTGAGGGTGTACGTGCGAAATATCAAAGTGCCCTGAAGAGTTACGAGAGGAGCAGTAAATGCTGCCACCCACCATCATCCTGGTTTAGGGTCCGGAGCCATTTATGACGGAGTATTAGTGGCCAGCTTCAAAAGCTTACAGCTTACATTGATCATCACGTGAGATCGAGGTACTAGTCTTGAAAAAAAGCGAACTGAAACTAAACACACAGCTCGTGTTCAGCCAATGTGCTAAAGCCTTACTTAGAGATCACTGAAGGAGTTTAAGTAACCTATAACCCTAACGTCCTCCCAGAAGCAGAACGTTTAAAGAAAAAAGGAGCTCCCGAAGATCAAAAACCAAAAGTAACAAAGCAGCGGCTACTTGATACCAGGCAATATTGTGTAAATATTCAGTTTCTTAAGGAGGTTGTATTTGAAGTTATAACAATAACTTCGTTAAGTATAAGTTTCATCGCACGGATGTGGGTATGACACATCAATTTTTATTTTTCTTGCGGATATCTGAATATACCTCTTACCGGAAAGAGTCGGTTAACAGTCGGGCAGCAGGTAGGATGTGTTTTTTTTTATTAATATCTCGTTCCTCTTGGTGCGTTTGGGCCAAGGATTCGTTTACATTCATTTTTATCATCTAATTTGCTTAACTACCTTTCATACTTCTTCTTCCATTCATGTTCTCTTTGTCATTCTGATTCTCTTTGTCACTCATCATCTCTTATACCGTTTTAACTTTGCCTTCTCGCTTCATTCCATACCTTCCCTTCCACACTTCGCGCTTAATGAGTATGACCACCATTCTTTCTTTATTAATTTTACAATATTCCTTATTCTATTTACATTTTCCTTATTCTATTCTTATCTCTATTACACAATCCATTTCCATTTCCTTACTATCTAATATCACAGTTTCCATTACAATTTCCGGTAGGATGTGTTTGAAGGTTGTCTCTCGCTGGTCACCACTAACTAGCTCTGTGGTCCGCGGTGCCATTGCTTAACTATCTATAAATCGGGACGCGTACTGCGCTGCTGCTGCAGGGGGCTGCAGAAGGAACAGCTTCGCCTCGCGCACCAGAGTACTGTTTCTTAACTGACTGACGTGACTAACACTGACCAAGAATTATTGCAAGGAGCGGAGCGAGCATGTAAAGTATACAATGAAGGAAGGTTTTTTTATACTACTATGCGACGAGACGAGCAAGACGTTCACCTGATGGTAAGTGATACGCTTGCCCATTACAACGTGGTGCTAGTTAAGATGGTACACACTGCACATTGCGCTCGTCGCTACAGACATAAGGTGTTAAGTCTCGTTACCCCAGTAATTCCACTAGCTACAGCGCCCTTCAAACCGGAACACAGTAATGTTCGCACACTACTATTTGGCGGTTGAAATAGGAGCTGCGGTGGTACCCAGACAGTCTCCGGCAGAGACCTACCACCCGGTAAAATTACTCAATTTTTTTTAAAGGTTAATTTACACATAGCAATATAATGCAGTGTAAATATAACATATATAGATCTTAGAAAAAATTGCTTGCTCACATTAGCGCTCGCGTCCCGGCGCGGGGACGGGCAGGGGATGAGTTATGTCATCAGATATTATAACACAATTTACAAAACTAGTGGTGGGGCGAGAGGGGGGGAGTTTGCGGGTGGTGCGGGGTGGGTGGTGTGTATGTTTTTTCATTTCGCCAGCAGCCATCTGTTCCCGGGCAGACATTACCAAACTTATGGTAATGCCGCCGCGCTGAATAATACAGGAAGGCAAATGTGATACGCGCCGCGAGCGCCCCCACTTGTATCCCCACCACTGATTTGTTTGCGGCGAAACCTATTAGGGCGCGCGTATTTTACGCTCGCGCGAATTCGTTTTGATACTTTCTATGTGTTTTTATTTTTTTTTTGATAATTCAAAGCGAATTACTTTGTTTATTAACTTTCAAACGACAATAATCAAAAGTATTTGCAATAACATAATACATGTACAATTTGTTTACACCGCTAACCTATATATACTCCCGGACACATCTATCGGCCCACCACCCAGTGTTTAAAGTTTCGACGGTGTCTAGTTAAAAATAAATGTTAGGTGGAGCAATAAGTTTTAATGCAGTTTTGAAGCAGTTTTATTGGTCAACCCCTATGTATGGTTTTTTTTTTGTAATTTCGAATTGATTTGGCCGGCAGAAGTTTTGCAACTTGGGCGACAATTTCAGGCAGAGTATCCATATTTTTTGGTCAAAACTGGCTCTAAGTTTAGGTTTGCCGTTTTATGGAACCAATAATCGGACACATCAAAAAAAAAACCAACTTGTGCGAAATAAAAAAGTTTTCTCCATTCTTGAGTCGTTGAAAACAATGAACAGACTCGAATTTTCGTTTTTTTTTTCATAATCCTGAATTCAAAATTAAAAAAAAAAACATACATAAAGGTTGTCCAATAAATCAGCTTTAAAACTGCATAAAAACTTATTGCTCCACCTAACACTTATTTTTAGCTAGACACCCTTAAAACTTTTAAACACTAGGTGGGCCGATAGATGTGTCCGGGAGTGTATATTATAAGTTATTAATTAATGGTAGATCAGTTTTTATGAATGAACCATCTCTATACCTATATTGTGACATCGTGATGTCTCCAGTACTACAGGCGTCTATACTTCGATCATTGCTCACCTTTGTCATCTCAATGGTGTAACTTAACTTTAAGCTATGACGAACTTTAAATTAAATAATAATGAGATTTAAAAATCTTTTCAATTATAATTATATTGTTTGTTGATTTGATTTCCTTTTATGCCGCTCTTCTAATCTCACTTGTTAGTCGGTGGGTTAACAGAGTATACTACAAAATTCGTTCGAGACGTCTCAAAAGTTTCCGCCGGCAATTTCCACGGTTCAGGACGTACCCCGGGCCGTGAACATGTTTCAGCGGAGCGGTAAATATTAAAAATAATTTAGGTAACGCGGCCCGTGCGCGTACGGCCCCTAACAAAAACGTCACTCACATTATTTATTCACAATTCATCACCCGCCGACGGCAGACGAATATCACCTTTACGCCGTCGCGTTAAGAGCTACATTAGCCATAAATTACGCCCTGCGCTTGCCAACTGTGAATAAAGATGAATGGTAGTGTCTGCCTGTCTCTCAGTAGGTGGTCCTTGACTGACAGATGCTCCTCTTAACATCATACATCACGACTCGTGCGCGCAATTTTTTTGTAATTTTACATTTCCGAGTACCCGTCATGAATAGCCAAAGTAATATCCGAATGAATATATGGACGAATGTTCGGTTAATTTCAGTGAGATGTAACAAAACCAAATTTACCATCGGCTTTGACAAATCTTCGATCGCAGACTGACACTTTTTGGGAGACCTTTTTTTATAATGTAACGTGAGAACAGAATTTTTGCACGGTGGTAAAACATAATTCCTGTACTCAAGTAGAGACACACACATCTTGAATGTTTAACGCTGGCCTTTGGTCTATGACTCAACAAGTGATTACGTAGGTGGTGACTAGTTCGTAGACAATCGACTTGGTTTACATATATTATTATCTATAACAGCCTTATTGTGTTCGCCTTCGGATATAAGCCTCCTCTACCTTTTCCCACGCATGTCGATTATTTTCCAACTGCATCCATCCTCCACCCGCTACCTGACTTTATATTATTATAATATCTAATATATAAAATTCTCTTGTCACAATGTTCGTTCCCTAACTCCTCCGAAACGGCTTTACCGATTCTTATGAAATTTTTTGTGCATATTCAGTAGGTCTGAGAATCGGTTACTATCTATTTTTCAAACCTCTAAGTGATCAGGGTTGCCCACACCAAAAAATTTTTTTTTATTTTTTGGGAATTTTTTTTCTATTTTATTTTACTATTGTGTGGCATCAAAATACATACAACCCTAAATTTTCACTTTTCTATCACCAACCCCTGCTTTTTAATAGACATTTTAATATTTTTGTCTCGCTCGATATCATCAATTATACATGGCCACGTATCAAACCGCGTGGCTGTAAACTCCAAAAAAAAATATTATCACTTGGTAAGTGATCCCCTCCACGTGTGTACCGGTGTCACCTCTCACCAGTACACAGCACGGAGTGGGGATGACAACGAATTCTATATCTCTCAAACATTATGCCTTTTGTCACTCCCTCTACATATAAATATATTCTCAAGCAACTTTATTATTTATTTATTAATAACTAATGTCATTGAATATAATTTATTATTAATCTATAATACAAATATGTGTCGGTAAGCGCATCACTCTACAACGCCAGGACCAATTTGGCCAATTTGAGAAAAATTCGAATAATCGCCGGGAAGCCCCTAAAAACAGCGCTTTTCTTTTTCCTATACAAACGTTCTCTAACTAAAATGTAGGGCCAATTTGAACTTTATTGCTATTTCATAAAGTTCATATTAAATTACAAGCTTTCACTGCTGTCTAAGCAATGTAGGTGTGTTCCTAACGCTAAAGAGTCAATTTTAACTTTATTACAGCTTCTCAAAGTTCAAATTAGATCATTCTTTCAAAAGTGGAACATTGGAACATTGAAATACTGGAATATTGGAATATTGGAATGTTGGAATATTGAAAATGGAAAATGGACAATGGAAAATGGAAAACGGAAAACGGAAAACGGAAAACGGAAAACGGAAAACGGAAAACGGAAAACGGAAAACGGAAAACGGAAAACGGAAAACGGAAAACGGAAAACGGAAAACGGAAAACGGAAAACGGAAAACGGAAAACGGAAAACGGAAAACGGAAAACGGAAAACGGAAAACGGAAAACGGAAACCGGAAACCAGAAACCTGACAGCAGAAACCAGTAACCAGTAACCAGAAACCAGAAACCAGAAACCAGAAACCAGAAACCAGAAACCAGAAACCAGAAACCAGAAACCAGAAACCAGTAAACCAGTTAACCAGTAAACCAGAAACCAGAAAACCAGAAGAAACCAGAAACCAGAACCAGAAACCAGGAAACCAGTAAACCAGGTAAACCAGTAAACCAGTTAACCAGTAAACCAGTAAACAGTAAACCAGTTAAACCAGTAAACCAGTAAACCAGTAAACCAGTAAACCAGTAGTAAACCAGTAACAGTAAACCAGTATAAACCAGTAAACCAGTTAAACCAGTTAAACCAGTAAACCAGGTAAACCAGTAAACCAGTTAAACCAGTAACCAGTTAAACCAGTAAACCGTAAACCAGTAACAGTAAACCAGTTAAACCAGTTAAACCAGTAAACCAGTAAACCAGTTAAACCAGTAAACAAGTAAACCAGTAACCAGTAAACCAGTGAACCCGTAAACCAGTAAACCAGTAACCAGTAAACCAGTAAAACCAGTAAACCAGTAAACCAGTAAACCGTAAACCAGTAAACCAGTAAACCAGTAAACCAGTTAACCAGTAAACCAGTAAACCAGTAAACAGTAAACCAGTAACCAGTAAACCAGTAACCAGTAAACCAGAAACCAGTAAACCAGTAGTAAACCAGTAACAGTAAACCAGTATAAACCAGTAAACCAGTAACCATTAAACCAGTAAACAGTAAACCAGGAAACCAGTAAACCAGTAAACCAGTAACAGTAAACCAGTATAAACCAGTAAACCAGTATACCAGTAAACCAGTAAACCAGTAAACAGTTAAACCAGTAACCAGTAAACCAGTTAAACCAGTTAAACCAGTAACCAGTAAACCAGTGAACCAGTAAACCAGTAAACAGTAAACCATAAACCAGTAAACCAGTAAACCAGTAAACCAGTTAAACCAGTAACCAGTAAACCAAGTAAACCAGTAACCAGTAACCAGAAACCAGTAAACAGTAAACCAGTAAACCAGTAAACCAGTAAACAGTAACCAGTAAACCAGTAAACCAGTTAACCAGTAAACCGTAAACCAGTAAACCAGTAAACAGTAACCAGTAAACCAGTAACCAGTAAACCAGTTAACCAGTAACCAGTAAACCAGTAAACCAGTAACCAGTAAACCATTAAACCAGTAACCAGTAAACCAGTAAACCAGTATACCAGTAAACCAGTGTAAACCAGTAAACCAGAAACCAGTAACCAGTAAACCATTAAACCAGTAACCAGTAAACCAGTAAACCATAAACCAGTAAACCAGTAAACCAGTAAACCATAAACCAGTAAACCATTAACCAGTAAACCAGTAAACCAGTAAACCAGAAACCAGTAAACCAGTAGTAAACCAGTAAACAGTAAACCAGTTAACCAGTAAACCAGTAAACCAGTTAAACCAGTAAACCAGTATACCAGTAAACCAGTGAACCAGTAAACCAGAAACCAGTAAACAGTAAAACAGTAAAACAGTAACCAGTAAACCAGGTAAACCAGTAAACCAGTTAAACCAGTAAACCAGGTAAACCAGTAACAGTAAACCAGTATAAACCAGTAAACCAGTAAACAAGTAAACCAGTAAACCAGTAAACCAGTAAACCAGTAAACCAGTAAACAGTAAACCAGTAAACCAGTTAAACCAGTTAAACCAGTAAACCAGATAAACCAGTAACCAGTAAACCAGGTAAACCAGTAAACCAGTAGTAAACCAGTAACCAGTTAAACCAGTAAACCAGTAAACCAGTAACCAGTAAACAGTAACCAGTAAACCAGTTAAACCAGTAAACCAGTAAACCAGTAAACCAGTAAACCAGTTAACCAGTAACCAGTAACCAGTAAACCAGTAAACCAGTAAACCAGTAAACCAGTAAACCAGTAAACCAGTAAACCAGTAAACCAGAAACCAGAAACAAACAAAAGTTCATATTAAATAACAAGCTTTCACTGCTGTCTAAGCAATGTAGGTGCGTTCGTAACGCTAAAGAGTCAATTTGCACTTTATTACAGCTGCACAACGTTCAAATTCAATTATTCTATCAAAACGGTGTGCGTATGCGCGTCGGAAGATCGCCGCGAGCCGAAATTAAAACGAATGAAATAATAACATAAATAGTCACAAAATGTAATAGCCAAAGATCCACCATACTGATTTTCAATTTGGTCGGCTTCGCGGTATTATTTCTTTTGTTTTAGTTTCGGCGCGCGACATAAAATGCATTCGTTTTCACGTCAATACATCGGTCGAGCACAATCCGCGTTACCATCTAGCGGACTTGATAGACTACATTCTGTCAAAAAGATTTGGAATGTGACAGTTATTTGTTCCTAATAAAATAATAATAGTAAATATAATTTATGTACTATAATTATAACTTTGGCCACTCTTCTGGAACCCACTAATATTTAAATATTAGTTATTAGATGAACATATATAGAGCTGAACCCCACACACCGCCCTATCACCAGAGTGACGGTTCAGTCCAGATTTTTTTGCGCTGGCTATAAAATAGATAAGAACAAAAAACTGCCACATTCCAATTTTTTTGACAGAACGAAGTCTGTCGGGTCAGCTAGTATCTATATATATTCTTCTTAAAGTGCCTCTCCCTTACTGGAGGTTGGCCGTCAGTTCTGCGAATTTCTGCCTATTTTGAGCCACACGGAACAGTTGCTCCACGTTGGTGATACCAGTCCACTCCCTTATGTTCCGTAGCCAGGATTTTTTTCGGCGTCCAACACGTCTTTTTCCTTCAACTTTGCCCATCATTATAAGTTGAAGCAGGTGATATCTATAGTGCCGAAACATGTGGCCAAGATATACATATACATATATACTCCCGGACACATCTATCGGCCCACCACTCAGTGTTTAAAGTTTCGACGGTGTCTAGTTAAAAATAAATGTTAGGTGGAGCAATAAGTTTTAATGCAGTTTTGAAGCAGATTTATTGGTCAACCCTTATGTATGTTTATTTTTTATTTATTTTGTAATTTCGAATTGATTTGGCCGGCAGAAGTTTTACAACTTGGTCGACAATTTCAGGCAGAGTATCCATATTTTTTGGTTAAAACTGGCTCTAAGTTTAGATTTGCCTTTTTATGGAACCAATAATCGGACACATCAAAAAAAAAATCCAACTTGTACGAAATAAAAAAAGTTTTCTCTATTCCTGGGTCGTTGAAACCAATGAACAGACTCGAATTTTCGTTTTTTTTTTTCATGATCCTGAATTCAAAATTAAAAAATATATATATATATAGGTTGACCAAGAAATCAGCTTTGAAACTGCATTAAAACTTATTGCTGCACCTAACACTTATTTTTAGCTAGGTTCCGTTAAAACTTTTAAACACTAGGTGGGCCGATAGATGTGTCCGCGAGTGTATATGAATCTTATTAATGCAGTAAGAACACCAGCAAGAGCGCTCATCAGCCGCGTACACGAAAGCTTCTCGACAGAATCTACAATTGAATAAGAGACCAAAAAATATTCCAAGCAACAAACAACCAGTCACATTGTCCCGATATTTTAAACAGTCGCAGGGCAGTGACTCCTGGCTGCGCAGCTCACGTGTCCCCGGCGGGAGGTGAGAACGTCATTGTTGCTCCGATTGTAAATCGTTCAGGATCCTTTGTTCCGCGCGTCAGTTACAGATGTTAAGAGATAAATCGCCAGTGGTGGGAGGTGTGGGGGGAAGGGGGCCCTTGTGACATGTTTATAGTATAAGTGTATCGACACGGGTACATTGTAATATAATGATTTGTAGGGACAGGTCGTTGTGTCGCAGTGTAACACCTCACAACAATCTCCGCTAGATTCTCTCGCACACCTCTCGTACTATCGCTAAAGTTATATCAGAATAACCTATCAAAATAATGCGACGACTACAATAAAGAAAATTATAGCTATCCCAAGTATATTTGATCGTCATCATCAACCGTGAAGCACCGCAGGACGTAAGCTTCCTTTAAAAATCTCCATAACAGAAAGTCGGATAGTACATACAAATTCTTCGACCACTTATACACTGAAATGTATTGTTGAGTATTAATCAAAACATTAGAATATCATTAAAATAAAATATTATAATAAAATAAAAAAGCCTTTATTCACCGACCATAATAAAGATTAACTTACACTAATAATGTAATTTTCTCAACTTAACACTATTGATTAACATCTCAAAAACAACATTAACAACCACTCTGTTGGTCAGGTTGTCCTTCGACATAGGCCTCCCCCAGTTTCTGCCACTTCTCTCTCTCGAGCGTACCTTCTCCATCCTTTTGGAAAGTCGTCCTCCCATCTTTTGATTTGACGTCCTCGTTGTCTTTTACCATTTCTGGGATACCATTCTATCACGTCCTTCGTCCATTTGCCTTTGTTATTTCTAATTATATGTCCAGTACAGTTCCATTTCAGTTTTCTTATAGCTTGTAATCTATAAATCTATTACTAATTAATAAAGCATATATCCATTGCAATATGACCAGAAGGGTCTGCGACAGTATTTTTGTCTACGAGCAAATATCCTGTGATATTTTAAATATTCTCCGAAAAGCAGACAACATTCCTTAGCACCGATACATTACTCCGAAATATCTTTGAACATTGAACGCACTCCCCGGGGGGTAGTTACCGAAAATAGGAAGCTGTATTTTACGTCACTAAGAGGTCCATATCCCGCCGGCACTAACCTGTAGATAGAAGAAGCATTTCGCGATGTTATATTCAAAAAAGGTAACAGTTGTGTTTAATTATAAAAGCTTAACTGACTTGGAAGTATAGCTTGTGTAAGGTTTCTTTGACATGAATATATTTCTTATAGCTTCATTTAATAGCCTCAGGTATGGATAATACTTAAATATTATTTAGCTTAAAGGAATATAGATATTAAGGTCTAAACGTCAAATCAGAAAGGTGTAAATAGAGCTGAAACTTTACTGATGATATATCTATAACAGTCACAGCTTCTGATCGCTTGCTGTGTAATAAAGACGTCCTCGGTTCGATTCTCAGGCTATTAGAAGTGAAGTTTGAATGTTGGATAAGTGTTCAAACGTGTCACTTAATATCGTGTGAAATTGGTGAAAATTGTTTAAATAAAACGAGTCTTGTTCTCACATCTGTAATTGTAAGTACAGCTGTCTTTGAATCGAAACGTTGTTAATTGTAATCATTAAATAATAAGTTATTTTCCTGAAAACTGGCAGTAATTTCACGTATACGGATATACGAGTATTTGATATATTACAGGGTAATAATCGGAGACTAATGTAAAGCGTCAACTTCGACAGCGACTCCCTAATGCACAATACGGGAACACGTAATCACCATCACACCTCGGATTCACCTTCTAGTTTGAATGTTAGAGAACTCTGCACCCTGTTCGTACGGCGCAAGGTTCAAATCTGATCACTATGCGATACTAATACTCGCTTCCATATTCACCATGCGGTCTTCTTAGCTATAATTGATATAATTCCGCTGATCCTACAAGCGGCTTGTGTAAAGTACTCGCATCTCATTTGTAACACTGCGTCAGTAATACAAGATTTAATCTTATTGAAATCTTAATTATAGTAAAACGAAAACAAAGTACTCATGATAATTATCGAGTCGACGAGTGATTTCGTTTCCCGATATAACATAACACTAATTCGCCGATAAACACCAAACTACTCACTACATACATGATACCAATAAAAGCGAAAGCACCGAAGAGGTGTTCAAGGCTTAAAGGGACTATAGTTCCCAAGCTCTCCTCGCTCACTCTGTGAATGAACAGTTCCTTGTTCCACTTCTCTATAAGCCCGTTCTCTGTAACGCTGCGTATTATTCTATTGAACCTCTCGAGCATCGGAAACCATTTTCTAGCCAACAGCACAACGCCGTATTTGTATAGATTATCACTTTCCGGGAAACAATATATAATCCTCGTGCCTTTGCCTAATATCTGATTCTGATACTCGGCCTGTCTCCTAGACGAGACCACGGCGAAATTCCTATCGGATACCGCGCGTTTTATCCCTTCGGAGAATGTTGTCGAGTTATATTTGAGATACAAATAAGACTTAGAGGAGCTGTTCTCGAAATAGTGCCGGTAAATCTCTCTGCCGCCGATCGATAGCCCCGATCTTATGAGATCTGATTCGCTGCTTATCTGCTTTTCGAATCGGGGATGCATTAAGAAAGTGCGAAGTAACGCCTCGTAAGATATACCCAGGTTGTAACTGAAATAAACCCAACTAAATATTAGTATTCTGAACGTCGCACTCTTCGGTTTGAACGATGTGGTCCAACCTAACATCATGTTGAACGTCACTAAAATCGATCTAATCGGAGAAACATATCTCCTGTTTTCGATGGTATAAAGAAGATGGAATATCATTCCCATTGTAATCAAAATGAGTAGCGTCGCGATCCACGTCGGCCATTGGAATATTATGATCAAGTTGTCCCACGTGGCAGCCCGCTCCGCTCTCCGCACGCACCAGGTCATCTCGTCCTGCGTGTAGCTGACCGTTGGATGAAACCATATGCGCAGCCTCTTCGTCACTTCTACATTACCTATCACCAGATCAATCGTACCGTTTCTCAGCGAGCTGTACGCTCCAGTTACAGTGCCATTCCTGTCTATAATCCCCCAATCTTCTTCCCTCTCCGACATAAAAATGTAGAGGCTCATATTGGTGAATTCTGCTATTATTTTCACCAAGTTAACTTCTGCTCCTTCGTCGAATTGGTAAATATTTGCATATTTTGATATTCTCCTCGTTGGTTGCATTACGTACGGCTCGGCTACTACCGCCTGAATCATCAGCGGGCAGCCTTTCAAATCGAGGGGGAACATTTCCCTCTGTTTTTCAACTTCTTCAAAATAATTATCCTTACACCGATCTAAAACGTAAACGGAATCACACTTGCCGCCGCAGTTTCTATCTGTGTAAGGAGTCCAAGTGTAAGAAACGACAACCTCCTGTAGCGTATCGTGTATCAATATAATGCTTTTCAGCAGTCTAAAACTGTGAAGTTCGTTGATGAAGTCCATTGCTATCTTCTCGCCGTGTTCTCCTGGACGCAGTTGATAAAAAACTACTGTCTTTGCGAGCGGATTCCAAGTTGGTAAGCCGTGTAGCTGAAATATATTTCTGATCAACTCCGACTTGTCTTCTAAAATTAACATATAATTTTTCGCTCTCTCTCGGAAATGTGAAGCGTTCGCATGAGGGTAGGTGGAGTCCTTGACCATGACGGAGTATTTAGCTCCGGCGTGTATGGTCTGCAACAATACTCTTTGCGTGGTTGAGGTGTAGGAGTTGATGTTGATCACGACGATGCTGCCGCTTAGAGCTTTTTCGTTCACGAAATATTTCGCGGACAATTTTAAAACGCACTCAGCGGTTTTTGATGTTTGACTGAAACTCTCGGTGGTCATTAGTAGTGAATTTTCAGCGAACGTCGCAAGAACAAAAGTGGAGAGGAATAAGTAACGAAGCGAATTTACCGCACTCGTCATTATGAGCTTCGGCACACGAACGTACTGCTGTAGTTAAGTTGAGCTCCGCGTTACTTTTTACCTTCCCTGTATAAGTTACGTGCGGGATTATTAACCTTTCCTTTTTTCAGTACAGTTTCTAAATTGTTTTAATTTTTATACAATTAACGGGCAACTCGGAGTCGTATTCAACTACTGGTGGCGGGTTCACACGAAGTGGCAATAGTTAGAATGTTTAGACGAAATCAAATTACACGTGTTAGAAAAGTAATTTGAAGTTCTTTCTTTATAAACGATGTTTGCCCGGAACGGTTTATCGCTATGAGACATGTTTTTAAAATGAAACCCTTAACATTTTATTAATTTAAATGAATAACCACGTGTTCATACATACGGCAATGGTTTCGATCCATATCTTTAGTTGGCGTGTCTTAAATTTTACTGTGTTTCAAAGCTTTAATTACAGTGTACGCTTATCTGTACCCTATTTTCCGAATAACCTACGTATGTTTATGTTTGCTTCATACGCAAATACATTGACAAAATTTTTAATTAATGGTTGTCAAAAAAAATAGTAGTTTTTGGTCCAATCATGTGGTAAAGACTATTGAGACACGAGTGTGATTTACAAAAAAACTGAAACGTCGAATAGTAGACTAATTTAGCCAGAAATCCATTTCCTTGCGCGTACGTCGATACCTAACATAATAATAAGTTAAATATACACTGAACTTTAATTTAACAATAGCTTATTTCAATCACGGCGATAAAAACAAAAAAATAAAGCTTCAAAGTAAACAAGCATACTTGTTTTAATTAATGAAATAACGAATTTCTTTATGCGATACCTGTAATATTAAATGTCTCAAAAAATGGTTCAAAGTTGTTAACATCTGAAACGATTTGTCATTTGAAATCACAGAGGCTGACATTTTAAAAGTAAATGCTTCAATAATCTGAGCGATTATTTTTGAATTTCTATCAAGAAGCTGAACTTTAACAAATCGTCCTGAACCGTAATCACAATGATTACTGAAAATGATGAATGGTTACTGAAATCAAAAAGGGTCAATTTGTATACAGTATATTTTAATAAATTATTAGCTTCGGAATTTTTTCCGTGTTGGAGTCAAGTTAAACTGTTCCCACTGGCACTTAACTTCCAGCTCTAATAGGTATGGAAGAGAGAATAATTCTAAGGATAGGATGGCAGATTCTTCTGCGATTGTTATCAGCACTTAAATAATAATAATGAAATATAACCATGACACTAACAAGTCGGCTATTGAGGTTCTTATTTATTTATTTATTTAAAACTTTGTTTGCACACAAACAAATATTGTACAAAAAGGCGGACTTAATGCCCTAGGGCATTCTCTCCCAGTCAACCTCGCCAGTGGAGAAATTCAGTGGTAGGTGAGAGTAAAAGAGACGTTTTGTTTTAAAAAAAAAAGATATATACATATAAGTACATACATAATTAATATATACATAACATGCATAAGAATTACTGTTCTATATCCAAGTAAAACCGCCTCACCATTCTCTTAAAGACTTTTTTGTTTGGAGCCCTTCTAATATCGTCGGGCAAGGAGTTCCAGAGTTCTTAATCCTAACATAATTAAATCCAGCCAAATGGAAAGAAACGAAAAAAAAATTTTGGACGGTTGTACTATTTTTTGAATCTCCCTGATTCACAGGTTCATTCAGATCGTAACAGCATTGTCTTCAAGCAGATATTCATGTACCAGCTAGAGTATTTTCGGCGACCACGCTTCACCATCATCAGTCTTTCCACAAGTTAAAAACGAGTATAGTACCATCTTAGACAAAGCTTTAAGATTTTAAAAAAATTGAAAAAATCCTTAACGTGTAAACTGATTTGTTTACATGTATAATAACAAATGTTCTTCGTCAACGTCAAACGTTTACACAAGAGCGGCTGCAAGAGCTTGTTGCACTCTTCATTATTTCGGATGTTACAGATTTTGTGTTAGAATTTCACATAACCTTAATTATATATTGTTATATCACTAAGTCGAAACAGATACGACGTAAGCGATGCCTTTGCCCGTAACAATACGGAGGATTTTTACACTGCATTAGTCGTATTGAGAAACAGGTAATAACATCTCTTTACATCACTGTTATAACTAGCTTGAAACCATATAATTACACAGTGCTTATATTACTCGTATTTATAACAGTTCCCGTCGTTGCTTTTTTTCCTCGTTCTCTACAATTATAACTTCTTCTGGCATTAGAACTCCTAGATTCCATTTAGCTCTTCGTTTAATTCATTATAAGCAAACCTGGTTTTTTAATTTATACAGTGATACCATATAGATTCTGTTTTCTTTTGTTATTTTACTTTTAGTCTCTATCACCTGATCGCATCAGAGTAAAAGGGACTGATGCGTTGGCTTAAATACTCCGTAACGCTTGTAACTTTTAAACCGAGAGAGCGACATTGATACTCTTTCAGGATAAAATGAAGTACAGAATAAGGAGACGAGAAATTCGAAGTAAAAAGTCTACAACTCTTCCAGTTAAGGAGATGTGAAAGGTCAAAGTTAGCACTGTGGAAGTTCTCAAGGAAAATCACTGAAGATGGCCTTTGTGTCCAAAGCATGAAAATTAACCACAAGTCCATTTCGGCATATACTAATTTTATAAGGTTATAGAGACCCCGGATAATAAGACGACTGTTGACTATTGAGTCTTTTGCACAATTCGCATTTAACGATATTTCTAAATTAATTTATACATAAATTGATTAGTACAAATAAAAAGCCCATAAACTACCATAAGCATAATAAATGTTATATAGAAATAAAACTAATTTTCAGTTTACATAATATTATTTTATTTGAAAAACTGATCGCTTTACATATACATACATAAACAGAACGTTGTATGAACGAGGGTACCTGTACAATCTGTGATGTGATATAAATAAAAACATTTACTAAACGCTCCGTACATTTTCTGCAGGCGATAAACAATCAAAAGCCAATGTGCATATAACTTAGTATACACTGCACCACATTGCGCTCGTCACTTCCTGTTATCCATCTCGATAGTCCATTAATATCGCTTCTTTTCTTATTACATTCCCACTGTTAGGACACGTGACCATTTACTCATCACACTCGTTTCCGGGCATATAACGTCACCCAAAACACTTAAAAGTTTACACACAACATGCATTTGTTGTGAATTTTTAAATTAATGTTATATTGTAATATAGAAGTATGAAATCGCAAACACAAGAAAACAAACATTACATTATAAAACTTGCATATTTAAATAAATTAATCAAGCATCAACTTATTTTATGTTCAGTTTAACACTCGACCTCTATTTAACATAGTGTTTTGACTATACTCTTACTCTCATATGTTGGTAGCTGAACACAGTAATGCAAGTCAGGTGAGTTCGGAAACATCATCTGTGACCCGGGACTCGAACGAGGTATCTCAGTGATAAGCTTAGTCAGTGTCACATAAGCAGTTAGACCTTAGCAAAGTGCAGATGAAGTTCGACGCCGCCCTGCCCGCCCGCAGAGAATGTACGCGCGACATATAACGTACAATGGCGTTGGTTCCGGTATAAACAATTACACATTAACCATTATGTATTAACACTAAAATTGACAGACAAACAAACCTCCGACTCTAATGCTTTGTGCTGCAAAACGAGTGTGGTGTGGCGTCACCGCGGCGCGCACCACTTACATTACCATACCGTTACGATTTAACTATATACAATAAATGCAACTCGGAATACCTACAACCTGTGCTTTATAACAATCTATATAAATATGACTTTCCATCTTAATTTTAAAGCTAGTACAAGAATTTATTTTATTTATTCGGAAAGAGGAAAACGGGACGGCGGATGTGGTATCTAGTGGTACAAATGTAAGCAGTCGAAGGGGCGACGGCATGCAACGGAACTCTGCGCCCCTCCCAAACGGGACTTCGCGTTGAGTAACAGCGGTCCTATAACCTTGCGGTACTCCAAATATTTTTTTTTTGTATAATTTTTTATCAGTTTTCGTTTTATTATTTGATTTGTCAAATTTTGATATTATTTTAAAATTATTCATAGATCTGTAATGGATTATAGTTAATTCTATATTATTATAATTATTTACAAGAAAACGCGAAATCTCGGAATAGAGTTCCGGGAGGTTCCGTCGGATATAGTTTTGTCGATTAGGCCTCTAGACAGTAAATAGGAAAAACTCGAAAGCTAAAGGGGCAAATATTGAGCAATGAGTGGGGATGGGGTATGGGGGGATGGGGATGAAATGTGACGTTATTACTCTCCGCACCGTATCTACAAGCCCGCAGCCCAGTAATGGTCCTACTACACGAACACTTGCCTACCCCAAGCGTTTGATACCTTAACATCGAGCATCGGCTGCACTCCCTATCACCTAACCACCACGCATCAGCTAAACGGTAAAAATATTTTGTATAAGATCTATTTTATATAGGAAAGAGAAACATTTTAACGCGTAAAGTTACAATAGTCTTTAATTGAACGATATGCTTTATTTTCAGTGCTGGCAGCTCCAAATGTTTACGACATTCCTCATTTACAAATGTTAGCTCTTATAATACTTCGATATCATCCAAAGCAAGTAGATTTGTCTCGGGGGGAATCTCAGGAATAATAAGAAGTATGAAATCATCAAAATTCTGAACACTTAGATAATGTAAATGCAATGATGTTATTGAGATAGTTTAAAGATGAAAGTCTATATCCAGAGCAGCGATTAGCCTTAAATATATTGCAATTCCAAGTTCATGTTCATCTGAGAGACTTAATGCTTAGTAGAACATCCACTAAGATTTACGTATGTTCCGGTCGTGTTACTATTTACATTTCAAAACCCTCGCGTTTCAGTCGGTTAACTAATTTCACGGCTCTTATACTTGCCATAACATTTGTAGGTTACTCTTTAAAGTTTAAGGATTAATAAGTGCTGACTGGTGATGATTAATACGTTTTAAAACATCCATACGACACCAACACTCAAGTAGTGTAATCCACCATTTGTAATAAATTAACAATAGTAAATGAAATATTCTTGATAATTTTGACCAAGAAATCAAATATAACATTCAAATCCATTTCCCCTTCACGGTGATATGTCCCACGTTAATTTAATGGTTCAATTTCGATTTAGTATTAATAATCGATTCGTTATATCATTAATTGCTGATTGTTCTAAATTACTATCCCACGAAATCATCTTTTGTTTACACTAACACCAAATAAATCAACTGAATTGAATCTAAGCGACTGACCAGTTGAAGTTTTAAAGTTCACATCAGCTACAATTTAGATAAAGAAAGAAGGGAAAATAATCATAAAATTACTGAGTACATAAACGATGTTAAATCAAATAACTAACACAATTTTTAAACACAAATAAGACCATAAATTTAACTTATACTTAATAAATATAACTTCACTTGCAGTTCCGTCATAAACACGATAGTATAGTTTACGTCTCCCCAGGTGCAGTTGGTGTTAGCGGGAGTACCACAGTTACGCACTAATGTCACAAAACGTAAATACAGACAGGAATCCAGTTCATCGTCACCGTCTACACGTACCACTCCTTGATGCCGTCGCGCTTGACGGGGTGGGCGGGTAGCGGGGTGGGCGTGGGCGCGGGCGCTGCGCTGCGGCTCAGCGGCAGCGGCTGCAGGTTGCGCGCCGCACCGCCCGCGCTGCCCGCGCTTTGGTAACTTGAATGCGCTTGCTGAAAAGTCAAATTGTAACAATTTAAATATTATTTCACTTACATCATTCGATGAGATTAAGACAATTACGTGATGGTAAATGATACTCCTACTCGCAACAATACGGCGCTAGTTAATATGATATACACTAAACCAAATTTGTCTCTGATAATGTTCAGCGCTGGCTCGACGTTTTTCGACTCCAGCTCATCGGATATTTCGACGCGGATCGCAGCATCCGCGGACTAATTACTAATAATCTAAACAAAAAAAAAATACTACTGTTCTTACTACTAAGAGTGTAATAATCCGGGGGCAGATTTTAATTTTTTGTTTGCCTGGATCTTTGTGTGTACCGCATTGTGCTACTAACCATGTGGTTACTAGCACAATGCGGTCGCATCGTTACCCGACAAACTTTAAGTTATTTTATTTTTTAAGTTATGAAATAACAAACGGTAGTGTGTAAACATTACTGTATTTCGATTTGAAGGAATTACTGGGATAACAAGACTTAACGAATAAAAAAAATTGGTTATCTTCAACGATATCGCAGGTATCGCCGTGAGCAGTACCTGATTGCCGAGCAAGGCCGCGCTGGCGCCCTGCTGGTAGTTCTTGTCCTCCGTCACCTTATACGAGGGGTCGATCTTGAACACGAAGTACTTGAGCACGATGATGACAATCAATATGATCGCGATGAGCACGGACGCCACTATGCCTGGAACAAGCGTTCATATAGATTAGCGATAAACAAACCCTCCACTAAGCCATAATTTTTCTAAAGGTAATTTCAACAGCAAAACTTAATTAATGTTTAGTTTGAAGTCATCTCTGAAGTTTTCTCCTTTTTCACTTCCTTCTCGATTTAAGTTGGGTGGTTTACTAATATGTATTTTACTTTCTTTGACGTCTTTTCTCCATTATATCTATAGTACCTTCGCAGTCACATCACACATCGCATAAATCTACCCTTTCCCTATTTTTACATCGGACTACTGTAGTGTTAACAACCACTTTTCATAGTCTATATAATAAAAATGAATTGCTGTTCGTTAGTCTCGCTAAAACTCGAGAACGGATGGACCGATTTGGCTAAATGTGGTCTTGAATATTCGTGGAAGTCCAGGGAAGGTTAGTAAGGTGAGAAAATATGGAAAAAGTGCCTGGAATATGGTAAAAACAACAATTTCTCTTTTTCATTGAGGTGACCAGATTTTTAGATAGGCAAAGCGGGACAACTCTGAAGGAATAATAATATCGTAATTTTTTTTTAGTTTTGACATAAGTACAGTTTATAAATATTTTTTTTATATAAGTGAATTTGTTTGTGTAGATTGTAGTAATTTTGTAAAATATTGTAAAAATCTTCACAAGAATTTGATAAATTAGTTTGATTGACTTGAAATATTTGCAAAATTTTATTCGTATATTACTTTCTAAAATTTCTTTCGAGGTTAAGGTGGGCGATACACGTTTTGTCATCAATATAAAATATGAAGACTACGAGTATTTTAAGCTAAGTTTAAGAAAATTTATGCATTTATGAAATATTTAAATAAATTACTTACTTTATTTTTCTATGGTAAGAAACAGATTTGTAATATTTATTTGTTTAATTATCTTGCTAGCACGCAGTAGGGATACAAGTGTATCATTTGAGAGACAAATACAATGTAACTGGGTAGCAAAAGCAATATGTTACGCAAAACAATGATTTTCATAAATTTAAAATTTTACTTAATTCTAAAAGTCGGGACTTTTGAAAAACGTCGCGTGACGCGGGATTAATAGTAAAAAAATCAGGACTGTCCCGCTAAAAGCGAGATGTCTGGTCTCCTTACTTTAGATACATAAAACGTCAAAAATTTGAAGTTCGTCCCGTCATTTAGACACCAAATACAATTTAAAAGAATATTTTTGATTTTGACATTTGACATTGACAACCAACAATTTCTGATGCAACTATAATATTTTACGAACTTTAGCGGGAATCTGGGCGTAAAGGTCGCGTTGTCTCGGTTGAATTTTTTTTTAGTGCATAATGCAGTTGAATGTTCAATGTGAGTGTATCATGCAGTAAATTAGTGTGTTCGTGTGCAGCGATTGTAGAATTCAAGCAGGAACACGACTTTCCTAAGTTCAGATTGGTTCAAAATAGTAGTTAAGTCTTAACTTTACTTTGTTGATCTTTTGTGATAGTGACACTATTTACCGCTGAGTGCGCGAGAACTTTCCCTACTTTGATTATCTACAATTTATAATGCCAAGATAAGATGTCCTGACTTAGGTCAATCAACGAGTGCATTTAAATATAATAGAAAAACCAAATTAATAACGGGCATTTTTTGTGTTTACGAATTATTTTTTTCTGGCTAAATTTTCATCACATTCTTTACTAAAGTTGAAACAGTCTCGAATTATCAATAAGCGTTTTTTTTATTGATTTTGAAGCGGAACGAAGTTTGCTGGGTCAGCTAGTATTAATATAAAAACCGTTAGAAATTTATAGAATGTTCTTTACGAATCAAAGAGAAAAGCGAGTCAATTTTTTTTTCAACGGCACGAGTTCTTTGAGTTTTTTAACTACAGTGGCCTAATACCGGTTCTAATTCAGTAAACGTAATTAAAAAGAGAAACTAACTAAATACGTAATGAAAGAGAATGTTTTAACCTACCAACAATGGTAGCGAAGAACTCCGACTCCGGTGGGACAACCCTACTGTCCGTGGTTTTCGGATGATACCATTTAGTGGTGATCTCGTGTTCATAGCCGTTGTAGTCCGGATGTACCCGGCCTGGCAGTCTGTCCCTTTCGCTCCCGACTTCATACACAGGCGTGCGTAACTCTATTTCGTTCTCTCGCCGGTCCTCGTACTCCGGTATGCGGTGCTGGTCGTCCTCTGTAGTGCGCGTGGTCTCCGGCGTCTGGCGTCCGGTCATGGTCGGAGTGAAGTGGCCCGGGTGAGTGTGCTCTGGAAACAGTTGGGGAATTATTAGTGACAGCAAGTCTTCAGTAGTCATTAGTGATGCCGTAGCTACTGGTTGGTCTTTGTCTTCTGTTGTGACGGTGTACTCACCACCAATGGGTGTAGTGTTGGTGTTGGTGTCGGGCGCGGTGGAGCGCGCCGTGGGGCGCGCGGTGGGCGCGTGCATGTTGTCGTGGTCGCGAGGCGTGGCGCGCGCGGGGGGCGTGTGCGCACGCGTCACCTCGCCGCCGCCCGCCGTCGAGCCCGTCAGCGACTTGTGCGCATGCTCCGTAGACACTATCGACGCGGGTGACGTCAAGCTGTGCGTACTGCTGGCGCCCGTTCTAAACATAACATTTTTTTAATCATCATCAACCGTTAACGTCTACGGCTAGACATATGCCTTTTTTTATTTTTTATAGTACTAAGCGACGAGACGAGCAAGACGTTCACCTGATGGTAAGTGATACGCTTGCCCATGACAACGTGGTGCTAGTTAAGATGGTACACACTGCACCACATTGCACTCGTCGCTGGAGACATAAGTTGTTAAGTCTCGTTACCCCAGTAATTACACTAGCTACAGCGCCCTTCAAACCGGAACACAGTAATGTTTGCACACTACTATTGGCGGTTGCAATAGGAGCTGCGGTGGTACCCAGACGGTCTCCGGCAACAGAGACCTACCACCTGCTCCAATAGTCGTCCAACATGACATTTTTTAAGTAAATAACTACGTAAGTGGTGTGCTCTGGTTCGGTAATGTCTTCGGCACTGGATCCCGATCCCTCAATACAGTCTTCATCATCGCAAGGTTTCATCAGCTTGCCACTTTGGTCGCCCTGTACACATATACCATAGAACCACATTTACCAGCGTGGTGAATAAATGGCCTTGACTGCGTGAGAGAAGCAAAAGGCTTTGTAGTAAACATTAAAGTGGCTGTGTTCATATATAAGTAGAAAGCGCTTATTCTGAATATTCGATTTTGTCAGGTAATTGAATGGCACGCAGAATAATACCGGATTTCCAGTGAAGCTGAAGAAAAACTACTGCAGCGTTTGAAATGGACCGTTGTCTGGTTCAAAGTAGTATCTAACTGCAGTGGTCTTATAGATGATAATTATGATGATGATATAATTACATTTTTTTATTTAGCGAATCACTTACCACTTAGCTTAAAGGCACCTCATGATGATAATGATCACTTACCAGGAGAACATCTCTCTGGTGTCGTTGCCTCATAGAATATAAAAAATCATTGGGATCGCACCTTGTGCAGCTTGAGGGGCGGGCGGCGCGTGGCGGGGACGTACACAGGCGTGATAAGGTCGTCACCAGATCCCGCGTCAGGCAGCACGCAGGCGTCTTCGTCGTCGTCTCTGCAGCCGGACCCAGCGCCAGAGTACACCAGCTCGTCCAGCGCGCCTCCGCCGTAGCCGGATGGTGGCGTCTACACAAAAGCGGTACAACAAAGGTATAGCGATATGGATAAACATGTTCAATATACACGATATTCTTACAAACGTGTTATATCGGAAATCTTTAATCATTATTATAAATCACTGCCTTCGTGGCACAGTAGCTAACGGGAAGTACCTGAATCGAATCCAAAGCCACGAATTATAGTGTTTGGTGTTGGTGTCGGGCGCGGTGGAGCGCGCCGTGGGGCGGGCGGTGGGCGCGTGCATGTTGTCGTGGTCGCGAGGCGTGGCGCGCGCGGGGGGCGTGTGCGCACGCGTCACCTCGCCGCCGCCCGCCGTCGAGCCCGTCAGCGACTTGTGCGCATGCTCCGTAGACACTACCGACGCTGGTGACGTCAAGCTGTGCGTACTGCTGGCGCCCGTTCTAAACATAACATTTTTTAATCATCATCATCAACCGTTAAACGTCTACGGCTCGACATATGCCTTTTTTTATTTTTTATAGTACTAAGCGACGAGACGAGCAAGACGTTCACCTGATGGTAAGTGATACGCTTGCCCATGACAACGTGGTGCTAGTTAAGATGGTACACACTGCACCACATTGCACTCGTCGCCGGAGACATAAGTTGTTAAGTCTCGTTACCCCAGTAATTACACTAGCTACAGCGCCCTTCAAACCGGAACACAGTAATGTTTGCACACTACTATTTGGCGGTTGCAATAGTCACTGCGGTGGTACCCAGACGGTCTCCGGCAACAGAGACCTACCACCTGCTCCAATAGTCGTCCAACATGACATATTTTTAAGTAAATAACTACATATCTGGTGCCAGCTTTGCAGTTTATGTTTTGGTCACCCGTGAATTATTTAGTGTTACTCGAACAAACTAAGACTTACGTGGTAGTGGTGTGCTCTGGTTCGGTAATGTCTTCGGCACTGGATCCCGATCCCTCGATACAGTCTTCATCATCGCAAGGTTTCATCAGCTTGCCACTTTGGTCGCCCTGTACACATATACCATAGAACCACATTTACCAGCGTGGTGAATAAATGGCCTTGACTGCGTGAGAGAAGCAAAAGGCTTTGTAGTAAACATTAAAGTGGCTGTGTTCATATATAAGTAGAAAGCGCTTATTCTGAATATTCGATTTTGTCAGGTAATTGAATGGCACGCAGAATAATACCGGATTTCCAGTGAAGCTGAAGAAAAACTACTGCAGCGTTTGAAATGGACCGTTGTCTGGTTCAAAGTAGTATCTAACTGCAGTGGTCTTATAGATGATAATTATGATGATGATATAATTATAATTTTTTATTTAGCGTATCACATACCACTTAGTTTAAAGGCACCTCATGATGATAATGATGATCACTTACCAGGAGAACGTCTCTCTGATGTCGTTGCCTCATAGAATAAAAAAAATCGTTGGAATCGCACCTTGTGCAGCTTGAGGGGCGGGCGGCGCGTGGCGGGGACGTACACAGGCGTGATGAGGTCGTCACCAGAGCCCGCGTCAGGCAGCACGCAGGCGTCCTCGTCGTCGTCTCTGCAGCCGGACCCCGCGCCGGAGTACACCAGCTCATCCAGCGCGCCCCCGCCGTAGCCCGATGGCGGCGTCTACACAAAAGCGGTACAACAAAGGTATAGCGACATGGATAAACATGTTCAATATACACTATATTCTTACAAACGTGTTATATCGGAAATCTTCAATCATCTTTAATCATTGTTATAAATCACTGTCTTCGTGGCACAGTAGCAAACGGGAAGTACCTGAATCGAATCCAAAGCCACGAATTATAGTGTTTGGTGTGAAAACTTTTCGATGCCTTGACGAAAAAACGTTACAAAAACTCCATTCTATTCACAGCTACTTTTCCCTCTTTATCTCCTTACACTCGCTATTTTAAACGTAGTGAAGCGATATAGAGAAAATGATATTCATACATTCGCACATGTTCGTATTTTTCCTGAATCTAATAATAAAAAATCTTAGACGGAACCAAGTTAGTACTTTATGCTTTAACCAATTATAATATATCCTATTATTTTAGTAAGGTATTAGATATATCTTCTTCATGTACCTCTCTCTGACACCGTCTCTCACTCCCTCGCACCAAGCATGGCAGATTTAATTATTATCGCGCAACCAACCTGCTGCATTCTATTGATGTCTCTGTCCAGAGGAGTATGAGCTCTCCTGACGTCTCCCCTTAATGTCACGGAGGGGTCCCCGGCGGCGGCTAGATCCAGCACCCTCACCCCGTTCACGACCAACCCCGCGATAACGCCGCTGAACGTCCTAGCACCACCAGCCCCTCCGCCTACTGTTATCGTTGACATGCTGTTGAATATCGTCGACTGTTGCCCGCCTGTAAGTAGTAAATATAATGTCAGATTTTCGTCACTTACGAGAATGAACTTTAACAAGAATAGCCAACTGAGAATCGCGAGAACCCAGCATTATTTTTAATCAATCCCATTTTAAAAATAACATACCCTTACTACACTGTTCTGTGAGCCCTTTAACATACTCCCTATGGCTTAACAGCTGATTTTAATAACTAACAAACGGCATTATAGACGTTTACCAGAACTTGTCCTTCGAGCCGGAAAGCATAGACAGCTAGGAAAAAATTTACAGTTTTATTAACTCTCACCTTGTGGATGTCGTATGTTGACAGCATAGTTGTCCAGTTGCAGCGCAGCTGTACTACCATTCCTGGTAAACCTCGCGACATGGTACGCGCCATCGTCAACGCGCGCCGCCTCGTCACCCAGCGGATGGTCACCACCGCCGACGTTGTACACCATGAAAAGATTGCCACGGATCTAAAAAACATAAGTCGGAATTAGGAAAGATTTTAGACGGTAATGAATTCTCAATCTAACTGAGAACTCTAAACATATTAAGCCTTAACAGAACGAACAGAGTTGCAGATGCAAAGTTACGTTTAAAAAATAATATAAACAAAAAGATACATTGTGCCGTCGTCAATGCGTTAGCACATCAAAAATATCTGGCGCTACTGGAGTTTAGTTCACCGAGTTATTAATAACATAAAAATTCAAACTCACAATCTCCATCTGCATGTAGTCCTGCGTGTTGGAGGATTCGATCCTGAGCAGCACCGCGTCTGGCTTGTTGGTGAGAAAGCCGAGCGCCACGCGGTCCGCCTCGGTGTCGGCGCGCGCGTGCGCAGCCAGCGTGTGCGCCAGCGCACCGCGCCCCGGACCGAACTCGTACGCTATCGACTCTGCGGCACACGAAAAAACGAGTTAATACAAGAATATCTTATAGCTATTATTCTAATTTAATTACAGCATCACAAAAAAAAATTTATATAGAAACTGCAAAAACATGTAAGTCGATAATTCTTTTCCGATGTTTTGATTTCACTGATCTAGCCCCACCATGAACACATATAATTACGACTAGCTCAATTAACTTTTAGTACATATAGCTTTATTTTATTTGTTTTTTCATTTTTCTTAGACTAGTGCTTAAATACTTATTATGGTTACCATACCAAGTCCCTAGATATTATAAGACCGAAGAATTTATAACATTAAAACTCACTTGATTTGGGGGAAACAACTAGCAATTCAGATTCTAGAATCTAAAGATGATCGTTGTTGGTTTAAAAACATTAAAGGTTGTTATAATAAAAGCGTATAAGTACCGTCGTAGCAGGTAGGGCCCGTGAAGGAGGTGAGGTCGCAATCGCAGACGTACGTGTTCCACTGCTGCACGCACACGCCCTTGTTCGCGCATGCGTTGTGCGTACATTTCGTTGGACCTGAAACGTTGCAAGATCAGAACCGTAAATTCAGGAAGAATGTATGAGCATTCTGTGTTATACCATCATATATAATACAACGGTATAATTACAATATTTATGTAAGGATAAATATATATTGTTGCAATTAATTATTGTTTTAAATAGACTTTCATTTCATATGTACCCACAACAGTTTGTAAGGCTGTTTATAAAAACAACTTAATTGTAGTCTCAGCACTTAACAAAAAAATTTAAACACTTGAATAAAAACCATTAGCAACTAAAAGTAAAATAATTAAGTGCCAAAATAGACGCTGTAAAAATCTCAAAGATGAAAAGTTTTTTTTTAATCTAAAGATTCTGACAAATTATTGTTTAAAATTCAGACCTACCTTCACATCCGGAGACTAAAGACGAGCTCGGCACAACAGCGTCCTCTATCAGCGAGGGCGATTCCCCTGGTAGATCCAGGCTGGACATGCAGCCTTCGAAGCCCTGCCGCGACAGCACACCCACTGGTAGCGCACTGTACATGTCTTTAGGCACTCCACCCACATACAGAACACTGTCCAGTTCCAGCATTAAATTTGAACCTGGAAAGAAGAAATATTTCTTTTATAAAAATAATCTTTACTGCCTCTGTGATTATGTTTCAAGGTCATGTTGTGAATTTTATTTGTAGGCAGGATTTTTCAAAACCACCTGGCTACCGTCTTCATATTATAAATCTGCCACTATGAAGCATTCATGTGTTCCAATATCGACATATGAGGGTCGAAGTATTCTGGAGGATTCTTTACCATTCATAGCCTATTTGTGCTTTATACAATAAAATGGCAGACAATTATAATTAATCTAAACATAACTTAGTGACCCAATCCAAGTAATAATGATAGTCGAACAGGTCTTACTTATTGATTACAATAATTTGGAAAATTCCTTTTAAGTTTATGTTTAAATTAAATATTTTCTTTTATCAAGTTTAAGTGCTAGTGTCAGGAAAGTTGTTTCATCATTCTACAACTATAATTAGACGTAGTAGTAGAAATGTAATTAGTATTGTGCGCACTGCAATCGCTGCAACTTACTCGTGGTGTGCATTTCCAAGTCATCGTCAACTTGCAGCGTGTGTATCTTCGGCGTCGGTCTGCGAATGGACACGGTGTGCCATCGGTTGTCGTTCAGGAAATTCTTTAACTTGTCCTTCATGGTGACCACTCCGTCGCCCAGGTTGAACACGCAATGTATGTGCCCATTGACCAGCTCCACCGCTATAAAGTCCTGTTTCTTGCCACCGTTGTAGAACAGTAGACCGTCCATCTCGGTGGTCCGGAAGTAGAAGTCCAGGTACGTGTTCGCGTACGCCTTCAGTAACGGCAGACCGACATAAGTGTGTTTGGATTTGAACGTTACGGATTTGTAAACGTTCAGGGAGTCTGGCTTCAGGAATTTTCCATTAAATATGACATTGGACGTGTCGTATATATTATTATTCTCGTCTGAGCTCCCGATTCCTAGTGTTTTTGCCATATCTATGTATTTAATGCCATTAAAAACGAACTTCTGTAGATATCCGACGAAATTAGGCAAGGTGGACGTCATCTGGATCTCCTCTTCGGGGTGAAACAGCCCGCCCAAGTGTAAAGTAGATATTTCCAAAGTGGACGCTTTGCCTAGAATAGTTTCAGCTGCAAAACAGACCAAATTAAACGATAGTATATTTCACACAATAACATACATTTAATCACAACATTGACTTTTAAATAAACATAACTTAGCAAAGAAAACTCTGAACAGTCTCCTCGATAGCAACATCTCATTCATTTATTTATATTACACTGATTTAGCGAGGAAGTATTTTACAATAGAGCTAAGCCTGAAAGACAGTCAGCTAGCCTCAACAGCGCATTTACACTTTAAAAACATTGACTTAGCCAATTAACAACATTTACTCGTACCTTCAAAACAATATAGCGTATTATTTTCCATATTTTTTGCAACACCATTCGTTAACAAATCGTGTACACGAGTAACTAATTTATTGATGTATTGTTAGAAATTAGTTTAATATTTACCCAAAATAGCATAGAATTTACAAACCAAAGGAAGAGTACTGAAAGGTTTCATAAAAATATTTTTAATGAATTTGTTATCATATTTCGGATTATTGTGGCCTTCATTAAATTCAGCTCTTGAAGCATTATATGGGATCAGAGGCCTGGTCTCATAACAGAAGACCAACCACACTGAACAAGTAACTCGTTAGAGGATATCATAAATCCATGAAAGCAGTTGGTACATATCAGTTTCCTTGTGACTTTTTCCTTCAGCAGAGGCACAAACTCCGTGGGAATCGAAACCGCGTCTTCAACTATCACAACTTCGAACTTTATTATAACTAAACGCTCTTCCCCTTCCTTTGTTTGTTAATATTATTGAGGGATAGACTCTCAATCTGCTCTCTGGTTCATGTATTTTTTAAGATTAAATATCAAAATCGCAAATAGTCAACAGAGTATGTGGCTATCCCTTTTATACATTCACGAAGGTAATCTACAAGAAGAGGGAAAGGATATAATAGAAAAGCAGTCTACAAATGAAAGGTGAAGTTACGAAGTGCCGGCTAGAAACGAAACGGAAACAAGCGACTAAACTACGACTAAACGAACAACTGTCGTTTATATATATACATACGTATATTTATGTTTATATATAAATTTTTAATTGACACATTACTACATTTTAACAATTAATTGTTAAATATACTTAATACTACAGTTAGTTTCGCTTTGGGTTATATTTTCATGAATTATGTTAAAAATTTCTCGTCGCGCTAATTTGTTGTTTATCTATAACTTTTAATAACTTAATCGAGAGATTATACATGTTTGTATACGATGGTAGTATGTACACATAGTATATAAGTAAATAAATATTTACAGTTCAGAAATAACTTAAAAAAATCGTTACAGATACATAACTGGTGGAAGGTCTCTGCGAACGTCCAGATACCATCGCATGTTTCTTGTAACAAAAAGTAATTTTTAAATATTACCGTGTTCCGGTTTGAAAGGTTTGTAGCTAGTAAAATTACTGGGGTAACGAGACAATATTTTTTATGTCAAGACGACGAGCGCAAAGTGGTGTAGTATATTATCTTAATTAGCGCTACATTGTTATTGGTGAACGTTTAACTTACCATCAATTGAACGTCCAGCTCGTCCTGACGCTTAGTCGGATAAAAAAAATTCTTACTAATCTATTCTGACGCGTTTGATATTACATCATAGTAGACTTTGACGTCAAAACAATGTTACATGTGTTGCATTAACATAAAACTTCCTTATTTAAATTATGCATATTCTTTAAGAAAACTTTAAGGAAAATTCATAAAAATATAAATAAAAAACAACAAATAAAAATTTTGGTTAACAGCTATATATTATACAATATATTATATTTCTATTTTTAGTGAACTTGCAATCACTTCCAAACAACCCTTTTAATGTTATTATTACTTTGACCTTCCCTCGTAAAAAGACAAGACAGACAAAAGTCAAAGTCTATCCATCCGCCACTCTGTCTTAATTTACAATAACACATGTCTACAAAAACTGTTGTTCATGGAACATATCGGTTTCCTTTCCTACAGCGTTTGCGACTGACTTAAACTGAGCTTTTACGGATTTATAATCGAATGAATGAAGACGATCTCATAAACAACAAATTTAAAATGACATTGCAAAAGGCTTTTGTAAATTTATAGATTTTTAAGATTCCGGTTTATTAAGCGACCCAAAGCTCCACCATAACCAACCTTAATCCCTTCTACTCAAGGTCGAAAACAAAAGGTGTGTGCGGGTGCGTGCCCGTGCATACGTACATAACGTACCGCGCACGGCCGGGCCCTCGTCTACCTGCAGCTTCAGGTTGGACGCGCGCCGCGAGAAGCGCACCGTGTGCCACGCGTCGTCCGCCACGCCCGAGCCCGCCAGCAGGTTCTGTGAACCCGCACGAATGCGGGGGGAGTGCCTCATTAACTACTGTCCTTTAAAACTTATTTTTGTTCACCTGCTGGTAAATAGCACACTCGTAGCAATGTAGAATCAAAAAGCAATCAAATCAAAAACAAATTTAAAAGTGAATTACGCAAATATCTTTTAATGAAGCAGAAGGCTGTTCACTGAATAATGGTTGAATTTTAAAATTCAAATCTTGTTAATTTTTTTTTCCTGCAACCTATCATATCAGTACAGTGCTCTCTTGGGTGGCAGATTGGCAGGCGTATTTATAAATTTTTTATGTTATATATGAGTATGTAAGATGTAAAGCTTTAGTTATTTTCGTTACTTTTATTTTCTATACATATTTGTACTATATATACTTTTATTTTTTATACATATATATATAATTATATGATATAATTGATGGCGAACTCGCGCTACAAAGGGCACCAACAGAATACCAGCGCTGTGGCACTGGGTACTAGTGCCGCAGCTTTATGCTGAGTTGGGCCCTATTAGGGGGTGCAGTACTTACCTTAAGCTCTAATTCTATTTTATTTATTTTTTGTTCTGTAAATTTCCTGTATGTATGTACTTGTTCCCTAATAAATGGTTTCTTTCTTTTTAGACGCAAGATGTCGTGTCTCGTCCCAATAATGTCATTAGCTACAGCACCCTTCAAACTGAAACACAGTTGTATTTGTACACTGCTGTTTAGCTTCAAAAATAGACACTGCTGTGGTTACCTAGACGGTTGCTTGCAACAGAAATATTCATAGTCGAAAACTTGTCTATTGTTTGTAGATTATGATCAGTTTTTTATTTGACAACGTGATGTCACCGGGCTGTGTGAATAGATGTTAAAAGAGGATACCTTTTCCCTGTCTCCCAAGCGGACGCTGGCTCTGACTCTCCCGGCCGCGACCGCCAGCTCGATCCTGTCGGCGGAGTGCTCCGAGGCAGTGCGCAGCAGCAGCCCCGCCTTGCTGGTGCGGAACCGCAGCATCAGCTCCTCAGTCTGCGTTACGTGCTCCGCCCCCAGCGCAGCCGTCAGGTGCTGGCTGCCGTTCAGGTACAGAGTTGGAGACTCTGAAAAGTACAGGGAATTAAATTAATGAATGAACATTCTGTAAGAGTTGAAGAGAATTAACTGTTGCAAGTCTCTCGTGAAAACGACAAAGATGAATCTGACTCAGTCTGCTACGTACCTCTCCCACATGTAGGTCCACCATAGTTGGTAGAGGAGCAGTCGCACAAGGGTCTGTTCCAGCCCTCGACGCAGAGGCCGCCGTGCTGACACAGGGAGCCGACGCACTGCTTCATCAGCACGTGGCACGCCGGGCGAACTGACGCTGCCAATCAAAAATATTATTATAAACTAAGTAATTTATTAATTTCTTAATCAAACCAATATTCACCATATTAAAGAAGTGTCGCGATAAATATAATGTATTAATGAAGATGTACAAGTATTCAGTCGTTCTTACCGGAATCCTGTTGCCTGGCGTACGCCGTCAGATCCTGTGGTTTCCCGTTTAACACCAGGTCCCGAATGCAGCCAACGAAACCCTGTCTCAGAGCAGCCGTCCACAGAGCAGGCGGGGTCCTCGAGGCTGAATACTCTGAACCCAGACCCCCCACAAACAGCGGCCCGTCTAACTCCAGTTGGTTTGATTCACCTGAAATAAAATACAAGTAAGCATGTAGCAGCGGGCGTTATTTGGCTGATAATGATGATGATGTATCAGTATATCTATGTGACTACCTCTTTGTCTCTGTGTATTTGTGTAGTCGCAACAACTAGGAAAACTAACTTAAAAGTTTGCTGTCTTAACTAGATGATGGCGAGACTAGTAAAATTTACCGGGAGTCTTGAACTCGGCGTTGGCTCCGTCGACGGTCACCCGGCCGTCCCTCCCGGTCCTCCTCAGCAGGAACTCGTGCCAGTGCGAGTCGTCCACCCGCCTCCGGGAGGCCCTCACCCTCACGCCCCCGGAGCCCAGGTCCACGTGCACGTAGATGTAGCCGTTCAGCATCTCGACGGCGAACAAGTCCGCCTGCAATTAATGTAACACCACACATACTGGATGCGAATTATTTTCACATCAGCTTAAGTTCTAGAGTAGTAGTGATAGTAAAATACTATTAACTTAAAATTCTTTTCTTTTTTGTCCATTTAGCAGTTTAAGAATATATATCTATTTATTTTTATATCTTAGTATACGTATGTCAATACTATATTTCTACACATCCATTTAAAACGCGGTAGCCACAAAACGGCTTAACCGATTCAATTTTGCTTTTACTTAATCATTTCAAAGATTACTTGGCCTGATGTATTCTTAGCTATAAATCAATAAGTTTGGTTTGAGGACACATTTTTACTCTAGTCGAATAAGTTTATAATTTTTAGCTAGTTATTCTTGGGTCATATAAAAAAACATGCAATATAACTTTCTACGGATATTTAAACGTCCAATTTAACCTTTAAATAAAGTAAGTTAAACAAGGAAATAATTCAAGTGACACTAAGTTTGATTATCACGTGAGTTATACAAAGATAAATAACAAATATATATAAAATATTCATTCGTTTCATCTTCAGCGCCTTTCAAAAAGAGAAATATACACACAGGTAATAATTTCTAGCTACATCTAATTTCTATATTATTTTCATAATAATAGACGAAAACACTAAAGTCTGTTTTGAGAGGTTTAACACATATTTTCACTGATCACACCAGACGACAAATAACAACTAAAAGATAAGCTCTAACTTTGAGTAACAAAAAAGTAGCATCAACTAATGCATAGATAGATTAAAATAGGAATATACTATGTTACTAATTATTTAAAAAAATTACTTTTTGTTTACAAGCTTCATGCTTTATAATAAAAATCTAAACAATGGCTCGTGTGTACTAATTTCTATAAATCTAAGTTAAGTCCGTCCAAACAGCGTCAGTTAAAGCATTTATTGTAACATCTAAGTGATTTCTACGTTATATTGATATATAAATAGATATCGGTGATGCGAATTTGTGTAGGTAATAATAAAGCCTTCTAAAAGAAGCTAGACTGATCCAGAAGTCGCCTTCCGACTTTAACCGTCCGCCGCTTCTATTGGACTATTGTGCTGGGTTCAATGTGTCGTCAGTCTGTGCGAAGGTTCTACGGTGCACATCGATACATATAAACACATAACACTGGACACTTCAAAGTGGGTGAAACTTTATAAGGTACCATACACAAATTCCCCTACGTCTGTGAATCACGATTCTCTTGAACAGTAAATATCTCCCTCACCTTTGCCTACCATGCAGGGCGAACTGTGGGTGCTTCTTGTAAACGAAATTCATGTATCATCAATGTGAAATTTCTTCATCTGTTCAATCACAAAAAATCCACCCACAGCTGTACTACAAATAGAAGATTGCCTTTATTTCTTTTGACTAATTAAAGAATCTTATTGACATCATTTAAATTACCATATTTATTGTATAAGGTCGATAGATGACTCTAGATATCATTTACTATAGACGGATCTAAGATTCCCTTTATAGGCCTAGAACTAGTTGCTACAAAAACTCTTCTATAAGTTAGTTTTCATTTATGGAAAGGAAACATTCCATCAAAATGAATCCAATAAACAGAAATTGGGAAAAGCGACTTAAGCATCTTTGATTTTTTATCTACAATGGAAAAAAAAATTGTTTACAATTTCACTGGATAATAAGTGACGAGTTCAACACTCTATTTCTCAAATCTAGACAGTAGTGCTGTATGGCGGAGGTGACAGTTCATCTTCTCAAGAAATGACTAAGAGGTTGTAAAAAACCAACAAATCAAAATGACCTCCTTGTAGTGAGTTAACATATTTAAAGATAAATATAAAAAGTGAAACAATGTTAGTGAGATTCATTAGCTATGTGTTAAGGCAATCCTCTATTCATTATGAGTAACGTTTTACCGATGAGCATGAAGACGGCGGCGGTGCCGCTTTAACAGAAATGATCATGGCCTTCCTCTGAATGGTTCCGGTTCAACCCCAAAAGCTTCACCCCTTACCGTGCAACCTACCCTTGGTGGCTTCGCGCCCATGTTGAACAGTATCAGACCGTTCGGTTCGTTCGTCCTGAACTTGAACGATATCATGCCGGTCTTCACCGCCTCCCATTTAGGTAATATCTGAAAAATTTTAGGAAGTAGTTTTAATCTAAATTTTTCTATTAATTTATTCAACACTAGCTGTTACCCGCGACTTCGTCCGCGCGGTATTTAAGTAGACTGTTAAAAAAAAACAAATATTATTACATTTTTGATAGGTTTTAATTTTTTTCGTGGGAATCTATTTTTATTTTTCAAAAATAAAAGTAGTGTAAATTATTTTTAATTACATCAGCTATCTGCCAATGAAAGTCGCGTCAAAATTGGTCCAGCCGTTTCAGAGATTAGTCAGAACAAACAGACAGACAGACGAATTTTTGTCTGTCTGTCTGTTTGTTCCGGCTAAATTTGTAAGAAACGTGAATGTTGTTGAAAGAAATGTTTTTTACGTATGTACCGTGTATGCATCCAAATGCAAATACATGCAAATACTTTAATATAAAAACAGACGCTTCATTTTTATTCAGTTGTATGGATAAAATTTTGTAAAAGTATTAGTGCCATTTAACACAAAATATATATGCACTTTTCAAAATATTTCTTTGTTCTTACTATATGATATTAATTTAATAAATAACTAGATGATTTTATTTTTGGCTATTCAAAAATATTTTTCAGCTAGTTTATTCTCATACGAAACAAGTCAACGTCCTTTATATTATTACTTCGGACCTGAACCGTAATTGTGTTATGTTCCATTGAAACTACAAACGAAAGCCATAAAATATTAACAGTTGCGTGTTATGAGAAATCCGTTGCTCGAAAAAACCAATCGATGATTAATATACAATAAGCCAAGGCGGACGTACAATTACAATCGTATTACAGCTCCGGTCGGAATACGGAGAATTAAAATCATTAAGCCAATTACAAGTCGAGGCGACCTTGGCGGGTCGCTGCGGGTCCTTCGCCAAGTTATTACCGGCTCCGAGATCAATGCTTCGATAAAAATATTCCCAGAACCGTACACAACGGAAAGCACACACAAAGTAACTGCGGATATGAAACTTTAACGAACCCCTCAACAGCACCATTCCGACGCGGTTTACGGCAACTCTTTATTGCTCAGTAAAATTTTAAGTCGATTGTCTCTTGGATTTAATGCCATATTTTATATGCCTTCATTAATAAATTCTACTTTTAGAAAGTCGATTAAATATCGCATGCTGCTGTTTCATGCCTTCATATTGTTTTCGAATAACACGAATTGCAGAAGTAATAAAACGGAAGCGAATACAGGTCGCAGCTCTAGAGCTGCGTGTGACGTTTATCGGTCAATTTCAATGGATTGAAAATTACTTATTCACGTTGATTTATCGATTTAACTTATATTACTATTTCAATACTGAGTTACATTTTGAAATAAAAATTATATATCGCTTTTTGAATATATTTTACGTGAGTTATCGTAACATATGTCTAGCTATTGACTTGTAATAAGATGAATACTACTGTACAAGTGGCATCTGACGATGAGTTAATATACGACAGAGGAAGGCGAAACTGACATTTAAAATATTTACACAAGTCAATTGAAAGAGATAACATTCTCGAAACAAACACTATGAGAATTCAATACAACAGAATGTTAATGCTTCCACGCTACAAGGAAATGGTTCATTTAAAATTATACGCGAACGCTTAAAATTTTCAGTTAAATCGCTTCCGACAACCACCCTTTGGTGGCTCGTAAGCAATTTTCAAATTACTGATTCAATTTCAAAATTATACACTTTCAGTTAGGTAATTACAGGTAGACAACGTTCACGCTACAAATTTGAAGTACAGCGGTGGTAAGTGAATAAAAACATTACTTGTAAAAGTAATCGGAGAAAAATAAGTTGTATTTAATTATAAGGGAACAAAAATCAATGAAATACTTTGGTATTTTATAGGAGAGCCTAAAGAAGTATGTTCTAGTAAATAAATAATAAAAAAGGTTTAAGTAACGGAAGTGGTGCCTTTTTTATAAACATTCAGGTATGAAATATTTGTGTTTACTTTCATCTGTGTTGTCATACAATACTTTAACTTGACATACTTACCAATTTTAGCTTAAACTAATCCGACATTAGTCGAGGAATCGATTGTGTTAAGTATTAATGGAAACAATATGTTAAAGGTTAAAACGATTTACGCTAAGGTGGAGCATGTACTCTTATTTAATATGCCGTAAGGTTAACATGACCTTAGGATTATTTGAAACGTAAAGAACTGAGCAGTAAATCTAACTACTGACTTACTTTAAGTAATTCGATTCCATGGCCATAAGTTAAAGAGTCAGTGGCAGGGTTTCATCGAAACAGCTTGTATAACTTTTCCATGTTTTAAATCAGCTGTTATCATAACAGCGTTGTTGTGTACTAGCTTAACATACGAGGGCTAGTGCATTCTATCATCTTCAGTCTTATTATCACTTAACACGATGTGAAATTGGGGTGTCAGCTCATTGTAGAAAAACATCTGATAAAAGATTTTTTTCTTCGATGAGCGGGACGTTCACCTGATGGTAAGTGATACGCTTGCCCATAACGCGGCGCTGATTAAGATGGTATACACTGCACCACATTGCGCTCGTCGCCTTGAGACATATGTTAAGTCTTATTTCACTAACTTACAGCGCCGTTCAAACTGGAACACAGTAACGTTTGCACAATACTGATTGACCGCTGCAATAGTCGGTATCCAGCAATAGAGACTTGCCACCAGTAAACATATACAACGATAACAAAATGGTGGTAGTTAGGATGGTATACACTGCGCCACATTGCGCTCGTCGCCTTGAGACATATGTTAAGTCTTATTTCACTAACTTACAGCGCCCTTCAAACTGGATCACAGTAACGTTTGCACAATACTGATTTACCGCTGCAATAGTCAGTATCCGGCAATAGAGACCTGCCACCAATAAATATACTCCCGGACACATCTATCGGCCCACCACCCAGTGTTTAATCTAAATATCTAAAATAAATGTTAGGTGGAGCAATAAGTTTTAATGCAGTTTTGAAGCAGATTGATTGTCCAACCCTTATGTATGTTTTTTTTTTAATTTTTTTTGTAATTTCGAATTGATTTGGCCGGCAGAAGTTTTACAACTTGGGCGACAATTTCAGGCAGAGTATCCATATTTTTTGGTCAAAACTGGCTCTGAGTTTAGATTTGCCTTTTTATGGAACCAATAATCGGACACATCAAAAAAAAATCCAACTTGTGCGAAATAAAAAAGTTTTCTCCATTCCTGGGTCGTTGAAAACAATGAACAGACTCGAATTTTCGTTTTTTTTTTTCATAATCCTGAATTCAAAATAAAAAAAAAACATACATAAAGGTTAACCAAAAATTCAGCTTTAAAACTGCATTAAAACTTATTGCTCCACCTAACATTTATTTTTAGCTAGGCACCGTTCAAACTTTTAAACACTACGTGGGCCGACAGATGTGTCCGGGGTGTATATACAACGATAACAAAATGGTGGTAGTTAGGATGATATACACTGCATCACATTTTCTTTGATGCTTTGAAACATAAGATTAAGTCTTGTTACTCAAACCGAAAGTTTTAAGTAAAAAGTGATTATACCAATTCTCGTAACGCTTATGGATATTTGAAAATTTTTGAGCCGAAGAATGATTTATTAGACGTTAAAAAGACTTTTTGGTCTGCTTGTGAGCGAGTGGCGAACATCATAAATTCAAATTATATTTCAAACGAGCGCGTTCGTGACCTCGTCCGAACCAATTTGCGGGTGTTTAAGAAAATTTTACAAAATCTCTGGCTGTAAGTAACGTCTCAACGATCTCATTCGTAGAATAGCGAAATATAATTTCTGTATAATACTTATTTTCGCTGTAGCTAGTGTAATTACTGGAGTAACGAGAATTAACATCTTATGTCTCACGGCGACGAGCGCAATGTGGTGCAGTGTGTACCATCTTAACTAGCACCACGTTGTGATGGGCAAGCGTATCACTTACCATCAGGTGAACGTCTTGCTCGTCTCGTCGCAAAGTAGTATTTAAAAAAAAAAAAAAAAAAGAAACGAAAACATCTAAAATATAAATATCTTTTACTGACTGCAAGTATTTATTGCTGAAGATCATTCAGACGGGTACTAACACAGCATCTACATCTTCCGCCAAACAGTAGAGTGAAGACTTTCAGTTTGAGTAAAAGGACTTAGTCTTATGTCTTAAGGCATAAAAATAATGTGATGCAGTGTATACCATCCTAACTAGCGTTACATTGTTATGCAGAATTTTTAAAATAATAACACTGTAACGTATTATTCATAAAGCTATTATTTTTGAAATAAGGATTTAGGCTATAAAAATATGTAAAATGAAATGTAAAAAGAAGTAGGTCGTACTGAAGGATTAATTCACTCCTGTCTTAAAAATGTATTTAAAGGAGTGAATAGTTTTTTCCTAGATTGCTGCTTTTATCATTTTTGTATCATAATTAACATTACCACGAGTTATCATCAGACAGGATTATGGTAGTGTTAGTTTATACTCTTAGTTATTTGTTATGACACTGTTACCAGGTACAGTGTAAGGTGTCATTAGGTGGTAGGTCTCTATTGCCGGAGACCGTCTGGGTGGGTACCACCGCAGCTCCTATTGCAACCGACAAATAGTATTGTGCGAACATTACTGTGTTCCGGTTTGAAGGGCGCTGTAGCTAGTGTAATTACTGGGGTAACGAGACTCAACACCTTATGTCTCAAGGCGACGAGCGCAATGTGGTGCAGTGTGTACCATCTTAACTAGCACCACGTTGTCATGGGCAAGCGTATCACTTACCATCAGGTGAACGTATTGCTCGTCTCGTCGCAAAGTAGTATTAAAAAAAAAAACCTTATAGATTTATGTGAGAGAGGTTAAAATAATCCCTTTAATGATTAACGCCGTTTATTCTTCGCGTGTATACTTCTTAAATCCGTTTTATTTCAGTAAAAAGCCGTCGGTACGTCGTTAGAGTTAAAACATTGGAGCGCCCTCGACGCGGAGTGGACTAGTCGATTGTGGGGCACAAATCCAATAACTGTCGTCCAATCTAATCACGCCGGAGCCACTCCGGATATTCGATGAAATTCTAGGGTCGGATAAAGCGTCCAGTAACCGGGACGTTACAGGCGAAAGCTCCTCGAAAGCTCCGGCTGGCGGAGCGTCTCATTTTTTTTATACATTTGCGGAACAATTGTCGCCGCGGCCATTTTCACACAATTTGCATTCGCTTCACTTGTATCTATCGAAGTAACCGAATCATTCAAACAAACTACCCGTCGACTTTTGTTTTTTATTCAACGCGATGGTACGAGCAAGACGTTCACCTGATGGTAAGTGATACGCTTGCCAATAACATTTTACAATGTTAGTTAAGATAGTACACACTGCACCACATTGCGCTCGTCGCCTTGAGACATAAGGTGTTAAGTCTCGTTATCCCAGTAACATCACTAGCTTACAGCGCTATTCAAACCCGAACACAGTAATGTCTGCACACTACTGTTTGACCTAGAAGGTCTCCGGCAATAAAGACCTACATCTGAAATTTCCTACAGCATCAAAATTTTCAATACTTTACATTAATGTCTAGACCATAATCCTCATCATTATTAAGTGTCATCATTAAATTTAAGTTGTGCGGTCAGTTGGAGAAAACTTTTACGGTCCTTCATACTTAGTTTGGAGTCATTACACTGTGCCCACTCTCTTAAGTTATTCAACCACTTTTTTCGTAAAACGAGTTTTTCGATACAAAACAGACATTATTCTCGTTACAACAACATCCATATAAATCTGCGTATATTTAATTTGCTAAAATTTTAGATCGATAACAACTGTTCGTATTCTAGCACATGTTCTGTCGACTCGCAATTGACCAGTCTGATCTCGGTCTTAATACATTCACGATTATTTCTGGATGATTAAAGGTTAATTTATATAAAATCATACCAAATGCGCGTCCCTCGTGCTGAAGGTGACCGGGTCCGCGGAGTCGGTCGCGGTGCAGGCGTACTCCAGCCGACCTGTCACCGTGATCAGCTTGCTGCCGGTGCGCGCCAGGTCGATCAGGTTTAGCCGCAAAGTGTCCGCAGAGAATTCCACCTGATCCAACAACGTAAATGTAAACATCACATTGTCACAACTTCTATTATATACTTCTATTCTACACTTCCGGACACATCTATCGGCCCACCTAGTGTTTAAAAGTTTTAACGGTGCCTAGCTAAAAATAAATGTTAGGTGGAGCAAGCTTTAACGCAACGCTGTGTTAAAGCTGATTTTTTTTCGTCAACCTTTATGTATGTTTTTTTTGAATTCAGGATTATGAAAAAAAAACGAAAATTCGAGTCTGTTCATTGTTTTCAACGACCCAGGAATGGTGAAAACTTTTTTATTACGCACAAGTTGGATTGTTTCTTTGATGTGTCCGATTATTGGTTCCATAAATAGGCAAATTTAAACTTAGAGCCAGTTTTGACCAAAAAATATGGATACTCTGACTGAAATTGTCGCCCAAGTTGTATAACTTCTGCCGGCGAAATCAATTCCAAATTACAAAGAAAAAAATAAAAAAAAGGGGTTGACCAATAAATCAGCTTCAAAACTGCATTAAAACTTATTGTTCCACCTAACATTTATTTTTAACTAGACACCGTCGAAACTTTAGACACTGGGTGGTGGGCTGATAGATGTGTCCGGGAGTATATTTCACTTGTGATGCGGAAATAAGTGCACACCTTTTTGAGGCAGCCGATGAAATTGGTGTGGACCCTGGCTCCGGGCAACGCGCGCGCGTTCAGGGAACCGCCGACGTGGGCCCTGGAGCTGGCCAGCATCGTGAACGAGCCGGCGACGTGCGAGTGCTCAGAGTACACGTCGTCCACCACCGCCGACACCTGAAGAACAACCGCCAACTTAAATAGATATATGTCTGTGATATTGCAGATTGATACCAGCTCAACCGTTATTGAACTAGCAAGAGACAGAGCTAAAAGAAGATAGAGATAGTTTATACGAGTTAATAGAAAATAAATTAGTTAGACATAAGTTTTTCAAATATTGTATATATGGACACTAGTTAACAATATAAATAAGATTATTTGTAATGATACATAATAAGAAAGTATTAGTAGTAAATTATGTAAATAGTAGGATGAAAAGGCCCTGAAAAATAATTAAAAAATAGAAACCTTTATTGATTTATTTTTTGTATTGAAGAAGTAACTCGATCGCTAGTTCTAGTTACACTACAATAACTCGATTAATCTGTTTGAAGATTATCAAGCCGTTTCTAGTTCCAATCGGATAAATTATATCAATTCGATTTTAATATTAATCAAAGTGTCATGTATGGATGCACATAATTAATTTAGTTTCGTTATAACTACGAAACAGCAAAAGTTACCCCACCTCAAGCACAATATAACAGTTTCCACGGTTTACTTAAGCTCCGATCATAAAACCTATTTACGTCTCGGATAACACTGAAACTTTCCGGCGTAACTTTCATAAACGCTTCGCTTTGAGGCGATGTTTAATGAAATTTGTTCTTTCGGGATATTTTAAAATATATGCTGGATAAACGGAAAACGACGGCGGTTTGCTGAGGTAAGCTTTAAAACGTATATCATATTTTTATATCTCTATATCAATATTAAAGTAATAACTTTTAAGCCTTTTCAGGCAAATGCATGTATGAAGTTTGATTTAGACAGGTTTAAGTTAATATAAAAAATTTAGGAAACATAATATTTACGTAAAGATATGTAATCTTTTATCTTTTAAATATATTCATTCTGTCAGTCTACATTATTAAACTTTAACATATATTCAAAGAAAATCCTCTTCTACTTTTTTCACTAATCAAAAATACTTTAACTGTTGTTAGGTTTCTTTTCAGACTGTATATCTACATACCATTAAAAAAATACCAATTTCTGCTAGCAAGCAGTAACACGCAAACATTACTGTGTTGTGATATATAAACGCTTTAATGGAATTATTCATATACTTCTTAAGGTGAGATGCGCGATGCGATGATGTTTAAACATCCTTACTAGCACTCTTATGTTACAGAAGAGTTCATAGCTTAACATTAAGTAAAAGTCCTGATCCTTAACCAGCTTAATAACAGTGATGCTACAAAATTAAACTTTATTATGATATTGTTAAATTCACATCATGAAATAATTCAAAGCACTCGTAGCCAGCTGTGCGGCCCACATGTTTATCCTGAAAACTTATTTCATTACACCGCCATGAGGAGAGGGCCTTATGAAATTTGTTTTGGACGATATAACTCGTAAAGTGTGCCGGGGGAGTAAGGTCCAAGGAGCCGGGGGCCCGCGGACCTCTCCGCCGCAGATGTTCCAGAGTGCGGCTTTACGGCGCCGGTAATACATTGCAAGCATACAAAATAAAGAGGGCGCCCGCACAACCTGCGAGGACTTAAACGATCATCTCTTACAATAACGTTATTTAAGCATTTAACTTATTTTGTCATTAAGAAACTTATAAATCTATAATAAGATGTCTATGTCACTACTAACCCGATATTTAGTTACAGATTGTAATAAATCACTTTTTTTTATAGTACTGTGCGACGAGACGAGCAAGACGTTCACCTGTTGGTAAGTCTCACCAGGTGGTAGGTCTCTGTTGCCGGAGACCGTCTGGGTACCACCGCAGCTCCTATTGCAACCGCCAAATAGTAGTGTGCGAACATTACTGTGTTCCGGTTTTAAGCGCGCTGTAGCTAGTGTAATTACTGGGGTAACGAGACAACACCTTATGTCTTACGACGAGCGCAATGTGGTGCAGTGTGTACCATCTTAACTAGCACCACGTTATCATGGGTAAGGGTATCACTTACCATCAGGTGAACGTCTCGCTCGTCTCGTCGCAAAGTAGTATAAAAAAAAAGTGATACGCTTGCCCATGACAACGTGGCGCTAGTTAAGATGGTACACACTGCACCACATTGCGCTCGTCGCCTTGAGACATAAGGTGTTAAGTCTCGCTACCCCAGTAATTACACTAGCTACAGCGCCCTTCAAACCGGAACACAGTAATGTTTGCACACTACTATTTGGCGGTTGCAATAGGAGCTGCGGTGGTACCCACCCAGACGGTCTCCGGCAACAGAGACCTACCACCTGGTAAAGTAACTTAACACAGCATTTATAACGATTTATTAAACAGTTATTATTTTCAATAATACTAAATTCATATAATTCTAAAATCACAAACAGTATTAACTTCTGTATTTCAAGAATCAGTTTCCGTTATGACTGATTCAGTGGAAATAATATTTATGATCAAATTTATAAAAACACATATTATTCTTCTTCTAAGTCGTATTTCCTCATGACTGAGGGTCGTGGTCATCATGTTTTTTGAAACACACGACGACTCTCTTGGCAGTTATAATGGAGTGGTTTGCCATTGCCTTCTCCATTTCACATACTAGTCTGACCACTGATGGTCATGACATAGATATGCAGGTTTCCTCACGATGTTTTCCTTCACCGTCAAAGCACGTGGTGTTAGCTGGTGTTATACTAACTGCACATAAATTGAAAAATTCATTGGTGCAGGCCGGATTCGAACCCGGTACCTTCGCACTGGAAGGCCGGCGTCCAAACCACTAGGCTATCACGGCTTAAACACATATTATATACATGTAAAAAATAACAGTAAGAATTATTGACTAGCACATTTGTATAAAAACAAAATAAATCACTTCTTTTAATATCGATGTTACTAATAATAAATACCTATCGATATTTTATAGTTAAATCACTTCTATAATATAATAACTTAAATCTTAATTAAAACTATAAAATGAGATGCAGTAATGATATTAAACATACTGCACTCGTTGTCTTGAGACATGAGATGTTAAGTCTCGTTACCACAGTAATTTGATAGCAACTAACCTTCAAACTGGAACACAGTAACGTCTGCATACTACTGTTTATAGACAGTAAAATGTGCTGTTATGATACCTAGACTATCTCCGGCAGAAACCTACCACCGATAAACGTTTTAATATCACATGAAACAGTTTCTGTATGTATATACATATTTTATATAAATTAAAGGTTAATTAGTAATTAAGGTTAATTTTCAATTTGCATGTTACCCGTTTCCAAGTTAAACTAATTAATAACTTATGGAGACAGTTACGGATCGATTTTTTTTTTCAACACACAAAACACGCCAACTAATAGCTCTTTTTGTTAAGGTTGTTAGAGACCTGAACTTTTTGAAATACATACACAAAACTTTATGTGCAATTTACTATATACAAGTTAATTGTAAATGTTGTATATGTAGTGAACATTTAATTAAACTATCACTTACCCGACAAAAGCTCGTAAAAGGTGTAATCTGTGAAAAGAGAAAAGTGACATTAAATATATGACGTTAATTTTTAAGTTTAGGGTAGTAAGTAAACGGAACTATACATAAAAGTTAGGTTAATAGTTGTAACTAATGAAATGTGAAAGTAATGTTTTTTTTTGAATTATTTCATTAAGAGAATTATCTTTTGCAGTGCTCAGAAGGGAAAGTAGCTACAAAAGCTGTTTGTACATAGCTCGTACGAGCTGTAGGTTTTAAAGAGGCGTGGGTTCGAGTTTCCAGTGACGGTAAACAATATGAGGAAACCTATATGTTCCAAGAACAGCTTTTATAGACCACCGAACTCCACTTGACCAGAATGTTGGATAAATCGCCGCGATTGCTAGAGGAAGTTGCAAGTCCCAGTAGTGAGAACTTAAACAGATCTATATTCACGTAAAAGTCTTTTTTTGTTAAATTTTTTTAATTGTTAAAATTTTTCTGTTTGTAAAATGACGCTACTAAAAACGCTACGCAGACTGCCATGCATACAGTAGCGAGTTTCTATTTATTTATCCGCCGCATTTAAACAAGAACGATTCGGGGACTTAAATGCCAATACATTGTTGTTCGCGTGATTAACTCATCTGCAATTCAAATTTATTCCGATAGAGAGCGCTGAATAAAAGCGCGGCCGGTTCCGTTTGATACCGTAAATGCAAATCAAAATGGAGCCGAGGTTTCAATAACACTCTGTAGCCGTGATGCCCTTTCCGAATGTCAAGGTTTTTAAATATTTTGATACGAATGTACCTGCTTAGTGAATAGCTATCTGTCTCTAGAGCTAAACGCTTACATGTAAGCTACGAACCGGTTAGGTAAGCTACACGTAAATCTCATTGTTCAAAGACTTATAGTTATAAAACAATATAAAACTGTACTTGTGGTAGATAAAAATAAAAAACTGACTACTGCTCATACGAGATGGTGAACGCTTGTCTCTCAAATTAAGTCATCAAAACATTTTGTATAAGAAACCGTTCCGTTTTGAAAATAAAATCTTTACTTGATATATTATATGTGGGATTAAGGCACCAAAAGAAACACGTATGACGTTACAGTTAATATTATATTACTTTAAAACATCTTTAAATCATCTCTACTTCTAAAACACAAATCTTTAACTTATTCATTTCATACGTTTGTCCTATATGCTATAGTAATATTATTCGTTATTACAATTATAGGTTGAAAACTCGTTTTCACATTTATCAATTATGTACTCTTACTAGTTTTTACATCACCGCGGAATGCGACTGCTTCTAACATAAATATGTTTGTTTTACTACAGCTCATCTATTATTTTAAGCTTTAATGTTTCTGGTAATGAAATTGGGAGTTTACCATTTTAAAAACTTGTAACAGTAAGCAGAAAGGGTACTTTGATAGATATTTATACTGGTGCCGCGTTCAGTAGCTCGTATGAGTAGTGATGTTGAATAAATAATACATATCTTGGAAACTACCGTCTGGCGGCGGCTGCTGTAAATAAATTATTAGCCGCGCTGTTCACTTCAGTATTTCAGTGCCGCAGCCCTTGGTAATGTATTTAACAATACGTTTTAATCAATATTATAAACTAGAGGACTGATGGCTGGACGCTTTTACCGGAAACCTTGAATAAGGCGTTCATTTGTCTCAGACTAATCTTGTATAGCAGACGGAAATAAGATAGTGGTAGTAAACTTCCGATTTACTTGAAGGGTGCTATTGTTAAAGTAATTACTATAGTAACTAAAATATATAACCATAATAAAATAAACAATAAAAGTATTAATGCACAGCGCAATGTTGTCCAAAGAAAAATCTTACTCTACCCAACTAATCCTTATAAATCTGTCTATCCCTTATCAACAAGTAGTATCGTGTTTATCATATACTGCGACTTTCCAATTTAACTAAACTTTTTATCATGAAAACCTCATGACTACAAGTATAAAATTACAGGTATAAAATGATTGCTTACAACAGAAGGGTATTAATAAATATACATTTAATGTGAATCCTGAGTCCACTTTGAAGCCTTCCGAATGTTAACGATATTACCATTCCATTTGAATGGAAATCAGTAAGCGTTTCCCTTGTAAATGTTATAAAGGTTTCCTTTAAGCAGAAACGTTATATAATTTCATTCGAAAATTTACTTTCTGTATTCGGTTGTTAATAATATATACATTTAATTAGTACAAAGATATAAATGTATCACAGGTTTCTTTATGTGATAAACGTTATGAAATTGATACATTAATATAGAGAAGGATTATACTTTAAATTGTGTCTAAAGATATTGAATTTCACATAACAAAAAGAAAGTGATGTCTTCTAAAAGAATTTTAGTCTACTTCGAACTGCTTTAGGGAATAAGTAATTATTAGTACTTTTTTTGTCTTATCGAAGCTTAAATTTTTTGCATATAACTGAATTGTGTTTCTGTCTAACATAAGCAAAGCGGCAAGTCAAAGCTAAGTGATCTTCTGCAAAGTGCTTGTAACAATCTAACTGAAGGTAAGGTCGCGACCTTACTTTGACTGTTTTGAAATTTCGAGAGACACGAGCTGACAGGTCAGTGGGTATGAAAAGATACCCGATTGTTAAAGTATTTTACAAAAGCTCGTGTACGGCATCGTCTAGTTTAGCTAAGTAACAAAATCTAGACTTTGGATACACACAAATTATTGTTAATTTAAAACGGTTAAACCGATGCCTTGAACACTACACAAATTTGTAATTACCGCTACATAAATACGTCGGACAGGAAGTAATACGCGTCCGTTTTAAAATATATAAAATTTCCAAGCTTGTATGTTACAATATATAAGCTTGTATACGTCGGACAGATAAACAACTTTTTCGTCGTAACAACGTTAGTGGTCCACTTTAAACGTCCGGATTCGACTAAAATATTACAAAGATTTCCCGTGCTATTGCTAAATGCAAACAACTCTAGTAATAAATTTCTAGCTTTTTTCTCTTGTGAAATAAAAGCACAGTGTTATCCTGAACAAAATTTAAAAATTAAACATTTAATTCACAGCCATATTCTAAAGTTATTAAAACAACTTTGAAGTTGTATAGAGCAGTTAAGTTTGATAAAACCTCCATTATTCGACTTTTGATAAAACTATTCAAAACCAAAAAGTTTTGTGTGTCTTCATGAATAAATGTTTACGGTAAGTTGTATCGAATATTTGTAAGTATACTCAAAGAAACGTCTTCAACGGTTTGAAAGTTATCAGACATTGTTTCTATTGATATTCTATAACAAAGCTATAGAACCTACCTCCTGTATCCTTCTTCTGACGGTGAGCTTGTGCCACTGGTGATCATCGAATCTGGTTTTGGCCGGTTTGATATGCATCTCCTGCTTGCCGTTCCCGAGTCCCATTGTCAAAGACAGCCCTCCATCTCTGACCGCGAGGTTTAGATAATCAGCTTCATGACCTGAAGAAAGGCTAATACCGTTAAGGCCTAGAATATAAAACTTACGATAGATCAGTAATTAACATTACCAAGTACTCCTTAAAAGATTATTAAAGATAGATCAGATAGAAGCATGTTTTAAAAATATTTTTGTCATTTTCGAAAAATTCGCAATGTAGATTTCAGGTATATATACCACACTTATAATGAAAGAGCTAGTTAGGATGGTATACACTACATCACATTGTTCTCGTCGCCTTAACACAAGATGTTAAGTCTCGTTACACCAGTAATTTCACTAGGTTCAACACCCTTCAAACCGCTACACAGTAATGTTTGCACACTGCACTTTACCGACATAAACAGGAACTGCGGTGGTACTTCATTCTCAGTCATACTTGTATTCGGTGCACGTTCTAACTTTCAGTTGACTCTCCGATAAAGTCATTAGTAATAAAATAGACTAAAAGCCGTGTCCTGTACCTGTGTAGAAGAGCAATCCATTGGGCTGGCGCGTCTTGAAGTAAAGTGAGATGGCGTCCTGCGTGCTGACGATGGGCTCGCCGCCGGTCTGCGTCAGGTCGTACGAGAGGAACTCCGCGCCGCGAAACGTAGCCTCCGATGGCGCTTTATCTGTAAACGTTTCATAATATACATGGATTGTAAAACCATCATCATTATCATCAAAACAACCGATGGACGTTTTTTTTTTATACTACTTTGCGACGAGACGAGCAAGACGTTCACCTGGTGGTAAGTGATACGCTTGCCCATGACAACGCGGTGCTAGTTAAGATGGTACACACTGCACCACATTGCGCTCGTCGCTAAGACATAAGGTGTTAAGTCTCGTTACCCCAGTAATTACACTAGCTACAGCGCCCTTCAAACCGGAACACAGTAATGTTCGCACACTACTATTTGTCGGTTGCAATAGGAGCTGCGGTGGTACCCACCCAGACGGTCTCCGGCAACAGAGACCTACCACGTTCGCTGCTGGTTGTAGTCAAATCATAATGTAAAGATAAAGCGTATAGCAGGCTTCATTCCACTGTCCTCCCGTTTCTCTCTATACATCTTATTAAAAAGTTTATGGTACTATTTTTGTGTTGATATGGTATGTTTTATTAATACTCGATTCGCGCTTAACGTAACATTTATATATAGTAATAGTTAGAATATAATAGTATATGTATATATGTATGTAAATATAATAGTATAAGTCAGTAATTAGAAAACTATATGTTTTGGAAGATATCAGATTTATAACAAAAACATATTATTTAGAGTGATTTCACTGTAGCTTTTTTTCTAAACATTCCATAATATTTATTTCAAGTAATAGATGTAAAGAGAGTTGAAAACTTGAAAGTAACGGGTTTGATCCTCATTAAACTTGAGCCTCCAGTAAAGGGAAGGCCACGTTAGGAAACACATATTTACCAAAAATAACAGCTTTCGAGAACAGGGTAATAAATCTATGTTCATTGGCCTTTGTCCTTGTGGCTGAAAGTCCTGAGTTCCAAGACGAATACTAACCGAGCTGTTTTTATATATACATACTCTTTTCACAACGTATCATTATAATCGGATCACTGTTTTAAAAGTAAAAAGAAGAAACAAAAAGGTAAGTGTTTTTATGGGTTGAAAAACTGTTCACTATTAAGTTACAGTATACATTGAAGTACAGTGAAGCTTGTGAAGTTTGTCGATTAGCCACAGAGCAGCTAGGTTCTAACATTAATCAACTGCGTCCAAGTTGAGCCAACTTCGCGGGCTGCTTCGCCTCAAGTTAGGTAACAAGCTATTCTGTTCTTACAGCTGCTACGTCGCACACTTTTTATCTAAGTGATATTGGTTTTTAATATTTCTTTCGTAGCTAGTTATTTGTTTTGTAAATAAATTTCGTTAATGACAAAACTTATGATGATTAAAGAAAATTATGTACAAATGTAGTTAGACCAGTTATAGACTAATTAATCTAAACGAACTTTATTTGTTCACAGTTGTTTACTTGATATACACGGCAGAGAAAGATTTTTCTCCGTTCAGCTTCTCTCTTCGCTTTATATTACAAAATAAAAAACAGATAATGGAAAATGCAATACCTAAAACATTAACAGTTTTCATTACTTAAGAAACTTGACATGATTATTTATATATTTTTTTTTTATACTACTTTGCGACGAGACGAGCAAGACGTTCACCTGATGGTAAGTGATACGCTTGCCCATGACAACGTGCTGCTAGTTAAGATGGTACACACTGCACCACATTGCGCTCGTCGCCTTGAGACATAAGGTGTTGTTACGTTACCCCAGTAGTTACACTAGCTACAGCGCCCTTCAAACCGGAACACAGTAATGTTTGCACACTACTATTTTTATACTACTATATTTATACATCGAATACGATTAAGAAAAATTTACATGTATTAATCTTTAATATGTAAATTAACAAAATCTCTTTATTTTATTAAATTGTATTAGATTTGTTATTTATAATATATTTTTTCGTAAGTGAACTTTGAATTAATGTTTAATTCGAGCGTGTTATTTAAATGAGCGAACATGGCCGTCACTCCGGCGGCTGTACAGTTTCAGTGCGTAGCAGCTCGCGCCGCTACGCCGTAGCAAGGTCACCGGTTCATACAAATACCTTTAAAATTTAAAAGCGGTCAAAAAAAATTTCACGGCGCCGAATGAAAGCATGCGATATTTCAGTTGGGAATTTTTAAAAGAAATTAGGTCAGGCTGTTTTTGGACAATGACGAACTTTTTGTTTCGCGTCACGGAACTGTTTACGCGATGCCGCTACGACTATTTAATGACGTGGTCCGACGTCAGAAGGAAGCGATGCTTTTAGTGTTTCCATTACGTGGCCTGTGTTTACGTTCTGTGAACTTCAGTGATGCATTAATTGCTTATACAAACAAGCGTAGAGAGGATAAAGACGGTTGAGCTGGTTCCAACAGCATTAAGATGTTTCTATTGCACATGCAGACTGAGAAATGAAACTAGATTATATAACAGCCCCTGCTATTCTAGTTTAAGTAGTGCTAACTACAGCGCTATTTCAACTAACAGTTAAGAATTACTTATCCAACTCTGTTCGCTTCTAATTTACCGCTAGTAGTTAGTTTAATTCTGAAACTTCATTCAGTAGAAGAATATATATTTTTATATTGTAAAACCAGTTATTCAGTAAATCTACAAGATGAGTTCCCGAAATTCAAATAAATTGTATTACAAGACAAACATATCAATTTAGGTATATTTATATCTATGAATAAAATATAACATTTCATATACATAAGCATTAAAAGAAAGCTGTTACTATTATTAAAAAGCGCGATTTTATAGTTTTAACTTACTTGAATAATATAACGTATTTACATTTGGTTTTTATTTTAAAATTATAAGCTGTATATATCTTTAATTACCTAAAAATCTTTTAGTTAAATCATTATACAATATCAACTAATATTCTGAAAGTATTTTGTTTAATGATTCAAAAGGAAAAGTTGATCAAGTAAGAAAAAGTAGGTGGCTCAAGCATTAATCAGTTCCTCAAGGAGTACGAACGAACTTTGTTATATTAAAATTGCAGAAGCAACTGTTCAAACTACTTCATAATGTTCTCTGTAAATTGTAATAAAATCCGCCACTGACTTTGAACTTAAAATCACCTGCTAAGAGAACTTTCTATGGCCACAGGGAATAATAGATTCCCCGTTGATTTTCCGTGTTACAATCGTTAATACAATATTTTAAAACAGGCAAAAACTTGAATTCGATTTGGCATGGGGTTAAGTGACAATCAAGCCATGGACGGGGAAGCGTACTCGTCCATTTTCATATGGCATCATCGACAAATTTACATTGAGTGGTATTTAATCAAGTTACGCAACCAGACGAAGGGACGAACTCTATAACATTGGTGGCATATGAAACTCGTCAAAGAGCAGGTACATTAGGTATTTTGTTCAGTAAAAACCAAAGCAGTAAATCTGAAGACGATCTAACTGTTCGTGTTATTACTTTGTCGTTTTAAAAATATCATAAAAATGTGAAATTACTGGGATAACGAGACTTGACGTCTTACATCCCAAAGCGACGAACACATGTAGTGTATATCATCCTAACTATCGCCACGTTGTTATGAACGAGCTAGTCACTTACCAGGTGAAAGCTCCTTTCGTCTCGTCGGTCATTAAATAAAAAAAGTGAGTCCCGGTTACAACCAGTAAATAAACCAGTTTCATCTACGGCCATATCATACTTATTTACAAGCATTGAGGTACAAGTATGTTGTGTTAAACAGGGAATGTGATCAATTCAAAATGGTACGATTGTTAACGATTACCGAAAACGGTACTCGACTGTATTATATATCTAATATGAAATATATAACGGAAGAATGCTTTGATTAATATTTATGTGAAGAAGATATCCTTTTTGTAGGACAGGAATTCGAATATCTATTCTACTTTTGGTGTATTGTAAAATCGACTAAGAGGTAATATTACCTGGAACAGGCAGATGTTACAATAATTAGTCGTTATTCAGGAAGGTCTAATGTTAGATATTGAGAAAAATAATTGTGATTACCGACATTTTGTTAGTAAAATAGTAGGTGTATTGATTTTAAATGATTGAAAGTGAAAAAGGGAGGGGATGCCGTAACGTCGTTTCACTATAAATAGCGGATAACTGTGATTCTCACTAAATTCGTGTTTGGGCAGTGTGCGAGGTGTGAGGTCTGACTGGTGACGTGTGAATGTGAGAGGTATGGCTGATTTAATTTATAGAGCCCTGTCTGGTGACGTGTGAATGTAAGAGGTATGACAGATTGAATTTATTTTTTGAATTGATGTGTTTCTAATACTAATATTAAGCAGTGGACATCTTATTGACTGAAACTATAATATGATTATAACAAAGATGATTTAAGTATAGTCATAATGTTGTTTCTCATGCTGCGGTACAGAACGGTTCGATTTATTTCTGTAAAAGCGAATCGCAGGAAATAGAAACGACGCCGGGATCCGGAAGTTTGTATCCTTGTTATCGCGCGGGTTGCTGAGCAGGCTTCGAAGCGCTTCCGGTTAAAATTGACTGCCTGTATCGCTTATGGTTAAACGACCAAAACGGTTACAATAATTAGTCCTTATTCAGGAGGGCCTATGTTCAGCAGTGGACATCTTATTGACTGAAACTATGATTATAACAAAGATGATTTAAGTATAGTCATAATGTTGTTTCTCATGCTGCGGTACAGAACGGTTCGATTTATTTCTGTAAAAGCGAATCGCAGGAAATAGAAACGACGCCGGGATCCGGAAGTTTGTATCCTTGTTATCGCGCGGGTTGCTGAGCAGGCTTCGAAGCGCTTCCGGTTAAAATTGACTGCCTGTATCGCTTATGGTTAAACGACCAAAACGGTTACAATAATTAGTCCTTATTCAGGAGGGCCTATGTTCAGCAGTGGACATCTTATTGACTGAAACTATGATTATAACAAAGATGATTTAAGTATAGTCATAATGTTGTTTCTCATGCTGCGGTACAGAACGGTTCGATTTATTTCTGTAAAAGCGAATCGCAGGAAATAGAAACGACGCCGGGATCCGGAAGTTTGTATCCTTGTTATCGCGCGGGTTGCTGAGCAGGCTTCGAAGCGCTTCCGGTTAAAATTGACTGCCTGTATCGCTTATGGTTAAACGACCAAAACGGTTACAATATTAGCTTAATGATATTACGTTAGATTTATAACATAACGTTATTTTGAATTCTTGCCGAACTTAAAACTTAACCTTTCAGAATATTTCTTTAATAGAAAAGGTTTTAACTAATATTTTCATTAAGACTTGGTTCAACTAATTGGTTAGCTCAAAGTGGAACATGTACCAAATAGTGCTAGCTGACTTCGTAACTTAACATCATTCTACGTTATGTATTGTTAGAAAACAAATGAAAATGTCAATTTACCTTGTCATTTAAACTTTAATGTATAACTTAAAATAACCGCTAACAGGTCGGTAGATCGCGATATACTAATCCGAAACTCGATAACAAGTTGAGAAGTTCCCTCTGATTTATGTTTCACGGGAAGTTTTATTGCGAAAAATTTGTATGTCGTCTCATATAATTATTTAAATTCCCAGCGGCGATACCGTTTCATGCAGTAAATGAAATTATAACTTACCAATAACGTTTAGAATATAGCTAAGGACTATGGAGGATGTAACTATAAAGATCACGATATCCTCAATCATTACATCAGGTTTGATAAATCCTTGCAAAATGACACTGATTCCTACCATAGACGATTTGCGAGGCTATTGAAATCAACAAACATTCAAAATTCCAATAGAAGAGGTGGTGGGATATAATCACCAGCGTATGTGTTTACTGCACTAGTGAAAGAAACTGCGATTGTAGTTACGGATTAATGAAGAGAAGAAATTTTACAGCTCCTCGTGGATTATTGAGAGTACACTATTTCAGACGTTTCCAGAAACTTGGTAGTAAGTTAGTTAGCGCACCTCCATAGTGTCTACACGACCGGAAATATCGTCTAAAGTCGATTACAGAAACAGGAAACTGTCGTCTGGACTGCAAGTGCGAGATTCTTTAACCATCAGTGTATTTTCTTTTCGTAAATCAGATCTTTATACAGTCATTCTTGCATTGTTATTTTATAACTAATTGAATAACAATAAACTTTAAGAACTTTTGCTATTTAAAATGCACCTGCGCGAACAAAACTTTACTGAATAGGTTTAAGTAACGATAAACCTTTAAATTATACAAAAAATCACTTTGAAGCTTTATAATGGAAATATTTTCATCCTAAGTTTGTAATCAATCATATAAATGTATAATTTCGTATAAATGTCAACTAAAACGTGAACTTCTCCCTACCTGTACCCCAATTTATTAATGTTATCTTCGGATAGCTTCACCGGTAAAAAAATCCAGTATATTTCTGCATGACGGAGATATTCAGTTACTTAAACGTAACACAATACAGTTGACTCAACTCGACTTGCCTCTCCAACCCTCAATGTAGCTACGTACTCCAGCCCCCGGTTTGTATGGACTCGACGAGTAAACAGTAAAAGTCAACTATGTCAAGGGTCCTCTTTACATTCCGTTCGTATTCCTTCCTGCTAACTCGATTGTACTCCATCCATTAAAGTGTATCTGAACTGGAAGCGCCCATATAGTGATGGCGAGTGGGTAATAGAATCACAGATACAAGTCCTTGCCGCAATTTTTTTAAACTGCAATCTAGGAAACTACTATTTAAATAAATAGTTAATATCACATCTTTATAAGCAAGCACTTAACTTAAGCTTCACAACACATTTTGGTTAAAAAAAACCTAAACTCCAAAAGAGTTAATAGTTTAACAAAATAAATAAAATTAGTATAGATTTTTAAATTTCGATGTGTTGTTCATAACATAATATAACTTCTTAGAACATAACTACAAAAAAGGTTTCTCATTAAACAACTTTTCTTGATTACTTAAAAATTAATTAATAAAAAAAAGTACTTAGTGTTCAATAGAACTAACACACAAAAATTAGTAAGCATAAAAGATTTTTCCAGTGTTGTTACTTAGGAAACATAAATAGTTTTCTTAGTTATAGGTAAAAATATTACTCAGAAAAATAGAGGTAGAAATAATTAAAATCAGATTTAGAAATTACCAAATAACAGTTGTAGTAATACATACACGGAAAGTTGAAATTATAACAACATCCTTCTTTTTTCGGTAGGTTTGAAAGAAAGCTTAAGTCTAGCTTAACGGGTAATGCAAATTTCATCTAAACAAAGTTTCACGGAAACAGCGAGCCGGTGCAATAAAATATTGCCCCGCCGCAACATTACATTATTAAAACTATTGTGATAGCGCTAGGTGGCGCTGTTCGCGTCGGTTGCGGCCCACGCCCACACATTACCCCACTCCCGCGCCCATAAAGAGTCCCAAACTGTCGCATTACTACGCGAAAACAAGCACAAACAGGGCACTTAGCGCTACTAACCCGGTAAATTTTATCGCGCCCCCGTATACCGGTATCACAAGTTAATGCGGGAGATAAAAACAAGCAAAAAGCTTATTGTACGTACGTTACGCTAACCAGAAAAACGTTACATACAAAAAGAAAATATAATTCTCAAACCGGAAACTACGGTTAGCGTTAAATACTCCGTAACGCTTGTAACTTCTAAACCGTAAGAGATACGTAGATACTCGTTCAGGATAAAATAAAGTACAGGATAATGAGAAGAGAAATCCAAAATAAAAAATTTATAGCTCCTCCGGTTAAGGAGATATGATACATCAAAGCTAGCTGTGGAAAAGGAGAAAAAGCCACAAAGGAAAATTTCACTGAGAATCGAACCCATTTGTGTCTTAAATAAAGCTTGTAACTTCTAAACCGGAAGAGATACGTGGATACTCGTTCAGGATAAAATAAAGTACAGGATAATGAGAAGAGAAATCCGAAATAAAAAGTCTATAGCTCTTCCGGTTAAGGAGATATGATACATCAAAGCTTGCTGTGGAAAAGGAGAAAAAGCCACAAAGGAAAATTTCACTGAGAATCGAACCCATTTGTGTCTATGGTATGAAACTAACCTCTAGACTATTCCGGCACAATCTAATCTTATAAGGTAAGAGACCCAGATATTAAAACGACGCAGCGACGTATTTCCAGCTTAAATATACTCTTATAGCTTCGTATTACTTCGAAGGAAGACTCATTACGAAAAGCAACTTATTAAAGTTCACATAATTGATTTATAAAGGCAATCCAGAATTTTGATAATATGAATCTAACTATTACTTATTAGCTAACCTTTACAATAAAATTTACTTCATAAGTAGACTGTAAGTAACACTTACATCACCAAGATTACTTATTCTTTACTGGTAATATAACAGAGTTGCTTCTTTTCTTACATTAGACTACAGGTTACACATTCATTCGTTCATATATACAATTAAACCCTTTAAAAGGTTCTTGGCTTGTGTCAGGTTTGTCTTCCGGTTTGAAGGAATCTCATTAACCCTTACCACTAAACGAAAGTCATCGTTTTTAACTTTAGTTGTACAAAAACTTAAATGAAACATAAACCCGAACAACATTACTATTTACTCTTCTTCTTCTTGTCGTGCCTCTACATGTCTGAAGGTTGGGTGTTAACTTAGAAAATAGTGGAGTCTCTTGTCTATTTACTCCTGCAGTTGTACAAAATAATAATCAAGATTGGGATAAACTTGAGAAGTCGTATTCACATTTAAAAACAGCAGAATACAAATTACTCGGTTGTATATGTACAAGGCAATGGTATTGTGTTATTACGATTACAGTAATCCGGTTAAGGGCGGTCAGGGCCGGTGGCGAACCGGTTCAAACTGGAAGAGCTTTAACAATCTGCATAGTAATGCCTCGAAGGTATCATAAACGAGAGTAATTGCAACCCGATATACGCTTAGATCGTTATACGGATGACCTGATGCAATAGATCATTAACTAGATTAGATTTAGATCAACAATCAACTGAGAACACTTCTAAAAGTAAACATGTTATCATTAACAAGTTGAATTCATTTAAATAAGCGATATTCAGTAACTTTATTATATATACTAACTTTTTACAAAACGATTTTAATGAAAAATTGTTAACAAACATTACATATAAAATAGATAATGTATCGATAACGTAATTTACGTATTCATATGAGCTCATCCATAAAACACTTTGCGTCTGGGTAAACATAAAATTAATTAAAGCCTCGGGGAGAACGTTACAATAACATCAAGCATGCGAGGATTTATATTAAAGAAAACATATCGACTATTTCAATATTATTTTATGTAAACACGAAATATAAAATCTAAACGGAAGCAGCTAGTACAGGCTGATTTATTAGATCACTTTCCTATTTACAGCTATGGCCGATGATGAAGCAGAAATCATTATACACTTGAATAAAAGCTGTAAATTTAACTTGTAAAGAGATGGTCAATGCTTTCATCTTGAATCAGCATCGATTTTCTAAACAGCTTTCAAGAACATAGAGAGGTGCCACAGCATGCTGAATAAAGAATAAACAGAAAGACTCCCATCATAAAGAAAACGTTCAGGTGTTTAAAAGAAAAGAGGAATAAAAATAAATGTTTCTATGGTTTAGTAGGTCTGGTTATAAACTGTGAAACAAGCTTAGCCAAATAGTAAGGTTCACTTAAAAAATTAATAACACACGCAAAGCAATTTTGGGGGCGACTGAAGTTTCTCGATTAAGGTGCGCGGCGTACCAAATTGCGTTATTAATAGATAGATAGATAGATAGATAAATACTTTATTGCACACATAACAAAATAAGGAAAATTTACTAAAACTAGGCTTAAGATCTATATGTGGGCAAGGGCGGCCTTATCGCTATGAGCGATCTCTACCAGGCAACCCTGTAGGACAGGAGAGAAAAAAAAAAAAAAAAAAATATAAATAAATAGTAGGGTAATGTGAAAGTCAGAATAAATAAATATGAGTAAGAAATGTATATACTAAAGTAAAGATTATTGGATAGAAGTCCCAATTTAGATTAGAAGAAAACATAGGTAATAAATACAAGGATATAAACTTACATAAAAATAACTTTACAGTATATAGTTATACACATATACAATAATAAAATATATTATACAATATATACATAAGAATATAATTACATACACATTTAAATAAGGAAAATAAACAATTTAGCAAGCGGCTTTGTTCAGAATTACAAGTAAGCAAGATAGTGCAGCTTGGATTTAAATATGGCCAACGACTTCGACTCTCGAATGTCACGTGGTAGATTATTCCACAAGTGCGTAGCCTTCACAGCAAAAGAACCTCTAAAGTAACCAGACTTCGTATAAGGCACTTGAAGTATATTACTATACCCAGAGCGTAGTACACGGCTAGGGTCGGCACTCCGAAATTGAAAACACTCCTTCAGATACGGGGGAGAGCGAGGGTCAAATAGAATGTTGTACAGGAGAACAAGAACATGCTTATGCCGACGGAGCCTGATGGGCAGCCAGCCAAGCCTTAGTCGATACTCAGACACGTGGTCGAACTTGCGCAGTCCATACACAAACCTGATGCAAACGTTTTGTAACCTTTCCAATTTGTTAAGGTATTCCTCATTGAGATCGGTCAAACAAACATCAGCATAATCAAGGATAGGTAGAAGTAAAGACTGCGCAAGCTCGACTTTTGTCTTTAAAGGAAGCAAGTTCTTCCATCGTTTAAGTGACCCTACTGCAGCAAAGAGCTTACGACTAACCTCTGAAATGTGGTGAGACCAATTGAGGGTTGAGTCGAAAAAGACACCTAGGTTCTTCACTACATCACTGCGAGATAATGTTACATTGTCAATAGTTATGCTAGGAGTAGCATCATAATTAGGCCGGTTAATCTGCTTTGAACCACCGATGACAATAACTTGCGACTTGCCAGGATTGACCATTAAGCCATGTTGTTGACTCCAACGAATGACAGACGCAAGGTCTTTATTTATTGCAGAAAAAGCAGAATTAATGTCATTAGCAGAGGCGTGGGTGTAAATTTGGAGATCATCCGCATAGAGGTGGAAAGAACAAGAGAGTAGAGGAGTAAGGAAGTTGATGAAAATGGAAAAAAAGAAGAGGGGACAAAACACCACCTTGTGGAACGCCGGCAGATATATCACAAGACCGAGATACACGATCATTGACCCGTATACATTGTTGTCTCCCAAAAAGATAATTGCGAAACCACTCCACCACAGGATCTGAGAAGTGAAGCGCGCCTAGCATTGCAATAAAAATGTCATGATCCACGGTATTAAAAGCATTACTGAAATCAAGTAAAGTCAATACAGTAAGTTGCTGATTAGACATAGCCAGGCGCACATCATCAGAAACCTTGGTTAAAGCAGTAGCAGTACTATGCCCCGAGCGAAAACCAGATTGAAGAGGACTGAGCAAACCATTGTAATTAATGAAGTTACTTAATTGTTGATAGACCAGGCGCTCAAGTACTTTAGATAGGAAAGGGAGAATGGAAATAGGTCGAAAATGGGAGGGTAAGGTAGGACATTTCACTTTAGGTATGGGAATAACTGCAGCTTTACGCCAACATCTAGGAAATGTGCTAGAGCTGAGCGAGAAGTTGAAAATATGGCAGAGGGCAGGGAGTACAACAGATGAGCTAAGAATAATCATTCTCCGACTAATACCATCAACACCCTCGGCGTTAGATTTGACGGCAGTAATAGTTTTCTCAACGTCACGCAAAGAAACTGGTTTAAAAACGAAAGGAGAGTAAGGGGGATCAGACGTAGGGGAAGGTGAAAGGGCATTAATAGAATGTTGTTTAACGGAGGGCAGGATGGAACAGGTAGCAGTGAAGTGAAGATTAAGGGCATCAATGTCAATATTAGGAGGAAAAGAGGGCTTTGAATTGCCAATACCTAACGAGTTAAGAAAAGACCAGACCTTGGCTGGATCTCCGTTACTGACAGAAGAGTGAATGTGGCGACGCTGTGCATCCCTGCACAATCTGCTGCATCTGTTTCGGAGCTCCTTATACCTATTGCGATTCAAATCAGTAGGGGTTTTTCTATATCTAACTTTTGCTACATTCCTTTTGGCCATAACTGCTTTAATATCATCAGTCAGCCACGGTGCCGGAAGGTGTTTCATCCTAATAGGTCGGAGAGGAGCATGCAAGTCAAAGACTTGCAATAGGAGAGAATTAAAGGCTTCCATCTTCTCGTCCACAGTGGGAGCACAAAATACCGCATTCCAATCAACACCACAGAGATCCGCCTTGAACTTATCAGTATCGATGGAGTTGAAGTTCCGAAGCATTGCGATACGGGGTTTAGGTTTAGGACAACGAATTTGTAGGAGAGGAAAACTAGGTCATGATAAGAGAAGGCTTCGGCATAAATTGCCCATGTGTGCTTACATGATCAGGCGACGATACAATGATAAGGTCTAGCAAGGAAGGTGCACAGTTAGGAAAGAAATGCGTTGGACTAAGGGAAGGATATTAAGATTAATGGAGTTTATTAAGGAACGGAGCTTGGAGGCACGGGTTGAATGTAGTTTGTCATTATTTACTAAACAGGTGTTAAAGTCGCCCATAATGATCGTGTGGTCAACATTGGTGACATAACTTTCTAATAAAACTTCCAAATTGTGGAAGTAGTCAATATGAAGAGAAGGGCAATAAAACACACCAAGTAGCAGTTTTAGATGACCAAATGAAACTTCAATCAGTAGGTGCTCAGAGGATTCAGAATAATCAGAGGGAGATTTATCGAGGATATTATAGGGAAGGTGATTTCTAAGATAAATAGCAACACCACCTCCACCCTTACCAGTTCTGTCATTTCGAATGAGGACAAAACCGGGTAAGGAGTAGGAAATTGAAGGGAGACAAGGCTTGAGAAAGGATTCGGAGATAAGTATTGCATGGACATTCCGGTTGTTTGAAAAGGTAGCAAGGAGATCAGTATAGTGTGCTGGGATGCTTTGGGCATTGATGTGCACAGCATTGAAGTTTCGAGCAAATGATGCGAACGCTGTCTCAACAGAAAGATCAAGAGGAAGAGAAAGACTGTGAAAGCTGTCACCTGAGGAATGTGAGGTGGATGTCAACGAAAGAAAGTCAACACCGACATCCGACAAATCGTCATCGCCCATATGTACTTGCATAAATAAATACCCAAATAATATATAATAGTATCAATATATATATAATATACTTATATAAACTAAAAGATAAATATTTAAACTTAATTAGATATTTTTACTCTACCCGCCTACAGTGTTTATGTTGCACAAAATAACAATAAGATATTAAAACAAACTAAGATAAAACACAAAGAAAAAAAAAAAACCGATGAGACAAGTACAAATAAACTTTTCCAAACCAAACATAAAAAAAAAAAAAAAAAAAAAAAAAAAAAAAAAAAAAAAAAAAAAAAAAAAAAAAAAAAAAAAAACAAAAATGCAATAACTAAACGCATCACAACGTCAATGTCAAGTGTCAACTGACAGTGACATCATATGAAGGTAAACATGTGAAATTAAAATATAATAATATAAATATCACAAGACCCACGCATTATAATTTGACAGAAAAAGAGGTATCCAAGAATATAATAACTACGTGGGTACTAGTTAATTCACACATATGATACACACTATACCGAAGATTTGGGATGCTTTTTTTGCAATTCTTGAAGCTCAGCCAGTGCCTCAACTTTGTGTCTAGAGCCGTCTGGAGTTTTGATATAAATACAGCCCTCTCGGGTCCAACACGAAGAAACACCGAAATGGTTTCTGGCCGCCATAAATGTGTTGTGTCGCGGCTTTGTAAGGAACTCTGAAAGTGTGATTTTCGTTCCTTTAAGTGTCTTCTTAGCGTTCCATACCCGGTCACGGATAGATGCGTCGATGAACCTTATAAGGATAGGCCTAGGCTTAGTATTACCAACATCATTTTTAGGCTTCCCCATACGATGGCAAGTACGGATTGTATTGGGTGTTATATCGCCAAGATTGCACCTCTTGGACAAAGATGCTGCAACAACATCCATGGTATCCTCGTCCTTGGCCTCAGTAACACCATGTACTAGCAGCATTTTACGACGCGAGCGTGTCTCCACACGGTCAAGGCCCCTTGCCAGTGCATCCACTTCAGCGCGAAGGATGTTAAGTGCGCCACAAACAAAAGATTTAAAATTTTGAAATTCTGTGTTGAGTGCTGCTATAGTGTTAGGTGGCTTACGTGTGGTGGCCTGTTGGAGATCAGCTTGAAACTCTGCCATCCTGGAGTGAAACATTTTAATCATATCTTCCATATTAGTTTGCACTTGTGTGTAGTCCATGATAATAGTTGTTTTATAATGAATAAGTTTTGGTGGCACAAATAAACACTGCAGGCAAGTAGCTCTATTTACATAAATAAAGTTAACATATATTTCACATTAAAGAATATACTGTAAATAATTTTAAATTCAATAAATTTAAGAGCTATCAAAAATCACAGTTGACTGTTCAACTACCCGCCTACTAATTTAATCATTCGCCGCCGATGTGTGTGTGAACAGTTGAAACTGGCTGCGGGCGAGGAACTGTAATTGCTCACAACTCGCTTACCACGTACAAGTAGCCTCGCATTCAGACTTACACGTAGATTTATAGTTTCAAACGACGAGACGAGCAAGACGTTCACCTGATGGTAAGTGATACGCTTGCCCAAACCGCGGCACTAGTTAAGATGGTACACACTGCACCACATTGCGCTCGTCGCTTTGACACATATGTTAAGCCTCGTTACCCCAGTAATTTCACTAGCTTACAGCAAATTATTATATACTATACACATTTACTCTGATTTCACATAACTTTACAATCAACCTGTAAATTAAGTCTGCTCATCCAAAATGCTGTTACTCTCGTATATTAACAACCAGATCACAACAACGCTGTTACGGTCAGCGACAACTTAAAATATTAGGATTTTTTTTATACTACTATGCGACGAGACGAGCAAGACGTTCACCTGATGGTAAGTGATACGCTTGCCCATAACAACGTGGTGCTAGTTAAGATGGTACACACTGCACCACATCGCGCTCGTCGCCTTGAGACATAAGGTGTTAAGTCTCGTTACCCCAGTAATTACACTAGCTACAGCGCCCTTCAAACCGGAACACAGTAATGTTTGCACACTACTATGTGGCGGTTGAAATAGGAGTTGCGGTGGTACCCATCCAGACGGTCTCCGGCAATAGAGACCTACCACCCGGTAGAAAGGATAGAGGATGGTAGAAAGATAACACCCACTCACCCTCTCAGCGGTCTCCTTTAGCGAGGATCACGAGATTTAAGGGAAACTTGCTTTTCTGCTGGTAGGTCTCTGTCGCCGGTGACCGTCTAGGTACCACCGCACTGACTATTTCAACCGACAGACAGTAGTGTGCAAACATTACTGTGTTCCGGTTAGAAGTGTGCTGTTAGCTAGTGTAATTTGGCAACGAGACTTAACAACTTATATCTGAAAGCGACGAGCGCAATGTGGTGCAGTGTACACCATCGTAACTAGCGCCGCGTTATGGGCAAGAGTCTCTTACCATCAGGTGAACGTCTCGCTCGTTTATATGGTAGTATAGAAACAATACCAATATTTCCCTTTAACTAAATAAATACACGCGGCCGCTTCTCTAACAACGGCCAATTTAAATTTTCCGCAGCGCCGCTTCATAAATCGGCCCGATTTGCGAATTGGGCCAATGGTAAACTGACCACGGCCGCTGGGGGACAAATTTGCGTACTTTTACAATTAGCTTGATTGCTTACTCCTCTCCCCTGTGCTGTAACTTCTGTCTAACTTTTTAAACAATCACCGATGTTGCAGCGATGAGTGATAACTGAAGCAGACTTGTGTATAAACAAACTCTAAAGAAGATGTTTAAAGAAAAACTTCTTTCAATTAGTTTGTCAACAGCATTATCCATCTTAATATTGTTTATGAGCTGATTAAAGTATTAGATTTTACATTTATTGACGTCATCTCAATTAAGCTCCTATTAATAAATTTTAAATTAGATATTTTACTTAAACGAGATTGCTTTGGACTAAATGAAGGATTAAAACCCCTGGAGCCATGAATAAGATTGTATTAACTAATATAGCTATTAAGTAACAAAACTTCAGTAACCTTTAAAAAATTTTCAGACGTAATAATTTATTAAAATAGTAACGTAATTAAAGAAGTAATCATCATCTTAGTGTATTGATGTTCACTGTATGTTTTCATTGAAGTGATTAAAGTTATATTTATCACCAAATTCTTCACTATTATTTGTCCCACATGCAACTCTGATGGTGATCACGATCCTCAAATATGAAGTACCCGCCTTAGAGAGACATTCTAGGTTAGCTTAGCAAAATGTTATGTCAGAAATGATAGTTCAATCCACTTCGAGCATTTCTAATAAAAAAAAAGAGTTGAACGAAACGCCGACATAACCGACAATCGAAAAAGCTCACAAACAACAAACACAATATCGAAAGCGAAACAAATTTTCGGTCTCCCGTTCATTTTCAGTGATGAAAATGAGAACGGAAACAGCGTCGGCCGATATTCGGGGTGAAACGAGATTCGCTACTTCACCGGATCGCTGTACTGATGAATTTGAAATTGAATGTAAACGCGATCCGGTTACATTTTATTAACGGACAAAAGGTTTCACGTGTCACTTGTTCCCGCGGAGACGTTGCGGATTTTGTTTAAAAAAAACAGTACAACTAGATTTTCCCGGAGGATGCAGACAAAATGAAAACATTTTAAAAATTTCGACACAAGGAAGGAGAGACGACAGGTTGTGTAGCGTACGGAAGTAGAGCGGCATCACATCCGCAGAGGAACTTCAGATTCGCCAACCTTCAGACATGAAGAGACACATCAAGAAGAAATATTTTAGAATTATACTATTATTCATACTGTGATCTCTGTAGGTATGAGGAACACTAACACTAAGGTTATGAATCAGGTGAAACAGAATTCTTCAATTATTCAGATTACAACTTAGTAGTAGCATTCTTTTTTTAACAAAGACATAGAACAAGCGAAGAACTTTCATCACTTAGGATATACAGTAGCACACTGCACTTTTTAAATTCCTCAGTTTAGGATGAAGGACCTAGACTTTCTCTAGTAACATAAACAGATCACCGGTAAACGTGATGATACAATAAGTTAATGTAAAATTGGTTCTTAAACTTCCAAAGTAATATTAAAAGTGGTTCATTAAAAATTTCTCAACTTAGACCAAAAAAATCATAAATTTTGCAGGAACTCACTATAGTTTCATCACAAAGGAAAAACATAGAAATATTCAATGTAATTTATGTAAATAACATCAATATAATTTTAAATTCCTTTGTCTGTCTGTTATTTAACATGAAATAAAAAACGAAAAGCGTTATGAATATTTCAGCTCCTTTCAGTTTAGCTCAGGTAATACTTTTTAGGAGATTTTACTTTCTGTCCAAGTTAATGTCTCTGTGGGGCTGCAGCTACACTTTTACTTTAGGACACGGTCCCTGGTTCAAAACTTTAGTCACAGATGCTATTTGGTTAACAGTAGTTTTTAACACTGCCGGCTAGTTAACTTTTTTTTTGAAAAGCCGCTGGCACGACTATATTGTTGATTTCCAACCGATATGCGGAATCACCTTACCGAGCATCGCGAAATTGAAATATAGTTATATTTTAGTATAGTTATAGTTTATAATTTGTAGATGTTAGAATTTATTAAAAAAAAGTTTACATTGAATATACGAAGAGTGTTCTAGAAGCAGAAAGATTTTCATTTCCCGATTGAATTCACAACAGACCGCGGCGGTGCAGGTCGCCCGCCACTCGGCATTTGCATATTTAGCAATTTCCTTGATTACGCCTTTTGTGAATTGTGATGAAAAGAAACGTTTGAAGCGTGAACCCACCGGACGGAATGAGTCTCGACTCAGTTTTCTTTTATTTTGTGAACGTTGAAAGGCATACAAATTGACTTGTCATTTAACGATCGACTTAATATAAGAGAAATTGTCTTCTTCTTAAAGTGTCTCTCCATTACTGGAGGTAGGCCGTCAGTTCTGCGAATTAAATAGTCTTAAGCTACTAAAACTGTTGTAAGCTGATCATAATATATATAATAACAATCGTAATATACAAATTTACATCCATCAGAACAAACGCTTTAAAGAAATATGTTTCTAAAGCGTTTTCAGAATCAGAGTGTATATCGGCTTTCTATACATGTTCTCTTTGCTAACAAGAAGCAAATTGTTTCATAACGTCCGGTTTCTAATATAAACTTTCATTGTTTCTAACATTTTTAATAAATATATAACTGCAACAGTAAATCTAATCTTCTATGGTACTTTTAGTCGCGTGCTACTTCTAATAAAAATAACAACTAATACATCAATGGTGAAAATGAATATGATAGACAAGAAATTTGTTTTCTTTCACTAACATCACTCAAGTAAAACTTCTTATCTTTTATCAACGAATCGATCGATTTATCATCTTCAGGATTAAAGGTAGTTGACCTGACCTAAGTTCAGTTTTACTTCACACAACGACTTTTTTTTTTATACTACTATGCGACGAGACGAGCAAGACGTTCACCTGATGGTAAGTGATACGCTTGCCCATGACAACGCGGTGCTAGTTAAGATGGTACACACTGCACCACATTGCGCTCGTCGCCTTGAGACATAAGGTGTTAAGTCTCGTTACCCCAGTAATTACACTAGCTACAGCGCCCTTCAAACCGGAACACAGTAATGTCCGCACACTACTATTTATCGGTTGCAATAGGAGCTGCGGTGGTACCCATCCAGACGGTCTCCGGCAACAGAGACCTACCACCTGGTAAAATATCTGCTCGTCAGTTCTATTCAGTGCGGTAGCTGAGTATATCTCCATCAGCAGAGCAGTTAACAAATACCAAGCCCCTTCCACCTTTGCTGGCTGCTTCTGCCCGTTTCTTTCGCCGCAGAAATACAATAATAGAAGTGGATTCACTCGGTAATTTCATTCCACGTCCGCCTGCCGCGGCCAGCGCCGAGTATCGCGGTGCCTAGTAATTGAATTCCACCAATCCCCTGTTTATTTGCCGTTCTTTATATTTAAAGAATATCTCGCTACTTCTCAGTTGTGTAGTAGTTTAAAAAAAATAACAATTAGTAACAAAAATGGATTCGGAGAGAACTTTAATTTCGAGTTCAATAGTAGGATACAAATTTCATTTAACTTTTTACTTATACAAAGTTAAGTAAATTTATTATACTTTCTGTACTATGAGTTTTTTTTTCACTGGGCATTTTATCTCTTACTATCACGAATATTAGTTGATTGGTTTAACTAAGTGTTCCGTGCTTTTTTTAAACATATGTAAATAAAAATGTAATAGATTGTCAATATAAAGGACACATTTATAACTTTAAATTGGTATTTAATTGATTAATTAGTTAAGCTAATATAAAGTATTGAAATTGAGTAAATGCGTTATTAGGTAACGACATCTATCGGCTTGTGATGCTGAAATACTTAATACTATTTCTTCGTTTAAATTTATATAGGTTAGTAAAATGTTGAGGTAATTTAATTTACTATTGCAAAAACTACATGCAAGTAGTTAATATATATATCTCAAATAGGATCCAATCGAAAAATACTACTACATGGTACACATCGAATTGAAGAGACGCTAGGGACGAGCACAAGACAATCTATCCCCGAAGCAAAAACCAAACTAGACCAAACCTTTCTATGGATAGTACATAAGAAAAGGCTCACTCTCATGTTATTGCAATTCCATATTCTCTACACATATATTCCATCTTCGACATAAAAATATTCGCAAACTTCAACACTTACAGTATTAAATTGAGACAGTCTTACGCTCATCTCATTCTATTTCTTTTACATAAAATATACGCATCATGTATATTCACCATCTTCTAAGTCGTATTTCCTCATGACTGAGGGTCGTGGTCATCATGTGTAATGAAACACGACGACTTACTTGGCAGTTATAATGGCGTGGCGTTGCCATTGCCGTCTCCATTTCACATACTAGTACGACCACGGATGGTCATGACATAGATATACTGGTTTCCTCACGATGTTTTTCATCGGCAAAGCGCGTAATATTAGTTGGTGTTATACTAACTGCAACGACAAAGAATCAGAAGCAAATATATAAGAGAAAAAACAAAAATTATAGATGCCCCAGAATACGCTCTGAAACTAAAATGGCGATGGGCCGGTCACCTTGCAAGATGCACGGATAATAGATGGACAAAACTTGCAACACTGTGGGAAGGACCAAAAGGAAAGAGAAGAAGAGGACGCCCAAGAAAAAGATGGGTATGCGACGTACAAGAAATAGCTGGAACTAATTGGATGGAAAAGGCAAAATCTAAGGAGAAATGGAATAAGCTGGAGGAGGCCTTCACCCAAAAAGGGATTCCTACAAACACAAAAATGTGATAAAAAAAAAAAAATTATGTAAGTTAGGAAACAAAGTTGGCTTATAAATAAAAAAATACTAACTGCACATAAATTGAAAAAATCATTGGTGCAGGCCGGTTTCGAAGCCGGTACCTCCGGAATGAGAGGCCGGCGTTCAAACCACTAGGCTATCACGATATATTCACTTAAAGAAATTAGACAGCAACGCATTAGGTTCATGAAAAAATTAAGATTTCTTTATTCAATCCATAATCTATCGTCCCGTTGTTTTGTAAAAGAATATACTTATTTATGTGCAAGTTACAACGCTTGACTATAGAGTTGATACGGAATAAGTCGAGCGGTAAAGTGAACAGGGCTTTGCTCGACGTAGACTGAAGCCTTCGCGTTACATTTAACATTTCTAAATACAGGCCTCTGAAGGTGAACTCTTGGACCGTAAGGAAGACGACTCACGCGAGACTCGACAATAAATTGTGAAATAAAAACCTTTATATTAATATGCAATAACATAAAGCTACTCTTACTAGTCGATTTTATAAAAGTTGTTAACAAAAAAGTATTTAAATTTTCTTAGTTAAACATACGCTCTAGTTCTGAGTTAGTTACTTTGAGCTGTTATAATTAGGTACTACTTTATAGGTACAACAGTACATTGCGATTACTTTTTTTAACCTTGTTATTAAAGCTGCAGCGTCTGTGTAAAAACTAACTTATAACTAATAAGCAATTATACAACACTTTAATTTCTTTTATTTACTCAATTAGTATATCTAGTAATATAAGTAAACAACAAACAGTTGTCAATAATAATGATATCACTTGTTAATTTACTCGTTATCGATTAATAATGATTTGTAAAAAGCCACGTAAAATATTATATAAAATATGGGTAAAAACACGAGGAAAGTAAGTTTTTATAAAATAATAAGGACTAACAACTCTCCTAGACAGCAGAGCGTGTATTTGGAGCAAAGGCAATAAAACAGACGAATCAACTTTAAATATTGCATATTTCGTGTGCACCTTTCAAATTGGAGCAATCTTCAATTCCGGATCGCGTTTTATATTCAAATCAAGCTCCCTTGTCGCCTACTCCCACTGCATGCGTGGTGCAAAGAGAAATGTCGGCTATTTCTGTATTTTCTGCTACCATGTAAAGCTTAAAATATCTTGTTAGCTTTTGAAATGAAATTTCCAGCCACACCTCCAAGCTACACCTGTAGTTAAATATCTTTAACTTTCTCTTTATGAGAGAAGATCCCAGAGTATGTAAAAGGAACATTAAAAATGTGATGATGGAAATAATATCCACTCAAGTTACCTCCTGCTTTAATTCCATCAGATTCTTACATCATGCAGCCCAGCCATTGCTACTTAAACACACCAAAGCACTGCGCTAAATCTTTGTTCTTCTACACATTTTTTCTTTATATTTCTATTCCCGATTCGATAAGTAGAGGAACCCAAGCGAAAACCTTGCCAAAACAGCAGTGTCTTTTAGTTTTGCTAGATATATCGATAAATGTTTAAGTCACGCCACTGCATAAGACGTATTACTTGTTACAGCTTACACACTGTCACAGTTACAGTTATATAATGGATATACAGAACCTTCAAGTAAACTGAAACAAACCCGCGATAAATCCCTGTCTAAATAACAATCCCCGTACGCGGGATTCGCGCAAAGACAGGGCAATATTTGTTTTACGTCAATCTGTTCGGGCCCCGCTCACATTGACTCGGGCTTTGCGGGATTGTCAGCTATCTAAATACTCGAAAAGGTGATTCGTGGCTATTTTAACTACATTTATATTTAAACTGATTTTTTTATACTACTATGCGACGAGACGAGCGAGACGTTCACCTGATGGTAAGTGATACGCTTGCCCATGAGAACGCGGCGCTAGTTCAGATGGTACACACTGCACCACATTGCGTTCATCGCCTTGAGACCTAAGGTGTTAAGTCTCGTTACCCCAGTAACTACACTAGCTACAGCGCCCTTCAAACCGGAACACAGTAATGTTTGCACACTACTATTTGTCGGTTGAAATAGGAGTTGCGGTGGTACCCACCCAGACGGTCTCCGGCAACAGAGACCTACCACCTGGTGAATTTTTTAATTATTGATATCATTTAAAATTAAACAAACTTCATTAATACAATTATATCTCCAGATACAAACATAACTAAAAGACTTTAAAACGGAGAGGGCCAGAGCACTATTCATGTTTATTCTAAAAAGTATATTAAAAATTGTTTGAGTATAATGTATATGAATGTGTGTAATTATGTTATGGTACGATGGGACTGGCATGATTCTATTAAAAGTCCCAAATTAATAAAGAGAAAAAAAAAAAAAAGACTAAAGCTCACCTTATTCAGTAAATATCAGAATGTTAACAATAACTACTAAGCTGATGGTACTCTATGATAACTCTGACATCAAGAAGTCTATCAGCTCAAGTAATTTAGTTAAAGTACATGTGTATTCAGCTTAAATAAGCATACGTCATTTATATAGTTAACTATAGTATACTGAGCAGTAAGCCGGAACTTCGTTTACATATGTCTTGTATTTACACAAAACAGTTATAACTTTACCATAAATCAATAGAAACTATTCAAACAGCAAACTTTACATTTTCTTTCCGACTACATAAAGAAAAAAAATACATGAAATTACGGCAACTTTTAAATTGATTTAATAGTAGACCAGCGAAGAGTTTTTCAAGCGACCTGAAGCAAGGTCAGGGCCGCTGCGGCCTCCGTGAAGGCACGAGGTTAGGTAAATATAGACCCACGTGATATATAGCACTGTAATTTGTACCGGATCCTAGACTAATTAAACGTTTGAACTTGTGTCTTAGCGGAAGTTATTTACATGTTATATATAAGTTATACTAACTCAAAAAAAAAAAGTCCTGGACTCGGCGGAGAGGCGTGCTATGAGAATACTCGGTGACCAAGAGCTTCTGGATGCAAAACTCGGTAGCTTGGGTCGCCGTCGTAGATTAGCTAGTCTCTCGGTGGTCTATCGAATGCACTTTTGAGTGTGCTCAAGAACTGCATGATCTAATACCGCTTTCGCCCTTTTATCATCGGACGTACAGACACAGCAGGCATCCATCCCTTCGTTGTCGATCTCCCGCGCATTAGGACTAAGCGTTTCGCTTCGTCCTTCATAATGCGTACAGCGAGGGAGTGGAACAGTCTGCCGGCGTCAGTGTTTCCGTCCAAGTATGATGTGGGGGTCTTCAAAAAAAGAGTGAACAGGCTTCTTCTAGACTAGTGCGCTTTACCACCTAGATTACATCGCCGCTTACCATCAGGTGTGATCGTAGTCAAGCACTAGTCTATCCTAAATAAAAAAAAACTTTTAAAACATAAATATTTCGTGTTTAGTTTATATCTAGTAGTTGTTTAAATTGATATCTATTACTATATTAATTACAGCACAAAGGGTTCGTCACTTTGAAACTTAAGTACTAAGCTTTCAATCGCTTAATATATTAGCTGACTGCAGAGTTCCGTATCAACAATGGCTGGTGAAGAACAATCTATGAACGAGAACCCTGGAATGGAACGCCAGGATCAATAAAGTAGCGTATCAGTAGCTACCCACACCTAGTAATAATTTTCTTTATCCTTTCATTAATAAAAAAGGATCTAAATTTTATACCTAACTGTAGATTTATTATAGTTTCCAGGGTAAAGACAATGCGCTTCAGAATCCATTAAAACGACGCAATCTCGTCCAGAGCCCCGCCATTAGCAGCGCGCTTCGGTGACGAAATTAAATCCATGACACCGGGCGTCTTCGCCGGATAATTGGTGCCATTAGCACAATACTAGAGGGCCATTAACAATATTACCCCCTGGCTCCGTCCGTATATGGAAAAGTCTTTCACACTCATTGATGACAGAAAAGCACCGTACTCGCTAAGCTTGGAGTGGACGTTGGTAAACCTACCACTGCATCTACTCACGTCTAAGATTGTCTAGCAGAGAAAGCAATTAAGTATTTATTATTTCAAAAAAAATTATAAATCAAAATTAAGCTCCTCTTATTAGTTCTTTGCCGTGATTTAGCTAAATTATAGGGTACAGCGTCCTTCATACCGGAACACAGACATTTTCACATAATACTTAAATATAAATGCAGTCCTGTGTAAAAACTAACTTATAACTAATAAGCAATTATACAACACTTTAATTTCTTTTATGTACTCAATTAGTATATTTTGTAGAAATAAGTAATGATGATCATCATCACAAATGAAAAACAACGAACTGTTGTCATAGCCGTGATAGCCTAGTGCTTTGAACGCCCGCCTTCCACTCCGGAAGCACCGGGTTCGAATCCGGTCTACACCAATGAATTTACCTATTTATGTGCAGTTAGTATAACGCAAACTAATATCACGTGCTTTGACGGTGAAAAACATCGTGAGGAAACCTGCATATCTATGTCATGACCATCAGTGCTCGCACTAGTATGTGAAATGTAGAAGGCAATGGCAAACGTCTCCAATATAACTGCTAAGTCGTCGTTTGTGTCATCACACCTGATGACCACGACCCTCAGTAATGAAGAAATACGACTTAGAATAATTAGCTCTTTACGCGAGTGGAGTCTGATTATTCTTGTGTGAGAAGACAGACTTTCACAGTATAAATATCGCTAGAAAGCTGAGCGGCGGCTAATGTATGTTGCTGAAAACAAAAAGCGACACGATCGGTCTACTTTATAGGCAGCTTTTAAGTGAGACGCTGCAACAAACGGCTGCTAATAGCCGCGGCTCTGCTGAGTAACGGCCCTCCCTCACGCGACCGTACCTCTACCTATGAGTGCTGTTCATGCTACCAGAGAAATTGCCTTTAATAGTTTTCACAGTAGCCTAAGTCGAAATGTTTCATAATTAAATGAATAATTAGTACAGAAGGTAATAGCAAAATATAAGTTTTTATCCCACTTTAACATACAATATTTAAATAAGTTATTATAGAAAGCCTAGTTGCTATTTTTTTAATTATTACTTATGTGTATGTGCTGACATCTTTGTGGGACTCCTTTATCCAGCAATGGGCGTCTATAAGCTGATGATGGATGTATTGGTCTTGCGTCATTATATTTAGCACTATGTAATTTGCATGTAAATTAACAGCCTACCTTAAGAACTGAGAACAGAGGAAAAGAAGCGTTTAAATTTGAAGTTTAATGTAACTTAAACTGATAGACATCGTGCTGATGGGATTTTAAGTAAAAATTATTTTTATTAGTTTTCCATTCATCCTATACAATTCCTCTGCTTTCTGCCTTTATAATTATCGCACTAGGAAAATCTGTTTCCTGGAGTTGTTCATTTCAATCTCCATTTACGAAGCGAGCTTTTTTTGTTTCTTAAAAATCTTCGAGATTATGTGTGAACCTATTTCACGGTGCACAGTAAATTTTTTGTACAGCGCTATGAAGAGCTTCGGTAACATACTCCTTAATAACACCTTCAGTTTAAATAAAAACTAAATTACTAAGCAATAGCCCGTACATCTGGAGTTAAGCTATTACTACCTACCTCTTTCACAGAAGGCGCCTTCGTAGTCTCCGTCTCTGCACTCGCAGACGGGGCCGTTGTCGGTGCTGATGCAGACCCCTCCGTGCTGGCAGGGGTCGCGCCGCTCGCACGCGTCGCCGCTGGCGTTGCTGATCCGGGAGGTCTACAACCAAATAAAAACAACCATAAAAACTCTTCTTCTTAGTCGTATTTCCTCGTGACTGAGGGTCGTGGTCATCATGTGTCGTGAAACACACGACGACTTACTTGGCAGTTATAATGGAGTGGTGTTGCCATTGCCTTCTCCATTTCACATACTAGTGCAAGCACGGATGGTCATGACATAGATATGCAGGTTTCCTCACGATGTTTTCCTTCACCGTCAAAGCACGTGATATTAGTTGGTGTTTTATGCTAACTGCACACAAATTGAAAAATTCATTGGTGCAGGCTAGATTCGAACCCGGTACCTTCGCATTGGAAGGCCGGCGTTCAAACCACTAGGCTATCATAAAAAGGCTATAAAAACTCTATAACTAATATTTACTTTAATAATAAATATCAAATAATTTAGGAATGAAGACATTATCTTCTTCATCAGTTGTGATCGTAGGATCTCCGCCTCTGAGTGTAACTTAAAAGCGCTAAATTATATATAAAGTTTATTTTCTTTTGAAGTTATCACAAATGAAATTAACTTGTAAACATTTAATATGGAACGTAAACGTCGTTTGAACCTTCAACTTCAAGTAGAAGGAAGTAAAATAGTAATACATGATAACATAACGTATATCTTATATTAAACTGTAGTATTTCGACATTGATACATTATCATGTGAGATATTACCAGCGTGGAAACTTCGCGCGAACTTGATAAATGTCTCTAATCCCAAAATCAAAGCTCATACATAATTCAAACTCGTGAACTAAAACATTATATGTACATATTGATTTACAACGCCCTGGACCAACACTTTCTGAAGCAAACACGAGACCCCGAAGTGTGGAACTTCCGGAGGTGCTCGATAACTTATAACTAGGGGTCCAATAATATAAATCATTATAGTTAACATATGTTCTTTACTAAAATCCAAAGCAAATTAACGCTAGTTAGGATGATATACACTGAACCATATTGTGACAAGCTGAAACGCTGTAATGTTTGCACACTACTGTTTAGCGGTAGAAACTGGTGCTGTCGATGAACCTAACTCTACGGTCTCCGGCAACAGAGACTAATTATTTATTACTATTAGTTCGTGACATAGACAAGTTTGTTCAATACACGTTCTTAACATCTTCACAACTTAAAGAATATGACTAACCCAAATAAGCCCTCCCATCGTGTTGGCCTGGGTATGAAGTCTTTCCAGATCCAATCATCATCGATGGTGAGATTCTCGAAGCTGTTCATAATTTTTATTTATTTTTTTTATACTACTATGCGACGAGACGAGCAAGACGTTCACCTGATGGTAAGTGATACGCTTGCCCATGACAACGTGGTGCTAGTTAAGATGGTACACACTGCACCACATTGCGCTCGTCGCCTGAGACATAAGGTGTTAAGTCTCGTTACCGCAGTAATTACACTAGCTACAGCGTAAGAATTATACAGTTAAATACAATTATAAAGATTAAACTTGTAAGAGCAATAGCTCCTGAAGTATTTTTAAAACATAATGTAAGCGTTGAGGTTACCACCAACATTATTTTAAAAATTACCTATTGTTCAATAAAACGTAAATTTGCAGTATTTTACATTTGTCCAATAGCGTAACGTCCTTCGTACAAGTCTGCACACTCCGGCGGATAGACCGCGACTGTTTTTATAACGCTGGCGCGTTCTTATTTCTACCCGCGCGAGAATTACAAAAACAGAATTATAAAATCATAAATAATGAAATTTTAACATGACAAACGTAGCAAAATGTGTAGTCACGTGAAAACAACTTGGAGCAAGTCGAAACGAGGTTTCAACTTGGCAGCCTTTCATAAGTCATCGTCCATACCTCAGATTGAAAACGAAACTCTTCGATCAGTGCATTGTAGCAGAAGAAGACACTAAGTGGAATTTTTTGGGAGAAGTCAATGGACTGCCGTGGCTGATGATGATGTAATTCTTAACTGACATTTTTTTAAATATGCTGTTCAAAGTAGTAGCAACAATTTCTTTTTTATACTACTATGCGACGAGACGAGCAAGACGTTCACCTGATGGTAAGTGATACGCTTGCCCATGACAACGTGGTGCTGGTTAAGATGGTACACACTGCACCACATTGCGCTCGTCGCCTGAGACATAAGATGTTAAGTCTCGTTACCCCAGTAATTACACTAGCTACAGCGCACTTCAAACCGGAACACAGTAATGTTTGCACACTACTATTTGTCGGTTGCAATAGGAGCTGCGTTGATACCCACCCAGACGGTCTCCGGCAACAGAGACCTACTACCTAGTGGTAAAAATGCTCAAAACTAATATAACAAAAAGAAGAAACGACAAAAGCGATAGTTTATATTATCTTTGTGTTGTGTGGTAACTGATAAGAGATACTTTAAAACAAAACGAACAGTTAAAGAAACCTTTTTGAAACACCATATCCGTAAGACGTGACCGTCAAGTCCGTTTCAGGGGTTATAGGAAGTAGTAGGGAAACTTTACATCGTTTCCGTTAAAGTTGGACGCCTGCGTTGGGCTGAACAGTAGCGCGAGGTGCTGCCGTGACCGACTTTCGCTTAAATTAGTCACCGCCAGCGCCAAGTTCCCGCGTGAAAGGGAACTTTCTCCAAAAGTAATTGAGTTAGCATTCATTCTAATTAAGCGTAAGTTTTATTGCTGTTAAAGCTTTCGCCCGGCTAAGTTAAATAATTATACTGCGTCATTGCCTAATTTAGCGTTTAGGACTTATAACGTTTATAGATATTGTTTGAATTGTTTTTATTTGAGAAAGTGACGAAACCTGCGAAACTATCGATTGATGGTGATGATTGTTCATAACAACGTTGCTGTAGTTAGGATGATATACAAAGCATCATAGTGTGCTCATTGCTTTAAGACATTATATATAATGTGTCATTACCCTAGTAATTGCTGCGTCTAGCCTAGCTTCAGCTTTTTTCAAAGACCGGCGATAGAGACCTAACACTATTAGAAAAGTGCCACCAGTAAAATTTATTCACGAGTTCTTAGTTCTTAAAGAGTAGTTCCTAGAACTAAATATCAAGTTATGAGTCGTTCGTTAGTTTTTTTAGTAAATTGTTCGTTGCTTTGTCGAAAGTTTTAAATGTAATTTAAAATTTACTCTGAAGGTTAACCAAATGTATTAAAATATAAAAATGTCAAAAGCTGTGTAATTTTTAACTCTTGATAAAAACTCGTGTTTTTTTTTTTGCCGTAAACCGTTTCGTTATCCTTTGTTCAATCTTGTCACCGTTTGTTTACATTTTAAAAATCCTTTATATGTTTTTTTTTCCTGTCACATTATATTACAAAGATGTGTACAAAATGTACGTACGCTGAAATGCTAACAAATGTTTTATGGAGTCCGTCACAGAACTTTATTCAAATACCGATTTTTTTAAATCCTAACATTATGCCACTTCATAAATTAAAAAATAAAATTAAAAATGTTTTGATAAGTAAATCATATTATAGTGTTAACGATTATTTAAATGATAAAGATGTGTGGAAATAAATGGCTCTGATTCTCAAGCAGTATGTGTCAGTACGTGTAAGACATTTAAAAATGAAAAAGACAAAAAAAAATGTATATATATATAGCCCGCTGAGTTTCTTGCCCATTCTTCTCAGGTCCGTGGCATTTGTTTTGCGAATGGCTGGTAGATTTTGACGTTCAATAAGTGAACTATTGTTCCCATGTTGAATAAAAATTTTGACTTTGACTTTGACTATGAAAATATAAAATCGTACATTTTGCTTTTTCACAAGATATATGAAAAACGTTTAAAATAGGTCTAACTTTAAATGTCTCCGTGCCCTCATAAAACGAATGTCCCTAGTTCCATTTCGCAGCCCCAAATGATTGCCTTTAGACGGTGGTAGCGTCTTCGAATCTTCTCGTATTTCGCAGTGATCCATTCTTCTTCTTCTTCACGTGCCCTTCTAACTAGTGAAGATTGGACAACACTTCTTGATATTATCTAGCCATAATTTTTTTACCAACGAATCTTTCTCTTTCCAGCTACTTTCCCACTACTCCTATATTATTATTAGTGATCCGTTGTACGAACATCATACAGGTAAGAAGACAAGCAATCAGGAAGACTACGCTTTACAATCATCAGATTAATATCTTCGTCTCTAGTTGCATATTTCGACTATACTTTTCTATTTATTATTGTTTTTTAAAATAGTACCAAAAAGGAATGTTATTAATGTCTTACATAGCAGCTATTGTAAGTGAAAATTAAATTTGCATGCGGACAAAACATTTATAAGAAAGTGTAGGTCGAGAGCTCAGCCGCTGCGACGTCCGGACCAACTTCACAAAAGTAATGAAAAAAAATCACCATATTCAAAATTGCATGCAGATAAAACATATCGTTAAACTGTTAAATATCTATTTTATTACAACATTACAAAAAAAAGATACTACATTTAAAGTTAATTTAAGTTCGTCTTTCTACGTTTGGTGTAACTTTTTCTATTATCGTTTTTTACTATGATCTTTCTTTCTTTCTCCTCTGTTTGTATTACCGCTGACTAACTTATGTGGGCCAGTTAACTCTTAAGGAGACTATATTCTGATTATATATTAATTTGTATGAAAGACATGCGTGGATATTAATTATACCAGTCTAACTTAAACGCCGACATTCGTTCGTCTACGTAAAGACTGTAAACATTTTTAAAGATTTTTTTTTTGTTTATATGTAAAGTAAATTTTTGTTCATATTATTAGCTCATAAAGTAGGCTAAAGTAACAACAATTCCAACAGCACATGTTATTATCGCGGCTTGCGAACTGGGCCGCAGTAAATTTTTGAAATTGCATCCGACAATTGTTTACGGGCGAACAAAGGGCGGCTGCTGCGCGAGAACCAGTTTTCAGTTTCGGCCATAAAGATGCTGTATGCATTATTAAAAGGATTGTTTGTTATAACATGGCTTAATGGCCTGTATATTTAGTAATTTCAATTTTTGAAACAAAAAACATAAACCATAATCCAATTACAGAAATATTTCAGGTATTTGTAAAACAAGATTTTCATAAAGCAAATATATTACATACATATGAACATTCTGCTCGCTTTATAAAATAATCAAAATATGTATTTATCAGATATACAATTAATAAGTAGATAATTCCTACCACCACAAATAAGTTACAAAAAATAATAGCTGAATATAAGCAATGAAAGTGGAATTCAGTAAAGCTAACCCTCTTCACAACAGGACACGCGTCTTACCCTCGCCTGATAAATGCAGATAGGTTATTGGATAACCTTAAATGAGATCGGTTCTGTCCAAGTCTCCCAAGAGCTTCGAAAACCGACCGATTTTATGTTTTAACTATCAATACATTTTAATTCTTCAACTAGTATCAACATCATTATTATCTCATCTGCTGAATAAATGTCTCTTGTAATGCATCAATATATTTTTTCAAAGCTTTAACGTGAAGTATACACCGCGATTAAATTATAAAAAGCAATTTCTGTCAATCAGCCGTAAAGTTGCGAAGTTGTTAGATTTCACGAAAAGTTATTTTTTTTTTTATTTTTTTTTCTCTTTATTTTGGCACAAACAGTCATTACATATAATAATATATATTAACAAAAATATTAACTAATTAGAGGACAAGCAGTGCCCAACATTACTAATATAACACAAACCTGACAGACAAAAAACACAACACTTAAGAAGGAAAAAATGAATAAAAGAAAATTAGAATTAATTTATAACTATAACAGCGGTTCAGACTGATATATCAAAGTAAGATTTTGGTTTTGAAGGCATTCAAAAAGTTATTAAACAGATCAATTTCATAAAAAGTTTTATTGTATTTAGTAACACTTCGAGTGAAGAAAAGAAATTATTAAATGTATAGTTCTTGTGAAATATTGGTGGAGAGAACATATTAATCATGCGAGAGGAACGGACGGGGAGTCGAACTTTAGAGATAAAATTTATTTTAGACAGTAAAACTGGAGAATCGATTTTATTATTAAGTAATTTATATAAAGTAATTAAGTCAAAAGTTATAAATCAAAGTCTCCATCATCATCTAGACGACGCGCGTTTCAGAATAAGAGCTACTTTTAGGATTTATACATTGATCAATCCTAAATTTGACTAAAACTATTTCAAAAGAATTTTTTCCTAGATCCAAATTTTATTAAATGTCGCCCCGATATTGAAAATCATTTTTAAATTACGTATGACCATACAATCACAGCCGATTGTTAAGTTTCTCTATTCAGGGCTAGTATATGACTCACTTGTATATCTGCAACATATTTCATAAGCGTTAATATAACGGAAAATTTAAAATTCCTATTGGCATGAAGGATGTAACGTCCGACGTTCATAATAGGCTAAATCGCTCACGGCTCGTGCTGCAGGCGGGGCTGCCTGCACGCGACCCTGCAGCCGCGCACAAAATGCAAATATTGTAAACCTCTTTTTATTTCCAATAGGCTAACACTTGACCTCAATTTCACATGGTCACAATGAAGCCGTGGATGGTGAAGCGTGCTCGCTCACCACACTCCCGCTCTCATATTTTGACACAGCGATGTTATCAGCACAGATTATAGATACTAGGTGGTAGGTCTCTGTTGCCGGAGACCGTCTGGGTAGGTACCACCGCAGCTCCTATTTCAACCGCCAAATAGTAGTGTGCGAACATTACTGTGTTCCGGTTTGAAGCGCGCTGTAGCTAGTGTAATTACTGGGGTAACGAGACTTAACACCTTATGTCTCAAAGCGACGAGCGCAATGTGGTGTAGGGTGTACCATCTTAACTAGCGCCGCGTTGTCATGGGCAAGCGTATCACTTACCATCAGGTGAACGTCTTTCTCGTCTCGTCGCATAGTAATATAAAAAAAAAAGATAGGTTTTAAAAAAATCTGGCTCCTGAATCGAAGCAAGGATTTCTGTGTTACACGGAAAACGTTCAACCACTGCGCCACAGAGGTTAAAAACTTTACTAAATGTAGATGAAGTAAATTATAAAATAACGCAATAATTATCTTGATTGTATTTCGTCTATATGTAACATCGATAGAAAAGTTTTAATGTTTATAGTTGTTACAAATATACAAGTAATTGAATAGTAAACAATTGTTATAAAAATACAAGACGAGTTAGACGTTCACCTGATGGTATATATCCAGACCGTAATAATACTTTACCAGTAACGATGTCATAACACAAAAATTTCGCTTGTCGCTTTTAGTTACTTGGAAATTCGAGCTATAAACTAATATAGATCTTCGGTAATGGAGGTATTCGACCAGCGTAACTACTACGTGTAAAAACTAAACAAAAACACTAATTCATAAAATATTTGGAGGTTAACACGTTTATACAATAGAACGATTGTAGTGTCAACATTACACTGCTGGTAGGTCTGAGACCGTCTAGCTACCACTGCAGCTTCTATTACAGGCGACAAACAGTAGTGTGAACATTACTGTGTTCCGGTTTGAAGGGCGCTGTAGCTAGTGTAATTACTGGGGTAACGAGACTTAACACCTCATGTCTTAAGGCGACGAGCGCAATGTAGTGCAGTGTGTACCATCTTAACTAGCGACAACAAGTGAACGTCTCGTCTAGTAAAACAAACAAAAACGCGTAATCAGCGGGATGAACACCCACCCACGTGCTGCTTTAACATTTAGAAGGGACCCAGGAGGCAGAGCGTGGGATGAAATGAAATATCAGTGACATTCAAAATGTCAAGCGAACCAGAGCTAAGGTCAACTTCGCAAAGTTAACTTAGATAGTTACGCAGCTTTTACTTCAGCTGCCAGTTAACTGTTCAAACATTAAAATAATCCTAATCAAATAAAAAAAATATCGTTGTAAATTATAATATTATAATTTTTAATCACATAAAGACCTTTAGCTACTTAGCTGACAACTGCTGGAAAGGACCTCAAAGACTTTGAGACCAATCTCTCCGGAAATCACACTTCTTTAAGTCTTAGGAGAAGCGTAGGATGATGCTAACCCACTTTTGCTTTTAGATCAGAAAGTGGCTACTGCCAAATTTTACTAACGGAAATTTGAATCTGCTACTCAAAACGACTAAACTGATTTTAATTCAATTTGTAAAAACAGATGAGTGAAATTGTTTAAATTTTTTTCAAAGTTTCAGTATATTCTTAAATTTTTTAACTTTGTATCGTGACCGTCACTAAAACCTCTTGCCCTTATTATCAAAATAATTATACATTAGCACATTCACACGAATATAACAAGGTAGCATATTAACAATTTATAAATATTTATAGGCAACAATATTTTCGTTTTTATATACATACATATATATAAATATATAAGGAAATTGCTTTATAATTGAGCATTTCCATTAAAATTTGATTAATATCGCTGTGCAATTTTGTATAGAAAACACGCCACTGCTGACACACGCAAACTGTAACGTATGTTATACAAAAACGAACACATTTATTTAGTTATATTTTTATAACTACATAAGTGTTGTTTTTACTCTGCAAAGCGATAAGACGAACAGGACGTTCCTCCGATGATGAGAAACATTAACCCTTAAAATGTTGCGCTATACTATATAGACACACTTTTAGATTGAATTGATTAAGTAGTAAAAGTAAGTTAAAGCTAAGTAATCATTCAATGATAATTGGGATAAAAAGTTGCTTTACATTAACTAAAGTCGGCAAATGTTTTCTGTTAACTGTTCAACATATTTTAGTTATAAAATTTGATTACATACATTATTAACTAGTCTCCAGTAAGATGCGTAAATAGATTTTTTAGGATATGCCTTTAAAACATAAGCCATGTACATCCTTTCAATTGATACTTGGCTATATTTTTTGAACACGTGAAGGTTACATGACAGCAAGTCACATATTATTGTTGTTCATGTGTATAGAGATTGAAATAATTGGGCAGTAAACATACCGCGTGTTGATAAAACCCTTTATAAAATTCGAGATTTTTTGAACCCACAAATACGTTTAAATTTAGTTGATTCTTTGATTTTGTCGAGGTTTAATTATTGTGATACAGTATATGGTCCCCGCTTACTATCAAAAACTAAAAATCTAATCCAACGCGTACAAAATGCATGCAGTAGATATTGTTTTGACATACCTCCCAGGTCTCATGTAACGCCTTATTTAAATCGCGCAAATGTGCTTAAAATGTCATCTACGAGTAGTCTACGGTCTACGAGTAGTCTACGGTCTACGAGTAGTCTACGGTCTACGAGTAGTCTACGGTCTACGAGTAGTCTACGGTCTACGAGTAGTCTACGGTCTACGAGTAGTCTACGGTCTACGAGTAGTCTACGGTCTACGAGTAGTCTACGGTCTACGAGTAGTCTACGGTCTACGAGTAGTCTACGGTCTACGAGTAGTCTACGGTCTACGAGTAGTCTACGGTCTACGAGTAGTCTACGGTCTACGAGTAGTCTACGGTCTACGAGTAGTCTACGGTCTACGAGTAGTCTACGGTCTACGAGTAGTCTACGGTCTACGAGTAGTCTACGGTCTACGAGTAGTCTACGGTCTACGAGTAGTCTACGGTCTACGAGTAGTCTACGGTCTACGAGTAGTCTACGGTCTACGAGTAGTCTACGGTCTACGAGTAGTCTACGGTCTACGAGTAGTCTACGGTCTACGAGTAGTCTACGGTCTACGAGTAGTCTACGGTCTACGAGTAGTCTACGGTCTACGAGTAGTCTACGGTCTACGAGTAGTCTACGGTCTACGAGTAGTCTACGGTCTACGAGTAGTCTACGGTCTACGAGTAGTCTACGGTCTACGAGTAGTCTACGGTCTACGAGTAGTCTACGGTCTACGAGTAGTCTACGGTCTACGAGTAGTCTACGGTCTACGAGTAGTCTACGGTCTACGAGTAGTCTACGGTCTACGAGTAGTCTACGGTCTACGAGTAGTCTACGGTCTACGAGTAGTCTACGGTCTACGAGTAGTCTACGGTCTACGAGTAGTCTACGGTCTACGAGTAGTCTACGGTCTACGAGTAGTCTACGGTCTACGAGTAGTCTACGGTCTACGAGTAGTCTACGGTCTACGAGTAGTCTACGGTCTACGAGTAGTCTACGGTCTACGAGTAGTCTACGGTCTACGAGTAGTCTACGGTCTACGAGTAGTCTACGGTCTACGAGTAGTCTACGGTCTACGAGTAGTCTACGGTCTACGAGTAGTCTACGGTCTACGAGTAGTCTACGGTCTACGAGTAGTCTACGGTCTACGAGTAGTCTACGGTCTACGAGTAGTCTACGGTCTACGAGTAGTCTACGGTCTACGAGTAGTCTACGGTCTACGAGTAGTCTACGGTCTACGAGTAGTCTACGGTCTACGAGTAGTCTACGGTCTACGAGTAGTCTACGGTCTACGAGTAGTCTACGGTCTACGAGTAGTCTACGGTCTACGAGTAGTCTACGGTCTACGAGTAGTCTACGGTCTACGAGTAGTCTACGGTCTACGAGTAGTCTACGGTCTACGAGTAGTCTACGGTCTACGAGTAGTCTACGGTCTACGAGTAGTCTACGGTCTACGAGTAGTCTACGGTCTACGAGTAGTCTACGGTCTACGAGTAGTCTACGGTCTACGAGTAGTCTACGGTCTACGAGTAGTCTACGGTCTACGAGTAGTCTACGGTCTACGAGTAGTCTACGGTCTACGAGTAGTCTACGGTCTACGAGTAGTCTACGGTCTACGAGTAGTCTACGGTCTACGAGTAGTCTACGGTCTACGAGTAGTCTACGGTCTACGAGTAGTCTACGGTCTACGAGTAGTCTACGGTCTACGAGTAGTCTACGGTCTACGAGTAGTCTACGGTCTACGAGTAGTCTACGGTCTACGAGTAGTCTACGGTCTACGAGTAGTCTACGGTCTACGAGTAGTCTACGGTCTACGAGTAGTCTACGGTCTACGAGTAGTCTACGGTCTACGAGTAGTCTACGGTCTACGAGTAGTCTACGGTCTACGAGTAGTCTACGGTCTACGAGTAGTCTACGGTCTACGAGTAGTCTACGGTCTACGAGTAGTCTACGGTCTACGAGTAGTCTACGGTCTACGAGTAGTCTACGGTCTACGAGTAGTCTACGGTCTACGAGTAGTCTACGGTCTACGAGTAGTCTACGGTCTACGAGTAGTCTACGGTCTACGAGTAGTCTACGGTCTACGAGTAGTCTACGGTCTACGAGTAGTCTACGGTCTACGAGTAGTCTACGGTCTACGAGTAGTCTACGGTCTACGAGTAGTCTACGGTCTACGAGTAGTCTACGGTCTACGAGTAGTCTACGGTCTACGAGTAGTCTACGGTCTACGAGTAGTCTACGGTCTACGAGTAGTCTACGGTCTACGAGTAGTCTACGGTCTACGAGTAGTCTACGGTCTACGAGTAGTCTACGGTCTACGAGTAGTCTACGGTCTACGAGTAGTCTACGGTCTACGAGTAGTCTACGGTCTACGAGTAGTCTACGGTCTACGAGTAGTCTACGGTCTACGAGTAGTCTACGGTCTACGAGTAGTCTACGGTCTACGAGTAGTCTACGGTCTACGAGTAGTCTACGGTCTACGAGTAGTCTACGGTCTACGAGTAGTCTACGGTCTACGAGTAGTCTACGGTCTACGAGTAGTCTACGGTCTACGAGTAGTCTACGGTCTACGAGTAGTCTACGGTCTACGAGTAGTCTACGGTCTACGAGTAGTCTACGGTCTACGAGTAGTCTACGGTCTACGAGTAGTCTACGGTCTACGAGTAGTCTACGGTCTACGAGTAGTCTACGGTCTACGAGTAGTCTACGGTCTACGAGTAGTCTACGGTCTACGAGTAGTCTACGGTCTACGAGTAGTCTACGGTCTACGAGTAGTCTACGGTCTACGAGTAGTCTACGGTCTACGAGTAGTCTACGGTCTACGAGTAGTCTACGGTCTACGAGTAGTCTACGGTCTACGAGTAGTCTACGGTCTACGAGTAGTCTACGGTCTACGAGTAGTCTACGGTCTACGAGTAGTCTACGGTCTACGAGTAGTCTACGGTCTACGAGTAGTCTACGGTCTACGAGTAGTCTACGGTCTACGAGTAGTCTACGGTCTACGAGTAGTCTACGGTCTACGAGTAGTCTACGGTCTACGAGTAGTCTACGGTCTACGAGTAGTCTACGGTCTACGAGTAGTCTACGGTCTACGAGTAGTCTACGGTCTACGAGTAGTCTACGGTCTACGAGTAGTCTACGGTCTACGAGTAGTCTACGGTCTACGAGTAGTCTACGGTCTACGAGTAGTCTACGGTCTACGAGTAGTCTACGGTCTACGAGTAGTCTACGGTCTACGAGTAGTCTACGGTCTACGAGTAGTCTACGGTCTACGAGTAGTCTACGGTCTACGAGTAGTCTACGGTCTACGAGTAGTCTACGGTCTACGTTTAGTTTACGGTCTACGAGTAGTCTACGGTCTACGAGTAGTCTACGGTCTACGAATAGTCTACAGCTCGTAGACGTGTGAACGTAGCGCTCGGCTACGCAGGTGATCAAGCTGCCAGCACTCCCCCGGCCCCCGCGCCGCAGCTACGAATGTTCAAACGCCTCGGCCGCGCGCTTCAAGCACTCAAGGAGAGTACACGTTGTACTGTACTTTGCTCGAGTGCTTTCGTGTCTCCGCATAAATTACACAGTGCTCAGAGATTACAGGCTTCCGAATTTACTCACACGCTGAATAGTTAAACATAGAAATATTTTTTTTAATCTTCTCTACCTATACACTTTGTCTATTTTGCCAAAATTGTTTATTATGTTAAGTGGTGTTATTGTTAAGGATATAACGTAGATGTCTCGCACCTTTGCACACGCACGCGGGTCCGACTGAAAATCAGCGCTACTGCTTAGTGCAGGAGCATTTTGCTGAGTTGGAACCGTTTCTGTTGCCTAATTACATCGTTTTTTTTATTTTTATTTAGTTTTAAGAATATATTGCGTGTTTTTTATTTTGTTATTTGTAATTTTTTTTTATTTTTATTTAGTTTTAAGAATATATTGCGTGTTTTTTATTTTGTTATTTGTAATTTTTTTTTTTTTATTTTGTTATTAAATATTACTAATATTTAATGTAATATAGTATATGTATTTTCTAACATTAAATCCTCTGAAGTTTCATAAAGTATACGTAGTTCCATTACGTAACTTCAGCAATTATTATAACGCATATGTTAATTTGTTCATAAGCTAATAAATAAAACCTGAAAGAATAGCATTAGCAGTCCCACCTGACAAATAAATCTTATTAACTGTGTGTAGTAATTCGGTATAGTTAAGAGTAACTAACTTCAGGGTAGTACGTGTTAAATCTCACTGTAACTTTCCACGCTGAAAACCACCGAGTGCATGCTGCTTGTATATCCGGCTTTATAACTTGGAGTTGTAACTTTAATTTATGAAGATCCATTACGGTGATTTCATTCTGCACGGTTATTAAGTATTACACAAACGAATCTTTACTAAAAACCTAGTGTGCTTAGATTGCACCTACTTACTTGTATTATTTTCATTATCATGTTAACTTTTTAATTGTGAAATTACAAAGTGTAATATATAAAACCGTAAAAACTAATTAAAAAAAGCTTTTTGATAACTTAACTCATAATCTAATTAATTCTTCTATACCTGCAGGACTTCAAAGCATTTCATTTTATTTACGAAAATGTGAGATAAAGTAAAACTTTTTCTCACATTTTGTACTAGCTATAGTTGAACAGAAGTATAATCCTTTTATATAAATGCTCCTGCGGTTCTTTTCTCTTCTTTTCCTTACCTCATGCAACAAAGTAAATCCTTTATAAACTCGTTTGTAACAACGCAGCCTCTTTGAAAAGTAGCGCACATTTTCCATATCTCTACCTGCATTATAGCAGGATAAATATAACAAAAGAAGCATCTTTGGAAGTCGTGAATTGGATTTTAAAAATAGTTTTTAATTTAATTAATAAAGAACGGAAAAAGGGAAATACTCTCAAACCAGACATATAAATGTTTAGCTCGCGATAGACTAAAGACAATAGAATAGAACCAGCTTTATAAATATTATAAGTAACAAAATCATTCTAAGTTAAATGGTATGTTTAAAGGTGATACATTAAATTTTTTCTTTTTATACTACTAAGCGACGAGACGAGCAAGACGTTCACCTGATGGTAAGTGATACGCTTGCCCATGACAACGTGGTGATAGTTAAGATGGTACACACTGCACCACATTGCGCTCGTCGCCAGAGACATAAGGTGTTAAGTCTCGTTACCCCAGTAATTACACTAGCTACAGCGCCCTTCAAACCGGAACACAGTAATGTTCGCACACTACTATTTGTCGGTTGCAATAGGAGCTGCGGTGGTACCCACCCAGACGGTCTCCGGCAACAGAGACCTACCACCTTTCTTTTTCTTCAGTTTGCGAAGAGATTTAGCTTCCTCTTCTTGATAAAAACAGCAAAGAAGTGGAACAACTTGCTGCAGTGTTCCAGTCTAAATACGACGTGGTTGTGTTTATGAAAAACTCTTTCATTCGAACAGGCTGTTGAAAGAGGGCTGAATGGCCACTGAACTCATCACTCAACACCAGGTAGGATCATGCTAAAAAACTTTCGTATTAATGTTATATTGACGCACATTTCTACGTTTTTTGAAATCGATTATTAAATATTTGTAATAACTTTCCATTTTAGTGTTTCATTCAAATCTATTAGTTTAGGCTATTCATTTTATGTAACATGAAACTTTGTTTATGTCTGACTATTTGGGGGTTTAAAGAACACTCTTTATTCTCAATACAATCAATAATTTCCCGTTTACAGTATAAATGAAAAATTAACTTTATTCTTTTCCTTGTTATAACAGAACTTTCACAACTCCAGCGAACTGTTTCCAGTTTGCCAACGCTCGTAACAAAAACTGCCCATTGTACATATTTCTCATGAAAGTTCTTCTGCGGCTTCGTTCCTTCAAGTTTTCGTATTGTCCACGCTTTTGTGTCGCCGGCACTCAGAAGCGAGATCAACAATGGATACGGACGTCAATCTTTTGTTACTTTTATTTCTTCTATTCATATTTTCCAATCATTAGCGTATTTCACATTTTTTTAAAACGCAACTGGATATAACTACATGTACTCTTAAGATACGTGCAAATATTAAATTATTTTAATCTTAATCAAACTATAAAAAGTTAATCTAAATATTAAACATATTTCTTTATACTTATCTTTCATTATTAATGTAATAATAAATTACTTTGAGTATTCATGTATGTGTATATAAGTACATGATACTACATCTATTCTTATTTATTATATTTCCTAATAAAAACCTACAACAAATTTACTTATTACTTTACATATTTTCCATCCAAAGGTTGTCTGGAAGAAATCGCTCTTAGTGATAAGACCGCCCATTGTGCATTTATCATATAACAGCAATGTGATAGGTAATTTCTGTATCTTTTGGTGTGCAATAAAGAGTTTTCTATTCTATTCTATTCTATTCTATCAAATGGCACTTAAGTATAAATTATATGTTTTCTTAACTATGCTTACAAATTATAAGTATTTATTTATACCAATTTACTATTCTATTCTATTCAGATTTTCAAATTTTCTTAAAGGTTTTTTCTTTTGATGGCTTTACACAAAATTAATATATATCAATATATTTTATGCAAAACTAACTACCACATTTGTTATCACGACCTAGCTAAGAACTTATTTATAAATGAGAGAGCTTTTCCTGATGTACATATGAATGAAAAATCTCTAGTCTTTATTTCAAAGAGTGAAATGTTTGTTGTGATATAAAAGTTAGAATGAATATGGATTTAAATTAAATTTAGCTAAGCTTCCCATGCCAATTAAATATCCATCATAACCCAATCATACAGAGTAAACCGACAGAACTACAATTAACGGAAGTCGTAATTGCAAATATGAAAAGCCAATCCTACGCGACGGGACTCGGGTGCATTCATTAAAACAAATTTGATGAAGCTTCATCGCGACGGCAGGTTTTAAATTCAGTACAAGGGGCGGGACAATATTTGAGTAAGCTCTTTGATAGGCAAGCGGAAAATTGGAGCTTATTGTGCAATTCAATTTCGCAGTGTTTCCAATTTAATATAATTAAAATATCAATTAAAATAATCCCCCGAGCGGAGCAGTATCAATAACATTTTCTTATTTCATGTTGGACATGGGCATACCCGTTATTCACCGCTCTTGTATAGTTTACTACACAACTTGGCAAGCTTAGTTTAATGATGAAACAGAAAAAGCAGCTGCACTTTTACTAAAGACGTTTCATCTTACTCACTGTTTACATCCAAGTAAGTGGTTTTTGATCCACCAATCACCTACGCGAGATCTTAACACACTTAATTATAAATTTAAAAAAGTGCAAATTTCTTCCATTACGCATTTCAACATACTGATGAATAAAACTACAGGATTCAAAATAGATCCCAAGCTCGTGATCACGCCCAAGCTCCTTTCATCTGCACAAAGAGCCCCCACCTAAGTAAATTCTTCACCAACAATAAGTTTTCTTTATCTCAAAGCGTAAAGTTAAATAAACTTTAATTCAACTTCTTAGAGATATGAACGCCGAGTGCCAAGTTATTGCAACTGGCTTAATCAACTTGAGATCCGAATAAAGAAGTAACTTAGCGTACTAGGTAACTATGAGTGATTTTTATAAAGGTTGCGTATTCAATTTCCTTAGAAGTTGTATGAGATTCGCGACTAATGGCATTGTATCAACTTAGGTTTAAAAATTTTTGTTTTTCTTATAAAAGCTGGTAAGGAACAAATGACAACCGACAAAAATGGAGGACGGTAAACAATGATTGCGGAGGCTTTCATGTAAAGACGTAACTACTTCTTAAAGCAAAAACACACTACACACTTTTACCAGGTGGTAGGTCTCTGTTGCCGGAGACCGTCTAGGTGGGTACCACCGCAGCTCCTATTGCAACCGACAAATAGTAGTGTGCGAACATTACTGTGTTCCGGTTTGAAGGGCGCTGTAGCTAGTGTAATTACTGCGGTAACGAGACTTAACACCTTATGTCTCAGGCGACGAGCGCAATGTGGTGCAGTGTGTACCATCTTAACTAGCACCGCGTTGTCATGGGCAAGCGTATCACTTACCATCAGGTGAACGTCTTGCTCGTCTCGTCGCTTAGTAGTATAAAAAAAAAAACACACTAATAATAACAACCGCTAGCTTAAAGCATTTTACTTAACAATACCAATAAAATATATTAACTTAAAAGTGAAATGGCTAAAGTTAAAAGTAACATATGAATTTAATGTTTGCACCTAATCACCACAAAGTGGTAGAGGCGTAATAAATGTATGTAATCGAAGTTATAAACTCTCGGATGAGTTGTGTAAAGTTGATTATATTCTCATTAACTGTGTCGTAAATTATAATTAACTATGACGATATCTTGGCGATGAAACTAGTCACTGAGGATAGTTGATACCACCAGACGTTACCACCAAACCATATCACCACCAGACGATACCACCATCCGATATCCAGCAAGAGGCATTCAACTACGACCAGTGGTATCACCATCAAGCCTATCTACGCCAAAGATCATTTCATTGCGATTTCGCGTCGCTTTTTGTATACAATTCGTGCAGTAATTTACTTATTAAGCTACAAGACACCGATTATGCTTGACTTTGTTAATTTTTATTAATATTCTTTAATTTCACACCACACAAAGAACTTACTGAAACAAACACAAAGTAATGAAGGCAGCAAAAGACGGTATTCACTTATATATCAATGTAAACGAATCTGTATATGTATTTTCGATAATATTTTTGTAACTATTATTATATGTTTACAATATAAAGACACACGCGACAAAATTGCGAAAAACCTTTTTTTCTGCTTAATGTATATAGTGGTTAATGTTTAAGTTTAATATTAATGTCCTGTTTTAACAAACTGAAAAATTCTGGGCATCATTTTCAGTTAGTTGCTAATATACTCCCGGACACATCTATCGGCCCACCGCCCAGTGTTTAAAGTTTCGACGGTGTCTAGTTAAAAATAAATGTTAGGTGGAGCAATAAGTTTTAATGCAGTTTTGAAGCAGATTTATTGGTCAACCTTTATGTATGTTTTTTTTTTTTTTTTTTTGTAATTTCGAATTGATTTGGCCGGCAGAAGTTTTACAACTTGGGCGACAATTTCAGGCAGAGTATCCATATTTTTTGGTCAAAACTGGCTCTAAGTTTAGATTTGCCTTTTTATGGAACCAATAATCGGACACATCAAAAAAAAAATATCCAACTTGTACGAAATAAAGTTTTCTCCATTCCTGGGTTGTTGAAAACAATGACCAGCACGAATTTTGGTTTTTTTTTTATAATTCTGTATTCAAAATTGAAGAAAAAAACATACATAAGGGTTGACCAATAAATCAGCTTTAAAACTGCATTAAAACTTATTGCTCCACCTAATATTTATTTTTAGCTAGGCACCGTTAAAACTTTTAAACACTAGGTGGGCCGATAAATGTGTCCGAGAGTGTATACTAACACATAACAGAATAGCAAACTAATTCTCCCATGTTGTGTTAAAGTCAACGATGTCACAGCATGTCTGCCAATCCTCAATCACCGGTAAGAGGCGCTACGTGGTGGCTCGGCGCTGACGGCGAGGGTGTACAATAACCAGTAAATTGGATGCGAAATTCACAGGTGGCGGTTGTTAATTGGATTTGGTGGAATGTAAAATCGATTTACAAGGGCTTTGAGGTTCACGCGGTACTGGGTTCAGTGGCAAACTTAATCACAACTTGATCACATCGTTCTTTGGCATCGCAAAATAGGGAATGGTTTACATGCATTATCTTTTTTTTTTTTTTCATTTATTTGTTTAAAAAAGTAAATACAAAATTTAACAATTCTTCGGTTTCTTAAACCTAAAACAGTTTGTGTGAAACCTGCACATTCTCTTTTGGTAACAAACAGGTATTACATTTTACAAACTTATGGGTGGAATTAATGAATCTGTGTGAGTGATGTACCTACCTACTAAATAAAGGTTGTGTACAGTCAATGCAAAAGTGTTTTTAATTTTTATTATTTGTTTACTGAACCGCTCTCGATTATTATAAAAATTACCTAATGTGAGTGTCTCATTGAATGTTATTGTAAAGTTTTGATTTTAGATTTTTCTCATTTATACTTTCTATGATATTTTGTGGAATTTTGTTAATTAATATGGGAACTAAGTATTGGTATCTAACCTTTGCTAATAATTTAAATTTTACTATTATTACCTTTACATGATTATGAAATCTGGAACGACTGTCTGCCAGTAAGTGAATTGATCGTTTTAATGTCAATATTTATCTGGTCGCGCCGCTGGTCTTATCAAAATAAAAATTTGATAAATTACCCCCGGGGGCCGGTCGGGGTGATCGCCGCGAAGGCTTTCGATCTATTATTATTTATTACAGTATTTTGACGCGCTGATCGATGAATGGATAAGGAATGAAAATCTAAAAGGTCACTGTAATTACAGAAATTATTTTACTATCATCGTGGTGGTTAAACGGTCTTGACTAACTTATTATACTAGCAGCGGAAGCAGAGTATGTTTTCTCTCTAAACTTAAAAATTAAGATAAGATAAGATAAATATTCTTTATTGTACACCAGTAACAAATTTAACAAAACAAAGAAATACATAAGTCAAAACAATTACATTATTACATAACAACAACAATTACATATGTACTTACTTATATCACTTTATTAACATTTGTAAACGTAAGGCAGATCTTATAGTAGTAATTAAACTATTACTCCAATAAAAACGGCGCTAAAATTCACAAAGCTTCAAGGCCCAGCAGTGGGAACATTAAAAGGGCTTGTTTACTATTACAACTGTAGTTATAGGATATAAATAAAATACAAAATAGCAAAGCACCAACCGAACACGTCATTAGATTAACAGCCACTTACGGGGGCGTCGCGTGCGAGCTGTCAAGTGGCGGTGACGTCACAACATGGCCGACGACCGGCGGGGTGATGAGGAGGGGGGTGTAGAGGCGCGCAACGAGAATATTGCGGCAAAGGATCAAGTGTATATTGCCCGTGAAATAGGATGCGGAAATTGCAAGCGCTGGTATTAATTGGAATTTAATTGTAAAACGATTTTGACAGCCTCACCGTTATGTACCATACGCTGAAGATCGTTGAGAGGATATTAATAAGCAAAATTCCCTACATGCATTTAACTTCCCCACAGAAGAAAATCCTTTTCGTAGTTTACCCCCAATATTAATAAAAATGTTAAAAAAGCTTTCGCTATCATTCGAGTTTCTAACACGACTAGTCCTTACAAGGTATATATTTTTACCAGGTGTTTTACCAGGTGGTAGGTCTGTTGCCGGAGACCGTCTGGATGGGTACCACCGCAGCTCATATTTCAACCGCCAAATAGTAGTCTGCGAACATTACTGTGTTCCTGTTTGAAGGGCGCTGTAGCTAGTGAAATTACTGGGGTAACGAGACTTAACACCTTATGTCTCGGGCGACGAGCGCAATGTGGTGCAGTGTGTACCATCTCAACTAGCACCACGTTGTCATGGGCAAGCGTATCACTTACCATCAGGTGAACGTCTTGCTCGTCTCGTCGCAAAGTAGTATAAAAAAAAAATGTAACCATTAATTCCTCATCGATGATAGGCCTTACATTTACAAATCTCAATAGGTTGAAATTACAATCTTCAACATCCATCTGTTTAGCACTACGTTAAAATGTCTTCAAAAACTTACATAAAAGGGGATCATTACTTTTCAGTTCTCCATAGTAATGAAGATGTGTGTTATCTTCATTACTCTAGAGAACTGAAAACAAAGGTTTCGCTGAAATTTAATTCAAAAAATAAAAGCAAACTATCTACCAAAGGGATGAATAATAATGCAATGTAACTTAATACAAAACTTGTACTGTTTTTTAATAACTTTTACTTTACATGTATTTGTAGAACAGTTTAGCAGTTCATAGACACGTGGACTACTGTCAATACATATTTTAAGAAATTCTTCTTTGTGTGTATTTTAAAAAATCTAACAGTGTCAACTTTTTATGATCAATCGCAAGCAGACGTAACTTAAAATAGACTTATTATTCGAAGCACTGAGAATAGAGCTTGTCAGACGTAGGTTACATGCAAGTATTCGCTTAATATAGTGTTGACCTTAAAAATAATCACACAACACGAATTTTCATAATATTTCCACTAAAATTACAAGCAATAGATTTAACTTTAACCTGGCAACATCTGATAATGAAAGTTTTTCGCGAGGCGCGAGCTCGCCGAGATTAAAACGCCGGTGCATGTGATGTATTTTTAATGCGGCAACATTTAGCCGAGATATCGCTTACATAAAAGTAATTGCTGTGCTTTGTATGAGACTATTGTATAACTTACAAATGCAACTTAATTCCTCTTTGCCCGAGGCTGTATAAATGGGAATAATACAAACGAGATCCGCAAAGATACATTATTTTGATGATCAATTGGCAACATATCCTGGCATAATATTTTGGCCATCCGACAATAATTCAACGCGTAAGTCGACTTATATTTAAATACGAGTGTATGTTTTTAGGACCATTGGGTCGGTGCCATAACAGGGTCATTTAACGGGAGAATTAATTCAGTGAATCCCGTCCCTTTTAAAATAGAATAAATATTGACCTTGTGAAACTTAATAGTATGTCTTTACAAAAAGAGAGGTAACCGGCACCATTATTAATAGCTTCGTTATAATCTTCAAGATAATCCTGCTAGCCTCTTAATATGTAAGTTTAAAGTGTAAGTACAACTTTTGGATCGCTGCCGGACTTTAAGAGTTATTGTTAGCCTGATTTCTCTTCATCATCGGAACTAAGGTTTAATGAAAATAAAGGGAATTTAATCTAGTAACGTAATGACTGTTAACGACAAAAAAAATATAGAAGTATTACTTACTTTTTGATTTATATGACGTATTCATTAAATGATAAATGTAACTAGACATACAGTCTTTTTTCTTAATGTTTTTTATTATACAGAGAAAAAAAGGTTAATACTTGACCGCGATCCCCCATGATATTAAGTGGTGATGTGTGACTAGTGGTGGTAAAGAGCATTAACCTTGTAACAGCTTGTTCACTCTTTTTTTTAACAATATTTCTTAAATTATCTTTATTGTTTAGTGTAATAACATATCGAAAATATCGCTGCTTTGTTTTGAATGTTTATGATTTACGTTATAACGAAATAACGTAATTGCAGCTTCTTCAATACATGTTTGTTTAGCAACCGAAAGAAGAAAAATACGTAAACAAAGCACTAATTATGTAGAAAAATATATTTGTTATGATATTGATTCCATCTAAGTATTTAGCTAAGACTACATCACTTTTAAGTTGCTAGGTTAATTGAGTTATTTTCCAATCAGAACTCATAATATTTTCTTCGATTTCAGACAGAAATTAATTGCGTTATTAAGTAACTGGTCTATCAGTTAAATCTAGGTCTATTTGTTCAAAGATATAGAAACGAACAACCTGAGAAATATAACAACTGTATTAGTATAGAAAACAGTAGAAACTTGTAACATTTCTAAACTGTCTTCTGAAAGCAAATTAATATAAATTTATATATAATACCAGGTGGTAGGTCTCTGTTGCCGGAGACCGTCTGGGTGGGTACCACCGCAGCTCCTATTGCAACCGACAAATAGTAGTGTGTGAACATTACGGTGTTCCGGTTTGAAGGGCGCTGTAGCTAGTGTAATTACTGGGGTAACGAGACTTACCGCCTTATGTCTCAGTGCGACGAGCGCAATGTGGTGCAGTGTGTATCATCTTAACTAGCAGCACGTTGTCATGGGCAAGCGTATCACTTACCATCAGGTGAACGTCTTGCCCGTCTCGTCGCAAAGTAGTATAAAAAAAATACATAGTTAATTCAGTAACAAGTACATCGTCTACAAATTTGTGGCACAAATTCCTTACGCGTTACATAAATTTGATTAAAATACCACGAGCATATAAAAATTAGGAAGATATAGGAGAGTTTCTTTATTTAATTAAAATTTACGTAGGCGATGTTAATATTAAAATTCCAAGCGGTACGACGATCAAGTAACGAGCTTACTTAGAAGGGAATCACGTGTGAAGCGTGAATTAAACTTTGGACAGTATATTTAAATATATCTCATATTAAAGTTAAATTAAATAACTATACAGAGCCGTGATAGCCTATTGGTTTGAACGCCGGCCTTCCACTCCGGAGGTAGCGGGTTCGAATCCGACTTGCACCAATGAATTTTTCAATTTATGTGCTATTAGTATAACACTAACTAATATCACGTGCTCCGACGGTGAAGAAAACATCGTGAGGAAACCTGCATATCTATGTCATGACCATCCGAAGGTGATGGCAACACCACTCCATTTTAACTGCTAATAAAGTCGTCGTGTGTTTCATTACACATGATGACCACGACCCTCAGTCATGAGGAAATACGACTTAGAAGAAGAACAGACACGTTATGATATAAAGAATAATATTAATTAGTGAAAATTCTTTCATAATGCCGTCATGTAGTAAACACTGTGGTGACTTACAGTACTTAGTAGACCAACCAGCAGTAAACTACTGTACTATGTAAATAGTTATTCCTTTAAAACTTATTCGGCTTATGTTATAAATAATATTTCTTTACAACTTGTATGTAGAGAGCTACAATGATGTCGCAAAATCAATGTAGCAATTTTACTACAGCTAGTTTTATGAGGAGCCGGTCACTGGATCCACGCAGTTCAGCGCTGTGAGTGATCACATTTTTATCTATTCGACCATTGTCCGAGTTTTATGTTATGCGAGCATTAAATTCAACTCTATCTGTACACCGGACATAAACTACAATACGGAATATTCAATGGGTAGTTTATCAAAATTATAATACAACATACACCAAGAATGAGCTTAGCTTAAATATTTGTTTTAGCTAATATTATAATGATTTCTTATATTTCCGCGAATGTTACACATTTATTAAAACTCAATTTTACGGATTTTATCGCGTTTATTACTTCGTTTGTTTATTCCCGACGTTTCGACCGCTTTGCAGCAGTCATGGTCACGGGAGGACTGAGATGACAGACGTCCAAATGTCACAGCTATCACGTGGTACCCACAACTTTTTTAATTATTATTAATGGTCCGATCTACGCAGAAAGAGCTCACTGTATCTTGAAGTCTTCTAGTGGTTCGCCTGGGATTTGGTTTAATTTTATTGATAATAGGATCCCAGGCAGGTGGTATTACCCAACCATCTTCTCTATTAAAATTAGGATGTTTTTTAATTTCAATAGCCTCGCGAATCATCCTTGGCAGGAATCGGTGTTCTTTGGCGAGGATTTGAGGTTCATCGAATCTGATGTAATGGTTGGGATGTTCCAAAACATGGTCACAGATTGCAGACTTCAGAAACGTCGGGAATAAACAAACGAAATAAAAACGCGATAAAATCCGTAAAATTTAGTTTTAATAAATTAGCTAATATTAATCAATGTCTAATAGTAAGCTTTCGAGCTACAGATCAAACGATATCAAAGTGGTTTTTGACGTATTTATAAATTTTATATAATACTAATATAATTACTAACACAACTTACGAGTATATAAACTTCTATTTATCTTCTCTTTCTTCTACGAGGTGTAATGATTTATTTACTAATATATTTTTACAAGGACAATCATTTCTAACTTTAACTTTTCAGTGGTTTAACATCTTGAAGATCGGCTAGTGTTGTAGTTCTGGATCTAGGCTATACGTATGTGTTACTCCTATTTATATAAATTATTCAATTAAAAAAAATAGCCCAAGATCGGAAAAGTTTTCTCAATCTGACCGCCAAACTTCAGTTTGAAGAAGGCACCTTATGATGATGACTCCTATAGTCTTACCCGTGTATATATCCACGTAAACGTCTCTGTCTTTTTGGAGCTTGAACAAGTTAAATTGTGTTTGATCGTTCACAGCACAAATGATCCGTTATTGGCCGAAAAAACAGCGTTCAGAATTTATCGTTTGTTTGTAGGTCGGCGTAGTGGGATACGCTCATCATAAATTCGCACTTCACCGACGGCACCGAACGCGTCTCCGGCGACCGCTGCGCCCCAGTTTACACCAGCGACGTTTAACAAATTCATTTTAATGAGTACAACTACCGTAGTGGGGGTTTTCTATTTAAAAAAAACCTTTCAACTTGTAAGTGTTATTTTAAAGAAAAATAACTAGCTGTTATTAAAAACGAACAAAAGAGATTCTTAATGTCTCGTGAAATCATCAATAAAGAAAAGGACTAGAGTTTTATATATTCATAATTATTCAAAAGTTGTCATTTGTCTCTCGGGAAAGACAAGGTTATGTAGATTTCCCACTCATTGACATTGCTATATTATAGACAATTATTATCACTTTTGTAATTGTACATAAAAGAGACAAGAGCTGAAAACGAGTGAGTTTTCCTCTTCATGATGATATTTACACTCCAGCAGCGGCCATTTTGTGAAATTACAATACACAGTGGCCTAGATTTTTGTACGTATTCATCAACCCTTACGAACTCTGTTCATTTTTTTATTTAAATTTATTTATATATAATACTAATATAATTACTAACACAACTTACGAGTATATGAACTTCTAATTATGTTCTCTTTCTTCTACGAGATGTAATGATTTATTTACTAATATACTTTTACAATGACAATCATTTCTATCTTTAACTTTTCAGTGTTTTAACATCTTGAACATCAGCTAGTATTGTAGTTCTGGATCTAGGCTATACGTATGTGTTACTCCTATTTATATAAATTATTCAATTAAAAAGAATAGCCCAAGATCGGAAAAATTTTCTCAATCTGACCGTAAAACTTCAGTTTGAAGAAGGCACCTTATGATGATGACTCCTGTAGTCTTACCCGTGTATATATCCACGAAAACGTCTCTGTCTTTTTGGAGCTTAAACAAGTTAAATTGTGTTTGATCATTCACAGCACAAATGATCCGTTATTGGCCGAAAAAACCGCGTTCATAATTTATCGTTCGTTTGTAGGTCGGCGTAGTGGGATACCCTCATCATAAATTCGCACTTCACCGACGGCACCGAACGCGTCTCCGGCGACCGCTGCGCCCCAGTTTACACCAGCGACGTTTAACAAATTCATTTTAATGAGTACAACTACCGTAGTGGGGGTTTTCTATTTAAAAAAAACCTTTCAACTTGTAAGTGTTATTTTAAAGAAAAATAACTAGCTGTTATTAAAAACGCACAAAAGAGCATAATTCTTAATGTCTCGTGAAATCATCAGTAAGGAAAAGGACTAGATTTTTATATATTCATAAATATTCAAAAGTTGTCATTTGTCTCTCGGGAAAGACACTCATTGACATTGCTATATTATAGACAATTATTATCACTTTTGTAATTGAACATAAAAGAAACAAGAACAGAAAACGAGTGCGTTTTCCTCTTCATGATGATATTTACACTCCAGCAGCGGCCATTTTGTGAAATTACAATACACAGTGGCCTAGATTTTTGTACGTATTCATCAACCTTTACGAACTCTGTTCATTTTTTTATTTAAATTTATTTATATATAATACTAATATAATTACTAACACAACTTACGAGTATATGAACTTCTAATTATGTTCTCTTTCTTCTACGAGGTGTAATGATTTATTTACTAATATACTTTTACAATGACAATCATTTCTATCTTTAACTTTTCAGTGGTTTAACATCTTGAACATCAGCTAGTATTGTAGTTCTGGATCTAGGCTATACGTATATGTTACTCCTATTTATATAAATTATTCAGTTAAAATTTTAGCCGTTGCTATAACTTTTGTTTCATAGATATTACCACTGGAGCTATCATATTTGCCATTAGCTTTAGTGTCCAAGCATTACCAAAGTCTGGTTAGTTTCTTTTTATTTAAATTTATTTATTTATCATACAGATCTCTTTTCTCGTACAGCATACACCAAACGCGAAAAGTAATTATAAATATTACAAAATATCTAGACTTATGTCACTAGGAGCACAATTCAGGGATGTCCAACAACATCACAACTGCTACCTTGTTATTTTAAGATCTCATTACCTGATGATTCTCATCTATCGAGAAGACAGCTATCACACAATACAAGAAGAATAAACAACACTCCTTTATGTTCCCAATGCTAAGATATTCTTTCAAAAAGAGAAAACTGAACATTCACGTATATACACGGCTTCACAGAAATTACTTTCATAATTTAGTTGATGCAACATGTTTTCCTTCATCAATTTCAAATAGATTATAACAATAAAAGTAACGTTGAGATTGATTTATCATATAACTATTTTTCGCAATGACCATATAGAACTTTCTACAGCCATTGCGGAGTATTCTCATAATCACTTTCATGATCAGTTGTTATAAGTTTGTAACGTTATCAACTTAAACTCGATCGTAACTCCAAAGTATAATCCTCTTTACTGGATAAATTTTTAACATAAATTGTATCTTCTGAAAGGATATTAAAGAATGTTTGTAATTTTAGCCAAAAGAATACGTATTTATTTTTTTTTTTTTTTTTTTTTTTTTTTTTTTTTTTTTTTTTTTTTTTTTTTTTTTTTTTTTTTTTTTTTTTTTTTTTTTTTTTTTTTTTTTTTTTTTTTTTTTTTTTTTTTTTTTTTTTTTTTTTTTTTTTTTTTTTTTTTTTTTTTTTTTTTTTTTTTTTTTTTTTTTTTTTTTTTTTTTTTTTTTTTTTTTTTTTTTTTTTTTTTTTTTTTTTTTTTTTTTTTTTTTTTTTTTTTTTTTTTTTTTTTTTTTTTTTTTTTTTTTTTTTTTTTTTTTTTTTTTTTTTTTTTTTTTTTTTTTTATTTAAATTTATTTATATATCATACAGATCTCTTTTCTCGTACAGCATACACCAAACGCGAAAAGTAATTATAAATATTACAAAATATCTAGACTTATGTCACTAGGAGCACAATTCAGGGATGTCCAACAACATCACAACTGCTACCTTGTTATTTTAAGATCTCATTACCTGATGATTCTCATCTATCGAGAAGACAGCTATCACACATAATACAAGAAGAGTAAACAACACTCCTTTATGTTCCCATTGCTAAGTTATTCTCTCAAAAAGAGAAAACTGAACATTCACATGTATATACACGGCTTCACAGAAATTACTTTCATAATTTAGTTGATGCAACATGTCGTTTTCCTTCATCAATTTCAAATAGATAATAACAATAAAAGTTACGTTGAGTTTAATTTATCATATAACTATTTTCCGCAATGACCATATAGAACTTTCTACAGCCATTGCGGAGTATTCTTATAATCACTTTCATGATCAGTTGTTATAAGTTTGAAACGTTATCAACTTAAACTCGATCGTAACCGCAAAGTATAATCCTCTTTACTGGATAAATTTTTAACATAAATTGTATCTTCTGAAAGGATATTAAAGTGTATTTGTAATTTTAGCCAAAAGAATTCGTTTTTTATTTCTATGCTGACCAGCGACAATAGCGTTATAAAGATTATAACTTTTTCTGTCAGCGAAGTTCGCATTTCTTATGAAAAAAGTTGATTCTCCAATGTGCAACATTTGCTGATGTAATGTAGACAGAATAATTTAAAGAGAAATTCATTGCTGACATTACACAATATTAACATCAGGGATGTTGGCGTGGTGCAAACCGCGCTGGCAGACCCAACATCTAAATTCGCCAAAGACCTGATGTCCTTGGCGAATCTGAATGATATTAGCTCTTAAGTGATTTAGTCTGTAGTTTAGTATGTTGATATAGTCTTAAGATATAAAGGGTACGATGGGATTGATATGCTCCTTCGGGGCAAAAATCCCAAAACTAAAATAAAAAAAAAAAAAAAAAAAAAAAAAAAAAAAAAAACCTTATAATAATAAATGTAAAAAAAGAACATTAGCAATGCAACTTTAACAGCTTTTTAATATTTTATACGAGGGTGCAAGACGACATAGTAGCAAATCATAATCATAAAAGGCACTTAAACCAATAGCTGCCCCCTCCTGTCTCCCCCTATCGCTTACAATGTTACTTTGACGAGGTCGTTGACCCGAAAATTTGTGAGCATCGATCTTTTATAAGTTTATTGTAAAAAATTTAAATGAAACTCTGGATATATGTATCAACATCTTCACCATCTAACTTTGTGATTTCCAAAGTGGTCTATATCGACCCCTAGGGGTCTGTGACAACCTGCAAGGGGTCTACGTCAGCAAAAAAAAATTTGGGGGTCCATGAAATGAAAATGGGGGTCCACGATAGTGGATCTCAACACATACACTGATAGTACCTATTTACTTACATCATACTATCTTTTAATATCAAAACATATATAATACATTATTTATAAAAGTACCTATGTAGTAAAAAAAAATATTATCTAATATATAAAATTCTCTTGTCACAATGTTCGTTCCCATACTCCTCCGAAACGGCTTTACCGATTCTTATGAAATTTTTGTGCATATTCAGTAGGTCTGAGAATCGGTACTATCTATTTTTCAACCTCTAAGTGATCAGGGTTGCCCACACCAAAAATTTTTTTTTATTTTTTGGGATTTTTTTTTCTATTTTATTTTATTATTGTGTGGCATCAAAAAAATACATACAACCCTAAATTTTCACTTTTCTATCACCAACCCCTGCTTTTTAATAGACATTTTAATATTTTTGTCTCGCTCGATATCATCAATTGTACATGGCCACGTATCAAACCGCGTGGCTGTAAACTCCAAAAAAAAAATATTATCACTTGGTAAGTGATCCCCTCCACGTGTGTACTGGAGTCACCTCTCACCAGTACACAGCACGGAGTGGGGATGACAACGAATTCTTTATCTCTCAAACATTATGCCTTTTGTCACTCCCTCTACATATAAAAAAAAAAAATTCAGCTTTTTAATATTTTATACGAGGGTGCAAGACGACATAGTAGCAAATCATAATCATAAAAGGCACTTAAACCATAAACCAGTAAACCAGTAAACCAGTAAACCAGTAAACCAGTAAACCAGTAAACCAGTAAACCAGTAAACCAGTAAACCAGTAAACCAGTAAACCAGTAAACCAGTAAACCAGTAAACCAGTAAACCAGTAAACCAGTAAACCAGTAAACCAGTAAACCAGTAAACCAGTAAACCAGTAAACCAGTAAACCAGTAAACCAGTAAACCAGTAAACCAGTAAACCAGTAAACCAGTAAACCAGTAAACCAGTAAACCAGTAAACCAGTAAACCAGTAAACCAGTAAACCAGTAAACCAGTAAACCAGTAAACCAGTAAACCAGTAAACCAGTAAACCAGTAAACCAGTAAACCAGTAAACCAGTAAACCAGTAAACCAGTAAACCAGTAAACCAGTAAACCAGTAAACCAGTAAACCAGTAAACCAGTAAACCAGTAAACCAGTAAACCAGTAAACCAGTAAACCAGTAAACCAGTAAACCAGTAAACCAGTAAACCAGTAAACCAGTAAACCAGTAAACCAGTAAACCAGTAAACCAGTAAACCAGTAAACCAGTAAACCAGTAAACCAGTAAACCAGTAAACCAGTAAACCAGTAAACCAGTAAACCAGTAAACCAGTAAACCAGTAAACCAGTAAACCAGTAAACCAGTAAACCAGTAAACCAGTAAACCAGTAAACCAGTAAACCAGTAAACCAGTAAACCAGTAAACCAGTAAACCAGTAAACCAGTAAACCAGTAAACCAGTAAACCAGTAAACCAGTAAACCAGTAAACCAGTAAACCAGTAAACCAGTAAACCAGTAAACCAGTAAACCAGTAAACCAGTAAACCAGTAAACCAGTAAACCAGTAAACCAGTAAACCAGTAAACCAGTAAACCAGTAAACCAGTAAACCAGTAAACCAGTAAACCAGTAAACCAGTAAACCAGTAAACCAGTAAACCAGTAAACCAGTAAACCAGTAAACCAGTAAACCAGTAAACCAGTAAACCAGTAAACCAGTAAACCAGTAAACCAGTAAACCAGTAAACCAGTAAACCAGTAAACCAGTAAACCAGTAAACCAGTAAACCAGTAAACCAGTAAACCAGTAAACCAGTAAACCAGTAAACCAGTAAACCAGTAAACCAGTAAACCAGTAAACCAGTAAACCAGTAAACCAGTAAACCAGTAAACCAGTAAACCAGTAAACCAGTAAACCAGTAAACCAGTAAACCAGTAAACCAGTAAACCAGTAAACCAGTAAACCAGTAAACCAGTAAACCAGTAAACCAGTAAACCAGTAAACCAGTAAACCAGTAAACCAGTAAACCAGTAAACCAGTAAACCAGTAAACCAGTAAACCAGTAAACCAGTAAACCAGTAAACCAGTAAACCAGTAAACCAGTAAACCAGTAAACCAGTAAACCAGTAAACCAGTAAACCAGTAAACCAGTAAACCAGTAAACCAGTAAACCAGTAAACCAGTAAACCAGTAAACCAGTAAACCAGTAAACCAGTAAACCAGTAAACCAGTAAACCAGTAAACCAGTAAACCAGTAAACCAGTAAACCAGTAAACCAGTAAACCAGTAAACCAGTAAACCAGTAAACCAGTAAACCAGTAAACCAGTAAACCAGTAAACCAGTAAACCAGTAAACCAGTAAACCAGTAAACCAGTAAACCAGTAAACCAGTAAACCAGTAAACCAGTAAACCAGTAAACCAGTAAACCAGTAAACCAGTAAACCAGTAAACCAGTAAACCAGTAAACCAGTAAACCAGTAAACCAGTAAACCAGTAAACCAGTAAACCAGTAAACCAGTAAACCAGTAAACCAGTAAACCAGTAAACCAGTAAACCAGTAAACCAGTAAACCAGTAAACCAGTAAACCAGTAAACCAGTAAACCAGTAAACCAGTAAACCAGTAAACCAGTAAACCAGTAAACCAGTAAACCAGTAAACCAGTAAACCAGTAAACCAGTAAACCAGTAAACCAGTAAACCAGTAAACCAGTAAACCAGTAAACCAGTAAACCAGTAAACCAGAAACCAGAAACCAGAAACCAGAAACCAGAAACCAGAACCAGAAAACGGAAAACGGAAAACGGAAAACGGAAAACGGAAAACGGAAAACGGAAAACGGAAAACGGAAAACGGAAAACGGAAAACGGAAAACGGAAAACGGAAAACGGAAAACGGAAAACGGAAAACGGAAAACGGAAAACGGAAAACGGAAAACGGAAAACGGAAAACGGAAAACGGAAAACGGAAAACGGAAAACGGAAAACGGAAAACGGAAAACGGAAAACGGAAAACGGAAAACGGAAAACGGAAAACGGAAAACGGAAAACGGAAAACGGAAACCGGTAAACCAGTAAACCAGAAACCAAAACCAGAAACCAGAAGAAACCAGAAACTAGAAACTAGAAACTAGAAACCAGAAACCAGAAACTAGAAACTAGAAACTAGAAACCAGAAACCAGAAACAGAAACCAGAAACCAGAACCAGAAACCAGAAGAAACCAGAAACCAGAAACCAGAAACCAGAAACCAGAAACAGAAACCAGAAACCGGAAACCGGAAACCGGAAACCGGAAACCGGAAACCGGAAACCGGAAACCGGTAAACCGGTAAACCGGTAAACCGGTAAACCGGTAAACCGGTAAACCGGTAAACCGGTAAACCGGTAAACCGGTAAACCGGTAAACCGGTAAACCAGTAAAACAGTAAAACCAGTAAAACAGTAAAACCAGTAAAACAGTAAAACCAGTAAACCAGAAACCAGAAACCAGAAACCGAAACCAGAAACCAGAACCAGAAACCAGAAACCAGAAACCAGAAACCAGAAACCAGAAACCAGAAACCAGAAACCAGAAACCAGAAACCAGAAACCAGAAACCAGAAACCAGAAACCAGAAACCAGAAACTAGAAACTAGAAACCAGAAACCAGAAACCAGTAACCAGAAACAAACAAACAAAAGTTCATATTAAATAACAAGCTTTCACTGCTGTCTAAGCAATGTAGGTGCGTTCGTAACGCTAAAGAGTCAATTTGCACTTTATTACAGCTGCACAAAGTTCAAATTCAATTATTCTATCAAAATGGTGTGCGTATGCGCGTCGGAAGATCGCCGCGAGCCGAAATTAAAACGAATGAAATAATAACATAAATAGCCACAAATGTAATAGCTAAAGATCATTCTCACTGATATTTAATTTGGTCGGCTTCGCGGTATTATTTCTTTTGTTTTAGTTTCGGCACGCGACATAAAATGCATTCGTTTTCACGACATTACATCAGTCGAGCACAATCCGCGTTACCATCTGGCGGACTTGATAGACTACATTCTGTCAAAAAGATTTGGAATGTGACAGTTATTTGTTCCTAATAAAATAATAATAGTAAATATAATTTATGTACTTTAATTATAACTTTGACCACTCTTCTGGAACCCACTAATATTTAAATAATAGTTATTAGATGAACATATATAGAGCTGAACCCCACACACCGCCCTATCACCAGAGTGACGGTTCAGTCCAGATTTTTTTGCGCTGGCTATAAAATAGGTAAGAACAAAAAAACTGCCACATTCCAATTTTTTTGACAGAACGAAGTCTGTCGGGTCAGCTAGTATCTAATATATAAAATTCTCTTGTCACAATGTTCGTTGCCATACTCCTCCGAAAACGGCTTTACCGATTCTTATGAAATTTTTGTGCATATTCAGTAGGTCTGAGAATCGGTTACTATCTATTTTTCAAACCTCTAAGTGATCAGGGTTGCCCACACCAAAAATTTTCTTTTATTTTTTGGGATTTTTTTTCTATTTTATTTTATTATTGTGTGGCATCAAAAACTACATACAACCTTAAATTTTTACTTTTCTATCACCAACCCTGCTTTTTAATAGACATTTTAATATTTTGTCTCGCTCGATATCATCAATTGTACATGGCCACGTATCAAACCGCGTGGCTGTAAACTCCAAAAAAAAATTATTATCACTTGGTAAGTGATCCCCTCCACGTGTGTACCGGTGTCACCTCTCACCAGTACACAGCACGGAGTGGGGATGACAACGAATTCTTTATCTCTCAAACATTATGCCTTTTGTCACTCCCTCTACATATAAATATATTCTCAAGCAACTTTATTATTTATTTATTAATAACTAATGTCATTGAATATAATTTATTATTAATCTATAATACAAATATGTGTCGGTAAGCGCATCACTCTACAACGCCAGGACCAATTTGGCCAATTTGAGAAAAATCCGAATAATCGCCGGGAAGCCCCTAAAAACAGCGCTTTTCTTTTTCCTATACAAACGTTCTCTAACTAAAATAATGTAGGGTCAATTTAAACTTTATTGATATTTCATAAAGTTCATATTAAATTACAAGCTTTCACTGCTGTCTAAGCAATGTAGGTGCGTTCGTAACGCTAAAGAGTCAATTTGCACTTTATTACAGCTGCTCAAAGTTCAAATTCAATTATTCTATCAAAACGGTGTGCGTATGCGCGTCGGAAGATCGCCGCGAGCCGAAATTAAAACGAATGAAATAATAACATAAATAGTCACAAAATGTAATAGCTAAAGATCCACCATACTGATTTTCAATTTGGTCGGCTTCGCGGTATTATTTCTTTTGTTTTAGTTTCGGCGCGCGACATAAAATGCATTCGTTTTCACGACATTACATCAGTCGAGCACAATCCGCGTTACCATCTGGCGGACTTGATAGACTACATTCTGTCAAAAAGATTTGGAATGTGACAGTTATTTGTTCCTAATATAATAATAGTAAATATAATTTATGTACTATAATTATAACTTTGGTCACTCTTCTGGAACCCACTAATATAATATTAGTTATTAGATAAACATATACAGAGCTGAACCCCACACACCGCCCTATCACCAGAGTGACGGTTTTTTTGTAAGAACAAAAAACTGCCACATTCCAATTTTTTTGACAGAACGAAGTCTGTCGGGTCAGCTAGTATGTTTATAAAATTGTGTAAGTTGTAAGTAGGAGGTCTACCCAACACGGAAAAACATGGCAAGGGATCTACGACACAAAAAAGTTTGGGGAACTCTGATATAACTTATGTAATACACATTTTTTTAATACTATTGCACAATTATTGATTCGATTATCATAAAAGTTTCAAGTGCTTTTTGGATTTTTTTACTGCCTACTTTATAATAGCTTGCCGCCAGATGGTACTGCAGCGCATAAATTCTGTACCGTTCGAACAGTTTTCATAACGATGACTGGTTTAAACTAACCACCCGTTTTCACATAAAAATAGATTAAACATTAATCTAGCTGGACACTGCAGAATTCAGGCAGTAAAAATATAAAAATTCTGACTTTAGTTAACAGGAATGCGACTCCTCTCAAAGCCTTTTAAAAGAACCAAAACAAATATATCGCTTGAAAAATAAATCTCAGAAAGCTAAGTTAAGGAAAACATAAGATTAGTATCAAGTTAGAACAGACACTCCACGTTATGATTGAGGTTTTATTGTACATGAAAATAAACTACTCAAAGCTCTATGGGAGTTATTTAAAAAACTTACCTTTTTTTTATACTACTTTGCGACGAGACGAGCAAGACGTTCACCTGATGGTAAGTGATACGCTTGCCCATGACAACGTGCTGCTAGTTAAGATGGTACACACTGCACCACATTGCGCTCGTCGCATGGAGACATAAGGTGTTAAGTCTCGTTACCCCAGTAATTACGCTTATACCCTTGTCACATAACTGTAGGCCCTCAACTACCACATCTATAACTCCACATATTTAAACTGAGTAATGTAGTAATATTACTGTAATAAAATTACACATATTACTGTGTTCTAAGTATACAAAGTACCCACATAAAATTGTGACGAAATAGTCGCTGCACTAAACTTGAAGCCGTTGCAAAGTAGCTCACTTTAAAAAGTGGAGCCGCGCTTGTAAACAGTGAATTCAGGGCGCCGGTTAAAACGTACTACGCGATATAAGGTCAAGTTGCAGACCCTTAATCTTAGTAACTGAATGAAGATGATAATAGCGGGCAAAGGCCTCAGGGACGAGCTACGTCACATTAGTTAAGTCACAATATAATATGTTACGATATTATTTGACCAACTGAATTTAAATTCAATTGCTGAAAAAATATCAAGGTTTCGTCAAATGTCTTTCGCTGAAGACCATTTAGGTAATGACCGCAACAAAATCACTGTACCTATAGACAAAAATTAGTGTTACTAAAAAGCACCATCACAAAACACAAATGCCAATTTTTTGTTTTTAATAACTACAATGTGAACGTCTTGAATACTAAGTGGCAATAAGGTCCAAAAATCGTGAATTATAATCCCTACTTTAATACCGCCTCTCGTCGTTTCACAGATTTACAATGTAAGGCTAGTGACCATCCAGACAGGTAGCATACACCCCGGAATTAAACCGGGGACTGTATTGACTGTCTAGGAGTTATACAATGCGCAACGAATTTGGTTTCTATTAAATATCTCGGTTGTGCTCCGAATCATTATTCAGCTTTACTATCCTGCGGGCTCTCTAATTGTTAAAAAAAGCTCCTGTCTTCATTCAGAAGAAAGTATCTTTTCGAAAACGCCAATCCAATATCATGAAATAAAAAGGTTCCTTTATAAATACATAAACAGGCAAAAACGTTTTCTAAATTTCATCTTAATTTTAAATTTAACTTGCTGACGTACATTAATTACATTACAACACTCGCTCTAATTAAAATTTCTTAAAATCCAAGTCATTCGTAAAACGGGGAGGCCAAAGTTAAAAAATTAAGTGTAATTGAAGGGGCGTTTAATTCTTTTTAAACCTTCTTCCCTTACAGATGAGTCGAATATCTCGCGCAGTTAATTTAGTTTTTCCGCTCGGAGTCCTTTGTGAGATGAGGAGCCGCGACAAAGCCGGCATCCGCTGGAGAACTTCCACCGGAGCACAATTGAGATCTCAGCGTTAATAACAAATTCTTTCGGCTCTTTATTAACTTGCCGTCCTAAAAACTGAATGGGACTTCATTTCGTATATTTTCCGTTTGTTTTATTCGTATTTATTTTCATGTACAAAAATCGAACGACCAATGAGAGACGAGATTGTTGAGGTGACAGTATAAGTGCAGTGTCTTGTCATTTCTATCAAGAACCACAAAATTATAGAATTAACTATGTACTGAGGTTTTCCCATAGAACAACAGAATAGTCTTTAAAAAAATGTGATAAGATTTGTTTTATTCTACGAAGCGACGAGACGAGTAAGACCTTCAACTGATGGTAAGTGATACGCGCATAACGACGCGGCGCTTGTTAAGATTGCATACACTGCACCACATTGCGCTCGTCGCCTTAAGTCATAAGTTGTAAACTCTTGTTACCCCAGTAATTTCACTAGCTTACAGCGCCCTTCTAAGCGTAACAGTAATGTTTACATACTACTGTTTGGCGGATGAAATAGTCACTGCAGTACCTACCAAGACTGTCTCCGGCAACAGAGACCTACCAGCAGTAAGGTTAAGTTTCTTCCAGGATCGGTAATGCGCTTATGATTACCTTTAAGCAGGACACCTTATTCATATGAAAAATCGAAGACCGCAGGGAATCGATGGATGTTGGTGAAATCGAATATGAAGCTGTTGAGGACTATGTTCAGCAGTGGACGGCATTAGACGTAAATGATGAAGAATGCTACTAACTCTCGAAAATTATAAGTTATAAGTGAAAGCTGTAAGTCTTGAGGAACGACACAATTATAAACGCGGGCCAGTTCTGTGTGGTTAGGATAACTCAGTAGCTATGGGGCCGTTAAGAGGCAATAATGCCTGGCTTATAACACTTCCAAACTTTCAAAAGTGAGAAGTTTGTAACTTCCATTAAAATAACCTCCATTATTATACCCTTGGTTATGTCTTTTGTCTGGCGATGTAATACTTAATTTAAGATTTTTATGTAGATCTTCCTTGTTAATAACCATAGGCAGGTATCACTACAGCGCTTACATAACTAAACAAGTATGCAAAATTTACTGCTGTTCAGTTAAAAAAGCGTTGTACCTAAATTTCGGAAGCAATGAAACTTAAATCACGATTCATAATTTTACAATGACGCACAACACACGCTTTAGAACTAATAACTCCCCTTTTTTTTATCGTAAAATCTAAAAAATAGTATTCAATTGAGTTGTATCATTATATTGCTTACTCCTGCTACCAAACTTAGTAGAAGTAACACTTTAAGAAGAAATTATCTATTGTTTCAGGAATTACATTTTCTTTGTAACAGACGAATTTTATTAACACTAAATCTAAAAAGAGGGTCCTCATATACCTACGTTGTGACTATATAAATATTGTTGGAGAATTTTAACGCCTTCGTGACTGAAGCATATTAATGATTTTTTTCTTGCGATTGACAGTGTTTTCTAACTATGAAACGGTTCAGCCGTTTGAAAATCGTCTGCTATTTTTGACGGAAATAAAATTAATTTGATTAAATATTGAATATGTAACTTCATATTCTAAATACAGAAGACAAGACAGAAGCCTCTGATGCTGAAAATGCATTCGTATAACTATAACGGAGACATACACAAAAGTGTACGGCGCGTATAATTTCCGCAGCGTTACTGTTCACAAAGAAAGCCGGAGTGTAATGAGGGTCCCTGTATACTTCTGAAAAACTTAAAGACTGTGGCGTTTTAACGCCTGCAAGTTTGACTTCGGAAGCTCTTAAGATACTTCGCGTAAGTAACTTTGGAAGAGCATTAACATCGGGGCCCGGCCGGGGGACGTGGCAATTTGAAAGGGATTCGATATCGAAATTCCTAACAACGAATTTCCTTGAAGGACACCTTCGCGTAGAACTCAGGTATACAGGCTAATGTTTTATCAAAGTAAATTTTATTGCTGTGCACAAAATTACTACACAAAGAAGAAATTATAACACTGCCTAATATTTATTTCAGTGTTCAGTTTTTGTGTATCGATTTTTGTATCTTTTTAGAAAAAGGCTAAGTGGAAAGTTTAAAAGCTCAATTGAATTTTAAAAGCATTTAGGCTGTAAAGAGCCGTGATAGCCTAGTGGTTTGAACGCCGGCCTTCCAATGCGAAGGTACCGGGTTGGAATCCGGCCTGCACCAATGAATTTTTCAATGTGCAGTTAGCGCATAAAACACCAATTAATATCACGTGCTTTGACGGTGAAGGAAAACATCGTGAGGAAACCTGCATATCTATGCCATGACCATCAGTGGTCAGACTAGTATGTGAAATGGAGAAGGCAATGACAAACCACTCCAATTATAACTGCCAAGTAAGTCGTCATGTGTTTCAATAAAAACATGATGACCACGACCCTCAGTCATGAGGAAATACGACTTAGAAGAAGAAGAAGGCTGTATATAATTTAATTCACAGACGTTTCAGCGGAAACGGATATTGATCCAAAGTCCTCGCTAACAATCCCTAAAATCATTCCGTTTGGTATCTTTACTCGAAATGTAATTATTTAAGTAAACATTTATTACAACAGATGAATTATGTACAGAACATTTTTTCAGTTTAAAAAGCTATATTCTTTATGTAAAAAGCAGTGTTAAATGAAAAAATTTTTAGAGTATTCTTCTGTAAAAACAATCCCGCTCGTCTGTCTTTGACATGTGAAAGGTGACCAACAGTAAACAACTTCAGAAAAAAAAATATAACTTTTCAGCAGTGTTACAAATACAACAGTTACTCCCAATAGGAAAGGCCTGCTTTCAGCAATGGACATTTTCAGACTGAAATTAAAATGTAAACCATGGAGCGAAGAGAATATAGATATGTCGAAATCTGTGTAACTGTTACACATATTTTTGAACTATGATTACCCATACAAGCTTCCTCAAGTTAACTACAATTTTGTAAAATAAGTATGTTATGAAATAAATAATAATATAATAAGCTACTTAATGTTCATCTTTACAAATAATTGTACAGATAGCACAAACTTCTGGAAAACAACGAGTGCATGCGAAATACACAAATAAATACGAAATTTTCTCTTTAAGTACTTTTAAAGTTTCTCATTCAAATGGGGACTTAAAATTAATATGCATTGGGGAATGCGTTCGGCTCCTTTAGAATTGTTAAGTTCTTTAATTAACTGAAACTTATTTTTAGTTCTTTCACTGCGCCAACCCGCATTTCGACTAAGCTCTTAACTTAAAAGAGACTTACACCTTTGATATTTTATTTCTATCGGTATTCTGAAATAAATTTGAATGCTGTAATCTAAATAGTATATCTTCAAACACAGGACGGTTATTCGCATATTTGTAAGTTTCACATATTTTATGTTTCTTATCTTTAAACATAAGTGATAGCTTGTTAAATGAAAGGAGTTACAGATGCAATCTATGAAACTTTTCTATCAATCTCTATTAAAATACATTAACTAAGTAATTATTATGTATGATATTTAGATTTCTTATTACGCATCACTAAAGTTTTTAGTGAATATTTGTTAAGTGACAATGAGATCAATTAATTAATGCCCAGAATACTTTGTTCCCCATAAACAGCTCATTAATAGGACACAGAGAAGCTAGAGCGATATATTTATAATACTAAGGTTATGATTTTAAACATCGACCGAAAAGCACCAAACATTATACAAACTTCATTAGATAACATCGAGAATCTCCGTTTCTCAAAGCAAATTATTGAATTGACGAAAGTAATATGCATATAAACAAACAGACAAATTCGTTTATTTGATTAATGAACTAATGTATTCTTAATAAACACCATTCCTGATATAGCCAATATAATACTAATATTTAACTATTTCCAGCTACTGTGTTGTCGTTAAAAAATTGTCGCAGCTCTTTGCAATGGCGTATTATATACTCGTATACATAATATTGCTGCATTAATTATATACATTATCATAATATTCTGAACATCAAAAACGATACTACAATAATAATTAAAGTTAAATATTATAGTTATTCTAGTTGTTTACTAAAATTAGAGAACTTCAGAGTAATATTCATAGGTTACAAACAGCGAAATTACTGGACGTACTGTCATGTTATCCATCGAGACCTTGAGATAGCTTTTGATATCCCGTTCATAAATGTTGATATAATTTTAGTAACATCGTCGTTATGTATTAACAACTAAAGCAAATATAATATTCTGCTATAGATTAAACTCTGCGAGTTCTGCAACAGAGCGGTGTGGAGACCGACAATCGATAAACTAAGTGGTTTGCTTAACAACCACCGTTTTAATGAAATCGCATATTAGTTTAAGTTGCAATGAAGTTAATATAGAAAAAAATTAATATTTATTGTTTATATACCAAATACACAAATGGACAAATATTTATTATGAGATCTCAGAGAAGACCTAAACTTCATATATCCCCGGCCATCGTATTCCTGTGATATTCTCCCACTGGCCTATTTTTACCCCACGTCTTAGATATATTCAAAAGCGAGTCTTTATGACGTTTCTTAAGAAGGACGTAAGAGCTCGCACTCGGGGATAATACAGTTTCTACGGTTTCTTTATCCTCTTAGCCGATGCTTACGACACCTTCTGCACTTTAAAACTTGATATAAACGAAACAAACCTTCATACTATTGCAATAATTCGTTTACGTGTAAATACCGAATACTTTTAAAAATATGATAGAAGAGATATCTTTTCTTCTCTGTTGTCGACGAAGAATGTAATGATGTTATGACTTACCTTTAAATCCCTGGAGTGCCGAAGCTCCTGCCTCCGCGGCGGCTGTCCCGGCAGATCGGAATACACCAGGTTCCTCACGGACCCCCGGAACTTCGGCTCGAATATTACGGACGGAAGTGCCAACGTCGTAAGTTTAGTATTGTATCTGAAACAAAGGAATTTTGAGAGTAATTATTGCAGTTGCCTTTATAACTATATTCAAAGACACGTTTATATATAACTTGAAGTAAACGTGTTTTCAACACGACCTAGATATTAGTTGGAGAAGTTTATCTAACTGTAATATAGTGTTTTATTTGCAACTCGACTATTCGTTTAAAAAAATTAGAATATGTGCTCTTTGTGGGAGACTATAACTGACACAGTTAATAAGTTTAGATTATAGTAAAGTTCGATTTGTGTATGGCGGAGTGAGATAAACTACTCTCTTATTACATTACATACATCATGTGAAGTACAGTGGAAAAGGTCAACCTCGTTATTTCTACATGTCCCCGAATAGTTATCACGTTTGCGTTATAATCCGATTTACCCCGGCCGCAAGATGGGCCTAATTCTATAACTCCCTTAACTACCACAAATTTAATATTGTATAATCAGAAAAAAGTATCCTAATGTGTAATTTATGGACTGCGAAACTAGAAACACGTCAACGTTTTAACAAAAAGCGATGATACAGGTACCTGAAGTACCGAATATAAGTTATAAGATCCTAAGTTAAGATCAACTATTGCTCTATTCGCGATGACCTTCATCCTCAAGAAAGTGTTTTTAGATCTTAGTGTTAAGACATGCAAAACGTTTTTTTTTTTATGCTACTATGCGACGAGACGAGCAAGACGTTCGCCTGATGGTAAGTGATACGCTTGCCCATGACAACGTGGCGCTAGGTAAGATGGTACACACTGCACCACATTGCGCTCGTCGCGTTGAGACATAAGGTGTTAAGTCTCGTTACCCCAGTAATTACACTAGCTACAGCGCGCTTCAAACCGGAACACAGTAATGTTCGCACACTACTATTTGTCGGTTGCAATAGGAGCTGCGGTGGTAGCCGGTGCCACGCAGACGGTCTCCGGCAACAGAGACCTACCACGTTTATCGTTTAGTAGTAAAAAGAACATCATTTTAGCCTTTTAATATACATTACAACATAGGAGTTCTCTAACTCATCACGACACGGGGATTGGCGAGCAGTGTAATAAAACAGTCGACTTTGACTACACCCCAGGGATAGAGTAATGGTGGGTAAATTACTTACTTCTCTCCTACACGGGAGTAGTATTTTGAATAGTTAAATAAACCACCCCTTTAAATGTTCTTTCTAATGGGACTTGGGGCCTCTCTCAAGGAAAAAGTCAATGCAGTTTATCCGTAAGCGAATATCACGTGTCCGCTCAAACTCTTGTGCTTTTCTGGAGGTTCAGGCTCAGTGGGAATCGAAGCCGCACCGCTTGCGAATAAGACAGCACAAACTAATCCGTCGCGATTTGTAATAATTAACGGAAATTTTGTAGTAAATTATTTAAAGTTTGTAAAATGTTGAAATGAAATTTGATTCGCAGTCCTGAATGCGGGTCAGCACGCCACTTCTCCCACTTTGATATATTGCCAGCGCGTCTAATAGGAAAAGAAGAAAGATGAATCGCAGCGCCCTGTCCCTGGCGCACAAAGATGGATGCTGAGCTGAGCAAGCGGGAATTGTTTTTCGCATTCGCTAAAATGTCGGAAGAGGGAATTAGTTTCGAAGCTCTCCGTCAAAGAGAATATCTTTCTTTATTACATAGAAGTAATTTTTCAAGTTTTTTTTTTTTTTTTTATGCTACTATGCGACGAGACGAGCAAGACGTTCACCTGATGGTAAGTGATACGCTTGCCCATGACAACGTGGCGCTAGTTAAGATGGTACACACTGCACCACATTGCGCTCGTCGCCTTGAGACATAAGGTGTTAAGTCTCGTTACCCCAGTAATTACACTAGCTACAGCGCGCTTCAAACCGGAACACAGTAATGTTTGCACACTACTATTTGGCGGTTGAAATAGGAGCTGCGGTGGTACCCACCCAGACGGTCTCCGGCAACAGAGACCTACCACCTGGACAGAGACCTACCACGTTTATCGTTTAGTATTAAAAAAAAACATAATTTTATCCTTTTAATATACATTAGAACACAGGACTTCTCTAACTCATCACAACACGGGGATTGGCAAGCACAGTGTGATAAAACAGTCGACTTTGACTACACCCCAGGGATAGAGTAATGGTGGGTAAATTACTTACTTCTCTCCTACACGGGAGTAGTATTTTGAATAGTTAAATAAACCACCCCTTTCAATGTTCTTTCTACTGAGACTTGGGGCCTTCTCCCTCAAAGAGAAGGTCAATGCAATTTATCTGTAAGCGGATGTCACGTGTCCACTCTAGCTCTTGTGCTTTTCTGGAGGTTCAGGCTCGGTGGGGATCGAACCCGCACCTCTTGCGAATAAGACAGCACAAACTAATCCGTCGCGATTTGTAATAATTAACGGAAATTTTGTAGTATATTATTTAAAGTCTGTAAAATGTTGAAATGAAATTTGGTTCGTTGAATGCGGGTCAGCCCGCCACTTCTCCCACTTTGATATATTGCCAGCGCGTCTAATAGGAAAAGAAGAAAGATGAATCGCAGCGCCCTGTCCCTGGCGCACAAAGATGGATGCTGAGCTGAGCAAGCGGGAATTGTTTTTCGTATTCGCTAAAATGTCGGAAGGGAATTAGTTTCGAAGCTCTCCGTCAAAGAGAATATCTTTCTTTATTACATAGAAGTAATTTTTCAAGTTTTTTTTTTTTTTTTTTATACTACTATGCGACGAGACGAGCAAGACGTTCACCTGATGGTAAGTGATACGCTCGCCCATGACAACGCGGTGCTAGTTAAGATGGTACACACTGCACCACATTGCGCTCGTCGCCTTGAGACATAAGGTGTTAAGTCTCGTTACCCCAGTAATTACACTAGCTACAGCGCCCTTCAAACCGGAACACAGTAATGTTTGCACACTACTATTTGGCGGTTGAAATAGGAGCTGCGGTGGTACCCACCCAGACGGTCTCCGGCAACAGAGACCTACCACCTGGTAAAAAAAAGTTTCATTCTCTATGTTATATAACCAGGGTTAGTGATCAACTTTTTGGACTGCAATGTTCATAAGACTGTAGCTTAAATGTATCGTGTGTAAAAGAGGATTAGCGCATGGTGTCCGGTGCGGTCGTATTCCAATATCAGACACATCGGTCGTAATAAATCAAAACGTTTTGAAAATCCGTTCGTAAATCGCTTTACATCCAATCGCACGTCGCCGCCGCGCGCCATATTTAATCGCGTCCATGGTTCAGCTGTCTGCGGTGTCGGATTTTTGTGAATTGTTACCCTGGTCTTCTGTTATGCTTTTACCGAAGCATGAAATAAATCAGGTTAGATTTTATTCCGTCAATTTGTATGTTTTGATACAATAACAAGAAGAATACGTATTTGATAACAATCGGTAAGTAACCACATATCCTTCAGAAAAGGATAACTTCAATTGGTTTAAAATTATAAAACGACCTCATTACATTTATCTTTTAACCTTCATAGTATCTATTTGTTTTAAGATTGCGTTAAATTATTGGTCGCCTCATTGAAACATTATCTTTCATAAGTAAAATTTATAAATATTAAGCGATTTTACATTTCTAATATTCTTTGTTCGGGCATTACTTAGCATCGTTGTCCTTCCTTTCAGCCGTAGTTTCAGCGAGCGATTTATCTTTATTTGAGTACCTATTCTGCCAGCGATTTAGGTGTTGTCGGCCCGCCATTGTGATCCGTTACTGAACCTTATTGAATGATTACCGCCGTTAGCGAATTGTAAATGACACTTAACTCGACCTATCAAGTTACCACATATGTACATATAAGTCCACAATATAAACCATTTTTTGTACATTGTATTTATGTACAATTATTATCATATCTACGCGAAAGTTTGTTGATTGTAATATAAATTATACTTATTTCCTTACACCACAATAAACAACACGATATCTCCCTCGGGCTCCAACTAAGCACAGAATGTAATTCAGTACCTCAACTTAAGTTCGCGTTGCGTTTAAAATAACAATGAGTAGCCCGTTACAATTTATAACTTAAACTTACGCGATAAACAAAATAACTTCATAAAATTAGTATTACATATTTTTTTTTCAATAAAAACTTTTAAGCGGTGTAATTTCGTATATAGCATATTATTATAATAATTAGAGTTAACGGAAATATTTGTATAATTATGTTCATGTTATTAGTGTACTATTATCTTTTAAAATAATAAAGCTGATTGCAAGTAACACAATTAGACCCCAACAGGAGCAGCTCCGCGCAAATCTAATAACAACTTCAAACCCCGTCGAGCGCTGCGTTCAAGTAATTTCACGTTTACTTTAACGTTTCATTATTAACTTTAAGATTTAACAGAGACAACAGACATTACAGTACTTTTTTTAATTCGATAAAGCATTGACAAGCGCAGGACTTTCAAGTTATAACGCGGCGCTAGTTAAGATGATATATTTAGCAACACATTTCGTTATGAGATCTTAAGTCTCATTATCCTAGTAACTTTATTATTTACAACGCCCTCCAAATCACAATGAGGTTATTCATATTAATACACAGTACTTATTTATGCTCATTATTACATAATGGTTATTTCTTTTTAAACCTAAATCAGAAATTTGGACTCTCAAATATACAAAATATAACAAGCATTGAATTAAGTAATCTTACATTGACATTTACAACTTTGTGATTTTGTATTGTACGTCTTTTAAAATTCAATGTAAGTTTACTCATAATAAGATTTACACAAAACTATAATTCTATGAATACTAACTTGATATAACTTATATCAATATAAGAAGCTACTTGCCACACCATTCAACGGAGATTTAAAACAATTCTTACTTTCCACCACTCGGCACATCAATCTTAATGGAATGGTGACCAGACCGGGTCATCATGATTAATCTTCCACTCCTTTTCTATTAAACGTAAATCCAGCGATATCTCACAACTGAAAAGTTGACACGTCTCCGCCGTATTTTAAAAATGCCTCTCGCGACTTCTCATCTATCTTCTAAAGCTTCCTATTAAAGCTATTGACAGTTACATTATAAACTAATCTATACTTATCTATCTTATTATGATTTCACCATCTAGACATAGATTTATTCTTTATAAATCCGTTCAATACTAGGGTGATAGTTTTTTCAGCATTTCAATGGTACCGGCTTTCAACATAATAGATCCTGAAATTATTTTTAATCCAATATACTTAATTTTTATGTAAATGAACTCGGATTGTAAGGCGTGTACGTTTCGAATGACTAGGGTTCGCTTTCCACTGTGCTTCAAATTCTGGTGAAGAGAAAGTTGAACAGCCAATTTGAAGAGGATATTCGTCAACTCACTCTTGCCCACGTGTGGGATAAATGACGTTGACGCTCCTTATGAGAGGATGCATAAAGTCCCAACAGTGGAAACATTTAGAAGGCTGTATATTATTATGAGGACAATTTCATATTGAAAATTGATATAAATTTAAATAAACATAATACAACTATTGTAAGATTACAATAGTCGTTTATATAATATTACCCGAGACACTTTTCTAAAGTTCTCTTAAGAAGTCATTTTCTACGTGGAACTTATTGTGTGAATAAAATTCTACGGAGCTACAGCTCAATTAGAGACGACGACTCCCGCGCGGCTGACATTTTAATAATAACCTTTTTTAAACTACAGCGAGCTTCTAGACATTTTGTAATGGCTCCCTGAAAGTCCATCCAGTTGACAATTTCTTCTGCATTTACCTAAACAATTTTTACTTATATCTTAATAAACTATGAGTTACAGCAACCGAGAGAAGCAGGCTGACCGATGTCCTGACATCATAGTCATCACAGACTACCAACAGCTGTGTCTTTAAAATTTCAACTTAGCAGAAATCTATGTTCTACAAAAAATTTATGATCTATGAAATCTGATGTAATAGTTGAGAAGATCCAGAATATGATCAAAAATTTAAATTACCAAGAATTTTGTAACGTCGGCCATGTCCTCCGGTAACCACTGCATTCAAAACGTCTCGTGATGTGTAGTTATATAACCGCGATAATTTAGTTTAGTTAAATGTTTAATATAGGCTTAGATATAAGATCTATCAAAGTCTAGATTTATATCAGTAACGAAGTTGTAATTCGTATTAATTTTCGTATTTGTACGGGCGTCGGTATTTATTCGCGGGGGCCCGGCCTCGTTACCCCGCGGCGAGTCTAGACGGCCCGGTCTCCTTGCGACACACAATCTAGATAATCCCTTGCTCAGTCTAGGATTAAGCACGACGCGGACATTATTAATGTTGCTGGATCGGACTGAGTACTTAGTGTTTATTTTTTCTGCCTATATTTCCTAACTCCCCCAATTCTAATTAAAATATTTCTAATCTAATATTAGAAAATTATAACAAAAATTGTATCTGAAAGCAGTTCTAAATGTTATCATTATGATAATTTAAGCCTATTGTTTCCCTCTAAACATAGGCCTGACCAATCGATATCCATCGCAACCGATTCGAACCATCAACATCCATAGATACCCTGAGCTGTTCTCCAGGTCGGCAAACTTCATCAATATAATAACCTTACTTAACATATGGTTAGTTACTTATTTTTATAACAATAAGATGCTAGTTAAGAAGTCTTCTAATTTTCTTATTCATTCATTAAACTATTAATAACATATACGGACACATCTATCGGCCCACCACCCAGTGTTTAAAGTTTCGACGGTGTCTAGCTAAAAATAAATGTTAGGTGGAGCAATAAGTTTTAATGCAGTTTTGAAGCAGATTTATTGTTCAACCCCTATGTAGGTTTTTTTTTATTTATTTTTTTGTAATTTCGAATTGATTTGGCCGGCAGAAGTTTTACAGCTTGGGCGACAAATCAGGCAGAGTATCCATATTTTTTTGTCAAAACTGGCTCTAAGTTTAGATTTGCCTTTTTATGGAACCAATAATCGGAAACATCAAAAAAAAAATCCAACTTGTGCGAAATAAAAAAGTTTTCTCCATTCCTGGGTCGTTGAAAACAATGAACAGACTCGAATTTTCGTTTTTTTTTTCATAATCCTGAATTGAAAATTAAAAAAAAGAACATACATAAGGGTTGACCAAAATATCAGCTTTAAAACTGCATTAAAACTTATTGCTCCACCTAACATTTATTTTTAGCTAGGCACCGTTAAAACTTTTAAACACTAGGTGGGCCGATAGATGAGTCCGGGAGTGTAGTTCTATAATAATTATGAAATATGTTAATCGTCTAAAAAGACCAAAATTCTTTTAAAGGGCATTTTATGTTGCTATAATAAAAGTCATTGTGATGGGCATTTTTTTCGTTGGAGGCACAGAAGAAAATGAAGGACAGCCTGAAAAGGTCTCACCTATTTCATGAAATACGATGTATTGAGCCATGAATAGAATTCTATTTTCTCATTTCTAAAGGAGCGGAATCGGGTCGCGACGTCTATTGCGAGGAGGTTCCGTTAGTATGAATGAAGCGCTTCCTTCGGTATTTTAGACCATTCCTTATTAAAAAGAAGAAAAGCTAAGAACAATGTATAGTATGAAAGCCGCCCGAGAATTGGCTATCACTGTAAATTGATTACTTTATTTTGATAAGAAACCTTATCTCTACGCAATGCTCTTCATTTATAATCAAACATATAAATCAGATTGATTGTCTGTCTGATAAGTTGTCGCTAACCTTTTTCTCTTTTTGGAATCGTGTATATATGAACTGAGAATTGTAATTTTTATTCATTTAGAAAAATCACACCGAAAACACATACAGTAATTATAGGTAATAACGATTTCTGATGCACTTGCTTATTGGTGTTTACAGCATTAACAATATAATTAAATTAGGATTAAGTTAATATTATAGGATTGAAAACAGCTTTTATTTTCATACCAACAAAGTACCTTTAAAACCTTTGCGTATAAGTTAGACTCTAGCTCACATATGTAAGTATAACATACGCGAGCTGCGTTCATATGACAAGCACGCTCCACTATATTTAGCATCGAATGAAATGGACAAATGTCCTACTATGAACAGAAGAGACCTGCCACGAGAAAGTTTTAAGTTCCCGGAGCTCCGAATCACGTCGGATGTGACGTCTAATCAATTCGCATCACACGGTCCTGATGCCGGCAAAAGCCGTCACGCGCCGTCCTCTCCGCTTCATTATGCAGAGACAACAGTGTGGGATGTTCTACGTGCCACACGACTCCGTGATCATCCAAGCCCGCACTGCAGCAGGAGTTGCCAACGACGCTGCCAACTTTCAATGCTACGCGCTAAAACGCGGACCTGACCGAAATATTAACGTAACTTGAAAATGAATAGGTAAAAGTACTTGAGCTTACCCTTGCGATTACATCCCTAACAAGAAAACAGACGAATATCTTGAAACTGCTAAACTAATTATTTAAACCAATAACTTAAATATTATAGAAGTTCACAATCTCTTTTAAACAAGATTAACTTGGTTCATTCAACATTCAAAGTTCAGTTAACATATATGAATACTTCATCACCCTCAGTCTCAATACCATGTAAAATTAAGATCAAAGCCCATAAATATTTAAAAGAGATATTATATTCATTACGTTCCTTTGGAAGCTTCTAATATTAAAAGCTTCGGTTTTAATATAACGAAATAAACACATGATATTATAATTGAACTCCATTTATTTGATCGTCAAAGCGGAGAAACATAAAACAGCGGGATGAAATGGACATAAAAAGGATCAAATACTTTCGGGTTATGGGTAAAGATGAAATTAAAAATTATTGAATCAACGTATGGGATATTCACATACCTAAAAAGTATTATTTATACTGAATACGTTTAAAAAAACAGATGCATAAGTTTTGATTTGTTTAACCAAGACTATAAAATGAATATTAATTTAAATAAAGTGTGCCAATTAATGTTTTAAACGATTTTCTGAAATCTATTGAAAAATCTTGTAAAAGCTATGATAGGGAAATGATTAAAGGTTTAATACTATTTTAATTTCCAGTTACTCGAATGACTAATAAAATAATCCTATTGTGTGCTAAGAGACGACTCGCACCATATTATCTTACAGTTACTAAAAATCACTGATCTATCTTTCACTAGAAACTGTTTAACATGCAATATGGTTCCTAATGCCAAGTAATATTGAACAGATGTTACATACTTCCGATAATGTAGCGATAGAAATTGCAACAGTACGCGAAACTGGTCGTCTGAAAGCGACGAACGCGATGCGGTATAACATTAGTAACGCCTGACCTTTTGTTTTTTTTTATACTACTTTGCGATGAGACGAGCAAGACGTTCACCTGATGGTAAGTGATACGCTTGCCCATGACAACGTGGTGATAGTTAAGATGGTACACACTGCACCACATTGCGCTCGCCGCCGGAGACATAAGGTGTTAAGTCTCGTTACCCCAGTAATTACACTAGCTACAGCGCCCTTCAAACCGGAACACAGTAATGTTTGCACACTACTATTTGGCGGTTGCAATAGGAGCTGCGGTGGTACCCACCCAGACGGTCTCCGGCAACAGAGACCTACCACCTGGAAAATACCACCTTATGCGCGTACCTTGGCCATTTACGTGGCTCCATTAATTTCAAATGGTATTTTGTATATCTTTTAACCGGTGAGTAAAGTATAATTGTATAAAACCATCGGAAATCCATCTTCCCGCGCTGCTCCCTCGCACTGCAGACTTGGCCGTGCGGGCGGTGTCAAGTGGCTCGATGTAGTTCAAAGTTCAATTATGAGTCACCGAGTCAAGGGGGCAGCCGACGAGATACAGAATTAATTGCCGCCGACACGGCCCTGACGTAATTAGACTGAATTTCAGAAAAGAATAGAAGCCGAATTAAGTCGAAAGGTGAGAATTCGCTGAAGAAAGTAGACAATTAAATATTTTCTTTGTAGTCCCCGGGGAAAAAAGTTAAATGCGTTTGCCTGCTGTGATGGGGTCCCAAACGGCTAATTCGATTTTGGTTTTTTTTTTTTTATGTATAAGAATGTTTAGATCTAATATGGCCATCGGCTTTACCATCACAAACATAGAGATATTTTAAGAGAAAAGTGAATAGACTACTTCTACACTAGTGCGTTTTACCATCAAAGAATACAGTCGCTTATAGTTAAGCGATAGTCTACATAATCACTTAAAAATAGTATGCTTATATTTATAACGAGAATACTAACTTTACCAACTCTTTATTTAAATTACAATTAACAAAATCGATAAATAGTAATCAATAACTTTCCTAGCCTGATCCAGAGTAATTTATTAAACATATTTATCATTACAAATCTACACTAGCTGTTTCAGACACAAGTTAAATTATGTTATTTAGTTATTTTTTTTTATTTATTTATTTACAATGTTACAAAATATATTGCAATATAACTAACACGTAAGTGACAATACATATAAGTGACTCCAGCATAGTTGATAACTTTTTTTTTAGTTATTTTTGACTCTGTGCAGTGTCTGCCAGTATATCATTATTTTGTTCTGATATATGTGTATGGGTATGGTATATGTATGGGTAGTTATGGTATTTAATTATGTTATCCATGAATCAAAAAATATTTTATTAACAAATGAAGTAACGTAACATGTTTTCAGTGGAATATTTTATTTCAATTATGTATATCAACATTAATATCACCAACACCTTATTTTTTGTAGATATCACCACAGCTTCTATTCCGACCGTCAAACATTAACATGCAAACATTACTGTGTACCGGTTTAAAGGGCCTTGAACATACTGAATTTACTGGGGTAACGAGACTTAATATCTTATATTTCAAGACGACGAGCAGGATGTGCTGCTGTGCACATCATTATAATTAAAGTTGTTATATTATAGGCTCACTTACCATCAAATGTACGTCTTACTCGTCTCTCTCTCTTTGTTCTCTCCGTCGAATAAAAATAACAAACTCATGGTAAGACCTAGACGCTTTTTCAATTGAAAGAATACGGTGCGAAGCGAATTTTTTCCATCTGTTAAATTTTAAATGGAAGACATAATCCCGCGCAATCCCGCACCAGCTCGCCGCTCCGCCGAGTGGATAAAAAGAAAAAGACAGTACTTTTGTATTAATGGCACCATATTTTACAGCACCCTCTACTTATTTCGAAAATGTCTGTGAAATCTAACGCTCTAAGATAGAAGAGACGGGGAACCAAAAAATTTTAAAATACAATCCGCGACACAAACGTTTACAATGAGAAATATTCTATTAAAATATTTGATTCCTCGGTACTAGATTATTGAAATGGATGAGATTTTCAGAATTATTAATTTTCATCTCGTTCTGCAATAGACTTGAATAATAAAAACTCTGTGAAGCTTTTTAACTAGTGATGGTAGTCAGTTAAGCAAGCTCTTTGTCTCCAGAGACTAAATGCCTGTTTGTATCGACGAGCAATATTCTACAAATTTATTGAGCTTTTATAAGTAAAAAGGTTTTATAGCTAGCAGCTAACTGTAATTAAATATAGAAGACATCATCTGTCGAATCGATCAGCGCAATATTGTAATTTGTGAGCATCCCGATGAAACTTATAGTAAACTTTACTCTAAAATGACATAAAAGTATTCTCTCGAATAATTTTGGAAAAGTAATAGTCATAAGTTAATTTAATTGATCGACATAAAAGAGATAATCAGACATATATATTTTCTAGTAAGGGACAGCAAATCGCGTTTCGATTGCACCATACTTCTTCAGGAAAACTCAATTAAAATTCTTAAGACTACTCCATCCTATCCCCCTGTAATAATGCTGCCGAAATAAAGACCTTCCCATTAAAGCTGTCGCATCAAACAATAAATATGGTCCCGCGAAATTAAGGTATCCGTCTGAAATAAGTATCTCAGTTAATCTTCACAAATACTTTTTTGTTTAACCCGCATCGAGGATTTGTGAAATTTTTCATGTTTTCCTGTATTCACTCATTTCACCTCTACAGTAAAACCGTTTAAGTGGACCAGCACCTATTTAATATATCAAATCTCATACTCTATCTATTATAAAAGAGATGGTAGGTCTCTCCAGGTGGTAGGTCTCTGTTGTCGGAGACCGTCTGGGTGGGTACCACCGCAGCTCCTATTTCAACCGCCAAATAGTAGTGTGCAAACATTACTGTGTTCCGGTTTGAAGGGCGCTGTAGCTAGTGTAATTACTGGGGTAACGAGACTTAGTACCTTATGTGTCAAGGCGACGAGCGCAATGTGGTGCAGTGTGTACCATCTTAACTAGCAGCATGTTGTTATGGGCAAGCGTATCACTTACCATCAGTTGAACGTCTTGCTCGTCTCGTCGCATAGGTGTATAAAGAAAAAGATACGAAGTTTTTCCTTCACATAAAAAAAAAACAGATAATTTCTGCTTTAACTCTTACAAAAACAGAAAAAATTGTAGATTTTTAATAATTTTCTAAAAACATTTATTTTTACATTGCCTGTTAAAGTATTCCTGTATAATACCTATATAGCAATTGCCCGAAAAAAACGCCTCTGACTCTCTTATCCACATTATTCTATGTGACATTTTACATGTCAAGTTACCGAGGTAACGAGACTTAACTGCTTGTTCTTCAAGTACTCAAGATGACTTATTGGGGGCATATTGTTATACGCAAGTTTATCTTTTGACATAAAAAGAACAAGACAAATATTTAATATTAACATTTTTTAATTTATTTTTAAATAGTAATAAAGTTTAACTTATTTACTTAAGAAATAAGTAATCAAAAATTATATCAAACGAAGGTAACTTCGTTGATTATCACTGCTCTAATCATTTTAATAACGAGACCGCCTGTAGTTTTAACTGCTTCCAGCACAGTTAAATAATAAGTTAAAAGGGCTCAGTTAACACTGCTACGTGTGCTTTCTAATATTCATGACTTAACTTCTTTATTTTTAACCTTAAAATGTACTTAACAAATTACAAAGAGAGTAATTAATGCCTACGAAGCACTTTCTTTCTTCCCTCCCGTTATAAAAATTGTAGGTACCCATACAAACATGTAGAGACGAATAAGTTACGTGGTCTGGAATAATACTATAAACATTATCAGTAAGCAGAAGTCTTAAACTTACTGCTTACGAGTTTAAAACTCTCACGTAGACCATTACCAATCAATCAATAACATTATATATAAATCTGATCTATCCAACTACGTTCATCATCAGCTGAAAATTCAATATATCAGTGCCAAATACAGTTAATATCATTGAATGTTTTCGATTCGGGACCAAAATAAATTTCTCCTAAATCGTGTCATCGATTACTGACTAAAATTGACAGAGACAGCCTTCAGCGCGACCGGCGACACTAAAACGTCAAAAATAGTTCCGCCGCCCCAGCCAGAGCAGACTGTTATTTGGGTCGCATCAATTATTCTTAAGAGATCTATAAACACTCTTCAGGTATAGAATCGAGAAGAATCATTAACCGTAAATATGTCGTAGAATAGAGAACCAACATATTTACAAAGCGACCACAACACGAATCCCTGTAAATTTTTTTTCAAGTCTCTAGTAAATTTAGTTAAAAATATGCGTTTCGTTATACGTGAAGCTTGAACAAAAAAATAATTCAAATGAAATAAGTTGTAACGAAGTATTAAGTAAGAAATATAAATTACATACAGAATAAAAAAATAATATTTAGGTTTAGCCTACATCCAGCAGTGGGCGTTTAATAGACGATCAGTCCAATATTGTGCGGGTTCCTAATATTAATTAGTTTTTATATTAAGTAGCAAAAAAAGAAAGACTTAAATATGTAAACTTTTCTTTGGGTAATTTATTTTGTACTTTCGATTTCAAAATATATTTTTTAAAGTTTTTTTTTATATAGGCTAGCACTTGTTTAAGATTCCACTTCATTGTAAGCGTTGATATAGACTGGCACTGCTAAAATCGTTTTTGGTATTACCCAAATTACAATAAAACATGGTTTTGCATAATCTTCTCATATTTGTCTAACAGCGTAACGATTTCTTAATAGGTGTGTACACTGCGGCGGACGGAGCGCGACTGTCCGCACCGCCGGCGCGTTTCTATTTCTACCCGTGCAAAAATTACAAAACATGCTTGAAATCATTTCTAAATTAAACTTGAATTCATAATTAGTAAAATTTTAAAATTCAAATGATTTTATAAAAATATTATAACATATTACCATAAACTTTATTCTAAGAATTCCAATAAACGAACAAACAATTTATACCAAAAAAACAGAAACGTCGTTAATAAAATTTTACTCAAAATTGTTTGTGATTGGAAACTTGAACATCATCTATATCTTCCGGGCGTCGTTTAGCAGTTTTAGACACGTTAATATTAAAAGCACTATAATCATTTCCGCTTTCTGTTTGTATGCGGGCTCATATGTGCCTCACTCGCGGAGCTTTGTGTATCAACAAACATGAAGTTTAAGGTCTTGTCACAAAGCTCCGCCGGATCTATTTGACTTTGCAGCTTACTTCACGAGTACAATAATAATATACTGCATGAATATTATATAACTATTATAATTATACGTTGTATATACTCACATTTTACATAGAAACTAAAATATACATTGATTCATATAAATGCTGGTTTTCGGTTGTTTTGTATAAACAACATCAACCGGTGAAAGTATAAGTAATGGATTAAGTGAAATACAGATATTTAGAAGGTCAATCCAGCTTGCCTATTATTTAGTAAAGTTAAAAAAGATATTAACGATTTCATTAATTATTCAGAGAATGATTTTATTATTAATGTACAGGATTCGTGATTGAATCGCGTGAGTATCGTGAAGCTCTGCGCTTCAGATATTTTAGTTAGACGCGAATATATTTGTTTCAGCTGTTTGTAAGATGCCTGATAGTATAGCGGTATATTATTTATTTAAACAAATGAAAACGACAGCGAGAGAGCGAAAGAGAAATATGCACTGCATGATCCTGATCTACTCGTATCGAGAGATTAACATCACCAGCTCATCGGTTCGTGTTATGGAGAGCCTTTCAGCACTGTGTCCACTGATACACCTTACTACCCTCATGTCGTCAGTACAAGCAATGCTTATTTCAATAATTTTAATTAAAATTTAAGTCAATACAAAGATGTGCGCGACATCGCCGACAAGATGCAAGAGAGTAGACTGCAATGGTATAACCACGTAAATAGAAGGCCGCCTGACTACGCTGGCAATTTAACACTGCAGCTTTCTCTCCCCGGTTAAAGACCCACAGGCAGACCCAAGACAAGGTAGAAAAATGTAGTGTCAAGAGACATGCGAGAGTGCCAAGTGAGTGAGGACGATGTGGAGGATAGGGCGAAGTGGAGAAGAAAGCTGACTCCATCACCATATGGGATAATGGCAATGAAGAGAGAGAGAGTCTATACAAATATGGAAAATTTATATGTCTCTTTTCCTACTCCTACTTATTCGTACGAAACACAAAAAAAGTATACATTTGCCAGCCATTTACAAATTACAGTTTCATGTTATTTTTAATTTAATCACAGGTTTTTTTTCATGACAGATTTGTATAAAAGCTTTGATTTAAATAATGATTTTATTCATCGAAAGAAATCATAAATAATCAAACCAATTAACATATTACAGCTTTACTTAAAAAAGAAGTTGTCGATCGCGACCGATTGTAAATATTAGTGATAAGATCAATATAACAAAAAAAAAATGTATATTTCACGAACAAAAAGTATATGGGAAAGGTTCGCGTGACGGATGTCTGTCCGTGTGTCGCGTGACAGCTGTAAGCTGTAAGCATCACGGAATCACAAACAGATAATATGGAACAATCTTTCAGTAAGTTGTAGCCAAGTTTTATTTTTATTGTAATAACCTTGGCCAGTTTTATAGTCAAAGAAGTTTTAAACTAACGCATATGGATAGATCTAGTTCACTTACAGCTACGGTTTTTAGACTTTCCGTACTTACTTTACTTGAAAGGAATATAAATGCAATAAGTAAAAGGTGGTAGGTCTCTGTTGCCGGAGACCGTCTGTATGGGTACCACCGCAGTGACTATTGCAACCGCCAAATAGTAGTGTGCGAACATTACTGTGTTCCGGTTTGAAAGGCGCTGTAGCTAGTGTAATTACTGGGGTAACGAGACTTAACACCTTATGTCTCAGGCGACGAGCGCAATGTGGTGCAGTGTGTACCATCTTAACTAGCGGCACGTTATAGACAAGCGTATCACTTACTATCAAATGAACGCCTTGCTCGTCCTGTCGCTTCGTTGAATAAAGAAATGGTATTCATAAAAACGGTGAACGCAAAGTTGCTATGTAACTATTCTGGTAGACGCTGTAGTTAGTAAAATTACTGGGGTAACAAGACTAGATATCTTGTGTGTTAAGAAGACACTTACCATCGAGTCGACAGAAGGCACTTACCATCGAGTGAACGTTTTTGTCGTTTCGTTGCTTAGTCAAAAAAAGTTGTAGTGTATAACGCTAAACAGTAGTATGCAAATATTACTGTGTTACGGTTTGAAGGGCGCTGTAAGCTAGTGAAATTACTGGGGTAACGAAACTTAACTTATATCTCAAGGCGACGAGCGCAATGTGGTGCAGTGTGTACCATCTTAACTAGCAGCACGTTGTCATGGGCAAGCGTATCACTTACCATCAGGTGAACGTCTTGCTCGTCTCGTCGCAAAGTAGTATAAAAAGAAATATTTTTAATAATAATAGAAAGATCAATATAACAAAAAAAAAGTATACATTTGCCAGCCATTTACAAATCACAGTTTCATGTTATTTTTAATTTAATCACAGGTTTTTTTTCATGACAGATTTGTATAAAAGCTTTGACTTGAATAATGATTTTGTTTTCATCGAAAGAAACCATAAATAATCAAACCAATTAACATATTACAGCTTTACTTAAAAAAGAAGTTGTCGATCGCGACCGATTGTAAATATTAGTGATAAGATCAATATAACAAAAAAAAAGTATACATTTGCCAGCCATTTACAAATCACAGTTTCATGTTATTTTTAATTTAATCACAGGTTTTTTTTCATGACAGATTTGTATAAAAGCTTTGACTTGAATAATGATTTTGTTTTCATCGAAAGAAACCATAAATAATCAAACCAATTAACATATTACAGCTTTACTTAAAAAAGAAGTTGTCGATCGCGACCGATTGTAAATATTAGTGATAAGATCAATATAACAAAAAAAAAGTATACATTTGCCAGCCATTTACAAATCACAGTTTCATGTTATTTTTAATTTAATCACAGGTTTTTTTTCATGACAGATTTGTATAAAAGCTTTGATTTAAATAATGATTTTATTCATCGAAAGAAACCATAAATAATCAAACCAATTAACATATTACAGCTTTACTTAAAAAAGAAGTTGTCGATCGCGACCGATTGTAAATATTAGTGATAAGATCAATATAACAAAAAAAAAATGTATATTTCACGAACAAAAAGTATATGGGAAAGGTTCGCGTGACGGATGTCTGTCCGTGTGTCGCGTGACAGCTGTAAGCTGTAAGCATCACGGAATCACAAACAGATAATATGGAACAATCTTTCAGTAAGTTGTAGCTAAGTTTTATTTTTATTGTAATAACCTTGGCCAGTTTTATAGTCAAAGAAGTTTTAAACTAACGCATATGGATAGATCTAGTTCACTTACAGCTACGGTTCTAAATTAGTCTTTCCGTATTTACTTTACTTGAAAGGAATATAAATGCAATAAGTAAAAGGTGGTAGGTGGGTACCACCGCAGCTCCTATTCCAACCGCCAAATGTGAACCATTACTGTGTTCGGGTTTAAAGTGCGCTGTAGCTAGTGTAATTACTGGGGTAACGAGACTTAACACCTTATGTCTCAAGGCGACTAGCGCAATGTGGTGCAGTGTGTACCATCTTAACTAGCACCACGTTGTAATGGACAAGCGTATCACTTACCATCAGGTGAACGTATTGCTCGTCTCATCGCAAAGTAGTATAAAAAGAAATATATTTTTAATAATAATAGAAAGAAAAATAGAATAATTCAAGTCAAAAAGATAAATTATATATAAATCGTCTCCGTGGCTTAGCGGTTAACTGTTTATGAAGATATAACAGTCTGGTTCGATTCCGAAGCCTAAAGGTTGTGATGAGACTTTTGAACCCGTCTATCTAACTGCTAAAAAGAGCAAGAGTATACTGGGCAAGAACGCTTTCACTTAAAATATCACCTCATTGTAGATAAATTACACATTCTCTTCAAACACATATTCTTTAATTTTCTCAATATTGGTATAATAAACTTTTCCAAAATTTAATACAGGAATTTTCGTTTGCTTCTTCTACTTGTGATAACTTATGTAGTCGTGTCTTATGGGGCCTGGCAGTAGTGTATAAACATTAACGTATTCAGAATAGCGTATTATCACTTAAATTATAATTCACTTAGGCTAGAAAAACAATACTATTAACGTGAGCCAACATTGCGAGAACAGAAATATTATGTAAAATATCGTATCATACTTGGATACAATGATCGCAACATGATGCGACTTCCCAACTGATCACATTGTTAAAGGCATACACATTTTAACCATAAATTTAACCTGTTAGTCATATAAATTTTATCCAATTTAAAGAACTAATAACCATGTCGAGACGTAGTTGTATTAAGCAATGTCTTGCTACATTACGACGTAAATAGAATGATGCTCTCTCGCTGCTTGATCTTATTTAGAGATTTTTTTTTATACTACTATGCGACGAGACGAGCAAGACGTTCACATGATGGTAAGTGATACGCTTGCCCATGACAACGTGCTGCTAGTTAAGATGGTACACACTGCACCACATTGCGCTCGTCGCCTTGAGACATAAGGTGTTAAGTCTCGTTACCCCAGTAATTACACTAGCTACAGCCCCCTCAAACCGGAACACAGTAATGTTCGCACACTACTATTTGTCGGTTGCAATAGGAGCTGCGGTGGTACCCACCCAGACGGTCTCCGGCGACAGAGACCTACCACCTGGTGAATAAAACAGAATACTGTTTGTATCCAAATTCCAAATGAATTCGTGTTTGCTGTTGCTCATTCCAGTTGACAAGGATCCCTTACATAAAAGTCGCAATCTCATCCAATTTAAATCAGAACTATGTATGTAAAAAAATCTCGTAACGGTAACCAAACATCATTTGTCTATTGTGTAAATATTTTAATTTGCTAACATTAAGAAAATTAAATCGTATTACTAACTACTTAACTTCCAACAACGTTGAACAAAAATTAAAAAAAGAAATGGAATCTTTTTGTGTGTTAGTATCAAACTGGAAGTCCTAACTAATTACAGGTAACTTGATAGTAAGTAATAAATATTTTTGTTCATAATAATGAGTTGCTAATTATAATAATTATACAACTATAAATAATTCTCGTGTGGTACGTATCGACACCTCTATAATTTTACAGAGAGTTTAATTTTTTTTTATAGAAAAAAGGTTAATACCCGCGATCCCACCTGATGTTAAGTGGTGATGTGATCTGTGGTGGTAAAGCGCATTAACATTGTATAAGCCTTTCACTCTTGTTTTAGAGACACCTTTCACCTTTCAGACTTTTACCTTTCTTCTTTACGCTTGCCATGTCTCTCAAATTAAAGCTTTTTTTTTCTGTCAATCACGCTCCAGTAATAAGTTACACTTAAATGATATTAATTTTAATATCATACAGAATACTTTGGTAACTTTCCTATCGATTCATAATTAAAAGATTGATCAGGATTTCGATGGTCATACAACATGAAGTCAAAATAACTTAAAAAATTCGTTTCTCCTGTAACAACATAATAACAAAAAAAACTCCTTTCTCCTGAACTTATAGAGGTGAGAAACTAAAAGTTAATGTTGTATCGTTTAGTATGAAGTAAACGTCTATAAAGTTGCGTTATTGTTTGAAAAGTTATATGAGCTGTAGCTAAATAATTCTCTTGACAGGATTAAATTATAAAGTCCTGGATGTTGAGGGACATAAATCTCGTATCAGGTTGTGATGGCTGGGTTGCGTTATGAAACATCAGGCAATATGCCGTCGGCGGTCTCCCGGGGATGCCGTGCGTACCTCGTAGTCTGCTAGTCTACTTCCAGCGACATTTGTACTGCTTTTTTTGTTTTAACCAGTTTCTTTATTCAGTTTAATTAAATTTTTTATTTGTTATTAAACAATGCAAGCTCTTGCAAAACATTATACCGATGGTAAATGATACATGTCGCAGTGAGAACAATACACACTGCAACTATTCATGCAATTACTCGTAGCCTTGATAAAAATTGAGTCTCGTTACCCCAGTAAGTTGGTTAGCTACAAACTCTTTCAAACCGGGACACAGTAATGTTTATATACTACTGTTTATCGGATAAAACAGGAGCACAGACGGACTACTAGTAAAAATTATTACTAAATTAAATATTTTTTATGGTTTTTAATCTTTACTATTTTCTGTCTTTATATGTTGTATGTTAATAGTTATTTTGTATCACTGCTGATGTGTCAATTTTTAGTCACCAAACATGAACAGTCTACATATATGTTTACTGCTTATGATAATTTATTGAATGAAACACTACTATCCAATAGCACTGAAAAAACAGATCCAATTTAAAACTAATTGGAACAAAAATGATTTGAGTGAATAATAAAATTGCAAATCCCGTAACACTCCCGCAAACCGCTTGATAAATTGCGGTCATTTATTTTGTATACCAAAAAATGTTCAAAATTTACGACGGCAATTTTGTTTTCATAACAAAATTGTTTCTATGCTACATATATATATTCAAAACACAAACATTTCTATATTTTACAATTGATGTTAGAAGGAAAGTTTTATGTGTCATCGAATGCAATACGAATTTTCGTCAAATTTTTGCAGATTTTATATAAATAAAAAAAAAGTAAACTAAATGATCTGCAGCGAAATTTTATTAAACAACCGAAAAGAAAAAAATTAACAACATTCCATCACCACGAACTTAATTATAGATATAACTTCTACAATGGATGGTGAAACTAATTTGAAAACGCGAACCTTTAAAACAATCATTCTTTGGATAAACATTAGGAATAGATATTGTTTCATGGAGACAGTTTGTTTTCATAGAAATATTAGATTAGCGATTTATCAAAAGGAGCCCAAAGTCAGCGTGTTTGCAAGTGTCGTCCAAGATTTAAAAGCATAGCACATTATTAAAACCTGTCATACTTTTATCTTTATCCTTGCAAAACAACGCCGATCTTAATGATTGATTCACAAGGCTATAACAAAAACAATCTTAATTTCTTATTATACTAATTAATAGAGATGTTTGTGTACAGCCACCGGCTATGGATCTTATTATAACAGCGACCTCGTTTTACTAAAAGCGGTCTGTAAACAATAGTTAAAGCTATAGGTACTCCGCGATGAGGTCATCTATCAGCTCAGTCCTCTTATGACTATTATAATAAATAAATTTTGTGTATTTGTAATATAAGAAATCATTATGCAAACCCGTGTGAAACTCATAAGTAAATTTGCATTAAATTTGAACTTTATGCGCTCGCTTAACCGACGATGAGGTCATCTATCAGCTCAGTCTCCTGTGACTATTATAATAAATAATTAAATTTTGTGTATTTGTAATATAAGAAATCATTATGCAAACCCGTGTGAAACTCATAAGTAAATTTGCATTAAATTTGAACTTTATGCGCTCGCTTAACCGACGATAAGATCATCTATCAGCTCAGTCCTCTTATGACTATTACAAAAAATAAATTTTGTGTATTTGTAATATAAGAAATCATTATGCAAACCCGTGTGAAACTCATAAGTAAATTTGCATTAAATTTGAACTTTATGCGCTTGCTTAACCGACGATGAGGTCATCTATCAGCTCAGTCCTCTGTGACTATTATATAAATAAATTTTGTGTATTTGTAATATAAGAAATCATTATGCAAACCCGTGTGAAACTCATAAGTAAATTTGCATTAAATTTGAACTTTATGCGCTCGCTTAACCGACGATGAGGTCATCTATCAGCTCAGTCCTCTTATGACTATTATAATAAATAAATTTTGTGTATTTGTAATATAAGAAATCATTATGCAAACCCGTGTGAAACTCATAAGTAAATTTGCATTAAATTTGAACTTTATGCGCTAGCTTAACCGACGATGAGGTCATCTATCAGCTCAGTACTGTTATGACTATTATAATAAATAAATTTTGTGTATTTGTAATATAAGAAATCATTATGCAAACCCGTGTGAAACTCATAAGTAAATTTGCATTAAATTTGAACTTATGCGCTCGCTTAACGACGATGAGGTCATCTATCAGCTCAGTCCTCTTATGACTATTATAATAAATAATTAAATTTTGTGTATTTGTAATATAAGAATCATTATGCAAACCGTGTGAAACTCATAAGTAAATTTGCATTAATTTGAACTTATGCGCTCGCTTAACCGACGATGAGGTCATCATCAGCTCAGTCCTCTGTGACTATTATAATAAATAATTAAATTTTGTGTATTTGTAATATAAGAAATCATTATGCAAACCCGTGTGAAACTCATAAGTAAATTTGCATTAAATTTGAACTTTATGCGCTCGCTTAACCGACGATAAGATCATCTATCAGCTCAGTCCTCTTGTGACTATTATAATAAATAATTAAATTTTGTGTATTTGTAATATAAGAAATCATTATGCAAACCCGTGTGAAACTTATAAGTAAATTTGCATTAATTTGAACTTTATGCGCTAGCTTAACCGACGATGAGGTCATCTATCAGCTCAGTACTGTTATGACTATTATAATAAATAAATTTTGTGTATTTGTAATATAAGAAATCATTATGCAAACCCGTGTGAAACTCATAAGTAAATTTGCATTAAATTTGAACTTTAAGCGCTCGCTTAACCGACGATGAGGTCATCTATCAGCTCAGTACTGTTATGACTATTATAATAAATAAATTTTGTGTATTTGTAATATAAGAAATCATTATGCAAACCCGTGTGAAACTCATAAGTAAATTTGCATTAAATTTGAACTTTAAGCGCTCGCTTAACCGACGATGAGGTCATCTATCAGCTCAGTCCTCCTGTGACTATTATAATAAATAATTAAATTTTGTGTATTTGTAATATAAGAAATCATTATGCAAACCCGTGTGAAACTCATAAGTAAATTTGCATTAAATTTGAACTTTATGCGCTCGCTTAACCGACGATGGTAATGTGACAAAGGAAGCTCATCTCGCGGGTACACTCGGCGCCGCGCACGCTGCATCGCTGCAAATAAAGCTCGCGATGTTACCCCGGAGATTGTTAAACTTATATCACTTGTCCGTTTTAATTTGCCCGATGGACATTCAAACGAACAGAATAACGTTTCAACCACTGACACAAAACGGAGTGTACTATTTTTATACCGTTTCAAAATCTTTTGTTGTTGGTCTATTAATTGATGATGATGAATTTTAATATACACTCCCGGACACATCTATCGGCCCACCTAGTATTTAAAAGTTTTAACGGTGCCTAGCTAAAAATAAATGTTAGGTGGAGCAATAAGTTTTAATGCAGTTTTAAAGCTGGTTTTTTGGTCAACCTTTATGTATGTTCTTTTTTAATTTTGAATTCAGGATTATAAAAAAAAAACGAAAATTAGAGTCAGTTCATTGTTTTCAAGGACCCAGGAATGGAGAAAACTTTTTTTATTTCGCAATCGTTGGATTTTTTTTTTGATGATTCCGATTATTGGTTCCATAAAATGGCAAATCTAATCTTAGAGCCAGTTTTGACCAAAAAATATGGATACTCTGCCTGAAATTGTCGCCCGAGCTGTAAAACTTCTGAAGGCCAAATCAATTTGAAACTACAAAAGAAATAAAAAAAACATACATAGGGGTTGACCGATAAATCTGCTTCAAAACTGCATTAAAACTTATTGCTCCACCTAACATTTATTTTTAACTAGACACTGTCGAAATTTTAAACACTGGGTGGTGGGCCGATAGATGCGTCCGGGAGTACTCGTATATATTGTTATGAACAGGTCGATAGTAATAAAAACATGTTTTATAGTTAACTAACTTGAGACTAAGCTGCAAGTAGTCATCTCTTTTTTCTTCTGCGAAGCGACGAGACGAGCAAGACGTTCACCTGATGGTAAGCGATACGCTTGCCCATAACATGCCGCTAGTTAAGATGGTACACACTGCACCACATTGCGATCATCGCCTTGTGACATAAGGTATTAAGTCTCGTTACCACAGTAATTACACTACTGTTCGTCGGTTGAAATAGGAGCTGCCGTGGTACCTGTAAGGTCCCCGGGAACAGAGACTTATCAGCAGTCAAAACTAAGACTTCGAGACCTCAAACCAGACAAAGTCAACTTGACAACGTCCCATGGAATACCTCGATAATTTAATGATCTTTAGATTAATGGAAAGTACATCTAGGTATTTAAAGCTCAGCCTAAAAGTATGGCCTTCCAATGCGATGGTACCGGGTTCGAATCCGGCCTGCACCAATGAATTTTTCAATTTATGTGCAGTTAGCATAAAAACACCAACTAATATCACGTGCTTTGACGGTGAAGGAAAACATCGTGAGGAAACCTGCATATCTATGCCATGACCATCAGTGGTCAGACTAGTATGTGAAATGGAGAAGGCAATGGCAAACCACTCCATTATAACTGCCAAGAGAGTCGTCGTGTGTTTCAATAAAAACATATGATGACCACGACCCTCAGTCATGAGGAAATACGACTTAGAAGAAGAAGAAAAGTATGGAATAATCATTTAAGCTCACTCCCAGGAGCCGATGGTAGTAGGTGACGTGAACATATGAACTGTCTCGCGTGAAGGAGGTCGTTTCCAACGTATTTATGTTACGACCCGAAATGGTAATATTATTAGTGAATGTAGACGAAAATATTTTCAGTTACACAACTCTAAATAAATCCAACTGTATCCAGGCCAGCGAAATGTGGGACGGAAAGGATTGGATGAGATTAAACCCTGAGGCGATCTGGTTTCTTATTGATATGTCATACATGTATAAATATAGGCAACATATGTAACTCAAAATTTTGTCTTTTATCGTAGCTCGTATGTAATTTCAATGATTTATTTACTAAATATCACACTTCGATATTTATATACATATTATCATAACACTGAAGAACTGTTTGATAATTTCACGAAACCATAAAACAGACCTCTGTTAAAACCGTTGTATAAAAATGCTTTTCATTTTCAACTTTGTTGTAACTTGTCATCAAAATACAACAGAATTTTAACGTTCATCGAAATTTAATACAATTGGTGTACATTTTCTGATATACAGAGTTTAAATATTTTTAAATTCTGCATATCAGAAAATGTTTCGACGAACGTTAAACTTCTGACGTGTCATTTGTTGACAAGTTACAAAAAAGTTGAAAGTGAACATGTAATTCAATAGGCCACGACCACAAACTGAAATGATAATGAATCGGACTTTACATTGCAGATATAGAGTAGCTCAATATTTAAGTTCTCCAATGTTATACATATTTCACAAAGTTACCAAAATTTATAAAAATGCCTTTGTAATGTAATGAAGCTATGTATTCTATGAACACCTCTGTTGCTATAAAACATTTAGATAGCTACCTAAGCAACGCCCGTTTCTGCTAGCAGTAATGTGCAACCATTACTCTGTCCCAGTTTGAAAGGAGTAAAAGATATTTATATCTGTCTTAAAACGAAAAGCACAATTAAGTGTAGTGTACACCATCCTACCTAGAGTCACATTGTTATGGGCGTGGATTCGACTAGTAAAAATATTATAAAGAGCCATTAAACTCCGTGTAAGCCGTTAACGCAGAGACGGTTAATCCCAACTTAATTATTACTTTAAGTTATAAGAGAACGTTTTCTCTTTTACATAAATGATTTAATTCTGAGAGATATAAACGAATGCACGTACCTTCGACTCGTGACAGAATTACTAACGAAGCTATCCCGGCGGAGTGTAAGTCGCAAAATAAATCAGCGCAGTTAATTATTAAAGGTGATACATTATTCCAATTTGAGATAATGAAAAAAATTTATAGATAACAGCGGAAGATCAATTACACTTGACTGCTGGTAGGTCTCTGTTGCCGGAGACCGTCTAGGTACCACCGCAGTGACTATTTCAGCCGACAAACAGTAGTGTGCAAACATTACTGTGTTCCGGTTTGAAGGGCGCTGTAAGCCAGTGAGATTTCTGAAGTAACGAGACTTAACACCTTATGTCTTACAACGACAAGCGCAAAGTGGTGCAGTGTATATCATCTTAACTAGAGGTATGTTACGGGCAAGCGTATCACTTACCATCAGGTGAACATCTCGCTCGTCTCGTCAAATAAAAAAAAATCCATTTAGCATAGCCATATAAGCCGATTGTTAAACACAACGATTTCCAGTGCGACCGCTTCGATACCATCAGCAACCGACGATTCCCTGCGATCTTCACCAGGTCGTCGGTTCACCGGGCAGTTCCACACATGCCGAAATATTTCATTGGTACACCATGTCCATTATACTTTATGAACTGTTTAATTTCAATCATAACTATATAAACAATTTAAATAATATTTAAAAAAAACTGCTACTGCTGCTGCTGATATTAGTATTTAAGTTTTAGTTGACATAAATTTTTCATCGCGAATGTTCAAAAGTTGAATAAAATTTTTGATTATAGATGAAAATGGCGCTCTCTCATAAATCATCGTACAACAAAAACATCACACTCCAAGTCTCGCTTTATAAGTTACATAAAAAGTCGAAACTTTTAATAAACTTGAAATTTTTAAAGCGAAATATTTACAGAAGGGCTACGCCGTAGGCAAACGCTACGAGGCGAAGAGAAGCTACGCAGATTTTGTATGTACGCGTATGCTCTTTAATTTCAATGCACGTAACCATTCTGAACGATTCGAGGGTTTTTCTAATATCAGCGGGTTAGCTTGAGGGCTCAGTGATCAGTTCCCAAAGAAGACTGATGATGACAAAGCCTGGTTTCAGAGTCAGTAATAACTATATCAGGATTATTAAGTTTAATCAGAAATATACACACTATATTATTGTTTTGTTACTATAAGTAAAACTAATTTTAATTGACTAAAGCGCAGTAGCAATAGACATTCATAACAGTGCCCTGTTTTATGCAGTATTCACAATAGAAAATGAATAATTTAGTATCTAATCTAGGCAGCTCCGTCTGTGGGACAGGTCGCCATCTGTCGTACAGAACGTGAAATATTCATTCCGTAACGTTTCATTTTACGATTTCCGTTCCTCCATTCATAATAAATGAGCATTATTTTGCAAAAGTAAAGTTAGACAACAATAGCAGATACCTTTAGTATATAATTAGATTGCTTCAACGCCAGCTGCGAACTTAACAAAACTTACGGAAAATTCTTTAAAAACAACGAAGTAATTTTCCGTGAAATTTTAGATTATACTCGGATATTCCGCAAAACATTGAACGTATCTGCAAAATGGAGGACTGCGGTAAAATTAGCTAAAAATATAAAATTCAGATTCAAAAAGCAGCTCGACCTAAATGAAATCTCATTTACATAAATTATCCTTCACCAAAAACGCAAAAGAGTCTTTTATCTAACGGATAAATCTGAGGAATCTCTTAAGCCGTAGCGAATTTATTGATCTGTACAAAAATGTAGACAGAATTTAGATGAGAGACTACAAAAATAACCTACAAACCTATTTTCAGACTTCACGAAAGTGGAATAGGAATTCTTTTTCAATTCATTTTTCAACTTAACTTCCACTTTGAACAAAACTTTACTGCAACACTAAGTAAATCAGATGCAAACTTAGATTCTTATCCAAGACAAAATCATTTTAGATTCTCTTAAAATTTTCTATTTAAAACTGAAATAATTTTTAGCTTCTGAGCGTTAATTTCTGTCACCACAAAATGGATAAAATTGTTCGCTAATTTTTATACCGCAACTTAGGTTTTTTTAAAAAATGATTTGCCAAAGCCTGAAATTCACGTTTAATTCTAGATACTAACATCTTCCGATAACATTTCAACAAATTTAATCTGACGCAAGCATCACGGAACTATCTTAAATACAAAATTCTGAACATGTTACGAAATAGTAATTTCACTGGTATCTCTTGCCAGATACCGCCTGGGGGGATACCACAGGGTATCCACTTTCTATAGACATGTATTGTTGTAAAAAGTATTGTTCCAATCTGAAGACGGCTGAAGTAGTGATTTATCTGCGGTATGGGATCTATAACATTCAATTCCTGGTGGTATGTCTGTTGCCGGAGACATTCCAGGTATTATTTAAGCCGCCAAATACTAGTTTGCAAACATTACTGTGTTCCGGTTTGAAGGGTGCTTTGCGTTAATGAATACTGGGTAACGAGACTTAACAACTTATGTCTTAAGGCGACGACTGCAATGTGGTGCAGTGTATACCATCTTAACTAGCGGCACGTTATGGGCAAGTGTATCACTTACTATCAAGTGAACAAATTGCCCGTTTTGTCGCTTCGTTGAATAAAAAAAAATGGTATTCATAAAAACGGTGAACGCAAAGTTGCTGTGTAACTATTCTAGTAATAACCGCCTTTTTTTCGAGGGGAAAAACTTCTTAAGATACCCTGCTTCTGGGGGGAAGGCCGGGTTATGTGGGATTTGTACCCACTAAAACCCCCTCGGTGGTCTTTCCCAGTGCATTAGGAGAAGCTCCGTGATCTCCTATGGAACGCACCGGTGCCCCTCTGCACTCTTATTTCTTCTCTCCCAAGAGGGGTAAAAACCCTCCACCTTTCATTTGCCGTCCTCCTGCGGCTCATTAATCGAGCTTTGGAGACCCCCACCCCAATGCCCGCGAACCCGAACTCGACTCGAAACCCTTTTAGTCGCCTTCTACGACAGGCAGGGCTTACTTTAGCCCTATTCTTAAAAGCCCGGGACTACATGGCTGACTAATAACCGCCTAGGAACTTTTTCACATTGCTTAATAGATCCGTATAGTTTTTAGAGTTAAAAGAGTCATGAAAATGTAAGGTAAAAATATTAAGCAAACATCCAGCTCGCCTTTCAGTACAAACTTGAGGATAGAGTAAGCTTGTGTACTAATAAAAAAATAATCTCGACGGCGCGTACTGCGAAACAGTAATGATTTCTCGAATGAATAACACCCGGCACGCTGCTCCCTCGTAGATAAATCGCGTTATTACATATTGCTGAAGGCAATTGTGAGAGCTCAGCTCACTCATTTCTTGCTGTCGAATGAAACGGACCACTTAGACGACCGCGGGCGTATTGATTTTGTAAACAAAGAGCTTTCATTAGAGGTGCGTCGTTAGAGCCTTTGTTGTTTCACGATATTAATATTATTGTAATGTACGTCACATTTCAGAATTATTAAGCAATACTGCCTTTGGAATATTTCATATACCCGTACCAACGGGATATTAGTTACTAAGTTTATAGAATAATATGTATATCCTACTCGAACTCAAATTTAAACTTATTACAAAAATCAAACTGCAAAGACATTGCTTGTTTTACATAATTCCGCCAGCAATGCAGAGTATTTATTTAATCAAACTCTAATTGAATCAGGCTTGTTAGATTTCTGTTATTTTTATCAAAAAATAAGCTGTTTAGTTATTAATGGAAAGTTAAAAGGACAAAATTTTTCAGTTAAAAGCGACCGACCGGCAGGAATTAACCGCTAAGTGTTACGGATGCTTTCGCATTGCGGCACGCCCGGCTCTTTCAATGGGATACTATTTTAAGCAATTCCATTTTTTGAAATCTAAATGCAATATTGCATTTAACCGTAAGGAGTTAAGTATAATATTAACTTGATCTATTTTCAGTAAATTTAAAACGCAAGGGAAAATAAAGGACGTGAAAAAAAATAGAAAGCAATTAGTTAACGAATAAATGAAATTTCTGAATATATTTTTCAGAATTACAACTAACTCTAAAAGTTCCGTTTTAGTAACTTTGCAACAGACGGATACATAAACATAGACACGTTTGCATGTGTTTAAATATAGTACTTGGTTTGCAAAACTAAATAAAAGGCACCTCGTTTGTAAAACAAACTATTTAACTAACTTAAAAAAGGGTTCCGTCGCCTCTCCTCATCTTTTGTACTAACATAACATGTTAATAAGTTACTGCTGGTAGATACCACCGCAGCTCCTATTTCAGCCGCCAAACAGTAGTGTGCAAACATTACTGTGTTTCAATTCGAAGGGTGCTGTTAGATAATGAAATTACTGCGGTAATGAGACTTAACATCTTATGTATCAAGGCGACGAGCTCAATGCGGTGCAGTGTATACCATCTTAACAAACAGCGCGTTATTATGGGCAAGCGTATCACTTACCATCAAGTGAACGTCTCGTCGCCTCGTAGAATAAAAAAATATACATTTTGCTACATTAAAAAAATATTTGAATCTCCTCTTTGTCGATCATTTTCCATGTAGTTTTGGAACGTAAGAAGTTAAACATTTCTATTCCATTAATAATGCTGAATACGAGGCCTTCAGATAATATCACAATAATATTTGCGTATTACTGCGCGAAATAACCGCTTTCAGTTACCTGCCTAGACCGCTTCAAGATTTTTCTGTCAAAAGGGAAAAATTACTGCCAGTACAGTTGATTTATTTTATTACTTTACTGATACACGATTTGGCCTGACGATCTGGTGAAGGTCGCGGGAAACCGCTGGATACGAATAGTGCAAAGCCGATTGGAGTGGAGATCTTTGAGGGAGGCCTTTGTCCAGCAGTGGGCGTCTATAGGCTGATGATGATGATAGTGATGATTACTTCACTATCTGATACTAGTAAATACTATCGAGGTAATACTACCTATTACCTGCTTCGGTCTTTTTTCAACACAATGACGAGATAAACGTGACGATCACCTTCACCGCGTTAGTTAAGATGTTACACACTGCACCACATTGCGCTCGTCGTCTTAAGACATAAGATGTCAAGTCTCGGTACCCCAGTAATTTAACTATTAAGCGGCAGAAATAAATACTGCGGTGGTAGTGGTACAGTGGCGGGAAAGCCTACCACTAGAAAACTTCGGTTCTATTTTATTGGCATTGCAGCTATCACCACGGAACGTAAAGCTCGTCTTATAAAATTACGAATAGAAGACATTTAACAAACGGTTAACGATAACCTATTGCCCTATGCAATACAAAACCTCTCCAGTTGGGGTACCTACATCTGTAACTCCATTACGTCGGCCCACTCTGATATTCAGCTCGCAACACAACAAGAGGCGAGGTGTATCAAAGGAAGCGGCCTCCGATAAATATTCCGGCCGGTCTCCCTCACAAAGCGTTTTGCATTAAATCTCCGGGAAGACGCTCGCTGCCCGGGGACGCTTGACTAATGCCCCGGGCGTGCGCGTTCACTTAAACTACTGCGTACAAACTTATACGGGACTTTCACTTCTGTGACGGTTTCATTATTAAATAGTCGCCTTTTCATTTTACGAAGCGACGGGACATTAAAGAACAAACCAGGCTTAAATGCCATCAGTTAAAGATCGAAAAAGTTTCCTCAATCTGACCTCGATGGTGACGATGAAGCGACTGGAGGCATGGGACCATTACAAATGTCTGTGTGTCTGTCTGTTGCTTTGTAACTTTTAATTTTGATATTTAATTCAATTATATTTATTATTCTTAGTCACAAACTCAATAACTATAAAATAAGGTGTGCAAAAGTATTAAGACATCTTAAAAATTTTCGAGGTTGTTAAAAATATCGCCTTATCAAAACAACCATTTTTTTTTATCGCTCATTTGACAGCGAACTCCTGTGCTTCTAGGTAATGTAACTTTCGTTAGAAGCTCATAAATGCTATATCAAATATCACTAAATATGTACAACATTAAAAATATACTTATTTTCTAATGGTTAATGAAGTTTGGATAGTCAGTACCAAAATATGACGTCTTAATGAAAAACTTATTACCGTATCTTGAATTGCGAGATAACTGATAAAGTTAAGCAACAAAATAATTTCATAAAACTTAAAAAACTGCTAAGCTTTTATGCATATGCATATGAATAGCTTTTATGCAAACTAAAAATTAAAAACTAGAAAGAAACAGTTTACTTGTTATAGATTTTCTCTATTATCAAATAGCATCTAAAAACCTGGACTGTTTTTATAAGTTACAACGAACACAAGTTACATACTTAAATAACATCCGGTTGGTTCCCGACCGCAGCCCCACTCTGGGGCTCGCTCCCATCAATAGCTATAAAGAGGCGGCTGTTATAAAGCGCTTTAGTTACGAACTTACAAATCACTTGTATTCATTAAAATGAACTTTGCGAGCAAAGCTTTCAGCGCGGAGCGACTTCAGCGCCGAAAGCTGTTCGGTACATGACCGCAGACCTGACCGCCGGCCCGCTACTCTGAAATACCCTCGTTTGTTATTTACCGCAACGTTTACGTGAAATTACTTTTCAGAATTTTCTTATTTGACAAGGCGACGAGATGAGCGAGACGTTCACCTGATGGTAAGTGATACGCTTGCCCATAACAACGTGCCGCTAGTTAAGATGGTATACACTACACCACATTACGCTCGTCGCCTTGAGACATGTGTTAAGTCTCGTTACCCCAGTAATTTTACTAGCATACAGCGCCCTTTACACACAGTAATATTTGCATACTACTGTTTAGGGTTATACACTACAACTTTTTTTGACTAAGCAACGAGACGACAAAATGTTCACTCGGTGGTAAGTGCCTTCTGTCGACTTGATGGTAAATGTCTTCTTAATACACAAGATATCTATTCTCGTTATACCAGTAATTTTACTAACTACAGCGTCTACCAAACTGGAGCTTTGATATTTACACATTACTGTTTAGCTGCAGAAGTGGGAGCTGCGATGGTAACTACTTTTGTGTAACAGAGACCTATTAATGCTGGTGTCGCAAACAGTAAGTAAACATTACACTGTTTAAATTTGAAATTGCTGGAGCTAATTGTAGTTCTACGTAATGCCTGGAGGCGTTAGACACAATTTGACTCTGTATAAACATACTTAAATGGATACGTACCGTGAATTTGACGTACGTTCATATATAATTTGACTACATACTTTTACAATTTTTTTAAGAGTTATTATTTGTAATAAATCATTATTCTTCAAAGTAAAGTGATAACAATTAATAATAAAGCCCCTGTTTATTCTTATTCAAAGTTTACGCGACAGTAAAATTAACGAGACTCGTAAACCTAATGTCGATGTACAGTAAGTTAGTTCAGACGATTAAAACTTTATTATTACGTTATCTAAATTTCCTCGTGCAGAGTTTCCGTTACCTATTAATTCGTCCTTCGAAGCGATTAAAGAAATTAAACTTGGCAAATTAATTTCTCACCGAACCGGCGTCATAGATGAAGCTGAAACAATACCGCCGTAAGAAATAATTAGACCATAAACACCGCCGCCGGCGAGCGTCCGTTTTAATGGGTCGGCTGGAGCGGGGCTATCTGGGGCAAGGTATCGATATATAATGCTAAGGTCGCTTTTACATTCACTATTATATTAAACACTTAACAGTATTCGCTAGCGAAGACCACTGGCTGAAAAAAAATCCTTTTAATATAATAAATTTTGAAGATTCTATCGTATTCATATATTTATGGCCACGTTTCGAAGGTTTCGTAAATGGTCATCTACGTACTGAAGTGATAGATGTCCTGACATGAACACGGAGTACCCAAAGCTCTTTAGCTATTGTTTAAGTCTTCTAGTATGCTTGGAGATGATTTAATTTTATTTACAATGGAATCCCAAGCTAGTGGTAGTACCTAAACTTATTCATTATCGAAATTGGTATGCTAAATAACATAACATCTAATTTCATAGTCGTACTACATGATAACCTTTTTTGAAGTTTTATAATGCGTTACGGTGTATCTTAAGTCAACACTCTTAACTTTAATATCACATGATATTAAACAACAGTAAGAGCGTAGATTGTAAACCTCCACCATTTCATTATATGGTAAGTATATATACAGTTAAGTTAGTGCAGTAAAATAAGAATCGAATAGTTGTCACAAATAGAAAAATGTGAAAAATAAAACCTTAACAAAGGTTCATTGGTAATACTAATACAGCACAACTAGATCATTAGTCGACTGGCGATCCAAACCCGGTCAGTTAGCACACAATCGGCTTCGGTTTGTCCGAGTCTTGTTTGCGATACAAAAAGTGGGATTAAGCCGAGTGGTCAGTTTACGTTCGTGGCCGCGATCCGCTCAAATATCTGCCAATATATTTAAAATTTCAAATATTTACCTTTCAATTTAGCTGAATCCATCACTATATATCTGGAGGAGTATTTAGTTATTTTTTGATCGTAAATCATGCAAGAAATACAAAATAAACGAGGTGGTTAAAAATAACATATTTGAAGCGAACACTTAAACGGTTTCGATAGCTGTAAATACCACATGGTAACTTACCAATAACAGTGTTAACAAAAAAACGCTTTGAAAAAAAGGATTAATCTTATGAATCAATTATTTAATTCATCAATCGATTGGTGATGGATTTAAAAAACCGACTAAACAACGACTACTAAATTTTAAAAGTTAATAGAAAAGAGAGGAAGAGAAGAAGAATACAAAAGTGAAATTTATGCGAAGAATAATTAAAAAAGATCCTTACGAAAGAAACCTAATACGATGAAAGATCCGTCCAAGTGACGTGAACGTCGAAAAGACAAAATTAATCTAGCAAATTGACTCCATCATGTTGAATTTCATTTACCGAGGTACTTGGGAATTTAATTACGACTCAGTAGATTCAAATCTCATTTTAAACGTTGGAATGTCTCGCAATTTTACCGGCGGGCTCCCCGTCCCCCGAAGCCTTTAATTGAATAAGTTTACAATTAGCTGTCAAATACTACGGCCCTCGTACTTCAAGGTACCCGCAGTTTTTCTAAGACCTTAAGATGAATTAAGCGATTCAATTGCCTGTTACACATTATAACATCTTCAAGAAACATATAACGATATACAGTTTCTTATAAACTATGTTTAATCATATTTAAAACTTTTAAAGTAATGGTAATACTTGGTGAATAAAATATTTAAAGGATTACGTATCCGCGCAGAAGAATTACTAGATACGATTAATAGGCACTAGAATACGTATGACTAAACAGTAATAAATTTTTTATTTATGGTGACAGTGGTGGAGTTTAAACTTAACTTTAAGTTTTGGATTCTATTTGTTTGCAATTCTTTAATAATGAATTTACTTTTGATTACAGCCACAAGTTTCGATCTCTTAAATATACTCCCGGACACATCTATCGGCCCACCACCCAGTGTTTAAAGTTTCGACGGTGTCTAGTTAAAAATAAATGTTAGGTGGAGCAATAAGTTTTAATGCAGTTTTGAAGCAGGTTTATTGGTCAACCCCTACGTATGTTTTTTTTTTTATTTTTTTTGTAATTTCGAATTGACTTGGCCGGCAGAAGTTTTACAACTTGGGCGACAACTTCAGGCAGAGTATCCATATTTTTTGGTCAAAACTGGCTCTTAGTTTAAATTTGCCTTTTTATGGACCCAATAATCGGACACATCAAAAAAAAACATCCAACTTGTGCGAAATAAAAAAAAAAAACATCCAACTTGTGCGAAATAAAAAAAAAAAAAAAAACATCCAACTTGTGCGAAATAAAAAAGTTTTCTCCATTTCTGGGTCGTTGAAAACAATGAACAGACTCGGATTTTCTTTTTTTTTTTCATAATCCTGAATTCAAAATAAAAAAAAAAAAAAAAAAAAAAAAAAAAAAAAAAAAAAAAAAAAAAAAAAAAAAAAAAAAAAAAAAAAAAACATACATAAGGGTTGACCAATAAATCTGCTTCAAAACTGCATTAAAACTTATTGCTCCACCTAACATTTATTTTTAGCTAGGCACCGTTAAAACTTTTAAACACTAGGTGGGCCGATAGATGTGTCCGTGGGTGTATATCCAATGGCTTAAAGAGTAATCAAAGAAGAACATAACCACAAACAGGGACTGATTGTAGACCACTATGTTTTGTACACAGCTGTGGTACTGTTAGATTCTAGAATGAAGGTAGGTACTAAATTTAGTAGAGGATAAAAAGAAGTTAATGTCTTATATGAGAATGTAAAATTTGACTTCAAAAAAATCAGAGACGTATGTGTTAAAATTAAATATCCTTTTTTCGTATCCGGATATAAAGATAGGCTATAAAAATGAAATGCTATTTTATTTCCCAATTTAGCGAATCAGGGCTAGCAGTTAAGCTCGCGTATAAAATATAAAAGGCAACATTGTATCGCAACGATATCCGGTCGCGGCGGCCTGGAGCCGAGTGAACTGGGCCAAGGCGTCGCGGTTAATTGAAAATCTAACAATATCCCTTTCAAATAGCTATCGTAATGTAATAACATATATTTTAAAGCTTTCGTTACAAAATGTATGTGTATATTGATAGCTGAAACACAGCGGTGCTGTTATCATTGTAGGTTTACAATAAAAGAGCTTAGCCAGGCTGATCTCCAAAAACTGTGCAACAATCTAAACTCTGGATCGATATGGAATGGATAAATGCAATGTAGTATTCCAAAATGAGTAAAGCTTTTTCTTATGAGATATCACAGGTCCGATTCTGATCCCGACGTACACCGATTCCTTCATCAATACGAGTATATCACCAAAACCCAACGCACTGTATCTCACGCACAACCCCACCGGGCTTCGGGTTTACACAAAGGAACAATTAGAGAGTGTTATTGGCAATCGCGTTTCAAAGGTAATGTATACCCCCGGGCCCAATACTCTCACAACTCGCCCAATCAATACCGGTACACGTGTCGCTTTTAATAATAAACCAGATATATAATTTAAATATCACATTTCCCTTAACAAAGTACCGCAAATACTGCTGAATCTATAATGGTAAACCTTATTGACGGAAACGGTATAGAATGAGCTAATTACAACAGCAGATCCTGTTTATGCCGCCAAGCAGTAGTGTGCATTACGATATACCGGTATATAGCAATGCACACGCCACGTTACCGGTATAATATATTACAAATATGCTGTCTCGAATACTCGTGTTACTCTCAGTTGAAGATAGTAGTAAACGAATTCAATTTCATATCAAAACATATCGTAGCCTTTACTTTTACTACTAAATAGTAATACAAACATTACTTCGTATATCTTATAACGATGTATATAGCATCTTGATGTTACAGTTACAAATAAATATCTGTTACCGCAACGTTAATAAACTATACATGTCGGCTGACATCTATCCTAAAAGCCTTAATCATATTTCATGGAGACTAAGAAGTATAATAAGCCGTGATAGCCTAGTGGTTTGAACGCCGGCCTTCCAATGCGATGGTACCGGGTTCGAATCCGGCCTGCACCAATGAATTTTTCAATTTATGTGCAGTTAGCATAAAAACACCAACTAATATCACGTGCTTTGACGGTGAAGGAAAACATCGTGAGGAAACCTGCATATCTATGCCATGACCATCAGTGGTCAGACTAGTATGTGAAATGGAGAAGGCAATGGCAACACCACTCCATTATAAACTGCCAAGAGAGTCGTCGTGTGTTTCAATGAAAACATATGATGACCACGACCCTCAGTCATGAGGAAATACGACTTAGAAGAAGAAGTATAACACCAACTAGCATCATGCGCTTTGACGGTGAAGGAGAACATCGTGAGGAAACCTGCATATCCCGCACTAGTATGTGAAATGGTGAAGGCAATGACAAACGTTATAACTGCCAAGTAAGTCGTCGTGTTTGACACACATGATGTCCACGACCCTCAGTCATGAGGAAATACGACTTAGAAGGAGAAGGACAAAGAAGTAGTAATAGTAGTCAACATATAGTTAAACTAAATACAACTATATTAATCGCTTCGTTATCAAAAACTATTACACATTTCAGTTTCAACGTCATTACAGATAATTACCCTGTCTATTAAACTGTAATAATAACTTCGTCCATATCGCGGTTCAAATTACTCTTACGTAGTAACTTTTAGTTCAATATAATTTTAAAATCGATATGTAATCGATGTTGCTTCATTACGTATAATTTCATAACGGCTATTTGTTAAGGAGTTCTTTATCGAAGGTCATGGTAATCATAATAAATGTATTTATTTATGTATATGTGTATATATAAGTATTCATAATTTATGTATGTGTATGTATGTATATATTAGTATATATCTCTTTTTTTTATATAATTTTCCTTTTTAAAAACAAAACTTCTCTTTTACCCTCACCCACCACTGCATTCCCCACTACCGAGGTTGACTGGGAGAGAATGCCCTATGGCATTAAGTCCGCCTTTTTGTACAATATTTATTTGTGTGCAAACAAAGTTTTAAATAAATAAATAATCAGAATGATGGCATTTAAAAAGTTAGTTTTTTTTTAAGTTGTCAGATTTGGTTTATCGAAAAGATATTAGGTAGTTCTGCGAATATGTCTGTTTTTTTCATTATGCTTAAGACTCAAGTTCAAAGGGTATTGAACACGCACCTGTTTATGTAAATTTTCTTTGATGAGCTAATAGAAAATATTAAGTCGACACGACGAAAAACTAATGCATCTAAATACTTCTGTTTCTTAGTTGATATAATAAATATTATTGGACAGATCAGGTTCCTTTTAGATATAGATATAATAAACACGATATAGATAGAAAGTAGACAAAAAAATAGGATCGTTAAAGTACTTACGAAGGCGGGATCCCCCCCACGAACACGTCGGAGTTGGTGTTGAACTTGCCGAAGACATACTCCTTGCCGCGGGAAGTTTTGCTTTGGTTTATACCATCCACCGTCAAGGAGGTGTGCTCGTCTCTCCGTGCAACCTGTCCAACAAAAATACCATACAAAATATACCCACACGCGGTACTCCAAAAAATATTTATATATACACATATTTCAGGTACTACGGAATATAACAATGAATTATTTGAAGTTGCCGGAGACCGTCCAGGTACCACCGCAACTCCTATTTCAGCTGCCAAACAGTGTATACTACAATATATAAGTTACCGGGGTAACAACACCTTATATTACAAGGCGACGAGCGCAATGGGCAGTGTATACCACGTTAACCAGCGCCACGTTGTTATGGGCAAGCGTATCACTTACCATCAGGTGAAAGTCTCGCTCGCCACGTAGAATAAAAAATGTTGTGAACAAAAAGAAATACTAAAGACGTACCTGAACTTTGTGCCAGTGTCCATCGTGCAGGTTGCTCCCCACCGTTATTATCTGGGCCCCGCCGCCAAGGTTGTACCTCAGCCTGAGGGCTCCATTCACCAGCTTCAACTCGAAGAAGTCGTAAGTTCCGCCGTCGTCTGTATATAACAGGAGGCCGTTGGGCTGGTCCGTTTTGAACTCAAGTTCCAGTGTGCCATTGAGGCCGGCGTTCCATTTCCGGAACTGCGAGTAGGGGTTCTGTTTGTCGAGCACGAACGCGAGGTTCCTGTTCAAGGAGAGGGAGAGGAGGCAGAAGAGGACGCAGCGCATCGTAGTGACGTCACCAGAGGTCATTGCGGTTAGATCTCCACCGGACACGTCACCATACGACGCCTGATGAACTGTTACACCTTTTCCGTTTCATTTCTCGATTTCCTGCAACAATAACACAAAAACACTGTAAAGTAATATGTTGACAATCTGACTGTATTGCTACCATGAGCGGAACGGGACTCCTCTTGCAGCTGATAATGATAGGCAAGATAAAAGGCAAAAGATGGATTGGCATCTCATCCGCCGAGGAACTTTTCCACCTTACACAAGAGCCTACTATTTTCGAAGTTAATAGCCAACCTTCAGGAAAGAAGAAGCACGACAAGAAGAAGAACGGGACGTGTATCTAGTGCTGTATTTTTTTATAAAACGTCAAGACTCACACGATATTTCCAAGATTTGTTACCTCGGTATTTTCATTAGGTACAACACCGTTTAAACTAGATCAAAACATTAACAAGTCACTATTAAGCTATTGAAAAAGGTTCTGCTGGTACGTACCTAAAAGGTTTTCATCAACAGAAACGTACAAACACACTGTACAAATAGAATGTAACTCTGATCTATACTCCGCAAATTATTCTACTCAAAGAGGCTCAAAAATAACAATAGCATAGGTTATAACTTTATTAAATACTTCAACAGTTATTTTTCACTGTCTTAATTAAGCAAATTTGAATAACAGTTTGCAGAACAAGTTACGTTTTAACATTCGTACGACAAACTTTGATGTTAAGTCAAACTTGGCACGGCCGCCCCTCCGTGTCCGATCGAATTAGGCACCTAATGGATTTTTATAGTGCAAAACTTGGCGCCTCCACCAGCATTAAAAGAACGTTTGGCTGCTACATGATTCTGAAAAACTTTAACCTATAGATTGATTAAGAGAAACAAAACTGAAAACCTTCAATTTAAACGTTGTGATATTCAAATTAACTTTAATAAACGTGTATTACTTTAATTAATTATTACAGTTTCTGATAATAAGTGTTTCAGTGCTACGCGGAAGGTTCTACGAATATCGTAGCAGTTCAATGTAGCTGCAATTTTTCATACACTTATTTCATTCAATTACTTATTATTACGAAGTTTTGAAGCAGCAGCCATGGTCACGGAAGGACAGAGCTTGGAGATGTCATGACGTCACAGTGTTTAGAGCGTGATCTAAGCAGAATACGCTCACTGTGTCCTCAACTGCTTGGTGCTGATTTAATATATTTTTATAAACGGAAGTAAAATTTTAAGAAAATAACTTTGATAAATAAAGTTGGGAATATTAATATGGCTGAAGTGACCTTAATAACAACCACCATTGACTATCAAAACTTCCGTACACTACGAGCAATTCTGAGTACCCGCCTTTTATAGTCGATCACAGGTGTCTCACTATTTTGAAGTACCTGCTTTATATAGTCGATTGCAGCGACGTCCGAGGACGATAGATGGAGACTACTTACAATATAATTAATGTTAGATAAATAATACTTCATTCTATTGTTATAAATACTATAGAAAAATTCAAATTAAAATATAATAAAAAAGTTGCTGCAAGTCTAGAGAATTACGTGAAAGTTAATATTTCCACGGCCCGGTGACACTATCTAGTGCAGGTAAAAGCCACTCAAACGACAAAAGAACTGGATCTGCCTGCTAGATACAAAAATAGGCCGACTAGACGTACGGGCCGGAGACGTCGGCGAGATAGTATAAATACACAATGGATACGCTAATCTAAACCAGTCACAAGCAACTTATATATTGCTTTTGAATATATCTTCTTCTAAGTTGCATTTCCTCGTGACTGAGGGTCGTGCTCATCATGTGTAATGAAACACACGACTTACTTGTCAGTTATAATGGAGTGGTGTTGCCATTGCCTTCTCCATTTCACATACTAGTGCGAGCACGGATGCTCATGACGTAGATACGCAGGTTTCCTCATGTTTTCCTTCACCGTCAAAGCAAGTGACATTAGTTGGTGTTATACTAACTGCACATGAATTGAAAAATTCATTGGTACAGGCCGGATTCGAACAAGGTACCTCCGTGGTGGAAGGCCGGCACTTAAACCACTCACAATTATTTTTCCTCAATATCTAACATTACTAACACTTTCATTAAGTATGGGACCACGATCTCACTTGAATGTTGGTAGAAATTTTAATTCAAATACAACAAACGGATTTTTATAAAGTCAGTTATAATAAAGATGAAGTCGATGAACTAATTTGTAACTTGTTTTTGGAGAAAGGGGATAATTAAAAATTAAAACAAATCTCAAACTACTAACCAAACTTGTGTAATATTTCAATACAAATCTTACAACTATTTGAATTTTAGTGAAAACGTTTCTTAACTCTTTTGATATGACCAAAAACCGATGCTAAAAATTTCATAGCCGTAAACATTTTACATAAATCTAGGTAGGTACGACAGCTCCTATTTCTACCGCCCAACGGTAGTGTGCAAACATTACTGTGGGGTAAAGAGACTTAACACCTTATGTCTCAAGGCGACGAGCGCTATGTGGTGCAGTGGGTACCATCTTAACTAGCGGCATGTTATGGGCAAGCGTATCACTTACCATCAGCTGAACGTCTCGCTTGTCTCGTCGAAAGAAATTATTCGAAGGTAAGTTCACAGCTGGGTAGATATCACTCTAACGCCGCAAGTTGTAACGCAAGGCGCTGGCAGCCAGCCCGGACGCTTTATGTCGGATCTCGCCGATTTTAGCTCAAATTGCACGACTGCTCTGATTCGAAGAAATGTCACTATTTCTTTGAAAATCGTCCAACACTCGACATCACTTTGTCGAAAAAATACTAATTGCTACACTTAAAATTTACTCGAATTTTTTTCTTGCCAAACATTTTTTTTTTATACTACTATGCGTCGAGACGAGCAAGACGTTCACCTAATGGTAAGTGATACGCTTGCCCATGACAACGCGGCACTGGTTAAAATGGTACACACTGCACCACATTGCGCTCGTCGCCTAGAGACATAACGTGTTAAGTCTCGTTACCCCAGTAATTACACTAGCTACAGCGCCCTTCAAACCGGAACACAGTAATGTTCGCACACTACTATTTGGCGGTTGAAATAGGAGCTGCGGTGGTCCGAGGAGGACGATGGCTGGACGTGGTCTCCAGCCATTGTAAGAGAACTCACGAGGGTATTGGGGACTGCATGAATGAGTCCCCCGGGGCGAGCTATCCCAGCATAGCGTTAGAGAGGTGTCAGTTGTGTTCCGAACAGAGATCCTGTCACCGCTCCAAACGTTGAGGACGACCACCGAGGGGGTTTTAGTCGGTAAAAATCTCCACATAACCCTGTCTTCCCCCAGAAGACAGTGTATCTTTATGAAGATTTCACCCTCGAGAAAAAAAAAAAAAAAAAAAAAAAAAAAAAAAGGTGCTGCGGTGGTACCCACCCAGACGGTCTCCGGCAACAGAGACCTACCACCTGGTAATAATAAGACATAAACGAGGTACTTAAAGGTTTTTTGTCATCATCATCAATTTATTGTAGTCGACTCTTGTACAAGGGACTTCACAAAAATTACCACGAAGCCCAATCACTGCCCAGGCAACTTTTATTATGGTAATATTAAATTTGTAGTTCTGTTAATGCAAACAAAAATCTTTTGCTCAAACCCAAGTACAATAACCAAAAAGCAAAAAATCACGAAACATAGCTAACAGCCAAATAGAAAACACTATATCTAAGAATAAACGATCTATGAACTCGAATAACACTCAAAATAACAAATACGTAAATATAAACCGGTTCAGCAGTTTAAAAATATGACTACTACATTCTCGACTTTTCGAGAATCTAACAGGATTTTATTAAATATTCGTTATAAACATGGAGAGGAGATACTTTCCATCACTTGAAGAATATCCCACCGCACTGCAGCTAAGTTAACCATATTAACGTCGTTACTATACCGCAGCCTTTATCGCTTCTCGGTAACAATACATAATAAACTATATAATAGTATAGTCTTATTACTTTCATAAGAGCCGTGATAGCCCAGTGGTTTGAACGCCGGCCTTCCAATGCGAAGGTACCGGGTTCGAATCCGGCCTGCACCAATGAATTTTTCAATTTATGTGCAGTTAACATAAAACACCAACTAATATCACGCGCTTTGACGGTGAAGGAAAACATCGTGAGGAAACCTACATATCTATGCCATGACCATCAGTGGTCAGACTAGTATGTGAAATGGAGAAGGCAATGGCAAACCACTCCATTATAACTGACAAAAGAGTCGTCGTGTGTTTCAATGAAAACATGATGACCACGACCCTCAGTCATGAGGAAATACGACTTAGAAGAATTACTTTCATATCAATTCTACTCTTTCATCCATGTTATTACTGGTCGTGATATTTGTATAGAAATATCATTACCGAGGTATTCAACTGCCTCCACACTGAGTGATACTGGTATCATTTGGAATATTAAGCTCTAATAGGACTTGAACCTGGCCAAAACAGATAATAGGCCTTCTAGCGGTCTTTTGCCCTAGATCCAATTCTATTACGATCGTCCGATTGTTTCCATGACTATGTAGCCAAAGTAAATAAGAACACGTTAGTAGGTTGTGGATAATCTAGCCGTGATGTTAAATTAGTCGGTAATGAGTTTAGATACTTCATAAAAAATATTTATGTAAATTTATTTACAAATTTGCCTAGCTAAACATAATGAAACTAACCTACATATTGTGTTGTTAATAAATTTCGTCATTTCATTATAACTTTATAGTATCGATGGTAATTAAGAAATAAAAATCGCGTGTTTAAAACCTGCACGGGTTAATGTAACAGAATTATAACTATAAGTTTAAATTGTTAGCTTCGTTATATTATAATTAAAACTTCATTTCACGTTGTTTAACCGGGAGTTTTATAGAAATCTGTACAATGTAAATAGGCCGTATATTTACCGATTCAAAAGGAGTCAATATCAAGCAACGATATCTGCTTGAAACGAGCTCCCTTTGCCTGCGCAGCCAAGTGAATATATAAATGGCGAATGAACGGTAAACCATGGCCGGCGTTGAATAGATCGACAATTTACCGTTTGGAAAATCAAACCAACCAAGAGTTCACAGTCTTTGAAGCAAAATGCAATATTCCATCGCAATCTCTTTTGAAAATCAGAACAAATAATGAAGATATTTGTACGATAGAATATTTTAAATAATACGATTATTAATATACGATCAAGTGCCTTAACTTCATGTTTTAATCAACTATGAAGAAGATGATAAAGTATGAATGCCTAGAATGTCTGTATATAAAATTGTGTGGTAAAGCCAGTCGTGACAATGGTAATCAAACATTTTTGCGATCTGGTTAAAAAAACACTTAACGAGAGTTACGTAACCACAACATGGAATAAGTGTATCTTAAGTACTGTACACTTAGCGATAACATTCATTCTGTAACATAAAGCCCTTATTGTATTTCATAGTGTATTTAAGAAATAAGTTACATGTAAAGTTTAATCCGCTTGCCAGTGTACTACAGAGCGGTTGTCTGCCTGTAGAATAAAGTATTATTTTATAAAAAGCTTCTTTATTGGTTGCACAACATAACTAGTTGTCTCTACACCATTACATGGGACAGTAGTCCCAGAGTTTTATTTACAAAAACTCATCCGCCCGATCGCCCAACATAACTCGAGACTTAACAGTTTATGTCTCAACGCGACGAGCGCAATATGGTGATGGTATACAATCTTAACAAGCTTATCACTAACCATCAGGTGAACTTTTAGCTAGTGTCGTCCTTCGAATAAAAAAAAAGCGACATAGAATATAAAATAACAAGACATATATGGTTCTATGTAAAAATCTTAACCAGCGTCTCATTATTATAGATAAGACTCCTAGAATTTGTATAAAGAATGAGTAAGAAAGAGTAATGAACATAGCGGAACATAAAAGAGAAGTACACCGTGAACACGTTCCGTATTGAATCGCCGGATGTGTCGGCGCTGTGTTCGCGCCCAAATGAAATATAACTGCAGTACGGCCTGAATACAACGACAGGCGTACGTGAAACGAAATCATTTCACATTTCAGATATTGTTTCTGTACGAAATAGACAATGGCATTAAACGAAATTCAAACCCATTACTATTATATAACACATATCTACAATTTAACAACATACCGTTTGTTAAATCGTACTAAGACAGGCTTGGCTTCCATAAGTAGAATAATTATATTGAACATTTTTATGAGGATTAGAAATATGTTAACAGCTCGTAGGTTAAGTCATAATTGGATACATACATTGTATAAACTTATACGAACGATATAATTTAAAGCTAATACTTATGTTGTAAAATCATTAAGAGAAAAATATTTGGAGGCGACGTATATATCTATACAGAATATTTACAGCAACAAAATCTAACACTAATGTTGAGTAACCATGAAGAAGACGATCGATAGTCTTAGCAGAGAATATTCTGTCTCATAAGTATATTGCTAAAACGATGACTGATTATAATCGAGTCATTTGGGTTTTTTCTTATATTTTGAAGCAACACTAGTAATATAACTCACACGAAGTTTACACATTCAAACACTACCTAATTGTAATTTTCACTTAGGACACATGTAGTTTAATTAACAGGTACAAAGCTAACAACGGTTTTCGGGCGAATGACCAAATAAACAGGTATTCCTGGCAACGGAACAGCACTTTCAGCTGAATCGAGGATCGTAAAGCGCGCGGGTACGCACACACAATCGTGGTCATTAAATGCAGAGATTGCAGCGGGAAGCGATGTGTGCTATGCGAAGTGTTTGTTGGGAATGCACTTCGCAAACCAAATATATAAATGCACAAGTAAATACTAATATTAGTAACATCTTTTCAAATATAAATTAATCTGCCATACCTCTCACATGCACACGTCACCAGTTCACCAGGTGGTAGGTCTCTGTTGCCGGAGACCGTCTAGGTACCACCGCAGTTCCTATTTCAACCGCCAAATAGTAGTGTACGAACATTACTGTGTTCCGGTTTGAAGGGCGCTGTAGCTAGTGTAATTACTGGGGTAACGAGACTTAACACCTTATGTCTCAAGGCGACGAGCGCAATGTGGTGCAGTGTGTACCATCTTAACTAGCGCCGCGTTGTCATGGGCAAACGTATCACTTACCATCAGGTGAACGTCTTGCTCGTCGCGTCGCAAAGCAGTATAAAAAAAACAGAGCTCACACTTCGCACACTGCCCAAACTCGAATGTCGCGAGACGTACAGTCATCTGTCTTTTATAGAGAAACGATATTATGTCATACCCTCCCTTTTTTCATTTTAGTCTTTTAAAAAGTCGTTATACCTACTATTTTACTAACAAAATTATTTTTTTTTATTTTTTTTTTATTATACTACTTTACGACGAGACGAGCAAGACGTTCACCTGATGGTAAGTGATACGCTTGCCCATCACAAAGCGGCGCTAGTTAAGATGGTACACACTGCACCACGTTGCGCTCGTCGCTAAGACATAAGGTGTTAAGTCTCGTTACCCCAGTAATTACACTAGCTACAGCAGAAAAATTGTAAGTACAATTATTTTTCCTCAATACCTAACTTTATACATACTTTATTATTCTTTTACAGTTCAGGCAGTACGACTCTGGAACTCCTTGCCTGATGATATCAGAAGGGTTCCAAACAAAAAAGAATGGTTCCACATATGTATGTTATGTATATATTTAATCATATATGTGAGCATGTTTATATTTATGTATATACGTATTATCATACACTAATTTTTTTTTGTTTTCATAATTAATTTTTCTAATACACCACACCTACCACTGCATCTCCCCACGTCCTGTGCAAACTGGTAGAAAATGCTTACAGGCATTAAGTCAGCCTTTTGTAACTTAATTTTAAGTATTCAACAAAGATTTTAAATAAAACTAAATAATTTAAAGAGCTGTTGTATATTTCATGTATAGTTCCATCTGCGATGTTTAATGTATATCTGCTACCACAATTGTTAATTTATTGATGTATAACAAAACTACTGTTAATGTACCTTTATTTACTTGATCGATTAAGAATCCAATTATATAGAATTCCTCGAAGACAACAGTAAGGAACGAAGTGAATCCGAATAATTTTCTATTCTGCATTGCGCCCGCTGTAAAGTTCCACTCGGAAACCAATATCAACGGGACCGGCGGCGGATTCTTTCAGATTTATTGTCATTTATTACTTTACCGGACAAATATTCTCAATACAAGATATATTTTCACTACGAGAAAATTTTACCAAAGACTGAATAGATAAATGTTAGAACCGTGCATTTGCCACAGCAATCGCTTTATATCAGCTTCACACAGTTTCATAAAGAAAAATGTCAACTAATTGTCTAACTACAAGCTGGTAGACATCTATGCGTAGAAACCGATTATCTAAGTACCAAAGAACTGTTTATTACTACATCATCATCCGGTAAATGCTGGTTATAAAACATCCCCAAAAATTATCCTGGTATTACTATTAAAAGACACATAACAAAATCATTAGGCAATACGTTACATAGAGTCGGTCAAGTTATAACCTTTTCCGGAGCATAGTTTCGTATGTTAATAATAACATTAATTAGTAAAAGCTAAGCCATTAATGCTATAATATAGAAGCAGCGCAGGAAAGCTCGTTAAGCGAGAAGATTATACTACGTAATGAGATTATTGACGGCGAACGACATCAGGAATCTCACCTAAATGATTTACTACTATAATATTACCTTCTGTCAATGAAACCATCAAATATCGAAACTAACTATATAAAGCTATTGTTAATAATATCAGCCTTGATAGTCTAGTGGTTTGAATCTCCGCTTTCTACTCCGGAGGTACCGTGTTCGAATCCGGCCTGCACCAATGAATTTTTCAATTCATGCGCAATTAGTATAACACCAACTAATATCACGTGCTTTGACGGTGAAGGAAAACATCGTGAGGAAACTTAGCATATGAATGTATATCGTGAGAAATGGAGAAGGCAATGGCAACACCACTCCATTATAACTGACAGGTCGTCGTGTGTTTCATCACACATGATGATCACGATCCTCACTCATGAGGAAATACGACTAAGAATTATAACAGATGCATGGAATTTATGAGTATCCGTAAATTACTGTATAAGCCTGCTAGGTCTCCACATCTGTAGACTGTTATTGTTACCACAGCGTCACCCATATCTACCACTACCGATATTCTCTTCAACACTAGTTAACAAGAACCTGGCAAACGCGACCAAATCTTATTATTTTTTCCGAGTTCTCGGAGTGGCGAGTGCGGAGGGCCTCTCCACTCCGCTGCAAGTTACCCTCCAACGAGTTACTTTGGCACGCGGCTCCGTAATTAAAAAGTTTTAATTGTGTCAGATCTTTAGTCTAAGTTGAGCTTAAATTTTTTTCACGTTCCGAAGGATCGCCTTTAACCACCGACAGTAAGATACGAGTTGTTAATAATTCTAATTGTACTGTTTGTGATATGTTCGTTTGAAATATTAACTTTGGGCTATTTGTGGCTCGGAATCGAAACAGAGCTTTCGTATCACAAAACAAACAGCTACTGCGGCTGATAAAATTAGTAAGCTACCGAATTGTATGTGTATCCTATCAATCTATAACATTGTGCAGTAGACGAACTTACTAGTAGTAGGAAATACTAACACGAGGGTACATTACTCACTCTCATCAGAACAACACCGCTGAATGAGCGCCGCCTGCACGAGGGTGGAAATTCATAGACGCACTTTAACACTTTACGCTAAAAAGGTTTCCAACGCAACACTCACACAAGGAGTCTCGTCTGTGACCTTGCTCTTTCAACATCATTAAAACTAACACCTATATATAATAAAAGTTTATGGTATATAATATAGCAGCCGTAAATATTGGTGCAGCCGTAATAAGTGCAAATGGTGAAAGATTAAAATATTCTATCGACATCAAAGTTTAATATGAACATGTTTATGATAAGAATGTATCAATAATGAATAGAGTCATATGTCATAAGTTACATCTGCACTAATCATTGCCTGTATTTACTATTTAATCCGCAATAGCCTAGTGGTTTAAACGCCGGCCTTCCACTTCAAAGGTACCGGGATCGAATCCGGCCTGCATCAATGAAATTTTAAGAAGCAAAACATCGTGAGGAACACCTACATATCTATGTCATGACCATCCGTGCTCGCACTAGTATGTGAAATGGAGAGAGCAATGGCATACCAACTTCATTTTAACTAAAAAACATAACTGAGAGAAAATATAATACAAGTTTCATTCATATCTAAAACGTTGTTACAAATTATTATTTTACGCTTAATAAACACCAGTCACCGCCAACTTAGCTAGTCAATTAAGTTAGTTTCGCTATTGACTAATTAGTAATACCGAAATCCTTCTAAGCCGCGTGCAGTTAGCTCAGTGCTTGTGCTATTTACTTAGTGCCACTTGCACAATACACTAAAACACAGTTCATCTTGTTACGTATTAAGTTATTATTTAATAGTGTAAATGTGTTACTTCATAGTATATACTTTATGAACTATAATTGGAAAATACTAACAATCTTTAAACAGCTGTCAGATTTTCATCATAGCCGAAGAAGACGCTCTCATCACCACTTAGTTCAAGCGCCACCATAAGGTTAAAGCTAAGCAGTCATGGTCACGGGATAATACATGCTTGGGTTCCCATTCTAAATAAAATTAAACCAAATCCCAAGCATACCACTAGAAGACACAGTGTGCTCATTCTGCGTAGATCGGACCACAGACAATAATTAAAAAGTTATAGATGACCCGTGATAGCTGTGACGACAGAACGTCCGTCATCCAAGTCCTGCCGTGACCATGACTGCTGGAAAGCGGCCGAAATTTCGACATTAAGTAAAAATAAGTTAAATTAACGCGATAGAACTCGTAAAACTTAGTTTTAATAACCATAAGGTTTATAGAACAGCATGAATCTACGGACGCTAGTCAGATTTCGTCAATCAACAATTCGTTAAACACAATGAAAATTAGTTAAACGTGTGACGTATATTTCATATAAAGCCGTGTACGTGTGAAAATTTTATTCGAATGCATTACGTCGTGTGGAAATTTATTCACGTCCTAAATCCAACTTCCGGTCGGAGTGAATATTGACGTCAGCGGCCGTCCGACACGGGACGCGTCCGTACGCCCGCCGAGTTTCCTATTAAAGTTTTGTCCAAACTTATTTCTTTACCGTACCCTCGCATCTGTCGGGATAACTTTTCATTTATTCAATACTATTCAAATTTCTTTTCATACCACCAATAAATACACTGACATTACCATACGATAAACTGAAAAATTGTCGGAACTTTGCTTATATTACTTTACTAAATCGCATCTCGTTATCTCTAGCGCCTTTGACCGTCTAACTAGTAATCTAAACATTGTTGTTTTCCGATTTGTAAGGTATAGCTAGTAGGTTAACGACCTCATCATTATAAGCAGGACCACTTAGAACTTTATTTGTATGTCTAAAATTTGGTAACAAAAAGCAGACTTAATGCTAAATAGCATTCTCTACCAGTCAACCTAGGCAGTGAAGAGATGTTCTAGTAGGCGTAGAGAAACATACATATGTTCTTTTATAGACATATATATTATCCTATATAGTATACGTAACAAATAATGCACACATACATTTATATATACATACATGAATACATATAAATATGTAATATCTAACTTCTCCCTTTGTACATATAAGAGATTATTACACAGCTCATTTTCACTCATCATCATCATACCCCAAACGACAAAAGAGTTAATCGTTATTTCAGCAGTTAAACTTTCCCGAGTTGGGCGAAGCCGTAAAAGGTTAACCCCATCGGACATCAGCAGAGTATTGTAACGGTGAGGACCAACGTGGGACATCCCATTCACTCCGTAACTCCACAAAACGAAGCCGTAAATCTGGCGCTACGACCAGCATTTGTTAATATCACCTCTTCACGTACAATTGCAACAGTTAAAGTTAACCCCACCCACTTGACATGTAAGTTCAAACCAATATTTTATTTATTTATTTAATTTAAAAACTTTATTTGCACACAAAGAAAAATGTACAAAAAGGCGGACTTAATGCCATAGGGCATTCTCTCCCAGTCTACCATATGTTGAGCAGAGAAGATAAATAAGGGTGCATTATTTTTGTAGTTGAGTATAATTACATATAGTACAATATAAAACACAATAACAGTGGTGGACACAACTATGATTGGTACATGTTATAGGAAAGGTTAGTGTTATATATTGGCTGAAGCATACACATATATATAAATGATGGCTGATGTAAGTACAGAAAAGGAGGAGAAGAGCATATATCATAGTGACAAGTAGTGTTGCCACAACATTCGCTTAAAGGAAGCCTTACTACGAGCTGCCCGATATTTTGGATACAAATCAACTTTCCCCTTTAGCATAGTTAAATTAATAATTTAACTGAATTGAGTCAGTATGAAAATAAGTTAACCGCCGTGCAAAGAGAGTGTATATAACTTTGTTTTTTTTTTAAATAAGTTTTTGACGTGACAACGTCTATTAAATTGGTATAAGATAGGACGCGCGTGCTGAGAAATGTCCCGCACATAAGTGGGCGTGGCTTACGCCGACCGCTAAGTCGGTATGCGTTTGCCCGAATTGGTTGAAAGTAAAAGATGTATTCTATTGCTCAATAATAATTAGAAATAAAATCCCTAACAAATATAATTGAGAGTTAGTATAACTTGATTTGTAACCCGATAAACATGTCAAACAAGAATAATAAAGTTTATTATCAAAATTTTTTGTGATATAATTAATAGACGTTGTCACGTTAAAATACATAAGTGCCCTGCACATATAACCCAGAATTTTTTTTAACATTGTTTAAAGATTACTATAGTTAATAATAGAAATAAGGGCAAATGAACATGATTTTTTATAAGTGTAATAATTTTATAAGTAATTATAATACTGAAAAGTATTAGTAGCAAATTATGTAAATATTATGATCAAAAACTCCTGAACAATAACATCAGAGAAAAATGCGAAAAATAAACTAATTCGCATAGAAATTTCCATTTGAATTTTTACTGTTGGTAGTTCCCTGTTGTCCGTGACCGTCTAGTAAGGTAGGTACCACTGCAGGTCATATTTCTAGTGCTAAACAATAGTGTACAAACATTACTGTGTTCCGGTTGTAGGACTTTATAGCTAGTAACGTTACTTTAAGTAGACTTAACATCTTTAAGGCGATAAGCACAATATGGTGCTATAACATTCAAACTACCACCCAGTTTCGACGGATTGTCGAATAAAAAATTTGACCTGTTTCCAATGGAGTGCTATGAAATAATACTTGATATAGCAAAAGCAAAACCTTATCATACGCCGAAACGAGCAGCTAATGGTTCAGAACGTATTGACCGACATTTGTTTGCCTGTTTATATATTTAATAAAATTATAACGTTTGAAAAACTACACATATTTATAATTTAACTAATCTAATGTTTTATAAATAAGTTTCAATTGATATTCATTTTACTCTGATTGCATTAGCGTACAAGAGACTGATGCGCTGACTCAAACACACCGTAACTTATAACTTTTAAACCGGAAGAGCTACATGGATAATCTTTCATAATAAAATTAAGTTAAGGATAAAGAGACGAGAAATCTCAAACAAAATTATCTAAAGATCTACTGGTTAAGGAGATATGATAGGTTAAACTTATCACTGTGGAATGAAGAAAAACCAAAAAAGAAAAATTTCACTGATAATCAAACTAATGACCTTTGTGTCCAAAGTTTTAAAATTAACCCCTATGTCATTCCGACACATTCTAATCGTACAACTTAATAAAGACCCGGATAATAAGACGACGTATGCACCGTCTGTCTAGCTTAGTTTATAATTAAGCACTTTTAGTTAGGTGTGATATTTTTATTGACAAGATTTTCGATCGCTCGAACGGTGAAGGTATTGATAAATCGGAGCATTTTTCCGTCTGAAAACGTTTCCATCCGGATATATATTGGAAACGGAATGGTCCGAGCATTCGGCACCCCTCGTAAATCCGGCGGCTTTACACGTTAAACCTCACTATATAACTGTCGGCTCGTTCATGACACCTCGCGCTCCCGATGCTTATTGGAAGAAAACGAACATCGCTCCTAATCTATCGAAAAATTGTTAGGTTTTCATAAATTAGAGCTTCCGTATATAAATTACACAGTTTAACGTACTATTATATTAATTAAAACCATAACGTCTTTTGCAGCAATAAAACATCTTTAATTCACCAAATGTAAATTCCTGAATAACTTAATTTTTAATAATTGTCGTCTACTAATCATTAATTCATTTACGTAGCTTAAACTTAACCATTAAAGCAACTTCCTTCTTCTCTAAAATAAATTTCTAATTCAACTCAATCCTGGGCACTTAGAATAGAAATCGCCGTCTTTGCCGCATAATTACTTATCCGGACTTACTGTATACAACTAAGTAATCCGCTAAGTTTACAACCAAAGTTCGCTAAGGATTATTAAGCTAAAACGATAAATTATTTTATCTAACCCGATTTAAATTATCATTAAATTTTATGTAAGTGAAAATTTCCAATTTTACTTTTAGTTCATATCTAAAACATTAAATGTTTCATAGATCTACTTCAACTAAATGAGAATGCATATCTTTGATAGGTATCATCTAATTTCTACCGTTAGATAGTGAGCTAAAATTACTATAATACGATAAAAGCGTTATAGCTTCTAATGTAACTAATGTGTATAATTTGACTATTTTTATAGGAAAGAGAGTAACAGATCTTTCATCCCACAACATTTATTTGATAACTACCGACATTTCATTCCAGTTATTATTAGAAAAGAAAAAAGTATCCACTTATATACAGCAGCAGATACCAAGCAGACGGTCTACTGTACAGAAGATAAAGTAAATTATACAAACAAACTACCCAAATTGAAGTGGAAATGAAAACACTAGTTTCGCACGTGAATATGTTCCTCGCCGCGTGTGTTTTGCGTTCCGGTACCGGAGAGCTGTAATACCAGAACACTCCGGAACACTCTCGAACTATTAATTGGTACGCGGCCGGCGTTGGTCTGCCGTCCCTGAGCAAGCGTCGCATACGTATGCATTCAGTGAACTCAATGTAACTTACACGTACGCCGCCGCAACATTCAACTTTGTTGCGAACTGCCGGGCAAACACATTCGCACTTGCGTGCAGTGTATTGTTGAAACAGTTTTAACATTCCGTGTTTTAAACAAAATCAACATGGTAAAACACATCAAGTTGTTTCGATATATTTTAAGCTCTTCTTCTTAGTCGTATTTCCTCATGACTGAGGGTCGTGGTCATCATGTGTCGTGAAACACGACGACTTTCTTGTCAGTTATAATGGAGTGGTTTGCCATTGCCTTCTCCATTTCACATACTAGTCCGACCACGGATGGTCACGACATAGATATGCAGGTTTCCTCACGATGTTTTCCTTCACCGTCAAAGCACGTGGAACTAGTTGTTGTTTTATGATAACTGCACATAAATTGAAAAATTGCTGCAGGCCGGATTCGAACCCGGTACCTTCGCATTGGAAGGTCGGCGTTCAAACCACTAGGCTACCACGGCATTTTAAGCTAGACTTCTGTTATGTAGCACATTAAGTCGCAGACCACAGATCTGCGTACCCAGTATTCGATGAGCTGAATAAATCAGTTAAACGACTAGCACCAATAAACATCATTAGATGATGATGAAGTTATTACAAACTCCCAATGCAATAGATCAAAATAGAGATCTCTTTTTCCGAAGACAGAAGATTTAAGTAATGTGGTGGTAATTGTGCTTATCAATTCATTACCATAAGCGGCAGGCGCATTATTCACCAGCAGTATGTACTGCTCACCTCTACGCACCGTCGTGTACGAAATAAACCAGGCGGTAGTTATTAACCTAATTAAATATAGATGAAACTTAACAGATTATTGTAACGGAAGCACAAAGGCGAGGGTGCTTGGACATAAGATTCCGTTGATAGGGCGCCAAGGGTCGATCGAGTGATGTTCAAATGGAGCTTTTCAAGAGTTGAAAGAAACTGCGTCCACTGGCTCGCGAACAAAAAGAAACTTAGAAAAATCTTACAATATTATCACCAAAGAGAGCATCTTTTTTTATTTTAAACCATTTATCATCACTAACCATCCATTTTCAATTCGAAAGGATTACCTCAACCAGACAACTAGTAGTTGTTGGAAAAGTAAGTTAGGAAGGGTCAGCCGGTGAACAGACCAGTTTTCTACTATCAGAGGCCCTTCCGTCACAATCATCATCATCATCATCATTTCAACCGATGGACGTCCACTGCTGGACATAGGTCTCTTGTAATGTATTCCACAAAATAAGGTCTTGTGCTTTTTGAATCCAGTGATTCCCTGCGATTCTTTTAATGTCGTCTATTCCGTCACGATGGCTATGAAGGAAACCGAGGACAGAATAAAACAGCAAATGTCATCAAAGCATTTTGCTACAGATTTGACCTTTTATAAGGAAGAGAACGAACTTAATGATGACTAAATGATAATAAATAGCTTTACACTTTTGAGAGTAAGAATTAATTAATTAGGAGATGAACAATGAGGAAATGGATGATACATAAATGTTGACGATACTTGTAGTGTTCCCAAAGCATTCGCTTACCGGCGGCTGACTACATTTATGTGTAGTTAGAGCAGTTTGAATGGGAACGCTACTGGAGGCATTCAGCGCATAACGCGCGGTTTGCGGTACTTCGCGATTGCAAATGGTTCCCGACGATCGGCATCTAAATCTAGTTACCATAATGCCGCAGCGAATCATGCGAATGCAACCGCAGGGTATGCCATTATACGGATTGTTGTGACATCACTGTCTGTGAGGCACAGCGACCAATCCGTTAGCGATGTAACACGAAGACCAAATTGATCCCAGTTCCCATGATCATACAAACGATACAGAGAATTTTCGATGAGCACACTTATTCATCTACAACCTCATAGACGCTAAACATGATGAAATTGTAGTCAATTTTCACTTATCTTAAATATAAAACAATATTAACATTTAACTTAACATTCTATGTACACTAAAAGAGAACGCCAGTACATAGTTGAACAAGAATCTATTGTCGTTTCAGCAAGTAATTTAAGCAATTAATTTTACAATAGTTATTAAACAGGAAGCTATGCCGACAATTTTGCGCCCCGATAAATTTGCTACCGCTGGCATTGTTAGTGGCTAAACTATTTCTCGTCGCTAACGGCTCAGTGGAACAAGCCAGCTTTGTTAACAAAAACAGAGCTTGAAGATATAGTAGCATCTCTGAGGAATTTAAAACAGGTCGACAATGATATTAAACTTATAATATTGCTATTCTATAGCAATACGGGATTTTATTATACTAACGAAACTAGAAGTTGAATTATATATCTTTATTGTCGGAGAACTTCTTGTAGATGAGACAGCAGTCTAATTCTTTCTCTAAGCTGTAGAATATAAAGATTTTTTCTTTTACAAGGCTACTAAAGGTAAAGAAATTTCTAGTGTAACGAAACTAATCACTTAAAAACGGTATATGACTGTGTTGTGTCAATACCGCCTCAGGGTTTTAGTTTGCATGTCTTATAAAAATAGGTTTATGCCTTTTATGACTTTTATTGTAATAATGTTAAGTATTCCGCAAACACTATTACATAATTCTCGTGCTTAAGACACTTAGATCTTATTCGTAACTGGAACGATAGTCACATCTCTCCGACCTATAAACTTAGCTGACCTTTGGTTAACCAGTAGTTAGTTGCGCAAAGTTCTCAACGACTGTCTTGTTATAAGTTTTATAATACAACGACGTAATAACACCGAGGATCGGTTTGACGACATCAGGGTGACTGAAAGGTTTCAGGAACGCCCTGTACATAGCCAAGGTTTACACATATACTACTTAGATATATATTTCCTAAATTTCAAATATTCAAGGTGCGTGTGACAAAGTAAGGTGGGGAACTAACACCTGTACCTATGTTTGTTGAAGCGTCTCATGCAAGAGTAGCGTAGTAATCATTTACGAGTTTAACTTTCATAAAAACAATTCTGTTTATTTTGTTTTTCAACCCCTTTTTAACAGCGGCTTTACTCTGGTTAAAAGTTTCCTTGCAAAAAACCTACAACCAATACGTTTCAGCATAAAGCAACGAGCCGAAGAAACTTTTCCATTTCGTTTTTAATTCTGGGACAAAAACACAAATTTAGAATTATTAAACTTCTGTTTTATCTAAAACTTGAAGCACTTTTTTTGGTCTTCTATCAGCTGATGATGAAGATCCAAAGCCTAAATTTCAACATTACGCTAACAGAAGCTTAGCCTAGGAATTTGATTTCACGTCATGCAATAATGTTGTATAAGTAAGCTACTTGCGATTGTCTTTACATCTATAATCTTCAGCAACAGAAACTTAACGTCAGTAAACAATTGAATACATATTCAATTACTTGAGATGCTATAAATCCGGCGAGGCTCTGGATTTATGGAGCAATCTGAACTAATTCACGGATGAAGGATCTAGGAAGGATTAACATGCAAATTCATTGTTATGAGGGATTTGAATAATTGTTGTTGATCGCAGCGAAGTCATAGATATAGATCTTGTACTTTGGTGCGACCCTGCCGTAGTAATTCATCACTTTTTTATTACTAATGCATGAGAAGAGCAGGTCGCTTGTTCACATTCGGTTTAGCAAGACCGCTAATTAAGCCAGAATATGCTACGATAATGGTTGATATTAATCTGTATAAATTAACAATATGGAACTCCACCGAATGAAAAAAATATAGTAAAAAATTTAAACCAACACAAGTCTTAAAACAATTGAATAGATTTTTTTGGGTTAACAACTCGACAAATTACCTTTCAAATAGTTTTAGTTGTACTTAATTTTGCTGCAGCTTCTTATATTTGTCCAACAACGTAACGATTTGTTAAGACGTCCGTACAGTCCGGCGTCCCAAACAACGATTACAAAAACATGATTGAATTTAAGAAATTATAGCTAAATTAATGTTAAAAATATAATAATCAAAATTTAAACGTACAGATGATTTTAAAACATATTTGCGCTTATATAAAACTAATTTTAAAATTCAAATGAATTAACCGCTGTCGCGTCGATATATACAATGGGTTGACACTAGAACTTAATTTGACATAATGTTATGTGACAATGAGGTCGTGGATTGAAGCATGCTTACCTAGAATACTCTAGTCCATATGTTGACAGCGAAATCACAGCAATGTTGTTACGGTGGCAGATTTATAATATGAATGGTAGGTAGTTCGAGAAAATCTTACCTACCACTACAACGAGATGTCCCGGAAAAGAATCAAGAACCTATATAGATATATAAAGTATATAAGTTTATACAAAATAAAAATAATATAATTCAAGTATTACAAGGCAAGGGTTTAGCTACTGCGCTACTAAGGCACTTAATAATTATAACTCTTATTGTCGAGATTAATGAGTGGAAAATTCTCGACTCGAGTCATAAGCAGTCAGATATATTCACACGTGAAATAACTTAAACGACGACTAGTATAGATAAACATAAATATTGTGCAGTATCGAAACTAATGCAATAGAACAACAGTAATTAATTACAGAAGCAATACGGTAACACAGTAACAACAGTGTACGAAAACTGTGATATATTCGTATTAGTTCGCTAAACCTGGCACTGTTACCGTAACTTGTGAACGGATTCAACTTTAAACTTAACTCATTGGAATAACTACCAATTACAAGTTTATATCTAACGACCGCGATTGTGATTTTGTGCATACATTCTAACATCTGTATCTTATTCAGAACAGTTAAGAAGAAAGACACTCGTATTTTACATATTTGGAATTATAGTTTATATAATAATATTTCAATGTAACAACGTGATTTGCAATTTAGTTGTATTTCTTCGTGGAAGCAGTTTATTCTTCGACAAGGACCTTCTCTAAAGATTTCAACGGCTTTGTTATTGGAGCCCATTCTGGTTCAGCTATTTTTTATCTCGTCCTCCCAACGTTTTGTTCGTCCTTTACTTTCCTTGTTATCCCTTTAGATTATACTTATTTACCGAGTTCTTTTAGTCCATTTTTCTTCTTCTTAACATGTGTCTTATCCATCACCATAGCGTTTTTGCGTTCTTGAATTTAGATACAACGTTTACTTGTTTTAATCTCACTTAATCTCTTTTTTCATTCCAACAACGCCTATTACTATATTTTTATATTAGAATTAAATATACGGTTCGAGGAATTAGCGTAATCCAATTAACATTATCAGTCTAGTGCATAGTTCAAGTTATGTAAATGGTTAACCATTTACATAATATCAATTACGTAGTCAAGCTCCCGGCGCAGTTATCTAATGCAGCTTTAATTACAGGTCATCCGATACGTTCCCTGGGGCCGGTTTACTGTGCAACGTCTGCGAAAGTCTGGGGCAGACGGGGTATATACTCGTTATACGTAAATCAATATATTTATTAAGAAACCATATCTTAGTAGTAAACCTATTAACGTTTCCAACTGGGGCACCTTCGCACGAGAAGAGTGTCAATGCCATTTATCTATCATGATGAGAAAGTGCAGGTTGGCGGATGTCACATGTTCCTACAGGTGTTGTTCTCGGAACTGATCTATTTCCTGTCGATATTTTCCTTCGCAGGAAACTCAGGCTTTGTATGGATAGAGCTTGTACACCTTCAATGTAGAGCGAGTTTGATCGCTATGCAAACTGATCCATCGCCGCTTAACACAAATTTTATGTAACTTAAAAATGTGCAACAAAATAAATTTGAACCTTGTAATGTAGATGATGCTAGTATTTTTCTGCTCGTGTAGACATATGTGTAATCGTATAAATCCTGAAAGTTTTGCTATTTTTGCGTCTGACGCAGCAGCTCGAAGTTAACGCTTAGTTACATTTAAAACATGACGTGGATTTACTTTACTGTTTGCGGAAAGCTTTTGATGTATGTTTTGACTGGACGGTGATAAACTCGAAACTACAAGCTTATTAACATTTTTTGAAAAAATAATCTTCACTAGATGTTTGTTCATATAGAAAACAAATATATGAAAAATCTGATTTCTTACATAACATACCTATTCACTATCACTTACGAGTGCTATAGTGTAAATAAATATGTGAATATGAATGAGCTGATATCTATTTAATATTAACAAAGTTGTACATTTTTAATATGAAAGTGAGTGACTATAAGAGAAGAGCAAGACCAAAAAAAAGAGGTCTATGTGGAATGAGTATGTGATGAATATGATAAAAGGATTATACTACATAACCACATATCATTTATCGTTAACACGCGAAAAGAAAGAAGTGTGCTATAAATTAACCACGTGCGTCTGTGTCTCCATACGATCTGTGCCTTACCGAGTGCCCTGGTTTGAGAAGTGTAACCTGCCAAGGAACATCCTAAAATTAGCATTTAGACTTCGCTGTGGTCACATTCCGTCAGCGAAGTTCGCATTTCTTATTAAAAAAGTTGATTCTCCAATATGCAGAATTTGTAATCAGATTGAGGATGTGCAACATTTGCTGATGGAATGTAAACGGAATAATTTAAAGAGAAATTCATTGCTGACATTACACAATATTAACATCAGGGATGTTGGCGTGGTGCAAACCGCGCTGGCAGACCCAACATCCAAATTCGCCAAAGACCTGATGTCCTTGGCGAATCTAAATGATATTAGCTCTTAAATGATTTAGTCTGTAGTTTAGAATGTAGATATAGTCTTAAGATGTAAAGGGTACGATGGGATTGATATGCTCCTTCGGGGCAAAAATCCCAAAACAAAAATAAATTAAAAAAAAAAAATCTGTGTCTACTTTATCAAAGCAGTTGTAATTTTGAGGATTCTGATTTCAGAGGGTACCAAATCTATCTCATTAGAGACCTGCGCCAGTGTTTCTCAATTTTTTGTAAAGGCCCCATAAAAATCCTTTTAAAACTCCCATATCGCCACTAAATAGAAAAATATGTTTTTTGGTAAGGTGTTAGTTAAATATATAGGCATTTATATAAATCAATGAAATTTTAAGGTTTTACTATCGCCAGGACATTATCAATAACTAAAAACGAAACCAAGTCCCTAATTTTTTTTCACTTCCCTAAAGTTTCATTTCGCCTGTCTAAGGAGCGTGGGCCAAACGTTAAGAAACACTATAAAGTCTCCGATAACAGCAAACAATTCATTGCCATGACATTATTTAAAAGGTATTTTTAAGTTTTTTATGAAGCTTTACAATGCTTATAATACTTTAAAACAAATTCGGAACTTACTTAACCTAGACGAATTGTTAGGATTAACTAAATATAATGTAATTTTAGAACAAACGATTAATGCTTTGGAATTTATTCAAAAGTTCTTATTGTGGCCACCGAAATGGGAATAAGAATGCGGTAGAGGTGGATTACTTCAGCTCCATTTTTTTATATTCGAAACTCGTAAAGCTGTAAAAATTCTACAACGCTCCTTAACAATTTTCAGGATTAATTAGAGCTATAAAAATTTCTCACGTAAATAATTCTTATTATTTAAAAGAAATTAAAATAACCCTGATTCCTGTGTACTACAATTCAAATAGTAACATTATTAAGGTGCAGTACGAAACGTATTTCACATATTATTCTGAAAGAATATGTGACTTTCTTTATGAAATGAAGAGACGTTTCAAGTGGGATGTGGATACACTAGTCCCTATCAAGTAGACTCTAATTAAGTCGTTTACATAATACCGCAACCTTCAAATAAAAAGGTACGTCACTACAGTTACAGTAATTTCAATATACTATACTATATAATATGTTTACAAATGAAGAGAGAGAAGACGTCACAAAAAGGAGTAAGTTCTGTCTCCTCAAATTTCCATTGAACTGAAACATCGTGAAGACACACACATGTAGCAAGAACAACAGTCTACAAGGATATTTGACATCCGCTAACCTGTACATGGCTGGCGGATAAGATTAAGGACTTGACTCCCTTCATGTTAAGTCCCAGACTTCGGCAACAGACCTGACACCAGTAACGTAAAGTATTTAAAAAATTGTACAGCGAGTTGTGGAGCTCCGTAGCTAAAACCAATAATGTGTTCAGACAAATCAAGTTACGACTACAGACCTCGAGCTAATGTGTTGTATAGACAGACCAATGAAACTAAACGGATGTAGCTTATCATTTACCACCAGGCGAACTTCCTCCTCGTATATTGTATATATTTAAGAAATCTTAGAAAAAAGTTTTAAATTAGACAACGTAAATTTATTCCGTTTGTTTATTTTAATCACTTTTATAAAATGTTAAGTGTCACAGATTAAACAGAAACGTATAAAAAAGACGATGGAAGTTATTCGTCCTGCCAATGCGTTTGCTATACAAAATAGAATTCTGATAACAAGCAGAGAAAATCATTATTTTTTAGTAAAAACGGTAATTGAAGAGTCTACTACCAAGCCAAGTTATTTTTGTAATAGTCTAAAAATCGATAGACATAAGTTATTGAACTTACGAGACCTAATTGGAGACTTACGACTATATACTACACAATTATTTTGCGTAAGTTACATGAAGCTTTATTTAATATTTTTATCGCTATATTTATTAAGAGTTTTATATTCTTATTTTGATAGATTTTATTAATTAAAAATCTATAGTTAAATTGATTTAATAATACTTTTTATTAAAAGAATAAATCTTTAAGCATAGAATTTTTCTTACGGTCATTTATTACTATTAGTACTAAAATTACCTTCAATATTTTAAGGATAAAAAAGCATATTTTCAGTACTTCGTGACAATAAACGTGGTTGTTTGCAGGTTCCTTTGCATTCTTTCTTCGCGTATAAACTAGTGTTTTAAACAGACGAATAAATATAATGGTTTAAACAAAATCGATAAACTGAACTCGATATTATGATACAATATGGTATTAACGTAGATTTTGTTATCCGAATACAAATACTGAATTTCGATTTTCAGCGTTCATACATACTACAACATGTAGCACAGAGATGTATATATATATACATAAGGATACGAGACGAACGAAGCGTAGCGTCTGAAAGGACCTACATAGAGTAGTGAGTAGGTAAGGAAAAAGAAATGAAAACTCACCTATAAAACGTCCATGGGCCCGCGTCCGCATCCACGGGTTCAGTTTGTACAATCACTGAGTTCACTCTAAATTGATCACCGCACTCGTAATTAAAAAAAAATGTGTAATTAGTTATGTTGTGCTTATGTAATTCGGCTTCGCACGGCGTCGCGTGGCGCGGGCGAAGCGCCGAGTCCGACTGCAGACAGAAATGGCGGCGAAGTGCGCGCGCAACCCGCCCTGTCCTTAAGCTACAATTTTACTAATAGCGTATTAAAAACGTTATTTAACTAATTATTTTATTTTTGATGTTAAACTATATAATCATAACTATCTTTTCTAACATATTTATTTTTAATATAAAACAACACAATTGTTATATACGTCTTTCCTTTATATGTAACATTGCTTAATAACATCATAATTTTATTTTGGCCGCGCGATACGTTTTTACAGCTCACATTTAATAATGAAATGTGAATACCACGGCGCTGGGATTTTTAACTGAAATACAGTAATGGTTCAATTCGTCGATTTTACAATCGAAATCGAAAAGGTATACATAAATCACAATGACAGGTAATAAACCCATGGTCACCGAGTCTCTAACTTTAGAACGGTATATAATAATCTTCAAACGGATTACTCAACATTGTACATGTTTGCGCTTTGCCGCCATTATAGTTGACATATTTTATTTATCTACAACGGGCTAACATTTGGCCTTAAATTCACATGGTTGTATGTGTAAATAAAGTTGTGGATGGTAAGACTTGCTCTCTGGTTCTCACATGCTGACTGCCCTGAAACTGCGATGTTATCGCGGCATAAACACAATATGAACGTCGTATCTAACCAGGCAGATGCGAAAAAATCCTACTACCAAAAATAAAACATGGCCACGGAATCACAATAAAGACTCTTTTTAACGATTAACTATAGTGCCCCAAAACCATAAACTTTTAATAAATTTTATAATTTTAATTAAATTTACTTTAGTCAGTGTTTTTCCATATTATTAGTGTGCTAACATTATAGTGTTGCAGTTAGAAATACGGTTTTTCTCTTCAGGTGTCTGAACATCTTAACTGGCGCATGGTACCCTTTGCTATGCGTATCCTTTCCCATGAGGTGATTGCCAAGCACATCTAGCAGCCACATTTAAAAGAAATTTATTATGTCAACACATACAATGTATAAAATCATTTACGCTAGAGACACTTACAGTAAAAACTTCGCACGATGAAATAATAACAAAGTTCAGAAGCCTTTAATCCTTGTTAATATTAGGAGACGTAAAACTCTAAACCAATGATGAAAGCGTACATTTATCTAGACAAAAGGCTCACACTTTGTAACGTTGAACGTTACCTTTCACCAGATGAGAAGCTCTAACGGAAGTAACTTGAATCTAACATCCACTGCCTGCTCTCGACAACGAACCACTTCCTGCAGCATCGTTAAAGACGCTATGAATGTTAAAATTATAGATATTCACAATAACGTCGGAACGTTGAGTAGAAGGCCAACAAGTCGAGGGGAAAAAATGTTGATTTTCGGGAACAAAATCACTCGTTCATAAGTGCAGTAGGAAAGAGTACATCCTTGGCCGGGAAGTCGAGCAATAACGGCAAGGCTGTACAAATATAATGGTTCATGTTACCCTCCTTTCGCTTCGGGGGAGTCGACCGGCGCTCGCTCCACAAACCCGTGATGCGAATATTGTATTAAAATGTTATACAATTATAAATCATAGTTTATTTTCAGCTGTCGTCGGCGTGAATTCGATGATAAAAATTAATTTAACTCTATTTGTGAGAATTTCCCGAAACCTAGTATTGAGAACAATAAGATGGCTGTTCGTTTTTAAAATGCATATTTACTGTAAATTTAAATTTTTTAAGAGACACTCCTTAATGATTTCTAATATTTTCGCGAATGACACATAAAATAAAAAAAAATGCAACAAAATCCGTAAAGTTGAGTTTTAATAAATACTCCTTAATGTTAAAATTATTAGTACTGTTAATAAATGAAAATTAAATTAAATCTAAAAGTGACAAAAAAGATAATTTGAATTAAAACAAAAGTAGTCGTTTTTTTTTTTAAATATTTAACTCTTAATTTTTATATACAACAAAGCAAAGCGACGAACTCGATATTAATACAACGGTGAATGCGCTATCCTATAACGATCTGGCACTAGTTGCTCATCGCCTCGAGATATGAGATATTAATACTCATTATCCCAATAATTCCATTATTTAATATTGGAGATATACTTATAATGAAATATATATCAAAAAGTTAAACAACGTATTAGTTGATAGTTTGATACAAGCATACTCTTGCTTATAGAAAATCTCAACCATCTTTTGTTATCAGCCTATTGGATTGAAACAAATATTTTTTATTTTTTTTTAATTTATTAACTTTTTCTTGGGTGGGACGATTTAAAAAAAATCTTTAATTTTCTTTAAGTAACCTCCGTTATTTCGTAAGGAGTGGGGCACGTTCTTAATCTATCTTTAATTTACCTGAACGTACCTTCAGCGGCGGAATGGGGTCGGCTTCGATCAATCGCAGTCGGGACGTCATGATGGAAGGGCGTACGATGACATCAGCAAATCGGATTTAGAGAGCCGCGGACGATATCCTATTGACGAGCTGCGGGCCCACGTTTAGACATACAACACTAAGCATCAGTTTGAATTATTCATTAACATCAAAACTAAGTGTGATGAGTATTTTATAATAACTAAGCGCCTCCGAGACAGCTGCTTTGTTAGGAAGAGCCTAGTTATATTCCGGAGACACATGAAGTGTAGATGAAATTGGCTAACTGCCCTCATTTTTTTATAGACAAAATTTATAAATTTTATCACGTTTATTTGTTTAATCCGTTTCGATAGCTTTGCAGCAGTATGGTCACGGGAGGACGGGTCTGTCATTGAATAAATAAACGTGATAAAATTCAAAAAATTTAGTTTTAATAAATGTATAACATTTGCAAAAATATAAGAAATCATTACTCTCATCTTGTTAATTTGACGCTATAACAGCATCACCGTATTCCCGGCTGCCAACATAAGACTACCAGAATATTCATCACGATCACGCTTCACCATCCACGGCCTCATTATTGTTTACCACCATGTACTAATTGAGATCAAATTATCAAATTTTATTAAATTTGAATTTTTAAACTTTATTATTATGACTTCTTAATTTTTACTTGAACACTTTTCTGTCTAGTATTCTTCCTTTCGCCACAATTTGTTTGATTGTTCATTGTACCTATTTAATTATATTTTATGCACAGTTTCAACAAAAAATGTTCAAAGTTCAAGTGTTTGTTGTAAACGACGAAATTTATTAAGCGGATGTAGTATACAATTCCGCAGTTAAATGTAAGTTGCCATTAAATAAATTTTACACTCGATTACCTAACTAGACTTGCCTTCTTCAAAGTAAAGTTTAGCAGCGAGAAAACTATTAAAGTCTTCAACAACTTTAACCGATGTCCAATATTTGAGCTAGCTTTACTGCTTTATTTCATCAAATCATTTCTTGGGCTGTGGACCAGGTGCACGTTTTCTGGATGATTTTCTCCGCGATCAACCTTAGGGAAACATTAACGGAGAAATCTGTTTGCAGCTGTCCGAAAAATTCAACCTTTGGTACGATGGTTGCCAACAGCCTACGTTTATAGCTACAATAGAAAAAACGCGAAATATAGTATAACGCCTTTATCACTAATTATGATCTAACATTAAAATTATATGTTTTTCCGTGATTGCAAATTCGTTATGTAGTAATTTTTGCATAAATTATCTTAGCTTAGTAGCAAGAACTGGCATCAAAGTGACACTTTTCGAGATTTAAACTTATGATTTTGACCTTAACAGGAAAATATTTTTAAAACCTAGAAAGGGTATTTAAAAAACAAAAACATTTTCTTAACAATATTCAGATATTCTGTTACAATTAAAATTACGACAGATCCTACTACTTGTTTTCTCTGCGTTTACATATTTTTAAAATCATAATTGTTTAATTTTTAATAACGTAAGTGATACCATCTCAATACCGTTGTTACAGCCAAGCGTAACTACACAAACGTTTTTAAATATAAAGAGAAAGTTGCTTTCGAGCAATTTAACGATGTTTGCATCGACATTACGTTAAATCATCTGATGTTCCGAAATGCTAAAAACATCATGATATTACTACAATTAGAAATCACCATAATGTACACTTGAAATCAATATCACGTGATGTTTATTGGCGATGAAGTCGAAGATAATGAAGCGTACTTGCCCAGAATTCAGAGGCTCTTATACATTGTCACCTAGAATATAGCTGTTAATAGTTTTTTTCTGGATCAGGGTGGCATTCAACAACACCATCGTAACGTTACATTGATGCTACGATATTTATTAGTAAGTTCAAAGAAATCGGATTTGCTTCAGCATAAAGTAAATCCTGTTACCACAAAGAAGCATCAACTCACTGGTGGAATGTTAGAACACTGATGTTTAGATAATACTTTTTCAACAAGCTTAACACTAGATAATATACAAATAATGCTGCCGGCTGAAGCTATTTATTGACCTATACTTTGACCTTATTTACGTCATCGGATATAGTTGTTTTAAGTAAATTACGGATGTGGCAGAACATACGTTTTAACAAAGTTTAAGTTAATTCCTAGACAAAATAATGAAGTGGCGGATAAACCATTTTCTAAATTTAACGGAATAATTTTACTTATAGTAACGTTTCATTTCAAGCATGCGCCTTACCTTTTGAAATTTAAAACTCATATTTTAAATTATTTGATTTTTGGATTTCTGAGAATTGTTGTTCTATTTTCTTTTAATTGTAATTTATACCTATTTATCATTGCATAATTTATCCGCACATCCAGCTTAACAGAATTGCATAGATCAGCAAAATTTAAAGAAAGTATATTTTTTCACAATAAGATTAATAATTATGGAATTTTGCTTTTATTTATTTAACATGTAATCTCATACTTCTATTATTCGGCGCCCTGGTACAGCAAATCAGGTTATAAAATACTCAGTGGTATTTTCAATATAGTACTTGCCATACAGAAGTGGAAAAATAAACCTTACACGTTTATAATAAAAGTCAAAATCAACCGTATAAAACGGAAATACTTCTATTTCGGTGTTAAGATGATTATGTAAATATTACTTTTCAGCCTACCTTAGATGCTTTGTTAACTGCAAAAGAAAAAAGCATATTAAATAACCAATGTATAAAGTAGATAAAATATTAAACGAATGAATGTGTTTTCTTGAACAGTATAAAATCAAATGTATTCAATACTGTAAACTGAACTGAAAGTTGAAACAAATGCCTGGTTTTTAAACCTGCTCCTTAAATACATTATGCCTAAACGTCAATTTTCATTTGTCAAAAACATGTCAATATTATTTCTCTACATATTTACAGTATGATCTTTTAAAAGGTTACAGAACCACGCTGAAAAACGTTTTGTAACATAATGTGTTAGCTATGACTACTCAATATAAGAAGTTTACAAAACTCATAGCTAAGTGGCCTCTCGACGTTACTAAAGGCGATAGGTTAGTATTATATTAAAACAAATAAATTCGACATTTAGTAATTTCCCATATTACGAAAGGAATGATCTGAAAGTATTTACATTATATATGTACATACTCTTCTGCTATAACCAAATTAAGGTACGAATCATTCATTTTTGTTTTTCAGAGACCTTGGAAAATTTATTCGTGATAAAGTAAAAGCCGCTTTCGAGGCTCCACAAACCCAAAATTTTGATTCGGAGCTGTGCAACCGTCAATACAACTCACTTAATCGATTAGCCGACAATTACTATAAAAATAAATACAAGCGACAGAATACTAGTACTGCCACTGGTCTCAGTACAGAAGAGTGTAACTTAATACTTTCTAATGAAGTTCTAACTTACTTAAAAGACGAAAACAAGGGATTCTTCAAAAAGTTGTTCAATAAAGATTAAATATGCACCCTCATCATTTTAGGAAATTCTTTTGGACATTGTTAAAGCGTAAATTGTCTACAGAAGCCACACAATACAAGGATCACACACCTGTTATGTTACATGAAGTTACCAAGCATCTAAAACCTGCTGATAATGAATTGTATATAGACATGACATTTGGAGCTGGTGGTCATTCTAAACAGTTACTTAAAACTGCAAACTGCAATTTAATAACGCTTGATAGAGATCCTGTGGCATATGAAAAATCTAAAGAACTTGCAAAACAATTTCCAAATAGAGTAACACCATTACTTGGAAAATTTAGTGAACTACCTGTACTTTTGAAAGAAAGAAACATAGGTCAAGCCTCAATTGATGGTATTCTGTTTGACTTCGGTTGCTCTTCAATGCAGCTAGACAATGGCAAAAGAGGTTTCTCTATTAGCAAAGATGGTTACTTGGATATGAGAATGGATGCTGGTAGAGATCCAGATCAGATAACCGCAAGAGAAGTGTTAGCCACTGCCAATGAACAAGAGTTGTACAAAATTTTTAAAATTTATGGTGAAGAGAAAAAAGCTGCAAAAATTGCACAAAGTATTATTCAGGCCAGATACATGATAAAAAATGTCGAGACCACCAAGGAATTAGTCGAGATAGTTGATTCTTGCTGTCCAAATGAATTTAGACTTGACAAACTGCAAAGGCCTCAATCTAATGCTACAAAAGTGTTTCAGGCACTGAGGATATTTGTTAATAATGAACTTAATGAAATAAACTATGCTATGGTTTTATCCAAATATTACTTGAAACTTAATGGTAGACTTGTTACAATTTGTTTTCATTCACTAGAAGACACAATTGTGAAGAGGCACATAGCTGGTAACACTATAGGAGATGTTGCGAACCCTGTGCCATTAAGGTATCTAAGCCCAATGTTGGTACAAGACCAAGAAACCATCAGCCAGTATCTGGACACACCATGGAAAGCAATCAATAAACATGTAGAAGTACCCACAGATGAGGAGGTGGAAAGGAATCCGAGGAGTAGAAGTGCTAGGCTACGAGCCGCTATTAAAATTAAATAATTAAAAAATATTGTTTGACACATGAATAGTAGTTTAGGTGATAAATAAAATTATGTAACTTTAAAGTTCATTTTATTATTTCCAATATGCTATATAACATTTTCTAAAATTATATTTGTTATTGGGAATGCAACTCTAAAATTCTAAAAAACAATATACTCATATGATGCAATGACTAACAGCTTGCGTAATAACTTTCAGGTTGGTTTGATATCGCGGAGACATGTTTGTTGAATTTAACCAGGGATAGGGTTTTTCGATCGCACCTAGCCTAGCTATCAAACATTGTAGATCAGTCACCATGATAGCACAGTTAAAAATCAATTAAATTTTGAATACGGCATTAATAGTGTAAATTCATATTGCACAAAGTATATTAATTAAATAAAATCTTGATAATGGCAAGCATTATAGTTATGCAACTTTTTTCCCCAAAAAATGCTACATCGGCTCGGCGGGAGAAAAGTTGATACGTGTCTTGTTAAATTTTACTTGACTAAACAGTTTTAAAAAAATAATCTAACCTTTGTAAATTGAGTAACATAATGTTGATAAACTGCGGAAAAAAGTTTACAAATTTATAAGCGTTCCTGTCAATTTCCGGTAGTAGACAATACAATAATAAAAATACTAAAAGTAAAAAGCATGAAATCGTTTCGTAATCTTTTATTTCTACATTCCTCCATCGTACGTACCCGCTGTGGTAACTAATACTAACATTTTAACTGCTATTTTTAACCTTCACTTTACACACTACAGTTCAAACGTTCTATATTACCACCTCATAATTGAAAAAGTATATTTTATAACAAAATATGGTAAAACATCTATATATTTAAATGTGTCACATTTGTTAGAACTATATTAGTGTAGAAAAGCTAAAAATGCAGAATTACTTGTATATTTGTCCATTGATATATTTTTTGCACTTTATAGTGGTTTTACAGATTATTTATGATTTATGGTATTTTATAAAACAAAAGTATTTTAATGTGATTTTAAATATAATTTACATATGCCCACCGAATCATGTTTAATCTTTATTTATAAATGTTTAATAGTATTATTTTTAATAATTTATGTACTTACGACAATATATTTAATCTGTATTTATAATAATGGAAATCAATCTATTTACATTTTAATCAAATCATGATTATTTTATATTACACACGTTTGGATACAGAGATAAAATTTAAAAAAAATCCTTTACAATATTTTTATGATATTTAGAGCGGCACAATGATATTACATGTAGATATTTTTTTTTAATTATGTACCAATCGCATCATTTATATAACATACAAACAAATTTCAGACATATCGAAATGCATCTCTAGGGAAATATTAAAAAAAAATTGCACAGTAAGTCTTTTTACATAAAAGAGTGCAAGTAAAGTTCAAAGTCTTTAAATCTTTTATTAGTTTTTTCTTAACTATCATGTATGCATATTCCACCGTTGGAATGTGGTTAAGAGGTACGAGTAGCAAGAGGTTAAATTATGGATTGTGATAATCGGGCAGTGAAGTGTACACTAAGAACAACGGCTGCGTCTGCGCATGCGGCGCTATAGCCGTTGTATATTTAAACAGGCAGTTAAATTTTAAATACTGAACAGGTTATTCCATCAAATGCGACGTGTGTCTCCCAAAGACTGAATGGTCTGTTACCAGGCCAGAGCATTTTAACACTGCCAGACCACATCACTATTTAACATCAGAGTAATGTGATGCGTCAAATTGTTTAAAAGACAAAAGCCCAGCGTCTTCCAGTCAAACGTGTCAGTTACCTTACTGTAGTTTTTCTTGTTACCAGTAATCATTAATTTTTTTAAATTAAACATTTTAAACTCGTTATTTTTGTTTTTCTCTTTCTATGGCAACAATAAATAATTTATGTACTACATAAATCCAAGTAATTTTTAAAAATAACATGAAAATATTATGCCATTTTATAATATATCGGAACCATGTACTATCACCAATATGAATAAAAATAAATACATAAATGTATATTTACTAAAGTCAGAATATATATGTGAATGTATATATAAATAAATAAAATATTAACTTATTTTAACCATGATTTTACAATGAATAAATCACGACATTTAAAAATGAGAGCAGATGCTTGTGGCTTTAAGCTTTCTAAAAGCGACCTTTGCTTTCGCTAACCCTTTTAAATAATGTTCCTGTAACTGAGCACATAAGGCCTAAAGTTCTTTACGCCCCCTGCAATCACCTGCAAAGAAAACAAAAACATTAGTGCCAATGTTGCTTTTGTTAAACGAAGCGAGGACAACAGTAGAACAACACCCAATGGTAACTAATACATTCCCATAGCTGTGCCGTTTGTTACAATGGTATACACTGCAGCACATGCTGTTCGTTGCCTTGATATAACATTTTTTTTATACTACTTTGCGACGAGACGAGCAAGACGTTCACCTGATGGTAAGTGATACGCTTGCCTATGACAACGTGGTGCTAGTTAAGATGGTACACACTGCACCACATTGCGCTCGTCGCTAGAGACATAAGGTGTTAAGTCTCGTTACCCCAGTAATTACACTAGCTACAGCGCGCTTCAAACCGGAACACAGTAATGTTTGCACACTACTATTTGGTGGTTGCAATAGTCAATGCGGTGGTACCCATCCAGATGGTCTCCGGCAACAGAGGCCTACCACCTGGTAAATATAACATACTGTGTTAGGTCTTGGTGAATGGTGCGCTCAGGCTGAGGTACAACCTCGGCGGGGCTCCCTGATAATAACAGCGGGGAGCAACCTGAACGGAGGACACTGGCACAAAGTTCAGGTACGTTATTAGTATTTCCTTTTCTACACAACTTTATTTATGAGACTTGCGAGGCGGTCACCTGGTGGTAAGTGATACTCTCGCCCATAACAGCGTGATGCTAGTTAAGATGGTATATACTGCACCACATTCGCTCTTGATAAAAGCTGTTGTCTCGTTACCCCAGTAATTTCGCTAACTACAGCGCCCGTCGTACCAAAGCATAGTAAATTTGTAAATTACTAATACACTATAAATCAATAGCCGTGATAGCCTAGTGGTTTGAACGCCGGCCTTCCGATGCGAAGGTACCGGGTTCGAATCCGGCCTGTACCAATGAATTTTTCAATTTATGTGCAGTTAGCATAAAATACCAACTAATATCACGTGCTTTGGCGGTGAAGGAAAACATCGTGAGGAAACCTGCATATCTATGTAATGAGCATCCGTGCTCGCACTAGTATGTGAAATGGAGAAGGCAATGGCAACACCACTCCATTATAACTGCCAAGAGAGCCACGACCCTCAGTCATGAGGAAATACGAATTAGAAGGATAAATCAATAAAAATATACACGAGCGCTACTCGTAAAGGTCTGTTGTTCCGAGTGCACCCTTTCAGAGTGATCAGCTTTGGAGCGTTTGTACTTACAGATACGAGCCGAAGTCGGGCGGGCGGCTAGTCCTGTTATGTTCTATTGACGGACGAGAGCACGTTGGCCTTGGCGCGGTCGGTGGCCGCGGCGGCCGCGTCGCGCATCTCCTTCAGCGTGTGGCTCATTGGCGTGGCGCTGTGCTGCGGCGCTTGGCGCGGGAACATGCTGTGCAGGACGTGGTTGAACCCGTTCACCTGCGAACAGACAATTGTTAGTTATAAACATGCTGCTGAAATACTCTCAGTGAATGAAAATATTGAACGTCACCTAAAATTTAAGTGTAAAATCCAAACACCGAAATGAAGCTAAAAAAAATGTGTAATAAATTAAATTGAAAATTTTCAATTTCAATAACTTCATTAAATGAATATAGATCCTTTATCATGTTAACTTGGACCGGAGAACAGAGATTAAACTAACACTTTACATTAAACAGCCTTCAAAAAATAACATTACAGCAGTAGTCGGAGCGGCAGTCCGAGCGTAAGAGACCGGCGTAACGACCAGCGGCCATTTTAACTAATAACTTTGTGGAGGGGCGCTTGGTGGCGCGATCACGTGTCGGTGCACCTGCGCCTCCAAAGTGTTGCCAATAATATAAAATACAACATATTTTACTATTCTTTGTGAAAACGCCAACAATCATATTTCCACCATCGGAACTTCTCTAATAATAGTATCTAGGTTATGTACTTTATATTATTTAATGGTAATGAACAATGTGTGAATGATCAGTTGTGTAGTGGTCTCACCATCTGGGAGCAGTTCTTGCGGAACCTGTCGACACCGAAGGCGCGTATCGCCCTCGAGAAGCCGAACACCTGCGAGTCGATCCACGCCGAGCGCTTCGCGACCGTCTGCCCGCCGCCGAGCGCCCTGTACTCCACTCGCTCCACCACACTCTGCGAGATAACAATACAATATACAAAACTTTTACAACCCTCCTTAATTAACTTATAACCTACTTAAATCAGAACACACAATCAATCTTATATACAATACCTCAAAAAATAATTAATTATTTTCTAACATACTCAAACTTTGTCAACTCCAATTTAAACCATCCTTTCAAAATTACATATAAACTCACCCTAAGCAACCGCCAACCTTCTGCCATCAAGGCATACAAATCTTTAAATTTTAGTACCAAACTTCAATTACACTCCATCAAACAGACTCAGTTAAATTCAAAGCTTGTCTGAAATAGACAAGCCGGACAGTCCTGTATCCAATAGCGAGGCTCTAAACATCCCAAAAAAAAAAAAAATACAAAACTTCGACCGTACTACCGTCGAAAACATATCTACGACTCAATATCCGGCTCGAAGGACCAGGCCTTATAATAAACTACTTTTTTTCTGGTGACCGTCTATGTAACCGCTACAGTAGTGTACAAATATTACCATGTTCTGGCTTGAAGAACACTTTATTTAGTGAAATTACTTAAGTAACAAACACTTATCATCTAGCTACCACCGTGTTATTATAGGAGGACGTATCAATTAACATGAGGTGAACGTCCTGCTAGTCTCGTCGTTTCATGGAATTAAAATAAGAAAAACTTAAACTCTGCTTTGTTTTTAGCACTCGATGCAAAGCCTTGTACAGTCAAGTCTTTTATAAAGCGATTAATTTGTACCGCATTATGAACCTAACAATTTATTGAAAATAGGTAATGCTTTCTATTGAGATCGAATTATGAAAAACAGAAATAAGACGAATTTGTTTAATATTTCCAAATTATATGAAAACCGCATTATAAAAACATCCCAGACGTTAATAGTTAACTGACAATTACCATAACTTTTGTGTATCCTAAATTCCTCGTGTACGTGACTAGAACTTTCTCCTTCGGATCAACTATACTCTCCTCTATAATTTTCACGGACTTTGCATTGAAGAATCTGCAAAACATGCGAAAACAACTTGAAACCAACAAACATTGTTATCAACCTTCATTACATAATCCATGATAAGATTGAGTATTTGGAAAATGTTTTCGTAAACACTTATAGAAATGAAGAGGTACTAAAACAGATCAATTTTAAATTTTTATACTAAAATTAATTACTGATAACTTTTTGCACTATACTTTCCAAAGTAGCATGACATTGTTATGGTCAGACATATCTCTTTCCATCAACTTCTCATAGTTCCTTCGCTTCAATGAATAAATAAATGATATTTACTTGCTCAAGTTAGAATTAGCATTTCACATTTGTCTATCAAACATTGAAGACATTGCAACTAATAATTTGGTTATTTTATTCTAAGTTTATAATTACCTCACCACCATAGACTACATTCACATTTACTACCAGGGCGGATGATATGATAGCTGAGCAATATATTAATCAGAGATTATGACACTTTAAAATGATAGTTCTCTGCTTGGAGATTTGTTGTAAAATTTTTGACTATGCCAACTTTAACAGCCAGAAATTAAAGCTAAAGACAACACAAAAATAAAAAAAAACTAATTATTGATTGAATCTGGATGTATATGCTTAATAATACACTGCACATAGTTTAATACCTTTCCCCCCACTTAGGGACTCTGTTTGTTTTGGTTAGTAGACGCTTTGTGTACAGGCATCCGTCCCTCACTTGCCTGCTCCAGGTGTCCTCTGATAACACATGTGTGCTGAAAGAATATGCTCAGCTTTAAAAATATCAATGAACATTGGATAAATACATACTGATACTGGAAATATAGCAAAACTGTTCTGCTTGGCAGTATGTTCGTATGTACTATTAAAAACTTTCCAGCTTAAAGAAAAGTTTGTAAATTTTTTGTCACCAAATATAATAAACAAATACATATTTTTTTCATATTGGACAAAGCGACAATTGATGTGAGATGTTCACCTGATGGTTAATGGTACTCTTATCCATAACAATATGGTTGTAGAACAATATAAAGAGCACCACTTTATTCTTGTCACCCAACGACAAGTTTTAAGGTTACAATGTTATGAACATAATTAGTACATTAGTAATGATACCATTAAAAGTAAAAAAAATTGTTTTAGTATTCGTTATTGCTTTTACAAAGCATTTCATTATTGCCTTTAAATTTTTAACCCAAAAATATATACAATATTTGGAAGTAATGTAGTAAATATTATCTTTGGCGATTAAATTCACATTAATTAGGTTGTTACTTGGGTAAAGTAGCCTTTAAAACATTTGATCATACACATTTAATTTAAATGCAATGGTAAATGAAATGGGAAACAATTCAGTTGAATGAAAAGAAAATGCCAAGTTCTTAAGCAAATAAAAGTCTTTAATAATGATTATCAATTGTTTTCTTATACTATAAAAGTATGCTTGCATACTGTATAATTAAACATAATGTATAAAGGAAATATGCATGATTCTAATTAATATAATCTAAATGATGTCACACTAATACTTAGACTATTTTGATAATATAAATAACAAATAAAATATTATTACAAAGATTACCAGCCATTTTATAGTTTAAGTATTAATTGTTTTTTCTAGTATATACACAAAAATCAAAATATTATTATAAAAACAATATTTACGAATAAATCATTGTCAGACAGTCATTGAGAGCCTTCTGTTGTAATGAATAAATACATTATAGCCTTTATTACATCTGAAGGTCATAAATCATCATAATGCACTATGCATGTGTAAACTTCATTCTTAATTATAGATCACAAGAATTTGTTAAGGAAAATTTAACACCATTGAAAAACTTTGGTAGGTAATAATAATAATAATTTAATTAACATGTGCCTTATGTAAATATAATCAGTAGTTACGAAAACAAGGGCAGATATTTTGTTATGTCTAAACTTTACAAGGCTAACTTAAACATTCAATTCCCTATACTTTTATTATATAAATATGTATCTTACCTCTGTGGATTAGGGTACCTTTTCCAATACCCGCACGCAACTTGGTCCCAACTAAAGTTGAAGGTTGTGGTATTCTCAAAGTACCTGGCCATTTTACACTGCTGTTTTAATTTAGTATCTGGAATGGCGGCGAATTTGGGATCGACGGCCTTAATTCTGCGCCATACTTGATTGAAACCTGCTAACGCAAGTAAACATTGGGAAATTTAACTATTAAATAGTAAAACATCGATAAGGTATCCGATTACATAAACAGTCAAAAGTAGGTCAGTATGAGAGACACATTGAATACTTTTAATTGAATAAATCGAAGAGCATAATGGCTTTGTGATGACCGTCACGTACGTCTGCCCGCGCCTACTAACCAAAGTAAACAAAAAGAACCGATCACATTGCGCACTGTTCGGACTTCGTTTACAAACACGACTTTAAATAACCTTTCACAAATTCCACTCGTTTATAATAGAAGCTCAATTTGTAACACATTAACTTCAATCACATTAAATCAAATCAATATTAACTTTAAATTAATAAAAACCGCATATTACCTCTACACCGGAGTTAACTAATAGCGTGTTTATATCGTAACTTTTGTTAAGAGACGTTGAGGAAAAATTTATCAATTACTGTTTAACGCTTATATTAAGTAAGAGATATACGCTTCGTCTGAAAACTCATGTTATCATTCATATTTCAGGAGTTTTTGATAAAATTTTGATAACTATTGACAGATTAATGAGAGAATTCCAGAGTCCATGAAATAAACTTATTGGTGTTGCTAGCAGACAAAACAAAATGTACACAAAAAAAATAAGTCTTATTTATACTACTAATATTTTCATTAACGAGGGCCTATTGTATTGTGTATATGAAAATTAAAAATATTGTTATACCAAAATGCATCAAGCGTAAAATTTATGTTACTTTTTAAAGGATACATCCTTAACGTTAAAAAACTTCTTTTTATAAAAAACTTTGTTGCTTTGAAATGTTTTTTTCTTGGATCTTAAAAATATTATATTCATACTGTATGAAATCAATACGAGAGAACGAGGAAAACTAGAGTACGTTATATGATACTTTTTAATAATCTATTGTAATCCATAAATATTAGACAAAGATTTAATGAACTCCTGTTGGGCTACGTAAGCGCCGTACGCCTGACCGTCTGTGTCGTCGGATTCTTCCGGCTTTCGGTGTTTCACTTGCTTAGCTTTCCATGCCAAACTCGCTGCTATCGCTTTCTATGAAAAAAACATAGCTATCTTTTATTTAATTTATGAGAACAACAAGCAACTTTTATTGACATTTTCAACTAATTACTATGTAGTTCTGCGATTTTTTAACAACCGCCCAAACCAATGCCATACAATGAATACAGTGAACAAAACTAGCTATGTGTATGTACGAAAAACCATATTAAAAGGAAAAACAAGCATTCACTGAAGATTATTAGTATCTGTAACTGATTTACTACAATAATGAAATGCCGTTCACATAAAGACAATATAGGGACACAGTTCAATTATTGTAACATATCATAATCAATAATATCAACAGATCCAAACACGATAGTTGGAGCTACCTAATTTCTGCATAGAAAAATAAACAAAAATCACTGAAATAAATAATCCACTGACTTCTTTACGATCTCTATAAATTGCCTCGCGATACTCTCGTGCCTCTTCTTTTTTCTGCTCCATCTCTTTTATAGTTTTATTATATCTGAAATTTCACAAGCAATACAATCTTCCTTAAATATTCTTGTAGTTCTGTGTGATAAGGTAAGAAACAACTACTTTGTTGGCTTAAATACATAACATGTATTCACCGATTATGCTTTGGTACAAAAAAATATCTATATTATAATACGTAAAGGAAAATCTTTGAATCACCTTAAGCACATTACAGAAACTAGTACACTTAAAGTTAAAAAGGAACAAGAGTGCAGCGAGTAAAAATATGTGCGGGTTTTGCAATTATATTTGATGTAATATAACAAATTATTCGAATAATAATAATCTTTTGAATTTTTTTCTTATATAATTGGTTCTTTAATAACTACTGTGCTCTGCTCACACTTGACATCGATTTAACGCGGTGTTAAGCGACAATAAGGTCGCACACGCTTTAGCGCTCCAAAGCCGGAACATAGCAAAGCCGTTGCGTTGGTGGAATTGCAAAATGAGAATGGTAGGTAACCACCAGACACATGCGAAGAAACCCTACCAACCAGATCCCTTACGTTAACTAGATTATTTAACTGTGTTGTTAATTTTTTTACTTGTACGCTAGAAGCTTATGTGCGAGGGTATGTATCGGGTTGTTCGGATGCTCGTTTGCGACTTCAGTCAGTACCTCGGGCAACACATGCCCAAAGTTCTCCCACAGATACAAAGTGGTTTCGCTATTAAGCAGCCCTAAAATAACAGAAACTGGATTTATTTTATGTAGATATATTGGGAAATACAATATCGATTCATACTAGGTTTTTTAGGTCTTTCGTGGTCTCTTTGAATGCGTTAATTTCTGTAGTAGTTTTATTGTATATTAAAAAAGAAATCGATGTATTTTTAAACATACGAAAAAATTCGATCACTTATATAACGGGCTAACACGTGATATAACATGATCATGACAGAGTGCCTAGAACACCCTGGCTCTCATATGTTTGATTACTGAATTATGTAAATTGATAATGTAAGGATAGAAGCTAACTTAGCTCTTGCAAACTTTTCAACTTATGTTGTCCAGAAATCAAAAAACGGATCTTTATGTTACAGAGCAAACGACTTAGGTCTTCCGCAATATAGATGTAGTTTATTTCGTAATTCATATCACAACCTTTTATATCCAGCGGCTTTGTATCAGGCAAATATGGTAAGTTATGTTGGCCCTTTAAATCCATCCTGCAGTTTTCGTTTGCTCGTTCCGAGTGCCCGCAGTCTAAGGTACACTTCGTCATGACGTCATCAACCAGCCGGTACGAACTGGTGCAGGGAGCAATCTTGTAAACTTTGTCACCGTTTCCATCGAAAATGTAACGACCGTTGTTGTCATAGAAGTACGCCTCTGTGTCAGGAGCCTAGGAAATCAACGAAGATCTAGTTTTTTTAACGTAATTTTTTTTTTCTTAATTTCACGAAGCAATGCTAGCTTACGTGCAAGTTGGCAAATGTAGTGAACAAAACTTTTTAAATACTAATTATTTACTGTTTCATCTGCAAGACCTCCAATTATATCTTTTATTCACATAGGTGTTACAGTTACATTCGGTGAAGAAAGTTTTTGAATAACTAACATTTTATTTGTGCAAACTGACGTGTATTTCTGTAAATATATCAAAGTAATTAACTAAAATAGTCCAGTTATAATCTTTTCAAATAGATGTATTCACTCGTCTATATGATATAAAGTATAGTAGGAATTACTGCGGCCCAGTTTGAAGGCGACTCCAAGTTCATATTACTAGTAAGTTGAATAAAAAAAAGCAAGATGCACCTTGTAAAGTTCGCCCTTACAGTTCACATGGTACATGTTTAATCCGTAATCGTACGAGTAGACTTTATGGCCGTGTTCATCCAAATAATAGCGGCCGATGCTGTCGTTGTAAAACATGTGGTCTGGGCCTGGGATAGAAATCTTTCGTTAGCTTATGTTTCAACATAACTTAAGACTGAATAAAAGGTAAATGGAACATTAATATGGTATGATATAGCGCCGCAAGACAAAAAAAATCTTTTAGTATGTAAGCTATAGTATTTAGTAAAAGTGGACCTTTATACCACAGATACAGTAAACTTCATTTTAGTTTAGCAATACGTATGTTCAGTATAAAATTCTTAAAAAAAATATATGGTGCGTTTAGTGTGTTACCAATACGTAGAATATATGAAAGAGAATGAATAAAGGAAAGTAAAATCATAGATGAAACACAATAATTTACATTTGCAAGGTATTATTAATTTTTTTATCTATGTCTGCTATATGTATAACAATGTATGTGAAAACACCTCATAGTGGCTTTTAATATTTTTTATTTTGCTTACAATATATTTAACTGGATGTATCTGTTGTTAACAATAATTCAATTTTGTGAATAATTTTAGGAGCTATGAATCACTCTAAACGCGACCGCACTCTGGGCGGTAGTTGAAAATCAGTGTTTTATCTCAGTTGTCTGAAATAATGTGTCTAAATAGTTAAGTGATAATATGTAAAAAAAATCTTATTTTTTGCGTGTATATATGTGTGTTTATGTGGTAACAATAAACGTTTTTGTCTATCTATCTATAATAACTCTTTGCCAAATTACCTCTGACACTGAAGAAACTAATCAACGCCCTCCCAGCCTCTCTCTTCTTCTCCTCAACACGTTCTAATTTTGTATTCAGCACTTTTTCCATATGATCCCAACATCCTTGTTTTAACTTTGGTATCTCAACATCCCTTCCAATAAATATACAAAAAAGATTATTAGTAACTATTACGGCCTCTACAAAAAGTATCCTACAATAATTCATCGACTAGCCATACTAAATATAAATGCTTTAAATTTTACACCTTAATTGTAAGAATGAGTGTTGCTGTTCTAAAACATGCTTCTCCACGTCTTTCAAATCGTTGACAGTGTTTGAAATCTGATTAAACTCTTTAAGTTTTCCTTTCCAATACTCGGCTTCTTTTTCGAGACGAGACAGAATTACTTCTTTGTGATTTTCGATTTTCTTTTTCAACTTTTCCAAGCAGTCTTGCACCTTCCACAATTACACTATATACATTCTAGTGACGAAATGAATAATACATTCACCTAATAACTATATAATACCATAATAACCAGTAAAATTATGATTTTTAAGAGTTACAGAATATAAACTAATGTTCGAAAGCGTATTTGTAGTTGCCATCTCCGATCGCAAATAGTGATTCTCACAAAACTAAGTCGCTTTTGGAACATCGTAATAAAACATCACATACATCTCGGGGAATTTAAAAAACCTTTTGATAAGTTATTAGTGTACTGCATACGCCGTGCTTTCTGACCAAACTAAAGAAAAAAGTTTGCAAGGCATAAACACGGACTTACCACAACCACTTATGTGCATAGATATTTTTAAAAGTAGATAAATGCTTACCAAGACGAGTGTCGTGTTATTCCCGGAACACTTCTGCTATCATATTAAGACAGCCGGAAAATAAAAGCGTTAAGGTGGTAGATTTACAATATTAGGATGATAGCTAGAAAGGCGGGTGTAAAAAACTGTACTATCAACTAACAAAGCTTGTTGCCCAGGAATCGAAACACCTCGACGCGAATACAGTTAATTAAGTAAATAAAAAATTATGTAATTCCGACAATTTTTGTAAGATTACATAATTGCCAAAGTATAATTATGATATCTGTAACAATAGTGACGTAATCACCCGCACAAGAGATCTTACTTCGGCGATTTCGGACGAGTTACGTTTAATCTTTCTGGACACGGCAAGGTGCTCTTTGTTCTTGTCATAGAGCTCGTTCAGCATGTTGTTAAGTTCTTCTTCGCGTTTCTGATGCATTCTACTCAAGTTGTTACGGACGCGATGCTCTATTTCTTCCAGACTAATTCTTATGCTGCTCATCTGAAAGTTAACAAACAGCATGTGCCGTTAAAGTTGTGACCTGTATGCTTCGTTAGCTATCGTCGTTTCATTATCTTATGTGAAAAACCTAAAGCATAGCAAAAAGAAATGCTAACTTTTGATTTAACTTTTCACCGATATTACAGAACGCTAAGTATACTTACATAGTTTATTAACATCATAGCTATGTAAGTGTGAGTGAAGGCAAAACTATTGTTTTTCTTTCGTAACGAAATAGAGAATTGATCTTTAGCAAAGTCCTCTATTGTATTCATATCGCGCATTTTGCCAACAACCAACTTCTTCTCCTCCAGTTCCGCTAAATAATTGTCATATAGCAGCAGGATTTCGTCATAAGCTATTTTCTCCTCGGGTGTAGTAACAGGTAAGAAAGACTGTTCGAACGAGTTCTGTTTTATCTTTTGCAGTTCGATTGTTTTTTCCACGGAAATAATTATTCTATCTTTATCCACAGTCTTAGAAAATTGGTCAGCTTCTTTGATGGCACGATTCATAACTTCAGTCCAGTGAATAATGAAACTGTTTACAATCTTCTTCACTTCGCCATAATATTCTTGGTACGCTTCATGTTTAATTTTTAGATTGTCCAATATTTTGATGTAATGATTAAGTTTAGGTGAGATGTCGTCGCCAAGTATAATATTCACTACTTTTAGTGATTGTTTCCGTATTTTTTGTGTATAGTCTTTGAAATAATTCATTATTTTTTAATAATAAAAATGTTTTCGTATAAAATATTCAATTATTGTCAATTTTGTGAAACGTCACATGCCGTCATTTGTATGTGACTATAAAACGGCTTTTTTTTTTAAATTTACCTAATCAACAAGTCTTTACTTGTTGATTGAACCTAGTATTAGCAGATACGCCTATGTTTTCAATGATAATTTTAGGATCACTATAAAATTTACATTTTAAATCATTTTAGAGTAGAATCCCCGCTGTACACAAATTTATGAGTTAACATTTAAAATTATATTATTGTAAAAACTTCTTGTTTACAAAAGATGACAAAGGTGATTAATATTCACCCTAAGTAAAGGATTAAAAATTAAATAATTCAATTCTAAATAGTTTTAAATACAACTGATATTATAAATATTTATTTCATTTTATCTATTAACTATTCTACGACTAACCAATATTTGTAACGACAGCTGTTTATTTTTAAATATGATCCATTACTATTTTTAGCATGATGTACATGAATTATAATATAATATGAATTACATAATAATGCAATTCAGACTTAGTACACATATTACTCATAAAACAAACTCTTTCATTCAAGCAAAACAAAAATTGTGAACATTTATAAATTTGTAGGTTTGTATAAAACTTTATTTGTTAAATATTTGTTACACGACTTTAGTTACATCAATAGAATTATGCTTGAGGTAATATTAGGCAACCTATAGTGATTACCCTTCAATCTAATAGATTTTTCGAGTAATTTATGACCGTCTAAAAATTTTGTCTAAAACTTATATATCAAATCTGAAGTAATTCGGGATCTAGAAGGGAAAAGTACAAAAATCATCTTACATTTAAATCTTATGAATGTATGAATTTAATTATAAATCAATATTTAATGTGTGAACGGTACGTATGAAATATTATGACGACTACTTAAAAAATTATGTTATTTGTATTCATATAAAATTACAGATAAATTGTTTAAAACGTAAAGTAAGTAAGCGAGTTAATGGTATAACGAGGAAATTATATTAACAAAAATAAAATAATATTTTAAAGGTACGTACAGGTATTTATTTTTTGTTCAAGCGTCTACTAGTAATGACGCGACAATGTTTTTCGTCTACTCTCTGAAAGCTCATTATCTATAATAAAAAAAAAACAAACAATCAGAACTTTAAATCTATTCTATTCTTTTCGTACAGACAAAAATAATTCAAATTAACACCAACTTTCTGATATATTTGGTCTAATTCACAAAACGACAAAACTTTACAAAAAGAAAACTAAACAACGCAGAAAGCTAAATTAGATAAAATAAACAGGGTACATTTTCATTGATAGCAGCAAAAATTAATATCATTGTTTTGGAATAATTATCCCCATAAAAGTCACAAATTAGGAAAAAAGTTGTAAGAAAACGTGCACTTTTTTGGTTTAATGTTAGCTCATAATAAATTGTGGCTAGTTATTGTGTTGCATTTAGCAAGGTGATAATGTTAATTGAAATAGCAATAACACGGACATCGGACGAGTGGCAACATTTCCACTTATTGCAACATTTGTTGAAAACATCGTTAAGAATAATCGTATTATTTATAAAGAAGTTTCAATCTTTAATTTATTCGAACAGGTACAAAAGTATTTCCATCAATATATATACGAAGATAAAAAATAAACTACAGCTTTATTTTTTTTATAATTGTAGATTTTTTATTTCGGTAACAGCTACAAAGAAAAAAAAACGGTATTCCCATCCTAGACTACTAAACTCGATAGAAAAAAATATTATAAAGAATATTTCAAGAGCAAAATAAATATTATTATCTTATTTTATAAGTACTAAGCAATTTGAAAGCAACGTCGCCAAAACGAATAGCCAAAAATTTCGACAAAAAGCAAACTTTTAAAATTTGAAGCGACAAAAACTAAAACAAAAACTCAATTCCCGATTAATTTTTTAACTAAACAATCACAAATATCCTTTCATGACGTTGATAATTTTATAATTTTGACAATGACTATGCGCTTGGGGTTATAAATGAACATGGCGCAGTTGAAGTATAAACTTCGAGAAAGATATGACGGCAAATGAAAGCTCTGAGCATTGTGTGAATGATTTGGGAAGTAACGGTTTATTTATTAGACCAAATGACGAACGAGACGTGAACCTTGAGGTAATGTGTACTTGTCGCCTCGTGACGTCATATTAAGTCTCGTTACCACAGTAACTAACTATAGCGCCCTTCAAACTGGAATACAGTAATATTCGCATATTACTGTTTGGCGCCAAAAATTTGTGTTTAGTGCCAGATCTTGGTCAGCCTCTGGCCTATCAGTTATCTTTCACAACATAAAAATACATCCAGTTAGAAACATGGCGGTAATTTCTAACAACTTCAACACGTCGACTTGGAACACTTGGAATCCTTTAACTAGATTAATAACTTAAATATCGAAATAAAGTTAAATTTTCTTGATTAAAAACATATGCAATCTGTTTTCTAACTTGTCAGGGTTAGATCTGTATTTTTGTCTGTCGCGATATTTGTCCCAAGTTTAATAAAATTAAAACTGGATGCTTTTTATTCACATTTACCATAAAGCAGATGAATGAGGATGATAGTGCGAAGAAAACAAAATCTCATTAATCTAAGTTGCGACTGGCCCAGGCTAAAATAGTGCCTCCATTATCTGTGGGGATATCGTTGGTCAACGTCCAGCCAATTGAGTCGTCCACAGATAATGCAATCGGCGGGAAACGAATCAAAGAACACGGGTGTTCATAAAACACGTAAGACTATTTTTTTTTTGGTTTAAATATATATTTTTCTCGAAACTCTATATTACACATCTAATATTATGACAATTGATGAACAATTCATGTAATAACAGAAAAATGAAATGGAAAAAGAAAATAAGATAATTAATGATAGGCGAGCAAGTTTGTATAGCCCGTGCGCTGCTTTACAATCATCATAAAACTATAAAATCAGCTCCAAATGGGGTAAACCGAAATTTGTGCCATGCGATGTCGGACGTACTCACACCCCGGAGTAACAACGCTCTGGAATGGCCGTCGCCGGAAAAATAATGGACGAACGGAAAACAAAGAGTACATAAAGTAAGCGGCCAGAGTGTTGCAAATTTTACACGAACACTTATCGGATTGCTACGAGGCTCCGCACGTTCGGCTATGTACGGATTGCCGCCATTAAAGTTATCTACCATAGACATTTTTTTTCCTACAGACACAGGCTATGGTCACACGAGAAGCGAATAGTTTTGTACAAAGCTTGCGGTTTAAACGACAATCGACATAGGCGAAGTGCCACATGTTGGCAAAAAAAAAACTACACAGTTATGACAGGAGAGGTCAAACATTTTATGTCCAGATACACCGCTAGTTTTAATTAAGAGCAATAGATGTACCTTACAATTTTATGTTTTACACTATAGAAATGACCATAAATTTCCTTGGGCTAGGCAGACAATATAAACTGTAGTTAAGTCCAAAAACATTTAAAGATCTTGGCCTGAATTATAAAAATTGGTGAACACAATTATTTAAAAAAAATCACAATAAGCATACTGATAAAATAAATAATTTATTCTTTGTAATTATTAAATAGGTAACTGTAACATTAAATGGAATTTAAATTTATAATAAAAAAAAACAGGCCTCCCCGTAAGATCAAACCGATGAGTGCTATGTTGTACCCAGTCGAAACTGCCAGGTCTCGCTGCTCTCGGCAGATTTAGATCATATTTGTCACCTTCTCATTAATGAACTAATCGAGCTGCCAGAAAATTATAGCATTTCGTATACCAATCAGAATATTTATATAAAACTTATTATTTTCGATACATTTTCAACATGTTTCTTGTTACTATGAGAAATGTACTGCAAAAGTTTTGGACAATCTCCTGTCACACATGTGTATTAAAATATCCTTTTGTTTACAATAGAAGAATAAGAAACAAATAGAATCCCTTCACTTCCAGTGTCTATGTACAAACAAATTCAAGTGTTGCCAATAATCAGTTACATGGGATCACATTTGGGATTCCATTTGGTTCTTCATTTATATTCAGCTAAAGGAACCACAACCGTACGCTCCCACCAGTGCCATAGAGTTAAGTGTAAGGACATTTGATGTATACCGTTTTATGTAATTTTTAATGTGAAATAAAACAAATTTGTAGAGAGCTTATTATAAATAGTTTTACTCGAAATTCAATAATGAAAATAATCATCCACGACTGTTATTAGACAATTATTAAGTAGTAACTTATATTTTTGTGGTTATATCAAGATTAATTGTTAAGGCAAAACGGAACGTCTTGCTAGTATATTGTACAGGCAACATTTTTCTATTTTTTTTTTTTTATAAATTGTATACATGCGCCATGACATACCAATACGATCAGACTTCACACATTTACACATATTCTACGCGCAACTCGCTAAAATCATCAATATTTCAAATTTTTATTTTTACCATCACTGAGGATACGTAAATTTGGACGTGCAGAGCCAAATATACGAGATTCGAAATATTTAGGACCCTCGCCCATCCTCAGCACGCAAAGTTACAGCGCCAATTTGAAGACTCAATGGACATCGCAACCCGCAAATCACCGCAAGCAAAAGTATAGTGATCAATACGTTAAGAGAACTGCCGGTTTGTGAGGAATACTGCGAAAAGCATGAGACGCTATTCCATGTTCCAACTCCTTTCTACCATATAAACTCCATTTTCTACGATCGTCAGAAAGCATTACAGATCAGCACTAGATTGAGGTCCTCATATGCAAGTACAATTAACATAGACGTTCACGAACATTTATTATTACTTGGTCTATTAGGCGGCTGGTGATCAGTGACCATAGAAACTCTCTAAACATTTTAAAATTTGATAAAAATTTATTAATTTCTTAAAGATTAATTATCTAATAAATTGAATTAAAGAAATCGATTGTAGAATCAAATTTAAAAACATACTATAACGCCGGCTCCGGGTCCGCGAGCCCAATAACAGACGAGCAGTCTCAGTCGGTCAAACAACTAGATTATCTATATTAATCATCAAATAATATATAAAAAAAAATGTAACGCAAATTATTGGGCGTTTGCTAAACCAGAGCAAGTACAGTGCTTACTCGTGGAGGAGTCGTTCACTGCTTACTTTCAACGGTCGATGTGATCCTTGGTTTTTAGGAACACCTATCAATCGTTAATGTACTGCAATAACATATATAACGTCCAAAAATTTATTACTACTACCAACTACTGGCATGAGAACTACTACCCACACTTTATGAGAACAATAGAATATTATAAACTCCCCTCTTAATGTTCTCACAGCCGGGACTCAGTAACTTGAACTTTTCTCACAAGAAAGTCAAAGCTCTGCAAAAGTGAGCAAAGGAACATTGTGCCAACATGAAACAACAACTGGATTCTTCAGCAGCACTTACAAACAAACCGGAGGTAGGTTACCAGGCAAACGGAACAGTTTCAATTCATTGGTAACATTTATTTCAAACGTTTTGTATAAACTTTATTTGCATAATTATCAACACGCCACAGTAAACTCATCGAGTCTCCAAATCTTTACTTTTAAAACTCTTGAGCATCGATATACTAATATAATCTCTAACTATGTAATGAAGAAAATAAAGTATATTGATAATCATCTCAATCGGTAATGTTTATAATATTGTTACCACTACCAAATTTTAAAAAAAAAATTACTTGTACTAGTTGCATATATGAACAGCATTGACAAGTGTGAAGTGGATGTATCGTATTGTATAGGTTGATGAGTGTAGAGTAGTCAATCACACGTGTCACTAAAGGTAAGCGTAGACGTTGGTACCATCAGCTACGCTTTATTTATTTTGTAATTAAGACTGTGTGTGTGTGTTTGTGGTGGTGGGTGCGCTGGTGGGCGCGTACGGCTCCGCCCCGCGTGCGCTCAGTTCGCGCCGAACGCGTCCGCCAGCTCGGCCTGGCTTTCGAACGGGTCCGAGTTCTCCGCGTGGTCCGGGTAGTACTCCCTGTATATCTTGTCCAGGAGCGCTTGTCTGGGGACAATCACAGATAAATTTATATAAACAAAACTCACTGGCATTTTGTCTAAATTTACCTAAGATGACTTGAAAACTTTTCGCTTGCGCTTAACTATTACAGCTGCGATTTCAGAAAAAGGAGATATTAAAATAAATAAAAGTACACATGTGTCGTTAATTTTTGTTCGAAAGATATTTGCACCGAATCCTGAAGTTTTATCTTACGTACAGTAATTAAAGTTTCCAAAACAACAAAATTTAATCCGAAACTCACTAACTATTGCGTTACTGATAATTTATACGCGATAGTGAGAGAGAAAAAACTATTATCTGAAGTAAATGATACTCACTTGGCAGCGAGACCGCCACCTGGTGGCAAGCCTGGTATGTCCTCCTTCACCAGCTGCTTCAGCACCGTGGAGAAGTGGCACGTGACCTCCACGTCGTCGTCGCACTCCGCTTTGCGCTCGATCAGTGCTGTCGAACATTGCAAAAGTTAGATTTGTGAATCTGACTGTCAGGGTAGAAATTTTTTTTTTTTTTTTTACTTTATTGTTAACCTTCCAAAATAAGGTATACAAAGGCGGGCTTAATGCCTGAGGGCATTCTCCACCAGCCAACCTTTGGTGAGGTGAGATGTTATGGTAGGTGGTAAGATGAGGAGAAAGACAAAAAAAAAAAACATTGAATAAATAAATACATCAAAAGATATAGCAAATAAACATACACACATATATCCATATATACATATAAATTCATACACACACATATATATTTACATATATATATATATATATACATACATTATATTAATTATCTTCCTCTTATTCTTTTCTTATTGGTTTGTTCACACATAAAACCGGAATCAACAACATTTTTCTATAATTATAAACAATATTAATTTTTTTTATAATTCTTATTGAAATTTTAAGATTATTTTATATAAAAAACTTTAATATCAATCGCCAAACACAAATTATAATCTTTGAAATTAGGCTTATTTATATGGCAACATGGGTAAATGGACTGCGGAGCGTAAAGGTTAGGTTAGTGTGTTTATTGTGCGGTTGTACTTTAGTATCAATTCACTGACACACAAAATGACTAAATAAATAACTTAATCATGGTACTTCGGACCAGAGGAGCAGCCATGGTTTTGTATAACAGCAATTCTTTGCTGTTCTACAAAACTCAAGGCATGGTACTCTACCCAATGTTGCATCTGTCCATTATATTAGCATAAAATATATAACATAGTTTCGTGTTGATCTGACAAAGACAATACAACAGTTAATTATATACTAAACAGGAACACCACTGTCCTCAGTTCAGATTGGTTCAAAAGAGTAAAGTCTTAACTTCACTTTTTTTATTTTTTGTGATAGTGACACTATTTACCGCTGAGTGCGCGAGAACTTTCCCTACTTCGATTATCTACAATTTATAATACCAAGGAGAAGACGTCCTGATTTAGGCCGTCGAAATCAATCAACGTGTGCATTTAAATATAATAGAAAAACCAAATTAATAACATGCATTTCTTTTGATTACGAATTATTTTTTTCTGGTTAAGTTTTCACCTGGAATTCTCAATAAGCATTTTTATTTATTGATTTTGAGGCGAAACGAAGTTTGCTGGGTCAGCTAGTACTAAATAGATAAAGCAGAAGTGGTTGCTAGATTTTTAATTATACAGGACCCGTGAACTGGAGGAGGATTGTTTGTGAAACGATTAAAGGCCAGGTATCGATTACAGGGCGGCAGGTTATTGTTTGCCGTGCTGCGGAGCAGTTCGACCGCGATACACTAACAATCGATGATTAATCTTTATTTATAGACGCGACATTGTAGTCCACGGCAGACGTGCATGGGGGAAATGCTAAAATATTCATTCAATTCAACCAACAAATTTTACGTCTACACAAGCTTAAGAAAATTGAAAAGCTCGTGCAGTTACTGACTTCCAATTTTTTAATAAACAAATTTCTTTTTTGTTTAGTTACTATTTAATTTTGTAACATATATTAAGTTTAATGATATGACATATTTTATATAATATGTAATTTGTGAGTGTAATTTTCTTTTGCAAAATCCACTACACACAAATACACTTCTTAATGAATAAGATCATCAAAAAATCTACGCGAAGAAATCATTTGATCATAACACAGTATTATAACATTACAATACAGACAATTTCAAAACATTACGAAACCACTGCTAAAGCTGTTAGTAGAGCAATCTTAAAAGATATAAAGACGTTAATGACAAATGACTGGATTTTTATAGCAATTATGTGATGGTATTGATTTGGTCATCCCCTTTGTCATACAAACAGACAATAGTTAAAGTTAATAGTCGCGGCAGAGCGTGTCCTTTTGGGAATCCCAACCATCATCATCATGCATTGTAATCTTATGATAGGATTATATTCTCACTCCATTTCCGTGCAAGCTATAGGTTTCTAATTATATACAATCTTAATGATTTTTATAATACCTATACAAGCCTTTACAGCCGGATATTATAATTGTTTTTTTTTTATAATATTAGATAACCGGACTAAACAACAGCGATTGTAGCGTACGAAGCCAGAGAAATGATGGCATACATCTCGCTACACTAAACGCGTTAGGGACTTGAGATACAAAGGACAAGGCGTATTTTTTTTTACACTGCTACAAACTAAAATAAATAAAAACTAAACATTTTAAACTTACTTACACTTCAAAGTGTCTGCAATTTAAAATAAGTGTAATATAAAAAAATTTACACGTCTTCCACTCCAGGATTATCTTACTCTTAACCTTATACTGCAGCTGACGTGAAATGCAAATCTCACCGGTTTCTTTAAATAAATAAATCAAAACGGATATAATGAACATTTTAGCTAATTAACTTCATTAGCTACAAAGTTCTTTGTATAATAGCAGTATGTGCATTACTGCTTAGCGACAGAAATAGGCGCCGCCGTGGTGCCTACATAAACATCGAGTAAGACTGCTTGCACGAACATGATACTAGTTATTACTTTGAGAAACGAGCCAAAATCGCATAATTGTTACTTTTTTATACAACTCTCTTCTAAGTCGTGTTTCCTCATGACTGAGGGTCGTGGTCATCATATGTGATCAAACACACGACGGCTTTCTTAGCAGTTATAATGGAGTGGTATTGCCTTCTCCATTTCACATACTAGTGCGAGCACGGATGGTCATGACATAGATATGCAGGTTTCCTCACGATGTTCTCCTTCACCGTTACAAGCGCTTAATATTAGTTGGTGTTATATTAACTGTACATAAATTGAAAAATTCATTGGTGCAGGCCGGATTCGAACCCGATACCTTCAGATTGGAAGTCAGCGTTCAAACCACTAGGCTATCACGGCTTCTATACAACTAAGCGACTAATAATAAATACTAAGTTGCGATGATATTCACTATACCACATTGTGGTCGACGGCTTGAGACAAAAACCTTTAATCCTAGTAATTATGAGTAACAGCGCCCTTCGAACTGTAACACAGTAATGTTTAAATACTAGTTGACGGCTTAAATATACGTTGCGGTGGTGGTGGTCTCCGGTAATAGAATACTACCACCGGTCAACCTAAATAACTTAGATTACCTTAAATGTATAAAGAAAACTGATTGGTTAGTAAATAATAATTGTTATTTTACTATATTAGTAATGTAGTTAATTGCATCGCTACTGAAAATTTTAAGTCGGACACAAAATATAATTATTCTCCGATACTCCAACACTACATAGTTTGAGTGAAATGATTTGTTGAATTGTTATATTTAGAGTTGTATACACTTTCACATAAAATGCGGTGACACTGTCGCGCACGCAAGTCACGATATAAAGCAGCAGGTCGATAATAAACAGAGGTTAGCATAGGTCGCCCTTAAACTTGACCCTGAGGTCTAGGAACTGAAAGTTCATCTTGTGATATCTACTGATGATGATCCATAACATTGTACAGCTTCTACAAATCACATTTTAGTTATAAGATGACGATGACGTCAAATTGCACGTGCATCGCGTTCGTAAACAATTTACTATGCGCATACGAAATATTTTGCTTTATCCGTTTCTTTCCATCAAGAATTTATATTCGCGTTATACTTCGCGTCGATGTGTTTAGAGAGAAGCAAAATGGAATTTCGCGATGGAACCCACTCAGTGGCACTTCTAATTGGATTCCTCCGGCTGGGTGAAGGGCGGGTACAAATCACATTGACCTGCTTTAAAATATACACTCCATTTAGTTGACGATTCGCACCATCACGAGGCCCTACGCGGGATGGGCAAAGGCCTTGCTCAAATTCTGTGATATTTCAATTAAATGTTATGAAGGAAAAAAGCAGCGCTTTTCGTATTCTTTCTTCTTTTTTTATACTACTATGCGACGAGACGAGCAAGACGTTCACCTGATGGTAAGTGATACGCTTGCTCATAACAACGTGGCGCTAGTTAAGATGGTACACACTGCACCACATTGCACTCGTCGCCTTGAGACATAAGGTACCCCAGTAATTATCATACTATATATTATACTATTCCTATCATTACTGTGTACCGACCGAGACCATTACTAGTAACTAATAACAAATTGATATTATCATTTAAACTTAACAGGACGCAATGTGAAAACGTGAGTAAGCTAAGCTAAGTTGTTATAATTAGATGTTCATTGGCACTGTTTGTCCGAATAAAGTAAAAAAAAAAGTCGGGAAATAATATCTTTAGCCGCACTTATAAAAATGACCATATTGAGCTAAAGAACAATACATTTTATTTATAAACAAGACCGCACAATTATGCCGCTTTATGAAGCAAATTTTTTTAAAATTCAACTTCTAATACATTTTTTAGAGAAACATGTATCTGTCTTCTGATACGTGATAGCCTTGTGGTTTGAACGCCGGCCTTCCAATGCGAAGGTACCGGGTTCGAATCCGGCCTGCACCAATGAATTTTTCAATTTATGTGCAGTTAGTATAACACCAGCTAACATCACGTGCTTTGACGGTGAAGGAAAACATCGTGAGGAAACCTGCATATCTATGTCATGACCATCAGTGGTCAGACTAGTATGTGAAATGGAGAAGGCAATGGCAACACCACTCCATTATAACTGCCGAGAGAGTCGTCGTGTGTTTCACGACACATGATGACCACGACCCTCAGTCATGAGGAAATACGACTTGGAAGAAGAAGTATCTGTCTAATTTCTTCATGTTCACTATTTATAAAAAAGTACACAGTGTACTAATTTATCGAAAAGTTCATATTTCAAGAGAATACCCGCCGTAATGAAAAAGTAAACGACGATCCGATGAAATTTCGCGTTTTGCGAAACGGAACCGAAATACAACCGTCGATTATGTTTTGAAATATAAACAAACACACAACTAGACTTCGTTATACAATGACTAACTACAATTAAGAAGCGCATAGAACGAATACGATCGATAAGAGTGTAGTTAAAGATTAGTTCAGATACGGCTTCGTTGTATATAAATGCGACATTCGTACATCGCGACACAATCGCACGTAACGCCGTTAAGTTAACACGCTCATTGCTTTAACCCACCGCATTACAACAAACTAAACTAACCGAAATTAAACTTTCAAAGCAATTAAGGGACTAAAGCAATGAAACATGTTGTGGCTTTCAAAACATTGTTTAATAAAGATAATATATACTCGGATAACAATATTAAAGTAAATATATCGTTAGTCGGAATAGAACTTAATAGGCATCCCGTGAACAATCACAAATGGGTTAAGTTTAAACTGTAACATTCTTATATACGCTTTAAATACAAAAATCGCTCAAAAAAATCTCGTAGCTATTTCGTTTTTATCTACAATAGGCTAACGGCCATTTTACATGGTGTTACAATGTGGCCTAGGATGAAAATACAACTTTCATATGTTGATAGGTCCAGAAAGCACCGCAGCTCCTATTTCTGCCACCAAACAGTAATGTGGTTCAATTTGAAGGGCGCTGTAAGCTAGTGAAATTACTGGGGTAAATAGACTTAAAAAAAATTTTTATACTATTTTGCGACGGGACGAGCAAGACGGTTCACCTGATGGTAAGTGATACGCTTGCCCATGACAACGTGCTGCTAGTTAAGATGGTACACACTGCACCACATTGCGCTCGTCGCCTTGAGACATAAGGTGTTAAGTCTCGTTACCCCAGTAATTACACTAGCTACAGCGCCCTTCAAACCGGAACACAGTAATGTTTGCACACTGCTATTTGTCGGTTGAAATAAGAGCTGCGGTGGTACCCACCCAGACGGTCTCCGGCAACAGAGACCTACCACCTGGTAAAAAATGTATCTGAAGACGACGAAAGCAATGTGGTGCAGTGTATATCATCTTAACTAGCGTTGAGTTGTTATGAGCGTGCGTATCACTTACCATCAGGTGAACGTCTTGCTCGTCCGTCCCTTCGTCGTATTAAAAAAAAAGACGTCAATACTGTTATGGAGGCAGATTGAGGCAGCTAATCAAAGTACGAAAAACCTTACCACCAAAATTCCATGTCTCTCGAATCGAATCTGATACCTCCGCGTTACTATGCAAGCACTTAACCTTAACGTCTCGGTAAGTAGTAATGTGCAAACATTACTGTGTTCCGGTTTGTAGGGCGCTGTAGCTAGTGTAATTACTGGGGTAACGAGACTTAACACCTTATGTCTCAAGCGACGAGCGCAATGTGGTGCAGTGTGTACCATCTTAACTAGCAGCACGTTGTCATGGGCAAGCGTATCACTTACCATCAGGTGAACGTCTTGCTTGTCTCGTCGCATAGTAGTATAAAAAAAAAATTTAAAAGTAAATAAACTATTTTTTTAAGCGATTTTCTAATAACAGAACAGATTAATAATTTAAAAATGTAAAAAAACATTTAAATTTGTCTTTATTAAATTTAAACTACTTTACTAGCTTAAATTTTTAAATTAAAAAATATAATTAAGTAACTTATATGTAACTTGAAGTGACATTTCAATGTCTTTAAATTTAATAAGTAAATAATTGGTATAAGTTAAGTTTTTTCAAGTATATTGTAAAACTTAAATCAATATGGCCATATACCGATATGTTTTTCTTTAATAAATATTCGTTTATATTCATTATCGTGTGTTTATAGCAATCACAAGGAATTGAGAGTTACGAGTCTGTAGTTCATTACCAGTAACCAAAATTACTGGTAATGGAAAAGCGAATTAATGTAGGATTTTAATATTCAGATTAAGTTAGCAATAAGCAACTAGTAATATCGACAAATGTGTAAAGAAAACTTTTCATCTCTAAATCGTATACTTCATTCCTATATACTTCTATTTTTTTACTTATTAAGTAAAGTTAGAAAGAAATCTAGTCGTTAAGCTTCAATATTTCTAGTCTATCACAATAATTATATCTGGAAGCGTTGAGACTGTGCCGAGGGAAGAATTGTTTAAAAGTGTGTGACCTCTGGTGTGTGTTTAAGAGGTCTCATGTCACTTTGGATAAGATTCCTTTAATAATCCTATCAACGCTAAGATTAAAATATTAAAAAGGAATTTCAACTGTTGCTTCGGATTTTTTAATGTTTAAATAAAGAAAAAATTATATGTCTGTGTGTCAATTAAGAGTAATAAGAACGTAGAAACATATACAAAAAATATATGTAATTTAACTTAAACAGCAGCACTGCACTACAGTGACACTCGGTAAAGAATTATTACATATTAAACTAATTTTAAAGTTAAGGCGACGATGGCTTGAACTTTCCTACTGTGGCATGGTAAGCGCCGTAAGACATGCAATTTACCTATAGATAGTAAAGTGCATGACTTTATGACATTTATATATGGACCTTCACCAGAATTTTATATGGCTTGTCATCGTAACTTCAGATCTTTACTCGTAAAAATTTTGTTAAAATATTACAATTTTTTATATAAAAAAAAATCTGTCATCATGTGTAGCATTTATAAAATAAAGCTGCTATTCATATTTGTAACTCTGTCTTCATACATTAAAATAGTTCTAGTGTTTTAATAGCAAAGTAAATATTTACTCCCGGACACATCTATCGGCCCACCACCCAGTGTTTAAAGTTTCGACGGTATCTAATTAAAAATAAACGTTAGGTGGAGCAATAAGTTTTAATGCAGTTTTGAAGCAGATTTATTGGTCAACCCCTATATAGGTTTTTTTTTGTAATTTCGAATTGATTTGGCCGCCAGAAGTTTTACATCTTGGGCGACAATTTCAGGCAGAGTATCCATATTTTTTGGTCAAAACTGGCTCTAAGTTTAGATTTGCCTTTTTATGGAACCAATAATCGCACACATCAAAAAAAAAATCCAACTTGTGCGAATTAAAAAAGTTTTCTCCATTCCTGGGTCGTTGAAAACAATGAACAGACTCGAATTTTCGTTTTATTTTTCATAAACCTGAATTCAAAATTAAAAAACAAAACATACATAAAGGTTGACCAATAAATCTGCTTCCAAACTGCATTAAAACTTATTGCTCCGCCTAACATTTATTTTTAGCTAGACACCGTTAAAACTTTTAAACACTAGGTGGGCCGGTAGATGTGTCCGGGAGTGTATATCGGGGAGACTTAAGTCTGTACTTCAGACCCTGGCCCATAACTTATTGGCTCTTCAAGTCCATTTCTTCAGTATCATCATTCACAGTATATTAACATTCATATCTAATTATAATATATGCAGTCCGCTGAACATTTAAATCAAGTGTGTATAAAAGAAAACGGTGTGTGTTAACTGTACTTGGATTCGAAAAAGAAAGCTGGGTACGGTGCCATTAACACAGAACAATCCGACAATGGGAAATCAAGAAACCCACACATTTAACTTAAGCAACCATTTAGGTGGTTGTTAGAAAGTGTGGATTTATATACAAGAATAACAATAAACATTATTATAATAATGTTTTATATTATCAGAGGATAAAACGATGAAGATCACAGACGACGGACTTCATGAAACCTTGGGATGTGGTTCAACCTTATTTGACACATATTTGGAACAGCTTTTACAAATATATATATCCCTTAACTGATATCACTTTAACAAGACTTTTGGCACTTATACTTAGTCACTGGATTGCTTTTGGCACTTATTCGAGAGTACTTTCATATAAAAAAAAAACTTTAAATTTAAAAACGAAAAACTAACCACAACAAACACTTCCTTAATACAGATCTGATCAACTAAATAGCATATCATCAGGATATTGTTTATCGAGATAATTTTTAGAATTAGGCACTTCTAAGTCTTTAAAGGGTATATTTAAATTCATTACATTATTCTTCTTCTAAGTCGTATTTCCTCATGACTGAGGGTCGTGGTCATCATGTTTTTATTGAAACACACGACGACTCTCTTGGCAGTTATAATGGAGTGGTGTTGCCATTGCCTTCTCCATTTCACATACTAGTGCGAGCACTGATGGTCATGGCATAGATATGCAGGTTTCCTCACGATGTTTTCCTTCACCGTCAGAGCACGTGATATTAGTTGGTGTTTTTATGCTAACTGCACATAAATTGAAAAATTCATTGGTGCAGGCCGGATTCGAACCCGGTACCTTCGCATTGGAAGGCCGGCGTTCAAACCACTAGGCTATCACGACTCCATTACATTATATTTATTTTTGTTTATATGATCTTATTGACATCAATTTCACATAACGTCATGGACCAATGAAGTGTGCTCTCGCTCATAATATGAGCTCAAACAATGTTTCCTCTCTTACGCATTACTTTCACAGTGCGGTTTGGCCAAATATCCACTAAAATGTACTTCTTGGAACATACCGGTTTCCTCGCGATGTTTAGCCATCACCAGAAGCTCAAGTTTAGAAGGAATCGAATCCGCACTTCATTGAATCATATAGCGTGTAGTTCCATCGAACTTATTACCGCTTCTATAATAAGCTAACACTTAACCCTGATTTCGTATGCCTAAATATTTTGTGATAATAAAGCTGAATATAATTAACCATGCTCCTTCAGAATACTCTTAGTTTATTTGGCAAAGCGACGAGGTGAGCAAGATGCTCATAACATTGTGGCGCTAGATAAGATGTTTATATGACACCACATTATGCTCGTCGCTCGTAGAATTATGATATCTCGATAGACCATAATTTGTTTTGACTACAGCGTAATCGAAGTAGGAACAATATATATGCCAGAGTTCTGATAAACTACAAAAAAGATCTTATGATGATATCTAACCAAACAGTCCTGCCACTATCTAAAACTTTTCCATATACTATATACTGATCGCCGAAGCAGATAGATGTTGTTAAAGCGGCAAATGTAATCTGAATGTATTTTAAATTCTGAATAAATGTCAAATGAAAAAGTGTACTTTGGACTCTCACCACAAAGCTCATACAAAAGTATCAGTTGAAAATAACGTGACACATCTGCAACTCAAGTATATGCAGAACCGCTGAATGTATAAATTTGAATGTCTGAGAGAAATCTCAAAGACATGTATATGTAACCTTCACTCTTTGCACCTTGTTGTTTGTGTTGAAAGAAAAAAATATGGTAAAATAATCTCAAAGTCACATGAAAAGATCTGCGGAGGAAAGGCCATAAACTATAGTATAGAAGCTTAGTACCATAATAAATGTCCACTGAATTTTAGATATCAACTTCATCTGTACCATCTTTGAATATGAAAAAATGTTAACTTACTTTTTAGAAAAATATGATTGTTTTAGAGCTCAGTACTGTGTAATGAGCACTTAGCCGATATCATAATTAAATTCATTATCATTAATGATAGACATCCACAGATGGACTAAGGCCAAAATTAGCCATTTTTAGCACCAATTATTCAGATTGTTTTCAAACACTACTTACTAATAAAATCTATGTAATTTTCTTTCACTTATGACTTAGAGTAATAAAATAACTAGTTAGAAAGACAGAGAAAAAATTGCTTAATTAATATGAAACATTTTGCTAGAGGGTCATAAATATTAAATTCTAATAAATAGATTCCATAGTTATAAATAGAAATTGACGATAATTTTTTTGTATACTAGTAAATATCAACCTAACAACAATAGTGCATAAATTTTAAGGCAAATATGTAAACTTTTACTAATAAGTAGTCATAACAAATTATTATATATTTATAAAATTATTTTTAAAATTTTAAGTGTACTTGAAAAAAATTCCTATGTATTTTATACTGGCATTAAAATCGGAAATTAATCTGCTTACTATAAATGTAACAACGTAGTAATGAGCTACATTTCACTAATATTTATTCAATTCATTTATCATCACTTGTGTGTGTACACAAGTGTATCAACTCGGTGAAGCCATTTAAAAGATGATCTATAAACGGGAAAACGGTATTCGAATGTATCTATTCTAAAATATTGCTAAGCATTTAAAATACATTGACAAAAATATCACACGTTTGTACTGATATAAGTATGTATAATCTCTGTATGGTAAGGAAGTAGAAACAGACATTTAAATTCGAAATATTTAAATTCAATATGCGGCTAACATCAGAAAAAGGTAAATATAAAGTAGTCGTATGAGATATATTGATATTGAGAAATTGATATATCTTTTAAATTAGTTGTATACTATTTAAGTAGTGGTTAGCATAATACAGCTAACATGTGACTTATCCCCTCGCATCATTAGATGCCATTCTATTACTATCTACAGTTCCCTCGTCCTGTCTCTCTGTGTATCTATGCTTATGTGAACAGGCATGCAGTAGTGAGTAATAGCAACCTGCGAGCCTCTGCCGCAACGTCTCGTCTAGTTCGCGATCAGCGCGCTGTGCGTCGGCGCTCGGCTTGGGTGCAGCGGGGAACACCACCAGAACAATACTCATATTGTCTTTGCTGCCCTGTAAATTTATAAACTGCATTAGTTTTTAATATTCAACATAAATATATCTTCCCAACCTCCACATAAACCATTTGTTATAGAACTCTACAATCTAGTCACTTTTTTAAAGATTGTTAAATCGATAATAATTCCTGTTGAGAATATATAAATACAATCTAACTTATTAGGTTGTTTTGTCACCAAATATGCTCATATTTAATAAAAGTTGAAAAACTCATATACATCAGCAGTACAAAGGAGTTCATACTCCTTGTAGTTTCATTTATACAAAAGTGGATGAAGCGATTAATTTAGGAAGAATTTTAAAACAGAAAATAAAGAAATGCAAATATGCATTAATCCATACAAAGGACACATACTAAGCTACATACATGAAACATTATGTTTACAGTGAAGTACCTATAGTAAAGTATAGTAGTATATACTTTAAAAGTATAAAAACATGTACATAAAAAATATTGAAATGGAAATTGTTTAGTAAAAGATAAATAATGATTCATTTATAGTCAGATAATGTTTATGCCATTTACAAAATTTGCATCATATAAGAAATCTGTATAGTTTTCAGGTTGACGGAGTATCACATCTCAATATTAGAAACATTACTTAAATTACTCGATAAGAAATCAAATTAGATGTTTAAGACAAACAGTGAAAAAAGGATTAAACAAAAGATTGTAAAGTGTTAAAATATGGATGTTATGTTTTGGAGTAGTGATGTTTACTAATATTGTAATTATATATGACAATCTCCAAAGGGGAAACCAAATCAGAAAAGATTAAAAAAAATTATTTCAAATAAAAGTGATGAAATCAGGGTTACCGATAAATAGTGTAAGAGAAATTAGTTTTCCAGGTAGAGAAATAATTTAGGCCGTTTGCTAAATAAATCACGAAACCCACCAGAAATATATCTAGAAATATGCCAAATCATTGAGGAGATAATATTATTCATTACTATTTATCAAACTTAATATTAGTTGCATAACAATGAATGTTGAAACCTTGTTAAATATTTCTGGGACATTAATTGATTCTAATAGTAACACTTCAAAAAGTAAATAAACATAAGTAATAACAAAATAAAACTCATAAATGAATATAGACAGCTACAGGTAGCCCTAGTTGTAGCAAAAATAGATAATTATAAATAGCACATGAGTAGTGCTAGGTCATTACAATAATCCATATCTAACTTTTTTCTTGCTGAATGCTTTTAGAAGTCTGTGTTCTTAAATTAACTAAACATATTTCAATGATAATAAAATTTGGATATAACAAGACAAGGGAATTTTTCCTGATAGTAAAGTCTAATGAAATGCTTACTTCATTATGGTTACACTTCATTTGCTAACAGCAATAGGTACTGGTGTAGAATCCACCCAAATAGTCTTTGCCTACACATAACTATATTCCTTTGTTAGACCTCAAGTTTTGAAAATATTTGGCTCAAATAAGTAATAATAGAGAAACACATTATGCTCATACCTTATAAAGACAGGTGTCGATGACTTGGTTTGTTATAGCCACAAGATCATCAGTTAGCTGGAGCAGAGAGTGCACATACGCGCAGAGAGCCTCATTGCTCATCACGTCCCAGACACCATCGCAAGCCAGCACCAGGAATTCATCCTCCGCTTCCGAGCGCTCGTGCACCGATACCTCCGGTTCCGGAGATACGAGCTGCTCACATGGACCCCGGTTTAGCACCTTCTTGTACTCGTAGTCTCCAAGAGCTCGCGACACTGCCAAGCTTCCATTTACGCGTTGAATCATAACCGAACCTCCCGCCTGTACGATGCGTGACTTCTCCGCCGGCAGCTCCGGCTTGTGATCACAAGTTGCGAATATCGGAGCACCGTTTCTAGCGAGCACTGCGCGAGAGTCCCCACAGTTTGCTATATATATCTGTTTGGGTGAGACGAAAGCGCAAACCGCGGTGGAGCCCGACTTCTCCACACCGTTGGAAAGCTCAGGTAGTTCCCTCATCTTTTTATCCAGATCCAAGAAGCCGGCTCGTATCGCCTCCGCTATCTCCTCCCGCCGGAACTCGTCTGTTTGCAGGATACATTCCAGTAGATTGTCAGCACAATGTGCAGATACCCGCGCACCAGCGTGCCCGTCGAATACGGCGAAGTAAGACCAATCAGACAGTGTTCCATTTAAAGTAAGCTGCGCGTGATGGGCATCTTCCATCTCCACGCGCCAACCCTGCATCGATGCCACGCTATAGCGGAGACCGTTACCTTCCCCGCTCTCGTTGAATTTCTTAGTTTCAGGTTTGTTTAAAAAGGCTCCCATTCTGAGTCCGTTTGTGTTATTCTGTTAATCGCACATAATTCCCACACCATCAGGCACTCGAGCGAACGTCGCGTAAGGCAAAGAAAAGCATCACTAGAAGAAAGATATGATCTCGTATCACAAGGGAGTTATTTCACCAAACAGTTTTGCTATTGACGATAAAAAGACGCGGAGTCTTAATTGTTTTATCTGCTTCTACGTAATTACTCCTAAACGATGGTGTTGCGTAGATCTCGATGACAAATCGTGCTCTCTACAGAATCGTAAAACGAAAAAGCAACTCAAAAGAATGAATGGCGGACATAAATAGTACTTGTCTATGAAAATTTTTTTTAAAAAAAACGAGAAGTTTAAAATAAAAAATATATCTAAATTAATAACAATGTTTGCACTTACATACAATACAATGGAATGAATTAATATATCTTATATTTTCAATACAAAGAACACGATGAATAAACAAGCTTTTGGTTTTTTTGGAAAAAATAATAATCCAGATTAAAATAAAATTTAGTACTATGAAAATATAAAAGAAAAATAACATGCATATATGAATTAAGAAAAAAATTAATATATTTTGTTGATGAAATTTATTTTAAACTGTTTTAAGTTACATAAACGAGTATACCAGTAAAAAAAAATTGGAATTATAAAGTTAGAAGTCGTTTCCATGATTTCATTTTGTTATTAATATCTTGCATAAAAAGAGATTCATGGATACTGAAGATTTATGATATTGTATCCTATATTTTTATTTATTCAATTGAGCTGCTGGGAACTGTTATCGTTGTCTGTGAAAAACAATAAAAAAATAATATGAACTGTCAATTGTCATATCTTAAACGGGAGGTTATGTTTTGAACGTTAGAAGTAAAAAACAAATATTAAATCTTATATTTATTAAATAGTGAAATACTTAGAAATATAGTTTTACTTTATAATACAATTTTTATTACTTTCAAAAATTACTTCTGCAAGTTGACCTTATGTTATTACTTATTATTAATTTATTTCGTGCTAAAAAATGTATATAAATATATTGTTTAAAAGGTTTGTAAATCGTTAGTAAATGGAGGTTTTTTTCGAAAATGAAACAAAAATAACGAATATTTTTTGTTATTATACCTAATTGCTTAATAAGCTTTAACTGTTAATGTTTTAAGGTTACCTTTAAGAGCAATAAGAAATGAAAGTTTAACGCAAATAATACGCAATTCGCCAAACCAACATTGGTTACGACGTGTTTCATTGTCTGCAGTACACAACAAAAAAAGGAAGACTACAGAAGAAAAAGTAAGACTATTTGTCGAATTTGATAACTTTTGTGTTGTATCTGATATTAGCAAAGAAAAATCATAAAAGTTTCTAATATATTTAAACATGCCTCTAATTAAATTTTATTTTTATTTAATACTCATTGATACCAGCAAGTTTTGTAATGCCCATATACATTTGATAAACTTTTTTGGCGCTGTAGGAAATCCAGTTTTTCTCACATATTCAAATAGTTGCTAGTAAAACTAATAATGAAAGAATAAATTTGCTTATAATTTAATAAAATATTTTTCTGCAGATATTAAATTCTTTTTTTAAATACTACTCTAAATATTTAGCTATTTTTTAATATATAGTTGTATATTAATATTATAATAATGTGGTAAAAACATAGGGTTGGAAAAGGCTAGTTCCTCTTATTTCGCTATTCTCCCTTTTCCTACCATCCATCCCTCTTATTTCTACTGTAATGTTAAATGTTTTATTTCTATGCTTGCACACACTTGCCTAATGTACTACAGCTCAGATAATTATGATTACTTGAACACATCAATGTTGTTAGAGCAGAAAATGGACAATGTGAGACAAATTGTAGCTAATCAATTGAAGACAATTCTTGTATCATGTTTCCTCATATCTTGTTACTCAGTTATAGTTGATGTATTTTCATAGGCTGTGGAGAACCATGGCAGACGTGTGATTAGGTATTCACCTAAAGCAGGCACAGAAGTGGTGGGAATATGGAGGAATATGACAGTCCAGGATATAGCTGATGTTATGAAGAAAGATGTTGGTATGGATTTGTTATATTTTGTAACACACATTGTTCTACGCAATTTTTTTTAATTTAAAACGTTTATTGGTTCAAACAATTGTAACATTCATGGTAATTAACGGCTGCTTTAATATTGTCTCACTTCTTCAAGTGTGAAGAAAAATCACGACTAGAACCATATAAACAGTTGCTGTACACTGGTAATCTACTGCCTTACACTTTATAGCCAGAAGGTTTTGGCCATCCAATGTGTCTTTTATCTCACAGTCTCACTTGTGTACTGCTTACTTGTACTGCAAATCAGTTATGAATAATTACAACTAAGGTTCTTTGCTGAACATTTTATGAGCTAATAAGACATGTTATCATATTTACATACATATTGTATTTATTAAAAAAACTGTAGTAACTTTAAGTAAAACTAATAAACACACATGGTTTTGTGCTTGTCCCTTTGGTAGCCATGATGTTGGGTCTCATCACCCTATTTACAACACCTTTCAAACTGAACAGCAAAGTCTACATTTTCCTGTTAAACATTAGAAATAGATGCTGCCATGGACGAACCTGTTAATCATTCTAAACAATCACTTAATACCAGCTATAAGATAAAATATAAGCTGCAATTGTGATGATTATTAATTTTGTTATAAATAATTTATGTATTGTAACATATTGTGTATATTATAAAAATAATTGTCTTTCAGACCAAGTTTTCCAGGCGCTAGAGTTTGCTGATAAGAGTTCGAATACAGTTTACACAGAGAAATCTGTGATACACAACCCACAGATTGTAAGGGAGGTAGTCAGGATATTGGGATGCCGATACAAAACTGTACCAAGACCTGATAGTATCACTGAAGAAGAAGAGGTGAATAAATATCAATTTAATTTTTAAATTTTTCTTTAGTTAATAAAAAACTTTTCGACTTACTTCTTTTCAGAACTTCAAACACTCAACAATTAAATTGATTTAACCAATTCAGAATATAATGGACTACATTATTTATTATCTATTTTAATTTTTTACGTGTTGTTATCGTTAATGTAGTCTTCTTTATATAAATAATTAATAATTAAATAATATATTTTAGTGTGTGTAGTATTTTAATGTCTAGTGTGGTCTGCTCTTGGATATAGTTTAGACAGGTACCACGACAGCGCCTTTCCCTGCTTGTCTTTATGACAAATAAAAAAGAATGTAAAGGAACTATGTTACGTTGTAGATTAATTTTAAAGTTAACGTTTACAAGTTACTAGTTGGAACTGTTAATATGTTTTCATGATTGAAGCTGATTTAATTTTGCTAATGCACGTGTGTATGTGGTGCGTACAGAATAAGGATGCGACGCCGGCGCCACCTGCTCCGGCCTCGGCGCTGCGGCCCCGCCCGCCGGTGGTCTGCGTCATGGGCCACGTAGACCACGGCAAGACAACACTTCTTGACGCGCTGCGGAACACCGCCGTAGTAGACCAGGAGTTCGGCGGCATCACGCAGCATATTGGCGCTTTCGAAGGTACTCACACTGTTGTGAAGTATTTGTATTTTACATTTAAATCACCGATGTTAATTTTCGTTACCTCGGCATTTTCTCTAGTTACAACTTAATTGAAACCGAAATAAAATATCACATTACTGTTTAGCGACAGAAATAGGCGTTGTAGTATGTATTACTAAATAGATAATATATTGTAATAATAAACGATCGTAAAACGATTTAAGTCTACGGCGTGTGTGACGTTTAATCTCAATAAAAAATCATCCATCTATATTTACCACTTAAGTGACCTCGGATCTCAATTTTTATTTTTCGACTTTCGTTAATTTTAGTGAAATTAAAGACCGGGGAAACTGTAACGTTTCTTGACACACCGGGGCATGCCGCGTTTACCGCGATGCGAGCGCGCGGCGCCTGCGCCACGGACGTGGTGGTGCTAGTGGTGGCTGCGGACGACGGCGTCATGGAGCAAACCGTCGAGTCCATACGGATGGCCAGGGAAGCGAACGGTAAGTGAACCTATACATTGCTGGATAGTTGTTAGCAACAATTTTTTTTTCCTATTAAACAACAAGTTAAATACAACGCTCCTCTGATGATAAGTGATACAATGCCATTCTATGTTATTTTTAACTGCCAAATTACGGGAATTGATTCAACGAACTTGCACTGTGTTACTGAACTGTAATGTGATTTTAAAAATATTTGGTTGCAGTTCCAATTTTGGTGGCCATCAACAAAATCGACAAGCCAGGTGTGAACATTGTAGGTATGCCACTTTGTTTGTACCTTAATTAACATTAATCAATTTGAGGCGTAAAGATTCGAACCTAGGACCAGGACCTCTGATTCCATGTACTTTAAACAATCGTGCTAATTGCGCTGAAACTTTATATGTATACGAGTATTTGCTGTGATAACTTAATTCGTAAAGTGGTCGTTCAGGGTGACCGACTTCCACTGGGCTTGAGCTTTAGGTGAAGAAAAATGTCGTGAGAAAACCAACATAATCCAAGACATGTCACATCAACTAACCAGCACTTAACCAGCGTGGTGGACAAATAACTTAAGCCCTCTCCTTGCGGGAGAAGGCCCGAACTCCCAGCAGTGGCAACATTGAGATTGCTCTTTATTATTTTATTGCTTTATATTTAACATTAACCATTCTTACTTCACTCATTCTTGGATATCGGCCAACCATATTCGAGCGTCCGATTCGAATCGGTGAGCGGCGGTATCACAAATCTATGCGCTCATCGGCAGGAGCGCACATTGCGGGCGCTGGCGCAGCATGGGGTGGTCTGCGAAGCAGTGGGCGGTGAGGTGCAGGCCGTGCAGGTGTCCGCGCTGCGCCGGCTTCACCTCGACACACTGGTGGAGGCACTCACGCTGCAGGCGCACCTCATGGAGCTGAAGGCGGATCCATGCGGGTACGCGGAGGGCGTGGTCATCGAGGCGCAGGTGGACCCGCACCTCGGGTAAGTGACAAGTGTGATAATATTGACTGCTGGTAGATCTCACACGCCGCGCCCATTTCTACCGCCGAGCGTTTCTGAGTTCCGATTGTAACCGAATTCTGTTCTAGTGTGGTAAGACTTATCGTCTTACCATTTTATTATATAGCTAATGACCTTCTTGATGTTATTCACAATTTTTGTTCTTCTCTATTAAACTGTTCTATCTCACTCCCTCATGCTGCGATTGAACTAAATAGATTTTGTAATATGTATTCTTATCAATGTACATATCTAGTACAAAAATCTGAATGACTTTAAAAGAAATCTCTCAAAGCTCATCCAGTGCTGAAATTTTTTTAATACATTTAGGACCTGCTAACATTTTTTTTTTTAATTTTGTTTTAGAACAAATGCTACTACAGATAAAACAAAATAATTCCATCACATGAGTGCTACCTTAGAGTCACTGATTATAATATAGTAACAATCTCATTTTAGCAACTGCGTTGAATATTTTTTTATTTAATGCTATCACTACTTTACCATGAGCAAGTGTTTTACATCAGGTTTAATCCCGGTAGTTCTTTGTTCACTGCTTTGCTGTTCATTAGATCGAGGCGGCAAACTATATTAAACGAGAGTGTATTTCCAGGAAACAAGCGACGGTGCTCGTGCAGAGGGGCACCGTCCGCAAGGGTTGCATTCTTGTCGCCGGCACCGGGTGGGCCAAGGTGCGAATGCTGCAGTCGGCGGATGGTCGCGCCGTACAAGAAGCTCCGCCGTCGTGCCCCGTATCGGTGCTGGGCTGGCGTGAGATGCCTTCCGCTGGTGACGTCGTGCTGGAAGTCAGCTCGGAGGTCAGCTTCCTTATTCTTAATAACAAATATTTTTACGCATATCTTTTACATTGATATTACTCTTGTTTCGCTTTTAATGAATAAATTCATTGTAATGCAGAAATAGCTGCTGCGGATGCACCTGTCTAAGCACCCCCCGCCATTATCACTGTATATAGCTATAATCATTTAGTTGACTAGTTAGCTATAAAATTATCCTCCACAATATATCTTTCACAACAGAAACGTGCCGGTGAGGTGATGAAATGGCGCCATAGCCAGCGCATGAAGGAGAGGCAGGTAGATGACCAGGAGGTGATTGCAGCGAAGGAAGCAGAGCACCGCGCACGCTATCGCGAAGAGCTGGCGAAGAAGCGGGCACTAGGAAGGTTCCGACTGCGGCGCGAGGGTCCACGCCCGAAGCAGCTGCAGGAGGACACGCACCCGACCCTCAGTGTACTAGTCAAAGGTAAACCTGGTATTTGGTGACCAGTCATTTCTCCTCAAGTTGCTACCCGTAATGGCATTTAGGACATTGATCGTCGAAAATATTAACCTGTGATACTGCATATCGCTATCGCTAAATATAGTTGAATCGTGATCAGAGGCGAGGTTACAAATGATGTACAGTCTAGCAGCTTAGATTTTATTTGATAAAAAAAGAATTTTGCGACTGTTTATTAATAGTTTGTTTATGGTCAGGTGACGTAGACGGCTCGGTGGAGGCGATCTTGGACATCTTGGAGACGTACGACGAACATGAGCGTGTTCGCATGGAGCTCGTGCACTACGGTGTGGGGCAGGTTACGCCGAACGATCTGGAGGTGATTTTTTTGCTTCAATACAAAGCAACGAAAGCAGCTTAATAAAGAGAGCGGTGGCCTGCTTGTAAGAGTAAGGCTTGAATTAAGATATTTACACAACATTGAGATTATGGCATTGATACATTTTCTGTTTATTATATTTGAGCACATTTAATGTCAAATGGGATTTTCTATCTGTGCCTTAGGGATGAGCAGAGATTTTTACTAATAATGGCTGTTCCGGGTTACTATCGAGGTAGGTACCACTGCAGCATTTATTCCTGTCGCCAAACGCTACTGCATTCCAATTAGAAGGGCATTGTAACTAGTGAAATTACTAGGCGAGATAGGAAACGAGACGTGAGTGCTCGTCCCGTGGGCTAGTAAAATAAAAAAATATATATTTTCGGTTACTCCAGTAACATTACCATTTAAACCGTGTAAGGTGCATCTCCTCGCAGATAGCGGAAGCTTTCGGTGCGGTGGTGTACGCCTTTAACGTGGAATGCTCGCCCGAGCTGACCGTCCATGCGAAGAAGAAGGGGATCGAGGTGAAGAAACACAACGTCATCTACCGGTTGGTGGACGATATCAAGGACAAGATCAACGCCAAGATACCCAAACGACAAGCGGAGGAAGTCATCGGTTAGTCTGATGTTTACTTATATTTTCCGGCATAAAAAGGCGTAAGAATTGATATTTTTTTACTAACAGTTGAACCGATTTAGATTCAGCTTCTAACTCACAACGCATAACGTCACATCATAAATTTTGTCCAGGTAACTCTTGGCTTGACTTTATTTGGAAGCATTTGTTGGAGCGTTAATCGTCAAATATCACAGAAATATGTTTCTAACAGTATTATTGTTTGGATCGCTGAAGGTGAGGCGAATGTGCTGCAACAGTTCTTGGTGTCGGAGGGTCGGCGGCGGGTGCCGGTGGCGGGCTGCCGCTGCGTACGTGGCGCCCTCTCACGGGCCGCGCTCTACCGCGTGCTGCGCGCCGGAGACGTCGTTTATGAAGGTACATCACACACAACCACCTGGTTAGCTACCACGCAAATTATGTGACATACATTATTCTGTGCAACCACGCTTACTCTTCCACGGCCTCGTTGTCACTTAACACTATGAAAAATTGTGAGCAATGTCATCAACTTTTAAAATATTCATTTTATGTATGTAAAAACCTCTGTAATAGCAATCTGTGTAAATCACACAATGGCAAGTGACTATCATGATATAAATATCTCCGTAGGCAAATTGGCCTCCATGAAGCACTTGAAGGAGGAGGTTAACACCATCAAGCGCGACATGGAGTGCGGGCTGCGTTTCGACGATCCCTCTTTCGAGGTACAGGCGGGCGACACTGTAGTTTGCTACAAGATGATCGACGTGAGCGACCAGACCTCATGGGACCCTGGATTCTGAGCTGTTTGTGTGAATTAGTAAAAATAAATTATAGACAATACAAACATTTTGTTTTCATAACACTATTTTAAAACAAAAAAAAATCTTCAAAATAATGCAAATAGACGTAATTAGGTGTACTGATCGAGGGTTGGGTGTTACAAATAAAACTGCAATATTATAAAGAGAATCGTCTATTAAATAACTTGATAGGCTCATAATTTGTGTCTCACTAGATTTGAACAAACAACTTCGTCTCAATAAATTAACATCGCCCGCGCACAGCGACTCCTAGTAACTTCGAATGGAACTAATTTCGTAATGCTACAAAGTAATTACATGCAAACTATACAACTAAATAAGTCTTGGGGTGAATTATAATTTTATAGTATGCAGTTAGTCCGATTTAAATGTAACATAAAAACTATAAATAAATGGTGTAAATTGATTTTATTAAAAGTTGAGTCATACATAGTCTTCCCCTGTTGAGTGGAGTGCATCAATATATAGTAATAAAAATTAATTACTATTGACCTACTTCAAATGTCATTACAATAAAAAATACTTAAAACTTATTCCATATAGCCCAGATCATTTATCTTTTGTTAACTTTATCCCATAATTCAACTTTTAATAAAAACTCAAACAAATAGACTGTTTGTTTACATTAGTAGTAGGTGTGATCTTAGCATGAGTACTAGGTACAGACTTCAATTTCGCAATAAAAAATATATAAAAAAATTACACATGCTTCTTTCCATATCTTTTTAAGGTTATTTAATTATAACAAAACAACCACATATTGCATTTTCCCGAAAGTTATTTTATAAAAAAAATTCCAGCAACCATTTAATTGACTGATTTAAAGTATGGCTTAAGGTTTGTTTATCAATAGTCGAGTACATAATAGAATATAAAAGAAAACATTATTTAAAATTACCGTTATTGAATGAAAAATGTTATAGTTTTAAAATTCAAATTGAATATGAACTGAAAAAAAATAAACATGTGTAATTCATCAATTTTTTTTTAGTTTAATTTGGTTATTCTTAGGTACACTATAACATATTAATGCAAATCTGGTACGATCTACCCATCTCATGCTATGAGCACAAATTTAAAAAAGCCAAAAACTAAATAACATACAAAACAACAAATAAGTTAATTTAGAAATGAATGTGTATTTGTTATACTACATACAATTCATCATACAAAATGTGTGAGACAGTGTCAAGTGATATTCCCATACAACACAATGAATAGAGCTTTGAGTAGTACAAATTTCTACGCAGTAGGAAAATGTAGAAACAATTATTACAATAGGCGAAATGTGACTATAATCAAATAATTTTACTAAATTGTTAAACGTAAATCCGGTTTCAACTAGTTTAATGTAACATAATTTAATTGTAAAAAGTCAATTAAAAACAATGTAATAATTTAATTTCATTTTGACGAAGTATATTTTTAAAAACCAACACAATACAAAACAGGAGGTATTATCGAGTAAAATTATACACAAATAATTTATTATGATTATTATTTAATTGGCAATACATTGAGAATGAAAAATATTATTGTTTGAGATGAGTAAAAGGAAATTTAATCGCAAACATAGATCTATAGCGAAGACCGGATCGCGTTTAACCAATAGCTACCTACTAAGTAAATAATCTTAGACAAACGACAATCGATAATCCATCAATAACTCTCATATATTAAAAATCGACACGGCACGCCAGTCTCACAGACGCGACGATGCGTTTCAACAACGTTTTAATCGAACAAAAAATATCGATAAACATCGAGCACGAACGCCCCCACTGTCAGTTGACTTCAAAACAGACAAACCAAATTTTTTTTTTAATTTGGAACAACGCGGCCATAGATAATGTACAACAACAACGACCCTTGACATTTTCCCGCCATCGCGTAATGCGAAAGCAATCTGATTGCTCGATTGACCTATGCACTATATTTACAGTGAGCTGAGAAAAAAGAAACATTCTTCTTACAGTTACAATATACACTCATCTGTACACTCAGATTACTTCTTGCTAATATGAAACTCTCCCTGTTCAGTACCGACTGTCAGATGCCATGCGAAACGTTATCGATATGAACTTTATGAAAGAACAAGTTGTAAGAAATAATACTAACTTAAAGTCACTAAAGTATTCGTATCATGTGATACTTTAACAAAGGTAAAACAATAGCTGCACAATTGACATGGTCAAAGTCAACATTCAGAAAGTACATACATAAAACGTAATGTGTGTAAACAAAGATTAAACCCAAAGCTCTCAACACACTTGAAGTGTAAGTTAAGTTACTTAACTGATTCAAGATTATGAAAAACAATGAGTAAATAATTGGCATGAAATCATCATCATTAACCAATAGACTGCGGTGGTAAAACAGACTAGTTTAGTAACAGTATGTTGTGAATATGTTCACACTTTGATTATTCATAGTGAAAAATAATTTCCTTCTTTTGAACATTTGTTATAAAGTACCACATGACACTTATACAGATTCTAATTCACAAAAATCACAGGAAATGATATTTGAATGTTACTTTAACATATACAATTATAGTATCAGTAGAATCTCACAATATATTTTACGCATTATAAAATCAACTATATTCACTACGATGGAATATTGGGATAAACTCTTTCATCGGTCAAATACAAATTTTCATTCAATAAATGCTTCTATAGTCTATAACCCTCCCTGCAGTCTTTTTAAGGGAATAACTCTATTGATGTATCAAAATTCGGAAGTGCAATAAAATTAATTTGTTGTCACAGTTCATGTATCACTAATGGCAATAATACTTATTAAATATTCCATAACAATGTATGATAATATGATTTGATTATTCACGTATTACACTAGTATATATAATAACAGTTTCACAGAGTGTTATTAGTTATCTTATCAAGAGTATTCACAATGTCTTAAACAGACTGCACAAGAGTTTAATTAGTTAACTAAAAGTCCAGTCACACGGCTTGTAAAACTGTCCAATACCTCTAGGTAGGTACAACTCGGCGCTGCACTACGTACGCTCCACAAGCGCCGCGTGGGTGAGGCGCACGCAGCGCGCGGGGGCCCAGCACTAGTCGACGAGGTCGATGCGCTCGCTGCGCCGCGGCCGCGCGTCCCCGTTGTGCGCGCGCGCCGGCCGCGCCCACGTGTTCACGCAGCCGTCCGCACACGCGGTCACGAAGTACTCCGCCCTGAACAGCAGCGCGGTCAGCCTCTCGTGCGCGATCTTCTTACAGATCAGCGGCTCCAGCACGGGGCACTCATCGAAGCGGGGGCAGGACGGCGTGCCTATCAGCTTCAGCGGATCGTACGTGTCGCTCGCGTTTGTCCCGGCCGACTTACCCCTTAGTGCCACCGTGTTGGTCGCGGAAGTCTTCTCGGCGGGCTTCGACAAGCTGAAGTTTCGCCTGTGGTCAGATCGACGCTCGCCAAACGAGAAGCCCGCGAGGCGCTGCGTGAAGTTAACGCCGATTGAGCCGGAACTCTCCTCCTTCGCTTTACCGACGCTGATGTTCAGCGTCGAAACGTTGTTAGTTTTCGTTTTGGCAGCGGGTTTAGCGCCAGAGGGCTCGCCGGCCGCGTTGTTGTGCCCACTGAGCTCGGCGTGTTTGTGCCCGATCTTGTTCATCTTCGGACACTTCGCCGGAACTTTCGTCCCGGGCACTCCATTAGGGGAAAAGTTCTGACTGTTAGGCGATAAGTGAGCGGACGCGCGCGCTCTTACCGGCGGCCTCAGGACATCCTCGGTGAGATCCCAAAAGCATAACTGCGTGTCCTGTGAAACACTGCCTAGTCTGTAACACTGCACACTTTCACTTTTCTTGTCTTCGTCAGCGACTTCTTCGCTATCACCCTCGCTAAAACTGACCACGTAGGGATCGAACGCGACAACAGACACCCACGACCTGTGGCCCTGCCCCCGAGCTACCACCCTCCTCTCGCCGAAGGACCAAACGGTAACCAAATCGTCCTCACCGCCGACCACCACATACTTTCCGTCCGGGGACCAACACACGCACAAAAATCCACCAAAGTACGACCGCGCCCTGCCAATCAGTTCCATGGTATCGTAATGAAACACCCTGAGGAATCCGTCTTGTGAAACTACAGCTAGGTTAGTGCCACAAGGCGAGAATGCGAATTCGTTAATGCAGCTGCCGTCGGCGCCTATGAGCCACCTGTAGAGCGGGTTCCGTGTGGATTTAGTTCTACACGTATGTATCGAGTAGCCATCGCCCTGCTTGAACAGCTGGTAGTGAGGCGTGGCGGTGCCGCAGCCGTGCTCCTCGTTATATACGTATAGCTGGCCCGACGCGTGCGCCGCTATGAAGAGGTTGCTCGAGCCGGGTACCCACTTAATGCAGGTAACACGCGTTTTATCAATCAGTCTCTGTAAACATTAATGTCTACATTAATCAAATAAAAAGTCAAACAAAAAAATAAGTCTATAAATATTATAGATTTATAATCAAGACAAATTAAATAATCCATCCCGCAGAATTTAGCAAGTTCTAAAAAATTTCAGATGCTGAATTTAAACGTGAGACTTGTATCCCATTAACTACATTAACATACTTATTTGAAATTCTTCATAAATATTTTAATATACTGGTGGTAGCTACTACTGGTAGGTCTCTGTTTCCAGAGACCATCTAGGTAGGTACCACCGCAGCTCCTACATTAACCGCCAAATGGTAGCGTGCAAACATTACTGTGTTCTGGATTTGGCACTGTTAAATAGTGAAATTACTAGGGTAATGAGACTAAACACTATGTCTCAAAGCGAAGAGGGCAATGTGGTACAGAATATACCATCTTAACTAGCGCCACATTTTTATGAGAAGGCGTATCACTTACCATCAGGTCACCTAGTTAAAAAATATATCAGAAAAAGAAATATAGTTATCAGGTAAACATACATCATAGCCAACGAATTAATGAATATAAACCTCACCTCTTCATTGTACAATTTACTTAATTCCTTCTTAATTGGATCAATAAGCTGTATCTGCCCAGTGGAGAAGCCTACTACTAAGGAGACACCCTCAGGTGTCATAGTGACAGTGTTGAAGTCATGGCAGGTGGGATTTGTTCCTTTGTACATCTTCTTGTCAACAGGTTTCGTAAGATCAGCCGCCTGAAATGAAGTGGTAAACCGTTTAAGACTAACTACTTGACCCCAAACGCCAACCACTCTAGGTGGAGTGAATTGACCTTGAAGAAGACTTGACTTTATTTTTCCATAATGTTAAATGACAATGAAAACAAAAATTATGGTATATGAAAGAAAAGATACCATTTATGTCATTAGTCACATTATGCAGGTATTTTTTTCAGTTCCATCTCATCACTAGAAACTAGTAGGTAAAGTTTTTGGTTATGTAATGAAGTATATTAAATTTAAATATGGAACTTATATGACATTCAAAAAGCAGTTACAGAAAATTACAGTACATTTGGTTTAAAATCTTTTTTATTTGTTTGATCTTGAAGATTATTCATATTACTATCACGGGAAAAAAAAAACATTTTACTTATTCGAGATTCAGATTTTGATATTAACTTTAGTAATATAAACTTGCAGTTAGTAAAATTGTTTTACTCAAATTATTTATCATTCTAATATAATATGCATACCATAATCAATTGATTTCATATGAAACAGGTTGATATCTTTGAGGCATAAACCTCAGAAGGATCCATTTTTCCTTCATTCATTAGTGTAAAGTTTAAGGGAGTTGGAGACTTCATGGTCATTTGAATGTCACAAAATTTGCTTCTGGAAAACTATGAATAAACCCCCTTGAAAACTTTTGTTTGTGTAATAAGTACTGAGATAATTACCTTAGATAATTTGGATGGGGACTTTGCCCTGTTATAAAAAAATATAATAAAGACATTCAATCATACATAAAGAGCACTTTAATTGAAATCCCGAGACGGGTCCATTACATATTTGATCATATCAATTAGAAAGGCATTTACAATGTATTTAATACTTTTGCCTCACTGAACACTACAGCATAGTCTCATTTGTGTGAAACCATTTCCTACATCATGACATTGCATGCAACCTTGACATCATATTATAATTTATTAGTACATACTCCTAACTAATATTATATTCAATTACTTTGAAAGTATATAGGTACCCAGCTGTTGTACTAAATACTGTTAACGAATAGACCCCTGGATATTTTAATATCCATACCATAATATATTAAATTAAAGCAAACTTATAAATTATAAAATTTAACTGATTTTTGTCAAAATAAAACTATTCAAATAATCTAGCATACTGTTGGACAATTCTCTCAAACCGATAAGCAGTTGCTTCTCATTGGATGGTACACTACAAATGTAACTCAAAATAAAATCTGCTAGTTTTATATTCAATATTTATTGAAGATATATAATTTTTTTATGTTGATTTTCCATATAGATCTGCAAGCAGGTGTAAGTAAGTTTCCAAAGTGTTTAATTAACAAGTGACATGCCAAAATTCAATATAAATGTTAATAGTAATAAAAATACCATTACCGAAATTTATTTTAATGTCCCATTAAAATTTGAGAGTTGAATAATATTTAAATTATTCTTACATTTATAATATTATTAGAAACTTTAGAATTAAGTAATGATATCTTAACAAGGTATAACAATAACTATGAAACACATATTAACTGATTATATACTTGGGGAAATATATTTTATCCTATTAGAAGTATTTTAGCATATGAAGTATTAATTTTAGACTAACAAAAACCAAAACTACTTTCATGAAACACTGTGACATGCATGTAAACAAAATATTAATGCGTAAGATGTTACCTTTTTAACCCCTCTGTAAACATAAACATACAGTTCTTTTCCATGATTGAAACATATTCTGTCGTCAGAGCCCTGCCCGTCGGACCCCGGGGCGCCTCCCCCTGGCCCCGGCGGCAGCGACACCAGTGACACGCGAACATGAGTCGACCCCGAGCCGCTGGTGTACCCGACTCGGTTCGGTCTCGAGTACTCTGACAGCGTCATCAATCTGTAAGTCCCTTCCCGCGTCACGAACTGTGTCTTCACGTCGTCCTTCCCTCCGGACTCCGATTGCACGGCCATGTTATCATATCCTGTTATTATTCATGGAGGCGGCTAAGGAAGCCCGATTTGGATCAGTTGACAACTCAACCCGAGACCGCACGCGAACCCAGGCGCATTAAAACGACTCTCATCTTTCACATGTGTATAGTGTCAATTCGGATCATTTGAGAGGGGACTGTTTAACTTAATGTTATATATGTTTTAATTACTAATTGTCGAATCAAATTAGATATTCTTGTGTATGCAACATAAAAAGTCATGTGTCAGACAACATGACGGCTCGTTGTTTATGGTGCCGTTTTTATTTTTCTTTGACGGAAAGAGCATAACGTCATTAATTAAAAAAAAATTACTCTCAAAGACACCTACTCATAATCTCATATCTAAAACTACTCACAACCTACGACTCATAATCTAAAAACTTATATATTAAACCCCTGTACCGTGATTCGAAGCCTAGACATAATGAGATGACATCCTTCCTTGTCCCTTCTCTTTTCTTCATATTGCTATCTCTTTCACACTATACGTCACGTCCGGCAGGCAGGTGGGGGCGCGTCGCGCGCGCACTGTCCGATCATTGGCGTCCTATCCCTCGCGCGGTACGGTAGTCTGCAGTGCACCTAGTCGCGAGACAAACCGCGCGTCTCTTTTTCTGTTATTAGTGAATTTAAGGTTATAAATTCTGTCTTAGTGTTATTAACGGTTCTCCGTTCGGTAATTTAAAAAATAAAAAAAATAATAATAAAGTGTTCAATTATTAGTTTTTTTAAATATATATAAATGCTATGAGTGTTTCTAAAAATCGTAAAAGTGTTTCTCGAGAAATGGAAAATAACGCGGGCGTATCGAACTCGTCGAAACGTGTTAGAGTGATTTCTAGCTCCGATGAAGACTCGTCTGCGTCTTCGTCTTCATCCGGTTCTCCGACCATGGAGAGAAAACGGAGAAATCGTCGTAAAAGAAAAACAAATCAGCGACGACGGGATGACATTCTACAAAAATTAGTTAGAGAGGTAAGTGGACTTACGTAATCAGATGCATGATTGTAATAGCCACTGTGAATATGATAATGTCGAGCAAACATTACAACTACACCCCAGCGATGGGGAGGATAAGGAAACCGAATCTCTCGACGGTTTCCAGCTAAATATAGGCACCTCTATTAAAACGCCTACTGTTCCTAAGACAGTAGTAAATTTTTTAGACAAACTTAATAGTCTTCAAAGATTTAATACAGACGACTGGTCTCAAGTCCGTTACGCCGATGTACAAAAAAGTTTTAATACTACCCCGGTTTTGTCGAACTCGATACTAATGATGAAGTGAGCGCACATGATACCTCTCATGCCTTTAAGTATGCTGAAAAATCCTATGCTGCCTTAACGTTAGCACTGCTTCAACAACAAGCTGCTTTCGAAGGAAGTGTTAAAGAGTTTTTATCACGGGTGCGCCTTGAAAACCTTTCTTATGACAAAGTAAAGGAACAAATTAACGAATGCTTTGGCCAAAGCGAATACTCTAGAATCTCATCCGACATATTGCAAATGGTATGTGGGCACTGAGCTGACTTAATTGAGCAAAGAAGAGATGATATACTGTCTTCAGTAAAAGACCCTCTTCTAAAATCTAAGCTACGCAAAATACCTCCTACTTGTAATCATTTATTTGAATCTAAGCGTTTAACTGAAACCTTAGAAAAGGCAGTCGGTGTTCGGCAGTCCTTCTGGAATAAACAGCCTAATAGGGCTGCTGCACGCATCATGCACAGGACCACATCGTGCTATCGACACCCCGCGCAGGGGAGTCAGCTACAGAAGTCCGCGCAAGACTTAAACAGGTTTTGTACTCCTGCGCAAGGAAGTACTAGACATAAGGCTCACTCTCAATTTCAGGCACGCAACTTTTCAAATATCCCTGCGCAAGGGTTCTATGGACATGCTTCAAATCGTAAAGATCACACTCATAACTCTAACCAAACTTCGACACGAGAAGGACACAGTGAGCAAAGGAAACAATTAAGCCAGGTCACACGAAAGCGAAACCAATCACCATCCTTTCGTGGCAACCCAAAACGACGAAGATTTTGACGCCAGGCTCTTCAGAGCGGGCCAACTGAGGTGGTATGTAAACAACTGGATCAAACTAGGAGCCCCAGCACATCTTATAAAACTCATTCAAGGGTATCGGATACCCTTCCTAAAAAAACCACCTGTAATGTATCCAAACTTAATTCATTTATGCAAAGCTCAAAATGTCACATCGGTGTCGACCGAAATGAATCAAATCATTGCGCAAATGAAAAAAGACGGGGTACTAAAAATAGCTCGGAGCTCACCCAGTTTCATATCGTCAATGTTCCTGCGTCCAAAAACGACGGGTCTATGAGGCCAATCTTCAATCTAAAGGCTCTCAATCAATATGTACACACATCAAAGTTTCGCCTGGTCTCGATGTTCAAAGTACCAGACTTTCTTCAGAAATCGGACTGGGTATCCAAAATCGACATTTCACAAGCTTACTTCCACGTACCGATAAAAAAGTCACACAGACGCTTCTTGCGCCTTATTTATCAAAAAGAACTATTAGAAATGACCTGCCTACCGTTCGGTCTAAGTTCTGCCCCAGGCGCATTCGCGTCAATAACATCATGGATTGCGCAAATCATGAGAAACGAGGGGATAAGAGCTCTGGTATATCTGGACGATTTTTTACTTGCGCACCAGGATCAGCAAATGCTGAAACGACATGTAGCTTATTGTGTAGATTTGCTAACAAATCTAGGATGGCAAATAAACCAAGAGAAGTCCGTGTTAGAGCCACAAAAATCCATAGAATATTTAGGAATATCATGGAACCCTTGGCTGAACACAAAATTTCTTCCGAGCAAAAAGATGACAAAGATAAAAAACTGCATATCCCGCCTTCTAGACGCAAAACATGCGAACTTAAAAGATTGTCAGATCGTTTCAGGACTCCTAAATTTCGCAAGTTTTGCAGTTCCGAGGGGCAGACTACATTGTCGACAGATGCAAAGTCATATCAAGCTTTTCTGCGATGTAAGGCCGAAATCACCCCTTCCACAGGCTGTACTGTCAGAACTAATGTGGTGGATAAACAATTACGACAAAGAATCGGAGATACATGTGCCAACCCCAAGTCATTTCCTTACAACCGATGCTGCAGACATAGCATGGGGAGCCCAGTTGGACAATCAGACCATAACCGGCAGTTGGGAAGAAACAGAGAATCATCTTCACAGCAACTGCAAGGAATTTCTAGCTGTTCTGAAAGTACTGCAAATGAAAAAGCTAAGTCTCTCGAACAAAACCGTTCTTCTGCAAACCGACAATGCTACGGTGATGGCATATATTCGAAATCAGGGCGGCACGAAATCCCAAACACTGATGAAATTGACGTATCAGTTATTCAGTCTGCTGGATCAACACAACATCAGATTAATGGTCTACCACATACCGGGAATTTACAACAGCGATGCGGACCATCTATCGCGTCAGCTGACATCGCCAGAATGGCATCTATTACCCAAGCAACATCGAAGATCTTTGCGGAGTGGGGAATTCCGGAGATAGATCTTTTTGCCTCGAGAGTGGCTCACGTAGTTCAGAATTATTGCACATTGGATCTCCGAGACAGGCGGGCAGCGATGTACGATGCATTCGCCCACCAATGGCGTTTCCGGTTAGCATGGCTCTTTCCCCCTCCATGCTTGGTGCCGCGAGTCTTGGGTCACCTAAATCAAGCCAAAGGAGTTTACATAGTAGTAGTCCCTCAGTGGGATCGTGTATTCTGGCGGCCGGATCTCAAAAGGAGAGCACTCGGCCCCCCTACATAATAAGGAACCTTCGCAAAGTCCTAGTAGATGTAACATCGGGGCGACCTCCCCCAGGAGTGGACGAGATGATACTGGAGGCTTGGAGATGTGGGGGTGGTCGAGAGACCTCGAAGGATGGACAGCAGAACAAAGAGCTGCCCTGAAGTCGAGTTGGAGGCCATCTACATTAAAAACGTACAAACCAGCTTGGAAACGATGGCTAGCTTGGTGCCAAACAAATAATGTAGTCGCTACAAGTCCATCAGGGGCGGATCTAGGCAAATACTTACTAGATTTGCACTTAAAATTTCATCTTTCCTACAACACTATTCTTCTCCACAATCAGTTGTTTCAACCTTTTGTAATACAGGTTCGTCTAACTTAAGCTCCCACAGCATCGTGAAACAAGCTCTCAAAGCCATTTCGTTAAAAAACCCTAAAGCCATTAAATCTCCTACATGGGATGTTGATGTATTAATCTCTTATCTAGGTACATTAAATATTCATACTAATAGTTTATATGATGCTGAACGATATACGGCGACTCTCTTATTACTATGTTCTGGTAGAAGAGTCCAGGATCTTACCTTACTACATATAGACGAAGAGCACTGTTTAATAACAGATGACAACACGGTAATTTTTGGCCAGAATTTGGCTCCAAAACAGACACTTCAAATTATAGACAATCTGGATGGAAGTTATTATCAAATAATGAAGCTTAGCTCTAGACCAGTATTTTGGATAAAGAAGGTAAAGTCGTTGGGGAATCATCGAAGAGTGCAGGCGAAATGCACCAACTTATTTATAACAGCATGTGGTAGGTCTAAGGCGGCATCTAAGACAATCTTGGCTAATTGGGTTAAATCTGTCTTGAGCGAAGCCGGTATAAACGGACTCCTGGCAGCATCAGGGCTGCTGTTGCTTCTAATAACTGGATTAATAATATCCCGATAGATGACATATTGGCCCGAGGAAACTGGAAATCAGGAAGCACATTTGCCAAATACTACCGTAAGCAAGTTCTATCAACTCGACCAAATTGCATATCATTATTATTTGATCCTGTATAAGTATTTAATTTATATACAATTTTCTAATTATAACGTATCGTAATCTAAAACGCGAATGTAATCAAACGTCAGCAATTTCAACACCAAGTAATGATTTTTTACTTAAATTATAGATTTTCTTGATCATATTAAAATAAAAATAATTAAAAAATATATTCTCTTTCACCTGTATTTACAAAACTACCTACGTCACATTGGCGTCCACCGCCAGGCGATAATAAACAAATCTCATTATGTCTAGGCTTCGAATCACGGTACAGGGGTTTAATAGACGTGTTTTACCTACCAATAAAACACATATTAAACCACTTACCTGATTCGAAGCCTAGATTATAACTCTGCCCGGCATGAGCTTCATAATGAGCCAATGATCGGACAGTGCGCGCGCGACGCGCCCCCACCTGCCTGCCGGACGTGACGTATAGTGTGAAAGAGATAGCAATATAAAGAAAAGAGAAGGGACAAGGAAGGATGTCATCTCATTATGTCTAGGCTTCGAATCAGGTAAGTGGTTTAATATGTGTTTTATTGGTAGGTAAAACACGTCTATTTAGACACTAAATTACAAATAAGTTTGAATAATTTGAGTACTATATGTGTACACTAAAATCTAATATGAATTATATTTCTATTGTTAGGTATTAAATAAAATAAAACGAAAATTCTCTGTTGGGGAAATCCCTTAGCTTTAAAATATATTAAATTGAAAAAATATTAAGATTATCACGCTGACGGTATGTATACACATATTTTAAAATTACTCAAGATACGGACATTTACTGCTGCTTAGTTAGTGACTACTATAAATATGGTTTTTTTACAATTCTGCATAGTTTTTTTTTTCTTTAAAATTCTATTGGACTATGGATTTGATATAAGTATAATACCTCGACTCAACCTGCGGCCCGTTAGGTTTTATGTGTTTGGTTTATCTGGCGACACCTTATTTTAAACCATTTTGAATTCCGCGCTCATTACAAATAAAAATATCATCCCAGCGACGAATAAAACTACTGTAATAAAATATGAAATAATCGCGTAAACCTTATTTTTTATTGTCTACTACTACTCTATGATTAGCATGTGTTATATAATGATATTGATAAAAAAATTGTAGAAAACGACTGTCTACATCTTTAATATAAATTTACTACATCGTCATACCTTCTTTAAATTGCAATTTAGCAGTCAGATTGCGAAAACTATTCTTGTTTATTTTAGTTAATTATCCAGTTGTGTTTATTTGAACATAACAATGTAAACGCACAAATAACTCATTTAATACAAAAGTACAGGCGATTGCAAATTAAAAAGGATGTTAACATCATAATTTACTTTTACATTTGTGACATTCTGTGAAATAGTTAATGTTATTGTTTTTAAAGAACAATGGCCATTATTGTATGGGTTGCGTCCCAACCCTTGTAACATGTTGCGACTAGTTTAAACATGTTCACTTAAGTTTTATTTTTATAAATAATTCAAGTTTTTATTATAATTGTGTGCAGGTCAAAAGTTCTGGGGTGTAAATGAAAAAAGAGTTTTTGTATTGAATAAAGCTTTAATCATATTTTTTTACATTTTGTGGTACGTACTCATATACTTTTTACGTTCATAATAATTGTATAGTCAGTAATCGTTAATTTAGACAGTTATTAAAAAACACACAGTTGAAAATATCGTTCGCTGCCGCTGCTCCTGTGCTTACAATGAAAAACAATGGCAGCGCGTGGCGCGCGGGGTGGTAGAGGGGCTGTTGGGTCGAAATAGGCACTACCTGGTCGATCGTGTGTTTTTTTCCACTTTTTTTTTAAATCGCTTTAGTCCTATAGTTATTAAAAAACTAATTAATTAAGTTATATTTAATATTTTTATGAAGTTAATAATACCACTATAACAGTTTCCCTGCACGAGATACGGAGTTATGCCGATACAAAAAAACATAACACTCGTTGAGATCTTTCAAATGATGTAGGTAGAAAAATGTTACAACACTTGGGACGAAACCGCCCATTGTCGTTTCATAACCATGTATGCCATTATAAAACATTATATAATTTAAAGTTAATTAACCTATATAAAGAAACTACAGCAATAATCTTAAAGTTTAATTACAACAGATTATCTTAAATATTAAAACACTAAACTCATGTATCTAGTTTTGCTGATGTTTCAATACCCAATATTGGTTTACTATTGTCTGCAGGTTCATCCTCTTTGTTTTTTTCTTGTACATTCCCATCTCCAGGATTATTAGCTACTGTTGCAGTATCTTCTTTCCCTTCCAAAAATTTATCCCATTTGTCTATTCTTTTGTTAATATCAGCATCAGTTTCAGCTATTCTGTACTTGGTCCTGCCATCCCATATTTCTGCTGTAATCTGTCTTTTACCAAACCATCTGCCATTAATAAGCTGAACAACTGCCTCGGCTTGTTCAGGATCTTTCATGGTGATTTGTGCAACACCTTCAGGATGTCTATCATAAATTACAACTTTTCTAACTTCACCACATTTACCACATTCTTCTCTTAAGTCCTGTTGATAGTCCAAGATCAACTGAACTTCTTTATCAAAATCTGTTGGATGGAACAGATTTTTGACAATAACAATCCTTTCATGTTTTGATTTCTCTCCAATGAACTTTTCTGGTCTCCAATCAAACAATTTCTGTTGCATTTTCTTTAACTTCTCCAACTCTTTTTTCTTTTTCTTTTTAGGCTTAAGAGCAGGATTATAATCTCCTTTTAATTGAAATTGAGCCCTTTCCACTTTTATTTTGTTACCTTTAAAATCACTGCCATCAAGCAATTTGAGTGCCAATTCAACACTTTCAATTTTTATATATGTGCATAGTGCATCTCCCTTAAAACAATTTTGCTCCTTATCTATATAAAGCTTTATTTTCATTTTTTGAGAGTGAGGATCTCTTTCAACAAGTCCACATTTCTGCATAAAATTAACAAATTCCTCCTCCGTTAAATCAAGTGGGAGATTTGAGACATAGACTTTAGTATTCTTATCGTCAGATTGTTCAAACCACTGAGGGTCATTCTTTCTTTTAACACCCGCACTTTCTAATTTTTTCTTCTCTTGCTTCTTAACTTCATCTGCTTTTTCATCTTTACTATTGTCAATAAATCCATAAGACATTTGATAAAATGCTAAAAATTCATCATCTACTTTTGGTATCCATGCTTTTTTGTCTCCATCCCAAAAGAACTTAGAACCATCAGCTTCTGTGTATACATGTGTATCATCTTCATAACTATACACTCGCCCTGGAACTTCATTGTTAGAGTCCCAGGAGTTAGTTTCATGATTCCACTGATATTTTTGTTGTGATGTAGGATCTGTGTACACTGCTTTATCACCTTCGTAGGTTACATAAGGTGCATAATCTCCCCATGATGATGAATCAGGCGTATTCTCTTTATCATTATTAATTGTTGAATCTTTTTTAACTACCTCTGTTATTCCTACCTGATTGTCATTTAATTTGCTACAAGTAATATTTACCGATAAGGAATCCTTTTGTTCTGCTTTGTCTTGACTAACATCTGATGGATTTAATTCGTTATCTACATTATCTGACCCGAGTTTAAGTGCATTATTAGATTTCAAATTTTGCTCTTCCTCTGTAAGTTTTTGAACAGTTTCACATGACAATTTGATAACAAACCCTGATCTTGTCGCTTTATCTGGTTTTGACATTTTTTGCTACCGTTATTTAAAGTAAACGGTAGATATGTTATTACAATCGTTCTAATGTAAATTTATTATGAAAATTTACAATGAATAAAATGCATGTACTTTGTAGATACTAAAATTTTAGGCATGCGTCATTGTCAATACTCAGCGGTGTCAACTCCAGTTAAAGATAAAATATGATTTATAACCACAGACATAGTACCAGGCTTTGAAATCAGGTATTTACCTGCAAGTACACGAACCAGCAGCTCAAACAATATACTTTCAAATACTCAATATTTTAATGGTTTTTATGCACGTAATTTCATGGACTATACTTGCACTACCACTACGATCTAACACAAATAAATACATTAATAGGAATAATTGAATATCTCCACTCCATTTACCTTTTTACATCAATAATGTTCTCTTTCTTTTTTCCTATAGTGATTAGTGAATAGTGACTTTAAAACACACATAGATAAATACAAAAAAAGTACTTCTTTTTACTTAACTGTGTTTGGTATGTACCGGAAATTTTACTAATTAAATTAGAAACATATTCATTTATGAACCATTAAGCGATGTTATTTAATTATTTCTGTATTTGTCATAGATTCCATGTTATACAATGTAAAGTAAAAAATTCACTAACACAATATGTTTTTATTCACCTGCGACTATTATTAATATTTAAGTACAAATATAATAAACTATATTATATGTAATGAATAAATATTATTTATATATAATAAATAATGAATAATATTTTAACAATGACTTGAACGATCGGTTACCAGTAGGTGAACATTCTGCTTGTGTCGTCGCTTCATAGAATGAAAAAAATATATATTAGTTATCAAACGTGCTTATATGTCATTTAAGTACATTTATTTACGTCAACTTGATGAAACTCAGTTACATTTTTTACATTATTTTAACTAAAATTGTTATTATTCTATCATTACTTTTTTTTTCTTAAGATCGGTTATAAATTTCAGAACATTTATAGAAATGGAAGACTTAAAAAATGTTTACTTAAGTCCTCTGCCCGATTCGCCGTACGTAAAACCCTTTAGGTTTAATTATACACAAAACGGTGTGGAGAAATCTTGGGACCTTTTGGAAGTTCACGATAGTGTCGCAATAATTGTCTTTAACGTTACCAGGAACGTTATGGTTTTCGTCAAACAATTCCGTCCAGGTAAATTTATTTAAACATCAACAGTTATATTCGAATACCAAAGGCAATGTTTTATTACATTTAGAGCAATGTAGAAGTTGTTGCGCATTGCGATGAATGTAGAAATAAATTTCTGCATTTTAATAACTGTTGTTTTTTATGTTTGCACTGTCAACACAATATCTTTGCTTCCAACATGTTATTAACAGGTATATAACATTAAAGAACATAAGCAGCTATTGGTATACATAACAACCTGTTTGGAAAAAAATGGATTAGTAAAATTGTTATCTTTTATCAATACAGCAATACATGCATGTATTGCATATCACCACCACAAAGCCATAGATTTCACCATTTAACTCATGGTCTTACTTACACTACAAGGCTACTTAATGATTTATTTAAAAATATAATAATTTACAGCAATTTACTACAACTGCATAAATCCAGAAGACAGAAAAAAACAGACCATAGATACAACAAAGTATCCGGCATCTCTTGGTCTAGCTCTTGAAATGTGTGCTGGTATAGTTGATAAGGACAAATCAGTTGAGGAGATAGCTAAAGAGGAGGTGTTGGAGGAATGTGGCTATGATGTGCCATTGGATCAGTTGCAAAGGATTACATCATACAGGTCAGTGAAGGATGAACAGTAAATGATTTCTTATAATCCTATATATTATAGTGTTATTGATAGAGCTTCCACTAAATAATAAACTTAGCTGTATTACTTGTCTTTAACCCTTTGTATTCTTTGTTCAGGTGAACATTCTTCTCATAAATATTTTGGTTACGTAAGGAAAATGTAATTAAGATCCGGTTCTTTTAATACTTTTTAATGATTTGGTTAAAAGAAAATTAACCAAGATGCTGCTAGTGTCTAAGCATAATTATGTTTTGTGAAAGAAAACAGTTTGTATGTGCTTAAATATAACTTTAAATATATACATAATGGTACAGTTTACAAATCCATTAATTTCACTAGATTCAACCAAATTATAGAGTAGTACAGTCCCAGCCCGAATGGACCATTTAATATAAGAATCTTACGTTATCTACACCCATATTAAATGAAGCTTGCACAGTTCTGTACATTAATTACTGAAAGTTTTATAATTTGTCACAGGTCGGGGGTGGGTGTGCAAGGTGCATTGCAGACATTTTTCTATTGCGAGGTTACAGATGACATGAAAACTGAACAAGGTTTGTTATTACAAATTATCATTAATTTAATGTACGGTTAAAAAAAATACCTCATGCAAAGGTGATGTAAATAAGGAAACATCCTAATCCCTCTCTTGTAAGAGGTATAGATTATTTTTATTAAAACACTTGCATTTTTAACAAAAATTCAACTTGTGGTTAATTTTGTATTTGCTGTAATTACTGGGGTAATGACTCCTAGCTATTTATGTCTATGCGGTATGCAGAATTTGTTGTAGTGTATCACATAGTTATAGGTGTCGCTTATCCCATCAGGTGAACATCCTGGTCTGATGAATCAGTTGAATACATAAAAAAATACACTTAAGAGTTTATATAGAATAACTAATCTCTTAGGTGGTGGCGTTGACGATGAACTGATAGAAGTAATAGAAAAGACCATACCTGAGGTGGAGGAGATGGTGAATTCACCCGGACCCATTGCTAGTCCGCCCAGCTGCCTTTTCGCGTTGATGTGGTTTCTACATTATAAAGCGAGCAAGCTTACAAAGTAAGGTCCAGTCGCACTGCGTAGATGTCTACCTAACATGTAGCTATTATTTTATAACATGTAGTTGTATACATGGTTTGTAGTAATGAAATGCTTAGATCAATTCCTACATAAATTATTATAATTATAGTTATTTATTTAAGTTATATCGCAATATATTTAAAAGCTTTCTATCATGTATAAAAATGGTAACTTTTATATGTTTATGAATTATCAAATATGTTCATCGTCATCAACCGATGGACGTCCACCGCTGGACATAGTTCTTTTATCTTGTAGTGGTCGAGTCTGGTGACTCAACAATTATTTTGTATAAGTAATAATGTTTTACTATTTTAATTATATTATAATGCTGAGTAAAAAAATTGTGTTTGTTTATCATTTAACATTCATCATCCTATAGATGTCGATTGGTGTGTATACCATTACTGTAGTGTAAATTGTTTAATTGAAATATAATACTTGTATTTAATAATCATTATCAGCCGGATAACGCCCACTGCTGGGCATAGGCCTCCCTCAAGGATCTCCACGCCGATCGGTCCTGCGCTACTCGCATCCAGTGGTTACCCGCGACCCTTACCAGATCGTCAGTCCATCTTGTAGGAGGCCTGCCAGCACTGCGTTTACCGGTCCGCGGCCGCCACTCGAGAACCTTACTGCCCCATCGGCCATCAGTCCTTCGAGCGATGTGCCCTGCCCATTGCCACTTAAGGTTTGCAATCTTTTGGACTACGTCGGTGACCTTAGTTCTCCTGCGGATCTCATCATTCCTGATTCGATCCCGCAGGGAAACCCCGAGCATGGCCCTTTCCATTGCCCTCTGTGTGACTCTGAGCTTATTGACAAGGCCCACCGTAAGCGGCCACGTCTCGGTTCCATATGTCATCACTGGCAACACGCACGAATTAAAGACCTTCGTCTTTAGACACTGCGGTAGTTGGGACGAGAATATACTGCGTAGCCTCCCGAACGCTGCCCAGCCGAGGTGGATTCGGCGATTGACCTCTTTTTGGAAGTTGGACTTACCAAGCTGGACTGTTTGTCCCAGGTAGACATATTCGTCAACAACTTCCAAGGTAGAGCCTTCGACCTCTAGAGGCGTGGGTACGACATGGGAATTGGACATAATCTTAGTCTTTTCCATGTTCATTTTAAGACCCACGTATCGAGAGGATCTACAGAGGTCATCGAGCATTCTGCCAAGGTCTTCCATGGTCTCAGCCATAACCACGATGTCATCAGCAAATCGAAGGTGAGTCATGTACTCGCCGTTTATGTTGATGCCAAGTCCGCTCCAGTCCAGAAGCTTAAAGACATCTTCCATCGCAGCAGTAAATAGTTTCGGCGATATGACATAGCCTTGTCTGACACCTCGCTGCAGCTGGATGGGTTTGGAGAAATGGTCCTGGAGACGAACTGACATAGTGGCGTTTTCGTACATGACTGCAACACTTGGATGTACCGATAGTCTATTTGGCACCGCTGGAGAGACTGTAGCACTGCCCAAGTCTCGACTGAGTCAAAAGCTTTCTCATAGTCCACAAACGCTAAGCATAGAGGCAAGTTATACTCCTCGGTCTTCTGTATAACTTGCCGCAGCGTATGTATGTGGTCTATGGTGCAGAAGCCTTTTCGGAATCCGGCTTGTTCGGGAGGCTGGAAGTCGTCAAGCCTGCGTTGGAGACGATTCGTTATGACTCTCGAAAACAGCTTATATACGTGGCTCAGGAGTGTGATGGGTCGATAGTTCTTCAGCTGGGTTCTGTCGCCCTTTTTGAAGAAGAGTTTCACCACGCCCCTGTGCCATGCTTTAGGCGTTTTGCCCTCGAGTATGACGGAGTCGAACAGCCTCTGAAGAGCTTTCAGTATTGGCCGTCCACCTGCTTTCAAAATTTCTGCCGTAACTCCGTCATCACCCGGCGCCTTGTTGTTCTTGAGCTGTTTGAGAGCCATACTAATCTCGTACAGGCTGACGTCCGGGATATCTTCGGTGTAGTGTCGGGTTAATTTGGCTCTTGGATCGGTAGCCTGATTATTGACAGGTGCTTGTGAAGTCATATAAAGCTGTCCGTAAAAGTCTTCTATCTCGGCTAGAAGCTCCGGGCGGGAGGTGATGGTTCTGCCATCCACAGTCTTTAGCTTAGTCAGCACGCTTTGCCCAACTGCAGAAACTCTTGCGAATACTTTAGAGCCCTTATTCCGCTCGATAGCTTCTTTAATACATTTTGTATTAAATCGGCGTAAGTCGCGAGTCAATGACTTAGAGATCCGCTTGTTGAGCTGTCGATAGCGTGAAGCGTCTTGCGAAGAATGCAGAACCATCCCCCGTCTTTCCTCCATAAGCTTGAGAGTCGGCTCTGAGATTTTTTTGTTGGTGTTGTTACGGCTAGGCTTGAAGAAGCCCTGCCCCACCGTACGGACAGTTTCCACAAGCATGTCATTATAATTGTCCACGTCAGTGCAGCTCTCCAGACCATCGAAGCGGTTTTGTAACTCGAGCTGAAAGTCCTCGGGGCTTTGGATCTGGGCGGTATCTGGGCGGAGCGTAGACTTTATCAGTCGGTATCTCTCGAACTTGACTTTAAGATTTAATGTGCCTCTTACCATTCGGTGATCGCTTCCTGTGTTGAACGAGTTGATCACTGAGACATCATTAAATATTCGGGTCTGTGTCGACAAGATAAAGTCGATCTCATTTTTCGTGCTACCGTCCGGACTTTTCCATGTCCATTTACGATGCTGCCGTTTCTTAAAGAAGGAGTTCATCATATACAGACCTTCTCTCTCCAAAAAGTCGGCTAGCATTTGGCCGCGATAGTTCCGGATTCCATCTCCAAAGTGTCCCACTTTCAACTCCTCACCGCAACGTTTGCCTAGCCTTGCGTTGAAGTCTCCCATGACAATGGTGTAGTGAGTACTGGAAGTATGCATTGCCCGAGAGATATCCTCATACATTATTTCCAGTTCCTCGTCGGGGTGAGTCGAAGTTGGTGCGTATACCTGTATGACCTTCAGCGAATACCGTTTGGTGATTCTGAGTATAAGGTATGCTACTCTATTGGACACACTCCCGATCTGTACAACATTGTTTACGAGAGACCTGTGGACAATAAACCCGACACCACCTTGGGACAGTTGTTCGCCCTCCCGGAAATAGAGTAGGTTGCCGGATCTAAGAGTCATAGTATCCTCGCCCTTTCTTCGGATCTCAGACAATCCCACTATGCTCCAGCGAAGCCTACTCAATTCTTCTTCTAGTTCTAGCAGCTTTTCCTCGGTCCGCAGTGTGCGTGCGTTATAGGTTGCCAGGGCCAAGGTCGTTTGACGGGAAATCTTCGCCACCCGGGGATTGTTCGCACCCCTGGTACCGGCGCGTCGCCGACTTCCGTCATGATCGGCACGACCACCGGTCCCGCCGGGCACTTGGGGCCGTTTTTTGTGAGAATTCATTGAGGGGAAATTGGGCCTTTACCCATCACGCTGGCCCAGTGCGGGTTGATGGGTTGTCAGAGCCTCGTCCGTTGTTTAGCAGGGTGTACCACGTGCAGGTGAGGTTGGCTTGGGTTCCGTAAGATGTTAGGCGGAACCCCTTACACCCCACTCCCACTCCCCCACGTATTTAATAATAGTTAGAAGCACATACATAAAAAAAATCTCTTAAATTGTTATTTAAGTTTGTGCCCTACAAACTGCTTTTACTTAATTGACATAAATCTAAACCATTTTAACATTCCCACTGTTGGGACTACGGGTCTTACTTGGCCTGTCCTGTTTCCGTATAATATTTTTCATCACCAAAAGCACCAGTTCATCAGTATTCGAACCTGTGCTACTTCGAGGCGAACAGCTTTACAAACTGAGCTGGCTTCATAATATTAGTCAAATGATTTTAATGAATTAATCAAAATGCCGGCTCACACTTACAAAATGAAATGCTGAATGAAACCCATTATTTTCATCACCAGGGCAGCAGGTCGGCGATGTCAAGAGTGCAGGCTTCTGGGTGAATATTCATAATCTTCATGTAGTTGTTGTATGTCGTGGAAATTATAGCTGTATGTTAACTTTGAAGTATTAAGCTTTATATCATCTTAAGCCCATAAACGTCCACTACTGGACATAGACTTCTCCAATAGTCTCCACATCGATCGTCCCCGCGCTGCTTCCAAAAGTTTTTCAGTACCATCACCGATCCTGACTGCCACTTGTATACGGATACTGTAAAGCCGAAGATCTGGCTAAGAAGCATTGCTCGGGAAATCCTGTCTATGCTCAGCTGTGTACTACAGAATGATAGCTAAAAATATAATAAGCCATTTTTCTTCTTTCTTTTTCTTCTATTGCTGAAAAACTATACAAACATCATCATGAAAATTTGTGAAACGTAAAAAAATTTTGGTATTGTTAGCTCCAGTGAGCCGTGATAGCCTAGTGGTTTGAACGCCGGCCTTCCAATGCGAAGGTACCGGGTTCGAATCCGGCCTGCACCAACGAATTTTTCAATTTATGTGCAGTTAGCATAAAACACCAACTAATATCACGTGCTTTGACGGTGAAGGAAAACATCGTGAGGAAACCTGCATATCTATGTCATGACCATCCGTGCTCGCACTAGTATGTGAAATGGAGAAGGCAATGGCAACACCACTCCATTATAACTGTCAAGAAAGTCGTCGTGTGTTTCATCACACATGATGACCACGACCCTCAGTCATGAGGAAATACGACTAAGAAGAAGAATTGTTAGCTCCACGGTAGTGTCGAATTACAATAACAGCCCACTTAATTTTCCTACAGCTGGGACGCAGAGCCTTTTGCCACAAGGGAAGAGTCTAAGTTATTTATAGTCCATGAAAACGTTTTTTGTCGTTTTCCTCTACCGGAAGCTCGAGGTCAGCGGGGATCGAACCCGCGCCTCTCAAAGATATAAAGCTAGTTCAACGGCTTTAAAATTTTTAAATTATATTTTTTTTATACTTAGTATCGCCTAGAGATCTAGAATAATCGGAAAGAAAAAAAAGTAATTATACAGTATTGATGTTTATATAATGGCGTGACCATTTTATATGTAATACAATTAGATTATATAACGCGTAAATCATTTAATCTAAAGTGGAAATGTCACGGTCGTCATGTTATCGCTGGTATTGGGTTCAATGCTGGACAACTTGCTGTTTTCTAATGGCTTATTGCTATTCATGGAATTAAAATTATAAACTTAAACGTACAGTTTGTGGGTGAACAATGTATACATGCCACTCTAGCTTCGGTGTGTTTCTGGTGGTGACCACTTCCCTCCACCACCTTTGCCCTTGCGATGTTGTCTTCTATATCCAATTAATCCAAGGAGAGCATTCTAGACGGTGGAATTGTGTTGAGGATATAACCAGATCAACGGCGACTAAAAAGAGAATTAAGAATTAAGGAAGAAAAATCTATTCTCATTACCAGTTCTACGAGAAAACGAAGACTAAAAAACTGTTAAGTTTTTATGTTTTGTTTTCTGTGCAATCGAACCTTGATATCTGTATAATTATACTTAACTAATTAGTTAAACGCGTGGAGTCAGTAGAAATTTCTGTACCCTTGGTACTAAGCGTAGCGTGGGACGGAAGATCGTAATAGACAGCCCACATGTTGTTCCCAATACTGGGACTCACTCGAGTCTACTTTTACAAGAAGTTCATTCATCGCACACAATAGATAGTGGATATCACGGAAGCATTTGTTATCAGATGCCGGTTTCCTCTCGCTGTTCCATCGCCGATGTCTCAATGTCAGCGGGAATCGAATCCGCGCCTCTCAACGTACATAGCTCATTAAAACTACTTACAACACATGCTATCCACTACCACATTATCAATTAACTTCCATATTTTATTTGCAGTAAACAAAAGGATGACCCTGCGTTAAACGAACTGCAATATCAAAATGATTTATTTTGTCAGTGAAATGAACGCTGCGTCACAACTTTGTCACTTGGTTTTTAGTGCTTTATTGGTTAAGAATTTTTTTTTATTAAATCGGAACAACTGTGGCTATGAAAAACTATATTATAAATTCTAATTATATAAAATGAGCAGCGTTTACACGTTTTTAAATATACGTCTCTTGGTACAATTTGCTCGTTAACGCAATGTTTCTTTGCATTAGTGTGATAATTATAGCTATAATGGAGAACATTTTTTATCGTTCGATAGATCCTACTGGTTAACGATCCAGTGCCTACTTAATAAAGATTACAATGCGTCAAAGCAAATTCATTAAATTCTGTGATTCGTTCACTCATATACTATGGCTTTATTTACTATGATAAATACTGCTAGTCGCATTGAAACAAAACGTTCAGTCAGTAATTGTACAATATCCAGCACATTTTTAACTGGGATACAGTAATTTTAATACTAACGTTTAGTGACAGAATTAGCTGCGGCAGTACCTATCTAGACGGTCTCCGGTTAGTTTCACTTAATATCAAGTGACATTGAGGTCTGTAATAGCAATTTACCAGGTGGTAGGTCTCTGTTGCCGGAGACTGTCTGGATGGGTACCACCGCAGCTCCTATTGCAACCGACAAATAGTAGTGTGCAAACATTACTGTGTTCCGGTTTGAAGCGCGCTGTAGCTAGTGTAATTACTGGGGGTAACGAGACTTAACACCTTATGTCTGAAGGCGAGGAGCGCAATGTGGTGCAGTGTGTACCATCTTAACTAGCACCACATTGTTATGGGCAAGCGTGTCACTTACCATCAGATGAACGTCTTGCACGTGTCGTCACATAGTAGTATAATACATAAAAAAAAAAGCAAAACTTCGACTGGAATTTGGCTGGTCTATGGCTCTCGAATGTTGACACTTGAAAAATAGCAATGCTGTTATAGCGGCAGATTTACAATGAAATGGTAGCTACACAAGGTGAGTGTCAACAACCAACCATAAAATGTGGCCCGGGCTTAGAAATAAGGGACTCCGTGCTAATAAGGCAAACGGTTTAACCACTATGCTACGGAGACGTAAAGGAGATTTTGTAAAGTTCAATAGAATTTATACAACACTGCGAAGTACGTAAAGTATTTATTAAACTGATGGTGGTCGGGGGCGCAGCCGCCGCGCCGCTAGTGTATCCGCGTCAGGTCCTCTACAACCTTGATGAGGTCGTCGACGGTCGCGTCGCGCATCATGCCGCCGTCGTCCTCGATCTGCGAACACATAATTTATTTTACTTAACAAACACCATCGTCTACCAGGTGGCGTTGCTAACTATGTACAAAGCCTCTGTCATCTTATTATTATATAGTAGCTTCAGCATGAATAAGTGGTGCTGTGTAAACATCCTAAATAGTTACTTATTGATATGACTACCTGATTTATTCGTAAAAAAATCTTAATAAGCATTTTAGTAATTGATTGACTGTTGGCGCAAGTTGATACTGTTCACTAACCTGCAGTCCCTGCACAGTCTCCTGTTGCATTTCCCTGCTGAGGTCCAGGAAGCTCTCGATGAGGTCCCCATCGATGAAGCCCTCCGCGGGCTCAGTCTTGATGTCGGTGTTGAACGAGCGCCAGAATGCGTGCGGGACCTTCCCCACCGATTTGATGGTGTGCGTGAGTCTCTCCTCCAGTAGGTGTAGGAATTCGTACAGCTCCTGCGACAGCTGCACCACCAGACCTGGAAGTGCACCCGACGGGTTTATTAGAACACACCAAACGTTTAGATTGCGTGCGTATACGTGTGTGGTGATGGGTGTGTATATTTACATATCGCGCCGGAGACGGTGGCAAGCAGCACAGGGTGCGCGACGGGCGCGGCGGTGTCCGCGTGCTGCGCGACCAGCGAGCCGAGCCGCATCACGTTCACCATGTCACCGATGTGGAACTGTCCCATGTAGCCCATCTGCTGCCGCTCCTCGTCCGTCGTCGCGGCGCTGCAACACGCACGCTGTTAGCTAACCTCCATAAATACCGCTCATTATGTCTTGGTGGTGTCGCATTGTGTAGCCGGGCCCTCGCTGAGGCGGTAAGTGGCCTCCCAATAATTAAATACGAGTTGAGATGTTTCCACAACAGAATGCGGTTATCGACCTAAGACATGATGACACATCTCTTTCCTCTAAACGCTGCAGAGCATTTCAAGTTGTAAACAAAAGGAAGAGAGAATATTTACATTTATGTATATTGTCTGAGAAGTCCACCGACCTGTCCTTTTGACAAACAAATAGATTGAAGCTGTTCTCCGCGCCGAGGAACGTGTCGTCGTCCAGGATCTCCACCGCCGTCATCCAGTTGGGGCTGTAGTCGCGCGCGATCTCCTCGAAACTACCTTCCATCTGATAAAGGTAACAAAACAATCATTTATCAGAACTTTTGTCAACTGCCCCATTGTAAAATCGAAGCTCTCTGGTTCAGTTCTGAGATCACGTGTTGTAGAGTGTGATAGGTGCTTACCACCACCGCTCACTATTGATGTATTCCGGATGTCTACATTTGGGATCCATAGTAATTCTCGAGAAGTCTCAAAAGTCGAAGTCACTTAATACAATTTGAAATTAAGTTCAAGTGAGATAAAAATTCATTGTAACAAATAAGATTGATATTTTACCTGTTTGTACTGCAGCAGCGACATGGACCTCATGAGGTCTCCGACTAGTATGAAGTCGCCCTTGACCTTAAGATACAACGCCACGATATTGTTGAAGTGGCTGCATTCCAGCCGCAGCTCCTTCTCGGAGGTCCACTCGAACAAACGAACCTGGGAATTGCGAAGTCGTTACTATATACTGCTACAAGTCACAAACATGAACTGTAATTAAACTTAAATGAAGATTAAAGTTAAGAGAAACGAACGTTGGAAGTTAAGTAAAACAAATTTTAACTTAATGTACAAACTTAACTAAACCAAAGGACTTAAAGTGGTTTATGTAAAATATCGTAGTGACATTTTAGTTAAATAGTTGAGTATTCTTAAATACAAATCTGTCTACAACATAAAGTAAGAAAAAAGCATCATGCAGATAATCTACTTTTTTATTATCTGTGGTACTTCTGCAGAATTATTTTTAAAAATTATATTAAAAGGTGGACAGCCTAAAACTATATTGATCAAGAGTAACTACTATGTAAGTTAATAATATAAACATTGTTTTATTCAAAGGTTAAAAATACTCACCGTACTGTTAATAGATGCGAGCAATTTTCCATTAAATTCTACCAGAGTGTAACAACCTCCCTTTATTTCCTTTTCCGCTACCTGCACCAGTCTGCCTTCCGACCAGTGGAACAATAATATCCTGCCCTGGAAAATAGCAGATATAGGTGTAACTTGATAACTATGAAATAGGGATGATCAACCCATTTTTTTTTTATCAACGATGGTATGTACTGCTGACCTGTTTCGGTTCGGACTCCTCCGGGTTCAGTATCGCTGTGCCCACCGCGTAATAGTGGTTCGGGTCGTCGCCGAGCCGGCACGACACCAGCGACATTGCGAACTCGCTCGTCATCAGCTGGTGCGCGTGGAGAACTAAACACACCATGGACGTGAGATAGATAAATTCTTATTTGATCACATTAAGTAAAATTTACTAATACTAAGCTTAAAATCTAAATGTGGACCAGCACTCTCTTTCAGGAGACCCTGTAGGACACAGGAGAGAAAAAAAATAAATAAACATCAAGGTAAAGTGAAAAGCCGGAATAAATAATAATAAAATTACTGGACAGAGGCCTATATTTAGAAAAGAAGTAATTATAAGTAATACATACAAGAATATAAACTCGCATATAATCAGCTTTACATATTAAAGACATATACAAATTAAAATAAGCAAAATTGAGTTTTTTTTTTAATATAACATTAAAACAGAAACTAAAAATCTATTCCAAATATTTTCGGAAGATTGTTGTGCAAGTTGGCTACTAGTAAGGCACGCATTACCGAATGTATATGTTCTTAGAAAAGAGAGTACATTGGTGTAACCCGGCGTTAATAACGTCGCTTTCCCTGAATCAGTTTTTATTACGGTGGTCTTCGTACCTTCGAAAGTGTGATGGTCGAGTATGAGCAGGTTGTGCAGTTCGAGGTCGAGCGCGGTAGGGGCGTGCTTGGGCGGCTGGGGCGGCGCGCCGCTCGAGCTGTTCGCGCCGGTGGAGGCGGACGGGCGGCTGGCGACCGCCGTGCCCGTGCCTGACACCCACTCCAGCTTGTCTATGCGCATCGTTATAACACCGAATGTCTGCAGCGAAGATGAAACTTTGAATATTTTGTAACATTACTAAAACTTTGTATACTCCTAACAATTTTTTTTAATACTACTATGCGACGAGACGCGCAAGACGTTCACCTGATGGTAAGTGATACGCTTGCCCATGACAACGTGCTGCTAGTTAAGATGGTACACACTGCACCACATTGCGCTCGTCGCCTGGAGACATAAGGTGTTAAGTCTCGTTACCCCAGTAATCACACTAGCTACAGCGCCCTCTATTTAGCGGTTGAAATAGGAACCCACCCAGACGGTCTCCGGCAACAGAAACCTACCACCAGTCTTTAATTGTCATACTCTTTCTCTATTTAATAATTTATCATTTGCTCTATGGGTCTAAACAGGCTATTGAAGAATACACACAGATTAAAAAGTATAAACGTCAATTAGTATTTTTTAATGTGGATACATTTAATATTTCTTCTAAACTGGCAAATATATGTATTAAAATTTTAGAATCAGCCTATATTTGCACGACTAATAAATGGGGAGTTAAAACACTAAAATTGTTACGTTAAGTGGATAAATAATAAATACTTACTTGTGATGCTTCCTGGTAAGCGATGCGCCGCGGCGTCTCACCCAGCGGCACGGTCCTTATGTGCAGCTTCTGTATTTCGTCTATGGTGCCGATGGTCACCGTGCTGTCCGTTGCTAAAGCCAAGCTGTATAATTGGAACAAAATCAAAAAATTTTATTAACATAACTCTAAATTTGTTTTCTTAGGTTTTAAACATTTAAAAAAAAATTAATGAGGTCGACGTATATTCTCATGGCTTTTATTTTACAGGCGCCTATAGACTGTGTGGTGATTCCTTACCATCAGGTGAGCAGTATCAGTAGTACATAAAAAATCTACCCCAACTTTAAAACAAATTTGGTTCAGTATGTTGTTAGCCACGATGTTGCAGAAAGACAAATACAAGGGCAAATTTATAACGCCCGCAGGTGTTATGTGAAAATATAATCGGATTCATTCTCGCGATTAATCGCTATCATTTAAAAATATACTTGATCAAAATGTCTTTTATTCATTTACCATAAAATAAATCTTTCGCAGCGGAGGCAGCATAAAGAAATGCCTTGCTATTTCTCAATTCTCATTAATTTATCATTTGAATTTGTTTAGTTAACATTGAAAAATGTTCCTTATTTTAATGAAAGGTTAAAAATTTAAATCTGCCAAATACTTAAATGTAATGAGCTGCAAGTTGTTAAGCTATAAATAAATGAAAAGCACTGAGATTTGAGCGTTACAGGTAAAAGGTTAAGGTCCAAGTGATCGTTTACCTTACCTGTCGGGGTAGGCCTGCGCGTTGAGTGAGCACATATGCGTCACCTCTTTCAAGTTCACGTTGGAGAAGACCAGCTTGTGGTTGGATGAGAATATTACAGTGGGCCGATCTGAGCACGCGAATATGTTAGTTGTCGAGAGTGATCTGTAAAAATATGCATTTTTAAAAAAAAATTGTTGAAGCGATAGACGATCGAAACGATGTGGCGGTAGTTAGAATGACATACGCTGCGTTTTGCTCGTCACTTTGATACACAATGTTAAGTCTCGTCACTCAGACAATTTTCCCAGATACAACACACTTCAAACTAGAATAAAGTAAAGTTTGCACACTACAGTTTAGCAGCAATAATAGAAGCTCTTGATAGTATCTGCTTAGATGGTTTTCGGCAATAGACATACCACGAATAAACACATTGATTAATATTTTTTTAATTATGTAACCCACTTCTTTAATCCACCGCCTAAGTATACGTAAAGAGAATAAAAGTGCTCTGTAATTCAGTGCATTGTTACCTGAAGCTCCTGAGTACGGTGGGTTGGGTGCCTAAAGTGACTTTCTTTCGGTTGGAAAGGGCACCAGTGTCGCGGTCCAGCGTGAAGTAGAACATGGAGCCGTCGCCCAAAGCGCATAATAGGTAACACACGCCCTCCAGTTCGCTGATGAGAAGACTGCGCGGGATTATCTCTGGAAAACAGAAAATTGGGCTTAACAATATATTTTCATTTTATTATTTTTCATCGCAGTCACATGGTGTACCTCCTGTGAGCTTCTCTGCGTGTAGCTGCACCAGGTCGGGTAAGCGCAGTACACGCACAGAGATGTCGGTCCATAGCCCCACACCCAGCAGCGCCGTATCACCGCCGGGACCTAGGTCCAAGCACGCAACCTCCTCTTCCATACACACCTCCCTAGAAACATCGGAATCATTCCCCTGAACGCAGCAGATCGGTAGCTTTTTTTAATACACTCAAAAAGATTACTATATCACTTAACATCAGACAATTTGTGATATCAATGGATATAAAGCGTCAGAAAATAAATTATATAATATGACTAACGAGAGAAGGTCGAGGCGCGCCTGCCCGATAGCCAGCAGGTAAAGCCGCGGGCCGGCTGCAGCGACCGCGCGCTCCCCGGCGCAGACAACCACCGAGAGTCCGCGCGCACCGCCAACGCGCCACTGAGCTGCCAGCTCCCAGCCGCCGGGCCCCTGCGCCACGAGCCGCACCCCTTCATCTGTCACCTGGTAATACAGAGGTGCAAAAATATAATCTCATCCAGAATGCCCTTAAACTTGACTTCGATATCACATGATGACAATTGACAATAAAGCCATCGATAATGAAGCTGGCCTGCCTTTATGATTATTAGGATTTAGTAAGACTTTTATAAAACTTGTTTGACTGCATCCATAACGCAATCGCTAGAACCTTGCCTTTTTATACTAAGGTAATTAATCGAGAGGTTACATGTTGTGCATTTCTCAAAACGCAACAAGTCTTGTAAAAATAAGACAACGCACGTACTTGTATCAGCTGATCATGACAGACATTTCCAGTGAAAAAAGTCTGTCTGTCCGAAACGAAGCCCTTGATGTCGGTCTCCTCCACTTCCTCACCATTAAGTGTTAGTACCCTGAAACAGATAAATTCGTTAAGCTTAAAAGAAACATAGTTATAAAATGAAATTGTTTCTAAAACTGTTTTTATTTAAATAGAAACTTGGAAACTGGAACTAAATATGTTTATAGTATTTCTTGAGCAACAAAAGCTCTTATTGATTAATGTATTAAGTCATAAAAATTTGTTTAGTGGTTTTGGTTATGGATCATAGATACTCACCGAGTTTGCCCTACGAAGGAAAGCACAAGTGTGTCATGATATTGCGAGTCTGGTGTTAGCGTCAGGGCCCACATCCCTTTTATGCCGGGCAGGTCGATTGAAGCCTGTTCTTGTATACCAATACCGTTACGTATTATACGCAGTGAGCCCATCTTGTATGCACCTTTAATTTTAAAACAAATAAAAATAGTTCTCTGTAATATTGCTAGCTTCAACACCGATCGCACCAGAATACAATCTAAATATTACAGTAAAAAACAATGATGGAGTAACATCATCAGTACGCACCAGAGCAAGTGATTAGCTGGTTCTGACCCTGTCTCTCGAGGTCTACAACGCACATATCCACGATCGGCGCGAGGCTGGTGAAGCTCTCCATTGGCTGTACATACTGGCTCGCTTCATCTCTAGTGGGGGATAAGCGGACGAGGGCAGAGTCCCCAAGCCGGGAACCTATGAAGACCACCCCATTGTCGAGATAGGTCATACATTCCGGTATTGGTATTTCTCCTGTGAACAATCAGTTTAGTTCCAGACTTTTTTGTGCAAAAAGACAAGTGTTGTGTTTTAGGATTCCACATAGTACTACTTCTTGGTGCCAGAAGCAGGTGCAATGGTATACCATTTGCATTCTATGCATAACTTTACTTGTGGAGGAAAGGCTTGTCTACTCTTCACCTTACTTGCTTTTGGTGAGTCGTGCTAGAATCTACACCTTACCTCTTAGTCTGATTTTACTAGGTAGTAAGTAACTTATATTAAATAAAAAAATTCATTACCAAGCAATTCCACTTTGAGATCCTTTACAGCCTGTGTGCCGTCCATTTTCTCCTGCAGTTCCAGAAGCAACATGAACAGGCGACCAGCGATATCGCCCAACAGGTATCGTAGACCTTTTCCATCTACTCGGCAATAACAATTTATTGGAGTCATCTGAAATTACATAAATTCGTTCACTGAAACTTCTTGGTGGCGTTTTACGCAAACGCAAACCTTAAGTTAAATAAATTTAGCCTACCTTTATCTGCGCAGGCGCAACAGCAACGTAACTCTGTCCATCATGGTAAACTATTGACTCCTGTCCAATGACTATGGCACCTCCTGTAAATTATAAATTAATAGATTCATTTCTGTAATTTGTTCCAGTTAGATCTAAGAGGGTTTTTTTGACAACAGAAGTAGACTGGATTTAAATTTCACATGGCATTAAGTTACAATGAAGCTGTAGTTGATAAAGTATGCTTATTAAAAATTCTCTGTACCTCACATATTGGTAACAGGAACACAGCAATGCTGTTTTACAGATTTATAAAATGAAGTTGGTTAACTAACCACACATCTATAAATTTCATTTGATCTTCATCTGGCTACTGTTTGATAAATCGCTTTTATGTTATTTATTTTTGGATGGGAAACCACCGAATGCAGACAATACAAAACAGATTGGTATGGAAATCTTTATCGGAAGCCTGTCTGTAGCAGTGGATATCTATCAGATGATGATAATGATTTATTTCTGTGACTTTTATGTGGTATTAGATGAAGCTGTGTTCACTATTATAATTTTTAACGATTGTACATGATCCTCAAAATTCATCATACATGTGAATTAGGTAACCAGCAGACTGCATATGGTAGAAAGCAATAAGCAGACATGATCTGATGATTGATGATGGCGAAAACCAGTAGCCACTGCAGCCTCTATTTTAGCCGTCCAACAGTAGTGTGCAAGCATTATTGTGTTCCGGTTTGAAGGGTGTTGTAAGGTAGTGAAATTACTGGGGTAACGAGACTTAACACCCTGGGTATCAAGGCAACGTTCGCAATGTAGTGCAGTGTAAGTGTATCACTTACCATCAAGTGGTAACTAAGTAACATGTAAAACTAACTTATTTTTGTCAAAAAAATTTAAATATCTTTTAATTTGTATACTTTGAGCATTTGCATAAATTTTATTTACAAAAAGAGATATTTCACCTAAAGGACTCGGCACTGGTATCAATATGGAAGCCTCTGTTTCAACATTGTCCTGTTTCCATGGTATTTTCATAAACTCTTTATCTTTTGTATTTATCTCGTGTGTCTGGAATTCAGAATGGTAAATGTGAAAATAACCTAACAGCAGTGCTACATAATTGCTTGTTTTAAAGTTCTTGTAATAATTGCATTTAATGTATTATTGAAATATTATATTTGATACTTACTTTAATATGCCTTCCATTGAGATCCTGATGTATTAATATTAATGTGGGATTTGCGCATCCATGTAGAAATTCTAAATCATAAATATTTAACTCTTCCAATCTGAAACAATAAGTATTCAATTGAATAATTATAATTTGTGAAGATAGCGGGTACTGCAGATAAGATTTTCTGCCATGTAACAATAGAGGTCCCTGGTAGGATTCCATCATTGCAGAATTAGGTTCATGACACGGTTTTTGAACTTTCCGGCTGTCAATATACGAGCACTAGAGTAGTTAGGGTAAGCATGATTCATTCATGGCCCCATTGATAAATAAAACTGTGTGAAATTGAGGACGAGTTAGCTCATTGTGAATAAAAGAACATGCTTATCTAATAATAACCAGTACATTACATATCAACTATCTATATTAGATATCCTATTTACTTAATTGTAACTTACCTTAAACTAGCAGCTCTAAGCTCTGTGGAATCTTTGTCCATAGGTATAATCTTAAATAATCCATCATACAGCCTTAGGCCTATGACTCTCGCTTGCGGATCTATCACTGCAAGTATGCCATTCTCTGATGGCTTTCCAATGCGATCTGCTATATTACCATGTGCCCTGGTGACAACTTCCAAGTCGCCATTTGGTCCTGTCCGCCATTCAAGTATCATTGCATTATAACGAGCTGTTAGAATGAATACTATATCTTTCTTTTCAGACTGAAAATAAACATGAATTTATTATTATTGGCATTCAGTTAATGCTTAGTGAATCCCTCATAACTTATCACTACAAGAAAGTAATCTATTAGTAAAAACCTAATTTTATACAACTTTATACACTAATGGTAGTTATTTACCAATACAAAAATTATGTATTCCCTTCACAGGATGCCTTTTACGTCTATTCAACTGTATTACTTTCCAATAAGTTTTTATTATTTTGCTTTCCAGTCTAAACTATACAATACTTATTAAATAAATGTTAAAACTTATTATATATTATACTTAAATTCCATAACTTCATGTCATTTAACACAACATTTTTCTAGTAAAATATTAATTAAAAATTGCTTACTGGGGGTCTAAATAACATCATTTTTGCAACTTTTCCATATAGACCCACTTCCTTCATAGGACGCAATCCTTCTGGTGTCACCAGGTACATTTCAAGTCGTGACACTTTCGCCACTAATAAGTTGAGGTCTGTGGGACTTGTGAAGTTGCCTAGAGAGAGAAACAGGTACCAGAATTCATAATCCTTAATTTTTTTTAATGTCACTATGAAAGCATGTTATTATAGCTGTTTAATAATGTAAGATTCTCAATACAAATTTGTTTATTCAGTATTTAATGATTTCATATCAATGAATAATCATTGATATAATATATAAACTGTTCAATATTTATTAACTTAATACTACCAGAACTTATAAGAAACTAAAAAACGCGCGCAAAGTCGCCTTTTCCTATTTGAAGTATTTTTGTTAGAATTCCATTAGATTATCGAATTGTGTAATAAAGATTAAAATGATGTTCAGAAGCAGTGAACGTACGCAAGCGCCGATCTCTTTGACGGAATTATGTTAACCAGACTTAAAAAAGAGATACAAATTCTGCAAATAATTTAGTTGTTAGGTTTAGTTACATATAAAACAAAAGTCAAAAATAGTCTGTTGTATTATATTAGTTAACCTCAACATGAGAAAAACATCACAAACTGTTATGTTATTTACCGGTAATACATGCTGTAACCGCTGTAGGTTTCTGCGCAGTAACCACGTAGTGATACGCCATTACGAAATATTGTTCCTTAAAACGTAATTTTTAATATTAACTGCTTTAAATTATTCTTCATTTAGCGAACAACACAATAATATACCGCCTGCTCTAAAGATTTTTTGTTTATTATTTGCACAGACTGTAAAAGTAAGCATAGATTGTAAATGCTGCGAAGTTTTTATTAATGCAAATTGTCAACGATATTTAACAACTTTTCAAATGTAGAGTAAATAGTGTGAAGAATCCGCTAAACATATAATAATGGAAAAAATATAATGTTGTAAAAATAAGATAAAAATTTTCGCCGGATTAATTATTTATTTCACTATTAATCAATGTTTTATAAAAAAATCTAAATTCTAAATATTATTGAATTGCAATCTTCTTTTGATGCTGTCTCATTTATTTTTGTTATCTCATTATACGAAATATATTTGTTTTACCAATTGAATAAAAAACTATAAAGAAGAATTTAATTGAATGAGGAAGAATTTAATATTCAATAGTTTTTACTGTAAAACAAGCTTTATTTTGCATATAAGTTTTAGAATATAATTTGTATTTTTTTAAATCAGAAAAATAAATTTCGTTGCAAATAGCATTAACATTTTACCTCAACTCTACTATTAAAAACTGAGTTACTGGTAAACATACACTAATCAACTTGTAAACGTATTAATAGTATTTATAACATTTTAACTTATTAAAAAAAATCGTTTAAACACGTTCCCCATGTACTCAAACTTCCTTATTCGCTTATGTACATACACCGTACGGATCTACTCAATACCCTATTTCCCATAGAAGTAATAAGTTGTACGTAGTACTTATTACTTCCATGCTATTTCCTGATGACTTATGGTATTCCTAGTCATTTGTCCAACTTCTTACAAAACATGTGATATAGGGCCCACTTAATATCATATCACATTCTTAGGTATACCTAAGAGGGGGAGTCAGAAGATTCATAATAATGTAGCCAAGCCTACACTCCCAGCTAACAAATATGTACAAGTCAAAATATAATTTAAAGTTAAGTTCTTTATAATTGTGACAATGCTACACACTGGAGTAAAATAAGTAGAGAATAAACTAGTACGATTTATTATTCGTATCAATATGAAATAAATTAAAGTTTTTATCATAATTTGTTATACGTTGCTAAATATTAATAAAGGGGTAAACAAAACAGCAAATTAATTCTTAAACATTATGATGTATTTCTCTTATGTTTATATTTACAGAAAGTTTATGTACTTAAGAATACATATATGTGATTTTCTATACAATATCTACGTTAAATCAGTCTTGGCGATTATCAGGCGGCACACTCTCGAAGAGTACTTGCGTGAGGAATGTAATTTTTTCTGCAAAGAAAAAAATATTAGGAAGTTGAGATAGAGAAATGCTATTAAGGCTTTGGACATTTCTTAAAGCCATTATTTTAAGACATATTTTTTAATATATGGTGGCTAAAAATGCTTACAAATATATTAAACACTTCTTACGCTTAAAATACTCACTAAGAATAGCAGTAGGCGTTTTTCTATAATACACAAAAACTGTGTAAACACCGACTCCTAGCACGATAAATCCAATAGCCATTAAATATTTAATAGATGGGTCGTGCACAATTGGCAACACCGAAAGAAATATTGCCACAAGTAAAACGAAGCAGGGAACGATTGTTGGCACTCGGTATGGTCGAGGCTTATCTGCCTGAGTTTTTCGTAGGACCAATAAAGCCACCATTGCAAGACCGTAAAAGAACCATAGGAACCAGCTCGCGAATTCTATTAATGTCCTTATGTTGCCGACTAGGATAAATAACGATGTTAGTATTGCCTGCAACAAAAAATAGCTTTAAATAGACAGCAAAAGAGAAGTTCACTTTATTAAACAATTAAAAAGAATAAATAAATATATGTATATCATTACATCTCTAGGTTATAAAGATTTACAAGTGTTAAGTGTTTATGTACCTGAAAAGCGACAGCAGGTGCTGGTGTGAGGCGTTTAAGGTTAACATACGAAAATACTTCTAGCATGTGACCTCCTCTGGCTGCGGTGTAACAAACTCTGAACAAAAAACAAATTTCCACTATATATATCCGCCTATAGTTAGCAGCAGCTACCTACACTTTTGGGAAATTTAAAAAAAAAAGAAATGTTTTTTCTTACCTGGTAACACCAAATTGCACGCTCATAGCGCAGCCGAAAGTGGCGATAGCTACACCGAGTGGTATCAGAAAACTAGCAGGCCCAAGCACTCTAGTGCCAAATGCTACTGCCACTGCTGGTACCGACGTCATTTCAGCGTAGCTTAACACTGTCATATACGCTACGTTCATGAAAACGTATAATCCTGTTATCAAAGGCACTGCTATAGATATGCTGAGTGGTACATTGCTGTAATAAAAATGGAGATTATTGAAGCATTGGAATAAGTTATTGACCAACAATGCACTGTCTAACATTAAAAAAAAAAACACGAACACTCCTGGGTTGATGATTTCCTCTGTGACTACGGTGACGCTGTTCCATCCGTCGTATGCCCATAGTCCTGAATACAGGGCGAGAGCGATGCCTCCGGCGCTGGTCGTGCTACCCTCGAAGCCTTTTTTGAGATTATCTGTATTACCTGTGAACAAAATAACTTGTTGCTAGTAATCTATGAAATCTAAATTCAAGGACTGGTCTGCCAATACCACGTTAATTTCGCGGGAAATCTTTACTTTTGTGTTACTTTACATTCACACTTGTAAAAAGGCTAAAGTTTACATCTCGTAATGTGATTCCAGTTAAATTTATATTTTTAAGACTGAATAATTTAACTACATTTTTTTGTAAAAAAAGGATAATTTCTTTGCAACATCATACCTTTAGTAATCTCATATATTCCCCCGCCGATTACTATAAGACAAGCGAACACTTTGCATATGCCAAATATGTTCTGCACCTTGACGAACAACTTTACACTTGTTATGTTGATATACGTCATTATAACTGTAAAACAAAGAATATTATGTATTATTCAAGTTTTTAATGAGTTACAGGAGTATAAAATTTTAGTGTAACCTTTTATATATATACATGGTAAGTAGTTTTTAAGATTTTTATATAAAAGTATCAAACTTTGTATACACTTAAGTTCAAGTTTGAATATTTTATAAAAATGGGAGTTATTCTGCAGATACTACTATCAATGTTGATTCAAGTTTCTTTTCCACCAAACTATTTATAATTCAATGACATAAGAAGCGATTTGTATAGTGGAAATTTTCTTGACAATTTTGGGCCTGCTAACTGTAAGTGCCACAGATGCAAGTCTGTAATTATATTAATATACGAAAATAATCTCTGGTACATGTGAAAATTTTGGATGGAGTGATAACACTAACATATTATAAGTAATCAAGATTTGCATTTTTCAAGTCTTTATGCTTTTTTTCAGATTTAAAGCCTTTATTCATTTATATAATTAACAGTTTTAACATGAAATATAAGTATAAACAATAACAACATAATGAGATTGGATATTTTGACTTTCGACATTAATTCTCTAGTTACAGATTTTGGTGTTTAAAAATGTATTAGATGTTATGGGTAGTTTCTGAAATAAAATAAAACAGATATGTTTAAAATTCATTAATTTATATTAAAATCAAGTCATATTAAAAATGTATCATCAGTAAACTAATTTAACCTCCATATTATTGTAAGGATTTGAGCATACTAAGTTTATATCCCTTAGTAGTTCTATCGCTGGATAGTTCTCTGATGTAACTTGGATGTATCCATATGATGTCTCGTTTAACCTCTCTTGCATTAATTGCTGAAAAATAAATATAGCACTAATTAAACTTTTTGAAACTATAATCTTGTGCATGCATTTAGCGGAAGCTTTAGGTGTGGTCTAAGACAGACATGTTATTAGTCTAAGTTACAGGCATGGATTTAAGAGAACATATGTGTTGGTTCATTTTTGGAATCAGCTGCATAAAATCCTAAGCAGAAAATACAAACCCTTTTCAAAAATGGTATTTAGTTGCAGAACATTTTTATACATTTAAATCTCTTAGATTATCTTTTTAGCAAAAAAATACTAAATCTAGATCACCACAGTTTAAGAATCATTTAGCAATATGAACAAAAGGTTAACTTTTACTCACTCCTAAAACTTCTTTAATGAGGTCAGCTGAATTTGGATATAATGAATGTATAAGGCCATGTAGCTCTTTTTTCAATAAATGAAATCTTTCTTTAGCTTTTTGCATGTGCTGTGGCTGTATGTCCTTTTTCTCTACTTTTGGCTTAGATATAACTTCTTTTGATGTTTGGATGAGCTTTTTTAATCTGTAAATTAATATTAAATGTTTAAAAGTAATATCTATCCTTATGATATGAATTTGTGTATGTTTGGAAATTGTGACAGAAACGTAAAGTGAAGCAAAGTATCCTAAATTTTAGTTTAATAACATGTGTTTATTTGTATTGTAAGTTTCAAAAATACCTCGCAATTTCACCATCCAAGTCATAAATTGATCCTTTAGTAAAAGCTATTAATTCTTCAACTTGTTCACACTTTTCCCTCATTTCTGCTAGAAATTGGCTAGTTAATAAATTATTGTCTTTCGTAATATTTGTTGTATTTGTACTTTCTATTTCTGTCCGTACCGCTTCTATATAGTTAAGAATTTTGTTTTGTTTATCGTTTGGCGAAAGCCCGTCATCTCTCAAGTTTTCAATAACATTATAAGCGTAAACGCAGCTTTCTTTCAATGATTTTAGTTCCATTGACAGTGCCTCCTTTGTTTGAATATTTACACCGGATGGACTCATCTGCAATGTTTGAATATATAATGAAAAACACCTAAAGATAAAGCATCAATTCATAATAGATTTAATATAGTATGTTGTACTTACTTTGGTATATTTTTTTCACTCATTTGTTTGACAGAAAATAGTTTTTAGTTATAATAAAGTAAATAAAAACTTGTACGATGATTTGTTAACACTATTCGTCCGTTGAACATTTGACTTTGACGTTAAATCAAATTGAAGTTGACAACTCCAGAGACCATAGACTATAGAAGCGTGTCGTTAACTTCAACGGTCGTAATTTAAATAAAAATATTATTTATTGCAACGGAGTCATAGCAAAAAGTAAAAAAAATAAAGTAAAAAAAAAATCCATAGCATATATTATCGTATTTTGTAGTTTTTTTTTTTCAAGTAATGCTGTTATTTCAAACATTTTAGATAATTAACCATATTTTTAATAACGAGTACTTACATAAAGCCGCCAGTGAGGCTAGTTTGATGGCTGTATCTTTGTAGTTAGGTTCTAAGTCAGTAGTAAAAGGTTGTATTGCGTATTCTGCAAAAGTCATTACAATAATAGCCACTTCAGCAGGTCTCAAAATTACTACATAAATCCAGGCACATATAAATGAGGGTAGCGGGCCCCAATATTTATGAATGCTGCCAAATGCCTCTTGGAAATAAGAATATTCTGCACCAGATTTACCAAGTACAGTTCCTAATTCAGCGAAAGACAGAGCTCCTGCAATTTAACAATGAAAAGATCTAAGAAACGATTCGCATTTTTTAGTTGTTATAATAAGAAACGAACTTAGCTATTATGTTACTTTTTTTTATTAATATGATCTGAATTATTATACTTAAAAAAAGGTTGCGTTTATGTTAAGTTTTAAATGAAATGTAATATTTAGATTTTTTAGTAAACATTTAGTCAATAATTTAAATAATTTTTCATGGATTAATTCTTATTGTTATGAAATACAGTATCGATTTGTGACGTATACTAAAAATTATCTAGTTCAAAGCCGCCTGCGGATCGGTGAAAGCGTAAAAAATGTCTGCAAGAAAAATAATTTAATCCATATTACATATAGTCACAACAGACTTCTTACCTACACCCACCTAGTAAGGATATAATTCCCGACACGGTCCATACAATTAAACATAAAGCAACGGAACCGGAATGTTCTAATGCAGAAGCCGGAGATACAAAAATTCCTGAGCCAATCATCACGCCAAGTATCAAATTTACAGCTGAGAACAACCCCAGTTCCCGCTTTAATTTGACACTGCTCCCGCAAACGCTCGTCGTTCCGTTTGCGCCATCGCATTTCTCGAGGGCTGTGTCTTTCATATTTGTTTATCTGAAACAATTAGCAACAAATATATTTACTGTGATATGTTAATTTATATTAATAAATCCTTGTTTGGAATACATTGAGTGATATTTAAAATTTTTACACTTTCATTTAAAATCTTTATTTCCATTTAGGAAGTTCCTTTACATAGGAATAGGGATATTGACTGGAAAATATATTTCATCCTTAAAGCTTTTTTTATCTACAATAAGTTCACCTCCACATTACACAGCGTAGACAAATAAATTTGTATTTGTAATTGGATGGTGAAGTGTGCTCGGACTTACATATGTGGCCGAGCCACTACAACATAGCAATATTATGACTATATAGTTATGACATTTTTAAGAAAACCCCACAACATATAGCCCTGGAATCAAAGTCAGGGCCTATGTCTTACAAAGCTTTTAGAAAAAGCCATTTAGAATAGGTATAAATGGTTTATATGAACTGTTTATGATAATGTTGGTGTAGTAAAAACGTTTTAAGTCCAGCCCTAGTTAAAAGACAGTAAATTGCTCATGTGACCTCCAATGGCAAGTTAACAAATTAACGGTGAACAAACCACTTGGCCTTATTTGTCGAAAATACATCTGAGATAATGAAGTTGTTAGTAGAACAATTTACAATGAACTTGGATTTTTAATGTTCCTTAATATTTTTGTTTTGTGCACTAATAATTTGTAAACTCTTAAACTATGACACAAGTCTTTTATTTCAATCTATTGTCGTCTACTCTTGAACATAAGAAAACGATTTTCAGTTCCACCGGTCATGGCTCGTATATCCTACGATTCCATGGTATCTTCACCAGGTCGTCGGTTTAACTGGTCTTCCAGCTTCATGAGCAGACCTATGTTTGCGCTATGTGGCCTACTCATAAATTCTTAAGGGCTAATAAATGACTAACACTATTTTTAAATTTGCAAAGTTTCTTAAGTTTTTCCTCTTATTCGAAATACTATCACGAATTCTCTTGTAGTTGAATTAAAGGCGTCCATTTATCCACTTAGTCCTGGAGCGGATGTATCACTACTCTTTATTAGTTTAAATTTTGCATCATGCGTACGAGCATTGTGAAACGATCTGATGAGAAAGGATCAGGCCATCCCACAGTACTTGATTAATTGAATGATATTTGTCGGGCTTCATTCAGTGTCATGTATATAATCATTTTATTAATGCTACGCTACCAAAAAGAACAATCTGTTTATAAAAAAATGTGCTTAAATTTTTTTAATGAATGAATAATTCATTGTTGGGTGCATGATGGTTTTCTTTCCTGTTTATTTGCTACAAATTTTTACAATAAGCTTACTCATAGCTTATTGGCATTATCTTTATAAATCCGATTTATTTAGAAATTGCGCATCAGTCGAAGGTTTTACATATACAATTTCAGAACCTTAACAACGGCTGTACGCAATACGATAAGCGTTCATTTTATCATCCTAATGTGGAGTTTAATATTAGATTTATTTAAAAAAAAAACAACAAATATTATCTTCAGCCGATAGATGTCCACTGCTGGGCATAGACCAATTCTAAATATCTTCACACCGATCGATCTGACGGTGCTCGCAGCCACTTGTTTCCCGCAACTTTCACCAGATCGTCGTTCCACCTTGTACAAGGTCTTCCAGCAGTACGCCTACAGGTACGCGACTGCGACTTGAGGACCTTATTTCTCCACTAATAGACATACCTCTAAGCAATGTGCCCTGCCCTGTTTATTGCAACAAAACTTGCAATTTTTAATGTAACAAACAGAAACATTAGTTAACAATTATCTTTGAGACTTTGTAATGGCGGATTCTGACTAATCAAGTTATTTTTGTTTAATAAATAGCAATGTTGTAACAAATCATTTCATGAATAATTAAGCACGTTTTATTTATTGTTAAACAATGAATGTTATTTATAACCAAATGACTAGAGCGGTTTATTTGTCGTTGAGATTACATTCTGCTTCAAATAAATGGTTCACAACATTTAACTACGTCGCAGTTAATGCGCGATGTTGCAAACTGTATTTCTAATCATCAGCTTATTGAATACATAATTTCCTTGAACTATTAAAATTTACATAATTCTAATATCATTTCATTTGATTTCTTCAAACAAGGCCGTATTTATAAACATCATCTCATAATGATTTTAACATCTTTATATAGAGTTATTGAAATTAGTCAATCTCAATTATACCGAAACAAAAGTAATAATTGTTGTGTTGGTAGCTTTTTTTATACTATGAGTGATATAACATGCATTATTCTATACCAATTGCGATAACTGCGGAATATTTGACGCGATATCTATAGATACGTACTGTCATATTCGTTTAGTAATCTCTTGTGACAAGGAAACTGAGAATATAATTATTGGCACCGTTGGAGTTATCTTTGGCAGTTAATTAACAGTTTTACATTATAATATTTAAATATCATAATATAGCATATAACGCCTTGGTTATGTTTTTAAGCCGATGTGTTCTATGTCGGAAAGTTGGAGGACTGGTACTAGGTGGACAGACGACGTTGTGAAAATGGTAGGAGTCACTGGACTCGGTTCACCTCGTCGATTCCAGATCCGTGAAAGTGTAAAAGCGTCAATAAGACTAATTTCATTTAAAAAACATGAATCTCAAGCCACTGAAGAGCGACCAGCAGTAGACATCCTTCCGTTGGGTTTATGATGATTAGGTCTTGATATATTTATACTCTTATAACTGAATTTACATTTTCGACAATAAAAAAATATTGGAGAAAAATAGTATTTACGCGTAGTATATATTGTTAGTGAGCAACACTATTAAATATATTATAATCAAAGGGCTCAAATGGACTAGTATCCAGAGCCGTAAAAACATTTACAAAAAAAAAAAAAATATTGTATTCAAAAAAAAAATTAACGCAATCAATCCGAGAAAGATTATGATAAAAATGTCAGAAAATATTATATTAATTGAAATTTCTATGTAAAATCTGTTTCGTACAGATTATACAAAGAAAAAATATTTAAGTATGCATTTTCCTTAGATATCCTGATTAGGTTCAAATAGAGATGTTAATAATAAAGTTTATTTTACGATGTTGTTTATTTAGTAGTGCGTAGCGTTGCTTGTGAGGTCTATGACCAGCAGTGGACTATCGCTGGCTGATTTATTGGGATATATGAAACAATCAAATAAAGTGTATTTAGTGTCTCTCGTTAAACGAATATGGGATTACAACTAATTCATTAACAAGTTATTAACGTTATTAAAACAGTGTTTACATCTTGCTAATTTAGCTAATGGAATAACGATTATCATAATGGGTATAGTGGTGTTTGCTATATTGCTTTTTTGTACTATTTCATTTAACTCGCAATTAATTACATGGTTAAGTGATTGCTTCTTAACTAATAATGTGTGTTGTACAATATATTTTGATAAAGAAAATTGTTGTGAATGCTGATACATAACCGAGTCAAATTGATATGTACGAAGAGACTAAAGCTTTGGTTTTGACATAGTTAAGTGATCGTGCTTAGATTGACGATGGTGTCCTAAAAATACATTACTAAATAACATTTTTATTGTTTATATCAATATGAAACATAGATATTTAATAACAAATAGCAGTATTCTGATGGATGACGATGACCTGGAACTTATTTTCTTACTTCATTGTATACCTTTTTGTTTATTATAAATTAAGTTTTCGGTTTGTATGTATAACAAAACAAACATTGATCGTTGTAATAATTTGATAATCAATATATTTTTTCATTTTGGATAAATTTTTATAAAATATCGCGACATTTTTACGTTTACATTACTACACGTGATTCAGCGGTGACTCGTGCCTTATTATGGCAATAGACGGGCGAGTCAGATGTTTCACATTCAAACGTAATATAAAAAATAAGATACAATTAAAAGTTCACTTAATGCAATGTGGTGGGCACATTGTTATTGTTTCGTAAATGCGTCAAAGCCTTGCGCATTTTTGAAGTGTGTCAAAACATGAAAAAATCTCCTTTTCACGTAACACAGCCTTGAGTGCGTCGAAGAATAGACTCGAACGTGAGTACTAGTTTAGCGCTGAGTTGGATATTGTTCGCAAACGCGCTTAACATGCTTTAATGTTTACATAACTTCAATATTACTCGAGCTAACACCATTTTTTTGCGAGGATAAGACATGTACTTGCTTTGTTTAGCCGCTTTAGGTCAAGATCATGGAATGAAATGTTTATGTATACATTAACGATATTGATAGTGCTAGGCTGCACGTTTAGATTTCATTCACAACACGCCGGAAAATTAATTCGCCTTTCTCTTATCCTCTCACTAACGCCCTCTAAAGTTATAGGAACCAAGCGACATAACTTCACCATAAATAATATATCTTCTTCTTCTTCTTAAAAAAAAATCATAATAAATGATCTAAATATTTTGAGATAATCAATTTTAATTTTTTTTGTTTAGATTTTATAAACAGACAGTTAAATTTTACGTATTAGTATAGATTGTTATATAATGAGATAAACATGACGTTCACGTGGTGGTAAGTAGTAAATCATATCCACGACAATGGAGCGTTAGTATGTTTACACGTTTTGCTCGCATCGTTATACGTAATGCTGTTTAAGCTAGAATTCAATATTATTCGTTTTTAATTATTTATACGAAAATAGAGTAGTATAAGTCATCAAGGACTTAAAGTAACAGCTGTTTGAATAAGATTTCTCTTTGGCAGAAATTTGTCGTTATTCTCTATCATTCAAAACTAACCAAGACCAGATTAAAACTTTATTACCTAATGTGTCCAATCTAATGATCTAAAAGGAATTGTTTTTAACAATAAGAATGAATCAATAAAGTTTATTGGACACCAAAATCTTGTATTCACTTAATGGTAAGTAAGCCTGCCAACAACTATAGTAACAAATGATATATGAGACAACATCATTCAAACCGGGACACAGTAATTTTAGCACATTACTCTTAGCCGGTAGAAATAGAAGCTGCGGACCTATCTAGACGGTCTCCGACTACAAAGACCTACCTGCAGTATAATTGTATTCGATATTTCTATACTAAACAAACATGATATGAAGCTGTTGTTTATTAGTATAATTGATGACTAAATAAACGTTATGCTAAATCGTAATGAACTAAGATGTCAATCAACACACAAATAATGAAGTAACAATAACGGTTTAGTAATTTAGATCCTATGTCATAACTTATTCTTATCTTGTTTCAAACGATTGCTTTTTGTTCATTAGCTCATAATTTGGTTGAACCGATACGATTTTTGGTTATAGCCAACGTTAAAAAAAATACTTTTTCAATCTGTTGTTTAAGAGCGTAGACGTTCGATGGCCTCATCTTAATGCAAGTAATGTCCCAAACAAAGAGATGGAATTCCGCCAAGAATTTGTTTTGATAATTATAAATCAGCGTTTCATTTACAAGTTCATTATGTATTAAAAGTATATATCGTTGTTATTAGTTGTATATTTATATATTCGCGTAGTGATATAAACGTAAATGTCTACTACAATGTACAGATTTTTTTTAAATACGAACTCGCTTATCAAATTCCGTTTGACATTGATAGATCGCAACAATGTATTAAAGTAAACAATGAAAGTTTTAGTTAATGTTACATTTGTAATATATTATTACCTATTAAAATATAGCGATTGGCTTTAACATATTTCATTAAGTAATTCATAAATATACTTTACGTTGTTACGCAAGAAGACAAGTGTACCTGCATTGGTTAAGGTTCACTCAATTTAACAAACTTTATTGCATTTAAAATTGTTAAGTTATTTCTTTCCAAAGTAACTTTAATCGAATGTACAAAGATTTTATTTCTTTTTATATGTAATTCATTAAATCTGTTCATAGCGAAACAAAGTTCGATTTTAATATATAATATATACACGTTATCGCCGATTATAAATCTTTTTATTTTTACATTGTACATATTTTGATAATTTAATGTGTATCATTATAACATAAATCAGAATTAGCAAGTCGAATGCTAAAACTAATAAAACTCAATTTAAGTAAAACCTAAAAAGATAATACATTTATTTTAGAGAAGGTAATGCTTAGTACATTGTTATTTCCCCGTTTCTACGGTTGATATACAAAAGCAGTTGTCCTCGAAACGTAGCGCTATGCTCCGTACCATTTACCTGTTGCCGGATATTATTGAAACGTGTGTAAATAAATAATAACTTAAATGTTGTTGTAATAGTAATGTGAGTTCTAGTATAAAAGCAAAAAGTGTATACTTTATAAGTATGTAAGGAAAAATAGCTAAAGCGTAATCCATACTAATATTATAAATGCGAAAGTAACTCTGTCTGTCTGTCTGTCTGTCTGTTCCTCTTTCACGCCTAAACGGCTGAACGGATTTTGATGAAATTTGGTATGGTGATAGATGATAACCTAGAAATGGTCATAGGCTATATATATGTATATAATAAAGCTTGTAGTAAATATAACTTATGTACTTTAGTTATAACTTTGGCCTCTCTTCTGCAACCCACTAATATTTAAATATTAGTTATTAGATGAATATATGTATAGTGCTGAACCCCACACACCGCCCATAACCAGGGTGACGGTTCTGTTCAGGAGATTTTTTTGCCCCGGCTATAAAATAGGCAGGAACAAAGAACATTCCAATTTTTTTTGACAGAACGAAGTCTGTCGGGTCAGCTAGTAAGAACTAAAGAAAAGTTTTTGATGCGATCAAAAGATCCAATTGTTGTTAATGCGAGATTATTTTTTTTGTCTGTACAAATTTAATTCAAAGTAAAGAAAACAATAAGAGAATAAAATTATAAAAGAAATGTGTGTAGGTTTGCTTAAAAGATAGATGTAGTTGTATTAAAAAACAGGATGTTTAACTATTTTGTACTTGTAGCGAGTTATTCACAAAAGACGTATCTAAAGTAAGGTCTACGAGAACGGTGAGTCTTGCGGTTATTCCTCATCACCTCTGGTGTACCTGGTTGCATAAATATCTTCTTCTTCTAAGTCGTATTTCTTGATGACTGTGGGTCATGGTCGAGGACTTTCTTGTCAGTTATAATGAAGTGGTTTGCTATTGCCTTCTCCATTTCACATACTAGTCCGAGCAGGGATGGTCGTGATATAGATATGTAGGTTTCCTCACGATGTTCTCCTTCACCGTCAGAGCGCGTGATATTAGTTTACGTTATAACTGCACATAAATTGAAAAATTCATTGGTCCAAGCCGGATTCGAACCCAGGACCTACGGATTGGAAAGCCGGCGTTCAAACTATAGGTTATCACGGATCCTAAATAGAATCGTTAAGGATCATACTATAAACTATTGTAATCATACAGGTTCCGCGTAACATAACCCGTCCGTCGACTCCTGCAGCAGTTCCTTAGACCTCGCCCGTATATCGGAGAATATCCAAATTTCTTTCAATCTAAAAATAGCTCTTTAATATGCATTGTTTAATTTCAGTTCAATGTCACAAGGAGGCCATTCAGTACATAACAATGCCAGTGACATTGCAGTTTTTTTTATAGCGCAAACTTTCGTCTTACCGAGTTAGAGTCGCGACTGCGTCGTCTGCTTTTTGATTTATCGCTTGAGGTTGAAGTTGTGATGGCGAGACAATTATTTTGCCCTGCTTACCCTGTTTTTAAAGCAGATATCAATTATTTAATTAACACACATGTCATTTATGCAAGTGACACGTGTCGAGCGATAAGTGCTGCAGCAGCGGATGCGGAGTTCGTCATCGTTGTATACAATACAATACGTTACACGCATTTGCGCTGTGATGATATGCAACGTATATTTATCAACCGCCCGCGCACTATCTAATTATACTCAGTAATGTTGTTCCACAACACATAAAAAATTATTATTATCGTCTTATAACGTTTTTCAGCCACGGAATCTGGGAATGTCGAGTAAATTACTCCATGGTATAGTTCTACTCCGCTTTCTGTTTCCATATCATCTTGATGTCACATTTTTAAAATCTTATTCGACGTCTTCCAGCCATCTTTTTTCAGGCTTCCCGAAATTATTGGACCTTCTTGCTGACTCTCCAATAGAGGATTAGGATTACAATTATTCACTGTTGCCATTCTCGTTGGTGATCAATTACGGACACGATACAACATACCAAATAACGAGACAAACATTGTTTATAGTGATGTGTATTTAGATTAAGAGCCAGTAATTACATTAACTATCAATCAATTTATATAAAACTTGAAAAATTCTATTAATTTTTCGATGTAATAAACCTACTTTAATAATAATTTATTATTATTATTTAAAGCTTTATAATGCACACATGAAAAACTGCACAAAAAAGACTTTATGCCATAATGCATTCTTTCTCAGTCTACCATAAGGTTAAGCAGATAAACAAAGTAAGGGTGCAGTATCATATAAGTATATAAGGTATTATTACATATAGTAAGATGTAAACCGTAGCCAATACATACAAATAAGATTAGGATATATAATGTAAGAAAGGCTAATACACATATAGATATCAACTTAGATTTTATTTACCACTATATTCTCTACGATGGAAGTATAGTTTGAATAATGATTTATATGTAGCGACTGTGTAGCGGTAGACTTGAAGATCCTCTGTAAGGTGGAGCGACGATCGATGTGGGTTTTATGAGAGCTATGTCAGTGGGCGTCATATCTTATGATGAACATCAGGAAAAGAACAAAGAACAGAATTTATAAAGCTTTGAAAACAGTAATAATAAACAAAAATGTTTCCGTTCACAATAATTTGATTGGTATTCGGTTCCCCGCACTTAGTGTTATTGACCGCATGTTGCAGCGGGACATTGAAAATATTTTGGTATGCGCCGACGCAGTGCGTTGCAGTACGATTGACAGTAAGGTGCAGTCAATTTACATCCGTACTGCATCGAGTTAGAAGATCATTCGCTTTAAATATCGTTTGTTTGTAAGGTGGGAATGCAGGATTATGCAGTCAGGTTATTCGAGTGTACATTTTTTTTTCAACTGACACCGTGCACGAAGTTTTACAACGTCGAGTGTATTTCTAAGAATTCGATGTATATATATATCATAATGCATGATAACAAAAGATAATCCATGCCAAACTTTTTTCGCTTTATTTTTGGACTAAAAATAACAATTTCGTGAATTTTAATCAATACTTTGATTGTTATATTTTGTTTAAGGTATGCTGTTAAGGTGTAAGGCAAAGCTCTGTCTGTGTGACTAAAAGGATCTTCGGATTTTGAAGGTTTCCGGATACGAGATCTCCGGAACCCTTGCAACGAACTGAGGGTGACCACCGTTTAGGTTTTAGAGGGAAGAAATCCCATTTAATTCTAAATTCCCATAAAGCAGGGTAAGGTACCCTTTGAATATTGCCCTCGGTAACCAAAAAGGATACAATAAGTCATCATTGTAAACGTGTATACACTATGTTGCAACGTGAAAATATTTACAGAGCATTTATATGACACTTCAATGATATGCAAATGTTAACTTTAAAATGAAATCTTTTCATCTAAGACTCTTAATTCTCTAATAAACCTTTGTACTGGAAAACTTTTTGTTGTAACATTTAATACTAGACAATAAAACTTGTGTTGTTTGCTATGCATTTAAAAGATTTGTAAATAATACGAGTAATCTAATTAAATAAGTATTTTGTGTAAAGTTACGATTATTATAGAGAGATACATACATACATTATTTTTACATCACTCTATGAATGTAATAAAAGTATATATAAATAGTTGTAGTATTAAAATAAACATATGTTACTTAGTTTATATGAAAGTGAATGCGCTTGTTAACATACACCTACAAATTGATATGTAATTTTTTCTTTGTCGCGAGTAATATATCGGTTTTACCGATTCTTTCGAATTTTTCACTCACACATAAATGATCTAATAAAGCATAACTTTTACATAAAAATTACTTGTTCTATATATGTTACAATAGACTTTTTAAAATGTTAGAGTTCACTAATTTCAACCATTACGATTGTAAAAATTTGTATTCGCTTATATATCTTTGTATCGAAAAAAAATATATTGCTGTCTTTATTGTAACTATTATAATAAACAAATAGATATCTCGTACATAATTTTTTTCATTATTTTCTGAATCATAAAATTTTAAAGTAAATCTGTGTCTGCGAATACGTTGTCCGTTAACTACATTACGAAACTTGTCGCATTAATTATCTTTCAAGTAGTTAATTACGTTTACTACAATTTTAGCCTAGTTAAGGGAGTTTATCTTTTAGGTAAGCTAAGTATCTATTCATGAATTCCTATGATAATATACACGAAGATGTACCACAAAACAATAAAGATAACACATTAGTGTGAATATTATGTTAGCATAGCAAATACCCAGATCATTTATCATTTGAAATTATGGTAAACAATTTAATAGTAATAACCTCTTTATTTAAACAAATTTGTTTTTGTAAAAGCTAACAAACTGTTTAAGTACTTTAATTTACTTTTGATAAATATTTAATAACCGCTTGTCTAATATCAGTACAGCGTTATAGTATATTGAATATAATATTTTGTTATTGAATTCCATATTTCTATATCACTGTTAATAGTTTCTGTTGTTTACTCAAATACGAAGCTTAATTTACAAAAATTAATGATAACAGAATTTTCTTAATAATGTTGATTTTAATTTATGGGATAATCATCAGATATAGATATAATACTAAATAATATGAAAAATTCATATGTTTTATATATACTCACGTTTCTTTGAAGTTTTTTGAGCTAAAGGCAAAAAAACTTGTTTTCAATTTTCTTATTACATATATATAAGATTAGAGGTTATTAAATATGAATTATTATTATGTATTACTTAGATTTTATTCGGCTGTATATAGACATTTAGCATAATTACCGGTTAGTATTTAAGACGTTGACTAGTGATCAATTACCCTGTTAGCCGAACAGCCATTAACAAGAATACACATCTTCCTCGAAATTTAGGTCACACAATTACTTAAAATGGTTTCGCCCGTAAGTCCAAACATATCAAATTATCTATAAAAATAGACTAATACTTGACCTAGAGTTCTTCACGATATTGACATTCAGGATTTACTGTATGAGGGTGGTACTTAGCCAGGTGGATTCAAAATAGTCTTACCACTAACCATACTCTACAATAAGTGAATTCGAATATCAAGTTGTTTCTTATATCTATAATAAGTTAAATTTTAATTTTTTTCGAACTAATTGTGCTTTTTATCTTATTATTAACTAAATTGTTTATAAGTAATATAAAATCGTATAATACTGATTTCTGGAATACAGGCGCATATTTTAGTTCAATACACTCATACCCATGTATTTCTTTTAATATTTGTTTTGTTATATTTAAGAACGTTTATATATAACAAAGTTTATCTATAATTAGACGAGCAGACGCCCACTTTTTGTAGGCGGAGATTTAAATGGTTCGTTTTGGTGTGGTAATTGTCCGTATTGTTAGTTGCTTAACTGTATTCCTATTTGAGATGCAAAATTGGCCCAGATTTTTTATTATGAACATTTTTATATGAAAATATGTTTTGCTCGAACTCATAAACATCATGATTTTCATTACATATAACCAATATAATACATTAACACAAACTGCCTTGCTCGTCTGCTTTGACACACATGCAATATTATTATAGACGTTCACCGCCAGATGTTAGTTTAACGTCGCGTTTCTGTTAAAGTCGGGAAGTTAACCGCTATAACGTCCATGAAGCTTAGAATTCTCTCACCATAGGCTACAAACCTTGGAAGCCATAGATAACTTTAACTTAACTAAACTCCATTTGTTCTCGCCGCAACAATGCCAAAACCCTATATAATTTTAAGTATTTGGAGGAAGCCGTGTACTTTATTGCATCAAGCAGTTAAGTATAATACATAAGCTGTATGTAACAGCTTACATAGGTAAAGTGTTCCATACTGTGGAAAGAATACTTTGATGAGCGTTCGCTCACGAAAGGCATATGGTATAAAACCATGCAGCCTAGTCCATCTCGCCTTTCTTGGTTTGATAAGGCCAATCTGAGCAGAACAGATCCTATCGTGGCGTTTCGACTTCGTTCGGGACACATTCCTCTTAATAGTTTTGCATATTTGTTGGGCAAAGTACCTTCTCCAAATTGTTCAGAATGTGATAGCATTGAGGATGCTTACCATATCATGATGGAATGTGTTAGGAACGATGCCGAAAGGCTAAAATTTATAACACAGTATAACGTAAATGTTTTTGATGTCGATGCATTTAATCAATTTCTTGCATTTCCGTTAAGTGATGAAGCAAGATTTATTTATAATTTGGTAAAAATCGCACTTAAAAGAAGAAAATAGTTTTTCGATATAATAAGATGTGTATTGTATTAATATATTAAGTAGTTAAGTGGAGTACGTAAGTACTATGAGGACTATGAGGGTGTTATGATCACTGTGTGACCAAACCCTCTATAAATAAATAAAAAAAAAAAAAAGCTAACATAGACAATTAACAACAAGATTGTTTATTGTCCATGTGATAATAAATAACATATTAAAATATCCTTCATTGGATAATGTAAATGATAATAGAAACAATAGTGTTCGCGTATATATAATTTAAAGTTATTAATACATAAGCTATTAAGCGTCCATGCGAATGAACTTTGATTATAACTATACCTAGTACTTCTTAATTTTTTTAATTACTATGTCCTGACATTTGACCTCTGTTTAACATGATGTTAAGTGGCAATAAAGCCGAAGATAGTAAAGAATACCCCGCGTCTCTTGAGTTGTTAGTCGGAACACAATGGAATGACGGTAGAAATCAAACTTAAAGAAAAAATAAGTTAGCCGGATAGTTTCGAAATTAACCATCGTCTAAAGTTCACCAAATTTATCTCCGGACTCGAACCATGTACATCCGTGTTACAATACAAGCGATAAACTTTTGCTCCACGGAAACTGAAGTGAATATTACGAGTATAAAGGATATTGCGAAGCTTTGTTAAATAAGGAAAAAGAGAAGTTCGCAAAAAACTTCGATAAGAAATAAATTAATGTATTACCATTTAAAATTTCAAGAGACATTATGGATTTAGTTTTTTTTAAATAAAAAAAAAAGGTTTCGTTATATTTTTTTTATAAATCACTGCTAATTAAGATTACAGTAAATAAACTTTGGAGGCTTCTTGTCGAAATTCACTTAATTATTACTTTTTTTCTTGAACATGATTTTATGATTAATAAATATTACAGTAAATAGTCAAAAAAAAAAATTTTTACTAAACTTAAGTAAAACTACTAACCGATCAATGTGGTGATCCTTAGATGTGTTTGTCCAGCTATGTCTATCGGCTGATGATGAATCGCGTTTATGTCTTCAGATAATTAAACTCTGGTGATATTTTTTAGGTTTTTTTTTGAGAATTGACTCCGTACTCGGTTTATTTTGTTTGTTTAGCACACGTCTGCTCCTCACTATTGGTAATACTACACTGCTGCGTGCCGGCACTTATCTTTTCAATAAGTATCGATAGCGCATAAGTGTCGATAAGATACGTATCCATAGGTGTGATGTTAGTCAAAGATTAACTAGCTCCCGTTCTTACTAATCTCTCGTTACTACCTCGATAAGTATTACAAAATTGTTAGGCATTTAATACGACTTTATCAATGTTTTGAATTAATATAAAAATTACATTCGCCTTATCTTTTAAAATGTGAATATTTCTAAAGACTAAAGATCTGTTTTATTTTTTGCCTAAATTTTATTAGTCGATTAGCTCGTGTATATACTTATCATATAATTGATAAGAATACATTATTATTTTTTTTAATATATAACATTTGTGTGTTATTAACAAGAGATTTTAATTATATTTGTAATCGAGTAGTGATCACGCCGTGACTTCTCGTTTCTGTAGCGTTAAGAGAAATCGTAAAAATTCTGACGTAAACAGTCTAGCTGACGTAATGACCTCTCTAGAGTACAGCTGGATCTCAGGGACAAAATGAATGTATTGTCAAAGTTAGAAAATTTTACAAATTTCCAAAATTTGAAAATGATGATAATTATCACAAACTACATATAAAAGAATAGCAACAGTAAGTTCTTTAATATGTGATAAGGTTAATGTATGAACTAACTGATTACCAAACACCGTAATCATCGTAATCCTTAAAAGAATGTAGATATATATAACGGCTTTTTAAATAAATCTGTAATTCACAGTTATAACGGTTAATTTACACTGTGACATAGCAATTTATGAGAAAAAAATATGAGTCAAAATCAATGTTTACTAAAGCGTAATAAAAAAAATCAAGGGAAACATTTCTATTACGACACGCCCATCTATTGGATTAGTTGAGTGGTTGGACTTCTCAGGGCCGGCACCGGACTTGGACCTAGACATGAATTTATTCCCATTTTAGTAATATCGCTTTAGCAACAACAAACGTCTTTTATATCATTAATTTGTAAAAAAAATATATAAGACGATAACAATAATCAAAAGTTAGTTTGATCTAATTGCCTTTTAAAAATAGACAATTGAATCCATAGTATTTTATTGGCACAGCTGTAACTGGTTTAAATAATTTTTACATTTCAAAAATGTAGGTATGCGCTGTTTATTATTTGAACCACATGCAAATTGTATAAAATAATTTTATGACGTATACTACTAAAAAGTGTGCCATAGTAAATTAATTAATTATAAATAAATTGTTTTAACCGTGACAAGTTACGAAAGATTATTGATGGTAGTAATTTAAAATTTTTAAATTGGTTTTTTAAATTTTAACCATCCTATTTATTTGAAAATATTGCACTGACATGAATTACTTCAATAGTTAATTTTGTAAGAATTATTACGAACTTACCGATCGAAGAAATTTAATTCAATAAAATTGAACTTTTAGACACTTATATGATTACACATAAATTAACTTTATAAAGTAATATGAAGTAAAAGATAAACCGAAAACAAAACATCGATTTAATTCAAAGTGTAACACGTTAATAACAAAATAATGTCGTTTTTTCTTTAATGACATTAATATTCGCGCCAAAATCGTTTTACCGACGCGCGTTTATTCATCGACTTTTCCGCGTGAACTGAACATCGTGTTTGCTGCCAGTCACATAAAATAAATTAGTTTATTCCGCGAATACGATATACGAACTCGTTGCACACACTTGCATACAACTGGAACTATTTACGCCCACACATTGCGGCTGCCCATAGCGATCGAGTAAATGATTCCATAACAAACAATGTAGTAATAACTAATCTACTGTACCTTATCTTTTAACTAACGCTTATTACAATACCTAGTTATGTAGCGTGAAGCAAAAGTTATTTTCTTATGAAACGTGTGAAATTAATTTCATCAACACTGAGTTTACATGTCGATGGACAAGAAATATGACAGAAGACAGCAGATCTAAATGGACTAAAATCATATTGTAATGGCAACAAAGCGACAGCTAAATAAAAAGAGGTTAGCAGACTGCAAGATAGATGGAGGACATCAGGATTATTGTAGTAATAATCTGGGTAAGATAAGCTAATAATCGAGAAGTATGAAAACGACTGGAAGAAGCCTATGCATCATAAAAAAAGGTGTTAAGGATTAGCAATAAAGGCTTTATAATCAAAAATAGTGAGTTTACAAGTGGTATGTTACACACTTTGCACTAAACATTTGTTAAGTCATTTTATTAACCACAATGTATTTCACAGCGGATACAGTTACAATTGAAAACTCTGCTTAGAGTAAATACTCCGTTGGATTGTATTTACTGTAAAAGTTTCCGGCGTAAAATCTGCCTCTTGCAGTTACACAAATATGTAAAAAACGGTGTATTTGAAATTTTATTTATTTTAGCAACCTATGTATTAATTAAGACATTTTCACAATAATTACAAAAACATAAATAATGTTATATTTAAAACAACAGATTTAAATACTAAAAAAAAAAGCTTGGTTGCAAGAAACTACACCGCTTCTAAAATTACATATATCCAAAAAGCGTTATTGTTCATAAGTAATGATGAGTGATGCGTTTTATCTACCAACACTTTTTGTTATTCCAAGTTCATGTTCTGCGTTCAGATTTTCTCGTGATTTTTATTTTTATGCAACAAAGCGAGAAGACGAGCAGAACTTTAACCTGGTCATAAACGATACGCCCCCTAAAAACAATTGTTAGAATGTTTACACACCTCTGTACTGCGCCATTACAAAGCTATATACAATGACACGTCTCGATAACTCGGTAGTTTCAGTAGCTACAGTTTTTCATATCGGAATACAATAGCGTTTGCACAATACTCCTAGGCGGAAAAATATTGTAAGAGTTGCGGTGGTACTTATACGGTCACTAACAATCAGAGGTGACCAGTTAAAATTTTAGCCACAAAAATTGTACATCCTTGAATATCTCAGGTTGAAACCCATATTTTTTTTTTATAAAATACATTTAAAAAGTGATCAATAACATAATTTCTATACGAAATATAGGCGAGACTTGAAAGTTTTTGATGTTAAAAAAAATGGGACTATAATTTATTAATGCACTTTTATAAAGAATAAGGAAGTAATATACTCGCTGTGTCAGTTAAGATCTTTTTGACTTGGAGATAAGGCCAGTGACTTAAAGCGGTAGCAAGTGTATGTAGATACAAAGTTACTTGAAATTAGCCTGGACCGGTTTTAAGGTAAGCACTTTTTTACAATACGTTTTCCTTTACATAAGAGATATGAAAAACAAAAAAAAATGTTAAAAGAATGAGGACTTAGCCAAAAAATTATTTACATTATTTTAAATAACGTTAACTTATTCGAAATACAATGGATTCCTATATCACCTAAAAGATGTTTTTCGTTTCGGAGAAATTGCAAGTTAAATGAATATTTGACTCGGTTATTAAAGTGTGCAGAGAAAAAAAATAATTTTGACTGAATTACCCATAATTATATATACTTGTGAACGTTTATCATTAAGCGTGTGCCTGCGTTGCACTAAAAATATAATAAATGTAACAAATACATGAAAAACTCAAACATGGCAGCATTGAAACACAGTGAAAAATAGTTAAAATGTTTTCGTTACAATTGGATACTAAACTATTCGTCTAGTGATTGACAAAATAAATTATCAATGGTTTGTTGGTAACAGTAATGCATAAAAAGTTGTAACAACCCATTATAGTCATTACAAACTTCTTGAGTACAAACGTTTGATTCATTTTGAATTATTGTCAAATTTGTAAAAGAAAGTAAAAATTTGTAAACGTCAATTAGTATATATAGCAGAGAACTTCCAAATAAACTTACTCTATAATATGTTAAAGTAAATTAGTAATCCCTATCATTTAAACTGCAACCTATTCGCCGCCAAAAAGTTTTAATGCCTGTTGGTAAAAACCTATAATAACGGTATAAATATAATATAAATTTCAACTTGTACTCAACAAAAACAATATTTATTTACGTAGGTCGTACACAAAATAATAGTTTTTTCATTTGTTGAAGAAAATTTTTTATGTTACTACAATATTAATAAACATTTAACAATTTTTTGTTGAAAGCTGTGGCAAGTTAAAATTATGAAATAAATGTGTTTTTATGTTTTAAAATCTTATTATAATATTTAATTAATGTTGATTTCTTCCGACAGCCAAATTTTCATTTGTATTTTTCTTTTTTTTATCACTCAGTTTTAGTAGTGACCACAGACTAGTAATATGCGATTTGTGGAACTCATGCTTACCAGTGTTAGGCGCGCTTTTTAATCTGTCTTTTCAAACCATTTTGAAGAAAAGCTCGTTCTTCATATCGAGCGTATTCTTAAGTTTTCTGTTTAACCATTGTATTTTGTGATATTTACCACTATAATCTCTTTTAATTAGGATTAAGTAAACAAAATTAAGGTAATAGGTCCAATAAATTGATACATATTATTTCCAACGCAATTCGTGACAGATCGATTGGCGTTCAGAGAACAAGTTGCAGGTTATAAACGAAATTATTTAATTGTAGCTTTGTTTTACTTTCCTATTAGTACAAAATGGAAAGTATGGATGTTGCACAAGAGGGAACATCAGCAGTAACGACACCAGTTATTGAAAATGGTGAGTATTCTAAAACTATAGAAGGGACGCCGGCGTCGGCATTTAAAAATGTGCTTCATTGTTAATCGCGCAGTATTTTACATTCGGAGGTTAAAATGTTTTAGGGCCGGATAAGAACGTTACAGCGGAGGAGATGACGTCTAGGGATTATTATTTCGACTCCTATGCGCATTTTGGTATCCACGAGGAAATGCTCAAAGATGAAGTACGCACACTTACGTACCGAAATGCAATGTATCACAATAAGCATTTGTTCAAAGGAAAAGTAAGTATACTATAAACTTTTCCATCGTTTAAATATAGAGAATGAAATTATCATGGCGATTTTTAGGTTTTTTTTTATTGTCAGTTTTACGCTTCCCTAACAGTTGATGAATAATGAATTTACCAGGTATAATTTAAAACCTGGTTTTTAAGTCGGATTTTGAAAAACTTAGCTGGTATTGAAAAATTGTAAAAACTTGAAATTTAAGTATATATAAAAAGTTTAAATGTTAGTTCTATTATGGATATTTTATTTCAGACAGTTTTGGACATCGGCTGTGGAACTGGTATCCTCTCGATGTTTGCAGCAAAAGCAGGAGCAGCTAAAGTGATAGCAGTAGAGTGTTCAAACATTGTTGACTATGCACGAAAGATTGTTGAGGCAAACCGGCTTGATGATATTATAGAAATTGTGAAAGGAAAGGTAATAGCATATTCACATTTTAAAACTTTTTATAATGAAAATTAATTATTTTTCTATAGAGGTTTAAGTTGTTTGTGTAAGTGTTTGTAATATCCAAATAACAGTTTTTTAAAATATGCTACAATCTTATTATTTTCAAATATTTTAAGAGTCTTATATAATTTGGTATTTGAATTAATGATAGTTTATCAAGAGAATCTTTTTGATTACTTTTAAATAAAAAATATTAAGTTATAAGATTTTAAATAAATTAATTGTGTGTAATAAAAGTTATTAAGAAATTCAAATAATTGAAGAGCTAATTTTTATTTTATAATTTTAATACTCACACAGGTGGAGGAAGTGGAGTTGCCGGTTGAAAAAGTGGACATAATTATTTCCGAATGGATGGGTTACTGTTTGTTCTACGAGAGCATGTTGGATACAGTGCTGTATGCACGTGACAAGTGGCTCAAGCCTGATGGCATGTTGTTCCCTGATAGGTAAGCTACTATAAATATTATTTTTTGTCAATTAAGTGTACTGTTTCTTACAGTGTTACAGTTCTTGCAGTACCAACACCATTTTTTGTCTTGCTTGGTTTCATCCTCCATTCAAAGGAAGCAGAAAATTTATATCACCTTGGCTTAACTTACCAGGTGTTAAATCTTTTCTTGAGTGAGGGAAAATTGATAATAATTTAGTAATTATATGACTTGGAACTGTATTTGATTAAAATTGTTAATCAACAGATGCACATTATTTATATGCGGCATAGAGGATCGTCAGTACAAGGATGAAAAGATCAACTGGTGGGATGATGTATACGGTTTTGACATGTCATCCATTAGGAAGGTTGCCATATCGGAGCCTCTGGTTGATGTTGTGGATGCAAAACAGGTGAGGTTTTGTCTCTGATGTTCTAAATAATATTTGTCCCAAAATTCTTAAAATTAGTTTGCATTAATGTTTGCGGCTAAAAATATTAAGAAATGTTTCTTAAAGCAAATTTTGATCAAGCCTTTGTGTTAGTGTAAGGATATGGCTTTATTGGGGTTGGCAATGTCGTTTATATTGTCTGGGTCAATTAACTGCTAAAATACTGTATTATTTTTATGTGTGTCTTTTTATTAATATTTAGTATTGCTTACTAGTTGGAGAATGTAGAATTCTATATATTAGCCTATTATAATTGTTACACCTTGCCCATAACAATGAGGCTGTGGTAATGTTTGTTTGACACAGCACTGCTGATGTAAATGCTTCAATCAAGAGAGTAGTTACAAACATTCAATTCTTCACATTTTGTCTTTTAGATTTTTAAGTCGTAAGAAATAAAATATTATGATTTTCATCAAATGTTTTATCTTAAGACAGAATCAATGTTTGATATAATTCACAGGTGGTGACAAACTCTTGTTTGCTGAAGGAAATTGATTTGTATACTGTTAAAAAGGAAGATCTCAACTTTGAAGCCAAGTTTCATCTCCAGGTAAGTAATAAATTGAACAGCAGCTGTGTATACTTATACTTAGTGCTGGAAGAAGGCACGGCTGAGTTGCACATGCCAAAATGTGTTCTTAAACATCAAAATAAGTTAATTCAAGCTTCTTACAATTCCTTAAATTTTCGAACCGTTGTTACCATTTAGCAATGTAATTTTGTTTCCCAGGTCCGCCGTAATGACTTCATACAGGCACTGGTGACATTCTTTAATGTGGAGTTCACTAAGTCACACAAGAGGCTCGGCTTCAGCACTGCACCAGAAGCGCCCTACACACATTGGAAGCAGACCGTTTTCTACTTCGACGAGTACATGACGGTGCGTTCTACTTGCTCCCATTATCTTTATTCAACTGATGACTAAACGACTCGACGTTTACCTGATGCTAAGTAATACTTGTGCTAATAACGATGTGGTGTTAGATAGGATGATATACATTGCAGAACATTCCTTGTAACTTTGATACAAGATCTTAAGTCTTGTTTGCTAAATAAATTTAGCATTTAACTGTAACAAAAATATTTGTACACATATATTTGGCCGAAGAAATAGGTGCTGTAGTAGTACCTTTCTAGATACTCTTCCATGACAGATGCTGTTATCATAATTGTGTAATTATTATTTAATTGTCTATACTGTGTAATCTGAGGCGACGGACATTTCTTTAACTATTGGTAGATGAATGTATGGTAATTAACCATTTTGTATAGTGCAGTCTATCTGCAGATTTAATAGTAGGGCGAGATCTTTACCTGGTGGTAAGAAAGTATTCCAGGTATAAAATGAGCCAAGAGTTCATATTTGTTGTCTTAATCCTCTGGGTGATTTTTAGCCCAGAAATGGATTTCTTTTATTTCATGTTAATATTACCGGCTTGCTAATGATATTGTGATGGAACAGGTGAAAAAGGGCGAGGAGATAATGGGCACGTTCTGTATGAAACAGAACGAGCGCAACAACCGCGATTTGGACTTCGAGTTGGAGATTGAGTTCAAGGGCGAGTTGTGCCAGGTGAAGGAGAAGAACCATTACCGGATGCGTTGAGTTGCGCCGGCGGTCGGAGCGCCTGCGATACATTCACCACGCTCGTAGTGTGTGGATACAATAGTGATACCAGTCTTTATTTCTCAGTGTGATGGACGCTTTAAATCTAAGTGAAGTATTAAATGTCGGTAGTTTCGAATGAATAAAGGGTGTTTCCCCGGGACTTTTATACGTTCCTATGTAAACGGCCACTAAAATAATGCAATTCAGTGGCAATGTCTACATTTTGCATTAATCACTTGAATAATGAAGAAATAAATAAATTTTTTATACAATGTGCAAGTGTTACATTAATATCTAACGCCAAAAGGACTTGTGTCCTGTTAAAGTTGTTATGAGATGGCAAACTGCTAAAATGTACTAAACAATAACATTAATAGCAAATATGATTTTTAAGCGTTCTGTAAATACACTGAAGAATTATTCATTTTTAATATTTTTCCATGTAATGATGTTTGAGCGTTAGCTTAAAAAACAAATACAAAATTTGGTTAAATTTACTGAGTCTGTTATCTCAAAAGAGCTATCATATTGTTACTCAATGACATCAAAACAAGTCCCCACTGTTAAACTTATCTCAACTTTTTAATATTAAGGCTTTGTATTATAAGTTCTTTTTCAATTAACCCTCGTATTATTTTTTAAACTCGAAAAATACCAAAAAAAAAAGCTTAAAATACACTTGTTTGTATTTATTAGTTCAAAAACTTAAGAAAAAACGTAGATTTAAAATTTTAAATAATTTTTTAAAGGCGACATATCGAAAAAACGACAAGAAGGATGTTAATTATAAGAAGTTGCAGCATTTTCTATGAAATTCACATTAGATAAAAAGAAAGAAAAGGATTTTTACATTAATACATGAAGTAACTGCTTCGAGGATTTTTTTAAATTATAAACAACTATTAAAAAAACGCCAAAAGTATTTGTATCGCATGTGTCAGTATGACGTAGTTGACAGTGCGTTTTCCCGCCAAACTAAAATTTTTACTTGTCATATTTTATTCACTTACATAATTTGTGACGTAATTGGTATTCTACATTTTTTTATAAATATAATTAGAGCTAAGTTAATTCGCGGATCGAAGTCTACATCAATATATTCTCCAAGTCGCCGTGTTGTTTTATTCCATCCTTGAAGAGAAACAGGTATGCGACGGAACAAAGGAAATTGGTTTATAATTATGTCTGCTTAGTGTTTGTTGTGAGTGATGGTACTATGAGCTCAAACTGGCAAATTAAGGTATGCTTGCATCAGTTTTTTTATAAATTCTTTCGAGTAATAGGCTACTGAAACTTTTATGAATTTTCTGATAATAATCTGATCTGATAGTAGTAAAGTAACATGTGTTTTTGAGAAAAACTTTTCGAAATTTTTATTTCTCAACTTAATAATTTGGAGAACAGCATTGTCCAGCAATTTATGATTTTTAAAAAGTAATTGATGATCTAGAAAGAAGTAAGTCATTCAAGCCTAATCAGGCTTTTCAGTATCAGTTATAGATATGCCTGAGCAACTATCTAAACAGGCTCAATAGTTTCCCAGAACACGCTCTGGTATTATAATAATAGACAAGAAGTTTCATTTAATTTTCATATCTAAGTATCGTGGTAAAATTTATGTAGATTAAATAATTATCTGTTGTTTGACATTACGAACAAGCACTTAAATTTTATTAATTTGTATACATTAAACTAAAGCAGCAGTACTGTCTTATCGAAAAAGAATGAAAACAATAAGATTTTTTTTATTTATTGATTAAAATTAAGTGTATTCATAATAACTTAGCTCTAAAGTCTTTCGAGTACGAGTTGATCATGGCACTTCGTTGCCTATTGCCCTCTTCTGAACATCTACGCAGCAGCAATTTGTGATCAGGTGGTACTCTTCGCAGGAGTTTGCGTACACGAAGTTGCAGTTTGTGTTATGACAACGGAACGGCATGACTAATGGAGTGAATGAACAGATGCAAAATTAATATATGAATGAAGGAAGTTACATTTCCACATATTATATCTGTGATATATGATGAAGGCGTGGGTAGTTATATGCGCTACGCTTTTCAAAGAGAATAGAAGTTTGAGTGTTCGTAGAACAATTGGACATGGACATAAAACATTCACCAACCCGCATTTCAACAGCATGACGGATAAATGACTGTTTGAATGAGTTTCAACATTCAGGCATTAAAATGGGTTTTGTTTGTCATATACGTATCATTAAAAAGATGAAACTTTCATGCAAGAAAGTAAAGAACTAAATTGAATTTACTTAACTGTTTCTATAGCGCAGTGGTGCAGACGGAGATTAACAAGTGCTCCTTCGATTCGATTCCAGAGTCATGAGATATTGTGCGGTAGTGGGATTTTTCGAATCCGACACCGGTATAATAACATTGCTATTCCAGTGTTTAATATACATAGGCCAGTATTCTGGTTGAGCGCGCTTTACCATACACGAGCTGAATGTCAATTAAAACCTTGACAAATTGCAGTCAAAGGTTAGTCCATTGCAGAAAGAACAAACATACTCACATAAAGAATTTTCGCAGCAGCAGGAGTCGTGGACTTGTTTATACGAACAGTAGCTGTAGACGGATGAATCGCAGAGCGGACACCCCGGGTGAGCGCCCGGCGGCCCGCTCATGCCGGGGTGGTAGCCCGGATACTGCCCGTTGTAGCCGCCGCCCGGATAATACCCGCCCGGGTACCGGTCCGGGTAGTACCCGTTACCGTAGCCTCCTAACAAATAGTCCAGTATTTGGCTAAATCCAATCCCTGTTGGTGAACCGTTGAATGGATTGTTAGATGAGATGAAATGGCTGTTAGGCATGCGGGACAAGTGGTTGAGGTGTGCTGCCGTGTGGGTTAATGGTTTCTAAGTGTTCGGTGATAATTTAAAAATTATTACATGCAATAAAATACTATAACTGCAATTACACTTTTAAAATGATTGATTTTAAAATAAATCGTTTTAGATCAATGGTTTGCATAATGCTTGTGTGAATGATGTACCGAAAAACCATTAAGTTCTATCGACCTTACCAGGTACTTTGTTTCTGCTTGCTTCGTAATTGCTTTGCGGTTCACCTATTGTTGTAACATATTAATTGTTTATTATTTGACTAATACAATCACCACAGGTTTAAAAGTTGATGCTAATACATTTGTAAAAAGAAATATTATAAACCAATAATTTACGATGGTACTTTTAATTTATCAAGATTAGCGAGGTTATAATAAACCAAAAACTATATATATTTTTTTAAATAAATTATATGTATAACGTACTGGTATTGAATTACGTTTTTGTTATTAATTTGTCCATTACTAGGGTTTAGGGTCATTGTTAGAGTAAAATAGTCGAAATTATTGCATTTTGTTAATAGTGGTTATTTACACTAATATCTCACTATAAACAGCGCTATATTGAAAAAGACATTTTAAGCTAATAAATAAATATACTCACTAATTATCTATATTTTGTGATTGATTTAAATAAATTAAGTTTTCACGTAATAGAAGGAAATTAAAAATTGAAATTTCCATTTGCTTACATTTGGCTTGGATTATCCATTTGACTTAATGTTAAAAGTAATATCTTTAGTGTTAGAAATTATATTTAAAAATAATTATTATTGAGATTTAAGAATTACGTTTCGTTATATAATTTTTTTTAACAACATTGAAGTATCTATCGAATTCAATAAGAGATTAATTTATAAAATTATTATACTTATTACACGTTGAAATTATAATGATATAAAAGGAATATCTACATTTCTTCCGTTATATATATAATAGTGTAAATAATTCCCAGTGTTGCAATAAAAATAATTTTGAAATTTTAAATTATAATGTATTGTGGGATCGCTAACGAACCTGGAAAATTTTTACTCTGCCCATTATTTCTAAAGCTTGCAGTATTTTGTGCAGTAACAAAAATATCGTCGTCTTTTTTAAATTTTTTAGATTTCTTTTTCAAGTTAATGTATAAAATGTCTTTAGAAATTAAGATTTTAATTTGCCTTTAATAGCTTCGATGTATGACAGTTCATTTAAGAGATTAACAAACACGATTACGAAAAATATGTTGAATGATGTTTATAAAAAGAAACTTACCGTGAGTTAATGCGATGAGAGTTAATAACACTACCAATGTGAATTTTGGCGCCATTTTGTTTTTAATCTCTTCCCAAAATTATTTTATAAGTCTTAACTGATTTTCAGGCGCTATGTTATCAATGCCTTCGCAGCCTTCAATATGTATGTGTGGTCCTGATGTGGTGCGAATGGCAATTGGATGTAAATAAAGAGAATCAGCCAGCACAACAGTCTGCTGTATCTTGTCTAACCTGTACAGACGCGATGAAAAACTAAAAATAGTTTGTATGTTTGTTTATGTAGTTAGTACATTACGATTTACATTTGTACGTACATGTAAATGTACTTCTTATGTGTACATCAAGATAATCTACTAGTTAAACGATAAATTTACTTTTTTAAACACCATATTCACTCTCTTCCTAGCCATTATCCCATATGGTGATGGGGTCTCTAGTTTTTTTATTAAATTTTCTGTTTTTTAAATAACATATACAAAGTAAAAACATATTATGAATATGATATATAGAGAATATAAATTCTGTACATACAAGTACTTTATAAATACCTAACTAATTAACGAGAGTCCAAGGACTAACGCCGTCGTCCTTAGCCCTCCGGTAAAGTCGCCATTCCCTGCAATTAAATGGACTCAAATATGTCCGTAATTAATAGTTCGTAAACATCCGGTCTTTTGCAATATTATATAGAATACCTTAGCGCAGTTTTATATTAGAAGATAGGTATCGCTTCAGAGCTTTTATTTTTTACATTAACACACAAATATGTTTTATTAAATTTAATTTTACTGCGATAAACTAACAACGGCGTTATTGTATGTGTATATTAAATGTCGATGGTTATTATCTTACACTATGTTCCAAGCACAAATTTTCCAAGAACTACTGCTTTTGTGGTCACGAGACCTCCTCCGCCCAGCACTTATCCAGAGTGATGGATATATGGCTCTTTCCGTGAAGGACCTGCCCCAAAAATGGAAATATTAACCAGGCCATTTATTTATTTTATTTACAAACATTTTTTGACATTAAAAAAATTACTTTCCGTGCTTCCAGTTTGTAACTATTAGGATAGTCTGTACAGTATTTTCGAGTAATAAATAAAAAAAAAATCGAAACAGTTTTCGACGCGTCTGTTCAAAAAAAATTTTAATTACCCAATGTCAGTAACATTTGAAGATGATAGACATCTACCGACTTCCTCTTAATAGAGCGTAACTATCTTTTAAATAATAAAAAGTTTTTATATCGGGCTCCATCTCCGGTAATGTCAGGGCCGAGGTGGTTGACCGCGGCCGGCGGACTTGCGGTACCGTAATCGCAAACCTGTCCGTTGAAGCTTACCAACCGAGCTGGAGAGCTTACGACCGGTCACATCTTAACAATCATTAGATACATTAAATTGTTTATTTTTGTGTGAAAACATCGTAGACGAGAAAGATTAATGACCGGAAGAGATATTCCGAAATGTATTGCGCAATTCCGACATTTTATCGTACTCCAAATTGTTCAGGGTTGTCAAATGTTTTTTTTAGTCTATTGTCACATGGTTTTAAGTGACAATGAGATTATAGTTGAAGCGTTCATACAAAATGCTCTGGTTCTTAAATGTTTGACAGCGGTAACACAGCAATGCTGTCATAGCAGCAGATTTACAATTAGAGGGTAGTAGCTAATTAGATGAGTGAAAAAGAAATCTACCACTAACCAAACAATTTTTTATTTGATGAGACGGTGACCAGATGGTAAGTGATACGCTTGACTATAACAATGTGCCGCTAGTTAGAATGGTTTACACTGCACCATTTCGCTCGTCGCCTTGTGACATAAGGTAATAAGTCTCGTTACCCCAGTAATTTAATTTCGGAACACAGTAATGTTTGTACACTACTGTATGGCGGTTGAAATAGTCAGTCACTGTGGTACCTACCTAGACGGTCTCCGACAACAGAGACCTACCAGCAGTAAATAGTAGATAAAAGTAAAAAAATGTTTACTGTCTAAATGGCGTCGTGTATAATGAAATCGCCCAGAGATTTATTGTTTATCTTTCCGTCCTACAATGTGAGTAAATAATCTTACTACGTGATGTTGTTTTGTCAATGCTCAGTAGACGAAAAATTCACATTTCGTACACTTTACCACAGATTATAAATTGAAAGATTTTGCCATAACTGTAATGGTTCTTATATTAGACGAAAAGTAAATTTACACAATAATTTTCTTAATAACTAAATCTATAATTAGGTACGTATCTACTCAAAATTTATAGTTTTTTTAACTACAACAATAACATTAAAAATACTGCTTTTTGATTATTTATCTAGTATAAGTAGTTAGTATGTTGTGTGCGATACAGTGAAGTAGACTTATCCTGTAAGGATCACAATCCTAATATAAATGAACATAGAACTAATTGATATTTCTCACATTTCAATTTCTAAGAAATTTTGATATTTAACTTTTAATTTAACAATTTTGTAAAGAATACTGCTTTTCATTTATATTGTAAAATTATTTTATAATCTATTCAATGCTTTCTTCTCTCCTTCTTTGTAAATGTAACTACGTTGTCCTTCAGGACTGCCTGCGTTTAAATATAGTATTTTTTATTTATACCTCTAAAGAGGAAACTTAAGTTTTTCTAACAAAGAATAAGTTCTCAAATCTAGATAATAGTTTATCATTAACCATAACTTGATATGATTCTATTCCCTCCATTCTCCAATTTTGATAGTGAACAAATGGGAATAAAAATAGATTTTTTACAAGTTGAATGAGTGTCTAGTATGTATCTATCGTCTGCTAAATTTTCTGTTAAAAAGCGGTTACGTTGGAACTTATCTAAATAGTTATAACCGCATTGACTATTCCAGCAGCTAAGTTGTTGTCTAATGGTAACTTAGTCGAGCTTTATGTAAGGTTCGAGCTTCATCGCTCGCATGATGTCGCCGGTGACGGAACACCTGCCCGCCTGCATGATGACCCTCGCGTCCTCCCTGCCGCTCACCAACTGCTTGAAGTAGTGCTCGTTGAGCGTGAACGTGGTGTCCGGGTCCTCCTCGGGCTCACCTTCGTACACCGCGACCCGATTCAGGTCTAAAGCTGAAAACGGATAATGTATGAAGTTTAAGAAAGGATTGAAAGTAGAAAACGTTTAATTACTTTAATTTCTCTATGACAAAGCGAAAGACATTCAATTTTAAGCACAACAACGAGGAGTTACTGAAGATGATAATCGCTGCACCACATTGTGCTCAAATTCATAACAAAAAGTGTACTATTACATAGTAACTAGTTTTACTACAACACCATTACAAAAAACTACTACTAGTACTAGTAGTTACAAAAAATATATTTTTTTATATTTTTATTACTAATTTAAATATTTCTAGCAGATCTTTAAGTAACACAGTTGCCATAACGATCGTCGTTATCTACTGAGGCTTCAGCTTTTCCGATCTACTAAAACTCTTGATACCAATGTAAACGCTACTTTCAAATAATCCAATGTCTAGTTTAAAAGTGTAATAACTTAAAACCGTGATAGCCTAGTGGTTTGAACGCCGGCCTTCTAAACCGAAGGTACCGGGTTCGAATCCTACACCAAAGAATTTTTCAATTTATGTGCAGTTAGTATAATACCAACTAATATCGCGTGCTTTGACGGTGAAGGAAAACATCGTGAGGAAACCTGCATGTCTATGTCATGACCATCCGTACTCGCACTAGTATGTGAAATGGAGAAGGCAATGGCAACACCACTCCTTTGTAACTGATAAGTAAGTCATCGTGTGTTTCATCACACATGATGACCACGACCCTCAGTCATGAGGAAATACGACTTAGAAGAACTTAAAACCTGTAAGCTACACTTCTATAATATTTACAGCACTAAATTTATAAACTGATAATGAAAAGCGTTCATCAAATTTTTGATGAATACTTACTCCAGCTATACACAGAGGTGCCTTTGATGATGTTGAAGAGGAAAACACCTCCCAATTCTTTGGCCTTCGATGGATCGACGGTCGCGAGACGCGTCTTGATCTTCATTACTATCTCCGCTTTACTCAGGTTCGCGTGTTCACTTTGCGCTGCACCCTACGAGATACAGAGTTTATTGAGTGTTAATTGAATTATATCAACTAGCTACCATTTCACCTGATGGTAAGTTGTTAAAATGTTAAAGATGGTATTTATGTATGTGTATGTATGTATATATTAGTATATATCTTCTTTTTTATACATATTTTTTTAAAAAACCAAAACTTCTCTTATACCCTCACCTACCACTGCATTTCCCCACTGCCGAGGTTGACTGGAAGAGAATGCCCTATGGCATCAAGTCCGCCTTTTTGTACAATATTCATTTGTGTGCAAACAAAGTTGAAAAATAAAAAATAAATAAATAAGTTGCTTTGAAGTCATAAATGTAGAGAAACAAATATAAAAGATGACGCGACTCTCTATAACCTTATAAGATTAGTATGTGTCGGAATGGTCTAAGGGCTAAATTTCACGCTTTGGACACAAATGACACGAGTTCGATTCTCAGCGAAATAATTCTCTTTCCATCCCCTCCAACCGTCCACAGTGCCAACTTTGACCTTTCATATCTCCTTAACCGGAAGAGCTGTAGAATTTTAATTTCGCATTTCTCATCTCCTTATCCTTTACTTCCTTTTATTCTAAAATACTATCCATGTAGCTCTTCCGGTTTAAAAGCTACAAGCGTTACGAAGTATTTAAGTCAGCGCATTAGTCTCTTTTACGCTGATGCAATCAGGTGATAGACCATCCTCTAACAAATCTCTGAAAAATACCTGTTCGTCGATATTATCTGAATTCAGATATGTTTTCATGTAATTTAAACTAGGCTAGATCTAACAGTACTTTTTACCATCACATCTCTGTCTACTGACATCTAAGTAACACCTTTCTCCCTGACATTCAGGACACAGTCAATCCACACTTTCTTCGGTCTTCTGTGACTTTTATATCCATACAAAAATACACAAAACTTTCTTAATCATATGACTTTCAATTCGTCTTTTAGTTTATCACTCTAAAACTTTTATCTTATTAGTTAGTTTCTTCGTTACGGATCTTTATTTATAATTATACCGTACATCCGTTTCGATAAGTTTTCTTTCTTAATAATTTGTAAGAAAAATCGCTTTTACAACACATGCATAATTTAACACTTTGTTTAATTAATAAAATATTAAAAATACTCACCATAACGACGTATGTCTGGTACCGTTGCTCGTACCGATTGTGAGGAAACGCAATCCGGCGAGCTTTCACTCTTACAAAACATCCGTCGATTGCGTGATGACGGTGACGATGATTTTGAAAATATTAATGAGACGAGTCAATTTTAATGTTGCACTTCTAATTTCCTTCTTACGTCGAAGACTTCCATCTCCATCCGGCTTATAACAACAATTGTAATTTCTTTTATCAACTATGCGTATGAGGAGTTTTATGAAACGAAACTATATAATTGACAGAAGTTTTAATTTATACTGCGCCTTGAATAGATTAGGTATACCTGATAAGAAAATGACGAAGAAACTCAATGATGCTATTAATAATATAGTAACTGGTATTCTAAAATATTTATAATATCGCTTACTGTTATATCGTCGATAGTAAAACGGTTATAGTAAGAGTAAGGTTAGTATTCACATTAGGTATTTTATAAACAACCATATTTTCTCCTCGACCAACACTCCCGTCGACAAGAACAGTGCTGCCATCTATCTAAAGTGACATCAACCTGATCAGTTCCTGCTTTAGATACAAATACACATAACTAATATTAGTTGGGTTATTTGTAGTATTATTGATTTATTTTTTAATCGGTATTAAATTCTATATATTATACAAATAATCCTTATTTAGGTATTTTAATGTATTTGTTATTTTATAGTCATTTGATCTTATTATCTTGTACTTATTCTAAAACTTTGATTGGATTTTTGTTTGTTTTTCTGTATTTAAATTTTTCTCTAGTTAAAACTTAAACTTTCTCTTATATTTACAATCTGTTTACTTATACCTTTATATGTAATTTAACAATATTTCTATATAACTTTGAATTGCCGTTTGCATTTATAAATGTATAAGTGCATTTAAACTAGACACTATAAACTGTTTTAATTTTAAGTGATTATAGTATAACTTAGTTAATGCAACTTTATTAAATACATAGCTAAAATGTTTAAAATAAGTATACCATAATAAATATTAAGTATTTGAAAATATAATGTAGTGTCCACACAAATACTACAACTTGGTCACTGTAACGGAGCGTGTAATTTAATATAATAAGTATTTAACCATCCGTCTGCGAGAGCATCGCACTGTTTTCACTTTTAGCGTTCTATTTGCGGCGTAACGTTTTTTTTTAACAAACCCTTTGCTAATAATTGTTATAAGGTTTGTGAGTGGTGAAATATTTGCATAGAATATTTGTTAACATTTCGCATAAGGGAAACCGCTTTATGTGAGAGGGGAAGTCTTCGCGTTCACTTCTGTTTACTTTGCTTCTGAAGTGGATATAAACATGTAATGTTATTTATTAAGTTATCTTATAATGCTCTTTACGTATACTCCTTGGCGATGTGTTTAACCGCTTACCTAGTAACGGTGGTAACTAGTTCGATTCCGGAGCCGCAACGTTTGGAGTTACTTTGAGGTTAGATTTTTTATGAACTCACTCAGTTCCCTCCTAATATTTCGAAACGAACTATTGAATATGTTATACATATAAGATAAAATTAATCAAACTGTTCTCATATGTAATAGCAAGAAATAACAATCCAATAGGGTGTCTTTAAAAATAGTGTAATACTCATTTTCTAAATAGGTTAACAAGCGCAAATATATTCTAGTATAAGCGTCAAAGATCTTACTGCTATGACTGCAAGTCCGTCCGCTGTCAATTATAACTGTTTTAATATATAGCAAAAAGTATATAAATATGGAGGGATAACCATGACTGAAGTAAGGTGTATAATATAAAGTGTATTATGGTGCAGACAGCTTTAGCAAGCTGGTGCAGCGTTCAGGTAGCTCTCGATAAATTGCTAACGGCCGCGGTGTCTCGTTCGGCCGTCGTATTTCACGGATTAAAAGCTTCAGCAGCATCGCTTTTGGTGCAAGTAACGGGGGACTCACTGCTGGTGAGCCTCAACTGACCTCTGGAGTATAATTCTATGATAATTTTCACCGGCATGCGGTAGTGTAAAGATATCATCTTGTTCAGATATAAAGAGCGTTGTTTGTAACATGAATGACGTTTTTTTTTTCTTTTAGCCTTTCTGAAATACTTATGAAACTATGTAACATACATAAATGTTATTATTCAAATAATTTATTGTTCACTTAAGAAACTAAAATGATGGGTGTTAGGAAGAAATCGCTGGGAAATTATTAACGAAACACAATAAGTACTTTTCAAAACACAATGATATATTAAAGATTAAATTCCAAATGATTTTAATATCGTTAAATTTGGCACCGAGATGTAGCATGATATTTAAATGGCCCGGTGCGACAGGGTTAAAGTGTCCAGTCCATTTTAGAATTGCCCATTTTAACAATCCAAATGCCTCCGTAACGCTGTGGGGCGTGGGCCACACATTGGGAAACACTGGTAAAGAACATAACATTTCTCCTGAGGGTATTTATAGTTTTCCATTCTTACTAGTGATCAGTTTGTCAGCTTCCTGTTCCCTCGTAAACTGGACCACAGAATAATCGTGCGTGCACTGTGCATTTTAATTATTAGCCAATATTTTGTTCTTATTTATACGTCGCGGCGGATATAACGCTGGAAGCTTAAATACCGATGCATATTTATATTATCATTATTGTACGTTAAGTTCCGGTGGTGGTATTTCGTTTTTATTGACAATCGGCTAATATTTCATATGTTAAGTTGTTATACTACGAGACGACATACCAGGTGGTCGGTCTCTGTTGCCGGAGACCGTCTGGATGGGTACCACCGCAGCTCCTATTTCAACCGACAAATAGTAGTGTGCAAACATTACTGTGTTCCGGTTTGAAGGGCGCTGTAGCTAGTGTAATTACTGGGGTAACGAGACTTAACACCTTATGTCTCAAGGCGACGAGCGCAATGTGGTGCAGTGTGTACCATCTTAACTAGCACCACGTTGTCATGGGCAAGCGTATCACTTACCATCAGGTGAACGTCTTGCTCGTCTCGTGGCTAAGTAGTATAAAAAAAAATGAGCGAGACGTTCACCTGATGGTAAGTGATACGCCTGCCTATAACGTGGCGCCGGTTAAGATGGTACACACTGCACCACATTGCGCTCGTCGCCTTAGCCACAATGTGTGAAGTCTCGTTACCCTAGTAATTTCACTAGCTTACTACCCTACTAAACGGAATACAGTAATGTTTGCACAGTACTGTTTGGCTTAGACTCTCATTTGTTTACAACTGGACCACAGTAAGATGCTTGACGCGATACAAATGGTGCTATGTGGTTCCCTTTCAAATTTTATTTCTGTGTCTTCTTCTTTTCGACGCGTTTCTTTATGCCTGGAGATTGGTTTTTAACTCCGAAAATAGTCGAGTACAAGGTGAAACATTGATGTGTCTAAAAATCTCGATGATGTCATTTTTATATCTAAATTCATGAAAAATGTTTTAGATGTTTAATTGAGACTGTGTAACGAATTTCGCATTCGCAATGTTAGTGTTGATATTGATGAAAAAGATAAAGAAAAGATCGTCTTCGATGAATAAAAGTCATCAATTTGTATTACATTCATCGTTGACTATCGACTATTTAAATTGTAGTTAAACTTTAGTAAAAGTAATTCGCAAGATATGTTTTATATGAGTGTCATTAAATTCTTTCAGTATCAAAGATATAGAAAAGCTTTTGCTTCATCTCCACTTAAAACATGCAACGTAAAGTAATCTTAGGTAGAAACTCGTGGTTTATAATCCCCTACCTTTTCAATCGCTCCCCTTATTATTTGTCAACGTCGCACACGTCAATCAGAATCGAATTGAAAGCGGGTTATATGATGGAAATCGATCTCACATTCGTACGGTTCGAAGATATTTAACCATAGCTGTTAACGGAGGTTCCCGGTTTGGTTTTTTGAATCTGTCTGTCTCGTTAGATATATTGATAATCTGTCGAGGTCCGGCTGTCGAGATATGACTGTCAGATAATTGTGAGAGAGCGCGCTTATCTACCATTGAGGTAATGATCATTTCACGAAGTAAAAAATTAAATAAAACGATTGCTTACTGTATATAAAAATAGATCTCATACGCGACTTTAATAAACATCGCAAAGTGTTACATCATAAAACTTTCTATAAGATGGGCCAAAAGAAGTCAGCCGATGTTGTTTGGTTCTCATTTTTTTTCTAAATGAAAAACTTTGATTATGTTTATTTAAACCTTTACAATTTTATTGGTCAAGTCGAGAAGATGATATCGGTGATTCAATTTGGGCTTTCAATAGGGTGATTTCTTTTGGCCCACCTTGTATTAACATGCTTGTATACCGGTTGTACTTTTCTAACTGTACATTGTTAGATTTGCGTTGTTTTGTCAGAAGTTTTGATTAGTATTAATATTTTTACGATATGCCTTTCTAAGAAATGTAACCGAGAAGATTTTAAATAGATTTTTTCACAAAGAAACTAATCTTATAAAAGAATAAGCCCGAATTATTGTATAATCAAATCTAACATTATTACCATAAAGTCGAAACGTGACCTTAACATTTTCTTATCAAAATTATATAATTATTATTAGTATGTGTTATTACCTTTTCATGTGTGATGATAAAATCTTCTAACGAACAATTAATAGCCAATTTGTTTTCAAGGCGTCTCTTGAAATTATTTAGCAATTATTGTCCACTTTGAAAGTAGAGGTCTAAATGTCACAGGCGCTAAATTGCCTTTCGAATAATGTCAAGCCTTTTTTTATCGACGAGAACGAAAAGGTTTTCAATTTGAAGGGATTATATTTTTAGAAGATATCAGATGTGAGTGATATGGTTTTTTATTATTATTTCATACTAGCTGACCCAGCAAACTTCGTTCCGCTTCAAAATCAATAAAAAAAAACGCTTATTGATAATTCGAGACTGTTTTCGAACTTTAGTAAAGAATGTGATGAAAATTTATCCAGAAAAAAATAATTCGTAATCACAAAAAATGCCCGTTATTAATTTGGTTTTTCTATTATATTTAAATGCACACGTTGATTGACCTAAGTCAGGACATCTTATCTTTGGCATTATAAATTGTAGATAATCAAAGTAGGGAAAGTTCTCGCGCACTCAGCGGTAAATAGTGTCACTATCACAAAAGATCAACAAAGTAAAGTTAAGACTTAACTACTATTTTGAACCAATCTGAACTTAGGAAAGTCGTGTTCCTGCTTGAATTCTACAATCGCTGCACACGAACACACTAATTTACTGCATGATACACTCACATTGAACATTCAACTGCATTATGCACTAAAAAAAATTCAACCGAGACAACGCGACCTTTACGCCCAGATTCCCGCTAAAGTTCGTAAAATATTATAGTTGCATCAGAAATTGTTGGTTGTCAATATCAAATGTCAAAATCAAAAATATTCTTTTAAATTGTATTTGGTGTCTAAATGACGGGACGAACTTCAAATTTTTGACGTTTTATGTATCTAAAGTAAGGAGACCAGACATCTCGCTTTTAGCGGGACAGTCCTGATTTTTTTACTATTAATCCCGCGTCACGCGACGTTTTTCAAAAGTCCCGACTTTTAGAATTAAGTAAAATTTTAAATTTATGAAAATCATTGTTTTGCGTAACATATTGCTTTTGCTACCCAGTTACATTGTATTTGTCTCTCAAATGATACACTTTGTATCCGTACTGCGTGCTAGCAAGATAATTAAACAAATAAATATTACAAATCTGTTTCTTACCATAGAAAAATAAAGTAAGTAATTTATTTAAATATTTCATAAATACATAAATTTTCTTAAACTTGGCTTAAAATACTCGTAGTCTTCATATTTTATATTGATGACAAAACGTGTATCACCCACCTTAACCTCAAAAGAAATTTTAGAAAGTAGTATACGAATAAAATTTTGCAAATATTTCAAGTCAATCAAACTAATTTATCAAATTCTTGTGAAGATTTTTACAATATTTTACAAAATTACTACAATCTACTCAAATAAATTCACTTATATAAAAAAACATTTATAAACTGTGCTTATGTTAAAACTAAAAATTACGATATTATTATTCCTTCAGAGTTGTCCCGCTTTGCCTATCTAAAAATCTGGTCACCTTAAAGGAAAAAAGAAATTGTTGTTTTTACTATATTCCGGGCACTTTTTCCATATTTTCTCACCTTATTAACCTTCCCTGGACTTCCACGATAATTCAAGACCACATTTAGCCAAATCGGTCCAGCCGTTCTCGAGTTTTAGCGAGACTAACGAACAGCAATTCATTTTTATTATATAGATTGTGTAAAGATGGACTTAATGCCTATGGCATTATCTTATAGACTTAGTAATGATGCAGTGATGTAATGAGAAGTATAAATGTAAAAGAAAGTTAATAAGTAAGAAACCAAAAATGTAGCTTTTTGGTAAAAAATATCGACGAATAATAAAAAATACATCTATACATACAAATAAATAAAATTCGACTGTCTGTTAGTAATATTAAAATAACCGCTTTTTACTAAGTGCATTTTGATATATACACGGTACAGATACTAAAACAATTTTTTTTTTAATTTTTGTCTGTCTGTCTGTTTGTTTGTTCCGGCTAATCTCTGAAACGGCTGGACCGATTTTAACAAGACATTCACTAGCAGATAGCTGTTGTAATAAGGAGTAACTTAGGCTACTTTTATTTTAGAAAAAAAATCGGATATCACGAAAAACATGAAGCATTGAAAAATGTAGCAATATTCGATTTAAATAATGAAGTTGTATACATATATTATGTATTTTTTCTATGTTTCTTTTATTAATTTAAACTATATTTCTTCTATTTAAATATCACGCGGACGAAGTAGCGAGTAACAGCTAGTATTTTTATATATACGTATTAGCGAACCTGTTCCAAATTTAGCTTTAACTTTAATTAATCACCTAGATGTGGTATGTTATTTTCATTCGCTCGCATCTTTTTTATGTGTGCTGTGATTTTTTAAAGTAGTTTGTAATAAATTACAATTCGGCGAGCGCAGTTGGTAACGTTTAAAGCAGTACTGCAAAATATCTATTAGCTCTGTTTGTGATGTATCTTTAAGGTTATTTATGATAAAATCAAATTGTAATAGTGAATGAATTAAATGTTGATATTACAACGGTGTATACAAACAAAGTGCCGCGGCGGCGCTCGCCTGGAGCGGACGGCGATATGAAATTGTTGATATAATTCTCCCGGGTGAAATGTTCAAGAAGTTTCCAGCAATAACCTTCTTTCTGTGTTTTGTTTAGCAATTTAAGTTCCGTCAACAGACCGTATTGCGAGATAAATATTTGCGAAGGATGTCAGCTCCCTCGCAGAATATCGCGGGACTCTATAACAAGTATTATATGGGCCCCCTGGTTTCGTCTTTGTTCGTCGAATAGTTATATTTGATTACAAAGCAACGGTACCGTTCGATTCGTAGTAATAAAATTTGCGTTTACAAGTCTTGTTGTAAAACCGAAATATTTTCTTTCCGTCTCTAATCTTTGATAACGGAACACGGTAATGTTTTATCAGTTTTACTTGGTGTTAAAAATATGTTGTTTTTGTATCGACCATGACAGCATCTCCTCTGTTGTGCACAAATTGGGAACTTAATTGCCAACCATCAGTTTTGAACCATCCGCTTAAGTCACAATTAAAAGAACCTGTTTAGACAGTCTAAGTCAAGAGAGGCTAATCACCAGTTAAATCATAGAGGATTATACAAATATACTCATGTAAAGTAGCTTGCTCCATTCAATCAAATCAAAATTTCAATTTGAACGGAGTCTCCTTCAGTAAGAGTTTAATTTGTTTTTTATCAACTTCAACATTTGTTACGAATAAACTGCTTAAGTAAACATCGTCTGAAAGCGTCTGCAAACAGAATAAGCATTAATAATATCCCCCCCCCCTCCCTTACCTTCTACTTGTATTTTAATTCCATCAATGTACCAACAATTTTCTGTCACCACCAACATACATTTATATTATTAAATACCTTAGCACTTTAGTTTCAACTCTATCACCGCTGTAACAAGAGCTATAAGTATTCCGACGGTGGTGTACTTAAGTTTGCAGACCGTGTAGCTTATTTGACCAGTCCTAAGCAAACGGGCGGCACTTTCTCGAGACGTATTTAACATGTTCCCAATAAAAAAAGTTGTTTGGAATACGCAAACGAGGTTCTTGTTTTTCTTTTTCAGATATTCTGAAGTGTGTCACACCTTCGGGATTTATTCTAGCGATTCTATCGTCTATACAGTTCTCATAGGGCCTGAAATCGCTTGACAGTTTAATAAGTAATAAAGGTTGCGTATAATATGAAATATGATTATTACTCATAAGTGGAACCTTATGCTTAGATTGATATAAACAATGTTTACTCCTATGTATCAATATTCTGGATCTGGTCAGATGGGTTATTGCATCCTCACTATCCTTTCCTTACAAGGATTGCAAGGAGTTCATCTTCATCAGGGATGAAGTTTTGTCTAACGTAGCATGTATGCATATCTTTTGAGCTGTCTTATGCTCATCATATCAATAAGTAATATATTACCTCCGAATCTGTCGCCGAGGTCTTTCTGGTGAGAGTTGGACGGTATAGTGATCCTCTTATGACACTGAGGTATCTAGCTAAAGATTAGGAGATTACCAGGTTTACCAGTACCATTTTTACCAGGTGGTAGGTCTCTCTTGCCGGAGACCGTCTGGATGGGTACCACCGCAGCTCCTATTTCAACCGACAAATAGTAGTGTGCGAACATTACTGTGTTCCGGTTTGAAGGGCGCTGTAGCTAGTGTAATTACTGGGGTAACGAGACTTAACACCTTATGTCTCAGGCGACGAGCGCAATGTGGTGCAGTGTGTACCATCTTAACTAGCACCACGTTGTCATGGGCAAGCGTATCACTTACCATCAGGTGAACGTCTTGCTCGTCTCGTCGCAAAGTAGTATAAAAAAAAAGAGATTAGTTCTTATCTTTTGCACTGTTTTCGTGCGATATTAAATTTTCGCAGATTTCTCATCGATCTCTGATTAATGACCATAGCTTTGATGAGGCCATGAACCTTCAGGCCAGGCTTTGCTGCATCGGTGTGCGTGCCCGCAAGGAGTGTAGTGTATTTTTACAATTTAAATAGGTGATTACATAGGGAGGCGGACTCCGGTGAATATTTACATAAGCCGGCTTAGCCGCACGGGAAGGAAGCCCGTATGATGCGAGTATCTCTTGAGCCCATTTCTAAATTGAATGTTTTCTTACTCTCCCGCTGCTTGGGTAGTGCTTACATGAACATAAGTACAAGGTATCCTTAAACATTATTATTAAAAAAAACAGCATTTTATAGTTGTTACTTTAATATGTTTCTAGTGTTTCATCATTTATGTTCTTCACCAGGTGGTAGGTCTCTGTTGCCGGAGACCGTCTGGGTACCACCGCAGTGACTATTTCAACCGCCAAATAGTAGTGTGCGAACATTACTGTGTTCCAGTTTGAAGGGCGCTGTAGCTAGTGTAATTACTGGGGTAAGGAGACTTAACACCTTGTCTCAGACGACGAGCGCAATGTGGTGCAGTGTGTACCATCTTAACTAGCACCACGTTGTCATGGGCAAGCGTATCACTTACCAACAGGTGAACGTCTTGCTCGTCTCGTCGCTTAGTAGTATAAAAAAAAAATGTGTATAAACTACTCGCTTCTTATATTCCGTCAAAAGTAAAATGTATTAGAGGATACGACATCGATCACAGATAACATATGACGAGCAGTTTTCTAATAAAGATGTAGCTTCTTGTTCAGTAAAATAAAGGAGATCATTTTGATATTATTGTTAAGAAATAGATTCCTATACCGTAAAAGGTATATTTTGTAACAGTTATTCTAAAAGGCAGCGTGGCCGAGTGGTCTAAGGCGCTGGTTTTAGGCACCAGTCCGAAAGGGCGTGGGTTCGAATCCCACCGCTGTCAAAATATATCATCATAGGTATGTTTTTTTTTAAATTACCTGAATTCACTTTATATTTTAATAATTGTTACGTAAATAGCTTTATTATTTAAATCCTTTATTTTACAGGATCATTCAAATGATGAAAAACTTACTTTTTTTTTATACTACTTTGCGAGGAGACGAGCAAGACGTTCACCTGATGGTAAGTGATACGCTGGCCCATGAAAACGAGGTGCTAGTTAAGATGGTACACACTGCACCACATTGCGATCGTCGCCTTGAGACATAAGATGTTAAGTCTCGTTACCCCAGTAATTACACTAGCTAGTAATATTTTGCAAACTACTATTTGGCGGTTGAAATAGGAGCTGCGGTGGTACCCACCCAGACGGTCTCCGGCAACAGAGATCTACCACCTGGTACTGATCAAAAACTTACTCAAATTTTGTATTCGACGTCAAAAATAAGTTTAGCAAATCTTTGGTCCTATTCGCATTGTTAGTATACAATAAGTCTCTTAAGACAGTCATGCTTACAATTATCATCAACCGCTGGATGTTTTGGTTTGGGAGACCGAGTATATGTAAAATGTCCACAGCTGAACACAGGTGTCTTGTAATGAGTCCAGTGGATCCCAGCAAACCTTTTAACGTCGTCTACCCCCGAGAGGGCGCTGCCAACGCTGCGCCATACAATGCCCCTGTTAAAAACATTTAACTTGCACAGAGAATGCAAAGAGACGGTCGCGGGGGAAATTATCCGGACCCCGTCGCTCGGATAATTTGTCCGTGTCCGGTCCAATCGCGGACTGAATTCAATGAGCACTGATTACTTATACCGTCTGCCTACTTTCATTTACTGAAATAGTATCATTGTTATAAAACTACCATAACACGAGTTGAACCGATTTTGATAGTTTTTGTCTCCATCACCTGATTGCATCAGTGTGAAAGAGACTGATGCGTTGACTTAAATACTCCGTAACGCTTCTAACTTTTAAACCGGAAGACTGACATGGTACTTTCAGGATAAAATGAAGTATAGGATAAGGAGACGAGAAAACCGAAATAAAAAGTCTATAGCTCTTCCGGTTAAGAAAATATGAACGGTCAAAGTTAGCACTGTGGAAGGGCGAACGAAAGGAATCGTTGGATGCTGGTGTCTTCGGATCGGTACCGCTGGAAGTGTATTCTAGAGGCCTATATAATACTTTTTACTATATATTCTTTACGTGTAATACATTTATCGTTAAAGAAATATTTAAATGTTTGTCGCTTGATTGGAAAGAATATGACGTAAAAGTTCATGACGTTCAAAATGGTTAAAATGATATAAATAGATTGTGAATTTGTTATGTGACTCTATTGATATCTCTACTATATTTATAGATCGTATTATACAAAATTATTAATTATATATTTCATGTTTTATAACTTATTAATTGTTCGTTGTATTCTTAAAGATAACATGCCGTATTAACGCTTAAGGAGTCCCTAATTATATTACTGTGATAGTTGCCGGATATTGTTCTGTGAGGGAATAAGATCGGATACCGAATAGCTTTGTTAGTACCATCACTAAAACAAGAGGACTTATTGCGATCGATACTCTAGTGAACGTATTTATAAAAGATAAAAGAAACTCTTCTCTTGTATCACCTCAGTTGGAGTTTTAACCTTTTATATCATAAGACAATTATATTGCGCATAAATTGAAGCGGGGAAAATAAGGTCGTTCAACCCAAGGGTGGTGCTTAATAGGCTGAAGTCCAGCATCCACTCGACAACTTTTGCAAACAGGAAAGAAACTTTCGGAATAACAAAAAGCAATTTTCTCACAGTTAATTTAATCTCCAGCGTCTTCCCAAGTGTTATGTTATAGTTACAGACTTTTGCAAACGTACTAATAAACATTTATTTGATTTAAACCGCACAGATGATATTATTTTTTCGTTTAGTTTCCTTTTTCCATCGTACAGTTTACGTCATCAAATCTGTAACTTTATACGTCACCATCACGTGCATATTTTGTCACTTAGATGACTGTTTTAAGTCAAATTAACGCGGATGTGTTAGTCAATTAGCGATGTCAGTTCCTACTGACAAAAGTATAAGTTAACCGCGCCGTTAGTTTCATACCCAGTTTCTCAATTTGTAACTGTTTCCCATTAAGCATTTAAGAGTTAAGATCATTTAAATCATCTAAAACTCATAATATCTTTATATCCTCCTTATTGTAAATAGTAAATAAGGATTGAAAGCTACTAGATTCCACAATGGGCACAGTCATCATTTAACATTTTAATAACAAGTGTAGCTGTTATAAGTTTTGTGTTAGTTTTTTTTACTAAATTTTTTATTAAACAAAGCGTTTGTATTTGCTTATAACCCTTAAACCTTTAAAGAGCAGACGGACTTTTAAAACGTTGAGCCGGTAACAATTAAATTTAGGGTCGAATTCACCTATTCCAGGTATTTCTATTACTTTGAACTAGTCTATTATTCAAATGACAAAAGAAGTCTAGACTGTGACGTCGACGAATCCGATTCGGCCGCGGGATTAAGAGAAAAGGTCGAATATATTATTCCACTGACATTCACACCTCATTTCGGCTCAAACGTTCTCATTGCATAAACAGCTTTTTATGATGGATACGAATGTAGCCTAACAATAAATATTTGAACAGACTTCTTCCACTTTCCCTGACAGCCCTTTGAAATTATTCATTACTTACGGTTGAATATATTACCTGTAGTATATATTTATTTTTCTGAAGACAAAGTAAGTTTATGTTAGAATAAAGCAAACGCATTCAGAACTTGCAAGTATTATAAGGTATCTTCAGTTATACTTTAATTAAGTGAAGCCTCCGACACATGACGTCACTCACCGCCATTTATCTTCCGTCTCACACTTCATCTCTTTCACACAATTACGTTCCTTTACGCGTTACCTCGTTTACATTAAATTATTCTGCAATTATATATACAAACATAAATTATAAAATAATAATTTATAAAAAAATAGATTGAGAGTTTAAAAGTAATTAAAGAATAAAAAAATTAGATGACGGTAGTATACCAACTCCAATAAACGGAGTGCTGTAAATGTAACAGTTGTACATGTGCATGTTTTTGTTGTAGTCATAACACAAAGATAAATGTTGCATTATAAATTTAATTTCTTTATAACTATTTATTTTATATCTGTTTCTCAAATTATATATAAATAGTAAAGATGTTGTTAACTGCATGATTACGTATGTGAAACTTCTAATACAAAACAACGTTGTATGACGGGGACGAAGGTAGACAAGCGCGAATTTTCCAGGTAGCCCGATGAACAGTTTACTCTACTTGCGGACATGTTTCAACGCCTGTTTGAACCAGTGTCAAGTTACTTGTCATTTCAGAGACAACACAAGGCAATGTTCCACTTGTCCAAAACGGTGTGTGCGAACGCAAGGAACTATTACCGTTATTTTATATTTAAATTTTTTATTACTATGCGGTGATAGCCTAGTGGTTTAAACGCCGGCCTTCCGATCTGAAAGTACCGGGTTCGAATCCGGCCTGCACTAATAAATTTTTCAATTTATGGGCAGTTAGAATAACACTAATTAATATCACGTGATTTGACGGTGAAGGAAAACATCGTGAGGAAACCTGCATATCTATGTCATGGCCATCCGTGCTCGCACTAGTATGCGAAATGGAGAAGACAATGGCAACACCTTCTTCTTACAGTGCCTCTCCATTACTGGAGGTTGGCCGTCAGTTCTGGCAACACCACTCTATTATAACTGTCAAGTAAGTCGTTTGTTTCATCACACATGATCACCACGACCAGTCGATCGATCAGTCGTGAAAAAATACGAATTAGAAGAAAGAATAATTGACTTTTAATATAACCTCAAATTCACTGTACTCACATACAGAATATTCTAGATCTTCTTCTTCTTCTTCCCAATTGATGGCATGAGCACGGTTTGTGCGTGAGCCAATATCATATGTAGACGTACAAAATCAAAGAATACAAATCCATTAAATATTGTCTGCGTGGTCATCAATCGTTCATGTTCTCATCTTTTCATCTTCGCAATTGATGGCGAGAGTTAATGTCAATCTAGATCTTATATAACAGCTTTCATATTAATAAAAGTATGTGTATGGTTGAAAGTTGGTAAATAAAAATGCCGTTATAAAGGGGGCGGTACGAAGAAACCGAAATTCCATCACACGTGGCCTTGGACGCTTGTGTCGTTGATTAAATAAAGATCGGAAACGTTCCCGTCGCACTACAGCAGCGTGGAGCAGTGTCTTATAGTTGTGAATTTAATATGTCGCCATTTTGACGTGAAGCTGGATGGGACAAGGACGAATTAGGCGGGTTACGGGCCGCCGGGTAATTTCCCCCGGGGCCGCGTCTTCGCGCTCCCGCTACAGCCAACTTTAAGCCGGCAACTTGAACCGTGGACGTTACATACACTGTTATAACTTCATCGCTCTCATAACGTCCTCAGTGAAGTTGATAAAGTAATACAAAGGTCATTCTAACAGTTCCTTAACACTAACACCTCTTTGGGTGACGGTAGCCGCCAAATTTCACTGGAGTAAGTGAAGATGAGGTTACAAATTAAAACAGTAGATTGGTTTATACTTTCCATCAATTTATTAGTCGTGTTTGATTAAAGCATCCGTAAAATTAACGACGAGACGAAAGTGTTCATCACACAATCTAGAACAGTTTCACTCACGGGAAGAGAGGAGATAAAGTTATATGAGCATTTGCACAATTCAGTTGTGCACGCAGCGGTATGTACGCATAATGTTGTATGAACACGGGTGAACATGTGTGAGTGTGTATACGAAGCATCACACACGCAAACGGAAGTAAGTCGCACATTCTCAACCGCGCGCACAAATGAGTTGCACAAACTATATTAAGAACTTGTTGGAACTATCAATTACTTCTTTATTACGCTTCGAAGGTTCAGTTGCATGCGAAGCTGTTGTATTTAAAACTTTATCGCTTACAACACAAGGTTGAAATTTGTGTTTAATCATTATCAGTTGATTTTGGATTTACGTCGTCGAATGATTGGTAGGGATACGACCGCAGGTTTTACCAAATCCTGCCCTTATTTACTATTTCGTGATTTGGGATTTATTTAGTGATTAAGGTTTTCACGAGTTATAGATCTTTGTGGAGGCCTGATTTTTTTTTCATTTATTTTTTTTATTCTCGCGGTAAACAAATACATTTCTAAAAGTATATATAAAATTTAATTTTTTTTGATTTCCTAATAAAATTAATACGGATACAAACTAATATCTAATATTAAACAAATTTAAATTAATGTCTGTGTTTGATTGTGTTGGGTAGTGTGGGTAATGGTGATACCCCAGTTTGCACGCTTTATATGTCTAAAAGAGTCTATACTGATTAAGCTTGTATCCAATGTCATTAGAAAGGATACACTTCGCGGCGCTGGTGATATTCTTTATAAATCTTTTACATTACCTATCATTGGAGGTAATTATACGATTCTGTTGCCTGTTACTGTCTAATTTCAGTTGCAATGTCTACTATTACCATTGAGTAGTAAAGAACAAACATTATTTATGTTAAAGCTAGTGGAATGACTGAGGTAACAATAGTTGTCGTCGTCATCTCAAAGTGATGAAAGAAATATGATTTTATCGTTGTTATAAGCACAGGTGAGCTGGGAAGTGTCTTTTTTACCAGTGTGAATAAAAACACAAATCTTTAAGTCTTTTAGTCTTGTTTCTGATTGAGTTAAACACTAAGATTGTGAGAGGAGACGATATTACTATGTGCCTTTATTATTGTATTAGGTTATTGCAATTTGTAATGTTGGTGAAGCAATATAATCGTTGTGTGGTTGTATAAAAAACTACTTATGCGAGTAAAATAAATAAATAAAACAGCGTCATGATAGTTTCTACACTATATGTGAAATGGTTTGAATCCCTAATTGCTGTACATCTTCAGATAGTGACTGTTTGCGGTGCTGGTCTGGTGTTGGTTCAAGAAATGAAATGGACGTCAACAGCCCCGGCATCCGGGCGCCCAATTGCTTACTTGATTAATGAATACACGGAAACGTTTGCGCAGAACTTCGAAAGCGAAAAATCTTAGGCCCCTTGTGCAAATTTGAAATGGAATGAATTTTTGGAATTGGTAAATCATTTCATGAAAATTTTCTTTCCAATTATCATAAAGCAGTTAATATAGTTAAAGTGTTGCTGAACTTTAATTCTGTTATTTTACTTTTTTTTTTGATTGAAGATAAATGTTATTGAAATAGAGCGAGTTTGATGTTTTGTTTTTGTAAAAGTTTTCTTTACTGTATAAACAATATAAATTGTGAAAGTAAAAAACAATCAGCCCTGAAGGAAGGTAAACGGGATAAAAACAACTTTTACACAATATTTCTTATGTTATTCATGAAAATATTTACGTGTACTTCGGAATCAAGCTTGTAACTTGTTAATGATGTCTGATGAGGGGTTATATTTAGTTTTCATATCGCCACGTTAATAAATAATCACAATGATATCATAGGAAGTAATATTTATATATAACTCTTTAACCAAATATAAGTTTAACTAATGGGACATCACATTTTAGTTTATACAAGGACCTAAATATATTCACTGGGGAAATCTCTCGGGTCGCATACTGTCCAGATGATTCCTGCTCATCCATTCGCCGTGACCTCGCACGTCGCAGTTCCATCACCAAGTTGATATTGATTATTTATTTATTTATTTCTTGATGTACACATACACGAAAAGTACATAGAAATTAAATAAAAAATTCTAAATGTATGGAACAATGGCGAGCTTAACCCTAAAAAGAGTTTTCTTCCAGCAAACCCTGACAAAGGAAAAAACAATTATTAAAATAAAGTGTGCAGGTGTACTACAGAAAAGTAACAATAAACAAAAATGTATATAAAAATATGCAATACTTAAATAGTTATAAATATAATAATATAAATAAAATATGCAACTAAAGATGAAGATAATAGTCTTTTACTCTCTTTTTAAACATGGAGGAATTATAATTAATAATCATGAGGGATTAACATGGATATACTTAACATGTACAGTAGTTTCACATTCAATAACTGCAAAGCGGCGTTGAGACATATACATTATCACCTAGATATATTACTCTACACATTGTGTTACAAAAAGTCGTTTCACTCAATGTTAAGTAATATTTTTTCTAGTTATAATACTTATACTGTTACACTTAAATATGCTTCTAACACTGTAAAACATATATACATAAATAATTTCTATAATTGTAATATATTTTGAGATGTTATTCATCAGGCAGCGTGGCCGAGTGGTCTAAGGCGCTGGTTTTAGGCACCAGTCCGAAAGGGCGTGGGTTCGAATCCCACCGCTGTCAAAATGATTTTTTTATACTCTTTTTACAACACAACTTGTGTGTGCTTTACGAATTTAACTTCGCCATTGAATGTATACAATCTTCCATCATATTTATTAATATACTCGTAACAGTTGAAACCGGGATACAATGATAGATATTGGTTTATATTTCGGTATCGGAATTTGTTCTTAATTTTATCATCTAATTATTATTGCAGAGGAAGAAACTTATACAGATAAGCGTAAAACAAAATCTTCAGCTGTATGTAAATGAAGATGAAGCAGTTTCAGAAATTAATCAACACAAAAAAAATGCAATATGTATATATATGTAAACATTTAAAGGAATTAAATAGAAAACTGGTATTTTAATAATACTCTGTATACTCGTAGATAGACATCAAAAGCGCATTTCCTGCGCATAGTTCAGTAATGAATGTACTCCGGTTGAAACTATTCGATTGAAAGTTATATTTGAGCGCAACTCCGGCATCCTGCAAATTATTAGGGAACTAAGGAAAAGTTTCAGACGTTTTGCTGATGGTGAAATTATTATACCATTGATTTGTTTATCAACTTCAACTAGTGCTGAGGAGAAAAATAATTCTGTAACCTGTCGACAGTAAGCAATTGGTGTAAGTACCTTACGTTCCAACTTAAAACCAACGTTACGTTTTAGTTACACCGACTTTTTTATAGAAAAAATGTTAATGATTGACTGCGATACCACCTGCTGTTAAGTGGCGATGTGATCTATGGTGGTAAAGCGCATTAACCTTGTAACAGCCTTTTGACTCTTTTTTTGAAGAAAAACTTGTATGTTTATCTACTTGTTTAAATTATTGTAACGGGTAAACGGTTCAAATGAATTTGATGTTTGTGTAGTGATTCGATCGAGATCAATAAGTAGTTTTTGGTAAAGTTTCGACCACTGAACGGCTGCCGGTATAAATTACTCTAAAAGTTAAGTAACTTGTCACAGATCAGATCCCGGCGTCGCGCTGGAACAGATTCCCTGCAGCAGAGTTCCGCCCGTCGCTCAAGCGCTGAACAAATTGCAAGATAAGGAAGAATTTCAGATCTTTTCAAATTGTATAAAAGGTACAAAGAGATTGCTTTATCGACGGGACATGCAACACGAAGCGATGCGCAATGATAATAAAATAGCAATTGTATATTATACTTATAAGTCTAAACAAGACTTTTGCTAAAAGGAATTTTGTAGGAAATATACACCCCACACATCTATCGGCCCACCTAGTGTTTAAAAGTTTTAACGGTGCCTAGCTAAAAATAAATGTTAGGTGGAGCAATAAGTTTTAATGCAGTTTTAAAGCTGATTTTTTGGTCAACCTTTAAGTATATTTTTTTTAAATTTGAATTCTAGATTATGGAAAAAAAAACGAAAATTCGAGTCTGGTCATTGTTTTCAACGTACCTGGAATGGAGAAATCTTTTTTTATTAAGCACATGTTGGATTTTTTTTGATGTTTCCGATTATTGGTTCCATGAAAAGGCAAATCCAAACTTAGAGCCAGTTTTGACCAAAAAATATGGATACTCTGCCTGAAATTGTCGCCCAAGCTGTAAAACTTCTGCCGGCCAAATCAATTCGAAATTACAAAAAAAATTAAAAAAAACATACATAGGGGTTGACCAATAAATCAGCTTCAAAACTGCATTAAAACTTATTGCTCCGCCTAACATTTATTTTTAACTAGACACCGTCGAAACTTTAAACACAGGGTGGTGGGCCGATAGATGTGTCCGGGAGTATATTTGTGGGAATTTGGAGAAGTGTGTAGTGTGATGTGAAATAAATGCTCGCAGTAGCACCAATCATTTGTAAAGGGATTAAAAAAAATATATATAAAAAAGTATCTATGATTTGTATTTTACACGGGTGTAGTTTTTGGGGCATTTATGTAACATATTTATATGATATCATAAAAAAGCAAGACGGGATGGGCGGTACGTAAACACAAAGAGATGGAATAAGAGATGACACACATCCATCGACTGTTCGCTTATGCATGTATTATGTAAATACAGCGGGGCGGAGATGTAAAAAAGAGGGCACATTATTGATACCGCAATCACCAAATGTGAAATACCAATGTTTATTTTATAGTGTTTTGTTGTTACTGTCACACAAACATTTCATTTGATCTTAGCTTAACAAGTTTAATATTAAGATTAGTTTGTAAAATGTTTCTATAACAAATTTAGAATTATACAGTTAGATATTTTCCGTAGATATGATCCGTTATTCTTTGTGTATATATAGTATTTACTGGTGTTAAGTTTCCGTTGACTGGACGGTTATTTACAGTGGATTATAAACAGTGTTTAAACTGTTTGTTTTTGGTACAAACATATTTAAAATTTCACACAAATGAATGATCTATACAAATAATAATAACTTGATCATGATCTGAATGATAAGGTGGTGAAAAAACTGGACACTGGTTGTAGGTCTAATTGTCTGGTTGCCGGAGACCGTCTAGGTAGGTACCATCGCAGTGACTATTTCTACCGCCAAACAGTAATGTGTTACATTACTGTGTTGTAGTTCGAATGGCGACATTACTGCGGTAATGAGATTTAACATGTCTCAAGGCTACGAGAGGAATGTGGTGCAGTGTATACCAACTTAACATGTTACTACGTCGTTATGGGCAAGCGTATCACTTACCATCAGGTGAACGATTTTTTTTTAAAAAAAGTTTAAAGCTCCGCTATTGGATACAGGGCTGTAAAACTTGTAAAAAAATTTAGGATTTGAGTAATGTTGAGTCTCTTGATTTGACTTAAGTAGGGTAACATATTATGGAAAAAGGGTAAGAAGAACTCGTATAATAACATGCGTTATTCGACAAATGGTTATTTTAGGAAAGTCTATGTAGATAAGTTAAGTGTAATATAAGTAGGAAGGTGATTAGAATTGGAAGTGGTATATAGTTGTAATTATCTGATAGTTTAGAAAGATGTATAGAAGCAGGCAGGTGAACGATTAGGTCACATCGTCGCGACATAGTTTAAAAAAAAATTAAGAAATTTACCCCACAGCGATTCGTAAGCAACCCAAAAGGTTTTAGGCTAACGTTTGATGATGTGAAGAGTAGGCTCGTTAGGTGACGGTGACGTGTGACGTCGCATGCCGTCACTGCGAGGAGACAGAGCGAGATTGCCCGGACGGCCCGCGGCCCGGGTAATTTCCCCCGCGACCGCATCCCCCCCGCCGCATATACATCACGGCGGTAAGTCGCGAGGACTTGGGGCTCGCCGTTCGCAGCGCGCCGAATTAATTCCGCAGCCGGATATACCCGGTTGTACCGTGTCAAGTTTGCCGCGATACGGTTTGACCCTGGTTATACTAATCGTCGTCGAGTACGCTGCGGTGGTTTGAGTTTGTCCTAAATACACTCCCGGACACATCTATCGGCCCACCAAGTGTTTTAATTTTTAACGGTCCCTAGCCAAAAATAAATGTTAGGTGGAGCAATAAGTTTTAATGTAATTTTAAAGCTGATTTATTGGTTAACAGTATGTTGCTTTTTTAATTTCGAATTAATTTGGCCCACAAGCTTGAGCGGAAATTTCACGCCGAGTTTTTGGTCAAAACTGGCTCAAAGTTTAGATTAACCTTTTTATGAAATTAATAATCGGAAACATCAATAAAAAATCCAACTTTTGCAAAATAAATACAGTTTTCTCCAACCCTGGTTCGGTGAAAACAATGAACAGACACGAATTTTGGTTTTTTTTTTTTTGTACTATTGGTAATAATTATGTTCCATTTGGTACTATTGGTAATAATTATGTTCCATTTGGTACTATTGGTAATAATTATGTTCCATTTGGTACTATTGGTAATAATTATGTTCCATTTGGTACTATTGGTAATAATTATGTTCCATTTGGTACTATTGGTAATAATTATGTTCCATTTGGTACTATTGGTAATAATTATGTTCCATTTGGTACTATTGGTAATAATTATGTTCCATTTGTTACTATTGGTAATAATTATGTTCCATTTGGTACTATTGGTAATAATTATGTTCCATTTGGTACTATTGGTAATAATTATGTTCCATTTGGTACTATTGGTAATAATTATGTTCCATTTGGTACTATTGGTAATAATTATGTTCCATTTGGTACTATTGGTAATAATTATGTTCCCATTCGTTACTATTGGTAATAATTATGTTCCATTTGGTACTATTGGTAATAATTATGTTCCATTTGGTACTATTGGTAATAATTATGTTCCATTTGGTACTATTGGTAATAATTATGTTCCATTTGGTACTATTGGTAATAATTATGTTCCCATTTGTTACTATTGGTAATAATTATGTTCCCATTCGTTACTATTGGTAATAATTATGTTCCATTTGGTACTATTGGTAATAATTATGTTCCATTTGTTACTATTGGTAATAATTATGTTCCATTTGGTACTATTGGTAATAATTATGTTCCATTTGGTACTATTGGTAATAATTATGTTCCATTTGGTACTATTGGTAATAATTATGTTCCATTTGGTACTATTGGTAATAATTATGTTCCATTTGGTACTATTGGTAATAATTATGTTCCATTTGGTACTATTGGTAATAATTATGTTCCATTTGGTACTATTGGTAATAATTATGTTCCATTTGGTACTATTGGTAATAATTATGTTCCATTTGGTACTATTGGTAATAATTATGTTCCATTTGGTACTATTGGTAATAATTATGTTCCATTTGGTACTATTGGTAATAATTATGTTCCATTTGGTACTATTGGTAATAATTATGTTCCATTTGGTACTATTGGTAATAATTATGTTCCATTTGGTACTATTGGTAATAATTATGTTCCATTTGGTACTATTGGTAATAATTATGTTCCATTTGGTACTATTGGTAATAATTATGTTCCATTTGGTACTATTGGTAATAATTATGTTCCATTTGTTACTATTGGTAATAATTATGTTCCATTTGGTACTATTGGTAATAATTATGTTCCATTTGGTACTATTGGTAATAATTATGTTCCATTTGGTACTATTGGTAATAATTATGTTCCATTTGGTACTATTGGTAATAATTATGTTCCATTTGGTACTATTGGTAATAATTATGTTCCATTTGGTACTATTGGTAATAATTATGTTCCATTTGGTACTATTGGTAATAATTATGTTCCATTTGGTACTATTGGTAATAATTATGTTCCATTTGGTACTATTGGTAATAATTATGTTCCATTTGGTACTATTGGTAATAATTATGTTCCATTTGGTACTATTGGTAATAATTATGTTCCATTTGGTACTATTGGTAATAATTATGTTCCATTTGGTACTATTGGTAATAATTATGTTCCATTTGGTACTATTGGTAATAATTATGTTCCATTTGGTACTATTGGTAATAATTATGTTCCATTTGGTACTATTGGTAATAATTATGTTCCATTTGGTACTATTGGTAATAATTATGTTCCATTTGGTACTATTGGTAATAATTATGTTCCATTTGGTACTATTGGTAATAATTATGTTCCATTTGGTACTATTGGTAATAATTATGTTCCATTTGGTACTATTGGTAATAATTATGTTCCATTTGGTACTATTGGTAATAATTATGTTCCATTTGGTACTATTGGTAATAATTATGTTCCATTTGGTACTATTGGTAATAATTATGTTCCATTTGGTACTATTGGTAATAATTATGTTCCATTTGTTACTATTGGTAATAATTATGTTCCATTTGGTACTATTGGTAATAATTATGTTCCATTTGTTACTATTGGTAATAATTATGTTCCATTTGTTACTATTGGTAATAATTATGTTCCATTTGTTACTATTGGTAATAATTGTGTTCCATTTGGTTCTATTGGTAATAATTATGTTCCATTTGGTACTATTGGTAATAATTATGTTCCATTTGTTACTATTGGTAATAATTGTGTTCCATTTGGTTCTATTGGTAATAATTATGTTCCCAATTGTTTACATTGGTAATAATTATGTTCCATTTGGTACTATTGGTAATAATTATAGTCATATTTGTTTCCATTGGTAATAATTATAGTCATATTTGTTTCCATTGGTAATAATTATAGTCATATTTGTTTCCATTGGTAATAATTATAGTCATATTTGTTTCCATTGGTAATAATTATGTTCCATTTGGTACTATTGGTAATAATTATGTTCCCATTTGTTACTATTGATAATAATTGTGTTCCATTTGGTTCTATTGGTAATAATTATAGTCATATTTGTTTCCATTGGTAATAATATGTTCCATTTGTACTATTGGTAATAATTTTTTTTTTTTTTTTTTAATTTATTATTAATTAAACAAAAATATACAATAAATTTTACATTTAGCTTGTTTAATTGTGTTCCATTTGTTACTATTGGTAATAATTATGTTCCATTTGGTACTACTGGTAATAATTATGTTCCATTTGGTACTATGGTAATAATTATGTTCCATTTGGTACTATTGGTAATAATTTTTTTTTTTTTTTTTAATTTATTATTAATTAAACAAAAATATACAATAAATTTTACATTTAGCTTGTTTAATTGTGTTCCATTTGTTACTATTGGTAATAATTATGTTCCATTTGGTTACTATTGGTAATAATTATGTTCCATTTGTTACTATTGGTAATAATATGTTCCATTGGTAATATTATGTTCCATTGGTACTATTGATAATAATTGTGTTCCATTTGGTTCTATTGGTAATAATTATAGTCATATTTGTTTCCATTGGTAATAAATATGTTCCATTTGGTACTATTGGTAATAATTATGTTCCCATTTGTTACTATTGGTAATAATTATGTTCCCATTCGTTACTATTGGTAATAATTGTGTTCCATTTGGTTCTATTGGTAATAATTATAGTCATATTTGTTTCCATTGGTAATAATTATGTTCCATTTGGTACTATTGGTAATAATTATGTTCCCATTTGTTTCTATTGGTAATAATTATGCTTCCATTTGTTACTATGGTAATAATTATGTTCCATTTGTTACTATGGTAATAATTGTGTTCCATTTGGTTCTATTGGTAATAATTATGTTCCCATTGTTTACATTGGTAATAATTGTGTTCCCAATGTTTACATTGGTAATAATTGTGTTCCCAATTGTTTACATTGGTAATAATTATGTTCCATTTGTTACTATTGGTAATAATTGTGTTCCATTCGTTACTATTGGTAATAATTGTGTTCCATTTGGTTCTATTGGTAATAATTATGTTCCCATTGTTTACATTGGTAATAATTGTGTTCCCAATTGTTACATTGGTAATAATTATGTTCCCAATTGTTTACATTGGTAATAATTGTGTTCCCAATTGTTTACATTGGTAATAATTGTGTTCCCAATTGTTTACATTGGTAATAATTGTGTTCCCAATTGTTTACATTGGTATAATTGTGTTCCCAATTGTTACATTGGTAATAATTGTGTTCCCAATTGTTTACATTGGTAATAATTATAGTCATATTTGTTTCCATTGGTAATAATTATGTTCCCATTGTTTACATTGGTAATAATTGTGTTCCCAATTGTTTACATTGGTAATAATTGTGTTCCCAATTGTTACATTGGTAATAATTATGTTCCATTTGGTACTATTGGTAATAATTGTGTTGCCATTTGTTTCCATTGGTAATAATTATGCTTCCATTTGTATATGGTTTCTACTTTGTAAAAAGCTAGAAATAGCTTTAAGACTATCAGGTTAGCGCGTTTAACAATTAATTTGAAGTGGAATTTAACATATGCCTTTCGAATCTTATAGTAACAGTTGACAAAAGAGTATTAAAGAGACTCTATATAATATTTTTTTTCTTCCTAGTCCAAGTTTGTTAAGACAAAGTATTGTTATTGAATAAAGTTCGCCCGTGAAATATACCAGTTCAAAAGGCACCGTAGATTAAATTAAGAGAGACGAAAATTACTTTTTGTTATTCGTAAAGTTTCTTTTACGTTTGCCAAAAGTTGTCGAGTGGAATCTGTTCCGTTTAGCTGGCGCCTTCAGCTTCGGAGTGATTATTGGATCCGACTAAAAAACGGGCCAACGCTTTAATTAATAGATTTTCAAAAATTTCATCCTTTTCAAACCGTATCCATAATATATATAAATGAACATCATTATTTTAACGTTAGTTATATTATAATTATTATGAATGTGACGATACAAAGATATTTATATAAGTATATTGTTCTTTGTAAGACTTTTTTTACAGTTTTTTCAATGACTCTTTGCATTTACTTATAGAAGGATATTTTTTCAGTTCCAAAGTGATATAATTAGGGAGCTACTTCATGAAGCAAATTTCTTATTGTGTTGTTTCTATACTAGGTATTGCCATATTTAGTATTTTGAAAAGATAGTTCGGTATGAGCAAAACGTTTCATCTTTATAATAAATAACCTTTTTATAGTTTTCCTACTGTTGCGAGACTTCTCTCGCAAGGATAGAGTCCAAGGCCGTTTATCCACTACGTTTACCAAGTGGTGTTTAGTGGATGTTACATATCCACAAAAGCTGTTCTTGGAACATGTCAGATTTCTCACGATGATTTCCTACTCATCTCTCAGCTTTGTTACATAAAAAATAAGTCAAATTAAAGACTCGCATTCTGGTAATATAGTACATATCGAGCGATTGGACCCTCCGCATCGGTTGGTAATATATTACGCGTAATAAAGGTTTCGTCACTGATAAATCACAAACATTATTTCATCCCACTTTTTAATAACGAAAGTACCTAATAACGATGATGATCCCCGATATCAAATCTCAGCACAAACGCCTTAATAATGTCCCGCTACATTAATAACGTGGAATCTTATTATATAAACAAGCTTTTACCCGCGGCTCTGCTCGCGCGGCATCTCTTTGATGTCGAATGATCTTTGATATTTACAATATAATTAAATTTTAAACGTTAACCCCTTCCGATTATGAAGCAACTGCTGCAACAGTTCCGTAGCGGTTCCCTGTTTATTATTTATCTTGCAGCTCTTACTTCCACTCCCAACTGGCAGTTATGGCTGGTGAAATTTAAAGAGTAAGGACTGTGAAATCTGTTACGAACAGTAAGACTCTAATCTAGCTACGAGGCACAGCAGAAAATATTTCGAGACCGTCTAGTTAACTATCATCCGTCTATTGTAATTTCATCATACTTAACAGCTTCTCTGTATCATGTAGATTATTTTGGCGCTTTAGTTTACAATTATAACAAACTAACTTGTTATGAATTAACCGTTTTTGCCATAAGTTTAAAATGTAGTCGTCTCAAAATTAGTTGTTTTGTTAGTTCGTATATAAAACAGTTTGCATTGCTTATCCATTTGCAGGGTAAAGATACAGCAACGTATTTACTTATTGAAACTATTAAATGATGTTTCGTTTATGAGCTTAATCATATACAGTAAAGAGTAAGAATTTAACACAATAAATACGAAGTAACGCGACGAATTTAATAGTTCCTGTTATATTTCGTGCCATCATTTAAGTCGGGTGGTCGTTTAACGGTTGCCAAATGAGTGGGGAGGGGGGGACCCGTAATTTTCCTGCCATGATTTATGCGAGCGGGGAACAAAGGTCCTCATTTGATGGTACAATGAATTTGATTCCAGATACAATCCGCCGAAATGCGACGCCATTAAATTCCCCTCGACGAAATACCGGCTCCATTGTCGCAGAAGATGTAACGCCGCACCACTCCCATTTGTCTACAACACCATTAGACTTTCGGTCGTGTAAGACAAGGCTGTGTTTTAATACTATAAAGGTTTTCAGAAACGTAATGATGTTGGTTCAATACTAATGCTCCACTAAGATCGAATAGATTAAGAACTAATTTCTATCAAATTAAGTATATACAAAGTTAGATGAGAGCGTGTTTGTGAATACGACATTTTAACTCATTTTATAGAAGCGGCTACAAATTTACAAGTTATTCATTTCCTAAAATTTATATTCCCTATTGTGAAGCCTTAAATCATTAAAAGGAGAGTAAGGTGTACGTTTCATGAGTTATATAAAATGTAAAGGTTGCTTGTATGTAAATAAGCAGGTAACTAATTTCGTATAAACAATATTTGGTTATTCGACTCCGTAACAAGGTTTCGGTCGGAGCTTCCAATCAGACACCAAAAAAATAAAAAATATTGCGGCGCAAACGTAATAAAACCGCGACAGCTTTGCTCTAACTAAAATATACACAAAAAAATTGCAGCAAACGAGCTATAGCCGGCGTGAGCTAGATTAAACTAACAGTTAGCCGATGCTCCATGGAGAGAATCGTACCGGAACTGGAAATTGAAAAAATCATTCACGCCGCTACGCGCACACATAAAACGTAGACGAAAATATTGCAGCGAAATTCAGAACCTTCTCGCCTCCCCACTGTTAGACAAGGAAAAGCTTACGGATTATAAGATTTTTATTTAACATTTAGACAATGTTAGCCAAGCTATGTACAAATATAGCTTTATTTTAGATGCGATGAGCGAGACGTTCACCTGATGGTAAGTGATACGCTTGCCCATAACATACCGTTAGTTAAGATGGTATACACTGCACCACGCTCGTCGTCTTAAGACATAAGTTAAGTCTCGTTACCCTAATAATTTCACTAGCTTACAGCTACCTTCAAACTGCAACACAGTAATGTGTGCACACTACTGTTCGTCGATTGAAATAGTCACTGTGGTGCTACATATATGCAACAGAGACATACCAGCAGCAGTGCTTTTGTTGACAAGGACCTATCACTTGACAAAGACGTTCAAGCTTAGAATATTCTAGCTCTTATGTGTTGACGGGCGGAAAAACTTTTCATCGTCCATATATTACAATATGCTACCTCGGAATCAAACCAGGAACAACTAAAATCGCTGTATTTTTATTTGATTCTAATGTTTTTTTCCTTCTTTGTATTGATAATTAAACATGTTGATTTCATAATTAGTATCTCAAAAAAGCTAACTCATTGATGAGATACGGAAAAAACATATTTTGTCTTTTAATAATTGCTATAAACCTTTTTTGATTTTAATTATTGTCACATATCTGTTTACTAATTGACAGTGACATGATACGTCACAACTGTTAGCAATATTAAATATCCTTAATGATACGTTATTCAGACAAAATAACAATGTTTACATGGTATAATTACATTTAGTCGGATTTGATGGAGACTTAAAACCCTCCTCCACCAGACCCCAATGATATATCGAAATGTCCGTTTGATAGTTTTATGTAATACATTTTGATACCGACAAAAGAGTAACAAATGATGTACCACAGTTATCCAACGTTCACAGCACAGGCGAAACGAAGCGTCGACGAAATGTGAGTTGCGAGAAAAAAGGAGGGTTCTCATTTCTATGTCTATACTCTTTGTGGTTCATGTTTCGATGAAAGAATCGTCTTTCAGAAATTACAAGACGTGCACAGAACGGTGGTACTTCGGTCCGATCATCGTTGCAATAGTGCTGTTCCTGCTCATCGGCACCGTGTTCGAGCGTAAAATAGAAGTGGTCATACGACGCGCATGTAAGTAGTAATGTATATTTAACTACACTACTCGACGAGACGTTCATATAATGGTAAGTGATGAGCAGTTTTACTGGTGGTAGGTCTCTGTTGTCGGAGACCGTCTAGGTGCCACCGCAGTGACTATTTCAGCCGACAAATAGTAGTGCGCAAACATTACTGTGTTTACTGAAATGCGCTGTAGCAAGTGAAATTACTGGGAAGACCGTAGAATAACGAAAATGCATATCCATGAAAACGTGAATTTTGTTAAGACAAAATAAACATATTGTATACGTGTAATAAACATACTTAACCAGGTGGTAGGTCTCTGTTGCCGGAGACCATCTGGGTGGGTACCACCGCAGCTCCTATTGCAACCGCCAAATAGTAGTGTGCGAACATTACTGTGTTCCGTTTTGAAGAGCGCTGTAGCTAGTGTAATTACTGAGGTAACGAGACTTAACACCGTATGTCTCAGGCGACGAGCGCAATGTAGTGCAGTGTGTGCCATCTTAACTAGCACCACGTTGTCATGGGCAAGCGTATCACTTACCATCAGGTGAACGACTCGCTCGTCTCATCGCTTCGGAGAATAAATAAATGCATGCCCATGAAAACGTGAATTTTGTTAAGATGTTTATATTGTATACTTAGTTTTGAAACTTTCAGAATTTTAAAATTCAAAGGTTTATAAAAACCGACTTGAATGTATAGAGAAAAATGAACAAAACTAGTATAAACGTTAAAAGTAAAGATCAATCGTTCGTTTATTTCTGTTATTAACCAAATTTATAAAAAACTTTTATTAAATTCAAATCTCGTCTGTTGTGAGAAGTTTTTACAATGTGACTTCCTTTTAACAGTACAAAGTCGACAGTGCCAGGAAGTGAGGAATACCGATCCAGACCCTATACCAGGAAGCGTACAGATACCTGTGCAGGTGTAAAATATGTTTGCTTCGCCCTTCCTTCTCCAAGAAAATCTAGAAAGCTGAAATTCATCTATTATGTATCATTTTAAGAAAATTACAGCTCTGTATTAAACGACGATTTTAAATATAGTTACCATTTTGTTGTCACTTCTATGTACTGTAACTTTAAGTTATTAGTTTAAACTAAACTGAAAACCGAAAAAGGAAAGATTATTCTAAAGGTACACTCCTATATAAAATATGAATGCATTGATTAAAAATATATACGATATAAGTTATTTTCAGCTGATGTATATTTACAGAAGTCATTTCCGTTGAAAGCAACATTAGGAACTGTATATAAGTGATTATGATCTCGTTCCTATACGGGAGTGTATTAATGGCTACCCATTCTGGCAGATTACGACCGGAGTGGAGTTCATTGTCTCCAGAACGAGTTCCATTCCGTCCCCCCACCGTTTTCAAAATGTTTCATCGTTCCGACGCTTTGATGAACTCCGTTTGCTATGTTGACCTTCACCGATCAGTGTCGGGGCTAATTTAAAAGAGCAGCACTGAAATTCTTGATTTTTATCACCAATACTTTCCCAACGAGACGAGTTTCTCTATGTATTTGGGTCAGGGTCTATGTTTATCCTTTTTTTGGTTTTTACTCCTTAATCATTATTCAATACTTTCCCTGCTTTATCACTTTTCATGCATCCTAATATCCAAAGAATTCTAATATCCTATTTCAACCGCCAAATAGTAGTGTGCAAACATTAGGAACTGTATATAAGTGATTATGATCTCGTTCCTATACGGGAGTGTATTAATGGCGACCCATTTTAGCAGATTACGACCGGAGTGGAGTTCATTGTCTCCAGAACGAGTTCCATTCCGTCCCCCCACCGTTTTCAAAATGTTTCATCGTTCCGACGCTTTGATGAACTCCGTTTGCTATGTTGACCTTCACCGATCAGTGTCGGGGCTAATTTAAAAGAGCAGCTCTGAAATTCTTGATTTTTTATCGCCAATACTTTCCCAACGAGACGAGTTTCTCTATGTATTTGGGTCAGGGTCTATGTTTATCCTTTTTTGGTTTTTACTCCTTAATCATTATTCAATACTATCCCTGCTTTATCACTTTTCATGCATCCTAATATCCAAAGAATTCTAATATCCTATTTCAACCGCCAAATAGTAGTGTGCAAACATTACTGTGTTCCGGTTTGAAGGGCGCTGTAGCTAGTGTAATTACTGGGGTAACGAGACTTAACACCTTATGTCTCAGGCGACGAGCGCAATGTGGTGCAGTGTATACCATCTTAACTAGCACCACGTTGTCATGGAAAGCGTATCACTTACCATCAGGTGAACGTCTTGCTCGTCTCTTCTCATAGCATAATAAAAAAAAAAAATTAGTTACTCTACGAGTCGCAAACTGAAATGGCTATGAGCTCGTAGAACTGATGAACGATGTTAAAGTGTTGGAAAGGCATAGTGATATTAACAGAGAAAGGGTTAACAGACGATATTAAAAAAGAAATCACTGTGAGCCTCTGGAATCTAACAGCGTCTAAAGTCCTATGTTTAACAGTTGATATGATGATGATGATAAATGTATCTAAAAAACACCAGACATATGGTGGTAGGTCTCTGTTGCCGGAGACCGTCTGGATGGGTACCACCGCAGCTCCTATTGCAACCGACAAATAGTAGTGTGCAAACATTACTGTGTTTACTGAAGTGCGCTGTAAGCTAGTGTAATTACTGGGGTAACGAGACTTAACACCTTATGTCTTAACGACGAGCGCAATGTGGTGCAGTGTGTACCATCTTAACTAGCAGCACGTTGTCATGGGCAAGGTATCACTTACCATCAGGTGAACGTCTTGCTCGTCTCGTCGCATAGTAGTATAAAAAAAAACATTAAACCTTACTGATATTGTGACAATTAAAGAAAAAAAGAGTAGAATCTTTACATTGTTGAATTGTAACAATGAATCTCGCCGAAGCGTTTACAATTCAGTCGGTGAAGCAGTCGTTAGTTAACAGTGGCTCCTAACAAACTTAAACTCTACGTGTTAACTTTTATTTGAGTTAAAATAACAATCGACACTTTCTAATTATAAACATTGAAAATGTACTCTATCTGTAACTAACCTAACTTTAGCTTCGACCTCGTTTTCTTTCTGATTAACTACATTTAAAGCGTTTTAGTAATAGCGTTTAGTAATAAGAAACTGCTCTGCTGTGTGCTGTTCTGTTTTATTATATTCTTAGCTCTGCTAGGCGACCTTCTTCAAAGCGGACTGTATCTGGTGAAGGTCAGAAACGGATCAGTGTGGTGATTTGTGAAAGGCTTAAGAGTTGATGATAACAGTGATAAACCTTTCTATAATATAAAGCGTCTAGAATAGTCAGCCTTTGTAATTAATAAAATTTGTTACTTCTCTGCGCCATAACTAGTTTTGATGAATTATGCTTAAAAGTTGTATTTGTGAAGGACATAGACTACTTTTAGAGACGAAAATGAAACAAAGGATGTTTCAATTAAAAAGGCCAACTTATACTTATTATAAAAATAGCTGAACCGTGTTTCTGTGTAGTTATGATTGGATATATACACTCCGGGATACATCTATCGGTCAACCTAGTGTTTAAAAGTTTTAACGGTGCCTAGCTAAAAATAAATGTTAGGTGGAGCAATAAGTTTTAATGCAGTTTTAAAGCTGATTTTTTGGTCAACCTTTATGTATGTTTTTTTTTTTTTTTTTAATTTTTCATTCAGGATTATGAAAAAAAAAAAAAAAAAATTCGAGTCTGTTCATTGTTTTCAACGACCCAGGAATGGAGAAAACTTTTTTATTTCACACAAGTTGGATTTTTTTTGTGATGTTTCTGATTATTGGTTCCATAAAAAAAAAAAAACTTGCATAGGGGTTGTCCAATAATCTGCATTAAAACTTATTGCTCCACCTAACATTTATTTTTAACTAGACACCGTCGAAACTTAACACCTTATGTCTTAACGACGAGCGCAATGTGGTGCAGTGTGTACCATCTTAACTAGCACCACGTTGTCATGGAAAGCGTATCACTTACCATCAGGTGAACGTCTTGCTCGTCTCGTCGCATAGTAGTATAAAAAAACATTATTAAACCATACTGATATTGTGACAATTAAAGAAAAAAAGAGTAGAATCTTTACATTGTTTAATTGTAACAATGAATCTCGCCGAAGCGTTTACAATTCAGTCGGTAAAGCGGTCGTTAGTTAACAGAGGCTCCTAACAAACTTAAACTCTACGTGTTAACTTTTATTTGAGTTAAAATAACAATCGACACTTTCTAATTATAAACATTGAAAATGTACTCTATCTGTAAGTAACTAACCTAACTTTAGCTTCGACTTCGTTTTCTTTCTGATTAACTACATTTAAAGTGTTTTAGTAATAGCGTTTAGTAATAAGAAACTGCTCTGCTGTGTGCTGTTCTGTTTTATTATATTCTTAGCTCTGCTAGGAGACCTTCTTCAAAGCGGACTGTATCTGGTGAAGGTCAGAAACGGATCAGTGTGGTGATTTGTGAAAGGCTTAAGAGTTGATGATAACAGTGATAAACCTTTCTATTATATAAAGTGTCTAGAACAGTAAATCTTTGTAAGTTATAAAATTTGTTACTTCTCTGCGCCATAACTAGTTTTGATGAATTATGCTTAAAAGTTGTATTTGTGAAGGACATAGACTACTTTTAGAGACGAAAATGAAACAAAGGATGTTTCAATTAAAAAGGCCAACTTATACTTATTATAAAAATAGCTGAACCGTGTTTCTGTGTAGTTATGATTGGATATATACACTCCGGGACACATCTATCGGTCCACATCTATCGGCCCACCTAGTGTTTAAAAGTTTTAACGGTGCCTAGCTAAAAATAAATGTTAGGTGGAGCAATAAGTTTTAATGCAGTTTTAAAGCTGATTTTTTGGTCAACCTTTATGTATGTTTTTTTTTTAATTTTGAATTCAGGATTATGAAAAAAAAACGAAAAGTCGAGTCTGTTCATTGTTTTCAACGACCCAGGAATGGAGAAAACTTTTTTATTTCGCACAAGTTGGATTATTTTTTTGAGGTTTCTGATTATTGGTTCCATAAAAAGGCAAATCTAAACTTAGAGCCAGTTTTGACCAAAAAATATGGATACTCTGTCTGAAATTGTCGCCCAAGCTGTAAAACTTCTGCCGGCCAAATCAAATCCAAATTACAAAAAAAAAATAAAAAAAACTTGCATAGGGGTTGTCCAATAATCTGCATTAAAACTTATTGCTCCACTTAACATTTATTTTTAACTAGACACCGTCGAAACTTTAAACACTGGGTGGTGGGGCGATAGATGTACCTGCATTAAAACTTATTGCTCCACTTAACATTTATTTTTAACTAGACACCGTCGAAACTTTAAACACTGGGTGGTGGGCCGATAGATGTGTCCCGGAATATATATATAGACGGTGAGACCCCAAAAACTTATAGTCTCCAGAAAAAGAGATAGCAATATACAGAGCAATCCTTTACTTCCATCTCATGAATGATTTACCTAACATCCGATTGCAATCAACAAATCAGAAAGCTAAACAAACAAGAATAAACGTAACTTATTCAAGATAGAGCCACCATCCGACGACCTGGCTATCTTTTTTATTTATTAGCCTTGTCCGTAGCAGAGGGCAATTCGTCATAATTATCTAACGTTAGAAATGAAAACACTGAGACTGGGTTATCGTATTTCTTTTTCTGTAAATGAGTCAGTATCACATTTCTTCAAATATCTCCATAAAACTCTGTTAATAGCTTTTTATGTTTAGGTTATAAATTATTTTATTATTTCTCTAAGGATTAAGATACAAAACGTACAGAAAAACTTAAGCAGATAGATTTTTTGTGGGTGAAGCGAATACAGTTATATTTTTCTTTAGTATGTTAATATTTGAAATTGTAAATTATTAAATATTTAATTGCTTATGTAATACAGTATAATGAGAGCTGGAACACCATCAACGGAACTACTAACATGCTAACTCCATCACACTTTGCCCAGGAGTCTAATCAGGAACTGTCGTGTTACAACGCATGAAATTAGTAGTTGTAGTCGCTAAATGTTAAGATAAAAGATATGTGGTTACTTATCACTGCTGCCGAGTTAGTATGATGTAGATTTCACTAATATTGAGATGCAACACAATGTGATGTTGTGTAAACATCTAAGCTTCACTGTTATGTAAACGAGTATGAATTTACATCAAATCATCTTGCTGCTCTCGTCGCTTTGTCGCGTAAAAGGGATATGGCTGCCCTTTCAAACAGTCAAAAAATATTGTAAGATATATTTTTCATATACCTAAAATATCGTAAGGGGTCTTTTTATTATAGAAACACGTAGAGGTCCGCGTTGAGAGCGTAGTCGAATAAATTATATGGGCGCGTGACATGGGTCAGCCGGTCAGTGAAATTTGTTATTTCATCAGGTACCCGCATATATGTTATATGTTATGCTATAGATAAATTTATGGATGTTGGTTACATGCAGAAACGTTTATGATGATTCATGAAATGTTTAGTTAACCAGTTTGCTTATTATTGATGAAACTACGAGTTTCACATCGTATTGTGGATATCAGAAGAAAATCTAGTCTCATGAACTTACGTCAGTGGTTTTAAAAGATCATTATGCTGAGCAGCGATGTTGTGAGTGCACTTCGAAAGAAGATGACAATTTAAGAAACAGAAGAAACCGATCTAAAATCGGGCCTCTTGTCCATTAAGAACGTTAAGAAATGACTACAGAATCTTTCTGTGCATTTCATACTCGTTGACTAAACTCGTCTGTTTGAAATATTTAACAGAAAATTAATTTTTATTAATAATTTTTTTTACACTGGCAATATTTTGGTGCACAGAAACATGTTTGTTTCGATTCCATTTTAAATAACCGTTGATTGAACAGTCCACTGCATTATATAAAAAAGAAAAGTAAAGGAAGAAAGATAACATCATTAAAACTCATTTTATTTACTGCTCCTTAAGTGGTCCTTCGATCCGGATATGATCAGTCGCAATAAAGATTAATAAAAGTTTCTTTTATCTTTAAAGTATAAATGATGTAAGACGCACGTCTAAAGTCTGGATCAATACAATGCCATTTCCTAGCGGAGAGAGGTATTACAGTAAATCCTTCTAAAACGAGAGAAATTATTATCTACCGCAGAGAATTTCCAGAATGGAGAAATATGTAAGTGAAGGTGACGTCGAAACGTGGTGCATGGTCCTGTGACGATGTATTTTTAAACTTAACACCTTTTACATAAAGAGCAAAGCTTTTCATGTTATTTATAAAGTCCGGCAAAGTGTGTACTTTTATTTTAGGATTTATGACCACTGTAAACTTATTTTATTACACTGTATTATGGTTTATGTAATGTTTTTGTATTTTATACTTGTATCCATAACCAATATGATCATTGTATATTTACATTTCCTTATTATAAAGAAGATACCTTCTGCTCGATTTGCTGAGCTTTTTCAATTTTGACAACTATTTAATCATTCACATTACTCCTTGTTCAAATTGTACAAATTTCAATGTAGGTAGTGCTAATATAAAAAAAGTTATTTCAGCGATATAATTTGCAACTTAATATAATGCCTTTATCTACTCTTGTCAACATTATATACTTTTTGTTATTTATATTAAGCACTCCCTGTCTATTGTTATATCTTTACTCATTTTGTTAACAGATATAGAATAAAAAGAACAACAAGCAAAATCTGATATAAACTATTACAGAATCACAAAAAAGTTTTTAAGTATTATAGAGATTTACTGCTGGTAGGTCTCTGTTGACGGTGACCGTCTAGTTAGTACTGCAGCTCCTATTTCTACCGCCAAACAGTCGTCTACTATGTTCCAGTTTGAAGGGTGCTGTAGCTAGTAAAATTAGTGAGGTAACGAGATTTAACATATTGTCCTAGATAACGAGCTCAATGTGGTGTATTCATTATTATCTGAACATTGTTATGAAGTATGATTTATCAGGAGGTAGAAAAAATTATGTATAACGGTTGATAGTTTACAGTTTAATTTTTAAGTTAATATGTATATATATGTAGTAAAGAAAGCACTAACCGCGAATGAGTAATTCTATTCGTAATGAAAACGCGGAACGCCCGTAAACTTGTGGAAATTAAACTACGCCGGCGCCCGGCGACGCGCTTTGTAAATTTTTATTTAGTGCGCAAACAAATGTTACACATCCAGGCCGCCGTGTAATTTATGGCCACTGACCGCAATCGCTGAAAGGAAAACGCTTGTAAATATGAAATACAGTCGCGTTCCGCCCGAGACGGTTCGCGTTGCCTCCGCAATAAAACTGAAAACGTAAAAAGGCAACAACATTCAAATGTAGCGAACTACATATACACGCATTTATGTATATTGTTCCGAGTGCTTGTATTTATATTGAAAGATCATCATCTGATGATGTTCTTAAGTTATCAAAAAACAGTCACAATTTGTTCACTGTAAAGCTAACAATTGAACTACATTTCAAATGTTAGGTGATGACCTCGTCAAGAATAACCTGGCCCTTATATCCTAACGATCTGCTTTCCAATCTAAGACTAGTTGCTGAGCAGGTAGTTTTGAAAACCATACACTCCACCACACATGGCTTTTCTGTTGGTAAATCTCTGGTAGATGACTTTCCTATCACAACGCGTTAGGCGAAAGTGATGTTAACATCTTAATTAACTCATCATAGATGTATGCAGACGTTTTGGTTACAAGATGACTGATCGTACTTAAAAAAGTAAAACTTAAGTAATTTTGTTAAAGTTAAAGATGTGTACATGGTTCTATTATAGGTAATATTACAGCGAAATTGTGTTTGTTTTCACGGTGTATTAAGTAGTCTAGTAAAGTAATTCCTATTCATCATTCATTTAATGTTTCTGAGAAATTAATAATCGTAAATACATTTTGTAATAACTATCGGTAACAAACTTGCGTAAATCATTTTAGCTGTATATGTAAGAGTACTAGCTCTGGAAGTATTTTTTAAATCATGATGTGAGCGGTGTTGGCAACACTAATATGATTTTTGATTGTCCATACTTCAATAAAACATAGATTTGGAAAATCTCACGTTTGTCCGATACCGTAACGACATTTTAAGCGGTCCGTACACTCCGGCGGTCGGAGAGCGAATGTTTTTATAGCGCCGGCGCGTTTCTGTTTATACCCGCACAAAAATTACAAAAACATGAGTCATCTCTAAATTTTATTTAAAATCATAAATAATGAAATTATAAAAATCAAATGATTTCACAACGCGATCGCGTCGATATATAAATAAACATTCTTTTTATAGTTCCCAATAGGATTGAGAACCTTCTAGAACTAGAGACATGACCATTGATTAACTATAACCAAGTGTGGGTGGATGACACATGTCAAAGTAAGCTAATGTTTTTGTTACATGTAAGTTACTTTACGATGTTTGACATAACTGGAAGCCCAAGCTTATTACAGATCGAATCAGAGACTTAAACTTAAAAACAAGCTACCATTTAACAAACTATGATATTTAAATATCCAAAGTCGGTACTAATATGAGTAATGAAAGGTTTTCAACATAAACAATTTGACTGTTAAATATTTTTTAACGGTCTGCGAACAAAAACATTTCAAACTCAACTCTCGCAGTTGTTAAGCTATCGAATGCACTTTACTCTGCTCTATGGTACGGAATAAATCGATACTAAATCATGTTCCACTTCTATTCTCTCTGTACTTAAAATGATTTATTGTTTTCATAGAAATATATATATTTTTATGAACGGATTTTATCAAAGGTTAGTACTGATGTAACTTTCTAGACGACAAACTGAAACTTGTAATTAACTTTATGTCTTGTATTTGGGACGGTGCTTCCTGCAGGTCTGAAGATGACCACTAAGGTTTCAGTTGGTATAAATCACAAAACCTTTGAAGCAGGGAATCTTTCGAATTCTTATCCAATACAAAAAAGGTTTCTCTCGGTAGGGACAGTGTTAGTAAGAATTTTTGTTCATAAAGTTTATTAAAAAAAAACTGACATTAAACATCTATTGACTGGTGATTAGTTATAAAAAGTTTTATAATAAGTTTTCAATGATTATCATGTTTGTGATGAAAAACGTAAATCCAAATGCTTCGCAGTTATTTAATATGATATACCAAACGTCCGATAATCTTTTTTCCGTTAAATATATAATTTAGGTCAAAGTGTGGTTTTTACTATGTTTTATACCGTGTTTCGGTAAACATTTAACATTTAACGGTTTCCAAATAAAATTAAGTGTGAAATGGTTTATTTTAATATTGTAGATTTTTATAAGGAAAAATTTACGGTTTTATTTAGGCGAGACCTTCACCTGATGGTAAGTTAACACGGCGCTAGTTAGGATAATATACACTGCACCACATTGCGCTCGTCGCTTTGAGATATAAGGTGTTAATTTTCGATACCACAGTAATTTCACTTGCTACGACTCCCTTCAAACCGGAACACAGTAATGTTTGCACGTTACTGTTGAGTGGTAAGAATAGGTGCTGCAGTGGTACCTATTTTTTTTTATACTACTATGCGACGAGACGAGCAAGACGTTCACCTGATGGTAAGTGATACACTTGCCCATGACAACGCGGCGCTAGTTAAGATGGTACACACTGCACCACATTGCGCTCGTCGCCTTCAGACATAAGGTGTTAAGTCTCGTTACCCCAGTAATTACACTAGCTACAGCGCCCTTCAAACCGGAACACAGTAATGTTCGCACAGTACTATTTGGCGGTTGAAATAGGAGCTGCGGTGGTACCCACCCAGACGGTCTCTGGCAACATAGACCTACCACCTGGTAAAGTACCTAGATGGTCTCCGACACCAGAGACTTGTCACCAGTAAAGTTAAGTTAAATAAGCTTATGCTTTTTTTATAAATAATTCTCAGTTACTATGTAAATGTAAAACTTAAAACAAAAAAAAATATGATTGTAGGCTCTGCTTCGGGATGCCGTTCAACAGAAAAAGCTTTTAATTGATCATGTTTATGAATCGAGTTGTAAATTCGTAGAGCTTTCGGCTGCTCACTTGTAACTTAGCGCACTACAGAGCTGTCGAAACACTCCTGTTGTTCAAACTTAAGTTGAGCTACAGCTTTCTCTTTTCGGGCAAAAGAGTTTCAGTTCCGTTTTGAATTGCTAATTTTGAATCTGCGTTATTTTAAAGAGGTTTCCTTTTCGTGTAACTGTAACATTGTACAGTTGAAGCAGCTGAAATGATTTCCGACAAAATTTATACATTTCATATATATTTAAACATATATAAACGTTTTAATTGAAATTTATGTTAAAGCTAAAACTTAACGAGGTAACCACATAAATTTCTGTTAAATGAAGTTTGTGTTAAAGTTCTAATTTAGTGCTTTTTTAATTTAATATCAGGTAACAGTGGAATCTATAAACAAGTTAGTAATTCTTATTATGACTATCTGCTTCTGAATTCTTTTAACATCAGTTCTTTGCTTCGAATCTGGTTTCTTAAGTGTTTAAATTTAATCTGTCATGAGACTCTTTCAAACCTCATTAATAATATCAGCCTGCTGTCATAACAGTACAGTATAGTAGTAATTACAAATAAAAACACAGTAATAAAAGTAGTTACGTGAAAACAACAGATAATTATCTGTACTTGTGATAGATAGTAAAAAAAATATTGTATTAATAGTATTAAGATTCATATACAAACGTATGTACGTAAGCATACTGTAAGATTTCTTTAGTAATAGAAGCATTAAGTAAAATGAACAAGTTTCATATCGTCAATTGCAGTATAAGTTAACTAATAAGATCTCAATAGTCCGAGGAAAAAGCATAAACATACTAATAAACAAAATAAAAACATAGTTGAATAATGAATTTGAACCCGTAACATAATTATTCACTACTAGGATCCTAATCATTGTATTGTTAGGTTCAACATAATGACGAAACACTGAACAACAAACAGTTGGGAGGGTCATTAATTCGTTTAGCATTCCGCCCTCCGACTCAATCGGAAACAAAAACAATCCGCGCGCAACATGTCCGAACATGCGCCCCCTCTTAACTACCCCACTGATTACACTAACAACTGCTCATTTGTGTTAAAAGATATATAAAGAAAAGGAAGAACGTATTATACTAGATTGATTGGTTTTTTTTATACTACTATGCGATGAGACGAGCAAGACATTCACCTGATGGTAAGTGTTACGCTTACCCATAACGTGCCACTAGTTAAGATGGTATACACTGCACCACATTGCGCTCGTCTTGAGACATGTGTTAAGTCTCGTTACCCCAGTAATTACACTAGCTACAGCGCCCTTCAAACCGGAACACAGTAATGTTCGCACACTACTATTTGTCGGTTGCAATAGGAGCTGCGGTGGTACCCATCCAGACGGTCTCCGGCAACAGAGACCTACCACCAGTAAATTGATTGGTAGAGAAAAGCCTTGGGCATTAAGTATTTTGTAACCTAATTGTAGGTACGTCAAAGTTTTTAAATAAATGCAGTGTGTACCATCTTAACTAGCGCCGCATTGTTGTGGGCAAGCGTATCACTTACCATCAGATGAACGTCTAACTTGTCTCGTCGCATAGTAGTATAAAATCAACGAGATTTAACATATCTCAAGGCTATGATCAATGTAGTGCAGTGTGTACCATCTTAACTAGCGGCATGTTATGGGCAAGCGTATCACACTCATCAACTAGCTAAAAAAAGCGTTATTCACCATCATGTTAAAATCATGCTTTTGTTTCTTATAGTAAGAGATGTCCGATGACGAGCAATGTTTTGTTATAGTAATGATTTTAATTATAAATGTTAAGTGGTTTATCAATTAATATTTTATATAAGCGTAGACTGTAGTGTTCTTCTTGTAGACTGTAGTGTTGCCGGCGAACAAAAGAAAGCTTGTAAATAATATTGCAGTGTAAAGAGGCGCGCCGCTATCGCCGCGACGGCGCATAATTTATGGCCCACTTTATTTCACGAGTTTTCAGAGAGGCGTCCGAAGTGCCAAAACCGCTATTGTTTTATGTATTACTTATCTACATTAAAACGCGTCTCTATATACCTATTGGTTTACAGTTAATTTTTTATCAAAGCGAATCCGCGTAATCGATACGACGTTTAATGAGTCCCGAGCTTCTGAAAGATCATAAAATCAATACCGTATTAAAAATTTGATGAAGTTTTTGTTTTAATTGGAAGCAGTAGATTTAAATTGAAATGATGATTATCTATACTATGTACGAGCGGACACTTATCGTCTTCCTCGCCTTAAGACTCGGCACCAATTTTCGTCTCGCAAGTTTATTTATTTATTTAATCTTTACGTAACAATTTAAACCAAGGGTCCAAGGCTGTACTTAATGCTTTAATTTTTTGCCAGGCAACTCATAGGAAGAAGTCAAATTTGAATGTAGGTGTGAAGGAGAGAAAAAATATGGAAAGAAAACGAATAGTAAATACATCACAAAATCTACTACACATAGTTCAAAAAAATTATATATCTATATGTATTTATATATAATAGACACATGTTTTCAACATACATATCTAATTAACACGTCTTAATATATACAATTCACAAGTCACTGAGTTCACACTTCTTACGCTGTCCAAACAGTAATGAGCTCGAGATCCACAGTTGTCCGCGATTTATAACAAAATGACAGCGGCGCCATCTTTACAATAATCAATACAACTATTTAATTATTATAATTTTTATAAAAGTCATGGATTAATAATATTCCCAATATTTCAATTACACTATAAGAAATGTAAATACAATTATTACATAAATATTAGTATGAAATATAATAGTACAATATGCAGTAATTCATTTTGGATTCATTAAAAGTCAATACAATTACTATTTTTCCAACAAAATGTTTATAACCACAATTATTTATCCTCAATATCTAACATATACAAACAAATAGATAAAATTAGATATAGTATCCAGATCAACATTGATTATAAAGATTATAAAAGACGAGATCGAATCAATCTACTGTTGAATCGAGTTTTTTTTTTATACTCCTTTGCGACGAGACGAGCAAGACGTTCACCTGATGGTAAGTAATACGCTTGTCCATGACAACGCGGCGCTAGTTAAGATGGTACACACTGCATTACATTGCGCTCGTCGCCTTGAGACATAAGGTGTTAAGTCTCGTTACCGCAGTAATTACACTAACTACAGCGCCCTTCAAACCGGAACACAGTAATGTTCGCACACTACTATTTGGCGGTTGCAATAGGAGCTGCGGTGGTACCCATCCAGACGGTCTCCGGCAACAGAGACCTACCACCTGGTAGAGTTCATACTGTATGCAGCTGACATTAAGATTATCGAAACTGAAGCCTCAAAGAGGAGAAGAGAAATAAGTAAAATTATCGTTTTTAAAATAAATTGTTTTCATAGAAACGATTTCTCTAAAAACGTTCATATTTACTCGCACGCCGTTGACTTGATGAATGAATGTGTTCCGGACAGACCGATGCCAACTGACCGCGATCCGACCCACAAACCGCCGGTTCGTCGGGAGATGAAATCTTTACTGTGGAGAAGGAAAGAATAAATACGAAAATGAAAACTGAATCCAATCGCTTACGTTTCTTTAGCGCTGCATTACTATTAATTATAACTTTAACTCGGTTAATGGTACGTTTTTTAATTCACAGTCGTGGTGAATGTTATTTTGTGTAAAGATCTTAACTAATGCCGGTCATTGTGTGTTCCTATTTATTTATTTTTAAACTTTCTTTGCACACAAATAAATATTGTACAAAAAGGCGGACTTAATGCCACAGGGCATTCTCTCCCAGTCAACCTCGGCAGTGGGGAAATACAGTGGTAGGTGAGGGAAAATGAGAAGTTTTGTTTTTAAAAGAAAATTATATAAAAAAAGAAGATATATACTTATATATACATATAAATACATACATAATCAATATATACATAACATACATAAGAATTACTGTTCTATATCCAAGTAAAACCTCCTCACCATTCTCTTAAAGATATTTTTGTTTGGAGCCCTTCTAATATCGTCGGGTAAGGAGTTCCACAGTCGTGCTGCCTGAACTGTAAAAGAGTTACCGACGAAGCCAGTGAAGTGTTTTGGAATACTAATTGTTAAATTAGTAGTTGAACGGATGTCCCTGTCATGGGTTGAAGAAAGAAATTGAAAGCTACCTTTAAGGTACAAAGGAGTTTTTGGATCATTTAAAATTGCGAAGAGAACAAGTAATATTCTAGAATTGCGCCTCTGATGAATAGTGAGCCATTTAAGGCGAGAGCGGTATTCAGAGATGTGGTCATATTTTCGAAGTCCGAAAATATATCTTATACAATTGTTGGAAAGGCGTTCTAGCTTGTTAAGAAGATCTATTATACGAAAGGAAAAAAATCCGTGTTTGTCAAACGGATATCTTGTGACCTCTCCAAACGAAAGACTTTCATATGATTATTTCTATAAGTTATTCACGAGACGTCTACAAACGTTGATGACATAGGCTGTGTAAAAATCTTGACATAACCCTGACTTCACATCAGAATACAAGACTTCTTCTCTAAGATTTCATCTCTGATATCAAAAGTATTGTGAAGAGTAACACGTTTTAAACATCAATACTTATTTAGGGTTGGTATTGAACTGTGACGTCACGAATCGCCGTTCCTGTTGTGCACGTTTGAAAGCCATTATGAAAGCTTTGTCTTGATATTAAGAGGCAATAAATAGCAAGTGTCGAGGCGCTAGAGGGCCGCGGAGGTGGAGGGGCAGGCACCCGGCTTTGATCTTCGCAACATGCTATATCGCGTTTTGAACAAGTTCCTCCTAACAATCATTCGAGCAGCAATCAACTTCGGACAGAATTTACCGCCATCGATTGATATATGCCATTTAATTATCAAGCCGTGATAGCCTAGTGGTTTGAATGCCAGTCTTCTACTCCTAAGGTACCGGGTTTGAATCCGGTTTACACGAATGAGTTTTTCAATTTATGTGCAGTTAGTAGAACATGTTAACATCACGCGCTTTGTCGGTAAAGGAGAACATCGTGAGGAAAACCTGCATATCTATGTAGGAATGGCACTGTATGGAATGTAAGCAGGTTGTAAGGAGATAGCGTGAACCAAGAAGGATGGAAGGGAATTAAAAAGCAAAGGAAAAACAATGGAAGGACAGAGTGTCAGAGCGACAACGCGAACGGGAGGATATAGAAAAGCGTGGTGGTGATTGCGTGGATTGCTGGTTTAGATCACGACGCCTAAATCCCACATCTATGTCATGACCATCCGAAGGTAATGGCAACACCACTCCATTATAACTGCCAAGTAAGTCGTCGTGTTTCATTACACATGACGACCACGCCTTCCAGTCATGAGGAAACACGACTTAGAAGATATATTATTTATATGTTAACAGCTGTATCACAGAAGTTAAAGTAATTTTTAACAGGGATTTCGCTGTAAACAAAACTGTTAAATATTTGTTTAATACAATACAGTTAACATGTAAATATTAAATAGAAACAGATATTACAATTTTAGTACATGACATACTTAATTGCATTTACAGAAACGAATATTTAACGTTTACATTGGTATACTTATCAAATAAAAGTATAACTAAGTTATGCATTGTATATCCAGCTAAACATAAAGAAAATCATAACAGACCTTATGGAGATTATACATAGTTATATGATATATAATGTTAACTTTATATTACAAACAGACGTTAAATTTTATAATTAATATTTTTTTTGATTATATAGACTAGTGCTAGACTGCTATCTTACTTAATTGTAAATAATCCGTAGCAGTAAGTTAAGTTTTCATTCAGTGTCATCTTCAAACATAATATAGTGCGTCGTGTACAACTAACGAGCGATTAAATTTATAGTTATTCTCTATATAAATATAATGAAAAGTTAGTCTTTGCATAGAAACCGAATTCGCCTTTCAGTTAACCGTAAATTAGTCGAAACGCTGTAACAACGACAGCGGGTTAATGAAATAAAGCGCTGAAAGCAATTAAGACGCTAGTTCTCGGGCGCGCCGTACCTTAATCGTTCGAGGCACAGTTAAAAACCACAATTAACCTGCGCGGAAGGTTACCGCCTTTAACGAAGCGAAGTTACCTTTTATTGCCGAATGGAATATTGAACGTTAATGTTTGTTTTAATGTATCCGTTTCAACTTAAAACTGCTGTGAAGGGAATGAACATACAATATAGAATTGATTGACTGCTATCGTCTAAGTTAACCAACGCATCTAAATGGGAATGTTTATATAAACGCATGATTAAATTTGTTTAAATCATTGTAGTTATCAAATAACTGAACTGTAAATATTAATTAATTTTATAAGGTTAAATTTATTATTAAACGTGTGTAAAAGTTATTTCAACTTTCGCCCACTAGATGGCGTTGTACGTTATTACAACGTGCGATGTAATAATAAGTGTCGCTTTAAATATAATATCGGTAAGACGTCATTGGTTGTTAAAATTCATAGACTACAAATAGAACCGGTTAATCTATAGTTTATCGTTGAACCGAACATAGTGATTATGAAGATCTTAATAGAGAAGCGTACTCGCCTAGAAAATTCTAGATCATTGACATTAGAGACACGATTATGCTGTAATGGTTATAGTTTCATAATATGTAGGTGGTTTGAAAAAAACCTTTAAACCAAACTCTTCAACATGTAATCTCGAACCGGGGACCTTACAAGTACTTAGCAACAACGCAACGGTAGTTAGGCAGTTATAAGATCATTAGCGTTTTCAGCTACTGCAGCGTTTAATATGTTTTAAAGCTTTTAATTTTATTTTAGCGTTGCCACTGTTCGCACGGTGTCGACACAGAAATTTGGGTTACGCAAACTCATTAAAAGTAATAGCTTAAAATTTTTGTCAGCATCAATTGTGTCGTCGCCTACGGTACGGCGGGCTCACAATGCCGGACATAGTTGTAGGAAGCTGGATAATTTTCCTGTCGCCCTCCATCAGCGACAGTAACAGAACCCATTTGGGGATTCACAATAACAATTGTCAAATACAATCCACCCCTATTAAAATTTTAATAACCGCCTTTCAAAGAAGTAACGGCATGATTTGAGACGAAATCCTTTTAGTTACAGCCTGAAAAATATTATATTTTGTAGTCTGTAAGTACTTCATACATCAATATTTCTTTATTAAAATTCAAGTGTCTTATTATAAAATAATCAAGTTCTAAATGTTGTATGTCTGTTTTTTTTTGAATTTTTGTTTTTTTATTTCTCATTTTCTTTCTGTACAAAAAAATGATATGTAACTTGTAACTTTAACGTTTTGATTTATCATTGATTTACAGTATACTGTAATTTTTTTTTTTTTTTAAACTACTTTGCGACGAGACGAGCAAGACGTTCACCTGATGGTAAGTGATACGCTTGCCCATGACAACGCGGTGCTAGTTAAGATGGTAGACACTGCACCACATTGCGCTCGTCGCTTGAGACATAAGGTGTTAAGTCTCGTTACCCCAGTAATGACACTAGCTACAGCGCCCTTCAAACCGGAACACAGTAATGTTTGCACACTACTATTTGCCGGTTGCAATAGGAGCTGCGGTGGTACCCATCCAGGCGGTCTCCGGCAACAGAGCCCTACCACCTGGTAAAATGATTTATATGTTCATGCAGTACAAATATACAAACAGATACAATGTTATAAAGAATGTATAAACAAAAGCACATTAACATAATTATATTTACAAATTCTATTGCTAATTTATCTTTGACCTAGAATTTTTTAAGTAACACATGCTGTGTCTCTTTGTACTTAAGATGCACTATGTTTTGTTTTGTATGTTGTCTTTTATAGAGAACATACGAATAAATAAACAAATAAATAAATTACCTTTTGTCGATTAAATTGTGTTATTAGCTACAGCACCTTCAATAACTAAAAATTGCATTATTAAGTTCGGCAGTAGAATAGACGAGTCTCTCTCTTTAGAGACTTTGTCGGTGGCAGCGCATTTTGTAGTTTTAACAAGTATAAAGTTACTTATAACTAATGAGTAATAAACTACATTTTTTTTAATGAAATAATTCGCTGATGAATATTATTACCTTAGTAACTTTTCTAACTATTACCCATAGAACCGGAACACTCGTCTCCGGAAACCTAAATCTACAACCAGAAGAAAATAAATCTAATTTTGTGTATAAACAAATAGATAACTATTGTATAATTAATATTGTTGGTATTTTGTTAGTAACGGATATGCATCAGCCAGTTATGTGTAAAATGTAAACATTTCCGCCTCAAAGATGTAAAGTTTGGTGAACTAGCTCGGCGAAATTCGGCGCGGAGCTGGCAACATTGTAAAACAAGAAGTATTAAACTCGCGTTAATGCGCACAGCACTGATGCACTTTAGTATTTTATAAATAACGCTAACCCGGTGCAGTCAGTATATTAAAATAAGTTTACGTATAGCTTTAACTGTTAATCCGTCACGGTTAACTTATACATACTTTACCTAGTTTTTAATTGAGTTGCTAAATTATTATACGTTTATTTAATAAACTAAGTACAGGTTAAAAGAGAGATGGGAAAAAAGATATGCGCTGGTAGCTTCGCCTCTCTGATGAGTGAAGACGCGAGTCGTCCAATATTTTTAAAGTACTGTGAGCAAACTATAGCCGATGTTATAAAGAGAAAGAAAGAAAGAAAACTTTATTCAACATAAAATACACAACAGTTGCTAAAAAAAAAGGAATTACGTAAAACAAAAAACATATTAAAAGTGTGTTGTGACATGATGTTGAACAGGTCTCCACTCAGCATCTACTGCAGCAAGTTTAATGCTGCAGCGCTGATATTATGTGGAGCCTTTACCAAGAGTCGGAGGGCTACATTTATATGGAAATTTGTAAATAGCCATAACTATAAAGAAATAAATAAATAAATAAAGTGGATTGGAAGAGGAATAAGGATTAAAACAAGAATTACTGTGTTATTAGGATAAGGCTATAGGATAAGTAAAAGTAAGTGAATACTAAATTGTAAGGAGAGACCGACATACTAGGAACAGAGGAAAATAGACATAACAAAAATTGGAAAAGTGGAAATGTTTAGATTTTAAGTGGCATGTTTTTATTTATTTATTTATTTATATTCTTTGTTTGCACATCACAACAAGGAAAAGAAAATAAAACAATTTTATGTAATGGGCAGCAAAAGGCGGTCTTATCGCCAGAAGCGATCTCTTCCAGACAACCAGTAAATGGACATGACTGAAAAGAGTATACACGCGGGTGTGCCGGGTTAAGATAAACTATACATAAATTGATACATAAATATGCATACGTAAATAAATACAAATATTAGAAGAGATGGGCTATATTATATAGTTAAAGTGAAGAATAGTAAGACTTTACTAGTTTTTTGAAGAGTGGCAGTGTTTGTGCACGTCTAACCGATTGAGCAAGCGCGCTGCCTGCACTGCGAAAGAAGCATCCATAAATTTAGTAGTGTGGGAAGGAATTTGTAAGAAAGGATTTTCTGAGGATCTCAGAGTTCGAGTATGGGAATCATGAAGAAAGTTGAAATTTTCTTTGAGGTAGTTTGGATAGGATGGGTTGAAGAGAATATTACAGTAGAAACAGTATGCGAGCATTCCGGCGAAGACGGATGGGCAGCCACTCAAGCTTACTACGGAACATGGAAACGTGATCATATTTGCGCAGTCCAAATATGAACCTGATGCAAAAATTTTGGAGTCGTTCAAGCTTGTCCAGCTGGGCTTCAGTGAGGTCTAGATAGCTGGCATCGGCATAATCTAAGATTGGAATTAGAAGAGACTGTGCAAGAGTAATTTTTACTTAGCAGAAAGCAGTGGAATGCTCCTTAGGTCTCTCCAAGCCGCAGTAACATTGTACGAAGACGACGGAGTCTTCACTCGAGAGCGCGAGGTATGGTAGAAGATGTAAATTAGAGGAATGAAAGTAAGCAAAACCGAACGAAAGCGAGAAAAGTATGAAAGAACTAGGCCCTGACCACACACGCAGGGGGACGATTGAAAAAAAAAAGGTTAAAAGAAGAACTGATCTTCTTCAAAATTTAATTTCCAGTTTTAAGACACGATAAGAATAAAATGGCGACGAGATATCCTAACTCGACTCCTACACAACAATTAGTTTGCTTAACAGAGTATAAATATTAAAACTGTTGTTAAATATAAAATAACTAAACAAACAAATTTGTACGTTTGTCCCCTATTAACCCTTTTACATACTCAAGCGTGTAAATTACGTATTTTTTTTATACCATCGTAATTTTTTAAATTCTGCCCACCACTAAGATTACATTAACAATTCCCGTAGCAAGCATTCGTTATTATAAATACTCCCAGTAGACAGTTTTATGGGCCGCTATAAAGAAACATGTAAAACATTAAGAGTTTTGCGAAATTAAAAGTTGCCCTATTAACGTAAATCAGGGTCTCCGCGTAAAGTGGAGCTGCGCTTTTCATCCAGTACTCTTCGGCATCAAAGTCAAAGTCAAAGTCAAAATTTTTATTCAACATGGGAACAATAGTTCACTTATTGAACGTCAAAATCTACCAGCCATTCGCAAAACAAATGCCACGGACCTGAGAAGAATGGGCAAGAAACTCAGCGGGCTATATATATATATACATTTTTTTTTGCCTTCTTCATTTTTAAATGTCATACGCGTACTGACACATACTGCTTGAGAATCGGCGCCATTTATTTCCACACATCTTAATCATTTAAATAATCGTTAACACTATAATATGATTTACTTATCAAAACATTTTTAATTTTATTTTATGAAGTGGCAAATCTAAAACAGATTGTGGAACCTTATTATACATTCGGATACCGAGCCCCACAAAGCTTCCATTAATTTTGTGCAGACGAAAGTAAGTCACCGCGAGCTTATTTTTATTTCTTGTATTTCTACCGTGTATGTCACTGTGTTTATTATACATATTGATATTTTGATGAATATACAGAATATTACAATATATATATTGTGATGGGACTGTCAGTATACCTACCTCATTAAAAACGCTTCGAAGCGAATCCCGAGCTCTAAGATTGTAAATTGCGCGAACTGACCCATCATAACCCACCACTGCTGGATGAAGAAGGAAATCTAAATGAAGTATTAGTTACTACTTGAAATCCTTTAATTTCACTCCTTGCGACACAAAGATTTTAGTTTCATTCTTGAATTTAAACTTTCAGATGATAATTTTTGTATTTTGTACGTTTATTTTTATGTACACTAGTATTGTTTATAGCCTAGTTTATAGTAGCCGTGATAGCCTAGTGGTTTGAACGCCGGCCTTCCAATGCGAAGGTACCGGATTCGAATCCGGCCTGCACCAATGAATTTTTTAATTTATGTGCAGTTATAAAACACTAACTAATATCACGTGCTTTGACGGTGAAGGAAATCATCGTGAGGAAACCTGCATATCTATGTCATGAGCATCAGTGGTCAGACTACTATGTGAAATGGAGAAGGCAATGGCAACACCACTCCATTATAACTGTTAAGAGAGTCGTCGTGTGTTTCAATAAAAACATGATGACCACGACCCTCAGTCATGAGGAAATACGACTTAGAAGAAGTATTGTTTATATGATTATGGTCTGCCGGCGTCAGTGTTATAATCCAGATAGTTATAATGTAGATCTGCAAAAGAACAGCGAATAGGCTACCTCTTGGTTCAAGCGCAAGACTATAATGAAACAATATATATTTTTAATGAATTCTTCTTGTTTATATGTTGCCGCTAGATTTAACTTCAAGGTTGTAGAAGTATTAAAATGAATTACGTAAAGTAAATCAGTTCGAGCCGGATGTTGTAGCAGTCCGCCGGCACCGCCGCGCGAGCAGCTCGTAAAGTGCGTCTCGGGATTACGCTTGTTAAAACAAAAATAAGTAGACAGTTTTATTACCTGCTAAATAAAAGCTATAACATTGAAACGTTTACGAAATTAAAACTTGCTACCCTCCCTTTACATTTATCAGAGCTTAAACTGATTTTGCGCCGTTTTTATTCGGGTTAAGTATAAATCTGCCCGTTAGAGTAAGGAGCAGGTCGGAAGTTTCCTTTTTATTTCGTTTCTCGGTAAATTATTTTTGTTTTGACCGCAAACGAAATTCAATGATTTTAAATTGAAATTACTATTATTTCGATTAATATAAAAAATAATTTAACCAATTTTTTTTTTAACTTTTTCATATTTTAAAGTTAAAACACAAACAAGTAATAACTTTTGTTTTATCAATGAAATCCTTTTAGCGGGTAGGAAATGTTTTAGTTATTTTAATTCATAATCTACTATTAAATTATCAAAACAATATTTACACATTTAAACATAGGTTTTTTAAGAGGTCTGTTACCTGGGTAGATGAGAAGTTTACCTAATTTCTGCTGCATTTATCGATATTTAAAGTTACAATATAAGTGAAGGTCGTGAGAAATCGTAGTCAACTCAGAATCGATTGACGTGGAGATTCTCGAGGAGGTTTATGTTCAGCAGCGGACGTTTTCATGATGATAGCATTAGTGTATCAATATATGTACTATACCATTATGGTACTACAAGGCGGGCCAAAAGAAATCACCCTATTGGAAGCCTAATCTTCTAATTTGAATCACCAATTTGTGGTGGCGCCTATTTGGCCGGTATTATCTTTTCGACTTGACCAATACAACTCTAAAGGTTCAAATAACATCGGAGGACTTCTTTTGGCCCAACTTGTATATATATTACTTTATCATTATGTAAAATTAGTTATTATTTCACACAAGATGGCATTAATACTACTCATCGCCGCGACTGTCTTCTTTAACTATATAATAGGCGTTTTAAATCACTACTTTACATAAAAAACTCAATTTAATTTACAGTGTGCAGTAATAAAAACATTGTAGATTTCTTAAAGCTATAAATAGAAGAATGTGTTTAAGTCTTTAGATTATAAATAGAAGAAAGTGTATATATCTTTATGGTAACATATGTGGAAAGTTGCGGAATAAAATGGCTATAAATTCCAAGGCGTCGAGCTGATACCGCCCCTGTCCGTGATAATATTATTTATATTACTTTTGATATTCTCAAATACTAGCTGGTATTATCTTCTTTGTTTGTACATTTCGTGTGCGTTGGATTTCATTGACACTAATCGCTATGAGCAAACTGTGTTAAGTACAAAAGTTTTTCTTATGTAATGGTCTAATTTGATCTTAATTCTATATGATGGTCGATGCAGTGTTCTGGTCAGAATACAAAGGATCTTGTTTGTTGACTGATGATGCCGTTATAGTGCAAACTCACGATAAATAGCTCAATGCTAGGATCACAGGGTTAATAATTAAAACTAGTATTTGTCTATGTAAAGATTCTTCATACCGATATGTCCTGCACTGTTACAATGTACGGTATTCTGCGAATTGTATCAGATCAGAGCTGAACTGAGAGCAGAGTATTTAAGGCTAGCTAACAATTCTCTAAATGATATAAATGCTTTTCATTAACCCTCACATATACATAAAGCTGCGTCAGTAATGACCGATTTCACACCCGGACTGTTCACAATTCCGCTTCATCCCGACAAATAACGAAAAACCGGTGCAATTTTATAAAACAATGACTTTAATTTCGGGTGCAAACTTTCGAAATTCGTTACCATTGAAATTTCATAACCGAAACATTTGTTTCATTGTTGGTGAAAACGCTGTACGGACGGACGGCGCCGGGCTGATGCTCAGCGGGACTCGATCCGCGAAGTGATTCCAATGCGATGTAATAAAACACAGATAGAACAGAAAACAACAACATAATCACTTGATAGGATCCTCATACAAACGAGAAGAATACTATGTCTAAGTTGTTTGTGACGTATTTTTTTTTATACTACTATGCGACGAGACGAGCAAGACGTTCACCTGATGGTAAGTGATACGCTTGCCCATAACAACGTCGCTAGTTAAGATGGTACACACTGCACCACATTGCGCTCGTCGCCTTGAGACATAAGGTGTTGTCTCGTTACCCCAGTAATTACACTAGCTACAGCGCCCTTCAAACCGTAACACAGTAATATTTGCACACTACTATTTGGTGGTTGAAATAGAAGCTGCTGTGGTACCCATCCAGACGGTCTCCGGCAACAGAGACCTACCACCTGGTGAAACTGTTACACCTAAAACAAACCTGTAATATACACAGGCTATATACAATTATATAAACGTAACAATCTTTTACAGGCTAGTTCCACACGCACAACAATAGAAAAAATTACAACAATATATAAGATGAAAAATTATATACAAAGGGCCGTGATAGCCTAGTGTTTTAAATGCCGGTCTATCACTCTGTAGGTACCGGGTTCGATTCCGGCCTGCACCAATGAATTTTTCAATTTATGTGCAATTGTATAACACCAACTAATATCGCGTGCTTTGACGGTGAAGGAAAACAACGTGAGGAAACCTGCATATCTATGTCATGATCATCCGTGCTCGCACTAGTATGTGAAATGGAGAAGGCAATGGCAACAGCACTCCATTATAACTGCCAAGTAAGTCGTCGTGTGTTTCATTACACGTGATGACCACGACCCTCAGTCACGAGGAATAACAAAATAAAAGTAAGAAAAAACAATTACAATTGAAGTTATAAAGCAAAAAAAAAAGATATGTATGTGCTGAATTTAGATTTTTTTAATGAAAATGTCGTCAGTAGAACTTGCTCATAACGTAGCACTTTACAGATTGAAATAAGATATTTACACAATTTCATTAGCTTCGAACATACAGTTCTTTACGAAACCCAACAGAGGGTTCGCGGCCGGGTCATAAATATACTGATGGCTTTGATAAGTAACAAATGGATGTGTTTGGTCGAAAGACAAATTGTAGTGAACCCCGCCGGCCCCGCTGGCGCTGCTGACCCTGCTGACCCACGTCACGTCCCGCCGCGACTCCATTCAATACACTAATTTCACTAACCTTTTCATGCTGGCCTTTCCCGATAACTGATTTATGTATTCCCGAAAATTATAAGTCGATACAACTAGACACGTTTCACCTGCCTCTGTATCGCAGTCCCTAACCGCTTGCATTCAGGAATAACATGAATTAGATATAAACTGTGATATTAGATTAAGGCTATAGCATAAGGAAAAATGTAATGCAATGAGAGAGCTGTGATATTAGAATAAGTAGTGATAGGAATTGTAATAGCAATAATAAAGAGTGATAGATAGATTAGGATAAGCAAAAGAAAAATTGTAAGTATAGAGGAAAACAGAGGAAGAAGAAGAGAAGGAGAAATATGGGATGTTTTATGTTTTTCAGAAAGATGCTATTAAGTATGATCCACAGCTCTCCAGGCAGAAGAAGAGAAAATGTAGAGACGACGGAGTCTTCACTCCACAGAGCGCGATGTATGGTAGAAAGAAGAAAATTAGCGGTATGAATGTTAGTAGAACGGTACGAATGCGAGAACTGGAATGGAAGAACTAGGCCCTGACCCAACCACGCAGGGGGATGAGAAAAAAAAAAACCGCTTGCCTTGCCCCGGGTTCGATTCCAGAGTCACATTTAGCATTTCTCGAACCCGTCAGCAAGCTACTAACACATTGTAAATTAGCATTTAAATAAATTGTACAGACGGTAAATAGTTGTTGTAGACAGTCTACTTAAGTACCAACTATTTCTACCTTTGAACAGTAGTGTGTTTTACTTACCATCAGGTGAATCTTCTTGTCGTTCTAGTGATATATGAAAAAGTGTTGTTATTGCCGAATAGAAGAAAACTTAAATTTTGGACTTTATGATTCGGATAATGTTAAGTACAAAACTTTAGAGAAGATGAATACAAATTCAACAGTAAATACATCCATTCATACAAAAACAGTGAATATAAGTTTATTTTGAATGAATTTATAACCAGACGAAACATTTTTATAATATTGAATATTATTTCTATAACACCTCGAAAAAATAACAGTTAAAGAACTTGAACTTGTAATAGTTAAACAGATTTTAGATCTGTTTAGATTCTACTTACGAGCCGTAATAGCCTAGTGGTTTGAACGCCGGCCTTCCAATGCGAAGGTACAGGGTTCGAATCCGGCCTGTACCAATGAATTTTTCAATTTATGTGCATTTAGCATAAAACGCCAACTAATATCACGCGCTTTGACGGTGAAGGAAAACATCGTGAGGAAACCTGCATATCTATGTCGTGACTCTCTATGGCCGGACTAGTATGTGAAATGGAGAAGGCAATGGCAACACCACTCCATTATAACTGACAAGAGAGTCGTCGTGTGTTTCATTACACATGATGACAACGACCCTCAGTCACGAGGAAATACGACTAAGAAGAAGATTACTTTATCACAGTAAAAAATAGTTCAGTAGTAAATTTAAACCAAAGCTAATAATGACTATAGAAACTGTTTAAGTTAAAAGCGGATTTCCTTTCATTGAAGTGGAGTATCGAGCTCAACTAAGTAATCTCAGTTAAAATATTGCGAAGCGTTTCAATGACCGAACCAAAAGTCGTCGAAACAGTTGCGCGAAATTTTAAACTGAGATCTTAGTGGAGAGTTCACTTGATTACACCCAAGTTAAATTGGTCCGGCATAACTTCAGTTTACACAGTTAATGAATTTTAACAAGAACCTCTTAACTTCAAGTGAGATTTGAACGAATACTTCGCATTGATTTCCTGTTATTTATAACAAATATTTTTATGGCGAATTCTTATTTTTTAATAAAGTTAATTACTGATTTTGTTGACTCAATTTTAACTTTTGTAACTGTTTTTTTTTATTAATGAGAGTAAAAGGCTTCATATATAAAAATTCAGGACCTCAATTCTCTTAGAGACATTCGAAACGTATTGTAAACGTTTTAATCACTTTACATTACTTAACTGCCTCCACGCAAACTAAAGCTTAAACACAGAGGTTCTAGGTTCGTTACCGAGGCTCCATGTGATGGAACTTAGACAGTTACAACCTTATATCTGATCATAACAGCAGTATCAATAACTTACCGATCGTTTCTTCATATATAACTGATAGTCATGCGATTTTAAATATAAATTTCGTCTAACTTGAAACGACGAGCGTTTGAACTTGACAAATGGCATACTTCTCCTTTAGGGCACGAAACGGAGTTTCCACATTATGAATAGGATTTTTGTTCATTATAAGCGAATGGAACATTTGTAAAGATGGTGCCCTTGTAAAACTGAGTGAATGGGAAAGTCACACCTGCCCAATGACAAACATTTTCCACTAAACAAGAGCTATTACGGCTACACTTTAAGAGCAAGTAATGCCCGCGTAAAATGGCGCATACTTTCACATATAAAAATGGAAGACTTACACGGTTTAAAAGAAAAGACCAAGTTCGAAGAAATGGGATAGGGATGGAGAAAGAAGGCTCTTTAATTTATTTCAGTGACGCCTTGAGAAAGATTGTATAGTCCAGTACTCAAAGTGATAATAGATGACATTAGTTGTGTTATAACAAATTATGATGATACTAACTTATTACTAGTTAAAGAGGAAACTATAGTTACTAATGAAACACATATATTTTATTGTATAGAAAAATGTTAATGCCATTTGAAAGTTTTGAATTCGCAAGGAGGGTTGACGTCAGGCAAAACCTTTTTTACAACATGAAGAAAGAAGATATGTTGTATCGAATAAGGATAAAAGGTTTCAGCTAAGTTACGCCGAAGAGAGACTGTCGTGTATAAACAGATTCTTTTTAAGAGCCATAGTTGTTAATTTCATATTAAGTTCACTTAAAATAATTTTTACTATGTACTTTTTTTACTTTTAAGATTTTGATTAATTTTTAGATGCAAAAGCAGCACCTTATGTGCCCGAAGTGATAGACGCGGCGAAAAGGAAAAGGTCACATCTTAAAGGAACCTAAATGAGTTTCTTTATACCGAACACAACAAAATGCGAATTCCTTTTAAAAGAAAACACTTCAACTTTCAAAATAAAAGCTGACCCTTCATTTCGTTTCGCTTCATGATGTTTTATATTTATTTATCAAAGTCAGTTTCAAAACTGAACTGAAAACCAACACATTTTAATAGTTTTTTATAATTTTATTATTGTTATATATTCGTTAAGACAATTAACGCTTATATCACTGAAAAAAGATACACGAACGCCTGGCAGGTCTCTCACTGCGTAAAATAAAAAACGAAGAATTGAAAATATGAAAAGTAATTTAAAACTTATATTTTATAAATTAAGATGTAATACTAAGTATTTATTACTGGCTCAAAAAAAAACCTTAATTTTTTGTACTTACCTATTAATGTACATAAATAGACTAAGCACCTCTTTCTTTACTCAAGTTAAATCGGCAGTGAGCACTTTACTCGACTCAAGTTTAAATTGAAAACCTGAAATATTTTCACGGAGCTTAATTGCCTTGGAAAATTATTAAGTTCGCGTCAAGTAGTTTTAGTTGGGAGATAGCTCATGAGTTTGGGATTCCGCTCCAATTTCCATGGTACGGGGTCAGAGTATTTCGTTGCTGAAAAACTGTTAATTGGATCTTTTAACTTGACAAGATGGTTAAGAAATATTATGTATAGATACATATATGGAAGTATTATGGTCTTCGCTGGTCTCTATTCCCTGAGACCGTCTAGGAACCACCACAGTTCCTATTTCTGCTGCGAAACCATTAGTGTACAAACATTACTGTGTTCCGGTTTGAAAGGCGCTGTAAGCTAGTGAAATTACTGGGGTAACGAAACTTACTCTCTCCAAGGTTGTTACATCTATTCGGATTGATATTACACAACATTATTAAGGTTAAGGATATCACTAAGCACCAGGTGAACGTCCTGCTCAAGTCGTGATTTCTGTGAACCACCTTTTTTTCTTACTAACTGAAACAATACTTACATAGCTGTGACTGGAACTATAAATTATTAATACAAATTAGATAACCAATCCTTCATATGATACATAAAATGTTTCCCTTTATCGGATTAACCTACATACGAATGCAACACTGAAAACATTCACATATATATAATAGAATAACACGTTTAACAAAAACCGAGTGTTGCGGCTGCGAATGGGTGGGCGAGGGGTTGGTTCAGTTCGCGGTGTCCCCCCCACTTCCATGTTAATGAGTTAATTCTGAATAACTTTGGACAAGCAACAAAATAGTAATACCGTCAGTTTATGAACTGCACTTGTTGAATTGAACTTTGCCGTTGCATTCGTTTTTCTCTAAACCAGTCACACCACTGAAATAGAGACCATTTTTATGTAACTATACTATTTGACTTAAAGGTACAGAGGGGCGGTTCGATGTAGCAACTTCTAACAGTCAACATTGGAAGACAAAGGTAATAACGAAGACTGGAAGCTGTCTGGTTAGGACACAAGTTAATGTTTGTTTTTTTTTTATACTATTATGCGAAAAGACGAGCAAGACGTTCACCTGATGGTAAGTGATACGCTTGCCCATGACAACGCGGTGCTAGTTAAGATGGTACACACTGCACCACATTATGCTCGTCGCCTGAGACATAAGGTGTTAAGTCTCATTACCCCAGTAATTACACTAGCTACAGCCCTTTAAACCGGAACACAGTAATGTTTGCACACCACTATTTGTCGGTTGAAATAGGAGCTGCGGTGGTACCCACCCAGACGGTCTCCGGCAACAGAGACCTACCACCTGGTAGTGTTTTTAGTTTGTTTGTTGTGTTAACAATGAGAGACAGAAACAGATTTGTTAAACGAAAAACAAGGAGACATGTGATATGCGCCAACTCGTGCTTGCCAGAGTAGGTTATGACCATGCCTTGGCTCAAGAAAAGAATCCGATTAGGAAAAATAGACTGATTATCCTATCTCATTAAAGCTTGGTATTCTTTTTCATTCGAAGGTTATATCGATGGTGAGTACATTAGCTACAATAACAACGGTTTATCCAAAAATATCAACATATGTTCTGTGTATTTTGAAATTTTTATCATTAGCTATGGAATTAATTCGAAATGAATTGTAATAAATTCGTAAAACAATTGTTCATGCGTTGTACGATATGTGTAATGGCGTTATGTACGATATTCACATTATTCATTCATTCATACAACTGTATATCATATTTCAAACAACAAAATTGTATTAAACTTATATTAAAACAGAAATGCTCTTATTATATAACTAACGGTCTCTGTACTTCAATTTAAGTTGTGAACTGAAATGTATTTGGATTTCCTTGTTACAGAACAAGCGAATTAGATCGATCATTGGAACTATTTTTCAATAGAAATTAAACGTAGAGTATCCTGAAATAATGAATAAATAATAAAAGGAAAGTGAGCCACAAAAAATGTATTAGAAAATGTACCGTTGCGAGTATGAGTATATAGGATGATGTTATTATCCCATTAAATTAATTGCTCCTCTAGAGGATAAACTCGAATTTAATGGGGGCCCCATCGGGTAATTCAAACAAGCGATAATTGTATTTAAACGTATGAGAACAGTTTCAACGTTTAAAAAATTAAAAAATCGTCAGGGACGTGGCTGTCAATGATAATTAGTATCATTAGCTCGTGGCTACGCTTTTTCCAATGCCTTTTATAAATCTACTTCCTATATATAGTCTCTATATATATAGTCTACATTCTGTATATAATCTACTTTCTTTATCCAGCTATACTGTAAGGTTTAAATTAATAATTGAATTATTTTAATACGAACGTATATAAAGTAAATAAAATACTAGAATTATTTTTATAAACTAACACTCTGACCGTTACCGATATGTTATAATTATTAATTTAATAGCTACTGTTAATACACTGGCAACATCATAGCGGTCAGAGTGGGGGTAGTTATATATAGAAAAAACAGATAGAAGCGGGCAGTCGCCGCCGGCACGCGAGCGAGATCGGTCGTGTGGCCGGAGGAATTGTGTATCGTAATTTAAGAATCAACCTTTGCTTCACGAGTGGAAGAACATGTGGTTGAGTAAAATACCATGTTGTGTTATATTTCTAAAATAGTGTAGTTTTATTACAATATATAGTCTCTTTATATATATAGTCTACATTCTGTATATAATCTACTTTCTTTATCCAGCTATACTAAATACATGAACTATTTAGAAGATGATAGTTCTACGCTTCTTCGTTCTATCATGACATTTTCTGACACTCGGCGATTGTCGCTAGTACACTGTTACTTGGCCGTAGATGTTTTCACAATTTTACAAGTATCTAGACTAATATATATTATTAAGCACTATTGTATATGTATGTAAATCTGTTATGCAAATGTGAACCGTTGAAATAGAAACAGACTTAGAGGAAAGACTAACGCTATTTCTTGCTATGAAAATACAACTTGTGACGGTCTAGCTGTTCGGAAATAAACTTAGTTTTAAGATAGATAACTAGTCTTTATATTTTTCTATGATCTTGGTTATGTTATAAAAATGATTACTGTGCTTTTTTATCATTTAGTTTAGGAATTAGTCGATAAAGTAACTTTAACACAATGATGATACATAACCTATGTCAGAGTTACGTTTTCCAAATTAAACGAAATTTTTCCAATCTTTGATATAATTTAATATTGCTTTACTTATGTTATTACTTACCGTTGGTAGGTTTGGAGACGGATTAAACCATCACAGGATTTGGTTTTGCTGCTGGGCAGTGTTGCAGTTACAATTCAAATAGCATTGTAGCGAAAGTAATGAAAAAAAGAGATACGTCACATCATTACGGTGTAGTATAAACATCTTAACTACTTCCACATTGAGCATGCGTAACTTACCACCAGGTAAATGTTCTGTTTACGACGTAACATTACTTAGGGAAAAAATCGATTGTATGTTATACTTATCAGTTAAACCTGAACAATGGATAGAATTTATGAGAGCGATTACATCCCACCGTCGGGATGGTAACGTTTTTATTTATGTACGCTGTCGGGGAGCGTGCAGTGTCATTAATTACAATTATCTAACTACCCGCAGAGATGTTTATGTAATTTAAATCATGTACACAGCGATATTTTAAATATTCACTACAACGTACTTAAGATTAAAGTAAAAAATATCTTTTTCTACAAACAATGAGCCTAAAGTCTATCATAATTTGATATAATTTTAAAGTCTTTGTGGCTTAACTACATACGCTTACCTTGTAAGAAAGGTGGTCGGTTCGATTCCAGAGCCACAGATTGAGGAGTTTAGCTGGTGGTAAGACTATCATCCTCATATTCCAAATTTGATGATATTAACATTGCTGTGTTCTGGTTATCTACATATGAGAGTCGGAATATTCTAGGCGGGAATGCTTCACCATCCATTGTCTCTTCACTACAATGTTAAATTGAGATCAAAATTTGTATAGTGTTACTGGAGTCGGGGAAATGGTAAATTGTGGTCACTTAGAATACGTAGAATCTTATATATTGTTGATGTTGTAGCCAAGTCAGAAAAATCAATTCTATCTATTAATACGGCTATGGAATAGAACTAGCGACTGCTGGTAAAAAGACAGTTGAACTCCAAACTTATTAAAAATATCGCCATATAGAACTAAAGCTGATAATCTCAAACATTATTTTGAATTAGAGTTGCCATCAATGCTCGAACTATTGGAAGTAACGATTCCATAGACAGGCGTGTTAATATTAAGACTCTTCTTTCTAATCGATGGTTAAAAAAACAGAATTGGCCCCCAAACCGTGCTCAACTTTTCATGTTCCAACAAATACCAAACTGATTTGTGGCGACTCCTTACGAGATCGTACAATAATATTATTAATGGCTTATTGAAACCCGCGATCCCCTTAACGAATATTTAATATCGCTCTCAGCTGATTTATGTTTGGCGGGGGATAGGTTTTAGCCGTATGAAGACATTTTTGTGGGCGTAAGAGACCTTGGAAAACGGCCACCTAAACGCTCATATTTCAAAAGAGAAAATTCCTCTCAATTGTTAGGGACGTATTTGCAGAACAAAAGTTATTCCCACCAGAAAATATTAATAGATTTTTCCCTCCAAACAGTAATGCAGTACAAACACTACATGTTCCAGTTTTTAATAAGCTGTAGCTAGTGAAATTACTGAACTAACAAGATTTGATCATCATATTTAAGGCCAGCAGTAATATATATCTTCCTTACCAGTATACTGTCGCTACAGGAATTCTAATTGTAGTCTCTTTTTTTTTATTTAGGATAGACTAGTGGTTGACTACGATTGCACCTGATGGTAAGCGGCGATGTAATCTAGGTGGTAAAGCGCACTAGTCTAGAAGAAGCCTGTTCACTCTTTTTTTGAAGACCCCCACATCATACCTGGACAGAAACACTGACGCCGGCAGACTGTTCCACCCCCTCCCTGTATGCATTATGAAGGACGAAGCGAAACGCTTAGTCCTAATGCGCGGGGGATCGACAACGAAGGGATGGATGCCTGCGGTGTGTCTGTACGTCCGATGATAAAAGGGCGAAGGCGGTATTAGATCATGCAGTTCTTGAGCACACCCTCCAAAGTGCATTCGATAGAACACCGAGAGACTAGCTACTCTACGAAAGTCTCGTAAGTACGGTTCAATACAGAAGCCATTTTGTTGGTGCCAAGCTATGTAACTTGCAAAGCATATATAATTTCTATGGTTCAAGTGAACGGCTCATTCGTGCTATTGTTTTGTTTAAAAAGAACTTATTAAAGGTCGCAGTTAAACCGAGATCAGCATAATTCACGAGAAAGTTCATCCAATAATTGTTTGAATCCTTAAAACTTGAAGGAGGGATGCAATTTTTTTTAACCGTTCAATTTACTTTTAAAGTGAACAATCGGAGTAGATTAAAAAAGTTTGGTCGATTTGAAAGCTTTTTCTTCTTATTTGTTTATACCCCCCTGTTTGTCTCGTGGATTACTTAAATATATTCTTCTTACCCATATCATTATCCCTTTTGGTGGGGCCGGCGAATTTATCTTTAATTCATTACTATCATCATTCTTCTCTGTAGTTACACCCTTTATAATCATATCACTTATTACTCAGTCATTTGCGTTTTCGTCCGTTTTACTCATCTTCACATCCATTCACTAGTTTATACAAAGACTTATAACAATTTTTTTGTGTGTACATATTATTTCTAATTAAAGCTATAAATTTAATGGGATACGGATTAAAGAAAATTGATTATGCGTCGAGGTACAGATCCGTAGATCCTTTTCATTCGCTTATTTCAATATATTAGTGTCCAATACTAAACAAATGTAAAGGTAGTTACTGAGGTGTGCATTATTTCAATAACGCTAATAACGAAAACTTCTAGAATATTTATCTGTTTAGTCGTTTTTTACGGCGGTATATTGGTTATGAAGATTTATTTTCGTATTTGCTATATGTATGAATACAAACCTAAAGGATAATCTTATTTATTTTATAAATAAGCCTCAGTATTTGGATCCCACACGGGGAGAGTATTGAGTGATAAAACTTTTTAAGCCTCTGGTCGGTTGATTGTAAAATTATATTTCGATTGAATCATTTTAATAAACTTAGCTGTTTATGTTCCAACTGTTAAGACTAAGGACCTACCCTCGAAGAAGCACAAGGCTATCCACCACGATGGCCTTGGCCTAGTGCGGGTTTGTGGATGTTATATGTCCTCGGAATTTGTAGGAACATGTCGGTTTCCACATGATCTTTTCTCTCACCGGAAGCTCTGGATCAGCGGGGATCGAACTCGCGCCCCTCCCACCGCTCTTAAACTGTCATCGCTTCGGTGGAATATAATAGATGTGTATTACAGGAATGTTCAGTAAAAACAAATAGGGTGTTAGCGAGCCGGTTCCGTGGGGAAATCCTGCTTTGTTATGAAGGTGCCACGCACTAACTGTTTCAAACAATGCACACCGTCGTCAGCTATTAATTAACAATGAACGCCATGAATCGTTTACAATATATCAAATACCTTTATAAAGGACAATGACTGAGTTATGTGTCCACGTCCAACGTTTCCCTGAATGATCCGGTCGACTACATCCGCTATTGCTTGTTGTTTGTTTTGATTATAGATTTTTTGTTCAAATAATTCTTTGCCAGTCAATCTAGATCGTGAATGTTGTAGTGGGTGAGGGAAAAAAGAACGAATAATGTAAAGAAATTATTAAATTACACAATTAAAATATACTTTCAGGATTCGGAAGTAAAATTAATAAAAAAATTTACTAACACCGAAACATCAATTTTGTATTGCCGCGCGCGCCGCCTTTTATACCGCCTTTTACATTTCTATATATTGTTGTATTATACATTTTATTAGTAAAAATGAGTTTACTATATTTACGTAATTAAAGTATACTTAATTTTTTTGTTGGAACTTGTTAAGAATTTTAAGAATTCATCGACAGATTTCAAAGATGTATAAAATAATGACAAATCATATGCTTCGCAGTAATGATCAATGAAACCTGAACAGTTTCTTTTGCTTATTAATAATTATATTATAACAAATGATGTATATTAAGTATTGACAGTTATAAAAAAATGGATTATCTATCCAGAATTAATTAAGACAGATGTATCCTGGAAGAGAATGCCATGTAATCATTGAACTCTTTCCTGTAACCTAGATTAAGTGTTTGCAATGATGAGTAAATGTTTAATAAGTTTAAAATTTCAGATTACCACTACATTTTTTAACAAGTATTATATTTCGTTAATAGGAAAAAGGGGTGCATTGTATAAATTCGCACCGGTATTTGCAAGTAGGGCAGCGCGGAAGAGTGACGGTTTTCTGAGAGGTCCTGCACTCAATGCAGCGTTGAAAGAGCGCCGTAATTTTCCTGTCTTCTGTACAGAGGGCCGGCCGAAATAGTAACCCTAGGTATTCGGACGTACCTCTAGCTTTGTTTACGTGTAGATTTATTTATCAGATACTTAAATTTATGTACGACAATATACTTAGTTGTTAATATTATATATGACGATGGAACTTCAACGGTGCCGGTGTGACAAGTAAATGTCCATTTACTGATTTGTCAATGATACAATCACCGGCACTATATACAACATTAAAACAAACGTAAAAATTTTATTTATTCGTATACTTTAGCTCCTGATGATTTAAGAGATCAATGTCACTGATTTCGATATAATATTGTTTTACAAATAAATAACAATTATGGTGTAGTCTTTCCTGCATTACAGCGACAAATTAACGACTTAACAGGTTCTAATATAAATTAAATTAGTGGTTTTTATAATATGTCGATTGTGAAACTTCATAAGTTTGAAAAAAGTCGAAATTAGGAACTGGCGTGATCTGTCTTTGGATTTTAGGCGAACGTAGCAATGAAGCTGTAATGTTCCCGCAGCGGTTCACGCGGTGCACTCGGGAACTCATTTCGGATCGCAACAAACTTCATCCCGCGCTGAACAAGCCGAACTAGGTCACCAGTTATATCTTCCTGTTCCATCCTTTGGCTCTGAGAGCATTTCATGGCTTTGTTAACAATTGATTCTGCTACAACTCTTTTATATAACAATGGTTTTATAATCAGTATTATACATAGAAGAGACAACAAATAATTATAGGAGACACACTGTCTTAGAGTGCGGCCTCTTACTTTTATATAGAGAAAAGATCAAAAAACCAAGCGAAATTTATCAAAGCGGTTTATTACCGGAAAGTTTAAACCACATCACGTTCATAACATTCTCCAAGGTTTTGTGGTGTAGTGAATCTCCCCACTTTTAACGTTCATTGCCACAAAACCACTTAGATTCCCCCTCTTCTACGACATCAAGTGATAACTTAGAGCTACCTTCAATATTACTGCGATATCCCTGAACTATTTAGTTATTGACTATAGGGCCTGCAACCAAAGACAAAGAAAACTGTTGGTTCTTATATCGGTATTTAAATGTTTATTATTATTTACGACCAGTGAATAATATTTCATATCGATAATAGAAACCATAGAATGCAATAAATTTCGTGGAATATTTCCTCGGATATTTATGACTACGTTTCTAGTATAGACTTGGGGGCTTCCCCGCAAACATAAACGTCACATGTATAGAAAATATGATTGTTCATATGATTTGTAATAGCAGGTGCAGTGATTTGTATGAATAATATATCTTTGTTGATCAAGTGGTTAATGTAAATACATTAAAGTTGTATAGAACAATCGTTGGTGTTGTTTTAAATATCTCTGTATTATTTTGGCAGTTCGTTATTTCAGTTTTATATTACGTTCTTCTTCTTAAAGTGCCTCTCCTTTACTGGAGGTTGGCCGTCAGTTCGCGAATTTCTGCCTATTTTGTGCCACACGGAACAGTTGCTCCACGTTGGTGATACCAGTCCACTCCCTTATGTTCCGTAGCCAGGATTTACGTTAAGGATGATGAAATGCGAGGTCCGTAAAATACTACCTTTCAAACTCCAATTTATGTTCAATGAAAACAAACCTGACCGTTAGCTAATGCGCCACAGAGTTATGCTGATACGAGTTTGTTCAGGTCTATCTTGCCGAAGGCTGTTTTAGTATTACAGCAGTTTATACTTCCGGCGCCGAGAAGTAAATTGTAAACGTTTTATAGTCTACTCCTTTGAAGAGGACTGATGGTATACCTCGTCGCCTGAGTAGCATCGTTCACCATCAAATCCAGTTCCACTTCTCTAGCTTATTAAAACTAGTACCTGCACAAAGATGTTTGTCATCATGAGACAGCGGAAATGGTGAAACGGGAACTTGACGAAACTAATTCCAACACTTTGAGTGTGCGTCGAGATAAAATATAAAGTTACGAGCGATCCCATAAAAAAGTTTCGTCATTACCAACTCGAATACGGCCCAGGGACAAATAGTGTTACCGCTGGAGTTTATTGTTGCACAATCATCTTTTATCATCTGTTGACGAGCCGGCTGTGATGTCACGTCAGGTAATAACGGTAAACATATTTTCAAAGACTGTTATTGGTTTCCGACGGTTGTCCTTTCAGTAAAAATGATTTACTGTAAAATATAGAATACTGTCGAAAGACAACAACGAACAAATACAATAAAAATATTCGTTTAATATTTCTCAGACATAAAGAAATATAAAGAAGAGAGTAGAGATCTTTGAAACTTTTGACATTATTGGAATCCCATATAAAATTTTACCCTCAATAATATATATTTTAACTCTTAGGTTAGATTTTGGGTGCAACAAGAAATCGCTAGTGGAAGAAGAAATAGCTTAACCAGTTGAGGAAAACAGTGAGGTATACAATTGTGATATCTGCGAACATATATAACAAAAATTCAGTAAGGTTTGTGAGAAGTAGACTATATGTTGTGAACAGTATAATTTATGATATAATATATTGTATATTCAGAGATAAGGTACACAGTAGGAGTTAGTTTAAAATGGATGTTATATTTAAGTTTTTCATTATACTCTTGGTGGCAATCAGAAATTTCCTCTGTATTTTCCAAAAAAATCAAACCTAAACTCCATTTACGAAGAAAGCCAAAATGTATATTTCGTCGCGTTTAAGGCCATTTAGTTTAATGAGAAAAGTTCAATGATATTACAAAGATGATATTGAAACAAAAAGATGTAGCTACTTAAGGTTGCATGAAAAAAAAAAATAACGTTAAACTAACGCTCGGTTATGTGGCTGCGATGCAAATGGAATCGCTGCAATAATGAGGGTTTCAGAATATTGCCCGTGTGGGGGCCAATTTCAACGTTTAAAAATATACTATTCATACTTTTAAAAGATAACCAACGCGCTGATACTTTAACAAATATTACAACTATTTATATGCTCTTCTTTCGTGGGTAATTTCTGTAAAGTCGTGAACTAAAGAACAATTTGTTTTAACCGTCAATAATATATTAGTCAATATGGAGTGTTGTAAAATGGTAATCCTTAGATTGATCCCGAAGATATTTTGTTCAGTAGCTGTTTCGTTTCGTTGTTAAAGTTGGACTGAAGTGTAACCTAATAATGTTATTTAGACTGTTTTATTATATCTATAATTGTTACATTTACCTATAACTCAAAAGTTCATAATATATACTCCCGGACACATCTATCGGCCCACCACCCAGTGTTTAAAGTTTCGACGGTGTCTAGTTAAAAATAAATGTTAGGTGGAGCAATAAGTTTTAATGCAGTTTTGAAGCAGATTTATTGGTCAACCCTTATGTATGTTTTTTTTATTTTTTTTTGTAATTTCGTATTGATTTGGCCGGCAGAAGTTTTACAACTTGGGCGACAATTTCAGGCAGAGTATCCATATTTTTTGGTCAAAACTGGCTCTAAGTTTAGATTTGCCTTTTTATGGAACCAATAATCGGACACATCAAAAAAAAAATCCAACTTGTGCGAAATAAAAAAGTTTTCTCCATTCCTGGGTCGTTGAAAACAATGAACAGACTCGAATTTTCGTTTTTTTTTCATAATCCTGAAATCAAAATAAAAAAAAACATACATAAAGATTGACCAAAAAATCAGCTTTAAAACTGCATTAAAACTTATTGCTCCACCTAACTTTTATTTTTAGCTAGGCACCGTTAAACTTTTAAACACTATGTGGGCCGATAGATGTGTCCGGAAGTGTATGTAAACAGAGCTAGAAATTTCTATGCTAGTAAGCCTCACCATTTATGGCCTCATTGAAAACAGTTAAGAGATATTGTGTTAGAGGACAGATAAAAATGTTGAAATAATTTTCAGAAAAAAAAAACTCGGTCCACCGATATATATAATCCGGCGGTCAAATAAATCAGTTGAGAGCGATATTAAATATTCGTTAAGGGGATCGCGGGTTTCAATAAGCCATTAATAATAATATTGTAAGCATTCGCTTACAACCGCAAGGAGCCACAAATCAAATAACATTTTATCACGCGGTGAGTTCAAACACTCGTGCTTATGTGTTATAAAGTTAAATTAAGGATTTTCTACGACACAGCAACTTAAAAACAAATCATTTCGATAAAATGCTGCTTAAAGGAACAAAGAAACCACCAGGTGGTAGGTCTCTGTTGCTGGAGACCGTCTGGGTGGGTACCACCGCAGCTCCTATTTCAACCGCCAAATAGTAGTGTGCAAACATTACTGTGTTCCGGTTTGAAGGGCGCTGTAGCTAGTGTAATTACTGGGGTGACGAGACTTAACACCTTATGTCTCAAGGCGACGAGCGTAATGTGGTGCAGTGTGTACCATCTTAACTAGCACCACGTTGTCATGGGCAAGCGTATCACTTACCATCAGGTGAACGTCTTGCTCGTCTCGTCGCTTATAGTATAAAAAAAAAAAAGTGCTAATAATCTGGATGATGAAATTTAATCAAATTCAAAATGTTGTTACTTCCAGAACCCATCAATGTTATTATGATGACATTACTGAGGACGAGGGTAACAGAAAGAAAAGATTCGATTAAAAACCACCACCACAAAGTTTTCTGGAAACGTGTTCCTGTTAGATAGCTGAAGAAATGTTTGAATGTAGACTTGATATGATTAGCAAAAGAACGAAACAGACTTTTCAATCTGAATGTCGGTTTGAAGTATCACCTCATTATGATGATGATATTCGGCCCTGGAAATGAATGCTGCGCTGCGGAGGTTAAGGTCTTTATATAGTTTCCATAGAAATAAAAACAATACTTACAGCAACAACTTACAAGAATACTTACAGCTTCTTCTTCTAAGTCGTGTTTCCTCATGACTGAGGGTCGTGGTCATCATGTTTTTATTGAAACACACGACGACTCTCTTGGCAGTTATAATGGAGTGGTGTTGCCATTGCCTTCTCCATTTCACATACTAGTCTGACCACTGATGCTCATGACGTAGATATGCAGGTTTCCTCACGATGTTTTCCTTCACCGTCAAAGCACGTGATATTAGTTGGTGTCTTTATGCTAACTGCACATAAATTGAAAAATTCATTGATGCAGGCCGGATTCGAACCCGGTACCTTCGCATTGGAAGGCCGGCGTTCAAACCACTAGGCTATCACGGCACATACTTACAGCTTATGATTAGGCAATAAATTTAGGTTACCAAAAACTATGACAAGTCAGAGACATACAATATATACATTATAATATAATTTTATGTAACGATTGTGTTAATAATTTACATGGAAAGGTTTATCTCATCAGTCACTGAATTACACGAATGAAAAGATTACAGGCTCCAACGAAGTATGGGCCCGATTATTATATAATTTATGAAGAGAATAACGTTTCAGTTATTCCTTGAATGGATCGCGTGTATAGAAATTGTTTTAGTAGCGCATCCGGACAAAGAGGCAGAACAAAAATTAAATTACGATCTTTTTTATATAAAATACTCTTCAATTGTTGAATAGAAATTTTATTCCGATTCATAATATTATTTATCTGTGAACGTCATATTTTTTAATGCTGTAGATTGTGTTGAATTTTCTATTTTAATGTTCTTCTAAGTAGTATTTCCTCATGAGTGAGTGTCGTGGTCATCATGTGTGATGAAACACACGACGACTTACTTGGCAGTTATAATGGAGTGGTGTTGCCATTGCCTTCTCCATTTCACATACTAGTGCGAGCACGGATGCTCATCACATAGATATGCAGGTTTCCTCACGATGTTTTCCTTCACCGTCAAAACACGTGGTATTAGTTGGTGTTATACTTCTTCTTCTAAGTCGTATTTCCTCATGACTGAGGGTCGTGGTCATCATGTGTGATGAAACACACGACGACTTACTTGGCAGTTATAATGGAGTGGTGATGCCATTGCCTTCTCCATTTCACATACTAGTGCGAGCACGGATGGTTATGACATAGATATGAAGGTTTCCTCGCGATGTTTTCCTTCACCGTCACAGAACTTGATATTGGTTGGTGTTACAAATTAAAAAATGTATTGATGCAGGCCGGATTCGAATCCGATACGTAATAATGAAATAATATGAATACGTAGTAATATATGAACCACTAGGCAGGCTATCACGGCTCACTATTTTAATGTTATGCTAGCAAAATATAAATTTACATAAATTTTCAACTATATTACACTTTGATATAATGTATTTTAATATCCGTTTGATAATCTCAGTAATGATAATATGGTATAGAATAATCTGCGTCCTATATGTATAAAACGTGAATAAAATTGTTGATTTTGGCGTTGGATAAGTATACACGTTTTTTTTTTATACTAATTTGCGACGAGACGAGCAAGACGTTCACCTGATGGTAAGTGATACGCTTGCCCATGACAACGTGGTGCTAGTTAAGATGGTACACACTGCACCACATTGCGCTCGTCGCCTTGAGACATAAGGTGTTAGGTCTCGTTACCCCAGTAATTACACTAGCTACAGCGCCCTTCAAACCGGAACACAGTAATGTTCGCACACTACTATTTGGCGGTTGAAATAGGAGCTGCGGTGGTACCCATCCAGACGGTCTCCGGCAACAGAGACCTACCACCTGGGTAGTACGACCTACCACCTGGATAGGACGTAGCATGAAAGGGCTAGAATTGAAGCCGAGACCTCCGTGATGAGGCGGCTTTTAGCAATACTCCACAGAGTATACAATAGTTATTGTTAATTTGTTTAATCTTTGCAGGTTGTCGTTGTTGGATGCTTTCTTGTTTGATTTTCTCAAGAAAACTAAGTTTCGATTTAATGGAGGCTGTGTAAATATTGCGGTTTAATTACCAGGTCAACGAATTATTTTGTATCAATATAATTAGCGCAAACTGATACATTCCCGACGATCTCTAGTTAGCGTGCATAACCCGTAACAGCGCAGGTGTAGGTATGTGTTCTGGATTCAAACATTTACCTTGTTCCTTTACAATGTTACAACGTAAAGTAAAATCTTTTTCTCGCTTTATTTTTTCCAAATACCAACTATCCGTACGTGAAATGAGCTTTCTACGATATTATTTTTTAAATGTACCTTAGATATATAAGAGAATAAAGGTAACTCATGAATATATTACAAAAGACGAAATCTTATATTACTTCAATGTTTTCAGAGAGCTTTTCAACGAAATGGATATTAGAGGATCATCTTGCGAGACTCCAATGAAACAACGAGACATTTAATACAAAGAGCTAGTAGATTAAGATGTTGACCTGGTCTGTTCGTAGGTAACTAATACTTAAGCATACATACAACTTATTACGAAAGCTTACTTAATTATCTTAAGAATCTTGGAGAACAGTTTTCTTTTACTTCACGAAGAAAAGCAACGCTCAAGAAGTTAACATAATGACTATGGTGTTACTTGACGGATTATAAACACTACACCATGTTATGCTCGTCGCTTTGGTACATAAGATGTTATGTTTCGTTATCTTAGTAATTTAACTAGTTATATCTTACTTAAAATTGTAACACAGTAATGTTTGAAGTATACTGTTTATCGGTAGGAACCGGAGGATCAGTGTTGATTACTTAGTCTCCGCTAACAGAATTCAAGCGTCAGTTAAAATGAATGGCTGTTGTTAAAAAAGTTATATTAAGTGATTGAAGTTTTATGTTTTTTTTTCTTACATTCATTCACCCTGCGTGTTGTGGGTTAAGGTCTATAATTCATTCTATTTCTATCAATCATTCTTTTTCTCTCTTTCATACCGTTAGCTTCCTTCCTCATTCATACCTCTCGCTGTAAGTGACGACTTCGTCATACATTTTTATACTTATACCTATTTTGTGTCATACATGCTCGTACTCATATTCTTGGAAACATTAAAGCTGGAATAGGACACGTACAATTGTTTAAAATCTTAAAACTGAACAACCTTTCTTTTATTAAAACTTACTCTAATATCACAATTTACTAACAATTTAAGAATAATAACAATTTAAAAACCAATTCGATACAATTGACAATTTAAAATAATAACAATTTAAGAATAATAACAATTTAAACGAAGTTTTATGTTACAGTGCCTCAGCATGCAGTAATATTTGGCGAAGGTGACAAAAATCGCATCAGCCAGTAAGCACCAGGGCGAAGGCGCGTAAGTATGAAAATAAAGATAATGAACTCGTGAGCAAAGTTTCGGAAAAGCAAATTACCCTCGCAATTTGGACTTTCATTTGGTGATACGTTAACTAACTTTGGTAATTAAGCACTTATCCAAATTAAGCGCTCCGAAAGTTGGTTTACATGTTTTTAGACGCGGCTTAACGGAGAGGCGGTGCTCTGTACGAGTCCTGAATGACGTCATTCACTTTAATGAACGATAGAAAACAAATGAGTGATCTTATAACCGATAACTGAGAGAGGGGTTCATGCTTTATGTAAATATATTTTTGATATACAATGAGTTCGCATTTTAATTTAGTAAGTGCAAGTTATTTTAGATAAGTTTTTTCTTTTTAGTTTCAATTTATCTTTTACAGTGTTCGTGTAAGTTTGTTTTAACTAATAAATGAATAAAAAAAGAAGTAGTTTAATTATATTTTAACCATGATAAAGCATACAAATGTTAAACTGAAAAGTAAGCGAACTATCTTTTGTATTCTATTTCAGTTCAGTTTCATCAGTTAATTAAAACTTTACGTAACTACGATTTATATAATCTAAAACTATATTAAGATATTTTAAATGAAAGCACATCAACTTGAGTTGACATCAAATAAAATATTTGCTTTTCATCAAGTTTATAAATTAGTACATAGCTTAGTTTAAAATTTAACAAATCTTATAAATATGAAAGTTGATTAAAGTTAACAGTCTGGTAGCTTCATTCCATTATTTAAAGAACTTATTGCAGAGTTGACTTACTGATTCGTTTTCGTTAACTCCTATTTAAGTAAAGGGCATGTGTTGTGAGATCGATTGTACTTAGTTCTGATATAGCCTTTTGGGGTCGTTCGCCTGCTGTCAAGTGGGGGTCAAACGTTCGAATTCAATCTTCATTGTTCGAGACAATTGAGCGAAGGTATAGCACAGATAATAGGGGCCATTGTATCTGCGTGGAGACGTATTGTAGAGGGGTCGTAGCCGCTGTAATCGATCTACGAAAGGCCGAATCACTTAACCCGTTCATATAGACAGTATCGGATTACGAGTCTAAGCAAATGAACTGTTCAAGCAGTTGTTCACTGTATAATAATAAAAAGCCTTCTCAAAGTTCCCATTAAAAAAACCCGACTGACATGAATACATAATGCCTTGTTGCAAGACTCCAAGGCCGTTGTTTTTATTAAGGTATTTTCTTTCACAAGAAACTTATATGGGATCAAATCTGTGCCTCTTGTAGATGTATACCTCGATGAGAAAAAGAATTAAATCGAAATATTGGTTGTGTTATGTACTATTATAAAGTCTATTACTATCGCCAAGCAATAATTTAAAAATGTTACTGTGCACCAGTATGAAGAGTGCTGTAGTTTATATGGGCAAGCGTTTTACTTTCAGATCATTCAAGTTAATAAAAAACTTGCATGTATTTGTGAACTAAACATGGTCTGGAGTTGAAAGCTCTGTGCGATCTTTTAGAAAGTAAGCTTCTAATGCGATCAAAGGTGATTTTTCTCATGATTTGTGGTGTCTTCGAAGGTGTTCAGTTATATTAATAATAGCCCTTCGGGAAGCGGGCAACCCCCGTAACGAATATTTAATGCGGCTCTACGTGAATTTATACAGACGATGGTATGTAACTCGCATTGTATATATTATAAATAATGGCACATTGTACTCGGAGCCGGAAGTGAGAGGAGTGCGTTTATTTATTCACTCCATGTTAAAAGAAATCGTGCTTCTTAAATGAAAAAAGGTATATTTTTTCTATGAAATGATATAAAAAATATTTGAATAAGCGACGCTACAAGGAAAAGTTCATCTAGTGCTAGTCATATTTATAACGCCACATAACTGAGATCAAAGGGCAATTATATCTATATATCCTGTTACCCTAGTTTATAGTAGTATTAGTAGTTGTTAGTAGTTGTCTGTTATTAGTAGTTGTGTGTATTACTAGTTGTTTGTAGTATTAGTTGTAGTTGTTTATACAAATATAGATCAACTATTAATACATCCCGAAGTTATTTTAAATAACTTAACGAAGTTTGAATATGTGTTGAATACTTAGCATGTACTATCACCATCAGCCGATTGTCTCCAACTGCTGCACATAGGCTTCTCCTAACCCACACCCAGTGGTTCCCCGCGACCTTTCCCAGATCTTTGGTTCACCATATACCAAAAAATATATTTTATAACGGTTGAAGATCAAATGCCAAAATAAGTTTAATTTTATGTTACTAATAGTAACAGAAGATACTAAATCAGAGCATAGTAATGTTCGTAACTGTTTGGCAGTAGATAAACGAGTAATTATCAACAGTAAGGTTCCGCCACGTTGTAATTAACTTCGAGCAAATTCACATATCATGTGGCGAACGTAGTCAATATTAATTGCTCGGCAGTTCGTGTGTTATGGTTAAGTTACAACTTGGGCGCTGCACGGTGATTTTGCATGTTTATGTTGGCCGAAGTAATTTCGGTACACCGACGCTCGCGTGTTTAACTTTGCAGCGCTGAACATCTTGTGCAAGTGCTGGTTAAACAAGATAAGTTTAGGTGTTTACAGGCACCGATACAACAATCGATGTGTGCTCACTGAGAGCTCGGTACGTACTAGTTGCGCGGCCCCGCTCGCTTATCGGGTAAGTTACGTTTAAGCTATAACACATGCTACTAGACATTTTTCACTGGTGGTAGGTCTCTGTTGCCGGAGACCGCTAGTACCACCGCAGCTCCTATTTCAACCGCCAAATAGTAGTGTGCAAACATTACTGTGTTCCGGTTTGAAGCGCGCTGTAGCTAGTGTAATTACTGGGGTAACGAGACCTAACACCTTGTCTCAAGGCGACGAGCGCAATGTGGTGCAGTGTATACCATCTAAACTAGCACCGCGTTGTCATGGGCAAGCGTATCACTTACCATCAGGTGAACGTCTTGCTCTTCTCGTCGCATAGTAGTATATAAAAAAAAGACATCCTTTCATGATAATATTAATAAACTCAGGTCTTTCTTATTCGACGTGACGATGAAACGAGCGAACGTTCACCTGATGATAAGTGATACGCTTGCCCATAACGCGCCGCTAGTTAAGATGGTATACACTGCACCACATTGCGCTCGTCGCCGTGAGACATGAGTTAGGTCTCGTTACCCCAGTAATTTTAGTTACTTAAAGCGCCATTCAAACCGGAACACAGTATTGTTTACATACTAATGTTTAACGGTTGAAATAGTCACTGCGGTGGTACCCACCCAGACGGTCTCCGGCAACAGAGACCTACCAGCAGTAATCTCGAGCCTCTTCTAAAGGTCTTCACATCGATCAGTTCTATACCGCTGCATCTACCAGTTTCCCGTGACTGGTATATCTTCATTTGTTATAGTTAATACTAAATGGAATATCGTGAAGTATAATTCACAAATAACAAATTCAGGAAAGGAAGACTTTTTTTATACTACTTTGCGACGAGACGAGCAAGACGTTCACCTGATGGTAAGTGTTACAATTGCCCGTGACAACGTGGTGCCTTGCGCTCGTCGCCTTGAGACAAGGTGTTAAGTCTCGTTACCTCAGTAATTACACTAGCTACAGCGTCCTTCAAACCGGAACACAGTAATGCTCGCACACTACTATTTGGCGGTTGAAATAGGAACTGCGGTGGTACCCACCCAGACGGTCTCCGGCAACAGAGACCTACAACCAGTAAAAAAGAAAAGACTTGGCGAACTGAGAAGTTATCATTTCTTCTACATTACTTTACACTTGTTATAATGAGACGAGATGCTTCGATTTGGTATTTAATGAACTCATTAGCTAGCACTCTTTAAATACATTGCCACCAACATTTAAGTTATTAAGTTAAAAATGTTCTAGTAGCAAGTCGCCCCTGCAACAGCAGCCATTACGCGATATGGTGGCCAACTTTCGTAATTAAATACTTATCTAAAGTACTTTATAACTTTGCCACAAATCATCTGCCACCGTTAAATTTTGTTCAGGTGTATCTCGATAAGCCTCCCGGTAGATAAGAGCAGCAATTACATAATGTTTCAGGGAAAAATAATAATTAACTTAGCACTTTCTATAATTTTGTACAAGTATATTATATTGAATGCTTGTTTATTTAAATAACAGATTGTTGTACGATTCTACTATTTGATTACTGATTCGACTATTTTAATATAATAAAGGCGAGCGATATTATGCTTCGTATCGAAATCTATTTCCAGTAAGAAATGTTTAAAAATTTAGTCCAGCTTTTGTAGAGATTACCTAAAAGATACGCATAAAATACATACATACAAACATATATTTGTTGTTATGTGTAAAAATATGAAACATTAATGCAACATATTCAATAAATCAATGGTTCTTTTGGGATTCTGCTGGAAAAACCGAAAAACAATCTAGATATTTTTTATTCTCGTGCTCACGCATAAGTTAGAATGTAACTTCATGTATTATTAATGCACAACTTGGTCGTATACATGAAAGTACATTCAAACACATTAAATCTATTAGGATCGAGAGTTGCCGGCGAAAGTGCACTGTAGCGGTTCGCGTTCGACTCCTGAAATATTCATGAAGTCATCGAGTGGATTTCTAAGTTTATTGCATTTACTGTTTGTTATCGCGTTGTTAAGAAAATAAAAAGAGCTTTCAGAGCATTACGCGAAAGTACTGCGCGTGGCGGCACTTTTATATTCAATACTATTGCATTAACTTGAAAGTATAAGTTTAACCGCCTCAGGCGCAGTGGATAACAGCTTAACTTCTAACATAGACATCCGAGGTTTGATATTAGGGTCTGATTACAACTATCCACTGTTAATTTTCCGTGTCATTAAATTTTTACAGTTTTCAGGTAAGAGAAACCTATCATCAGTTTGTAATTTAAATTATTATTTAGTCTAATTAATACTAAACGTAGTAATATCTACTTTCGCTTTTTGAATTTATTCTCTTGTGTACTTTTCGTTATTTAATCGTTAAACGTTTTAACACAAAAACTTTCCCTGAAAAGATTTCTATAGCGCTCTTAACTGATGCTCCATATCCTGCGAGATAGCGTTGCGTGTCCTTTGTTAAATGAAAGCAATTTACGTTAAACTCCCTTTCAGGCGGGTTTTGTAATAAAGTTCGATAGTTTCTCGCGCAATATATTAGGTTCAAGTTATCTTAAGTCCTATGGTTGCAGCAACAAAAGGAGCTTTGTGTAGTGATCAACAGAAATAACGTTTGAAGAACCTCCTCAAAACATTCCTTCTTATTACTTTTTACTAATATTTGTTGTATTGTAAATAAACTGAGTATGATTAAGTTTTGTTCATCTGTTGCATCAAAATATTGTTTCATGCGAGTTAAAGACAGCAATGATTAAAAAAATAACGAACAAACAATCATTAAAGACTATTAGTAACAGCATCGTTATATTGATTGAAGAAATTGTAACTACTAGCTCGATGTTGTTTGTCTCTGTTTAAAATAATGATATGTAAAGAATGTCTTATACCTTAAAAAACAACGTCGTAAAGAGGTGAGGGAGATGGCGAGGGTAACCAAAATTTGATTTATGTAAAGCACTCAAAGCAACAAACAATTCAAATAAAGCGGCGCATGTTAGGTGCGATAAATACACATCGCGGACAGCTTTATAGCTCCCCGTAAAGAAGTGGGTAAGACATTAAAAGCTTAGCTAAATTAAAAGTCGCCCTATTAGCATAAATCAGTGTTGCTGTTTGTGTGTCGCGTTTTGGTGTTTCCGATACGTATTTGGGTCGCGGGATGGAGGTGGTGGGTAAGGAAAGAATAGGGGGGCAGACCAGCGTTCTCATGCGCCCTAGTAAATACATTGGGTCACTGCTTGTGTTAAATGGCTGTGATTATTTGTTTCTCTTTAATGTTTTAATTTCAGTAATATATTCATCAGACGGTGTGATTCTTTTACCCAAAATTATATATAAATAAGTATGGTTACAAAGAATCGCTACATCTCTTTATAAATTGGTGTACGGTAATGTTTACTGCTTGGTTGTAAGCACAAATGGGTATTACTCTTCATTCATATTTATAAAGCCTTACTGTGTGAGAGTAAACGTTGAATTGGTTGTTTCCGTTAAACAATTTTATCTGGTTTAATGTCACAAGCGATGTTCAGCCGGAGGGTTCGCAGCTTCATGGAATTATCAACACGAAAATAAACAAGATTTTTCGTTACACAAACGAATGACGTAACTAACTCGAACGTAAAACTTGTCTTTATATTTCTTATATAAGTTATAAAGTCGTAATAACCTGAAACTTCAATAAGTGATAAAAGTCATAATAGTAGTGTATAAGTGACTGTGTATTGTTAAACTATAGTTGTAGTAGTTAAGCTATTGGAGATCAATGCGAGTTGTGAAAAGAGAAGTAGAGAGTTCATAGTAGTAGTTCATAAACATGATGTAATCTATTTTATTACTAGATTCCTTGTATTTACTGAACTTTTGGACTTAAGGATAATAAGCATTTCTTCTTTGTCAACTCGCCCAGATCATAAGATTATGAGATAGAGGTAAAGATGACAGTGTAAGAGTTTTCATCGGTGTAAGTCCGACAGTGTCCTCTACTATTATACGAAGGCATTACAGCTACATATTTTATTTAATCGACTAAGCTACGACACGAATGAGACGTTCACCTGATGGTAAGTGATACGCTTGCCCATAACAAGGCGCTAGTTAAGATGGTATACACTGCACCACATTGCGGTCGTCGTCTTAAGACGTAAGGTATGAAGTCTCGTTACTCCAGTAATTTCTCTAGCTTACAACGCCCTTCAAACCGGAACACAGTAATATTTGCACACTTCTGAAATAGGAGCTGCGGTGGTACCAAGACGGTCTGCGGCTATAGAGACCTACCAGTAGTGGGTAGACGACATATAACAAAAGATGGGTAATATATATTTTTTTTTTTATACTACTATGCGACGAGACGAGCAAGACGTTCACCTGATGGTGAGTGATACGCTCGCCCATGACAACGCGGCGCTAGTTAAGATGGTACACACTGCACCACATCGCGCTCGTCGCCTTGAGACATAAGGTGTTAAGTCTCGTTACCCCAGTAATTACACTAGCTACAGCTCCCTTCAAACCGGAACACAGTAATGTTCGCACACTACTATTTGGCGGTTGAAATAGTCACTGCGGTGGTACCCATCCAGACGGTCTCCGGCAACAGAGACCTACCACCTGGTAATATACAATCCTATTAATTGTGATAAACCTATCAATGAATATCTTTCGCCGTAGTGGGGTTTGGAGGGTGAGGTGGGGGGTGACAATAAAAATAATTAATTAATGAGAACGGAGCGCGAAACCGTTAATGAAAACACAATACGGGCGGAACGGTGGAGGTGATAATTGTGATTTAAGTTGTGCGAGCGGATGTGTACTGTACGACGTATTCACAAAGTGTAACGCTGTTTGCACTTGTAATGAGCTTTTTGTATAGTGGTAAGGAGGATTTTACATAAATTTTTAACCGACAACTCAAAAAAGAGGTATAATATTAACTCCTATTGGACGAAACGATGGTCCAGCGGGACGTTCACCTGATGGTATATGACACGCTTGTAAACAACGTAGTGCTAGTTAAGATGGTATACACTGCACCACGTCGGTGTCGTCTTGAGACATGAGGTATTAAGTATTAGCGTTGTAATTTTACTAACTTACGACGCCGTCCAAACCGGAACACAGTAATGTTTTTATTACTGTTTGCAGCTGAAATAGAAGCTGCGGTGGTACCTAGACAGTCTCCGATAACAGAAACCTAACCGCAGAAAATTAAGTGCCTTTCTGATTAGCGACTGTTAGAGTTCAGTCCTTTTACAGTCTCCTCTGACTGTTGTTACTGCCGGTAGGTCTCTGTTGCTGGAGGCGATCTGGGTAGGTACCACCGCAGTGACTATTTATATCACCAAACAGTAGTGTGTAAACATTGCTGTGTTCCTGCTAGAAACGCCGCTGTAAGATGAAATTACTGGGTTAACGAAAGGTACGTAGTAGAATTTTAGTTGGAATATCAAAACCTTACCACAATTTTCCAGGTGGCAGGTCTCTGTTTTTTTTTAAACTAATACTACTACTACTACTTTTTTATTACTCTGTTGCCGGAGACCGTCTGGATGGGTACCACCGCAGCTCCCATTTCAACCGGCAAATAGTAGTAGTAGTGTGCAAACATTACTGTGTTCCTGTTTGAAGGGCGCTGTAGCTAGTGTAATTACTGGAGTAACGAAACTTAACAACTTATGTCTCAAAGCGACGAGCGCAATGTGGTGCAGTGTGTACCATCTTAACTAGCGGCGCGTTGTTACGGGCGAACGTATCGCTCTCGTCGCTTCATCTAATAAAAAAAAATTATTTACTACTAATTGCATTAAATATAACATAGTGTTAGATATTGAGGATAAATAATTGTGGCTATAAACATTTTGTTAGAAAAATAGTAATTGTATTGACTGTTAATGAATCCATAATGAATTACTGCATATTGTACTATTATATTTCATGCTAATATTTATGTAATAATTGTATTTATATTTCCTATAGTGTAATTTAAATATTGGGAATATTATTAATCCATGACTTATAAAATTGATAATAATTAAATAGTTGTATTGATTATTGTAAAGATGGCGCCACTGTCATTTTAGTATAAATGGCGGACAACTGTGGATCTCGGCCCCATTACTGTTTGGACAGCGTAAGAAGTGTGAACTCAGTGACTTGTGAATTGTATATATTTAAACGTGTAAATTAGATATGTATGTTGAAAAGAGAAGTGTCTATTAATAGAGATCTTTTTATTGTAATATATTCAAAATTAATCTTTTTCTACATTCTTATAAAGCGACTCCTGTCTAAATTGGTTCACACGTCCAGCTCGGCATTCGCAGGGTGGCTGCGGCCGCCACTTACGCGTCGCCGGCATTAATGTCACTCCGGCAGTCGGCAGGCATGCGGCGGGGCCGTGTCAGGAATCGCAGGGATGTGGTGCCCAACGCGTCGCCCGGACGCCGGTGCACTCCGAACACGATGGGGTTAACGACCTAATTCATTTACCAACCAAAAAGAGAAGGTACGCCTTTGCTTCTTTAGACTAAACTTCAACGCTTAGAGCTTCGTACTGTTATATTAATGAAAAGATCTCGTCTACAACTCTCTAGCACTCGTGGAGTAGTTCCATTGTAACGGAGTATTTCACTGGAATTGTAACCTTTTATATATTTCAGAGGTGCAAGCGTATCACTTGAACGTCTTGCTAGTCTCGTCGCAAAGTAGTATAAAAAAAAAAGAAAAAAGACCCTTTTAGTCGACTTTTACGACAGAAGTTCCTTAGTCCTACTCTGTATAGTTCAATACTATACATGACAACGGAGTACATTATATCAACCACAAGTTGATCGTTTCATTGCTGATGTCTTACATATATTTAACAGTATGTAGTAGAGGTAGGTACGCGCCATCATAGCCTAGTGGTTTGTACGCCCGCCGTCCACTCTGGAGATGCCGGGTTCGAATTCGGTCTGCACAAATGAATTTTTCAATTTATGTGCAGTTAGTATAACACCAACTAATATCACGTGCTTTGACGGTGGTAAAACATCGTGAGGAAACCTGCATATCTATGTCATGAGCATCCGTGCTCGCACTAGTATGTGAAATGGAGAAGGCAATGGCAAACCACTTCATTATAACTGCCAAGAGTCGTAGTGTTTCATCATACATGATGACCACACCCTCAGTCATGAGGAAATACGACTTACAAGAAGAATCTTCAGTCACTAGGTATTATTAAGTTACAACAATTTTTATATCTCCCAAGTTAATATCAATTAACTTATTGGGACCTGTCACTAGTAATCGCGGTGTGCTACTACGATTAATTCGCATAGCACCTTGTTCTATAGGTACAATGTAATTGATATCGAAACCCAGTAATGTTTACACTCATTGACTTCAAGTAGTAACTCTCCGTATATAGAAAGAGTTAGAATTACGGTCTGTAATAATACCATCGCGGATCCGGGGGTGCTGTTAAAATGTCTTGAAGTGTGCGTCGCGTGTGTTTAATGGCGTTGATAAAAGAGTTAGTAGCGAAGTAATTTCTGTCCCGGAGCATTTTTCAACATTTTAGAAGCGGCAGCGAGCGCTGACAGGATATTTGTTTCGATAATAAATTTTAAAATGTAGCCGGTGCTATTCGATAATATACGAAGTAGTTCCGGCAGTCGTTTGTTACTTCTAAAGATTTCCGAACCAGGACTCTTTTTGCTAACAAATTTTATTGTTTTCTTTAAATAAATATCTATGCTTTATTTATACATCTATCTGTTAATATATAAATGTATATATAGATAAGGTATAAAGAACTGTAAATATAAAGAAATGATTGAAATTGTAAAGATGTTATATAATGTATAAAAATGAGAAGTGGGTTTTTTGTGTTGTGGAAAATGTAAATACAAATGTAAAAAGTGTAAAATTGAAAGTAAAGGAAAAGGTAATGTAAGTAGAATAAGCAGAATATGCGGCGGTAGTCTGAGAGGTGATGCCTGGAAGATGAAATGGAAATGATAAAAACTGGTGAAAGAATAAAAGAGTGAAGAATAAAAGAAGAAAGAGAAAATGCAAAAATGTTAGGGAAAAGAAAAGAAACCAAAACAAGAAAGAAAGGAAAAGAAAGAAATGACAAAGCCCTGCCCACCTTTACAGGGGAACTCTCTCTAATTATATAACAGTTACTTTTAAGTACTAAATAAACTCTATCTAATAAATTATAGAATAGCAAAGAGACGAACTGAACATTTAAATAATAGTATACATACGTTTCATGTAATTAAAAAAACATCCTTTTGGTATTATAAATATATATATATAAGTTCTTAAATATGTTAAGTTTAAGATATATAACTCGAGTACAAAATCATTGAACAAATAGCCCTTTGCTACGAGTAGGATTTTTTGTATGACTCAGCCGTAATTCTGCGCGATAAGGTCGAAGCTGTAAAGAACTTTTAGCAGTTAACTGGTCAAGTAATTAACCGCAAACTATTGAGGGCGGGCGGGTTAGGCGAACAACAAAATTTTAACGTTAAATCGAAGTTTTCTACTCAATTACAAGCAACTCGGGCTCCTGTTTGCGCGCTCAGATCCGGATAATAGAAAATTATTACTCGATGGCAGACTTAATTTTTTTTTAAGTAAGAAGTTATGATGGCAAGGAAAGTCATTTATAATATTTTTTATTAGTTCACTAATTCTTTCAACTATTAACAGAATTATTTAAAAAATGTGTTAGAAACTTTTTAAAGTTTTGTGTTCACAAGCGATTTCCTTAAAACACGCGCTTAATAAAGAAACGTATGGATATTGTTTGTTATTGTATTATATAATATATTTAGTGCATATGTTCTGCAAAATTACTATTAAACTAATACTAAAATGTCAGACAAACATACATCCTTAACGGGAAGATCCTATTTAACACTGGAGGTATCACGAGCGCGTTGCCAACCCTCTTTTATTTAATTGTTTTACTTCGATTGGACTTTGTATACATGGAGTTACTGGTGGTATTTTTGTCACCGGTGGTATTAGTGGCATAGGTGGTATTAGTGATACCGATAGTATTTAAAGAAAGTATGTCTTTCTTCTTTGTACAGATTATTATAGACGTTTTTATTGTAGAACAAATTTCCATAAACATTCATATTGATGTGGCTATAATAAAAAATAAACAGCGGCAAGTAAACGTTGCCGCGCCTCAAAATATGTTCAACGCCATCTAGCGTATTTCATGAGAACAAATAGGGTTACTTTAATCCAATTTATTAGTAATTCTGTAACAACTAAGGTCTAGTAAAGGTAATAATTAAAGCTAAAAACTATTTAGTCCTAATCAAAGTCTCTATTAGTGTCTATCAGCTATCACTTGTAGAATGCTGTTGCTACTGCGACGTTTACTGCTAGCAATAAGGCAAACCATTTTTCTTTATATCATAGTCAATATATAATATATGTTCTTAGTATAATTAGTAACTTTGTGTTTAGTGTAAACTGTTTGCTATGATTCATTATTAAATAGAAATGAAATAAAGGAAATATTGGTAACGGACCCGTTTAGTAACTCGTATCAAAAATATTTATATTTCGATGTGGAAAAAAAATATCTCGTTGCGTGTACAAATAGCAGGCGAATTTGAAATTTCCCATTTCGAGCAGCAACGCTATCTGATCCCACGTCAAAAAAGGAATACTTGCCCAAGGGTTCGTACAGTTTTATTGAAATGGCCATTTTAGCCCCCTATCTTTACATCGACTACTTTTTCTCATTATTGAACATAAATGTGAAAACAATTCTTGAGTCCTTAACATAAAAATACCTTTCGCTTGAATACAGTTTTGTCATTCACATGTCAAAAATAATATTAATCACCTTTTTGGTATTAAATTTTCATGAATAGTAATTGTGAAATGTGTTATTTTATGTTTTTAAGTATTAAAACTTTTATATAATTCTAAGACATTCGTGTTTTTGTAAAAGTCAAATATTCACCTCCTAGTCGTTTGTAACAAGACATGAAATTTATGTTTAAGTCTACACAAGTCTTTTTAGTGTACATCTTTTTTAATTATAAGTTTTTAATTTGTATATATCGTTAAACTTGATGAGATATAAATTTATTGTTTCATGAGTTCCTTAACAATAGGCACTTATCTATATACAAATAAGTCTACACAAATACTTTCGAAGCAGGTGTAAACCTTAACCGTTTTCCAAGTTTATGTTAACGATCGCTAAAAAGCAAATTATTAAAATAGTAATCGCGTCAACTTCAAACACGTTCGGAAGTTAGTGCTTTTCCAGATTTATTAAGTTTGTAGTTCAGAACTAAAATGTTCATTTTTTTTTCACCGTAAAAATTTTAGAACTCGAAGAAAAATCATTTGCTGGACTAACTAATACATAAATGAAACTTGGGGTCAGGGGTCCGTAGTTGTGGGAAACTTCATAACTTTATCGTTGACCAAGCAAAAATTATACTTTGCTTATTAAAGTGGAATTATGTGAAGTTGTATTTGAAATTAATTTCTTACTGAAAGCTCAAAAGCTTTTTCTACTTTTAAATCGTAGCGCTACAGCTTGTAATGAACAGCGTGCTACGCAGGGTCTACGGCTGCTACGAGGTTTTCGTAGATATTTGAAATGTTCGTAAGTTCTAATATGAAACTTTACATCGTCGATTCCATCTGTTCTGTTAACTTTCGTCTTTTTCTGTATTAAAAAAAAAATACAAAATGTTTGTTATATACTTATACGATTATTACATCGCGGATTTTTTTAATTATTATGAAAAATTCATAAAATATTTAAAAAAGTTATTATTATTCAGAACGGATTAACAATTAACAACATTTATTTCCCATTTCCATCTTTTGTCACCTTTTCTGCAAGTCGCTAAAAAGTTATTAGCGCCGCGAACACGAGTAACTTGTAACGTATTGTGACCACAAAGCAGTAAAGATTTTAGCGATTTTTCACTCCTTGTTTTCGTATTTAGTTTTTTCTGTAATCAACCGCATTATTATTCTGAAGCTTAGTCGTGTATTTACGTTGTAATAATGTAAGAGGTGAAGACATTACCAAACGTCGCGCGCCGCTAGCGGTAACCTAATATGAAATTCCGTGTACGTATTTGAAAACGTTTTCCAAATATTTCACAGGAATCACCCTTTTTGTCAACTGGACATGTATGGGTTCAGTACACGCATGATATATATCTTAACGGCCGGACCCGCGGCCGCTGCGTTTTATTTATTCCTTCAATATCCCTTCCGAAAAGCGGTGTAATGTATTGCGGGATTTGTTATTTCAGAGTACCTCCGCGTTTATTAATCCATCCTGTATTATTTCAGGCGATCTTCTTCTTTACAGCGGTTTACTCAAAACCCAAAAAGATTAGACGGGGACGTTTACCTGCTGGTAATTATACGAGATGACTGTCTTACTTTGAAAAAATATTGAATATCGTTTTCTTTTCAGCACCAGAGAAAATTTACAGAACTTATTTGGGATTTCAAATGAAACTTTAAGGAGCATAAACATTATGTGATTTATGGACTAGCCCAGAAAATTGTAGATTTAAGTTAACTGTTACTAACCTTGTAACACTAACTCACGTTAAAATAAGTTAAATTTCACAATATGTTATATAATGTGGCCGAAGATGGTGAAGAGTGCTCGAACTTGAATATTCAGGCTTTTATAAATTTAAATCAAAGAAGCAGCATTGTTGGGTTCATTGCTGCTTCCCATGGGTCGGTAACTCCAGCACAAGTAGAGCTGGGTAGATAAAACCAGAAATCTTGTTCCAAGCCAGGCGGTTAACCGCTGCACCATCGAGACCATTGTATAATTTAATAGCTTAAAGCATAGCTTCAGGTTAGAACTAGTCAGTTTAGGAATCGCTGTTAATGGATCAATAAACAACAAATTGGTAACGATAGAATAGAATAGAATAGAAAATACTTTATTGCACACCAAAAGATACAGAAATTAACAAATCACATTGCTTGTTATATGATAAATGCACAATGGGCGGTCTTATCACTATGAGCGATTTCTTCCAGACAACCTTTGGATGGAAAATATGTAAAGTAATAAGTAAATTTGGTGTGGGTTTTTATTATAAATCTCATAAAACAAGATAGATGTAGTAACATATACTTAATTATACACATACATGAATACTCAAAGTAACTTATTATTACATTTATAATGAAAGATAGAATTTACTGACAAGTTTCTTAAAAGCTTGCAGTGACTGTGCCTGTCTAATTGTTAATGTTAAGACATTCCATAAACGGACAGCTTCAACAGAAAATGATTGGTCCATGAATTTGGAGGAATGTTTTGGAACCTTTAAGATAAGATTTTCAGTTGATCTCAGACATTGAGAGTGGGAGTTATGAAGAAATTGAAAGCGTTGTTTAAGATAAGATGGATACAAAGGATTAAAGAGAATGTTGTAAAGAAGAGAAAGTATATGAGTATTCATTATGCAACGTGCAACGTGTTGGTTTATTTTGTTTGTATTTTATTAACTTTCAAGACGGCTGTCATGACTCTAGCACACGATTAATACTATTCACGGAGGTGATTTTACAAAAAGAAAAACATAAAGACTTATTATGTCTAGCAATATAATTACAACGCCTTTTTACTATAGACATACAGGTGGTAGATCTCTGTTGCCGGAGACCGTCTGGGTGGGTACCACCGCAGCTCCTATTGCAACCGCCAAATAGTAGTGTGCGAACATTACTGTGTTCCGGTTTGAAGGGCGCTGTAGCTAGTGTAATTACTGGGGTAACGAGACTTAACACCTTATGTCTCAAGGCGAAGCGAGCATTGTGGTGCAGTGTGTACCATCTTAACTAGCAGCACGTTGTCATGGGCAAGCGTATCACTTACCATCAGGTGAACGTCTTGCTCGTCTCGTCGCATAGTAGTATAAAAATACTGATTTTACATTTCAATGAGTAAGACACGAGCGATGAAGTGATGAAGCTTTCATAAATCTACGTCGAAACTACTATTAAAATGTTTCTCCATTCTAGTAAAAAAACTATAAAACATTAGTAAAATATCAGTAATAAATAAATACACATTTTCATTTCTTCAGACACGGGATCTAAATACTAGTTACGCCGGTAATTATGCAAGCAACAGCGCCATTCACTCCGGAACGCTGCAGTCGTCGGTAACAGAGACCGGTAATTACAAACGTTCCTTAATATATTAGATAAGAAATGTCGTTTTACGATTGGATTTAGTTTTTAGTATCTTTAGTATTGTAAACTTAACCTACTTTTCTATATTTTATATACTTTTCTTATATATAATGTTGTAGGTAGACGTATACAATTTAATATTGATTAATGTCTCGACTACGTTCTTCTTTGTTAAATGATGACGTCATCATTAACATCAAACTCTTTATTAATGGTAATAGTATTAAATAAGTATTAATATTAATTAGATTATATAAGACTTAATAATATTCTGGGTCTATGTATATATATATAACTAAACACTAACTTATGAAACGTAAAAATAAATAAATAAAATAAAAAAAAAAACTACAACATTTTCGGCATAGTATATTGTTGATTTTTATATTTATATTGTTATTATTAATTTTATTTTATAGGATCGGTACATAAACGTTGTTATTTCCATATTTTCTTATAGTTATAATTAATTAATTAAAAATTTCTTTCTGCGCTTTCCAACGTACTTAATTAATGTACATTGAAACCTCATTTAGACTTACATATTGTAATCAATTAGAATATAATATAAATTGTTAACGCTGTTGGTTTCAATAAATAAATAAAAATAAAAAGAAATAAAATATATAAATTGATTGAGTTTATATATATTATATCAATCAGATTTTAAAAATGATATTTTGAATCAATATATTATTTTTTTTTTCTTTATTTTGGCACAAACAGTCATTACATATAAAAACATCTAAAAAAAAAGTATTAACTAAATTAGAGGACAAGTAGTGCCAACATTAATACAATAACAAAAACCTGACAGACATAAAACACAACACTTGAAAAGGAAAAATGAATAAAAAAAAATTTGAATAAATTATTAACTATTACAGCGGTTCAGGTTGAGATATCAAAAGTAAGATTTTGGTTTTGAAAGCATTTAAAGAGTTATTAAACAGATCAATTTGATTAAATTTTTTATTGTATTTAGTAACACATCGAGTAAAGAAATTATTAAATGTGTAGTTCTTGTGAAAGTTTGGTGCAGAGAACATGTTAATCATGCGAGAGGAACGGACGGGGAGTCGAACTTTAGAGATAAAAGTTATTTTAGAGAGTAAAACTATATCTTAAATGTTTCCACCTTGAACTGATTTCATCCAGTAAGGTCGAAATGTATACTGCTGTGTTTTATTTATTCGCTATCTTTACCATCTAACGGAAGACGGTGACTCATAATTAACGTGCTTGTTTTGTTTGTAACTCCCATCTGCTTGTACGCTTACCTGATGATTCTTTATTCCTTATAATCTCATGATAAAAGTCACTTTTCTTATATTATTCTACGTGGCGATGAGACCAGCGAGACGTTCACCTGATGGTAAGTGATACGCTTGCCCATAACGTGGACTAGTTAATTTGGTATACACTGCACCACATTGCGCTCGTCGATTAAAACATAATCTTAAGTTTCGTTACCCCATTAATTTTACTAGTTTACAGCGCCCTTCAAACTGGAACACAGTAATGTTTACACATCACTGTTAGTCGGTTGAAATAGTCACTGCGGTGATACCTAGACGGTCACCGGCTACAGAGACCTACCAGCAGTTACAGTTACAGTTATTCTGTTTATTTTTTTGCATAGACTATTGCTTGACTACTATTCCTCCGGTTAGCGAAGTAATCTAGGTGGTAAAGAGCACTAGTCTAGAAGAAGCCAAATAATTAAACGAAGATGATTAACATCTACTTTGATTACATTAGCAGCATATGTCCCGCGAATTATACGCAAGTTATGCAGATGGTTTCACATGAAATTAATCTGGGCAGCCTTTGCTGAGCTGCAGCGGCGCGATTTGTCTGCTCAAGTATTAATTGGAGCGCATCAATCCTGATACAAGTGCATCGGAGCGGGCACATTAATACAGATTTACCGCGCAGGTGATGGCTTCTTAATCTGATCGATACAGCCTCTCCGACACTCTCCCTGCCTCCTCTCTCCTTCTTATATATAATCAATATGTGCATAGCAAACTTAACATCAACATTTCAAAATTTACTTAACTATAATTTATCATGCTCAGCAGTGAGTTTCTTTCAGTTGATGATAAGTTATGTTTTTATTATTATCAACTACTGTTAATAAGTGAAATGTTTCTACGAATAAAAATGATTAGTACAGCAGAGATAATTTCATCACCTTCATTGTAAAGCAACTATAACTTAAAATGAAACCTGAACTATCCGACTTCGTTTGAACTATTTTGAAAATTATCTTAATGGTCAAATTGATGGCAAGTGTACATAAGTCGTTGAACAGTAAGAGCTAGTGAAATTACTTAGGTTTTTTTTTTATACTACTATGCGACGAGACGAGCAAGACGTTCACCTGATGGTAAGTGATACGCTTGCCCATGACAACGTGGTGCTAGTTAAGATGGTACACACTGCACCACATTGCGCTCGTCGCCTTGAGACATAAGGTTTAAGGTCCTTGTTACAACCCCAGTATTACCACTAGCTACAGCTCCCTTCAAACCGGAACACAGTAATGTTCGCACACTACTATTTGGCGGTTGAAATAGGAGCTGCGGTGGTACCCATCCAGACGGTCTCCGGCAACAGACACCTACCACCTGGTAAAGAGACTTAACCACCTTATGTCACAATGCGACAAATCAATGTGGTGCAGTATATACCATCTTAACTACCGGCATGTTATGGGCAAGCGTATCACTTACCATCAGGTGAACGTCTCGCTCGTCTCGTCGCCGAGTTAAATAAAAAAATAGTCTACTTCTAGACTAAATCGCCGTTTACAATCAGGTAAAGCTCAAGTTATTAGAATTATAAAAACTAATATATAAATAAAAATCGGTAAAAAACATTTAAGTTAAACGGTTTTCTTTATGTGCACTGAAAACGACAAAATAAATAAATAAAAAAATAAAAAACGGTGAATAAATAATAAAAACGTGGGGCCAATTAGTAGAAAGTAATACAGAAATAGTTAATGGGCCCCACGTTTTTTTCGACGAAAACCGTTTAACTTAAAAGTTTTTTTACCGATTTTTATTTTCTTGTTTTTAGTATTTAGTGAAATTGTCTACCGAATATTCTGACATATATTATATATTCATAATGACAGTATTCTGCTAGTGTAGTCCTATTATTTGATACCCGTATTGTGGTGTTGTGGAAAAATATGTACCTAGTCCGCAATATTGGAACGGCGTCCATCTTGAATTGTAAATTTTGACATAATCATCGTGTTTTACTAGTGTAGCCCTTTCATTTGATACCATATTGAGGGGGTTAAGGAAAAATATGTAATCCGCCATTTTGTATCGGCGGCCATCTTAGATTTATAATGTTATTGATTTTATTATATTGTATTGTCATCTAAATTAAATGTGTGTACTAAATTTCAGATCAATCTGACAACGGGAAGGTGCTTAAATTTCAATTTCTAATTTTTAACCAAATTCCGTACGCGTCAAGCTAAATAAAACCGTTTAATATAAACATTTGTGAAACTTTTAACTATGACGTTTACTTTAAACACTGCTGGACGTGAAATTATAATAGATTTTTTGTTATGAAAATCATAACCTGTGCAACCTGAACGGTCACCGATACCGGGCAATAAATTCCGTGGATATTAACCTGTGTCAACTGGAGGTGGTACTGCGACGGGCCCCCGTGATTTATTAATTTAATGGCGCACCTAATCGCGCGGCTGCTACATCTATTCTAAAATAATATCGTTAACTGCCGTTTCCTTTTTAACGATATCATAAAAATCAATTTCTAAGTTTAAGACTATATATGCGTTGGTCTGTTGTAGTTCTTTAACAAGTAAACTGATTTTGTTTAAGCTTCTTTTAAGTTTGATGTTTGATACTTTCAAGCGTTAGTTTATAAATATAAATACTTTAAATAAAAATGATATTTGCAATTTGATTTTTTTTTTAATCTCGTTCGCCCTTGGTGCTTTTGGGCCAAAAATTCGTTTACAATACATTTTTCATCTAATTTTACTACCTTTCATACTTCTTCTTCCATTCCTGTTCTCTTTATCATTCTGATTCTCTTTGTCACTCATCATCTTTTATACCGTTTTAACGTTACCTTCTCGCTTCATTCCATACCTTCTCTTTCATACTTCGCGCTTAATGAATTGACCACCATTCTTTCTTTATTAATTTTACATTTTTCCTTATTCTATTCTTATTTCTATTCACAATCCATCCTTACTATCTAATATCACAATTCCACTGCAATTTGATTGAGTTAAGTTGCATTGTTCATTTATAAGGAATTAACTTAACTTGTACGTGGAAGAACATCGGAGCTGGTGTTACATACAATCCTAACAATATACAAATAACGGTGAAATGATAAACATAGTCAAAGATATACTAATAAATAATTATGTGCGAATGTTTACTATGCAATGAAATATACAATAGATCAAAAGCTTTTAAAAGAAATTATTAAATAAATGAGATAACTTCCAATTTATTGTTGACTAAATAAAAAGTCTTAATGCTCTATCAAAAATCCGTAGAACAGTTAAAAAAAATTTAAGTTATAGCGAAAGGTAAGTTTTTTACGAAACAAACTTTAGTATTTTCTATATATAATGTTTGTGTGTAGTATAAAGGTCACTGCGTACATATCAACCATGTAACTTGGACGTCTCGATCTGATCTCCAAAGTACATCAATTACAGTTCAATTGCATTAGTCGATGTTAACATCGCAGGTAACTTCGCATCGCGACATCTATCCGCTGCTTATAAATATTAACTTGATTGCAAATTTAAAGCCCAAAACATAATATTAACAGTTTCCATAATCATCCGTTAAAATCGTTTAATATTCGCACGTATGGTACAGTGATTAAAAGCTTTATTTTATATTTTATTTATTTATTGTACACACAAAAAGGACAAAATATAAGTACATAGATAAGATAAAAGTACAAAGGTGAGCTCAACCCTAAAAGAGTTCTCTTCCAGCAGACCTGTGAAGAAAGGAAATCAATGAAAAGTATAAAGCAGGTAGGTGTATACAATAAGAGGAAACATGAATTCAAGAAGAGAGAAGCTTAAGGAAATACTACTACGCACAAATACAAAATACAAAGGAGACCAAACATGAATTATCCAATATAACAAATATATTGTATAGGTGATGAAAGGAAATACTTTTTAACTTTCATTCGCTTCAAATCTATGTTATCAACTAAGTAAAGGATGTTTTCGATTCGATCTTACTTTTTTTCATTATGAACATTTTCCTTTTCAGCGGTCAAGTTTTTAGATTGTTAAAACGCATCGAAGATATTAACTGCCTTCCTGGTGTAACAGCTGAACTTTTGCTTTGTAAATTCGATAGTTCGATTCCCGGTACAGATGTGGGGGTAGTGTTGTTTGTTGAACCCCCTACCAACCAGAAAATCATTTCTGTGTTATATCACTGGGATTTAGAGTCAAAGTCAAAGTTATAATATCATCAATTGGTTTACGTTTAACCATAATCAATGAGAAACATTTTCAAAATGCACAGTAATTTTATTCCCAAGTAAAGAGTAAAGTTTTCCGCATGTGCAGGTAACCAAATGCTTATCCACTTATGTAGTTAGAAAAAGATCTACGTGGCATCGCAGTCTGATCGATCAAGGGAAATAACCTTACTTAGACGACTGATAGCATGTAATGGTTGTGTCTATTCGGTTGACTTATATTTTAGCGATCTACCAGTTTACTTCTACAATAAATATTATGTAAACATTTTTAATACCTAGTAATTTTTTTTCCCAAAACTTAAACATTGTGAGATTGTGTTAAGATATGGAATCTCGAATAAACTACAATGATATTTATGAACGACATTCTTCTTCTTCTAAGTCGTATTTCCTCATGACTGAGGGTCGTGTTCATCATTTGCAATGAAACACACGACGACTCTCTTGGCAATTATAATGGAGTGACTTGCTATTGCCTGCTCTATTCCACATACTAGTCATGACATAGATATGCAGGTTCCCTCATGATGTTTTACTTCACCGTCCAAGCATGTGATGTTATAATAACTGCACATAAATTGAAAAAATCATTGATGCAGGCCGAATTTGAACCCGGTACCTTCCGAGTGGAAGGGCGGCGTTCAAACAATTAGGCTTCCACGGCTATAAACGGCTTTAGAGTTAAAACATAAAATTATTTGTTTAGTTAAAAGTTAGCAATTGTGTTAAGATGCAGAATATTCTCATAAGCGAATTTCTGTATTTTAATCCAGGTAATTGCAACATGTAATATCGTGAGAGGTTCGCTTCACGCGTTGTTGCCTAAGTTAATCGTAAGGACAAGCTCAGATTAGATTCTTGCGACGAGCATTATGTGAGAGGATACACCGGCTAATCCGATTTAATTCTCTTTACTTTGCTCTCCTTCTACACAACAGGTGAGCTGTCTTGTTGGAGATTATGTATTGTGTTTTTTTTCAGATCATTGTCCATTCACAAATATTCTCAGTTGTAGTACGATGCAAAAAGTACCAAAGAAATACAAGTAATCTCGGCTTCTTCTCAAAAGCAGAACCTTTCTAAGATCTCTGATCTCCTAAATTTCACAACGGTTCTTAATGACTGAAGATGAGAAGCAAATGATTTCGCCTCATATATGTAGATGGAAGTATAATTCATCATAAGATGCAATTACTTGCTTTACCGCTATGTTACAAAGCAGTATTATGTAATTGGATATGAAAAAACAAACCTGATGTATTATTGTTGTATTGATATTAAATCTTCGCTCAATACACACGTGTACGTTGGGTCCCCGACCATATCACCCGCAAACCACTTTTCGCTCGCCCATGCGACAGAACATGATATGCGGCGAGATCTGTGGCCACTGTCCCCTCGGATTTTCCGAGGATAACTCGCAAAACGGGATACCAGGACTTTCCTGTTAAAATACGTACACGGCCGTATCTCTGTGAATCCTTTTACGCGGACTATGAAATGTAATGTTAAAACTTACAACGTTTAAAGGTAATAGATGAGAAGACAATCATAAACTAATCTTTTTACGGGTTGAAGAATTAAAGGTCTAGAACTCAATAGAACTGGAGATATCTTATTTTGACGAATACATACAGTTTTTGTTCATTATAATGTAACTATTTATTAGTAGTCTTTTTATTGCAGGATAAAACTTCATACAAACTAACGTTTATAAAATGATACAAAATTTGCATTAACGCACTTCACTGAGATTATCACTTTTTTTTTAGTTTAGGGCACCTTTAAATCTACATATAAAGCTTAGTTAACAAAGAACTGTCCACCTTTTTAACAGGTATTTAGTTAGGACATTCATAATTAAATATGGCGTAAACATAAGTTCCGTATATTAAATACGCCTTTAAGTTACAAAGAATGAATTACTTACAGGCATTCTCTTTAAATCAACCACGCGAAAATATTATATTAACAGCATAAAATTGCAGCTGCAAACAAATTTTAAGCTAACCACTTTATGCATTTTGTTAATACATACATGTATACTATAGATTATTAAGCTATAGCTTTCTACGAGCTAAAACACAACGTGCTGATGTTTGAACCGAACCGACGGTGCGGTTGCGCGCGACCCAACTATGGGTATGTATGACGCATTAAATGTAATTGTGTAATGAAACCGTTTCAAATTAAATTCTACTCGCGTCAGTTGAATTTTGGATGCGCTGAAATTATTTCATATACATAAATAAACACTAAAACTTATGCGTTAACTACTATATGCTTAACGTAATGCTCTGCTGAGAAGTTTTCCAATAGTGCTTCTAAAAGTTCAGACTTCAGCTTTGTTGTTTAAAAGATAACTCAATCAAAAGTGTTCACAGGTACAAGTTATTTAAATGTCATAGTTAAGGGGTAAATAGATTTCGAAAGGTTTTGTATTTTGTGGAGAAAAATTTTTCTAACTAAAATATATGTTTAAACTCAGGTCTCCAGGTGGAAGGTAGTATGATACTCTAATGTCTATTCTAAATATAATAACTATACGGTATCGTGACGAGGGTCGCTGTTAACGTTGACCTGTCCACCAAGTTCATATCCCGTGTATAAACTAACTGCCTTAACTTTTCGCTCGCCGATTTAATAAAAATAGTCACAAACACGGGCGGGCCCGATGCTATCTGTTTTATCGGGGTAATACTAACTTTATTTCCGTGGTACAAAAATAAAGTTGGCAAAAGATACGGCCGGCCTTCGTCGCTGACCTTTAAACTTAGGGCAAATAGAAATTATATAACTTAAGCTAAAACCTTGTTAAGTGAAAAATATTGCCTGTCAGTTATATTTTTCTTGTATAAGAAATTGTACGTTACAAATTCTAGCGCCGACAAGGGATTTTCGTTTGTGTAACAAGAACGTCCCCTGTTTGATTCCGTGGCAACACGTTATGGAATAGACGATGACTTTTTTGTAGATATCTAGCTTATAGTTAATCTGTCTCTTTAACAGCGTTGCTGTGTTACGACTGTTGATGTATGAGAGCCAGAGAAATCTGGGCGAGCTTCATTGTGCGAGCTACAAGTGCTAATAGCTTTTGTTAGAACGAATAACGCATACCTTCATCATCATAAGGTGCCTTCTTCAAACTGAAGTTTGGCGGTCAGATTGAGAAACCTTTTCCGATCTTGGGCTATTCTTTTTAATTGGTGGTATTTAAGCCCAGTCCATTCTTTTGTATCGTCGAACCATATCTTACGTGGTCTACCAGGAGCACGTTTTCCGGGAATTTTGCCCTCCAGGATCAACCTTGGGAACTCATAAAGGGATCCTCTTTGCAAGTGTCCGAAAAAATGCAACCTTTCTCTGCATACCTTGTATCCAATAATAAACAAAACATAATCCGGACGTTTGATATAAAAGTGAAATAGAAATACATTCAAAGTAAACAAAACGTATTCCTTTTGGCAAAAACAACGGAGTTAGTAAATTTATTGCGATATTTTTTCATTGTTTCAGTTGCGAGGGCCCCGGGGCACGGGACATGTTCTTTGGGCGGCGGCCTGCGACATATATCTTTTTTTTTCTAACTCCACGAGCTCATGTTTGTTTTTGGCTTAATTATTTTATTCAGATAATATACATACTTTACATCTAAAACAAAAAATGTTTAGATCTTTATGATAGTTCCCAAATAAAATTGTATGTAAAGATTACAGGTTATTGTATTATTTAAACATGAATCTAATAAGAGGTCCTTAATACTGATGCGTGAGGTTTAGTTCCTTTACTTTATTTCGTCATCATTAATCTTCTTTAAAGTGAAGTTTGTGATTGAGAAAACGAATCAAATGTTCAGCAATTTAATTTTTTTTATACTACTATGCGATGAGACGAGTAAGACGTTCACCTGATGGTAAGTGATACGCTTGCCCATGACAACGCGGTGCTAGTTAAGATGGTACACACTGCACCACATTGCGCTCGTCGCCTGAGACATAAGGTGTTAAGTCTCGTTACCCCAGTAATTACACTAGCTACAGCGCCCTTCAAACCGGAACACAGTAATGTTTGCATACTACTACTTGGCGGTTGAAATAGGAGTTGCGGTGGTATCCATCCAGACGGTCACCGGCAACAGACACCTACCACCAGTTAATTGATGGTATATTGGCCCAGTCTTTATGTGACGATGAATAACATGGTAAAGTTTTTCAATTTAAGTTAACCGTCTTCATATGTAAAAGAGCGCATCACGAAGTTACTTCGTTAAAAATCAAAAAATGTCTTTATTATTTTTATAGCATATAGCATATTTTTTACAGCGGCAAATTAGAAAAAAGAGTTTACTACATGTGTGATATTAAAAGTAAATCTATTTTTTTATCATTCCACTCGTATATATAAAAGAACACACATCGCATAATATCGCTATTCAACTAAGCTCAGCAGTAATAAAATCCCGCTAAACGTCCTTTAGAAGCCATTCGATAGTTTTTCGCATCCGCGATCGCGGCGGAGCAATAAAATGTACTCGCCCTGCGTACTTCGAGTAGGATGCACTGAATCAAATAGCCGAGATAACATTGAAGGAAGCTGCTCATGTGTGATTTATTGCTAGATACGAAGACACTTCAAAGCCTGCAGGAAGGCCAGGGCCTCCCGATAAGGCTCGCCGACTAACTGGAACGTATCCGCTTGCTCTGCTAACTGAAGATAACATTATATACGTTTTTACTCCACTTACGTTCCTTTGTTTGAATGTCGGATTAGTAAATGAAAGTTTTCTTTTTTGATTTTTCAATAAACAAACAGAAGGTGAAACGCTAAAACTAAGAAGGCATAACTCTAAAAAAGATGTAGAACTCTACTCATCGTCCAGCATCGTTTGCTCAGTATATCAAAACAAAAAATTTTTGAACCGCTCTTAAATTACTTTAGACTTTAGCCGGCGTCTAAAATGCATTAAGATAATAATGCAAGCAAGTTCTTACCTCTCGAGGTTGGAAATGAAAAAGTTTCAGTCTCCATCGCTGAAGTCGCTGCTACACATTAAATATATAAGTATTTCTATAAAATGGTTCAGTGGATTTACATAAAACCTTTGACATGTCAATAAGGTTTAAATAAGTATCTAAATTGATTATCAAATAAGTTGATCAAATGGTTATAAAATAGTAAATAAGATAAATCAGCGGCGAAGGATTATTTGTATAGATATACATCAGTGTCCATTATTATTATTACTGGTTATATCTGAACTTTCCATTTCCAGGCATAAGCAGGAAGGTCTGTTGTTGAAAATTTTAGGAAAAGCTGCTTACTATTTCCTGAAATTCTACTCGTAACGACTCGTCTATTTTAAAGGTACGCCACGAGTAGAATTTCAGTTGGAATACCTAAACCTTCTCCCATAGTCTATTTTTGGAATTACTTATCTAAGCTTTACAATGGTAATGTGAGGTACAAACAGTAATTTGAACATTACTGTGTTCCGGTTTGAAGAGCGATATAAGCTAGTGAAATTACTGGGGTAACGAGACTTAACACATGTCTCAAGGCGGTGAGCGCAATGTGGTGCAGTGTGTATCATATATAAGCGCACTAGTCTAGAAGAAGCCTGTTCACTCTTTTCTTGAAGACCCCCACATCATACCTGGACGGAAACACTGACGCCGGCAGACTGTTCCACTCCCTCGCTGTACGCATTATGAAGGACGAAGCGAAACGCTTAGTCCTAATGCGCGGGAGATCGACAACGAAGGAATGGATGCCTGCGGTGTGTCTGTACGTCCGATGATGAAAGGGCGAAGGCGGTATTAGATCATGCAGTTCTTGAGCACACTCTCCAAAGTGCATTCGGTAGAACACCGAGATACTAGCTACTCTACGGCGGTGACCCAAGCTATCGAGTTTTGCATCCAGAAGCTCTTGGTCACCGACTATTCTCATAGCACGCCTTTCCACCGAGTCCAGGACTGCCAGTTGGTAATTGGCAGCACCTGCCCAGATATGGCAGCAGTACTCCACACGCGATCGGACCTGGGCAGTACAGGCAAGCGTATCATTTACCATCAAGTGAACGTCTCGTTGCCTTGTAGAATAAAAAAATATATAAATTTTGAATAGTCGTTTGATATTAGTATATTATTTATATCGTCGGTGTAATCAATTACGCGTTAAGAATGTAATATGAAATAAAATTTACCTGCCGCGTGACCGCTACAAAGGGAACCAAACGTTTGATTAATTACACGCCGGAATGAGTGTACATTTTATTTAACACACGATATTCCGTTTTGTTTGCATACATTTTTTGTTACGTATGAATATTATTTGTTAATATAATCTCTAAACCACCTCAACAGCGACTAATTTATCCTGTAACACTAATGTTTTGGATTATGGCATACGTTTCAAGAGTTATTTAAACCAAGTTTACTTAACCATAATGTATATCCGCCACTGATATACAAATCTTTCAATATATTTATATATAATATTTTTTTCATCATTCATCATAACAATGAATTCTGGCATCAAGTCTTCCGATCTTGTGATGAGAAGATTAATTAATTATTAGGCTATGATTACTCTTTGTTTTTTTAATTAAAACATTATTACAGTACTTACAAACTCGCGGAGTGTTGAGACAGTGTATTTGTTATACAGCGCGTCGTGCTGCGAAATTAAATTTTAATCAAAACTCTGTTGAGTTTGCAGACAAATAAAACTGTAATGTCGAAAATCGATGCCGCAGGTATGTGTTTTTAACGATCTGATGTAATTTTAATAAAAACAATGAAAGCCAAATCACAATTACATTATAATTAAAGTTGTATACGCTACAAGATAATTAAAGTTTTTACCGTAAACAAAATATCAAAGATTCAAGTAAACACTTAATTAATATAGTTTTTTTAGTAATGCACAGTCAAGGTTCGAGTATATGTTTTTAAAATATAATAAATAATAACCTGTAATAATAACTCATGCTCTGAAAAATTATTAATGCTTTAAACACCAATGATTTTATTGCACGAGGTTTACATTATGAGGATAGGTTAATCCTGAAATCAAATTCACCATCTTTGTATCACCACAATGCAGTAATTTTAATTATTAATCAAAAGAAAGACCCAGGTCTAGATTTTATTATAATGGAATTGACTAAACATCTAGGCAACAAACGAAATTAAACTTCACCTCGCGCAGGTTTGGTGGGATGGAAAGTAACGTGAAAAGTTTGTTTGCAATAAAAAGGACTTGTTTATGTATCCAGGGGGATGGCCCGCCCCGGGGTGGCTCCACGATTGCATGGATATTTAATTGATTCGCCGATGGCTCGCCCTCCCCGAGGACCTGGGATTCGCAGACGAGACGGGCGCTCATCAAAAAAACAGACTCCACGCTGTGCCGCTATCGAATAACATGAGCAAAGCAATTAATAAATTAAAACTGAGTACAAATTATAATTTAAAATTCCTGCTAGTGAGTTACACCTTATACACTCCCGGACACATCTATCGGCCCACCTAGTATTTAAAAGTTTTAACGGTGCCTAGCTAAAAATAAATGTTAGGTGGAGCAATAAGTTTTAATGCAGTTTTGAAGCTGATTTTTTGGTCAACCTTTATGTATGTTTTTTTTTTTATTTTGAATTCAGGATTATGAAAAAAAAAAACCAAAATTCGAGTCTGTTCATTGTTTTCAACGACCCAGGAATGGAGAAAACTTTTTTATTTCGCAAAAGTTGGATTTTCTTTTTTGATGTGTCCGATTATTGGTTCCATAAAAAGGCAAATCTTAACTTAGAGCCAGTTTTGACCAAAAAATATGGATACTCTGCCTGAAATTGTCGCTCAAGTTGTAAAACTTCTGCCGGCCAAATCAATTCGAAATTACAAAAAAAATAAACATACATAAGGGTTGACCAATAAATCTACTTCAAAACTGCATTAAAACTTATTGCTGCACCTAACATTTATTTTTAACTAGACACCGTCGAAACTTTAAACACTGGGTGGTGGGCCGATAGATGTGTCCGGGAGTGTATATGATTAACAAGGATCTCATGGTTATGATATATATACAGCTGCTCCCCTTTGCCTTTTCTACTTAACAAAGTGTCGCAATAAGTAATAGGTTAAGCTGATGAGATGAATGAGGTATTAGTTAAAATGTTTATATAACATTTGACACATTGAAACAAGATCTTTAACACGTAGCCAATGTAGCTATTAGCATAATATATATACTCTCAATTGACTACGTCTTTAAGATAATTTTTAGCGCTACACTGTTTTGTGGCGATCAATGAAAGAAACCTATCAAGAGTATTTTAATAAATAAGAAAAGCTACATGAATTTACTGTAAAATTTATGTTGAAAACGTTAATTGAAGTCTTTGATTCTATTAGTTTAAGGATTTATTACAAGATCGAAGCGAAGTGATACGGTAACTTTTATCGGCCGTCGGGGTTTGAGTGCTTATTTAATATTCACCGAACTAATGAGCGCTTTCCATTGGCTTCTGTAAATAACTAATGTAACGGACAGACCGAGACAACAATTATCCGTTTCACAATTAAAACCAATCGTTTCGGATATTACTGGATAACCTATTTATACAATTGGAATGTAACATTGTTACAGTTTGTGTTTCGGAGAAAGCAATTACAGCTGTTATCACAATGGATGCATTAGTATGTTCATTTTGTATAACAATATGCTTGGTTGTTTAAATGTTTTTGGTAGAGATTTACGTTCAGCAGTGGACATCAATAGGCTGAAACGATGATATGAAACGTTTTCAAAACATATTGTTGTAGGAGTGAATAGTATTGTTTTCGTTATTCACAATGAAGATCGCGACTCGGCTTGCGAATGGAAATGCAATTTGATTGATTGCATCAAGTGAAGTAATGGTCTGTAGTGCAAAAGAAAATATAGAACAAGTCAACTTACTATACTACTCGTATTATACAAATACATGTTTTTGTTTTAGTACTTTTGGACATAGATCTCTTTTCAAGTAAGCCTAAACAAAAGCAAATAGCATTTTTAATAAATATAAAAAGCTTTGAAAGGATGCTGGGCTACGTTTTAAGCGATTACCTAGGTCAGGTAGTTTGTTCAACTGTTTCTATATACTACTTCATATGATCTAGTATATACTGGTCCAGTGTCTTACGGACCGTCAATTGTAGATTACTGATTGGTAGCCAACGACAAACGATTATTCAGCATTGAAATCAATAAAGTCAGGTCACACTTTACTAATGGCTCACCGACGGAGAGTCACTCAAGATAAGCTCGAGGTAAAGGGTACTCGCTCAACCTGAGCACCACTTATCCTTCATGAAAGTCAACAAAGCGTCCTTTGTACGAATTATTGAAGCTTATAAAGGAAGGACGAGTGTGTTTTTAATAATCTTCAATGAGTTACACGAGCACGCGGAGAGCGCGCCCTCCGGTACGATTGCGCTCCGTAAGCCAATCAGTTACAAGTGTTTTCGTTAGAATTTGTTTTATAGTATCACTTAAACAAAAACACACAAAAAACTTCAACCCACAACAAAAATAACAGACATATACACTAGTTTTTATTTGTACTTTAAATCATATTATATGTGGTAAAAATAAGATAATTTTGTTAAAATATATTTACTATGTATATAGACGAACAGAAAGGTGTTTTAAATTGAAATATAATCCTGCATATAAGTCCCAGACAAGATTGAATAGTAAAACTTAGTGAAACTTCGGAATGTGTAATTTTCGATTAACATTCCAGCGAGTAAGAACAAATCTTATCGTTTTTATTTTATAATTTCAAAGGTAACTTGATCATAAGTTTTTAGTTATAATGAAAAAAATATCTACTTAGCTTCTCGAAGTTGAACTTCAGTTTTAATTTTAAACTTTCTGATCACGAGTTCGTTTTAATTATCGAATTTAATTTTAGTCTTAATACTGTTATACTAAAGTTTTCACTTTTGACGAAAGTATTGATAGAAGCATATTATGATGAGGAACATTGTGAGGAAACTAGCTTATTAAATGAATGACAGCTTTCTTGGACTGGGCTGGGGCAGCGGGTGTATAAATCATTTCCCTCCTTCTAAGAGAAGTTCTCGAGTCCCAATAGTGGGAACATTAGCTGTTTACTTATGTAACAGCAATAATATACATGCGATTTCTGATCAATATTTTCAAGTGTACCGTACAGGCACCGTTTCGTTTTGTCGGGTGTTAAAAATTAATAAAATACTGCTATTAATAAGAAAACAATGAGGGTATAAAGTCGAAACAATCTCGTGATATACCACTGAGAGCTTATTTTATAATAAATCATCATTTACCAATATCTCAGGGTGGAGATCTGCTGATCGGGGCATTCTTGCGCCTCTGGTGGGGGACAACAAGAACGACGGCGGCATTCAGCAGAGAAGAAAGGCGGTCAGAGTTTCTTTTTACTTACTATCTACGTTGATGGACGAAGTAATGACCTTCGAGGAGCATAACTTAATTTCAAAAGTTCATGCTTGGTGGATAGATAAACGTATTGTCGTAAACGAATGAATTATTATTGACCGGAAATGAATACTGGTAGTAAATGATCAAAGTTAAAGATAGTTAATTACTTTAATCGATTAGCAAATATTATAGTGATTTAAATGATTACATATAATCCGTTATAAAAAGAGATGAACAAGAAAACTAAATTTCATTAATGTTAATATTTTAGGGGCGTTGTTGTAACGAAACAGCTTCATCGAGTCTTCAACGAATCAGCTTCAGGTTCATTGAGTCCAAAGCGAAAATAGCCGCGAGGAAACTCGGAATCCTTGCCAGAGTGCGGCGGTACTTTACACCGGGACAGCTTCTGACTCTGTATAAAGCCTAGGTCCGATCGTGTGTGGAGTACTGCTGCCATATCTGGGCAGGTGCTGCCAATTACCAACTGGCAGTCCTGGACTCGGTGGAGAGGCGTGCTATGAGAATAGTCGGTGACCAAGAGCTTCTGGATGCAAAACTCGATAGCTTGGGTCACCGTCGTAGAGTAGCTAGTCTCTCGGTGTTCTATCGAATGCACTTTGGAGAGTGTGCTCAAGAACTGCATGATCTAATACCGCCTTCGCCCTTTTATCATCGGACGTACAGACACACCACAGGCATTCATCCCTTCGTTGTCGATCTCCCGCGCATTAGGACTAAGCGTTTCGCTTCGTCCTTCATAATGCGTACAGCGAGGGAGTGGAACAGTCTGCCGGCGTCAGTGTTTCTGTCCAGGTATGATGTGGGGGGTCTTCAAGAAAAGAGTGAACAGGCTTCTTCTAGACTAGTGCCTGTACCACCTAGATTACATCGCCGCTTACCATCAGGTGGGATCGTAGTCAAGCACTAGTCTATCCTATATAAAAAAAAAAGCTTGTATACTAAATGTAAATACCACCAATGGAACGTCTTGCTTGTCTCGTCACTCCGCGGAACAAAAAGAATCGCTTCAGTTTATATTTTAAAGCGGGGAAGCTAAACATCGCTTATCGCGGGGATCGCTGGCTTGCACATCCCGTGATTGCCCGCGCCAATTTGCCGGAACGTTTTAATTTTTAATAAGCCCTGACCTGCTTGCTACGCCATTTTATTTTGTGCCGCCCCAACCGTGGAAAAAAAAGACATTTAATTTTTACGACGCTTTCAGTTGTTAGTGATATTAAGTCCGCTGAATTTTCAGATGTATACGAATAAGTTCTTACGAGTTCACATGAGAACTAAAGGTTTACGGCGAAGCATATGCCTAGCAATCATTGTTAGTTACTTATAAAAGAAGAACACGAAATTATGTTGTTAGTTAAAAAAAATATCGTCTTTTTGTTTAGTGAAGTATATGATTTTGATAAGTTTTAAAATTAACTTTAAAAGTTAAAGTCAATCATGTCCATTGAATGTCTGAAAAGAAAACTGACCATCTTTCTTCTTCGATCGACCTTCATTCTATTTTCTTTCTATGTTTTATGAATAATCTATTATATAAAATTCTCTTGTCACAATGTTCGTTCCCATACTCCTCCGAAACGGCTTTACCGATTCTTATGAAATTTTTTGTGCATATTCAGTAGGTCTAAGAATCGGTTACTATCTATTTTTCAAAGCTCTAAGTGATCAGGGTTGCCCACACTAATTTTTTTTTTTTTATTTTTTAAATTTTTTTTTAATAGACATTTTAATATTTTTGTCTCGCTCGATATCATCAATTGTACATGGCCACGTATCAAACCGCGTGGCTGTAAACTCCAAAAAAAAATATTATCACTTGGTAAGTGATCCCCTCCACGTGTGTACCGGTGTCACCTCTCACCAGTACACAGCACGGAGTGGGGATGACAACGAATTCTTTATCTCTCAAACATTATGCCTTTTGTCACTCCCTCTACATATAAATATATTCTCAAGCAACTTTATTATTTATTTATTAATAACTAATTTCATTGAATATAATTTATTATTAATCTATAATACAAATATGTGTCGGTAAGCGCATCACTACAACGCCAGGACCAATTTGGCCAATTTGAGAAAAATTCGAATAATCGCCGGGAAGCCCCTAAAAACAGCGCTTTTCTTTTTCCTATACAAACGTTCTCTAACTAAAATGTAGGGTCAATTTAAACTTTATTGCTATTTCATAAAGTTCATATTAAATTACAAGCTTTCACTGCTGTCTAAGCAATGTAGGTGTGTTCCTAACGCTAAAGAGTCAATTTTAACTTTATTACAGCTGCTAAACCAGTAAACCAGTAAACCAGTAAACCAGTAAACCAGTAAACCAGTAAACCAGTAAACCAGTAAACCAGTAAACCAGTAAACCAGTAAACCAGTAAACCAGTAAACCAGTAAACCAGTAAACCAGTAAACCAGTAAACCAGTAAACCAGTAAACCAGTAAACCAGTAAACCAGTAAACCAGTAAACCAGTAAACCAGTAAACCAGTAAACCAGTAAACCAGTAAACCAGTAAACCAGTAAACCAGTAAACCAGTAAACCAGTAAACCAGTAAACCAGTAAACCAGTAAACCAGTAAACCAGTAAACCAGTAAACCAGTAAACCAGTAAACCAGTAAACCAGTAAACCAGTAAACCAGTAAACCAGTAAACCAGTAAACCAGTAAACCAGTAAACCAGTAAACCAGTAAACCAGTAAACCAGTAAACCAGTAAACCAGTAAACCAGTAAACCAGTAAACCAGTAAACCAGTAAACCAGTAAACCAGTAAACCAGTAAACCAGTAAACCAGTAAACCAGTAAACCAGTAAACCAGTAAACCAGTAAACCAGTAAACCAGTAAACCAGTAAACCAGTAAACCAGTAAACCAGTAAACCAGTAAACCAGTAAACCAGTAAACCAGTAAACCAGTAAACCAGTAAACCAGTAAACCAGTAAACCAGTAAACCAGTAAACCAGTAAACCAGTAAACCAGTAAACCAGTAAACCAGTAAACCAGTAAACCAGTAAACCAGTAAACCAGTAAACCAGTAAACCAGTAAACCAGTAAACCAGTAAACCAGTAAACCAGTAAACCAGTAAACCAGTAAACCAGTAAACCAGTAAACCAGTAAACCAGTAAACCAGTAAACCAGTAAACCAGTAAACCAGTAAACCAGTAAACCAGTAAACCAGTAAACCAGTAAACCAGTAAACCAGTAAACCAGTAAACCAGTAAACCAGTAAACCAGTAAACCAGTAAACCAGTAAACCAGTAAACCAGTAAACCAGTAAACCAGTAAACCAGTAAACCAGTAAACCAGTAAACCAGTAAACCAGTAAACCAGTAAACCAGTAAACCAGTAAACCAGTAAACCAGTAAACCAGTAAACCAGTAAACCAGTAAACCAGTAAACCAGTAAACCAGTAAACCAGTAAACCAGTAAACCAGTAAACCAGTAAACCAGTAAACCAGTAAACCAGTAAACCAGTAAACCAGTAAACCAGTAAACCAGTAAACCAGTAAACCAGTAAACCAGTAAACCAGTAAACCAGTAAACCAGTAAACCAGTAAACCAGTAAACCAGTAAACCAGTAAACCAGTAAACCAGTAAACCAGTAAACCAGTAAACCAGTAAACCAGTAAACCAGTAAACCAGTAAACCAGTAAACCAGTAAACCAGTAAACCAGTAAACCAGTAAACCAGTAAACCAGTAAACCAGTAAACCAGTAAACCAGTAAACCAGTAAACCAGTAAACCAGTAAACCAGTAAACCAGTAAACCAGTAAACCAGTAAACCAGTAAACCAGTAAACCAGTAAACCAGTAAACCAGTAAACCAGTAAACCAGTAAACCAGTAAACCAGTAAACCAGTAAACCAGTAAACCAGTAAACCAGTAAACCAGTAAACCAGTAAACCAGTAAACCAGTAAACCAGTAAACCAGTAAACCAGTAAACCAGTAAACCAGTAAACCAGAAACCAGAAACCAGAACCAGAAACCAGAACCAGAACCAGAACCAGAAACCAGAAACCAGAAACCAGAAACCAGAAACCAGAAACCAGAAACCAGAAACCAGAAACCAGAAACCAGAAACCAGAAACCAGAAACCAGAAACCAGAAACCAGAAACCAGAAACAGAAACCAGAAACCAGAAACCAGAAACCAGAAACCAGAAACCAGAAACCAGAAACCAGAACCAGAAACCAGAAACCAGAAACCAGAACCAGAACCAGAACCAGAAACCAGAAACCAGAAACCAGAAACCAGAAACCAGAAAACAGAAACCAGAAACCAGAAACCAGAAACCAGAAACCAGAAACCAGAAACCAGAAACCAGAAACCAGAAACCAGAAACCAGAAACCAGAAACCAGAAACCAGAAACCAGAAACAGAAACCAGAAACAGAAACCAGAAACAGAAACCAGAAACCAGAAACCAGAAACCAGAAACCAGAAACAGAAACCAGAAACAGAAACCAGAAACAGAAACCAGAAACCAGAAACCAGAAACCAAAACCAGAAACCAGAAACCAGAAACCAGAAACCAGAAACCAGAAACAGAAACCAGAAACAGAAACCAGAAACCAGAAACCAGAAACCAGAAACCAGAAACCAGAAACCAGAAACCAGAAACCAGAAACCAGAAACCAGAAACCAGAAACCAGAAACCAGAAACCGAAACCAGAACCAGAAACCAGAAACCAGAAACCGAAACCAGAACCAGAAACCAGAAACCAGAACAGAAACCAGAAACCAGGAAACCAGAAACCGAAACCAGAAACCAGAAACCAGAACCAGAACCAGAAACCAGAAACCAGTAAACAGTAAACCAGTAACCAGTAAACCAGTAAACCAGTAAACCAGTAAACCAGTAACCAGTAAACCAGTAAACCAGTAAACCAGTAACCAGTAAACCAGTAAACCAGTAAACAGTAAACCAGTAAACAGTAAACCAGTAAACCAGTAAACCGGTAAACCGGTAAACCGGTAAACCGGTAAACCGGTAAACCGGTAAACCGGTAAACCGGTAAACCGGTAAACCGTAAACCAGTAAACCAGAAACCAGAAACAGAAACCAGAAACCAGAAACCAGAAACCAGAAGAAACCAGAAACCAGAAACCGAAACCAGAAACCAGAAACAGAAACAGAAACCAGAAACCAGAAACCAGAAACCAGAACAGAAACCAGAAACCCGACACCAGAAACCAGAAACCAGAAACCAGAAACCAGGAAACCAGAAACCAGAAACCATAAACCAGAAACCAGAAACAGAAACCAGAAACAGAAACCAGAAACCAGAAACAGAAACCAGAAACCAGTAAACCAGTAAACAGTAAACCAGTAAACAGTAAACCAGTAAACCATAAACCATAAACCAGAAACCATAAACCAGAAACCAAAACCAGAAACCAGTAAACCAGTAACCAGTAAACCATAAACCAGAAACCAGTAAACCATAAACCATAAACCAGAAACCAGAAACAAACAAACAAAAGTTCATATTAAATAACAAGCTTTCACTGCTGTCTAAGCAATGTAGGTGCGTTCGTAACGCTAAAGAGTCAATTTGCACTTTATTATAGCTGCACAAAGTTCAAATTCATTTATTCTATCAAAACGGTGAGCGTATGCGCGTCGGAAGATCGCCGCGAGCCGAAATTAAAACGAATGAAATAATAACATAAATAGTCACAAAATGTAAGAGCTAAAGATCCACCATACTGATTTTCAATTTGGTCGGCTTCGCGATTTTATTTCTTTTGTTTTAGTTTCGGCGCGCGACATAAAATGCATTCGTTTTCACGTCAATACATCAGTCGAGCACAATCCGCGTTACCATCTGGCGGACTTGATAGACTACATTCTGTCAAAAAGATTTGGAATGTGACAGTTATTTGTTCCTAATAAAATAATAATAGTAAATATAATTTATGTACTATAATTATAACTTTGGCCACTCTTCTGGAACCCACTAATATTTAAATATTAGTTATTAGATGAACAAATATAGAGCTGAACCCCACACACCGCCCTATCACCAGAGTGACGGTTCAGTCCAGATTTTTTTGCGCTGGCTATAAAATAGGTAAGAACAAAAAACTGCCACATTCCAATTTTTTTGACAGAACGAAGTCTGTCGGGTCAGCTAGTTTACATATAAAAGTATATAAATACTAGCTGACCCGACAGACTTCGTTCTGTCAAAAAAACTTGCAATGTTCTTTGTTCCTGCCTATTTAATAACCGGGGCAAAAAAATCTCCTGAACAGAACCGTCACCCTGGTTATGGGCGGTGTGTGGGGTTCAGCACAACATATATTCATCTAATAACTAATATTTAAATATTAGTGGGTTCCAGAAGAGTGGCCAAAGTTATAATTAAAGTACATAAGTTATATTTACTATAATAATTTTTAAGGAACAAATAACTGTCACATTCCAAATCTTTACGTTACTGGTTACTGGTTTCTGGTTACTGGTTTTTGGTAACTGGTTTCTGGTTTCTGGTTTCTAGATTTCAGATGTCAGATTTCCATTTTCCATTTTCTGATTTCCGATTTCCGATTTCCAATTTCCAATTTCCAATTTCCAATTTCCAATTTCCAATTTCCAATTTCCAATTTCCATTTCCAATTTTCCATTTCCAATTTTCCATTTCCAATTTCCAATTTCCAATTTCCATTTCCAATTTCCAATTTCCAATTTCCAATTTCCAATTTCCAATTTTCCAATTTCAATTTCCAATTTCCAATTTCCAATTTCCAATTTCCAATTTCCAATTTCCAATTTCCAATTTCCAATTTCCAATTTCCAATTTCCAATTTCCAATTTCCAATGTCCAATTTTCCATTTTCCATTTTCCATTTTCCAATTTCCGATTTCCGATTTCCGATTTCCGATTTCCGATTTCCGATTTCCGATTTCCGATTTCCAATTTCCAATTTTCCATTTTCCATTTTCCGATTTCCGATTTCCGATTTCCGGTTTTCAATTTCCAATTTCTAATTTTCAATTTTCAATTTACAGTTTCCCGATTTTAGTTTTCAATTTTCCATTTCCAGTTTTCGGTTTACAGTTTTCAGATTTCAGTTTACAATTTTCAATTTCCAGTTTACAGTTTACAGTTTTCAGATTTCAGTTTTCAATTAACAATTTTCAGCGGTAAATAGTGTCACTATCACAAAAGATCAACAAAGTAAAGTTAAGACTTAACTACAATTTTGAACCAATCTGAACTTAGGACAGTGGTGTTATATAGATAGATTTTTTAAATTATTAATAAATTTTAATGATAGATTGATTAAATTTAAAAATATTAGTTATTAATAAATAAATAATAAAGTTGCTTGAGAATATATTTATATGTAGAGGGAGTGACAGAGAGCATAATGTTTGAGAGAAATAGAATTCGTTGTCATCCCCACTCCGTGCTGCGTACTGGTGAGAGGTGACACCGGTACACACGTGGAGGGGATCACTTACCAAGTGATAATATTTTTTTTTTGGAGTTTACAGCCACGCGATTTGATACGTGGCCATGTATAATTGATGCTATCGAGCGAGACAAAATTTTTAAAATGACTATTAAAAAGCAGGGGTTGGTGATAGAAAAGTGAAAATTTAGGGTTGTATGTGTTTTTTAATGCCACATAATAATAAAATAAAATCGAAAAAAAAATCCCAGAAAATAAAAAAAAAATTTTTGGTGTGGGCAACCCTGATCACTTAGGGGTTTGAAAAATAGATAGTAACCGATTCTCAGACCTACTGAATATGCATAAAAAATTTCATAAGAATCGGTAAAGCCGTTTCGGAGGAGTTAGGGAACGAACATTGTGACAAGAGAATTTTATATATTAGATATCATTTTAAGTATTACCTTTATTGTATGTATCTTTTCTGATTCAAAATGTATCTAAATCAAAAACCCGTAGTGTGTACAAAAGCTGCTGTAAGAGAATCAATAAATCATAAGTTGCAACAGTGAGTATCGATTATCAGCTCGATTGTAATTGGAACAGCATTAGCTGCGGAGGCAGTAAGTGGTGGCCCTCATCAAAGCGATCTAATTACCGGACGCACAGCCGGCCTCTCCATTAATTGTGCATTACTGTGAGAGCTACACGCCCCGTCACTTCTGCTACAAACACATTCATTTTGTTACTTAAGCAAAGTAAACTTAAAGGATATAACAGCATGTTGAATAGGTTTCTACTCAGCATCTGCTGCAGCTGGATCTAATTTTAGTTAGTTTTTTAGATGACTTACAGCTTCATCAGGCTCAGTGCTTGTAGATTCAAAATCTGAGTCTTTTTTTTTTAAATATCTAGATTTAGGAATGGAACTGTATGGAATGTAAGCAGGTTGTAAGGAGATAGTGTGAAGCAAGAAGGATGAAAGGGAATTAAAAAGCAAAGAGTGTCAGAGGGACAACGGGAACGAGAGGATATAGAAAAATCGTGGTGGTGGTTGCGAGGATTGCTGGTTTAGATCACGACGCCTAAATATAACATATATATATAGATAATTTTGTTAAAAGAGATGAGAAAGATTAGTATTAGTACAAGGATAGTAATGTAAATGGAGAGGAAGAGAGAAAAGTAAATGAATAAATATATAGATAGATAAAGAGATGATAATCTAAATTAATAACCACGTTAAAGATCTAATGCGTTAGCTACGATATAATATAGAGCCTTTAAATTTCACGACGAGTTTCATAACTTTTTAACGTTAGTTATTTAATCCTCAAATATGGATTGTAATTAAGATAATGAGACTTTAATAATAGCGTTAAAGAGGCTGTGGTTGTGTTCTGGACGGTGAACTCGACATATCCAAATTTTAATGACGACTAGAGGGTCTTAGTGGCTAAAAATCACCAGTAGCTATGACTTACTACCAGGTGCTTTCTCGTGATGGCTACGACATCAAAACAGCTGTGACCACAGCTCTCTTATCACCACGGCAACCTTTGAGTATTAAATAGTTAAAGAAAAGCGATGAATTTCCGTACATTTTTATCTTATTAAATAAATACAAAGAAATAATGGTTTAGTTTAGGTAAAAAAAAATCAGCTCATTCAATATATTGAATGAGAACCGCAATGCGGTTAATTTGTATGTCGGTGAAATCTGCAAGTGACGTGTTATTAATAGTGTATTTAGTGTCGCATTAGTTTAATATTGCGAATTAGTCAAAGTTAACTGAATAAGAAATATTAGTTTTTATTATAAAACTATAATGTGAGTCTAGATTATATATAGTGATATCTACGTCTTGTTTATATCAACATATCTTTACGAGCATGTTTAAATAGTACCACATAGAGTCCTAAAACTTTTGCCGTGTACGATGAAGTCACAGTTCCTTTAAACAGAAACTGGGCCAAATGATCTTCTTCTAAGTCTTATTTCTTCATGACTGAGGGTCGTGGTCATCATGTGTAATGAAACACACGAGGAGTCTCTTGACTTAGTAGAGCTAGTAGAGCATAGTTTGTAATTTGGATGGTGATGACGTTTTCACTAACTCATATACCTAGTTACTAATCATATTATTAATCTTTTTTTTTTTATACTACTAAGCGACGAGACGAGGAAGACGTTCACCTGATGGTAAGTGATACGCTTGCCCATGACAACGCGGTGCTAGTTAAGATGGTACACACTGCACCACATTGCGCTCGTCGCCTTCAGACATAAGGTGTTAAGTCTCGTTACCCCAATAATTACACTAGCTACAGCGCGCTTCAAACCGGAACACAGTAATGTTCGCACACTACTATTTGGCGGTTGAAATAGGAGCTGCGGTGGTACCCATCCAGACGGTCTCCAGCAACAGACACCTACCACCTGGTAAAATCTGCTGTAAAATTGTATTAAAATAGATAAATCCATATGAATATTATAATATAATATACATTCTCTTCACATAAAGAACAGTGACATGCAATTAAGCAAAAAAAAACCGTTACTTCCGCGTGTCGTTCGCAAAAAAAATATTTGTTAATTAAGCTCGCCACTTCCGGAGCTTTCCTTCATTATATTTTTTACAGCGTACAAAATTGTTATATTAAGTCGAAATGTTCATTATAAGTCGCAGCAGGTACCGGGCAGCAGGTACTTATTGGATTTCACGGGGACCAACTCTCAGAACTTTTCTCAAAAGTGATTTCAGGAGAGGCCGGCCTCTCGCCGGGATTTCTGTTTAGTATCAAAGTATTAAGAGATGAAAGTATAAGTTATTAAGGCTTTTAATGATTTCACTTCCGTTGCGAGGTGAGGTGATCTAGGTTTGTAATCAGCTGTTATTATATCTTAAAGATTTTTCTTTTGATTATTTTAAAATATACTCCCGGACACATCTATCGGCCCACCACCCAGTGTTTAAAGTTTCGACGGTGTCTAGTTAAAAATAAATGTTAGGTGCAGCAATAAGTTTTAATGCAGTTTTGAAGCAGATTTATTGGTCAACCCCTATGTAGGTTTTTTTTAATTTTTTTTTTGTAACTTCGAATTGATTTGACTGGCAGAAGTTTTACAGCTTGGGCGACAATTTCAGGCAGAGTATCCATATTTTTTGGTCATAACTGACTCTAAGTTTAGATTAGCCTTTTTATGGAACCAATAATCGGACACATCAAAAAAAAAAAATTCAAGTTGTGCGAAATAAATACAGTTTTCTCCATTCCTGGTTCGTTGAAAACAATGAACAGACTCGAATTTTCGTTTTTTTTTCATAATTCTGAATTCAAAATTAATAAAAAACATACATAAGGGTTGACCAAAAAATCTGCTTTAAAACTGCATTAAAACTTATTGCTCCACCTATCATTTATTTTTAGCTTGGCACCGTTAAAACTTTTAAACACTAGGTGGGCCGATAGATGTGTCCGGGAGTGTATATAATATCTACAGCTGATGGCTTGGCATTCGATGCTCCAAAAAAGCTGCTTTTCTTCAGAACTTGTTCCCATTAACAATCTTATTAGAAGCGAAGTTTTTTTTATAAAAATTAACTATTATATTGGATGCAACATAAAGTTAAAAGTACTGTAGTTTCTTCTAATAGCTTTGGAACGACATTGTACGATTTCAGCCGTTAGGGGCCAACTTAACTTCTTCGTTACTCCGAATTTACTAATAAAAAATATTTCTTACTAGTGGTAGGTTTCTGTTATTACAGACCGTCTAGGTACCACCGCAGCTCCTATTTCAATCGCCCAACAGTAGTGTGCAAACATTACTGTGTTCCGGTTCAAAGGGCACTGTAGCTAGTGAAATTACTGGGGTAACGAGACTTAACACCTCATGTCTCAAGGCGACGAGCGCAATGTGGTGCAGTGTGTACCAACTAGCGACGTTGTTGTGGGCAAGCGTATCACTGACCATCAGGTGAACGTTTCATCGCCTCGTCTAATAAATGTTATTACTAGAATGTTATCGCGGCAATGATTTAAACTTCCTACATAAAGAAGAGAATATTTATTGTTAATAATAATTTGTAACAAGTTTAGTTGTCTAATTTTTTTTTATTGTGATTTGGGACGACGCTATATGATCGATCGATGTGTAGATCTTTAAAAAGCGTATGTCCAGCAGTGGATCTATCAGCTGACGATGACGCGAATAACGTAAAATACATTTAAAGTAGTTAATTTGTATCCAATCGCATTTGAAATAATGGATCGCTTTAGTTTAAGTATTTGCGAGCTCGCATTGAACTGGATTGCGACGATAAGTGCACGGGGCGGATATCAGGCTCAGCGCTGTCACAGCCGGATGTAGTTGATGCGATACAGATCATTTCACCCGGCTGCTGCTATGATAAGCTTTCGAATTTAATACTACGTTATTCCAAGTTACGTATTTTTATTCTCTATATAACGAAGATGCGATACCATCGAGTGTTCAGAGAAATAAACGGAACTACGCATTAACTTAAAGTCTCGTTGTCTCAGTAATTTTTACGCTTGACTTTTTATGATAGAAACAAATGATTCTGTATTTATATAGTTTCTGGTAAGAAATGAAGAAAAGAAAGAAATGCCAGTAAACTTTTTTTGATTTGACCTTATGTACTGTATCAATTTATAGAAATATGTTCATATTGTTAATCCTTTTCGTTACTTAAAATCAACTGTAAATTATTTTATTATCTGCGTTTCAAAACAGTGTGTATAATGGTTTATTTAATATAAAATACATCTACCATAAATTAAGCTTAAATTTAAATGATGACCACCCTTCTACATATATATTTATTCTATTACTTAAAACATTGTATATTATATCCCTCGCAGTTTCAAATCTTTCGATGACTTTTCATTACTTTATAGAAAGATATAAAGTTTAGTTGAAATAATAATATTTACATTTAACTATAATATACTAACCTAAAAGCTTGCATTTTTAGTGTAGATCTATGAAAAGCACTTTTCTGTAGGAGGAGTTTCTGTGATTCAATTTTTACAAAGCACTCCTCCTAGGTGAATTTGATTGATGATTTGTTTCGATATATATCAATGTGGTGTTAAGTGATACATATATATGTGGGATCGTTGAAATGCGAAAGAAGCAGGCTAAGCACTAAAATCTTTATTATTCTTTAAATACATTTTACATTACGTCTATCATCTTAATCACGTTTTTCGACTCTGACAACTCGAATGTTCTATGTCAAACTTGGCGTTTTTTCTTTATTTTTTAATGGCACAAATACAAATAGCAAAACATTAACCTCTTCCCACATATATACATTATTTTTTTAATCCGAAGACGCGACGTAACGATCACGATGTTCACCTGATGGTAAGTTATGTAAACATAAGTTGACTCTTTAAACTATTTCATTGGTAGATTGATAAAGATGAACGCCCTTGTAGCCTTGTAACTCACTTTAGGTCGTCGGGCAAAAGAAGTAAGTACTCGTAAATAAGTAAGGTCTAGTAAGTAATCTATACTGCGTCTACTTTCGTGTTCAAAGTGTATACATCATGTACTTCTTCAACTTCCACTACAAGTGCCAACTTCCACTTCCACCGCAGCTCCTATTTCAACCGCCAAATAGTAGTGTGCAAACATTACTGTGTTCCGGTTTGAAGGGCGCTGTAGCTAGTGTAATTACTGGGGTAACGAGACTCAACACCTTATGTCTCAGGCGACGAGCGCAATGTGGTGCAGTGTGTACCATCTTAACTAGCACCACGTTCTCATGGGCAAGCGTATCACTTACCATCAGGTGAACGTCTCGCACGTCTTGTCGCAAAGTAGTATAAAAAAGTGCCTAGTTTACCACTCCATAGTCCATTGCAGATCGAATAATGTTATTTTAATATACCGATCATAGATTTAAATAGAAACGATTTCCTTATTAGCTATGTAACTTTATCGGTAAAAAAAACTTGAAAGTTAACTTACAAATCATCAAAAACCGTTAATTTTTATTAGATCTCGATTTTATGTTGGTATCAAAGAAACACAGTTTTCTTTTATGAAATATAACTTAAGTTCGACATGACCGTTTGCTTATCACGTGAAAAGAGGGCACAGCTTTCCATATATAAGTGTTTTCAACTTAAATTATAAACATTATTTAATAGGAAAGATTTGTAAATGTTAAACTCGACCTCAAGACGCCATAGCACAAAGAATTTTTCTTAAAACCCGTACTTAAAACTAGGTTTAAAAATACTTTAGTAATTTAAATTTTTTCGATATAACCTAAACATTAAACCTTATTGAAATGCCATAAAGATCATAATCAACCGTAATAAGTAAAATACGCCATTGACCTTGTGCTTTAATTTGTTTAATTTTAACTTAAGTATTACATAAATTTAACTTGTTTAAAACTTGTGCGGCGTTGTAAAATTACGCGATGTATAACATAGATCAAAATCTTTCAAAAATTGACGCATCGTTTAAAAAAAAATGAAGGTTTTATATACTTTAAAGTATTTCGCACAGGTATTTTGTGCGCGTACTAAACAAATACCAGGTTTTAAAACCTGGTCGCGTACATGTTTCATTGCTGTCATTTAAAACATTATTTTTTGTGGTTAATGTTGACTTTCTAGAGTTTAGACCACTGTGTATATTTCAGTCGTAAAATATTAATGTTTCCTATTGAAGGTTGAAAACTAGATATACATATTATGTCTTAAGTCGACGAAATTAATATGATGTTATTAATAGGCGTATTACTTTTCAGGTTAACGACCGACTCGTCGCGTCACATCCTTTCATATCAGAGCGTGCTGCTTTCATTGATGTTGTTTCAACTGAAAACTAAATCAGGATTTTTTTTCAACCTTTGACATTATAAATGAATATAGAATTCTTGGAATTTTTGTTGTCGTTTATTTATAAGTTCAATCAGAAGCAGAAATGTGAAAATGAATTATCATTTTGAGTTCATTGTAATGTTAAAGCTTTGTAGGTTCACTGCGACGTTTATTAATAACTTTGAGAACAATTAACGGATCACATTTGTTATGGGTTAGAATGAGCTTTTGTTCTGTATCGTTAGAGTTTTTAAAACGAACCCCTGCCTTGTAGAGGTCAATCTGTATTATTTAAGATGACCGTTTGGGTACATTTGACGAGTGAGACCCGTCATCGATATGAATAACCAAAGTTATAAATGACGAGAGACTTTACTAATTTAACGTACGTTTGTTTTTCTTATCTTGTTTTCTGAACATAATTTTATTTTGGTTATGTTTATAAAATAAATGTACTCATCATGAAAAAAAAAAATAAATAAATTGCTAATCAATGGGTTAAGACTCCTCGCGGTGATCGCTTTTAGTACATAGAAGAAGTATCAATTGTGTAACAAGAAGAAGTGTCCCTAGTATTAGAATACTCTTTATTTTGGTCTCCACCCTTAAAATCCGTGAAACCAAAGAAAGTTTTAGTCGCCTTATACGACAGGCAAGACTTGTTATTGGCTACATCATAGAAATAATAATCTTTATACAGTGTAGGTAACTTTAGCTCCGGTTAGAAAATATATATATAAGCATAACAGAACAAAAATCTAATTTATTTTTCTTTTGCATGAAAATGTGTAAACTTTTAACCGACATCGAAATATATTTAAAATAAGCTTGTGTAATGGAGTAAATAACATTTACTTTCAACTGTGATTTTTTTTATACTACTATGCGACGAGACGAGCAAGACGTTCACCTGATGGTAAGTGATACGCTTGCCCATGACAACGTGGTGCTAGTTAAGATGGTACACACTGCACCACATTGCGCTCGTCGCCTTGAGACATGAGGTGTTAAGTCTCGTTACCCCAGTAATTACACTAGCTACAGCGCCCTTCAAACCGGTACACAGTAATGTTCGCACACTACTATTTGTCGGTTGCAATAGGAGCTGCGGTGGTACCCACCCAGACGGTCTCCGGCAACAGAGACCTACCACCCGGTAAAACCTGGTGATTTTTATATATACACTCGTATTATACATGTAACACTCCTTTCGCGTGTGGGTGGTTGAAAAGGCGCCGCGACGCCGTTCCAATAGCTTGTAATCTAAGTATTAGTCTGATAAGATATGATAGGAACAGGAAATTAATCGGGGCGGGCTGCTATAAAAAGCTCGGGGCAAAATAATTGCCCCCGCTAATAGCTTAGCAATTTAGCGCATGGGATTGGGGGGGAGGGGCCCTTTCAGCAGTAATTGAGAGTGGTCGCTGCAGCCATCGGTCGTGTAGCTAACTACAGCTACAGTTAGAGGCCAATCTAATGGCGAAGAGTTATGTACAACCCACGTGTTACATATTAAAATACTAAACATAGTTCTTTTCTAAATTTTCGAAGGGATTTTCACTTGATGGTAAGTAATACTCATCCCATAACAAAGCAGCGCTAGTTAAGATGGTATACACTGCACCACATTGCGCTCGTCGCCTTGAGACATATGTTGAGTTTCGTTACCGTGGTAATTTCACTAGCTACAGCGACTTTCAAACCGGAACATAGTAATGTTTGCACACTACTATTTGGCGGTAAAAATAGTCACTGCGGTGGTAGCTACTTAGATGGTCTTTGGCAACAGAAACCTACCACCATCAAACTGTAAAAGTAAATTTTTTATTAAGTCTTCTTAATGAAAATTGACAAAAAATTCATAGTGTTTGTATTTTTTTTCAAATAGCAACACTAATATTATAAAATGAAAATAACCTGTATGGAATAGACGTAACTTTTTTTTTTTTTATACTCTTTTGCGACGAGGCGAGCAAGACGTTCACCTGATGGTAAGTGATACGCTTGCCCATGACAACGTGGTGCTAGTTAAGATGGTACACACTGCACCACATTGCGCTCGTCGCCTTGAGACATGAGGTGTTAAGTCTCGTTACCCCAGTAATTACACTAGCTACAGCGCCCTTCAAACCGGAACACAGTAATGTTCGCACACTACTATTTGGCGGTTGCAATAGGAGCTGCGGTGGTATCCATCCAGACGGTCTCCACACAACTTCACATAACTTCCAAACCTATGTTATTTATATAGTGCTCGTTCACTTAATATATTTCATTAAATTATTTAACCGTTTGAAGTTAACTGTACGGTTACAAGTAAACGGATTTTAATAAGGCGTTCTAATTAACCGACGGTTAATTTACGTTTTTATTTTACAACTCGCCGTGATTTATTTTCACGTGCTTTTCAAGTTAATGAACGGGCTTTAATAATGTTCCTGTGCTTTCAGGTAGTGAATGAGTTTTCAAAGGCTGAATATTTTTACGAGCGAAAAATATATTGCTGATTTTAATAATCATTAGTTGCTTGAAATATCAATTTGGCGGATGAGAAAGAATAAACTACTTTAACAGCACCGTGTGGGTGTTGGGTTATAATTTTTCTGTATGTTGTAGAACGCGACTAAATATGAATAACTCCTGAAAAAGAAGAGGAGGTAACCCTGTGATTTAACTTAAAACATTTCGATTGCCAATCTGCATTACTGTTACAACTGTATTGAAGAACTCTTTATTGAGTAGATGAAATGCGATTTATAGACATTTTAATATACAGAGAAACAATTGTATATTATATATATTGAGGATACATAAAATTTGCAGATTAACATGATTTTATTACACAATATACATTGATACAAAGTTTCTGAATAGATGTCTCATGTGACAACTGTCTATCTTAATAGAAGTGGAATGCTCTCGATAGACCGAAGCTAGAACTGAATCTAAGTATCATATGCTATTGAATGTTATATTATATACAATCTCTAACATTTTTTTAATATATACACTCGGTTAACTAACGAATGTTTCATTTCGTTTATAATAGTAACGAGGGTGTAATTAAAACATTGAACCTTGAACGGTAACATTCGAAGCGAACAGAATTCTTAGGTATTGTCATTAGTATATGTAAAAAAAACTGTACAGATATTTATATATATATATGTGTATCTGTGAATTATTTAGTTGCCGCCTCGACATCTGAAGGGCATTAGGAGATCAAAGTAAGCGCGATCGCCTCACCAGGCGACAGGAAATGGAAAAGAATTCTTCATTGCGGGAGTCTGCTTAGACGGAAACTTGAACCAGAAATTTATAACTACATATCTTATGTAACATTGTTACTAACGTTTACGCTAACGTTTGGATGTGTAAAGCACATTTTAAATTATTGTATTTACGTAGGAGCACTAGCTCCTAAAGTGTTTTTAAAAATATGACGTAAGCGTTGATAGTACCACTAACCTCATTTTTGGGATTGCCCATTATCCAATAAAACGTATATTTAAAGAATCATACATTTGTCAAACAACGTAACGACTTCTTAACAGGTCAATACACTACGGCCGGTGCCTCACATTTCACCAGGTGGTAGGTCCCTCTTGCCAGTGACCGTCTGGATGGGTACCACCGCAGCTCCTATTTCAACCGACAAATAGTAGTGTGCGAACATTACTGTGTTCCGGTTTGAAGGGCGCTGTAGCTAGTGTAATTACTGGGGTAACGAGACTTAACACCTTATGTCTCAGGCGACGAGCGCAATGTGGTGCAGTGTGTACCATCTTAACTAGCAGCATGTTATGGGCAAGCGTATCACTTACCATCAGGTGACCGCCTTGCTCGTCTCATGGCTTAGTAACATAAAATAAAAAGAAAAAAACAAAAACACGAGTAATATCAAAATTTTGTTAATGAAATTTTAACAATCAAATTTTAATGAACAGTTTGTTATAAATAATTACTAACAAAAAATTAACCTGAATGGGTATATTACTTCTCAGTATCGACAGTGAACTCTATTATATTTATATTGCAACTCGTATTCAAAAAAATGCCGAAAACTGTATAATAAAAAAAAAAACGTAGAGTGAAATTACGTTACTGGTAACCCCATTCACTTAAAAATTTACTTCAATTACTAACGTTGTTAAAAAAAATTTTCAATTTCCTTTTCAACGCGAGTCATAAAAATAGTAAATAATTAAGAGGTCACATTCATGTGATATGCTGATAGTTAGGTTCAGACTTTGAACAGACGTTAGCCAACAGTCAGCACTAACTTGAACTTAGTTTAAATGGTTAAACGGGAATATTAATTTGGTCGCTAACATTTCGCAAGCAAATTTACGTGAAAGTTAAGAAAGTTTTCTTGAAATCCTAATCAAGTGTAAATGTATTAAAAACTCCTAATTGCGTTGCGAAGTTAGCGAATAAACAAAAGTTAAGGTTTAATACAGAGAATGGAATTAAGAGTCGCGGGGAAAAAAAAGAAGTACACAATTTTTTTTTTGTTACAAGTTTGTAATAACGCGCAGCATTTTCTCTCTCCAAACATGTTTCGGGTTTTTTGTTTTGGGAGCTTTTGATTCAATTACAAGGTTGTTACCCCGTTAACAGGTTATAGTTATCGAAGTTTAATGAAAGAGTAGCATGATTGTTTTACTGTAGTGTTGGTGAAGGCTTAAGATTTTTTTATACTACTAAGCCATGAGACGAGCAAGGCGTTTACTTGATGGTAAGTGACACGCTTGCCCATAACATGCCGCTAGTTAAGATGGTATACACTGCACCACATTGCGCTCATCGCCTTGAGACATAAGTTGTTAAGTCTCATTACCTCTCACTAGCTTTCTTCAAACCGGAACACAGTAATGTTTAGACACTACTGTTGGAGAGTAGAAATAATCACTGCGGTGGTACCTAGACGGTCACCGGCAACAGAGACCTACCAGCAGTATCAGGAGATTACCACAGTCTATATATAACCAACATTTGCGACATGTCTCTTAAATAAGACTTTCTGGTAAGAAATTATAAATTAGTTGTTCAATTTTAAGCTTATTAGTTTTATTAGGGATCGTAAGCTTTAATATACACACGGCGTCAAAAAAATCGCACCTTTTGAAATTTTGACTTCAAGCGAATAATACTCTTAACTTGTTTATTGTACCCTACCAAAATTAATATCATTTGAAAGCACAATTAATACACTTTAAAAACGCGTATCGTTCTTTTCTGTAAAAACAATAATCACGAAACGATAGGGTCTTTAAAAAAAAAGTGCTGAAAAACTCATTAGAGGACTCACTACTTGTGCCACCTTGGACACGAATGAAAGGGGGGTAAAAATGAATTATGGGTCATTAGCTATCCAGACATCACAGAAGTCACACCTGAACAGCTCCAGTAAGAAAAAACCCTGAAATTTTTTTTGACGCTGAGTGTACTAGATAATACATGGTAACATACTAAGTTTGTACTAAAACAGCACTTACTTCAGCCGCGATGTTGTAAAATATAGACATCTAACCAATCTACTTTTAATTTTGGAGGTAAATGAAAGAACCTAGTTATCTCTGCGCTTGCTATATGTTTTTACATAAAAATTACTTATTAGTTGAATGCCATTTAAGTACTGTATGCGGTCTAAATGCCTCTGATGAATCAATGCGACGAGCCCCACCGGTTTGTTCATTTGAGAGCAATCGAGTTTGCACTTAGACCGGACCAACTTTTGCATACTATTAAGCACCGTTTGCATAAGTCATGTGGAGTGTGTAGAGTAGCTCCGCTGTACGAATACGTAACTTTCATATCTATTGAAATCGACCATTTAATATTTTTTGGGATACTGTAAATAGCTTTTGATTTACAACATAAAATCGAGCCGCACATGGTGTAAATGTTATGATGGTGAAGCGTGCCTACTAAAACCACTAATCAGATTTAGCGAGTTGAGTGAAACACTAAAACCTGGTAACAATTAACCAGGTGGTAGGTCTCTGTTGCCGGAGACCGTCTGGGTGGGTACCACCGCAGTGACTATTTCAACCGCCAAATAGTAGTGTGCAAACATTACTGTGTTCCGGTTTGAAGGGCGCTGTAGCTAGTGTAATTACTGGGGTAACGAGACTTAACACCTTATGTCTAAACGATGAGCGCAATGTGGTGCAGTGTGTACCATCTTAACTAGCAGCACGTTGTCATGGGCAAGCGTATCACTTACCATCAGGTGAACGTCTTGCTCGTCTCGTCGCTTAGTAGTATAAAAAAAAAACATGATCACATAACAAATAGCACAATGATCCTGTATCATTCTAAGTCATAATTAAGCGTATCACTTACCATTGTTTTGTTCATCTAGTAAAAAAATCTGTTTAGTTATATCACAGCTCTTCTACGGCGCTGTAAGCTAGTGAAATTACTGGGGTAACGAGACTTAACAGCTTATGTCTAAACGACGAGCGGAATGTGGTGCAGTGTATACCATTTTAACCAGCGACACGTTATGGGCAAGCGTATCACTTACCATCAGGTGAACGTCTCTCTCGTTTTGTCGCTTCGTAAAATAATATATTTTCTCTGCTGTCAAGTTAGTCTGTGCGGTCACAAATACATGCGAGTTATTTGAACGCTCCGTCAAATGGCTTCTTTGACGTTTAAGTTGACCTCGCCGGGGAATACTGGAACTTGGTGGGCACCGTCTGATGCTTCCCGAATTAAAGATGGTGCATTTAGAAATTACCATTTGTACCTCCTCGCATCGTTCAGACTTTTCAGCTTTAGTCAAACGTCTTAATTTTTCTTCTATTACAAACATATAATATAGTACTGATATAATATAATATTTTTTTTTTATTTTTACTGGCCCCAGCTGAAAATCAGCGCTGCAGTATTCTTTTTACTGCAGCAAGTAGCTGAGCTGGGCGCCATTTCGGTGCCTATATTTAATAATGTCTGTGTTTGTCAAATTGTTTTTGTGCCGAATAAATGCTTTTTCTTTCTTTCTTTCTTTCTTTCTTTCTTTCGTGTTTCGGTTTTAGAGCATGATAATTTGCAAGATTAAGAGAGAAGAGAAAAAAAAAGACTATTATGTTTTATATCTGTTCTAATCATACTTACTGCAGTGTATAAGAATAGAATAGAATAGAATAGAAAACTCTTTATTGCACATATGCATAATATATAATATATATATTTAACATTTATATAAGCACCCTAACTTATCAACGATTGCGGAGTTATGCTTCATACGTACTTTCTGTCTACATTTACTTTTAAAATGTTTTATTTTTCATATGTGATTTATAATCTTTGAAGAAAATAATAAAATCTTATACCCCAAGATTACTTAAACGTTGAACTACGAGTATGTTTATAAAAGCAGTAGCTTAGTAGCAGAAGTGTGTGTGGCAATAGTATCCGTTTTATTATTTAGAAGTCTCATACCAACTGAAAACACCGTAAGACCTATTTCTACATCTGAACAGTAATGATATCACTCTAAACTAATTTAAAAGGTTTGATTTTACTTATGCGATATAAGCGAAGTTACTTAGGTATTAGTTCTAAGCAGTGTTGTATAGACATTCTAATTCCCACTTCATTACTATACCTTTGTACTAGGAAAACTTATTTTAAATGAGTTAATAATTCGTTGAAGTTTTGCACGGTTTCGGTAAAAGCTTTTTTCATACTAAAACTTCTTAAATAACTTAACAAGAGCAACATTAAAACATGTTACAACAACGAGGTTATACAATAACTCGTCATAAGACAAAGCCAGCGCCGGAGTTTATAGTTGCAATCTATCTTTTGTATTATTTTTTGTTTATTTTATAAAGTTGTTGCTCGGCGTTATAAAAGTTTACGACTATGAGACAATTTCAATTATAACTTAGTTCACGTTTCGAGATATTTCAGTTTTCTTTGCATGGTGAAGTTGGTGGAGAATTCTAAATTAATAATTATGGAGTTAGTTAAGTTGTCTATACCATCGCTCTATCGATTGTGGTATTAATGAATCGAAATTTATGAGCAAGGAAATTGTGGTAGCGTTTTAAAACAAGCACAGTTGTAAGCGGAGGCATTACAGCTTAAAGACTGCATTCAGTTCCAAGTTAAAGCGATCACTATATATATATGCCCCAAGTGGGACTACAATGCTATACTAAGAAATGAATGTTAACAATATTTTTTATTAAAACTCGATTTTACGGATTTTATCCCGTTTATTATTTGTTTGTTTATTCCCGACGTTTCGACCGCTTTGCAGCAGTCATGGTCACGGGAGGACTGAGATGACAGACGTCCAAATGTCACAGCTATCACGTGGTACCCACAACTTTTTAATTATTATTAATGGTCCGATCTACGCAGAAAGAGCTCATTGTATCTTGAAGTCTTCTAGTGGTTCGCCTGGGATTTGGTTTAATTTTATTGATAATAGGATCCCAAGCAGGTGGTATGACATTTGGACGTCTGTCATCTCTGTCCTCCCGTGACCATGACTGCTGCAAAGCGGTCGAAACGTCGCGAATAAACAAACAAATAATAAACACGATAAAATCCGTAAAATCGAGTTTTAATAAATGTGTAACATTCGCGGAAATATAAGAAATCATTAACAATATTTGTTAAATTTTCTTATTACTTTGGGTTAAACTTTCCTCATCGTCACTTTTTTATCGAAACGATTAAAAGGAGATTAATTTCGAAGAAACTTAGATCTTTAATGTAAAAAAAATCATAAATATGTAATAATACATAAAAATACAATAGTTAAGTAAAAAAGTCTGAAGGTTTACTTCTCTATGTACTGTCATTGGTGTACGTTCTTTACTTGTTGGCATACTTTTACATTTTCTTAAGAGAGTTATGAATTAAGTTACAAGCTGAGGCAAAAGCAAGTGGCATTTGAATTTATTTTTGATTGCAGTCTGAATATCTTACAACCTTTTTCCGCAACATATTTTTAACTTCCATAAGAGCTAAGTAAATTGCGCGCGTATATACAAATGCGAAAATGTTAACACCCGGTTAAATATAACTCAAACGTATTTCACTGAAATAGACTTTTCAGTAAATGCATTTTAACACCTGAAATGTAGTTATATCGCGGCCTGAAACGCGGCCGGCTGCTAGTTGGAGACGTATGAATGTCGGCCTGTAGACATTTCAATCAACGTTTGAATGACAAGTTTGCTTCAAACATTTACATACATCGACATATAATTAAACTTAGTAAGCATATCATATGATATGCTTGGTATTTGATATACATCAAATAAGAAAATTACTAAGAGATATGATAGGAACAGTTTATATTTAACTTACTAAGTTTTTTTTTTTTTATACTACTTTGCGACGAGACGGCAAGACGTTCACCTGATGGTAAGTGATACGCTTGCCCATGACAACGCGGCGCTAGTTAAGATGGTACACACTGCACCACATTGCGCTCGTCGCCTGAGACATAAGGTGTTGTCTCGTTACCCCAGTAATTACACTAGCTACAGCGCCCTTCAAACTCGAACACAGTAATGTTCGCACACTACAATTTGGCGGTTGAAATAGGAGCTGCGGTGGTACCCATCCAGACGGTCTCCGGCAACAGAGACCTACCACCTGGTGAAAGTGTAAGTAACATGGAATACAATTGTCGGTTAGTAAAGTTATAAGTTACTAGTTTTTAAGATAATAGAGCAACATGGAAGTTTATTAAGTTTTTGTTAACTTATAATAAATTTCAAATATGTTCGTTTTGTGACGTTAGTTACTCTGTGGTCCGACCGCAAATAGCTTCATGTACATCAGCCCGCGCAAGTGATGTCGGTGCTCTATCAAACGACTCCTTCGACCTCCGACTTTCCGTCAGACTTTTACATACAAGGATCTTTTATTTAACGTCCCTGAAAATTCTCATTTCCCATATTATTATTTTTTTTTATACTACTTTGCGACGAGACGAACAAGACGCTCACCTGATGGTAAGTGATACGCTTGCCCATGACAACGCGGCGCTAGTTAAGATGGTACGCACTGCACCACATTGCGCTCGCCTTGAGACATAAGGTGTTATGTCTCGTTACCCCAGTAATTACACTAGCTACAGCGCCCTTCAAACCGGAACACAGTAATGTTCGCACACTACTATTTGGCGGTTGCAATAGGAGCTGCGGTGGTACCCACCCAGACGGTCTCCGGCAACAGAGACCTACCACTTGGTAAATTTATATATTATATTTTATATATTCTATTATATTTTTAACCGACATTTTTTAGTTTTTTAACAGAAATATTTGTTCACGTTGTAAAATCATTTAATTTTTAAAATAAGTTAAATATCAGCGCAAATACGTTATAAAATCGTCTTTTCGTTAAAAAAATCAATACTTATGATTTTTAGTTCAATTGAGATATGTCTCATGTTTTTGTAAATCTTGCGCGGGTAGGAATAGGAACGCTCCAGCGCCATTAAAACAGTCGCGCTCCGACCGTCGGAGTGTACGGACCTGTTAAGAAGTCGTTACGTTGTCGGACAAATGTGAAATTTTGCAAACATACGTTTTATTGGACAATGGGCAATTCCAAAAACCAGGTCAGTGGTAACAACACTTACATTCTACCAGGTGGTAGGTCTCTGTTGCCGGAGACCGTCTGGGTGGGTACCACCGCAGTGACTATTTCAACCGCCAAATAGTAGTGTGCAAACATTACTGTGTTCCGGTTCGAAGGGCGCTGTAGCTAGTGTAATTACTGGGGTAACGAGACTTAACACCTTATGTCTCAAGGCGACGAGCGCAATGTGGTGCAGTGTGTACCATCTTAACTAGCACCACTTTGTCATGGGCGAGCGTATCAACTACCATCAGGTGAACGTCTTTCTCGTCTCGTCGCATAGTAGTATAAAAAAAAAAAATTTTTTTTTATAAACACTGCTGGAGTTAGTGCTCCTACATACAAACATATATAAATGAAAGTTTATGTCATACATTTTTTTATTTATTCATATGAATGTATAAAACAAATTTCATCATTTGTCTTTGGGTCACTATTACATACAGAATAACTTCCGGTAGAAGCAAATTTAATTAAATTTTGTTTTATATAGTTAATGGTCGAAATTACCAGAATATATACCTGATTATAATAATATTCATTGTCATAACGTTATGTTATGACGAGATTTTTAGTAAATTAACTAGCACCTTCAGAACTGGAAGACAGTAATGGACTGTTATCTAGCAATAGAAATATTAAGCTAGTATCCAACGAACTCGTCAAGCTTTACTCTTTCCTTCGTAGAGAAGGCCTGGGGTCCCAGCAGTGGGTAAATTAAGAAGATTGTAAGTACGCTTAATTATTTTTTTGTCTTAAAACTTTCCCAAATTTTCGAAGTATAGATTAAACATAATAAAGCATCGATAATTATCAAAGTTTTTTTTTTTATTATATTAATGTACACTTTTATGAAAATTGTCGAGGCGAGGGTCGTTTAAGTCCCGGGACTTATTAATTAGGAAAAACATAATAAAAGGGGTTTTTGTTTTCTACGAAATGAAAAGATTTTTTTACTCGTTAAAGTTTTTATATTAATTGGCGTCTCGTGCTCAATTAATGTTACTGCGGTAACCGTTAATAATATGTATGTTAAGTCTTAGGTCTCTGTTTCCGGAGACTGTATAGTTTACTGTGTTCCAGTTTGAAGACTGTTGTAGTTAAAGAAATTATTTTAGCTTGACGCACCAAACAAGAGCGTGTTGATATGTTTTCTTGCTCACTGAACAAGTTCACAGAGACTGTACATAATATCCTCAGTTTTTAATATACCTTTTTTATGTTTGATTCTACTATTTCATTTGTAACTTTAAGAATATAAAATGTTGTTATATATTATAATTTATTTAATGTTTATATGTAAAGTAGTTTTGTTTTTTGTTATTTTTTCAACTGTTTACCTTCTCTACCGCATTAGGATAAGCCTGTAATGGTAGCAGCAAGAAAGTGTGTTTTTATGAATAAATAAATAAATTACTATTCTCTACCAGTCAACCTTTAGTGAGGTGAGATGTTGTGATAGATGATAATCTGGGATAGAAAAATTATAAGTAGTAATGTAAAAACAAATTATATGCATTACTTATATACTGATAAATACACAGTAAGGTTTCTAATTCTTAAAACACTTGAAAGTCATTTAAAACGTCATGATCATGAAAAATTTCTGTAAAACGCGCCTGTAGTCTTCACTACTCTTTGCTACGACAAATACAAAACAATGTCGTGTTTACATTCTCAGTCTCACTTAGTGTGGTAAACTTTACCAGGTGGTAGGTCTCTGTTGCCGGAGACCGTCTGGATGGGTACCACCGCAGCTCCTATTGCAATCGTCAAATAGTAGTGTGCAAACATTACTGTGTTCCGGTTTGAAGGGCGCTGTAGCTAGTGTAATTACTGGGGTAACGAGACTTAAACACTTAGTCTCAAGGCGACGAGCGCAATGTGGTGCAGTGTGTACCATCTTAACTAGCACCACGTTGTCATGGGCAAGCGTATCACTTACCATCAGGTGAAAGTCTTGCTCGTCTCGTCGCATAATAGTATAAAAAAAAAAAAAAAATTTTTTTATAAAACACTACTGGAGTTAGTGCTCCTACATACAAAACATATACAAATGAAAGTTTATGTCATACATTTTATCATAAAACAAATTTCATCATTTGTCTTTGGGTCACTATTACATACAGAATAACTTCCGGTTTTAGAAGCAAAGTAATAAAAACTTTTTTTATAGTTAATAGACGAAATTACCAGAACATATACCTGATTATAATAATATTCATTAAAATAACATTATGTTATGTTAAGACGAAACTTTTAGTAAATTAACTAGCACTTTCAAAACTGGAAGACAGTAATGGACTGTTATCTAGCAATAGAAATATTAAGCTAGTATCCAACGAACTCGTCAAGCTTTACTCTTCCTCGTAGAGAAGGCCTGGGGTATGATGCAGTGGGGTAAATAAGAAGATTGTAAGTAAGCTTAATTATTTTTTTGTCTTAAAACTTTCCATTTTCGAAGTATAGATTAAACATAATAAAGCATCGATATTATCGAAGTTTTTTTTTTTTTTTTATTATATCAATGTACACTTTATGAAAATTGTCGAGGCGAGGGTCGTTTAAGTCCCGGGACTTATTAATTAGGAAAAACATAATAAAAGGGGATTTTGTTTTCTTCGAAATGAAAAGATTTTTTTACCCGTTAAAGTTTTTATATTAATTGGCGTCTCGTGCTTGTTGATTATTTGATCCGAGCTCAATTAATGTTACTGCGGTAACCGTTAATAAGATGTATGTTAACTCTTAGGTCTCTGTTTCCGGTGACTGTCTAGTTTACTGTGTTCCAGTTTGAAGACTGTTGTAGTTAAAGAAATTATTTTAGCTTGACGCACCAAACAAGAGCGTGTTGATATGTTTTCTTGCTCACTGAACAAGTTCACAGAGACTGTACATAATATCCTCAGTTTTTAATATACCTTTTTTATGTTTAATTCTACTATTTCATTTGTAACTTTAAGAATATAAAATGTTGTTATATATTATAATTTATTTAATGTTTATATGTAAAGTAGTTTTGTTTTTTGTTATTTTTTCAACTGTTTACCTTCTCTACCGCATTAGGATAAGCCTGTAATGGTAGCAGCAAGAAAGTGTGTTTTTATGAATAAATAAATAAATTACTACTCTACCAGTCAACCTTTAGTGAGGTGAGATGTTGTGGTAGATGACAATCTGGGATAGAAAAATTATAAGTAGAAATGTAAAAATAAATTTGTATTACTTGTATACTGATAAATACACAGTAAGGTTTCTAATTCTTAAAACATTTGAAAGTAATTTAAAACGACACCATCATTGAAATTTTCTGTAAAATACCCGTGTAGTCTTCACTACTCTTTGCTACGACAAATACAAACCAATTTCGTGTTTACATTCTCAGTCTCACTTAGTGTGGTAAACTTTACCAGGTGGTAGGTCTCTGTTGCCGGAGACCGTCTGGATGGGTACCACCGCAGTGACTATTATAACCGCCGAATAGTAGTGTGCGAACATTACTGTGTTCCGGTTTGAAGGGCGCTGTAGCTAGTGTAATTACTGGGGTAACGAGACTCTTAACACCTTATGTCTCAAGGCGACGAGCGCAATGTGGTGCAGTGTGTACCATCTTAACTAGCGCCGCGTTGTCATGGGCAAGCGTATCACTTACCACCAGATGAACGTCTTGCTCGTCTCGTCGCAAAGTAGTATAAATAAAAGAAAAAAGACGCTTTTAGTCGACTGTTACGACAGAAGTTCCTTAGTCCTACTCTTAATAGTTCAATACTATACATGACAACGGAGTACATTGTATCAACCACAAGTTGATCGTTTCTTTGCTGATGCCTTACATATATTTAACAGTTTGTATGTAGAGGTAGGTACGCGCCATCATAGCCTAGTGATTTGAACGCCTGCTTTCCACTGCGAAGGTACCGGGTTCGAATCCGGTCTGCACCAATGAATTCTTCAATTTATGTGCAGTTAGTATAACACCAACTAATATCACGTGATTTGACGGTGAAGGAAAACATCGTGAGGAAACCTGCATATCTATGTCATGACTGCACAGTATGTGAAATGGAGAAGGCAATGGTAAACCACTCCATTATAACTGACAAAAAAGTCGTTTGTTTCATCACACATGATGACCACGACCCTCAGTCTCGAGGAAATACTACTTAGAAGAAGAAGAATGTACTAGTATATAGTTCGGCTGTTGTTACCAAGTTTTGCTAAGACGTAATTAACCTTCAGGAAAAAAATTTGGCAACACGCAAGTCACGGCTTTTTGCTTCCCGGGAATCGTATTACGCGCATGCGTTGTTTACGGCCTCTTTGGCGCGTGGTTAAAGTTACACGTAGCATTGTTACTTAAGTAATAATTTAAATAAAAATTACATAAGTATTTCAGTAATACTTTAAAAAAGACTGGGTGTTATGTTTTGATAAAATTTAATAAATTAATAGAAGTAATTAAGAGCTTGAGGTAGTACATGAGCTTTTTTAATGCGAAAAAATATACATGAAGAGATATGCGTAGGAGATAAAGATTGAAATTGGAGAATGAATGAATGGACTTCGAAATAATTTAACAATATAAAATAGTGGATTGGGACTTCATCATCATCATCAGCCTATAGACGCCCACTGCTGGGCAAAGGCCTCCCCCAAAGATCTCCACTCTAATCGGCTTTGCGCTATTCGCATCCAGCGGTTTCCCGCGACCTTCACCAGATCGTCAGTCCACCTTGTGGGGAGGCCTTTCAGCATTGCAATTGGGACTTAATATAATTAAATCCGAAAGAAGAACGGAACAGCTTGAGAAAATCAAGCTGACCGCCAAACTTCCTTTTGCGGTTTCTCTTTGCGATGAAACATTTGAAGTTATTTCTGACTTAATTACTTAAAAATTATAAAAACCAATTAAGTATATATTTAACATAGATTCTTTATAATGAATTCTAGTGTAGTAAAAATATATTTATAGTGATATTTATTGCTGGTAGGTCTCTGTTGCCGGAGATCGTCTAATTACCACCGCAGAGCCAGACAGTAGTGTGCTAGCATTGCTGTGTTCCGGTTTGAAGGACGCTCTAATCTAGTGAAATTACTGAGGTAACGAGACTTAATACCTCATGCCTCAAGGAAACGAGCGCAATGTGGTGCAGTGTATACCATCTTAAATATCGCCGCGTTGTTATTGGCAAGCGTATCACTTATCATCAGCTGCACGTCTCGTAGAATAAAAAATATACAAATTCCGCTTATAACTTACACCAACCGCCAAGAGCGGTTGAACCGTGAGAACTGCGCGTGAAAAAGAGACAGCGATATCCATCCCTTCGTAGTTATCGTTGAAAATGATATCATGGAGGTGTTTATCGGGGGAGTTTGTATTTGGGTTCGCCAGTTACGATTACGCCGTCTTCTTTTACAACATCCGCCTCGAAGGACCAACTACTCTTTAAAACTGTTAAAATATCAACTCGATATTTACATAGAAAAGTATGACATTTTAGGTTCTCTTTGATTTTTATACTACTTAGCGACGAGACGAGCAAGACGTTCACCTGATGGTAAGTGATACGCTTGCCTATGACAACGCGGTGCTAGTTAAGATGGTACACACTGCACCACATTGCGCTCGTCGCCTGAGATATAAGGTGTAAGTCTCGTTACCCCAGTAATTACACTAGCTACAGCGCCCTTAAACCGGAACACAGTAATGTTTGCACACTACTATTTGTCGGTTGCAATAGGAGCTGCGGTGGTACCCAGCCAGACGGTCTGAATAAATAAATAAATAAATAAATAAATAAATAAATAAATAAATAAATAAATAAATAAATAAATAAATAAATAAATAAATAAATAAATAAATAAATAAATAAATAAATAAATAAATAAATAAATAAATAAATAAATAAATAAATAAATAAATAAATAAATAAATAAATAAATAAATAAATAAATAAATAAATAAATAAATAAATAAATAAATAAATAAATAAATAAATAAATAAATAAATAAATAAATAAATAAATAAATAAATAAATAAATAAATAAATAAATAAATAAATAAATAAATAAATAAATAAATAAATAAATAAATAAATAAATAAATAAATAAATAAATAAATAAATAAATAAATAAATAAATAAATAAATAAATAAATAAATAAATAAATAAATAAATAAATAAATAAATAAATAAATAAATAAATAAATAAATAAATAAATAAATAAATAAATAAATAAATAAATAAATAAATAAATAAATAAATAAATAAATAAATAAATAAATAAATAAATAAATAAATAAATAAATAAATAAATAAATAAATAAATAAATAAATAAATAAATAAATAAATAAATAAATAAATAAATAAATAAATAAATAAATAAATAAATAAATAAATAAATAAATAAATAAATAAATAAATAAATAAATAAATAAATAAATAAATAAATAAATAAATAAATAAATAAATAAATAAATAAATAAATAAATAAATAAATAAATAAATAAATAAATAAATAAATAAATAAATAAATAAATAAATAAATAAATAAATAAATAAATAAATAAATAAATAAATAAATAAATAAATAAATAAATAAATAAATAAATAAATAAATAAATAAATAAATAAATAAATAAATAAATAAATAAATAAATAAATAAATAAATAAATAAATAAATAAATAAATAAATAAATAAATAAATAAATAAATAAATAAATAAATAAATAAATAAATAAATAAATAAATAAATAAATAAATAAATAAATAAATAAATAAATAAATAAATAAATAAATAAATAAATAAATAAATAAATAAATAAATAAATAAATAAATAAATAAATAAATAAATAAATAAATAAATAAATAAATAAATAAATAAATAAATAAATAAATAAATAAATAAATAAATAAATAAATAAATAAATAAATAAATAAATAAATAAATAAATAAATAAATAAATAAATAAATAAATAAATAAATAAATAAATAAATAAATAAATAAATAAATAAATAAATAAATAAATAAATAAATAAATAAATAAATAAATAAATAAATAAATAAATAAATAAATAAATAAATAAATAAATAAATAAATAAATAAATAAATAAATAAATAAATAAATAAATAAATAAATAAATAAATAAATAAATAAATAAATAAATAAATAAATAAATAAATAAATAAATAAATAAATAAATAAATAAATAAATAAATAAATAAATAAATAAATAAATAAATAAATAAATAAATAAATAAATAAATAAAGCGAAGATCATATGATGTAGTGTATATATTCCTAACCAGCGCTACGTGTAGACGTATCATGTGAACGACCTACTCCACATTGTGTAAAACGTACCATATGTATCACTATGTGGTCATTATGTTCATTGGAACTGGTCCAAGAACCAATTACGTACGGCTGCATAACGTAATATAGTATACTTACATTTTTGTATCGAGCTTAAAAAAAAATTTTATTAAGTTTTCTCATTCAATAAATTACAAAAATCTATTTCAGTATCATTTGAACTAATAATTAATTTTTAAGTTACATAACGGTTCTTAAGTTACTTTTATCGATTTTAGGTTAAAACTTGATTTTAAAATCATTTTGTGGTTACGAGTTTGTTCAGAATACTCCAGTTCTTATATTTTGATAGCCGGAACTGTTATGACGGTAGGTACAATATGGATGGTAGCTAGCTAGATGTAGTCAAAAAACTACCGTCTAAACTATACTTCCGGACACATCTATCGGCCCACCACCCAGTATTTAAAGTTTCGACGGTGTCTAGTTAAAAATAAATGTTAGGTGGAGCAATAAGTTTTAATGCAGTTTTGAGCAGATTATGGTCAACCCTTATGTATGTATTATTTTAAATTTTTTTATGTAATTTCGAATTGATATGGCCGGCAGAAGTTTTACAGCTTAGGCGACAATTTCAGTCAGAGTATCCATATTTTTTGGTCAAAACTGGCTCTAAGTTTAGATTTGCCTTTCATGGAACCAATGATCGGAAACATCAAAAAAAAAAATCCAACTTGTGCGAAATAAAAAAAGTTTTGTCCATTCCTGGGTCGTTGAAAACGATGAACAGACTCGAATTTTCTTTTTTTTTATCATAATCCTGAATTCAAAATTAAAAAAAACATACATAAGGGTTGACCAAAAAATCAGCTTTAAAACTGCATTAAAACTTATTGCTCCACCTAACATTTATTTTTAGCTAGGCACCGTTAAAACTTTTAAACACTAGGTGGGCCGATAGATGTGTCCGGGAGTGTAGATTATATTACATTGAAAACTTAGTAAGCTATTAATATCAAAAGACAGTTAAAAAAGTTAAAAAGTAAATTGGTTTAATGGTGCTAGATCTGTGTTGCCGGATACCGTCTAAATAGCACCGCAGTGACTATTTTAGCTCACAAACAGTAATTCAAACATTACTGTGTTCCGGTTTGAAGGGTAGTAAGTAAACTATGTAAATTACTGGGGTAACGAGACTTAACATGTCTCAAGGCGATGATCAATGTGGTGCAGTGTGTACCATCTTAACTAGCGGCACGTTGTCATGGGCAAACGTATCACTTACCATCAGGTGAACGTCTTGCTCGTCTCGACGCATAGTAGCATAAAAAAAAATTCAAACATTACTGTGTTCCGGTTTGAAGGGTAGTAAGCTAGCGCAATCACTGGGGTAACGAGACTTAATATGTCTCGAGGCGATGATCAATGTGGTGCAGTGTGTACCATCTTAACTAGCACCACGTTGTCATGGGCAAGCGTATCACTTACCATCAGGTGAACGTCTTGCTCGTCTCGACGCATAGTAGCATAAAAAAAAATTCAAACATTACTGTGTTCCGGTTTGAAGGGTAGTAAGCTAGCGCAATCACTGGGGTAACGAGACTTAATATGTCTCGAGGCGATGATCAATGTGGTGCAGTGTGTACCATCTTAACTAGCAGCACGTTGTCATGGGCAAGCGTATCACTTACCATCAGGTGAACGTCTTGCTCGTCTCGACGCATAGTAGCATAAAAAAAAATTCAAACATTACTGTGTTCCGGTTTGAAGGGTAGTAAGCTAGCGCAATCACTGGGGTAACGAGACTTAATATGTCTCGAGGCGATGATCAATGTGGTGCAGTGTGTACCATCTTAACTAGCAGCACGTTGTCATGGGCAAGCGTATCACTTACCATCAGGTGAACGTCTTGCTCGTCTCGACGCATAGTAGCATAAAAAAAAATTCAAACATTACTGTGTTCCGGTTTGAAGGGTAGTAAGCTAGCGCAATCACTGGGGTAACGAGACTTAATATGTCTCGAGGCGATGATCAATGTGGTGCAGTGTGTACCATCTTAACTAGCAGCACGTTGTCATGGGCAAGCGTATCACTTACCATCAGGTGAACGTCTTGCTCGTCTCGACGCATAGTAGCATAAAAAAAAATTCAAACATTACTGTGTTCCGGTTTGAAGGGTAGTAAGCTAGCGCAATCACTGGGGTAACGAGACTTAATATGTCTCGAGGCGATGATCAATGTGGTGCAGTGTGTACCATCTTAACTAGCAGCACGTTGTCATGGGCAAGCGTATCACTTACCATCAGGTGAACGTCTTGCTCGTCTCGACGCATAGTAGCATAAAAAAAAATTCAAACATTACTGTGTTCCAGTTTGAAGGTTAGTAAGCTAGCGAAATCACTGGGGTAACGAGACTTAATATGTCTCGAGGCGATGATCATTGTGGTGCAGTGTATACCATCTTAACTATCACCACGTTGTCATGGGCAAGCGTATCACTTACCATCAGGTAGTAAGTAAACTTTAGTTACAAGTGATTACTCTACTACGTCAAAATAATAATGTTTTTTTTTAGGAACTATATTATCCACGACGAAGTCTATAAACAATACTTGTTTGTATATAGACATGTATATGATTATATTGATGAGTTAGATAATTACGTGTAAGTTTAAGTAAGGTACAATTTATTAGTTGCGTCATAAGATGTTTGAAGATAAAAATAATGAAGAATAGCTCCGGAAGCTCTCCACTCTTGGCCCGAAGTTTCCTTTAGTGAGGATAATTTTCGCTCGCCCGCGCGCACAAAAACTAGATGAGATTTATTGGCCCCGTAGTTTGTTCACTAAATGTTCTCGCAAGTAATAATGGATTTATATTTAAAACGGGCCAACTATATTATAGTAACAGATTACTTATCTTTTATATATGTTATAAGTATTTATATATTAATAAAGCGCAAACGGTTTGACGTTTTTAGAAATGAATAATTTCTATCTTTAGTCTTTACCCTTTTTGTTTATTGTAGTAAATAAATCGATGATTTAGTTAAAAAAATCCGTATTGTAGTTTAGGTTAATAGAAAATGGATAGACGATGTGGTGAAGCTATATCTATTTTGGATTCTTATGATTGTTAGAAAGAAGCTTAGGCACAACAGTGATCGTTTTCCGTTTCATAACTTATCATCTACTGCTTACTTCTTTTCAATAAGCAGTAATGTTAGTACTACTGCTGTTCAGTTACACGGACGCTGTTGCTAGTGAAGCAAATCATTAACGTTATCATCATTTGATTTATATACGCCTCCTGAAATGTATAAAGACCTGTGTTGGAATATTCAGCTCGTCGCTTTGTGTTATAAGATATCTCATTAGGAGCCGAGTTAGAAAAACCTTTCTGCCGTTCAACACATTGCGTGACTGAACAGGGAATAATTGTAAAGGCAAGGGCAGAAGCTTTCCTTGTGACCAGCAAGCCTTCTTCGTCATCCTGCAAGCAAGTGGCGAAAGACTATGATGATAATAACGATGATTATGAGGCTGGAATAAGCGATACGCTTGCCCATAAGGATTTTTTCATTGAAATTGCGCTCGACGCATAGTAGCATAAAAAAAAATTCAAACATTACTGTGTTCCGGTTTGAAGGGTAGTAAGCTAGCGCAATCACTGGGGTAACGAGACTTAATATGTCTCGAGGCGATGATCAATGTGGTGCAGTGTGTACCATCTTAACTAGCAGCACGTTGTCATGGGCAAGCGTATCACTTACCATCAGGTGAACGTCTTGCTCGTCTCGACGCATAGTAGCATAAAAAAAAATTCAAACATTACTGTGTTCCGGTTTGAAGGGTAGTAAGCTAGCGCAATCACTGGGGTAACGAGACTTAATATGTCTCGAGGCGATGATCAATGTGGTGCAGTGTGTACCATCTTAACTAGCAGCACGTTGTCATGGGCAAGCGTATCACTTACCATCAGGTGAACGTCTTGCTCGTCTCGACGCATAGTAGCATAAAAAAAAATTCAAACATTACTGTGTTCCGGTTTGAAGGGTAGTAAGCTAGCGCAATCACTGGGGTAACGAGACTTAATATGTCTCGAGGCGATGATCAATGTGGTGCAGTGTGTACCATCTTAACTAGCAGCACGTTGTCATGGGCAAGCGTATCACTTACCATCAGGTGAACGTCTTGCTCGTCTCGACGCATAGTAGCATAAAAAAAAATTCAAACATTACTGTGTTCCGGTTTGAAGGGTAGTAAGCTAGCGCAATCACTGGGGTAACGAGACTTAATATGTCTCGAGGCGATGATCAATGTGGTGCAGTGTGTACCATCTTAACTAGCAGCACGTTGTCATGGGCAAGCGTATCACTTACCATCAGGTGAACGTCTTGCTCGTCTCGACGCATAGTAGCATAAAAAAAAATTCAAACATTACTGTGTTCCGGTTTGAAGGGTAGTAAGCTAGCGCAATCACTGGGGTAACGAGACTTAATATGTCTCGAGGCGATGATCAATGTGGTGCAGTGTGTACCATCTTAACTAGCAGCACGTTGTCATGGGCAAGCGTATCACTTACCATCAGGTGAACGTCTTGCTCGTCTCGACGCATAGTAGCATAAAAAAAAATTCAAACATTACTGTGTTCCGGTTTGAAGGGTAGTAAGCTAGCGCAATCACTGGGGTAACGAGACTTAATATGTCTCGAGGCGATGATCAATGTGGTGCAGTGTGTACCATCTTAACTAGCAGCACGTTGTCATGGGCAAGCGTATCACTTACCATCAGGTGAACGTCTTGCTCGTCTCGACGCATAGTAGCATAAAAAAAAATTCAAACATTACTGTGTTCCGGTTTGAAGGGTAGTAAGCTAGCGCAATCACTGGGGTAACGAGACTTAATATGTCTCGAGGCGATGATCAATGTGGTGCAGTGTGTACCATCTTAACTAGCAGCACGTTGTCATGGGCAAGCGTATCACTTACCATCAGGTGAACGTCTTGCTCGTCTCGACGCATAGTAGCATAAAAAAAAATTCAAACATTACTGTGTTCCGGTTTGAAGGGTAGTAAGCTAGCGCAATCACTGGGGTAACGAGACTTAATATGTCTCGAGGCGATGATCAATGTGGTGCAGTGTGTACCATCTTAACTAGCAGCACGTTGTCATGGGCAAGCGTATCACTTACCATCAGGTGAACGTCTTGCTCGTCTCGACGCATAGTAGCATAAAAAAAAATTCAAACATTACTGTGTTCCGGTTTGAAGGGTAGTAAGCTAGCGCAATCACTGGGGTAACGAGACTTAATATGTCTCGAGGCGATGATCAATGTGGTGCAGTGTGTACCATCTTAACTAGCAGCACGTTGTCATGGGCAAGCGTATCACTTACCATCAGGTGAACGTCTTGCTCGTCTCGACGCATAGTAGCATAAAAAAAAATTCAAACATTACTGTGTTCCGGTTTGAAGGGTAGTAAGCTAGCGCAATCACTGGGGTAACGAGACTTAATATGTCTCGAGGCGATGATCAATGTGGTGCAGTGTGTACCATCTTAACTAGCAGCACGTTGTCATGGGCAAGCGTATCACTTACCATCAGGTGAACGTCTTGCTCGTCTCGACGCATAGTAGCATAAAAAAAAATTCAAACATTACTGTGTTCCGGTTTGAAGGGTAGTAAGCTAGCGCAATCACTGGGGTAACGAGAATTATAGCTCATGTCTCAAGGCGACGAGAGCAATATGGTGCAGTGTATACCATCTTAATCACCGCCACGTTGTTATGGGTATCACTTACCATCAGGTGAACGTCTTGCTCGTCTCGACGCATAGTAGCATAAAAAAAAATTCAAACATTACTGTGTTCCGGTTTGAAGGGTAGTAAGCTAGCGCAATCACTGGGGTAACGAGAATTATAGCTCATGTCTCAAGGCGACGAGAGCAATATGGTGCAGTGTATACCATCTTAATCACCGCCACGTTGTTATGGGTATCACTTACCATCAGGTGAACGTCTTGCTCGTCTCGACGCATAGTAGCATAAAAAAAAATTCAAACATTACTGTGTTCCGGTTTGAAGGGTAGTAAGCTAGCGCAATCACTGGGGTAACGAGAATTATAGCTCATGTCTCAAGGCGACGAGAGCAATATGGTGCAGTGTATACCATCTTAATCACCGCCACGTTGTTATGGGTATCACTTACCATCAGGTGAACGTCTTGCTCGTCTCGACGCATAGTAGCATAAAAAAAAATTCAAACATTACTGTGTTCCGGTTTGAAGGGTAGTAAGCTAGCGCAATCACTGGGGTAACGAGAATTATAGCTCATGTCTCAAGGCGACGAGAGCAATATGGTGCAGTGTATACCATCTTAACTAGCACCACGTTGTCATGGGCAAGCGTATCACTTACCATCAGGTGAACGTCTTGCTCGTCTCGACGCATAGTAGCATAAAAAAAAATTCAAACATTACTGTGTTCCGGTTTGAAGGGTAGTAAGCTAGCGCAATCACTGGGGTAACGAGACTTAATATGTCTCGAGGCGATGATCAATGTGGTGCAGTGTGTACCATCTTAACTAGCACCACGTTGTCATGGGCAAGCGTATCACTTACCATCAGGTGAACGTCTTGCTCGTCTCGACGCATAGTAGCATAAAAAAAAATTCAAACATTACTGTGTTCCGGTTTGAAGGGTAGTAAGCTAGCGCAATCACTGGGGTAACGAGAATTATAGCTCATGTCTCAAGGCGACGAGAGCAATATGGTGCAGTGTATACCATCTTAATCACCGCCACGTTGTTATGGGTATCACTTACCATCAGGTGAACGTCTTGCTCGTCTCGACGCATAGTAGCATAAAAAAAAATTCAAACATTACTGTGTTCCGGTTTGAAGGGTAGTAAGCTAGCGCAATCACTGGGGTAACGAGAATAGCTCATGTCTCAAGGCGACGAGAGCAATATGGTGCAGTGTATACAATCTTAATCACCGCCACGTTGTTATGGGTATCACTTACCATTAAGTCATCGTCCTTTTTTTTTTATACTACTATGCGACGAGACGAGCAAGACGTTCACCTGATGGTAAGTGATACGCTTGCCCATGACAACGTGCTGCTATTTAAGATGGTACACACTGCACCACATTGCGCTCGTCGCCTGAGACATAAGGTGTTAAGTCTCGTTACCCCAGTAATTACACTAGCTACAGCGCCCTTCAAACCGGAACACGGTAATGTTCGCACACTACTATTTGGCGGTTGCAATAGGAGCTGCGGTGGTACCCATCCAGACGGTCTCCGGCAACAGAGACCTACCACCTGGTAAGCCTGTCGTCCTGCTCGTCTCGTTGTTTAATAAAGTAAATGTGTATGGACGGAGGTAGAACTTTTAAGTGTATGAAAGCTTAGAACGAAAATAAATTATAAATTTAATAATAAGAGATGATTTAACATTGCGCTTGTTTTACGTAGCCGAAGCGCGGAGAGGGGCGGGGTCTACGGCAGTCGTAGCGCGCCCGTAGCCCGTAGCGCCCGCTACGAGACCGCGCGCTCTCTACAGATTTACGCCGGAGCTCGGCAACCTATTTGTTAAAGGATAAAACTGGAGACACGTCGGTGTGATGAGGGATTAGTGTGTGTGAAGTACATAACCTACTTGAAGTGTTTGTGCTGTGCTCCTTGTGTTATGTATATGAGAAAGGTAATTATTTTACGCACAAAAGGATTTCTTACGTGTTTTTTTCCTCCGAGAGTCCTCGTCCTTGGAGTTTTTATCGGCGCAATAAATTAGAGTTTAGTCGTACTCACACGCGATGAATCTTCGAATTAGCGAACGAATGAAACACGTTCGCGGGGTTGAGTGAAAAAATTCGTAAATAATACGTTTGATCTAATTACTGATTTTTTTTTAATAATCCTAAAAATTATAATCATTAAAACTAACATCTAAAACTCATATAAACTAAACAAATGTATTATGTTTTGAATAATATGGCTATAAATATTTCAGGGAATTGCGTATTGCTTTCATCTCCACTGGTTTTACTAAGCTTTTAGTTAATTTATAAATTGTTTACTTACATTATTAATAACCACATAAACTAAGTTTTTTCTATCTTAAAACATATAAAAATATATCTGCTGTAAATTATTTGTTCAAAAATTTTAAACGGGATGTAAGTTACAAAATATTTTAATATCAGGAAATTAGTTACTGAAAATTTGGTCTTTTATGAATATCGTTTCGGAAAGTACATTTATAAAGCCAAGCAGCAATATTTAAATATCCATTTCCGCTCACGTATTATGAAATTAGTAAAGAGATCAGGAACAAGATGATTGGTAGTAATAATGTTATTATGCGGACAAAATTCAGTTGATTACTTCAATAAAAACTTTAGAAAGAGTAGTTTCAAACTGAAACTGAACTCCGGAAGAGATTTGCAATTTGATGCAATTCTCACCATCCGCTAGAAGAGTTGTGAATTAAGTAGAAGATAAGTAATCGTAATACGTGAATGTTAGAAATTAACGTTATAGCCGTTGCGGTTTGATATTGACAATATAATAGCTGTTTAATATTAATAGTGACATTTGAGGCGGGCAAACAGCCGTTTGGACCTTTAATAACATTTCTGACTCTCATAACACGGCCACGGTTAATGGCTGCTTGAATAATTACGTGCTGTGCTACCTAACTTGCTCTTTTCCGGCAACGCCATTACGCATAAGAGAGTGTTTCAAACTATTATATTAAGTTGGAAAGCGCAGTTTATTTTTCATTCGGAATCAGTAGTAACGACGTAAAAACATAAAACAGTAATATTAAATGAGAAAATGCAAACCGTCAATACTGTTTTCAGTATTAACTCAGTTTCTATGTTAAAAAAATAACTTGTTAAGTAATAATCAGTTCTTGAGAAAGCTAACTGCAAGCCTATGTCGATGACAATCGTTATGCAAATAAAGATTTCATTTTTCGGACACCAGCAAATAGCCTACCTGCTTTTACTGCCTTACTTTTTAATACCTTTACTACTTCCCAAGGTTTATCCTGGAGGACTAAATTCCAAGAAACATGCTCCTGGTAAACAGCTGAAGGAATAGTTTAACGATATAAAGTAGTGGACCGGGTTTAAATACTATAAGTTGAAAAGAATAGCTGAATCGTTACATATCTGTGTCATGATGATGATCATATTACTGAGGCTGATTTTTAAGATATTTAAACAATTCAGGACATTTAAATTATAGTTTCTAAAACATAATAAATATATTACCTAACTTACCTAATAAACTTACTAAACTTACTACTAAACTTAAACTTACTACTTAAACTTACCTAATAAATATATTTACCAGGTGGTAGGTCTCTGTTGCCGGAGACCGTCTGGATGGGTACCACCGCAGCTCCTATTGCAACCGACAAATAGTAGTGTGCAAACATTACTGTGTTCCGGTTTGAAGGGCGCTGTAGCTAGTGTAATTACTGGGGTAACGAGACTTAACACCTCATGTCTCAAGGCGACGAGCGCAATGTGGTGCAGTGTGTACCATCTTAACTAGCGCCGCGTTGTCATGGGCAAGCGTATCACTTACCATCAGGTGAACGTCTTGCTCGTCTCGTCGCTTAGTAGTATAAAAAAAAAAAATAAAATAAAAATGTGTGTATTGTAGTTTAACCATCGTTTAAAACTTATTGAAAAGAATAGTTTTGATTGTAGAATAACAGATTACTATTTATGCAATTTGTTAACGGATAACTAACTTTAGGACTTGTGGTACACTAAAAAGAAATCTGTACTTTAGGACAGTGAATATTAATTTGGCCATAGTGTTTTGTGTATAATAAAAATAACTGATTCAGTAAACACATACTACTAATTTATAATTAAATTACGGTTAAAGCTTTTGTAATAGTTAAATAATGGATATTGTTACAACGATACATTTTATATAGAGAATGAAAATCTATAGACTTCTTTTATTGTAGTTCTCTTTATGAGTCTCTTTTCTATTATCTGTCATTCTTATCCCACTTCTTCGGTATCCTGTTTCTCTTATATTATTAGAGGTTTTAGTTCCCCGTTGTTTAGGGGTCAGTCTGCCTTCAAGTTTTATGGTGAGACTTATGTCGAGGTCTTTCATTTAGATCTTTTTAAACGCTTTTATTATAATAGTGCGAAAATTTGATACATATTCATAATAACTAAGAGAACAGCTAAACAAATAATGTAAATGTAGTTGTAGTTATTCCAAACCAAGTCTTTTTTGCATTAATTGTCATTCTTAGCCTACTTCTTCGGGATTCTGCTTCTCTTATATTATTAGAGCTTTTAGTTCTCCGTTGTTTAGGGGTCAGTCTGCCTTCAAGTTTTATGGTGAGACTTATGTCGAGGTCTTTCATTTACGTCTTTTTAACGCTTTTATTATAATAGTATTTAAATTTTATATGTTTTCATATTACTAAGAGAACAGCTAAACAAATAATGTAAATGTAGTTGTAATTATTCCAAAGCAAGTCTTTTTTGCATTAATTGTCATTCTTAACCTACTCCTCCGGCATTCTGCTTCTCTTATATTATTAGAGCTTTTAGTTCTCCGTTGTTTAGGGGTCAGTCTGCCTTCAAGTTTTATGGTGAGACTTATGTCGAGGTCTTTCATTTAGGTCTTTTTAAACGCTTTTATTATAATAATTACGGTTAAAGCTTTTGTAATAGTTAAATAATGGATATTGTTACAACGACACATTTTATATAGAGAATGAAAATCTATAGACTGCTTTTATTGTAGTTCTCTTTATGAGTCTCTTTACTATTATCTGTCATTCTTGTCCCACTATTTCGGCATTCTGCTTCTCTTATATTATTAGAGCTTTTAGTTCTCCGTTGTTTAGGGGTCAGTCTGCCTTCAAGTTTTATGGTGAGACTTATGTCGAGGTCTTTCATTTAGGTCTTTTTAAACGCTTTTATTATAATAGTATTTAAATTTTATATGTATTCATATTACTAAGAGAACAGCTAAACAAATAATGCAGATGTAGTTTTAGTTATAGCGTTTCAAAGTAAGCCTTAAATTAACTGATTGTTAGTGCCTGTTATCAACTGCGGGCGGCGACTTCAAAGGATGACCGGCATGGGCGAAAACTTGTCTGCTTCACCTCATTTTCAACTCGGTAATAAATTACCGTTACCGAGCGGCGGTTCTGAGGCATATTCGCAATAATGCCGGCAATTACTCTCGCTGTTAAGTAACACTCCGGAGTTATTTATTGCAAGAGCTTCACCTAAGAATCGAGTCTTCACTACAAGCGAACAAAAAAATATTGTTTTATGAGTATATACTTCTTTGTTAGTACATTCTTCTTCTAAGTCGTATTTCCTCATAACTGAGGGTCGTGGTCATCATGTTTTTATTGAAACACACGACGACTCTCTTGGCAGTTATAATGGAGTGGTGTTGCCATTGCCTTCTCCATTTCATATACTAGTCTGACCACTGATAGTCATGACGTAGATATGCAGGTTTCCTCACGATGTTTTCCTTCACCGTCAAAGCACGTGGTATTAGTTGGTGTTTTATGCTAACTGCACATAAATTGAAAAATTCATTGGTGCAGGCCGGATTCGAACCCGGTACCTTCGCATTGGAAGGCCGGCGTTCAAACCACTAGGCTATCACGGCTCTTTGTTAGTACATTAGAATTATTTAATTAGCAGTTAATATACATTACATAGAACTGCACTACATTTGTTTAAACTACAAAACGGTAAAATGATGTGATAGTTAATTTCTAGATAAGAAATATTTGTCGATGAAACTCTAGCCCTTGTGAAATCCCGTCCAACATTAATTAACTGCCTCAACAGTGCAGAGGTTAACCACTTATTTTGGGACAGGAAGGTCCACGGTTCGATTTCTCGAACCGACCTCGCCAACAAGTTAGACAATATGTGTGAGGGAGAGTGAGAGGTCCTAACACCAACTTGGAAACAGTTGTTTTATTCTGTTTCTGTTTATTTCCCTTTCGTTCCACACAGCAACCTTAACGCTGACCATGACCTTTAGACATCAGGAATTGTCCCTGAAGAGATAGTTTTTAAGGTCTTATTCAATTCTTTTTTCTAAACATAAATGATCTATTAATTGATCTACTTATTACGACGATGACTACTCGTGATCAATAATTATTTACTGAGAACTCGTAAAACATAAAATTTGCTATAATTTATTTCCTGTTAAGTTACTTACTTATCTATACGTTGTACTAATAAACATCTTACTATTGTTATATAGTAAACATCTATAAGTAGTTGTTAAACATCATTTAAAACAGAGGTCAAAAGTTAGCCTTTAGTCAAAAATTAAAACTACTAATATACAGCTCGAGTTATTCTTAGTTGTAAAGTATGGTATATATGAACTAGAAGTTTATGGACGTATCCATGTGACTGTTAGTTAATTACTACTGTGAGGTAAGCAATAGAGTTATCACAGGTCCGGTAAGACCGCATCAAAGGCCCCAGAATAGTAAAGATCGGAGAGTGCCGATGTACAATGCGATAGTTGTCGCCTCCAAGCATTTTTTTTGCACCCCGAATGGGTTTTTATGCCCCAGTGGACTTTTAATAAATGCTTCCCGAGATATAAGGAGGCGGGATCATTGTGTTCGGAATAAGGAAAAGGTCCCGTGCTTAACCTACCACTTATATCATGGAGAGTCGAAGTGCTCCCTCTTTTATTTCAAATATTTCTACATCTCGCAATCCATACATATCTTTATTCGTTATTTATTTATATTCATTATAGTTTAGTACTTATTTCAATTTAGTCAATAAGAAATAAAGTGACGATAAACAATACTAAACAATACTATTTCAAAGTAAACGTTTCCCAACATAGAGTATTAGATCGGATGATCAGTTTCGCGTGGTATTACCTATTTTGTATCTACGTAAACCTAAAATTTGATCTTAATATAATATGCACTGTCAATAGTAATCTCATTGATTGATAGACAGAACACAACAATGCTGTTTCAGATACAGATTTAAGATGCAAGAGTATCGAGCCCGTTCAGCGTCTGATGGCGTTAGATTTATTTAAAATTATTGCTAGTGAATATTTTGTAATGAAAAATAACTTATTTATTATGTGTGGGGATGTTTTCTATGACTGAAAGAGGAATGGAGACTATAACGGCATATAAACTAACAAAACACCTGTCGCTAACTTGCTTTATTCAGTTTACTTTATTAAATTTCGCAGAGGCGCGTGACCCACGTCGAGTACTATTGATTTATTTATATAAATCAATAGTACTCGACATTCAATCAGTTCTCGTTAACTTAGTATGTTATCATACTAAGTTAACGAGAACTGATCAATTGATAACGGAAAGTTGAAGATTGTTACAGTACTAACATCGATATTAAAAATGGGTGAAGATTTAGTGTTTTGTGTATTTTTAACGCCTAATCATAAAAATAAAAAAATAGGATGAGACACCCTTATGACTTAGGCGTTTAAAAAATTGTTTACGCTCTGTTCTCGCACCTACCAAATACACATAAAAAATTCATGAAAATCGCTCGAGCTGTTTCAGAGCTGTTTGGCTACAATGTGACATGAGAATTTTATATATATAGATAAATAATAACAGATTTAAAGATCAATTTAGTCCTTTTGTATAAAACTATAGAGTAAACAACGTATTTCAATTAATATAAAACTGACAGGGTTCCTGTCACTTTTTTTTTTGAAACAAAAACATGTATAATTCAGAGCCGGAAACTTTCGCGGAATTACGGGATTGTTGCTGTCAAATTTTGAAAACCTCCCGGCGACCGGAATTTAATTATAACCAGACCGAGATTTTAAAACGCGACGCGGTCAATATTACGGCGGAGTTGCTTCGTGAAATAACGCTTTTTTATTTTCTTTACAGTTAAACATCGCGTGAACTTAATTATACATGTTATTAAGTATAAATACACGTTAATGTAAGGGCTGTATTTAACCAGGCGGGTTCGTCAATCCCATTATTAAAACTTTATCGGTTTACCATCGCAAGCGTTAGACATTAGATCTCTTGTGATGTATTTCTAGTAAGAGTTAAGTAGCTTTAAGTAACTACCGTTTATAAGTTACCATCTCAGAAAAAGGACATGCTTGTTGACTATATTGTTAAGGGAATTTAAGTTTAATATTATTTTAAATTAAAGAATTCTGTTAAGAATCCAGTGCCAGAGGTTTAAAGTAAAAACTCTTTCTCTAACCCTTAAGTTGCGTTATATTCTTGTTGCTTTATTTCTATCCCTTGCACTTGCAATCCGGTCATTGTTACTTGTTAACCACTAAACATTGCGTGATTAAATCTGCTTCCGTGACTACAGCCCGTTTCACGAAGCCCTCCACGCGAACCCTTACTTTATGTAATAACGATGTGATTTTTAAGTGCACAATAGACTTTAATACAAAAATCATTGTTTCTTTTTCACTCGTAAATCAAACAATTTATATATTTCTCTCATGTTTCTATACACTTATCGTTAATATTTATGCTGTAAATTGTATTCTAATTATATATAACATGACTTTCTTATTATTACCATTAAGTGTAGTTTAACTTAAACAAGGTTATTATTTAAAAAATATTGACCAGCGGTTAGTTTATAGTAACTGATACGACTGCTCATAATGACGCTTGTTAATATGCACTGAACCTTAATGTGTTAGTCATCTAATCTCATAGAAAACGGTAAACCTTATTCTAAGTCGTATTTCCTCATGACTGAGGGTTGTGGTCATCATGTGTAATGAAAAATGGCGACTTACTTGTCAGTTATAATGGAGTAGTTTGCCATCGCCTTCTCGATTTACAGTAAACCTATTCGGCGATAAAGTTCATAGGTTCCTACTTAAGCTGTCCTACCATCAATGAAGAATACAGACGCGAGTTTAGGCTTTTTCATTTAGCATTAGCTAAAGTTATAGTCGTCACCGTACGTCTTTGATTGGTGGCTATATTTATCAAGCATAGTGTGAGATGATCGCTTGGGGGACTGACGATCTAGTGACGATAGTATTATGAAGGTGGTATCGTAATGATCGCGTTAGATATCAAATGCAAGTAAAGTTCAGCTATGGACGGCGATAAGTTCAAATTGCGCTGACGCTGTTGATATTAATGTTGTACTGAAATTTCCACGCATTATGTTAATCCACAATCGTGTACATTACACATTCGCCTCATTAAATAATGCCGTGGTGCTAACAATATACGAACTAAATGCGCGCCCCGGCACCACCATTAGTCAGTAACACAATGGATTTAAATTCTTTAAACATTGTCGGTTTCGGCGCGCGCGTGAACATTACAAGATGAATAGGAACCACTAACAGCGTTTTCTACACACATATTTGCTTACAATGTTGTGATTACTTTAATTGTTATTGTTAGACATATCACCAGCTAAGAAAGAATACATATTTTTTGAAGAAAAAGAAGTAATAAACATTCACTGCTGGGAGGTCTCTGTTGCCGGAGACCGTCTGGGTATACCACTTTTCTACTACCAAACAGTAGTGTGCAAACGTTACTGTGTTCCGGATTGAAAGGCGCTGTAGCTAGTGAAATTACTGCGGTAACGAGACTTAATATACGTCTCGAAACGACTCACCATCAGGTAGTAGTAGTAATTAGTAACTAGTAGAATAAAAAAACTACTTTATATCAGTTATAAGTACAAAATCTAATTGTATAATATTAACATAACAAATGTTCTAGTATATTATGTTAATGTTTGTTGTAAGCATCGTTATATTTGTGTTATTATATTACTCACCAGGTGGTAGGTTTCTGTTGCCGGAGACCATCTGGATGGGTACCACCACAGCTCCTATTTCAACCGCCAAATAGTAGTGTGCGAACATTACTGTGTTCCGGTTTGAAGGTCGCTGTAGCTAGTGTAATTACTGGGGTAATGAGACCTAACACCTTATGTCTCAAGGCGACGAGCGCAATGTGGTGCAGTGTGTACCATCTTAACTAGCAGCACGTCGTCATGGGCAAGCGTATCACTTACCATCAGGTGAACGTCTTGCTCGTCTCGTCGTAAAGTAGTATAAAAAAAATAAAGTTTTTCGCAATATATTTATTACCAATATTGTCATTGATAAACGAACTGAAAAAAACAAATACAGAGCTCTAACTGATATTTGCACAACAAATCAAACTTTAATTTCAGGGCGAACTTTGTTATAAACTATCTCCGACAAAATCACATTTTGTCATTATGAAATCAGAACTCCTATCTAACAATCACTATCATAAAGTCATTCTTATCTATTTGAAAATAATCAGAACATATCTAGTTTAACCTACTTCATTAGTTATACTTTAACCGTCGCCTTTGCGGGTTGTGAACCTATTAAGTTTTATGTGCAAAGATAACTTTACTAATATTTAAGGTCAAATAGCAATTCTGATGAGATGATATCAGAATGTATTGTATAGCTTAATAACGAAGTTTGGATTGTATGTTTGGCAGTTTGTAGGGTGTTGAATTAATGATCTTGACCTTCTTTATTATGAGAAAAGCTTTCAAGTCTCAGTGAGGAGAAAAAGTTCTTTTATTTAATATGTCGTCTTCTAAAAAAATCGAGTTACAGTGTTAAAAGACTTCCCTGATTCTCTTTCTTGTTCTTTCTGTGCCACAACTATCAATGTTCGCGAAAACCAATCCTCTTTCTTATTTAAATAAACGACTAGAATAAAAGAGTTTTAACTTGATGGTAGGATACGTTTGATCATGACAATAGTGATGATGGTATTCACTGCACCACAATGCAGTCGTCGCTTTAATACATAAGCTGTTATTACCCCACTTATTTAACTAGCTGTAACGCAGTTCAAACTGGTACACAGTAGACCAACTCCAGCAACAATCTACCAGCAGTAAACTTTTCAGACAGCCGAAGATTTAGTTATTCAATTCTTAAACTTTAAATGATCGCTGTTGTTATTAATATTGTTGTTGGGGCAGACCACATCGCTAATTACGTTTATGTCGAAATAAATTACATCAAACTTTCACTACAATTAAACACCCTTCCCTCTTATCCCCTCTCACTCCGAGAAGCCCTCACCTGTCTAATTTGTAAGATGCCGACTACGTGATGTGTCGCTACAGAGTGTTTATTGTACCCCCCCTACGTGTTCATTTCCCGAGTTATTTGCTACTATCCCGTTACCTCGCAACTTAACCCAAGTAAGGCGATATTGGCGGCGTGCTCATGTATAACGTTTTCTATAATTCACAATAATAAACCTGGTTATCCAATTAGAGTAAAAACAATCTCATAACTCCTCAAATAGAAATTGGCAATGAGCTGATACCGTTTGGCAATAAACTAAAGAATAAGGTTGAAACAAAAGTTAAGCACAGCTGTTGTGATGATGGTCAGAATTTGATCACAACAGAAGATGTACCAGTTAATTTTTCTTCGTCTTCTGAAGAAAAGAAAATTATCCCAGACAACGTTATAGACATACTAAATATTCAGATTTTTTTTTATACTACTATGCGACGAGACGAGCAAGACGTTCGCCTGATGGTAAGTGATACGCTTGCCCATGACAACGCGGCGCTAGTTAAGATGGTACACACTGCACCAGATTGCGCTCGTCGCCTGAGACATAAGGTGTTAAGTCTCGTTACCCCAGTAATTACACTAGCTACAGCGCCCTTCAAACCGGAACACAGTAATGTTTGCACACTACTATTTGGCGGTTGCAATAGGAGCTGCGGTGGTACCCATCCAGACGGTCTTTGGCAACAGAGACCTAAGACCTGGTGAATCTGATGATAACAGTATAGGTATTAATCATTGTTTCTCATACTTCTCAAAAAATTTACTTTATGCAATGTTCTTGACTGATCAGTGTATTGATCCTTCAGGAAGTTCGACCAATGGTCGTCTTCCGGCTTAAGAAGCTGAGAAAAACTCTAAAAGTAACAGCAAAATAAATTGTTCTGTTTCTTAATGTTTTTTTTTTCGTTAAGCATCACAAAGTCTTAGATTTCGCGAATAAGAGAATATTGTAAAAAGTTTCCATTGAACAAAGGGGTCTTCGTTAAAGGCCTGTCCAGTCGCTCTCGCTTTTTTGTTCCGTTTCCCTCTTTTTTTTTAGTTCATTTCACGATGGCTACTTTTTTAATAACTTTCCATCTTTATCAACTTTGGTTTGTGTTTCGTTGCTTCGTTTTTTACTTTTACCTTAATAATGGAATGTTTTTCATCTATTGTTCAATACTATAAGTTTTTCTCTTTTTAAGTTATTAAGGACTTGCTCGATACCGTTTAGCCAGACCCACCACCACCAACACTGTGATGTGTTTATTTCATTGTTATAACTTTTTTAGTGTGTAATAATATGCTCACTTTTAAGTGTTTTAAGCTTAAACAATGATGTGATCGTTATAACTTTATATGAATTTTACAAAACATTTCAATTCATTGATAAGTAAACACATGCGATATTAACTGCGTTATATTTGTCAAGTGTAGAGGGAGTGGTATCAGATGGTTACGACAGCAGGTATAAAGTGATGGGCCCTGGCTCCGTGTCGCGGTTCTGTAATCCGCTGCTCATCTATCACTTGGGAGCTTAGATAAGACTTGCTCCAGCTCGTCTTCGTTACGCCCGCGACTTGTTTGCGTCACGTCGTGACATGAGCTGGAGTATGTACCTGCCGCCGTTATTTCGTTAAGGAGTCGTGTAGCGGTGTGCTGTAATAAGGGTTCCGTTTAATTCGAAGTTAGTAACGAGTCGTGTGCCGGTTAAGTCAAACTACTAGGCGGCGCTTTAATCAATGTCTGTTTAATTCGTGTAACGTGAGGGTGCTCTTTTATCGCGTGATCTACGGCCAGTACCTTCTACTCCAGACAGGTTCTTCGCTGATGTGCTAAAGTATGGCTGGTGATGACGGCATATAAGTGAAAATGTTTCAATTGCCTTATAATCGACTTATGATGGTAGATTTTGACGTTAACTAAATGAAGAATTATTCCCAGTTTCGCATAAAATATTTTCATTTTGTCTATCATGAAATCATCATTTGACTTCTATCGAAAAACAGTAAAACTCCTAATCAAGTTATAACAAAAAACTTACTTAACAGAAATCAGCTTAAGCAATGAGACGAGTAAGACATTCACAGTATAATAATTTACAACATAATATAGAGCTATTTAGGATATCAAAACCAATGTTAACTGTTTACATTGCAATGGGTACTATATTATATATAAGTTTAAGTACATAACAGTTATGTAAAAAAAAAACAAAAAGAAAACTGAAGTTGTAGAGTAGCAGAATATGATCGATACTTTTTCGTATCATAGATAACATTGAACACATCGATAAAAGTGATTTATGAATAAGATTTTCAAAGAATTTTAATCATCTGTATTATTCTAAACCTAACGTAACTTCTGTGAAAGTTTATCAGAAATATACACAGCGTATGTCATGTTAGAAATGCGTTCGTAATAAAGGTCCAATTATCGACGCAAAATCCGTATCGGTCCTAAGTTGACTGCACTGCAGTCGATTGCAAATCGTTATAGCGTCTGTCGGTCGAAAATTAAATTAAAAAAAAAAATCAGGTTCACATGAGATTTTCCAATCCACTTGAGCAGCGCTGCACTTGTATATTCACACAGCGTGGAAAAAGCGTAGCCTGTAGTCTATAGCCTGTTAACTAACGTGTTTGTTTTGAAGTTGTAACTCCGGCACGGTTCAACGTACACCAAATTGCGAATTGAAAAGTGGTCGCAGGAAAAAAAAGCAGTGCCAGTGCTATCTGTGATGTGCTGATTCGGGCTCAGCCGGTGTCCCTTGGGAACGCCGGCGTTGCATTCGGAATGAATATAATTTGTACAAAGTTTGAAAAACATTTCCGAAACGCTCGTACGTAAATGCGGACGGTGCCGTGTGAGGGATTTATTTGCGTTTCATACATTTTTCCGGTTTTAGTTTAAATTTTCCAAACTTTTGATTTTTATGTTATATTACAATGTTTACAGTTCGATGGAAAAAGAACCTTGTGAGCTATATCCATGTTTAACCTTTAAAAATCAAAAGCATGAACAACTTCTACTATCATTATCATCATAGATCATTGAGATTTGGACGCTTCAAAATGTTGAAAGAAGTTAAGTTTTAATGAACATTAACTTACGCAAAATTAACTATTCCTATTTTCTTTCTTTTTATTCATCATAGCATCGAGACGAGCAAGACGTTCACTTGATGGTAAGTGATACGAGCAAGCATAACATTGCACCACATTGAGCTCGTCGCTTTGAGACAAAGGTTGTTAAGTCTCGTTACCCCAGTCAAAGTCAAAAATTTTTATTCAACATGGGAACAATAGTCCACTTATTGAACGTCAAAATCTACCAGCCATTCGCAAAACAAATGCCACGGACCTGAGAAGAATGTTAATATCTCAAGCAAGACGTTCACCTGATGGTAAGTGATACGCTTGCTAATAACAACGCGGCGCTAGTTAAGATGGTATACACTGCACCACATTGCGCTCGTCGCCTTGAGACATGCGGTGTTAAGTCTCGTTACCCCAGTAATATCTCTAGCTTACAGCGCCATTCAAACCGGAACTCAGTAATGTTCAAACACTACTTTTTGTCGGCTGAAATAGTCACTGCGGTGGTCACCTACCTAGACGGTCTCCGGCAACAGAGACATGATATATGGTAACTAAAAAGAAAGTCTAACAACAGAGATCAGCACGAGGATGTTTTTTTTTTATAGACGTCGCTAAAAACTCCGTAAACTTTTGCATGTGCGAAAGAATGCCAACAAACGTAAAACTTCCGGCGGCAGCTGCTCGAGGCGGTCCTCGAGCTTTTCAATACCTTCAAAGTAGCCGTGTGAGGTGTTCCGCGAGATATTTATCCTCCAACGAAAACTCAGCAGCATTCCGGAGTCGTCCCGCCGAGTGGTGGAGCTACAGCCGGGACAACTTGTCGAGTAAATCTGCCCAGGAAAGGTTTCGGGCGAAATTGTTGCGCAATTCCACCGGGCCGCCCTCGTTCAACACAACTTAACTTATTGTTTCTCGGTTACCAAGTTTCATATTTATTGCGGAGTTTGTAATAAGTTCGTTTGCAGTGCCGGCGTTACGGGAGTTTTGGATAAGGTATTAAGATAACTACGTCGCTTTGCTTTGTACTCACTGCGAGCTTCTCTAGAAATCATTAAAAATTTTATTTACTATTGGTAGGTCTCTGTTGCTAACGACGGTCTAGGTAGGTACCAACGCAGCTCCTATTTGAATCGCCGAATAGTAGTGTGAAAATACTAAAATGTTCCGGTTTGAAGGGTAGTAAGCTAGTTAAATTACTGCGATACAAAACGACGAGCGCAATGTGGTGTAGTGTATACCATCTTAACTAGCACCACGTTGTCATGGGCAAGCGTATCACTTACCATCAGGTGAACGTCTTGCTCGTCTCGTCGCCTAATCAAACAAAAAAAGTATTTTTTTTATTTTCAATATGCAAAGTTTGCTTAGTTGTCCGTTAAAAGCTACCACCTATTCTGTTCATGACTTGTTACGCATCTCCAGGTCCCGTAATGCTGGATTATATGATCCTTTCCTAATAACTATTAATTGATTTCCTGTTCCGATGAAGGAAAACGTCGCGAGGAAATCAAATTGCTCCAAAAATGGCTTTAATGGACATGTGACATGCACTAACCCGCACTTAGCCAGCGTGAATAACTAAACATTATATCCTCTTTTAGAGAAGACTCCGAGTCTCAGTATTGAGAAAATTTCAGTGTTTTTCCTCCACCATTCGATTCACTAATTGATGTGCTTACTAAGCGACATTTCTTTAAATCACTTAGAGACTAGATCTAAAACACAGACCTAAATTTTGCTGTACAATAAAAACAATTGTTTAGAATTTTTAAAGTACCAAGTCCTTTTCAATACAATTTTTTCAAAACGTATTGTTTAGTATACACCAGTAAGATTTTGTTTAGTGATAAATTATTTCGTGTTTAAATGACTGTAGACAATAATTATCGTATTTCTAAATGACATTAAAACATGAGTACCTAAAAATACTAAATTTGTCGAAACTTATTAAGTCTTAATAGATACCAAAGCTGGTTTCAATTCGATTGGATTATCAATTTCCAGAAAAGAACAGATCAAGATATATATTAGATAGTGTTTCTAAATAAAAAATGCTGTGAAATTATATTTAACTATATTTGATATAGTTAAATATAATTTCACAACATGTTTTATTCAGAAGCACCATCGAATGTTTTAACATAATGTACATCTGTAAATAAATGAGTTTCAGCGAGTTGGTGTTGCGACTTACATAAACATATTCGTTATTCGGTAATATCATTTATTATTTAAGCATTTCACGTACGTAAAGATTACGATCAACGTAATTCAAATTAAAACACACGTCGACGCGAATCCGCAGCAGCGTGTTGCTGAGAAACAAACTTTAACGACGTGTGTTGAATGCTACGCTTTGATGTCGCCGGACCCGTGACGCGAACGACTCTTTGAAGGTCACAACTTAGACGAACGAGTTTACGAGGGATCAAACGGCGTCTCATTCTAACTGACGAATTCTTCGTAAAACTACCTGGGTGCTGTTGAACAGGTTTATCAGACAGGGTTCGAAATATCCTCCTATAGATATGAGTAAGTAAACTCGAGCTTGAGCCTGGACTTGTTCAGGTATACAGTATTGGTATGCTAGTGAAATTACTACTACGAGGTTTAATACCTTATGTCTCAAGGCGACGAGCACAATGTGGTGAACACATTACTTACCATCAGGTGAACGTCTCGTCGAATATAAAGAAAAAGGTTTCACATGACATGGTGGATTATCGGAATAACTGATTAAGTTCAAATGTAAGGATAGTCTAGAATTCGTGTGTGATCCCGGAAAAGAAGAGACTGGCGTATACTTATGGAACGCCCGATTTATTTAAGAGCTAAATGAGACCTAGAAATGGAGATAGAGACAAAGATCATTAAAATTAATATATTTTTTATACTACTATGCGACGAGATAAGCAAGACGTTCACCTGATGGTAAGTGATACGCTTGCCCATGACAACGTGCTGCTAGTTAAGATGGTACACACTACACCACATTGCGCTCGTCGCCTTGAGACATAAGATGTCAAGTCTCGTTACCCCAGTAATTACACTAGCTACAGCGCCCTTCAAACCGGAACACAGTAATGTTTGCACACTACTATTTGTCGGTTGCAATAGGAGCTGCGGTGGTACCCATCCAGACGGTCTCCGGCAACAGAGACCTACCACCTGGTAAAGTAACCTAATAAGTTAACCTAATAACCCAGTAAGTTAACCTAATTCGCGTTTATCTGATACCGCGGCATATGTGATTTTCGTGATGCTTATTATCGTTTATTACAGCGACAATTTTGATGTAAAATGAAAATTTCACGGCGTCCCTTTTACGCTGTAGCCATGCGTGATGCAATTATGCACCGATATTGCCATCAGGTTGCCATCCATTAACTATAATTTCCGCTCTGTCGGCTTCCCGGGGATCTATAACCGGGATAAATTTAATTAGAATTCTATTTACTTCTGCGTACGCATGCCGCCACTACATAACAACATCGATTACTTATACATTGTTAAATCATTAAAATGTTCTAACAACAGATTTACTATAAAGAAATAAGTAGTGTATTATAATTTTCTATATTCAACTTTCACTTTCAGTGTATATAAATAAGTTAATACATAGTATTTCTATGAAAGTATGGATATGGAAGTCAGTGTATATGATAACGATTGTTATTTTTTAATATAACTAAACGGGCTTTGCAGAGATTATAAATGTGAATAGATATCTTTAATCCGAAATCATGACACTATAGATAAAACATCATAAATTTAAGTATTGTTAAGTCATTAACTTATAAACAGACTACCACTCGTCTTTGCTTTTATTCTTAGTCACTTCGGCTTTGCCTTCGATGTCCAAAGTCTCCAAGAAGCATTTGTGGAGACTTCATCTTTTAGTCTTGGCTCCTCTTTAACATTTGTTATAAATATATTTACTATAAATTTAACATTATTCTCTATCAGTTGTGTCCACTGATGGATTTTAGATTTAAAGATTCGTTATGAGTTCATTAAAAATTAAAAGTATATTATAAACGATCAAAAACCGTAATAAATGGATTATTAGTGTTATCTTAAATGTTCCAAAACATTCCACCAAATTCATGGAACAATCATTTTCTGTTGAGTCTGTCCGTTTATGGAATGCCTTACCAATAACAAATAGACAGGCACAGTCACTGCAAGCTTTTAAGAAACTTGTCAGTAAATTCTATCTTTCATTATAAATGTAATAATAAGTTACTTTGAATATTCATGTATGTGTATATAAGTATATGTTACTACATCTATTCTTGTTTATTATATTTCCTAATAAAAACCCACACCAAATTTACTTATTACTTTACATATTTTCCATCCAAAGGTTGTCTAGAACAAATCGCTCATAGTGATAAGACCGCCCATTGTGCATTTATCATATAACAAGCAATGTGATCTGTTAATTTCTGTATCTTTTGGTGTGCAATAAAGTATTTTCTATTGTATTCTATCAGTATTTTTTTCTTTCTCGCTTGTATGATACATTGCTTGCTCCTGTGCTATTCCTTTGTTTGTTTTAAATACGAGTCAGAATTATGTACATATTGAACAGAATATTTACTGAACGTTCTGTTCAGTGTATACCTAGTGAAATTACTGGGGTAACAAGACTTAACACTGTCTTAAAGAGATGATCGCAATGTGGTGCAGTGTACCATCTTAACCAGCGTCGCGTTGTTATGAGCGAGCGTTTCTCTTACCAACAGGTGAACGCGAAAAAAAGTTAAGTATCGATACTTCAGTAATGTAGTTACCGTGTTTTAAACCGGAAAAGATATATATTTTTAATAGGGAGCTAATTGACTTTCGTAAAAATCTTTAAACTGATCTTAATAAAGTTACAAACCTTTATAAATAATTTACGTGTGTGGTAAAGTCGCTTTATTTACAAAAACAACACTGTTTACATTATTCAAAGCAGGACATCTTACTTTGTCCAGCATTAGAACAGATTAACAACATTCTGAACTGGCATTAAGCGTACTTAGTCAGTAATGCAATAAACTGCAAACTGTCGCAGCGTGTTACTGATGTTCCATATTATATCGGAATTACTCTCCACTCAGTGCTATATAATTATAGTTTTATATAACATGGAAATTATGTTGATGTACTTGTAAAAAAAAAGCATTAAACAGAAATAAAAAGAAATTAAGAATGGTAACAAGCAAGTTTGCAGTAAAAAAAACTCAATATTCGGGCAGCTCGTAGTAAGGCTTCCTTTAAGCGAATGTTGTGGCAACACTACTTGTCACTATGATATATGCTCTTCTCCTCCTTTTCTGTACTAATATCAGCCATCATTTATAAATATGTGTATGCTCCAGCCAATGTATAACACTAACCTTTCCTATAACATATGTACCAATCATAGTTGTGTCCACCACTATTATTGTGTTTTATATTGTACTATATGTAATTATACTCAACTACAAAAATAATGCACCCTTATTTATCTTCTCTGCTCAACCTATGGTAGACTGGGAGAGAATGCCCTATGTCATTAAGTCCGCCTTTTTGTACATTTTTCTTTGTGTGCAAACAAAGTTTTTAAATAAAATCAAAAATAAATCAATCTGTTTACAAATGTTTCAACATAAGTTTTTCGTTAACTAACGCAAACAAAAGGTAGTTACATCAAAGAGTACACTTGGGAGTTAGGAGCTCGTTTCGAAATGAAATATCATCTGTAACCAATTATCCTTCATTTCATCGGGAAGTTCTTTGTTAATGGCACAAGCTGATTATCCTTGGAGTGGAAAAACTTACAATTGTATTACTGGCTTCTGTCGTGCATGGAGATAGTCAACTGATGAATTGTCATTAACATTTTTTTTCGTTATGGTCCTAGAGGTAAGTCTTCATTGCCTAAAACTACCTAGATAGATATCACGTACTTTTCCATTAAATATTAGATTGTAATTTCAGTGCGTTAGTTTGAACTCTGTAGTTAGTAAAGTTAATAATGTATATCCAATCAGAATTACAATATTATTAAGAGAAGCCATATTATACAATGAAGGATTTTTCTGATTTTTCCAAACAACTTTAATCAAAGAACTTCTTTAAAGTAATAAACACATCTTTTGTGTTAAGTAAAGTAAAAATTATAAGTATAGTGAGATGTTAATATAATAATATAGCCTTTGGTTTATATCGTATGTTTGATTGTAGTTTCGTAATGAGAATAAATTTGTTAATACAAATAGTGGGCCAAAAGAAGTCATCCGATGTTGTTAGGGTCTCATTTTTTTTAAATGAAAAACTTTGATTCTGTTTTATGATTATGTTTATTGAAGCTTTAGAATTTAATTGATCAAGTCGAGAAGATGATATCGGCCAAATGGGCGCCGCCACAACTTGGGCTTCCAAAAGGGTGAATTCTTTTGGCCCACCTTATATTATTGAATTTCCAAAGAGACGACATTAATTAACAAAGATGTAATACAGCAGAAAATATACTTTTTCATTTGTAAATATTGTGTGTATAAGATATAACCTTTTAGGAATGAACTCTTTGCTTAAATTCGAAAAATCTAACTTCGCAAAGTTGAACCTTTCCCACTTCACCGCAACGCAGTTTGTTTCGCTTTAAACATTAATTTCACGGCGAAGTTCTCGGTGTTCGCAGGATGCTACCTGAATTTTTAACTTTTTCCACTTGGCGCTATATTTGAAAACGTATTCGTCAAATTTATTAAAGCTGCTTTAGTATAGTGAGAATCTATTTTAGAATTGGAGGTGATCATCATTTAACACTGCTGAACATTGGTCTCTCCAATCGGTTACCAGTGCGATCGGTCTGATGCGAATAGCATGTAACTATTCTTTTCGATCTTAACCAAGTCGTTGGTTTACTTGAAAACTGGTAATCCACGTTTACTGTTAATCCAAGTTTGGAATTAAATGTAGTTGTAGTCTAATATGAACAGTAAATTACTGACAGCTTCGGTATTACCGTTCAGTTATGATGTAGAAGTTTGTAAAAGCATCAGCAGGCTAATTTTCAACTTCTTCTTAAAGTGCCTCTCCATTACTGGAGGTTGGCCGTCAGTTCTGCGAATTTCTGCCTATTTTGAGCCACACGGAGCAGTTGCTCCACGTTGGTGATACCAGTCCACTTCCTTATGTTCCGTAGCCAGGATTTTTTTCGGCGTCCAACATGTCTTTTTCCTTTAACTTTGCCCACTAATTTTAAACTACGAGTATAACTTTGTTACCAATTGATATAGTTTAATACTAATCATTTTAAAAGCTTAAATTGTTAATGTGGTCATCGATTTTTAACTTTGGTCTATCGTTATATATTTATTCCATCTCATTCAGAGCACAATCATATTCATATTTTCAAAGAGATTTACAAAGATATACTGGTTTTTTCCTTTATTAAATTGTAGTTAAAATAAATTTTATTGCATATACTAAAGATTATAACTAAAAATCTAACGTTTTGTATTCGTAGGAAGCGGTTCATTTGATATTGATCCTTAAGGTGATAAATAATTTATAAATATGTTGTTGTTAAAAAACACATTCAATATGATTGCTATGATTTCTTGTTGTAATGTTATTGAAATGAATAGTAGTATTAGTAAAGTTTAACCAGTAATTTTCCTCTGACTAAGCTTTAGGTAAAAGCCTTTTTGTAAATCAATACATTAAGTTTATCGCGTCGAATGTCGTTGTTAAGTCGTTGTTAATTCGACTACATCCCGACGGGGTTAAGCGTTGAAGTTACAAATGTGAATAGCGTCGGGCTACAACTGGCTCGTCTTTACCCCATTTGGGTTCAGGTGTCGTTAATTGCGTTTAGTCCTAAATCAATATCAGCTGATTCACAGTCTATTAGCACCGGCGGCAGTTAATGTCTGTCAGAATACCCAGAGTTGTCTTGTGAATAAGTTGTCTTAATTAAAACGTTCACTTACGAACTTTTTATTATAGATACTCGGCGCATACGAATAATTTAAAGTAGTTATAGCTTAGTTTGTAAGGTAGGGGTCTTAGAAGTGTGGGTTCGAAGCCCTCTGATCTTAAAGATCTTATTTCGAGAAAAACAGCTGTAGTCGATATGTGACATCAACCTACATTTAGCCAACGTGGATAAATTTCGTCGACTCTCTTTCTAATACCCTGAATCCAATGAGAATTCATGCTTTTTTATTATGATTTTTTAAACTTATTTCAGTTTTCAGTGTTTTGAGGGTATACTATAGTAATGAGACACAAGTGTACCCCAGAAATATGAACTGCTGAGGGCAGATTTAATTTTTAATTGCGTAGTGAAATTTGCTTTGGTGTTCCCCATAGTTAATATAACTATAGGAACAATAGCAACACTCGAATTTTTAAATTTGGACAAAACCGTTCTTGCTTTATTTTTTTTATTCGACGAGACGAGCGAGGTATTCACGTGATGGTAAGTGATACCCTTGCCCATAACATGTCGTTAGCTTAGATGGTATACACTTTTTTTTTTATACTACTATGTGACGAGACGAGCAAGACGTTCACCTGATGGTAAGTGATACGCTTGCCCATGACAACGCGGCGCTAGTTAAGATGGTACACACTGCACCACATTGCGCTCGTACAACTATCTCTGAACCGGAACACAGTAATATTTGCGTACTACAGTTTAACAGAATAGGAGCTGTGGTGGTACTTAGACGGTTTTCAGCAACATAGACTTACCAGCAGTAAGTATGAACAATATATTCTCTGTAGAATTTCAATCAAATCCAGACAAAATCGGTTCCAAACAGCAGTGTGCAAACATTACTGTGTTCCGGTTTGAATGGCTGTGAGCTAGTGAAATTACTGAGCTAACGAGACTTAACACCTTATATCTTACGACGAACGCAATTTTTTTTTTATACTATTATGTGACGAGACGAGCAAGACGTTCACCTGATGGTAAGTGATACGCTTGCCCATGACAACGCGGCGCTAGTTAAGATGGTACACACTGCACCACATTGCGCTCGTACAACTATCTCTGAACCGGAACACAGTTATATTTGCGTACTACAGTTTAACAGAATAGGAGCTGTGGTGGTACTTAGACGGTTTTCAGCAACATAGACTTACCAGCAGTAAGTATGAACAATATATTCTCTGTAGAATTTCAATCAAATCCAGACAAAATCGGTTCCAAACAGCAGTGTGCAAACATTACTGTGTTCCGGTTTGAATGGCTGTGAGCTAGTGAAATTACTGAGCTAACGAGACTTAACACCTTATATCTTACGACGAACGCAATTTTTTTTTTATACTACTATGTGACGAGACGAGCAAGACGTTCACCTGATGGTAAGTGATACGCTTGCCCATGACAACGCGGCGCTAGTTAAGATGGTACACACTGCACCACATTGCGTTCGTCGCCTCGAGACATAAGGTGTTAAGTCTCGTTACCCCAGTAATTACACTAGCTACAGCGCCCTTCAAACCGGAACACAGTAATGTTTGCACACTACTATTTGGCGGTTGCAATAGGAGCTGCGGTGGTACCCACCCAGACGGTCTCCGGCAACAGAGACCTACCACCTGGTACCATTACCAGTACATAGGTACATACCAGTACCATCATTTGGTGCAGTGTATGTACGTATCACTTACCATCAGGTGAATGACTCACTAGTCTCGTCGCTTCATAGAATAGAGAATATCTAGAAAGTATTATTTTTCACTTGAACACGCAAAGCCGCTTCACAGCGTTATACGGTACGAATGGATTATTTGAAAATATATTCGTTTGCGTTGCTAACGCTCGCCCCGAATCAATTGCAACACTCGAATAGATTTAAATGTTTGTTCGTAAATAATATTGTATGAACAACACTATTGTTTTGTTATTTGCTTGTTTATATTTGTTCCCCCATTCATTGTTACAAATTTATAGCTTGAATTAATTCTAGTTTTTATTTTTAACGAATACCACGTTTGAGTTAATCCTTCAGCTATGGTTTTCATTTGGTGCATCGGATTGGTTCAAGTATTCTCGGTGATTATCCCGAAAACTGTTTCTATTTCTGTCTTTAATTATTATAATACTTTAAAAAGTAGTTGAAATAATAATTCTTGATTATATTTACTTTAATTTTGTCCTGTAACATTTTTCTGTTTTGCTATTTTCTATGTTTTTTTTTTGCTATTGCTATAACTCTTGTTTTTTCATCTTTAAGGTAATAAGCTTTACTATTTACTGAAAATGTAATATAATATACAAGTCTATAATGTTTTTAGTTTTGTGTAGAAGTACAAGTAAATTTCAAGACAATATTATCCGGTGTAATACACTCCCGGACACATCTATATGCCCACCTAGTGTTTAAAAGTTTTAACGGTGCCTAGCTAAAAATAAATGTTAGGTGCAGCAATAAGTTTTAATGCAGTTTTGAAGCTGATTTTTGGTCAACCCTTAGGTATGTGTTTTTTTTAATTTTGAATTCAGGATTACGAAAAAGAAACGAAAATTCGAGTCTGTTCATTGTTTTCAACGACCCAGGAATGGAGAAAACTTTTTTATTTCGCACAAGTTGGATTTTTTTTGATGTGTCCGATTATTGGTTCCATGAAAAGGCAAATCTAAACTACGAGTCAGTTTTGACCAAAAAATATGGATACTCGGCCTGAAATTGTCGCCCCAGTTGTAAAACTTCTGCCGGCCAGATCAATTCGAAATTACAAAAAAAAAATAAAAAACCTACATAAAGGTTGACCAATAAATGAGCTTCAAAACTGCATTAAAACTTATTGCTCCACCTAACATTTATTTTTAACTAGACACCGTCGAAACTTTGAACACTGGGTGGTGGGCCGATAGGTGTGTCCGGAAGTAATAAGTATAATGATATATTAAACAAATACTAATGATCTCTACCGATCTCCCAATCGTTCCAATAACAGCAAGAATAATCAAAGAATCGATATTAATAACTACCCGACGATAAAAGAGTGTTATTGTGTTAAAGTCAATGTTTTTAGTGTAATAAAAATGTATAAAAGTGTGAGACAATGCCGAGGGCGCGGCCTAGTTTATAACATAGCGTTCAGGTAGTCAAATATTTGTATAAGCACAGTTAATATACTTAACGACAGTTTGTTAAATTTTACTGCGCACTCGGCGCTCGCAGCTTTTGTTTTGAATGTTGTTCTTTAGCATTAATATTAAAAATGGGCCATTACTCACCTCATAATGGCAAAATACAAAACGGGCATTACAAAATGTAGTGCTGAAATGTTGCTTTTAAATTTCTCGCATCGGAATACGTTCGCGGGATGTGAATGGGATGTAAAGAGCTTATAAAAGATATGAACCGGTTGCTCTTTTATCAAGTATTACTTGAATTGTAATATGGCTGGTAGGTATCTTATCGGATACCGTCTAACTACCACCGCAGCTCATATTACAGTAGTATGCAAACATTACTGTGTTCCGGTTTGAAGGGTTGTAGGCTAGTGAAATTACTGGGGTAACGAGACATAACATCTTAATGCGACAAGCTCAATGTGTTGTAGTGTATACCATCTTAACTAACGCCGCGTTATTGTCAATTAACACTTACCATCATGTGAACGTCTCGCTCGTCTCGTCAAATAAAAAAAAAGTATTAGCTGTGCAGTCCGTACAGGAAACAGGAAGTCCGCTAATGTTAATAACTCCGCCGGATGTAAGCAGGAGAGACTTGTCTGGACATCCTTGAGGAACGACGATAACGTGAAGAAAAAGATAATATGTTTTGATATTTATATAACAAATACATATGATATTGCGATTGAAGATTTGAGAAAAGATTTCCTCGACTCGACTTCCTAGAAAGCCTTGCGTTTACTTAAGTATTATTAAGGTCACACCTTAGTACAATTGAACAAACACCCATTTGTATTAATAAACTGTAATCCAGTTATACGTTTGCATACTTGTTTACTTTTAATTATCCCGATTATTTAATTGCAAACCGCAGCTCGTTATGGTCGCTTTCAATCCCAATCATTTCAACAACTATATTCATATACAGATTCTTACAAAATTAATGATGTTAGTAGCTCAATTGATAATTTATATTTTACTAACAGCACTGTAATGTCGAGTTGAGAGCCGTGATAGCCTAGTGGTTTGAACGCCGGCCTTCCAATGCGAAGGTACCGGGTTCGAATCCGGCCTGCACCAATGAATTTTTCAATTTATGTGCAGTTCAACACCAAATAATATCACGTGCTTTGACGGTGAAGGAAAATATCGTGAGGAAACCTACATATCTATGTCGTGACCATCCGTGGTCAGACTAGTATGTGAAATAGAGAAGGCAATGGTAAACCACTCCATTATAACTGACAAGTAAGTCGTCGTGTGTTTCATTACACATGAAGACTGTAATGTCTTTTTCTACTTAACAGTAGTGTGTAAATATTACTGTACAACGGTTTGGTGTAAACTTGTGAAATTATTTGCATAATTTGACCAGTGTTATGTTAACACGTTCAGTGCCGGTGACACAACTGTTGTGACCACTAAAATTTTTCTCCAGTGCCGGCGACACAAACGGTGTGTCCGACACCCAATGTATGGCGGCCCCTATGAAGACATCGTCAAAAGTGGGGTGGCAGTGAACGTGTTAAAGCAGTTCACCTGGTGGTAAGTGATACGCTCGCCCATAACATGCCGCTAGTTAAGATGGTACACACTGCACCACATTGTCACTCGTCGCCTTGAGACATAATTTGTTAAATCTCGTTGCCCCAGTAATTTCACTAGCTACAGCGCCCTTCTAACTGGAACATAGTAATATTTGCACACTACTGTTTGTCGGCTGAAATAGTACCTACCCAGACGGTTACCAGGAACAAAGATCTATCAGCAGCGATGATATGAGGCTGTGTTATAAATGTCTTAATAAGGGCTAAGCGATTATATATTAGCATATTGCCAAGGTCCTGCTCCTGTCGATGTTTACTTCTTTTTGTATTTCAAATTAAGAAAAAATCTAAAAAGTGCGTATCCGTTTAATCTATCGTTATATCAATCTTAAACGGTTTTTGAATCCGGCGAAGTAATCTTCGTATCTCGACTGCTGCAAACTTTCTGAATAAATTCGGCTAACTTGTTCAGGCGTTGAACAAAAATTTTTCAAGCTTTCGACTTGAGAGTGTAACTTGAATATGCTTCATCTGTGTTTTTAAGACACGCGATGAGTAAGTTAACCCGATTGATTCTCGTGCATATAGTATTTAGATTATTGATACTTATCACATTTTAACAATTTTTTTAAGTAAGATGAAGTAATTTGTTTCTAAGTACATGTAACATCAACTTGCGTTCATAATTTAAATACTTACGGTTACACATTTCTTTACTACAATCACACAGTAGAATTTCACTGCGGCTTCCATCCATAAAGGTCTTCGGCGAGTTGGACTTACTACCGGAAATAAAGTAAAAAAAAATAAATTCTGCCCTCCGTATTGTTAATTCTAGAACTAAGTCTAGATTTATTTGATGCAAAGACGGAGGCAAGTAGTAAAATTACTTAAGATAAGTACGCTCTCAAGGAATACGGTTCTGTGAAGTACAAAACCTGTCTTGAAGCGGTCCTTAAAGTATCTTACTTATTTATGCGTCCCTAAACACCGATACCCTAATTACGGATGTGCATAGCTTAATATCAAAATATATCCGTAGGTATATGATCAGCAAGTTGGGTAAATTAATTTACAGAAATATCATAGAGTTTTGTAACTGATAGTATAGATACCAAACAGAGATTTGTTTGCTGTTAGGTAATGGTGTGAAAAAGAGGAGGTCCTGTTTGGACTTTCTAAGTTTCACACTGTATTTTTTGTTATACTACTTTGCGACGAGACGAGCAAGACGTTCACCTGATGGTAAGTGATACGCTTGCCCATGACAACGCGGCGCTAGTTAAGATGGTACACACTGCACCACATTGCGCTCGTCGTTAAGACATAAGGTGTTAAGTCTCGTTACCCCAGTAATTTCACTAGCTACAGCGCCCTTCAAACTGGAACATAGTAATGTTTGCACACTACTGTTTGTCGGCTGAAATAGTACCTAGACGGTTACCAGGAACAAAGATCTATCAGCAGCGATGATATGAGGCTGTGTTATAAATGTCTAATATTGCCAAGGTCCTGCTCCTGTCGATGTTTACTGTTTTTGTATAGAAAATTAAGAAAAAATCTAAAAAATGCGTACCCGTTTAATCTATCGTTATATCAATCTTAAACGGTTTTTGAATCCGGCGAAGTAATCTTCGTATCTCGACTGCTGCAAACTTTCTGAATAAATTCGGCTAACTTGTTCGGGCGTTGAACAAAAATTTTTCAAGCTTTCGACTTGAGAGTGTAACTTGAATATGCTTTATCTGTGTTTTTAAGACACACCGATGAGTAAGTTAACCCGATTGATTCCCGTGCATATAGTATTTAGATTATTGATACTTATCACATTTTAACAATTTTTTTAAGTAAGGCGAAGTAATTTGTTTCTAAGTACATGTAACATCAACTTGCGTTCATAATTTAAATACTTAAGGTTACAAATTTCTTTACTACAATCACACAGTAGAATTTCATTGCGGCTTCCATCCATAAAGGTCTTCGGCGAGTTGGACTTACTACCAAAAATTAAGTAAAAAAATTTAAATTCTGCTCTCTATATTGTTAATCCTAGAACTAAGTCTAGATTTATTTGATGCAAAGACGGAGGCAAGTAGTAAAATTACTTAAGATAAGTACGCTCTCAAGGAATACGGTTCTGTGAAGTACAAACCCTGTCTTGAAGCGTTCCTTAAAGTATCTTACTTATTTATGCGTCCCAAAACACCGATACCCTAATTACGGATGTGCATAGCTTAATATCAAAATATATCCGTAGGTATATGATCAGCAAGTTGGGTAAATTAATTTACAGAAATATCATAGAGTTTTGTAACTGATAGTATAGATACCAAACAGAGATTTATTTGCTGTTAAGTAATGGTGTGAAAAAACTTGTTTTTAAGCTTACGTAAGTGTACTTAGTTACTACTGGAATGACCAGCGCAAGAAGGCCTTGTTTAGACCTTCTAAGTTTGATACTGTATTAGATAACGCGTATTTCAATATGAAAAATAACAGCTATGGAATCTATTTTTATGATAAGTTGAACTATCTGTAAAATATTAAGTTTATAAAGCCATACGCCGCAAGTAAACTCTAAGTAATCTGTAAAGGGCTAACATTTTGCTGGGTATCGGATGCGACCCGTGTCGAGTATTATCTTGTCCTTATCCCATTAAGAGGCTCAGGTGTCACCAGGGAGAGCTTAATTGGAATTAGTGTCAAATCGATACTTGCAAATACTCCAGCCATTGGAGCGATACAGTTCCCAGCGGCGGGAAGATTTCGCTTTGTGTTGTATATTAATGCTTAATGTTATATACATCAACAAAATCATTTAAATGCCTAAAACCAGTTAAATACAAGCGCAAATACGTAACTTTTGATTTTAATATCAATTTAGTGTTAGATATTGAGAATAATAATTGTGATTACCAATATTTTGTTAGTAAAATAGTAGGTATATCGACTTTTTTAAAAGACTAAAAAGAAAAAAGGGAGGGTATGGCATGACATCCTTTCACTATAAAAGACAGATGACTGTAAGTCTCGAAACATTCGTTTATTAGGCGTACGTGTTTGACAAGAACATTACAGTACACAAAGGCAAAGTTGTAAATAATTACTACGGCACTTATGATTTTACAATAGTAAGGAAAGAGAAAGTCTATTTAATTTACAAAAACAAATAATATATAGTAATAATATAAAAGTATTAAGAAACTGTTTTAGCAGCTTGTAGAGCAGTCGTAAGCGCTATAGGTTTCAACTCGGCTTGAGATGCAGGTGAAGGGAATCGTCCAGTGTCAATAAAGTTATACTAAAATAAACAGCTTTCGTAAACATGTTACATCCGCCATCCTGCACTTGATCTGAATCGTGGATGAATGACCTTGACGACGATGTGAATTTTTAACAACAAACCAAGTGTTATACTAAGTATACAAGTAGTATACAAGTCGAAACATTCGTGTTTGGGCAGGGTGCAAGGTGTGAGCTGTGCGAGCTCTGTGACTGGTGACGTGTGAATTTGAGAGGTATGGCGGAATTAATTTATATTTAAATTGACGTGTTTCTAATATTTATTTTTTTTTTATACTACTATGCGACGAGACGAGCAAGACGTTCACCTGATGGTAAGTGATACGCTTGCCCATGACGACGTGCTGCTAGTTAAGATGGTACACACTGCACCACATTGCGCTCGTCGCCTTAAGACATAAGGTGTTGTCTCGTTACCCCAGTAATTACACTAGCTACAGCGCCCTTCAAACCGGAACACAGTAATGTTCGCACACTACTATTTGGCGGTTGCAATAGGAGCTGCGGTGGTACCCACCCAGACGGTCTCCGGCAACAGAGACCTACCACCTGGTAATAATATTAGTAATACTACTACTACTACTATATAATATTAGTAATGACTACTTAAATAAAAGCGTGTTTTTGTAATTCTTGTGCGGGTAAAATAGATACGCAAGCGGTACGAACGCAGACGCGCACCATCCGCCAGAGTGTACGGACTTCTTAAGAAAGCGTTACGCTGTTAGACAAATGTGAGATTCTGTAAAACTACCTTAAATTAAAAAAAGACAATAAAAAAATGTTAGTGGCTTTAGCTCCAAAGCAACACGTTTGTAAACGTCAATTTTTCTACTCGATTTAAAGAAAGCATCCACAAACTTCGACTATACTTTTTTACTTATAATAAGCTAATACTTGACTTAACTTTAAATGACGTAAAAGACAATAATGGTAAAGCGTTTTTCTACATATGACAGCCACCATTCAGCTATATTGTTATGGGACCAAACAACATGAGGGTAGTAGTCAGCAAAAAAGGTTTGAAGTACACTTAAAAAGTGGCCCCGGAATCAAATCACGGACCGAGGTATAATAAACCAACCAATTATGTATACTGGGACAGTAAAATATTATATTTTTATTATATAAAATACATAGTTTGTGAAAAAGACAAAAGGGACCTTTGAAAACTTATTCAAAGCTTTCCTAATTTCAAATTCATCTTCATATTAATTGGATCACTTACTCATTAAACCTAGTAGATGTTTTTAATTAAACTAAAGCTAACAATGGATTCTAATCAGAATAGGGACCTCACTGCTGCCGGGTAGCACACAACACTTAATTAGAGGTGACACTTCCAAGTTCATTGACATCTTTTGTAAATACAGATAGTAATGTCTTAGAACACAAAGTCGAAGTTAGGTACTACCATCACCATTATAATCTCGGCGTGGTGTAACTTTTCATGAAAAAAATGTGTGCGTGTACTAGCGTACACTCGTAAGAAGTGAAATTACAAAAAACTTTATCAATTTACAAAAAATATATATATTTATATATATGACAAAGGTTAAGCTTAAATAACTTGAAAAATAAATACCATAATTACACCTAAGTATTAGAAAATGAGATGTACTTACTTTTTTAGAAATTCACTGGAAATAGAATTAAAATAAACCCTTTGATTTTGCTGATCACTTCAATATATTATATATATATATGTATCACGTCACTATAGAGCGTTGGGAATAAATAAGCGTGCAATAGAAAAACGGTCAAGTATAGTGGTAGGAGTAAGTCCGTTAAAACGATATGCTATTGGTAAATGGCAATTGCACGACACCACCTAGTGGTCAAAGTCATCACTACTCAAAGCGGGTCATGGGCTCTTAGGGAAATCGATGCAATCGCCACCTGGATTTCAAAAATGAAACTACTCAAAACGGGCCGCAAAATACATTGGAGACATTTACCAATCCCTACTCCGCTGGAGAAAGTACACTTCGAATCACTTTACGTAACGTTAAAATGTGACGCGTAACGAAAAAATGTTACACTAAATTTTTTTCCAACCCCGATAAAGAAGTTTCGCTTCAAACATTGTTACCTGAAACAATTACGAGCATACTGCTGCCTTTTAAAACTGTGAAGGCCTAAGTTCAGCTAAGAACCTCATGTAAAAATGTTTAAATGCTTACGTACTAATTTAATATAACGATTTTTTTTTGTTACAGGTAACAGAACAAGGTGGAAACGCCTCCGAATAACGAATTAGTTCATTGATTTTTATCTGACTTCATTCACAACTTATCACAGAAATACACATCTATTAATAGTAGCATTAAGTAGAGGTACATATTGTGTCTACTACCTTAACATTTTGTAAGTTAACTTGTTCAGTCATTAAGTTTATATATGTAAGTTGAAATAACTTTTTCTATTCTAGATTTTTAACTGGAATAGAGACGTAAAAAGCGAGTAGGAGGAAACGGCTTCATGAAAAAAGGCATAAGCTTTTTTGAGACCTACACTCTGGTGCTCTTGCCAACCCGCATGCCAAGCGAAGCCAGTGCAACATCCTCTATAGAATAAACCTGTGTAAATAGTAACTTAACATGTTTACTCTGTTTTGAGATTGCTGTATTTATTTATCATCCGTTTTAATACTACTTAGTACGAGCACATAATAAACTAGCGCTTTTATAACTTAAACGAAACAGAGCAATTACGTTAAATCAAAATCCTGTATGCGATTTGAAATGTCATCATTCTTGTTAGTATTATTACTTTAATTATATTTAGCGATTGACTACAATCTCAACTGATGGTAAGCCGGCTGTAGTCTTTAATGGTAAAACACTAGACTAGAAGTAGTCTGTTTAACTCTTTTCACTCACAAATGTTTTCTCGTGAATACAAATCTAAATTTAAGCATAAACTGGATACGCTGTTTAGTACAACATACTCGTAAAAAAAACTAATTTGCAGAATGCAGGGTAGATATATTTTATTGTAAATTTTAGCGAAACATTTAATTACCCTGTTCACAGTTGATGTAAGTACTCCCATAGTATATCTCTCCTATTTTTCTTGAAGCCATTTCAGCGAACTGTCCTCTCTTTACTACGTTACGTTTTTTCTCGGCGAGCACGAAAATTGTCCCGAAATTTGAATAATTCGCTGCTCGCTTTTTGTTCTTTCGCTCATCGTTTTTATACCACTGCGATGATCCAAATTTAAGCTTCACATTTTTAAGAAGAATCGATTTTATGATGCCCACATCAGTTATACTTTTTACTCACATTATTATTAGAAGCCTTCAATATCCACACAAATTGGATCTACGTTGCCTCCCCTTCCTGAAACATGTAATGAAATATTCGTTAGTAAGAATATTAAAACTATTTGTAACAGATACAAATAAGAATTTTCTTATCGACCAAATAAAAAGTTACATAGGAAACTATTTGTATTAAAAAATAAAACTAATGGAGAGCGATCTCGTTGGTGGTTTTCAGTATTTGTCAGATTGCTGGTTCAGTTCAAAAGACTTGCATTACAGATAATGAAATTACTGTGGTAATATGTATCTCTCGAGTGCTGTGTAGTGGAAAGTGATCTCACTAACGTAATTACTAACTAGCCTATCACTGGAGCGAAGGTTAACTATGTTTCTGATGTTGTTTTATATTAAAAAAAAAAGATTAATTTATAGTTACATTAATAAAATGTTAAGGGAAATACCGTCTTATTTCTATAGCAGTAAAGTTCATTAGGTTCGTGCTGCGAATCTTCTGTACGGTTGTTAGTCGACTTCCCATCGAGCGGGCACACGGAATGAAATGAAGTAATTAAACAAAACGCGGTTGCCTTTTAAAATAAAGCAATACACTCGGCGATTATGTTAACTAACATGATAAATTGCTCTGTTAATAATGATATTAACCTTAGATAACCTTTATTTATATAATAAGCGTCGTGATTAACTAAACGTTCAACCGTTGCTGACTTTAACTTGTAACGGCGCTTGTTACTTTACCACGCAATGTTGTGTTTTGTTATTCCAGTAAGTTGACTAGATACGAATTTTTTAATTACTTCAAAGCAGAATACAGTTTTTTTTTTTCATTTATTTGTTTAAAAAAGTAAATACAAAATTTAACGATTCTTCGGTTTCTTAAACCTAAAACAGTATGTGTGAAACCTGCATATTCTCTTTTGGTAACAAACAGGAGGTACATTTTACAAACTTATGGGTGGAATTAATGAATCTGTGTGAGTGACGTACCTACCTACTAAACAAAGGTTGTGTACAGTCAATGCAAAAGTGTTTTTAATTACTATTATTTGTTTACTTAACCGCTCTCGATTATTATAAAAATTACCTAATGTGAGTGATGATGTCTCATTGCGTGTTATTGTAAAAAAAAGGTTAGGTTGGCACATTACTGTTTGGCGGTAAAAATAGATGCTGGGATAATATCTAGATGATCAATGGTACGATAGTATTATAGAATAAAATAACAGTAAATAAAAGGAAGAAAAAGTTAATGATTTACTTAATTTTGATTTGCAGTAAAACAAAATGGTGTGGATAAGAAAATTACATTTCCTGATGGTAGATCTTTGTTGCTGGTAGGAGCCACCGCATTGACTTCTGACGCCTAATACTAGTACGGAAAGATTACTGTGTTCCGGTTTAGATAGCGTGTTAACTAGTGAAATTACTGGGGTAACGAGACTTTGCATCTCATGTCTTAATGCGACGAGCACAATATGTTGCTGTGAATATCACTATAACTACATTATTATAAGTTACTTGCGAATGTGAACATCTTACTAGTATCTTCGACTGCTAGTGATGAAATAATAAATTACTAAAGTAACAATAGTGGTATTTTAGATTCTAAATCAGGCTGTGCTTTAAAAAAAAATGAACGTATGATAAAGGATCCATTAATCTCCGCAGCCGGTGCCCTTGCGGGTCGCGGGTCCACGTCGGCGGAGTTAATAGTACTTTTATCATCGGGACAATCAATAAGGGCATCCGGTTGTCCAATAAAAATGATTAATACGCGCCACAGGAAGCGTCCACTCGCGTTTGATAGATGCCCCGGACTTCGGAGATACGAATCCCGGAGCGGCCGGGGCCCACGAAATAAAAGTTGAAATTTTTCTTTACGATATATACTAACACTTTAGTTAAGTAGTAGTAACAATGAAAATGTTGCGGTGGATGTGCGGCGTAACCAAGCTCGATAGGATCCGCAACGAGTACGTGCGTGGTAGCCTTGGTGTGCGACATCGCCGACAAGATGCAAGAGAGTAGGCTGCGATGGTATGGCCACGTAAAAAGAAGGCCGCCTGACTACGTTGGCAATTTGACACTGCAGCTTTCCCTCCCCGGTCAAAGACCCTCAGGCAGACCCGAGTCAAGGTGGAAAAATGTAGTGTCCAGAGACATGCGAGAGTGCCAAGTGAGTGACGACGATGTCGAGGACAGGGCGAAGTGGAGAAGAAAAGTAAAGAAAGCTGACCCCACCACCATATGGGATAATAGCTAGGAAGAGAGAGAGAGACTAACACTTTAGTCTCACTAGACTTTACTTATGCAGGGAGTAGTGTACTAATATCACTAAGCTCTCGATAGTGCCTTACAAGCTATACTTATATCCAGTAGTGGTTTGATGATGATGATACGAGATACTTGTCTTTTTGATAAAGGTTTACTTAACGCGGTTCTCGTGATTTCGTTCGATGATAATAAATGTAGAAATTTCTTTAAGAAATTATCAAAAAATCATGTAAAGGAATTTTGGGCTACTTAAGCTACCTGGTTACTGCTGGGTAATAGACCTCACCCAAGGAAGAGGTTTCTTCGGAGAAGCTTATGTAAAACTTTGCTTATGTAATTCTGTGTTATACAGCGGAGGCTTAAGAAATTAAGTAAGTTATTGCGTAATATATAGTATATTAAAACATACTTAAGTTTATGCAATATTAAATTGTAAATAATGTTGTAAGTGAAATTAAGTTTAATCGCATCGGACCTCGCATCTGTTGGGTTGAAGCTTCTTTCAAAAATTTTAGAACTTTAATTATATTAAAAGCGTAAAAACTACTTAAAACTTTTTAATATATTCCGTTTAAGTTGTTTAAAGTTACATAAGTTTTTCAGATGCGAACAATTCGCAGTTTTCTTTGCTTCTAGAATGTGGTTAATATCGTATTCTTCATACTAAGTATATTAAGTATATATCTTGATAACTTATCTGACTTTTTAACTATCGTTCGAGGATGATAATAAACTATATATACTATATATTATTAAACAGATCGAGTGGTAGTCGGAGATATTTTGGCACACAGGGTCTAATCATAAAACATCACTGTCTTCTGGTTTGATGAGTGCCGTAACTATTGAATTTAGAGGTCGGTTAAACGTTACAAAGTAATTTTTATTACATTACAGAATAAGAGACAAGAGGCGATGCTGCAGTGGATATGATTCGCGAACAGGGAATTGTTATTCGCTGAACAAATTGCGAATGGGCGGAGCGGTTCCCCGCTCTGCCGTCTCACGAGTCGACGATATGCAATATTCGATATGTTATGCGGCATAACCGGAATTCTCAGACATGTATGTAAGGAAATTTTCGTAATACGTACAATTCACTCTATCATATTCCGCTACGAGAACGTTGTGAGCAAATAAAATCGTAGGATAACGTTATTTCATCCTTTGATACATTCGCAGAGCGGAAAATGCAATTACTTAACGAATTGTACAATTGTCATGAAATCTCCATCACAAAGCTTTTATTCTTAATTATTGATATGTTCCTAGTATGTTTATTTGTTAACTATCATTTATAAGTAAGTAAACATTATTTTTGTTCAACGAAACGAAAGGATGAGCGGAAAGTTAACCCCTGATAAGAGTTACGCCTATCCATAACAATGTGATGTTTGTAAAGTAATAAGATGTTCTCAACCCAGAAACGATTGTACATTAAATATGCATAGATGTTTCAGTGCTGCTAATTAAATAGTCTTCAGTACAGAGATCTGCCATAATTTAAGCGTAAAGTAAGTCACACTTGAAGAGCGCTAAATTGAGAATAATTTAAAGTAATTAGTATCAGTTTTCTCTGACACCATTACGACCGTACTGCGCTCGAAAAAACCAACAAAAGATGTGACCTTTAAACCGGTTGAACAAAAAACTTAAAACTTAATTAGTTAATGTACATACACGTTAAATATATCACACGCTTTTTTAACAGTGTGTGTAAAAACGGGGTGTAATAAATTTAAGGGGGGGAGTTGGGTAAAATACGCAGGGTCGATGTATTTACTCGTCAAACGACGCAATGATTTTATTTCCCGTCGGTGTACCACTAACGGCATCGGGACGCGATGTAGCGTAATTTTAAGCCCCAACTGGGCCCGGATCGCCTGGGGCGTTATTGCGAAAATGGTTAAAAAAAAAAAGAAAATTCAACTGTTCGTTAAGCCGTTACAAATCAAACAAGCTATCAATATAGCAAAATAAGCAAAGAGTAACGCTGCTTCTTTATCAATACTGAGCTATATTTTGTTTCACGTGATGGTAAGTGATAAGGCTGTGGATGGTGAAGAGTGGTGGCTTCGAATATTCTGGCTCTCATTTTGATAGATCACAACAATTCTTTAATGGCGATAGATTATTTTCATATCATACTGTTTGTATTTATTACAACATAGCTGCTGTGAGGTGTCAGATTGAGGTTATCATTTTTAAGCTCACGGTTTAGTATAGATATATATGAGCCGTGATAGCCTAGTGGTTTGAACGCCGGCCTTCCACTCCGGAGGTACCGGGTTCGATCAGTGCAGTTAGTATAACACCAACTAATATCACGCGCTTTGACGGTGAAGGAAAACATCGTGAGGAAACCTGCATATCTATGTCATGACCATCCGTGCTCGGACTTCTTCTTCTCCTTAGCATTTTTTCCCGTATATTGACGGGGTCTGCTTTCCTACTTCTTGCCCTTCACTTCGCTCTGTCCCGGATGTCACTTTCTTCGAGATCGCAGTTTTCCATGTACTTTTTAACCACACTGAGCCATCGTAACTTCGGTCATCCTTTCCACCGTTTGCCGGGTATGCTGAAGCCAAGTGCTTTATTGCCTATGTAATCAGGTGGTCTTCTTTTGACATGCCCATACCATCGTAGCCGGTTTTCCTGCAAATTGTCAGCGATGTCGCGTACCCCAAGGCTAGTATGTGAGCACTAGTATGTGAAATGGAGAAGGCAATGGCAACACCACTCCATTATAACTGACAAGTAAGTCGTCGTGTGATTCATTACACATGATGATCACGACCCTCAGTCATGAGGAAATACGAAGAAGAAATATGAAAGACATCTTCAAACAAAACACACTCAACAGATAAACAAAATAATAATGTTTAGAGCATTGTTATTTTTTTGTATAAAGTGATGTGATGACTAAATAGACGCCGACTCAACATATGCTGTGCAAGGACTGTTATTTTACAGCGCTAGTATTCAGCGGAGCTCAGTTTAATCAGAGTCTAGTGCTTACATAATTCTTAATCATTTTATGTATATATACTTCCGAAAACCTCTAATTCTTAAGACATTTGCATCACCAGTATATCTTTTTCTTTTTTTTTTTATATTTATATTTATGCTTTTTCCTCGGACTAAAGTCTGAGATCTTATTTGCTATTTATTTATTTGTGTGTGTATTATATATATCTGTAGTTACTCCTAATTACTTCTATTTCTTTTGACAGCATCCTTCGTAACCTTCTCCATAAATTTTAACAATACTTCTTCTTTGTTTTTTGACATCAGCATTTTGCTTAAATTTTGTTCGGATATCTTTTTGTCCAATCTTATTTCTATTTCTATTCTTTCCTTTAGGTACCTACGACAATCTATAAGAAGTTGTATAATGCTTTCTGCAATATTCGGATCGCAAACACAAGACGGTTTGTCTTTTCGTTTGAATTTGTGCAGATACTGGCCAAAGCCCCCGTGTCCTGTTAGGGCCTGGACTATGAGCGGATTTAACGACATATTTTTTAGTAGTGAGTACGCAGTATCAGTATTGGGAAGAAAATTTTTGTATTGCTTTGGTTGTATCTATCACTCCAATTGTTGCAGGTTTGGGATCTAAGTGTGTGTTTTACATAGGAAATGGGGCATGACCAGTATTCTTATCAAGGCTGTTGTTCATGCTGAAACGTTAACGCGATTGATAACTTTAACATTGTACGTCCATATATAAGATATCATCTGGGGTAATATTATAAGAAGCAGTTTATAACTGAGGAGTAACGATCCTCAGCACTAAAGAACTTCACAGATTTGCAGTTGCATCAAGTCTGTTTTCACTATAAACTATTAAATACTTCAAATTTAACCTAACTTCATATAGAAAACATAACTATGTTGAATATAAAAAGAGATTGAGGTTAAGCGTTTGCGTGATTTCTAATTAACCTCACTCTTTTTGTGTTAAATTTTTTTTTATTTCAAAGCGAAACACGTCATTCTAAGGTCTTCATTAGCCAACTTTAATTTAAATTGGTAGATGGCCTTAATTAAAAGCGCTTCCGTACGTGTTATTAGCAAAGTCTTTATCTCCCCCCTGAAACAATTTCTCGACGCGCTTTCGTGTCACATAAAAAGAGCTTTTTTTCCCCCTGTATATAACACTTATAAAGTTTCTTGTTAATCTCTTCTCTACTTTCTATAACATTTTTTAATTTATTATAAGTTATTTTGCTTGCTCTTGACATTGATTATTATAAACTTGTTATATTTCATCTATATAATAAAAATGAATTGCTGTTCGTTAGTCTCGCTAAAACTCGAGACGGCTAGAACGATTTGGCTAAATGTGGTCTGAATTATTCGTGGAAGTCCAGGGAAGGTTAATAAGATGAGAAAATATAGAAAAAGTGCCTGGAATATGGTAAAAACAACAATTTCTCTTTTTCATTGAGGTGACCAGATTTTTAGATAGGCAAAGCGGGACAACTCTGAAGGAATAATAATAACGTAATTTTTTTAAGTTTTAACATAAGTACAGTTTATAAATGTTTTTTTATATAAGTGAATTTGTTTGAGTAGATTGTAGTAATTTTGTAAAATATTGTAAAAATCTTCACAAGAATTTGATAAATTAGTTTGATTGTCTTGAATATTTGCAAAATTTTATTCGTATATTACTTTCTAAAATTTCTTTCGAGGTTAAGGTGGGTGATACACGTTTTGTCATCAATATAAAATATGAAGACTACGAGTATTTTAAGCTAAGTTTAAGAAAATTTATGCATTTATGAAATATTTAAATAAATTACTTACTTATTTTTCTATGGTAAGAAACAGATTTGTAATATTTATTTGTTTAATTATCTTGCTAGCACGCAGTACGGATACAAAGTGTATCATTTGAGAGACATGTGGCGCCCGCGAAGGCTCAAGGTCACGCCACCCGATTCCAGCCGATTGACCGAATCGCGGTCCTGCGCCGCAAGCCGATCCTGACGTCATGAGCCGGCCGGCGAGCTGCACAGCGCAACGCCTGCGCCCGCACATTCGCCTGATCTACTTGGCACTACGCGCACGCCCTCTCCGAATCCTTCCAGTGACCACGCGCCGCGCTTGAATTATATAGCTTCCGCTGGCCTCTTATTTATATAAATATATATATGTGTTTAAAACAAGCAAAGTGGTTTAAATAGTGCAACCTCATAACCACAGACAAATACAATGTAACTGGGTAGCAAAAGCAATATGTTACGCAAAACAATGATTTTCATAAATTTAAAATTTTACTTAATTCTAAAAGTCGGGACTTTTGAAAAACGTCGCGTGACGCGGGATTAATAGTAAAAAAATCAGGACTGTCCCGCTAAAAGCGAGATGTCGTGTCTCCTTACTTTAGATACACAAAACGTCAAAAATTTGAAGTTCGTCCCGTCATTTAGACACCAAATACAATTTAAAAGAATATTTTTGATTTTGACATTTGATATGACAACCAACAATTTCTGATGCAACTATAATATTTTACGAACTTTAGCGGGAATCTGGGCGTAAGGTCGCGTTGTCTCGGTTGAATTTTTTTTAGTGCATAATGCAGTTGTATGTTCAATGTGAGTGTATCATGCAGTAAATTAGTGTGTTCGTGTGCAGCGATTGTAGAATTCAAGCAGGAACACGACTTTCCTAAGTTCAGATTGGTTCAAAATAGTAGTTAAGTGTTAATTTTACTTTGTTGATCTTTTGTGATAGTGACACTATTTACTGCTGAGTGCGCGAGAACTTTCCCTACTTTGATTATCTACAATTTATAATGCCAAAGATAAGATGTCCTGACTTAGGTCAATCAACATGTGCATTTAAATATAATAGAAAAACCAAATTAAATTTTTTGTGATTACGAATTATTTTTTTCTGGTTAAATTTTCATCACATTCTTTACTAAAGTTGAAACAGTCTCGAATTATCAATAAGCGTTTTTTTTTATTGATTTTGAAGCGGAACGAAGTTTGCTGGGTCAGCTAGTAAAATAATATAAATCGATGGAGGTCCATTGACGTGTGTATTACACAAAACTCGGCCGTGCGATGTTCTAGGTCCTGTGATAAGGATTTACTAGCAAATAAAATAAACAAGGATAATGTAATTAATGATGGTTCTCCGTTAGACACAGTTTAAGATCTTCAGCATCTTTCTAGAATAACAGTTCCGTGGCCTTGGAATCAAACTCCGCTTTGTAAGAGATATACTTTTAAACTCTAATTTGTCGCTGTAACGAATTTTTTTTTCATTCAGACTACAGCATATGGAAGTCTGGGTATTTTGAGCATTCACTCTTTACTACTTTCGACCTCATTGCTATTAAAGTTGATATATAATTGACGTTAAATGACTCATTCTCATTGAACGTTAGATTTCTTCGTTTTAATCATTATGAATTTGTAGCGTGTCTACACAACATAAAATCCATTACTGATTCCCTCACAACCGGAACAGTATGCTGCCTCCATTTAAATGGGATAACAACAGATCATTTCAGACAGTATTGACAGGTATCGATGGGGGAACGCCCGCCGCTTAAGGCTGCTTACAAATTGATATGTAAATCGCTCCACACTCGCACGATGTTCTGGAGAGGATATTTTATCAGTGGAATCGAAACGATTATGTTCCACATTAATACAATATAGATTTTCAGTGTGTTGGTACAATCTGTATATATGAAAATGGATGGTCCACTCGGCTGGAAATCAATACCATTCGATTCAGTTCACATACGTTCGATGGTTGGATTTTTTCTAAAACCGTTAGTTGGGGGCCGTATCACTTTTATTTTGTAGATCTACCGTCAACTGTGCTGTGCTCTGTATAAACACGGTTTGAACATTGTAACCATAGTATACAAGAGTTGCAATTTTATCTATCACTTTTCTTTTAGACTGACGTTTAATAAAATCGTCTAGGTTAAAAGGTTCTTCATAATTCCTACAAAGAACGTTTCGCAGGGTTATTAAAATTAAAGAAAATAAATATCAGTTGAGGAGGTGGTTGGATAAGACTAGAGATGCTATTATCATTAAAATTGAGTCACATATAGAGCATACCATCAGAAAACCAGGTGGTAGGTCTCTGTTGCCGGAGACCGTCTAGATGGGTACCACCGCAGCTCCTATTGCAACCGACAAATAGTACTGTGCAAACATTACTGTGTTCCGGTTTGAAGGGCGCTGTAGCTAGTGTACTTACTGGGGTAACGAGACTTAACACCTTATGTCTCAAGGCGACGAGCGCAATGTGGTGCAGTGTGTACCATCTTAACTAGCGCCGCGTTATCATGGGCAAGCGTATCACTTACCATCAGGTGAACGTCTTGCTCGTCTCGTCGCAAAGTAGTACAAAAAAAAATATGTAAAGCGAGCTAATTTTGAGTAGATCGGATAGTAAACAATAAAAATATTGTAGTTGCTCCTTGATAACATAACTACGTGAATCTTATCACCTGTTCTCTCGCGATGAGCTGAGCAAACACGAGAAATGAATTCGATCAAATTGTTTTAATTGCCACATTGTCGTCAAACGTAGTATTTAATAGGTCACATACCATCGGGCGCAGTTTGCGTACCCTTTCAACTTATAACGAAGGCAACGCAGTTAGTATAAAAATGAAATAAACATTAGAAACGGTTACAAGAGAGAGAGAGAGAGAGAAATGAAAACTTTTTATTTCACTGCTTAATTAGACGACGAGTTTCGTGAAGCTGAAATGAATTTTCATATTCTCTGAAATATGTGTGCGTTTGTGAGGACAATGGGGATGTTCTAAGCGCGGGGTGCTTACTGGTGTACGCGCGGCGACATTGTTCCGCGGCCGCAGCTCGATGTTTGCGGCAGCCATTTTCAGTGCATAGCGCGGTTAAGTTAAATATTTACTTAAGCGCACCGCCTTAACATAACTTTAAAATGTAATAACATAGCAGTGTTTTTACTCAACTGATCATGTTCACTGGTTAGTATGGTAGCAAAGATGAATGTACGTTTAACTGACAGTCATTGTGACTTTTATAAGCTTCAAGGTTTTACTGGTGGTAGCTCTCTGTTGTTGGAGGCCGTAAAGGTACCAACATAGATAAGATAAGATAAGATAAATACTCTTTATTGCACACAAAGTTAAGTAATAAACATACAAATTTATAAAATGACAATGTACAATTTGCGGCCTTATTGCTTTAAAGCAATCTCTTCCAGACAACCCACTGGAAAATAGGAGATAAATAGTAAGAGAAAAAGAGAAGACAGTGGTGCATTATATTAATAAAAAAACATTTGAGAATAGGCAACAGCAAGAGGAAGATACAGGTTAGGTTTTAAGATAGTATTCTGTTGACGCTCTTTTGAAGGAAAATAATGATTTGGCAGTTCGAATGTGGACAGGTAGGTTGTTCCACAAACGAATCGCCGTAGTGTTAAAGGAGTTATGAAAGAAAGACGAGGAGTGCACGGGAACACGTAGAGAGAGATTGATTGATGAGCGAAGGGTAAGGCTATGGGACTCGGACATAAATTCAAATTGATTTTTTAGGTAATGCGGTAAGAGAGGATTGTGAAAGTATTTTGTATAGAGTACAAAGAATGTGAGTATTCCTGCGAAAGCGGATAGGCAACCACTTGAGTTTTCTACGAAATTCAGAAATGTGATCATATTTGCGAAGCCCAAATATGAACTGTATACATAAATTTTGGATACGCTCAAGCTTATCTAGCTGCACTTCTGTTAAGTCGAGATAGCAAACGTCAGCATAGTCGAGAATTGGTAGAAGAAGAGAATTCGCAAGCTCAACTTTAGTGGCTGTAGGGAGAAAGTTGCGAAGTCTTCGCAAGGAACTTATGCTGGCATACATCTTCCTGCTCACCTCACATAGCTTCTATTTCTACCGCCAAACAGTATTGTGTAAACATTACTGTGTTCCAGTTTGAAGGGTAAGATAGTGAAATTACTGGGGCAACGAGATTTAACACCTTACGTCTTAAGACGACGAGCGCATTGTGTTGAAGTGTATACCATCTTAATTAGCAGAATTGCTAAATTGTAGCATTATGAGTATAACATATTTTTAATACTACAGAGGAGTTAGTTGGTAGGTCTGTGCCGGAGACCGTCTAGGTACCACTGCCAAACTGTAGTGTGTAAATATTACTCTGTTCTAGTTTTAAAAGCGCTGTAAGCTAGTGAAATTACTGGGGTAACGAGAATTCACACCTTATGTCTTAAGACGATGAGCGCATTGTGGTGCAGTGTATACTATCTTAACTAGCGCACGTTGTTATAGGCAAGCGTATCACTTACCATCAGGTGAAGATCTCACTTGTCTCGTAAAATAAAGAAGCTATAAATTCTAATTATAATAATGCAGTGATTTTTCTCAACTGCTTATGTTTACTATTCATATAGCAATGATTCATTTAACCGACAGTCATTGTGTCATAATACAGCTTTAAGTTAGCTATTGATAAATGTCCGACTGTATTTCGGTTTTTTTTTTATACTACTTTGCGACGAGACGAGCAAGACGTTCACCTGATGGTAAGTGATACGCTTGCCCATGACAACGCGGTGACAGTTAAGATAGATAAGACACTGCTCCACATTGCACTCGTCGCCTTGAGACATAAGTTGTTAAGTCTCGTTACCCCAGTAATTACACTAGCTACAACGCCCTTCAAACCGGAACACAGTAATGTTCGCACACTACTATTTGCCGGTTGCAATAGGAGCTGCGGTGGTACCCATCCAGACGGTCTCCGGCAACAGAGACCTACCACCTGGTAAATATACCTGGTAATATATATTTTTTAACTAATTTTTTACTCTTCTTAACCACGAAACGAGCGAGACGTTCACCTAATAGTAAGTGATACGCTTGCCCATAACAACGCTGTGACAGTTAAGATAGATAAGACACTGCTCCACATTGCGCTCGTCGTTAAGACATGAAGTGTTGTCTCGTTACCCCAGTAATTTCACTAGCTTACAGCGCGCTTCAAACTGGAACACAGTAATGTTCGCACATTACTATTTGGCGGTTGAAATAGTCACTGCGGTGGTACCCACCCAGACGGTCTCCGGCAACAGAGACCTACCACCTGGTATACGGTATGATGCAGCTAAGTCATTATATGTTAATTGATACGTTGCCTGATCTAATATGTTGTGAATGTATCACGTGATTGGCGTGATGTAGTCTCCGTATGTAGGTCGCTGTAGGAGCAGCCGGCGCTGTTCCCGACTGCCGTCTGTATGTGTCGCGCTCGTTACAGCCTGCATACCTCCGTACACGTGTTCTACATCTAGTGTTTTATTTCTATGTCCCAGAGTAATATTAAAACCTGGACTGTGTAAGCACTGACCGTTATTCGAACGAATAGTTATGTTTAACTGTAGTCGAATCAATTTGATTGTTTCTAAGTAATAAATGAGCGTGATTTGTAAACGATCCAGTTGCCACGTTGTGACAAGTAAGTCATATCACTTAGTAACATGTGCACGAGTCGTAGTTTCGTTTAAATTAGAACCTACCAATCTTTGTACAGAGTTTGTTTAGGTAAAGAAATATCTTTCTCTAATTTATTTTTTTAATTATGATTTAAGTTAAGATAACTTATTAGTATGTAGAGGTAATAAATACGCGTGTATAACATACTTTATGTTCCAGTTTATTTTATAACAGCTTTTTTAAGTTTACGGAACGTTTTCTGGTATGCTTTTGAATAAATGTCTTAACTGTTAGCTTATTTGTGTTAGTTTAATTATTAAGTCAACGATAAATAATAAGAAAAGTATTTTTTATTACTGAACGTAATACATTTGTTCTATGTATCAATTAAACTGTAATTGCATTACGTATCGTGTAAGTGATACTTTTGCACGGAATAATTTTGTGTCTAAGCTATGTAAGATATTTAAAGCGGTATTAAGTGAACTTATTTTTTGGAATAACAGTTAGAAACAGATATAATTACAACCGATATACGTGTGGTGTAGTTAACAGCCAGTTGCACTCGCCGCGCCGTCCACATCCTTGTACATTGAACATCCCCTATAGATTATTCAGTCCAATTAGCAATTGTTATCGTGTGTGCGCAGAAGTTAGAGTTATTCCGGTGTTTGCAATTCGAACCCGAGGCCGCAGGACGTATTTAATCGGTCCGTAAATAGTTCCAAAATTTACAATTACATATACACTCCCGGACACATCTATCGGCCCACCTAGTGTTTAAAAGTTTTAACGGTGCCTAGCTAAAAATAAATGTTAGGTGGAGCAATAAGTTTTAATGCAGTTTTAAAGCTGATTTTTTGGTCAACCTTTATGTATGTTTTTTTTTTAATTTTGAATTCAGGATTATGATAAAAAAACGAAAATTCGAGTCTGTTCATTGTTTTCAACGACCCAGGAATGGAGAAAACTTTTTTATTTCGCACAAGTTGGATTTTTTTTTGATGTGTCCAATTATTGGTTCAATAAAAAGGCAAATCTAAACTTAGAACCAGTTTTGACCAAAATAATATGGACGCTCTGCATGAAATTGTCGCCCAAGTAGTAGCACTTCTGCCTGCCAAATCAATTCGAAATTACAAAAAAAATAAAAAAAAACATACATAAGGGTTGACCAATAAATCTGCTTCAAAACTGCATTAAAACTTATTGCTCCACCTAACATTTATTTTTAACTAGACACCGTCGAAACTTTAAACACTGGGTGGTGGGCCGATAGATGTGTCCGGGAGTATATATAAATACACCAATTAACAACGAGAATGTATTTACTGGTGGCAGGCCTCTGTTGCCGGAGACCGTCTAGGTAGGTACCACCGCAGTGACTATTTCAGTAGTGTGCAAAAATTACTGTGTTCCAGTTTGAAGGGTAGTAAGCTAGTGAAATTACTGGGGTATCGAGACTTAACATCTTATGTCTCACGGAGACAAATGCAATGTGGTGCAGTGTGTACCATCTTAACTAGCAGCACGTTGTTATAGTCAAGCGTATCACTTACCATCAGGTGAACGTCTTGCGTCGTTGCCTCGTAGAATAAATAAAAGACGCTTACTACTTTTTACTTTAGCTGACTTAAAACATCAGCGCACTAAGAAGTCTGCAATCTGTGACCATGTTTTGGATCATCCCAACCATTACATCAGATTCGATGAACCTCAAATCCTCGCCAAAGAACACCGATTCCTGCCAAGGATGATTCGCGAGGCTATTGAAATTAAAAAACATCCTAATTTTAATAGAGAAGATGGTTGGGTAATACCACCTGCCTGGGATCCTATTATCAATAAAATTAAACCAAATCCCAGGCGAACCACTAGAAGACTTCAAGATACAGTGAGCTCTTTCTGCGTAGATCGGACCATTAATAATAATTAAAAAGTTGTGGGTACCACGTGATAGCTGTGACATTTGGACGTCTGTCATCTCAGTCCTCCCGTGACCATGACTGCTGCAAAGCGGTCGAAACGTCGGGAATAAACGAACGAAGTAATAAACGCGATAAAATCCGTAAAATTTAGTTTTAATAAATGTGTAACATTCGCGGAAATATAAGAAATCATAAATAAAAGAATCACCAATCTTTACAGGGTGTCTGAATGATGCTGTAGCCATTTAAGTTACTGAGTTAACGAGATTTAATGCTGCTAGTCATTTACCTAGACCCACTACACCTCAGCTGATGCACGGCTCGCGAAATTCGCTAACTTCAATTCCATCAAGTTACTAGAAAAGTTTAGTGAAATAAAATAGTAAAATGTGCCTATTCAAAAAAAAGTCGACCATCGCTATTAATTCCGTATTTAGCTGGTTGTAGCTTTTCACTTAATCCACCCCGTTGTAGCTTTTCGTTTAATTTCAGTGAAATTGATGGATTACGTGACGTCTGTTCCAATTATTGAAGGATTATTTAAAAATTCATCAACGCGCTACTTAATCCTTGGGTCTGTACTTAATGCGACATTTATATAATTATGTGAAAAAAAAGCTGTACGTTTTGACGGACGATGCTTTTAATTAAAATAAAACCAATACGTTATTATGTATTACTTACGTATGTTGCTTTAACTTGTACTTTTAGATAATGAATAAAATGTAACAAGCAATTTGGTAATAGTGGTCACCCAGTGGTGGTGGGTTTTATTTTTGGACGAGACGAGCGAGACTTTCACCTGTTAGTAAGTGGTACGCTTGCCCATGACAACGCAGCCCTAGTTTTTTTTTTATTTATTTTGGTTTTGGGATTTTTGCTCCAAAGGAACATATCAATCCCATCGTACCCTTTATATCATAAGACTGTATCAACATTCTAAACTACAGACTAAATCACTTAAGAGTTAATATCATTCAAATTTGCCAACGACTTTGTCTTTGGCGAATTTGGATGTTGGGTCTGCCAGCGCGGTTTGCACCACGCCAACATCGCTGATGTTAATCCTGTGTAATGTCAGCAATGAACTTCTCTTTAATTTATTCTGTTTACATTCCTTCAGCAAATGTTGCACATCTTCAATCTGATTACAGATTCTGCACATGGGATAATCAACTTTTTTCATAAGAAATGCAAACTTCGCTGACGGAATGTGACCACAGCGAAGTCTAAATGCTAGTTTCAGGATGTTCCTTGGCAGGTTACACTTCTCAAGCGGCGCTAGTTACGATGGTACACACTGCACCACATTGCGCTCGTCGCTTTAAGACGTAAAGTGTAAGTCTCGTTACCCCAGTAATTTCACTAGCTTACCCTTCAAACTGGAACACAGTAATGTTTGCACTCTACTGACATAAGAGTTGCGGTGGTACCTACCTAGGCAGTCTCCGGCAATGTTCCATGTTCAGGCTGAGTATTCTGAGCGAGCACACTTCACCATCCACGACCACATTATAGAAAGAAAGAAAGAAATTTATTTTATTGACACCCCAACTGAAACACAATTATAATATTTGGAAATTACAATAAAAAATAAAACAAAAAGACAACATTAAAAATGATATATACCTAATTGCACCGTCGCAACGCTGATTTTCAGCGACCACCGTTTGGTAAATAAAAATAAAAAGTGCGAGCGGATGTCATGCCTATGCAGTACAACACATAAATATAGTATATATAACAATAAACATACATACACATTATTAATATAGCTTATGAAAAAATATGAGATACCATAAAATACGTGCCATTATATTATAATAAGCTAAGACATAATGAATACACATAAAACGGGATAGAACAAAAGAAAATAATAATAAAGATTAAGGGATATTAATGGAAACGAATGAAGATATAACTAAGGTGCTGTAGCTAGTGTAATTACTGGGGTAACGAGACTTAACACCTTATGTCTCAAGGCGACGAGCGCAATGTGGTGCAGTGTGTACCATCTTAACTAGCACCACGTTGTCATGGGCAAGCGTATCACTTACCATCAGATGGACGTCTCGCTCGTCTCGTCGCAAAGTAGTATAAAAAAAAAGGTCTCACTGCAATTGTGTATCTACTCTAAAACTTCATTCTTTGTTCTTGTAAAAGATGTATCTTGTATAGTTTAACATCATTTGAAATTGAGGCCGAGTGCTTATTTAAGTTAAAAATAATAAAACATATTACATTCGATTCTCGTAAAAGAGCGTTGGACGTCAAAGAAGTATTTTTTTATTATTGTATCTCCATTTTTCTTTGTGACAGGCGAAGTTATTTCCATGAATACCCTGGCCCCCGGTTCCGCTATTGAAATACCGTCTCCGGGGTATCGAACACGTGTTCAGCAATTTGCATATCAATTTGTAAGCCAACACGCGCAGCTTTTTAACACCCTCCCCCCTAACCCCATATCTTGATGAGCGTCAGTACGGTTCGCTTGTGTTCAGTTACTTCCGGCACCAAGAGCTTCAAACTTATGCCGATGATTGAAGGAGTTTCATGGGAATAGAACTAAGTTATTAACGGAAATTTAGCTGCTGTTTTGCAAGAACAGAGATTATAAGATCGCGACGCGATACTTAAACTGTTTTTATAACATTATATCTGATATTTTTGTATATTTATACTACTACTTGTTATACCAGTAACAGAGGATAATAAAGGTACATTCTCAATATTTTATATACTTTAAATATTCATTTCACGAGTCCGTCGACAACCATGGATAGGACTAAGCTAAAAGCAAAATTGATGTAAAACATCAGTTATCAACTTAAGTAGTTTCCACTTTAGTAACTAATAAACTAATACACTCCCGGACACATCTATCGGCCCACCTAGTGTTTAAAAGTTTTAACGGTGCCGAACTAAAAATAAATGTTAGGTGGAGCAATAAGTTTTAATGTAGTTTTAAAGCTGATTTATTGGTCAACCTTTTGTATGTTTTTTGAATTCAGGATTATGAAAAAAAAAACTAAAATTCGAGTCTGTTCATTGTTTTCAACGACCCAGCAATGGAGAAAACTTTTTTATTTCGTACAAGTTGGATATTTTTTTTTGATGTGTCCGATTATTGGTTCCTTAAAAAGGAAAATCTAAACTTAGAGCCAGTTTTGACCAAGAAATATGGATACTCTGCCTGAAAAAAAAATAAAAAAAAAATATACATAAGGGTTGACCAATAAATTTGCTTCAAAACTGCATTAAAACTTATTGCTTCACCTAACATTTATTTTTAACTAGACACCGTCGAAACTTTAAACACTGGGTGGTGGGCCGATAGATGTGTCCGGGAGTATATTAGTTGCGCCTTAATTATAAATTATTTGTTCATATAAATAATCCTTCGACAGCCATTATCTAATTTGCTAATTTATAGTCCTTTGATGAACTAATATAATAACAATTACTAATATTTATATTAAAGCTAACGATAATTCTACCAATCGATACAATCTGCTAAAGTTGAAAGTTGATTTGTGTTACAGCTCATCGCGTTATACTTTATAAAATATTGATATTCGTATCTAAAGTTATAATCCTTTGATCTTCGAAACTAAAATTCCTCTTCATTGCATTTGAGTTCAACAAACATCGACTCCAAGCCCGGTTTTGTTTGTTGATGTTATGTTTATTGAGACGTCTCCGTTCCTCTATCGTTTTGCTTTTATATATGAAATATTTAAGAACTGGTTACACATGTGTTTCATGTACTGGATTAGAGAAACTAAAGACAAAAACAATAATACAAATAATCAGGATATAATAATAAATCCAATTGAGGAATATTAGATTAAACAAATTATATTTTTTATATATGCAATGAATATAAACATATTAACAATACAGATAATAAAGTCGTAGATGAAGTTTACTTTAGACTATTATGGGTAATATGTTGTCAGCTGAAACACATGCTTTTATGGCAGATTTATGATATGAAAGTAGTTTTTAACATTAACTATTCTATAATATAATGAAAAGTGAGTGAATGAATGTGCTCAAAGAATGACCCGTATGAGATTTATGAAAGCGATTTATAAAAATAAAGCTCCAAATGAAAAAGTATGCCCCGGGATAACTAGCGATGCTTTAAAGGGTGATCCTTCAGCTCCTTCAAATACTCTCCATCCTTTATGAAAGTCAAGTGATCTATTTAAATACGTAAGAAAAAATCAAACTACTTTAAATAATAAGCTTTATTTATAATCTCTATTGGATAATAATATTTTTTCAATATCTATCTTCTTCTTAGTCGCATTTCCTCATGACTGAGGGTCGTGGTCATCATGTGTAACGAAACACACGACGACTTACTTGTCAGTTATAATGGAGTGGTGTTGCCATTGCCTTCCCCATTTCACATACTAGTGCGAGCACGGATGGTCATGACATAGATATGCAGATTTCCTCACGATGTTTTCCTTCATCGTCAAAGCGCGTGATATTAGTTGGTGTTATACTAACTGGACATAAATTGATAAATTCATTGGTTCCGGATTCGAACCCGATACCTCCGGAGTGGAAGGCGGGCGTTCATACCCTGGGCTATCACGGCAATAACACTCATATAAATGGTTAACAAAAAAAACTAATTTTTTTTATACTAATATGCGACAAGACGAGTAAAACGTTCACCTGATGGTAAGTGATACGCTTGCCCATGACAACGTGCTGCTAGTTAAGACGGTACACACTGCACCACATTGCGCTCGTCGCCTGAGACATAAGGTGTTAAGTCTCGTTACCCCAGTAATTACACTAGCTACAGCAAACTATTTTCACGAACTAAGCCCGTACGAGTCTCGTATGTAGCAAACTGAAAAAAAACCGAGCCGAGGTTACCCGGCTAATTAATTTGCAATTGTAACGCTTCAGAAGCCGGAGCCGGCCGGAGTTGACGCACGAGTTGAAATAACATCGTGTAGAGCAAACGAAACGCGGTAACGCGAGATGTTTTACGTAATGTGTATTATAATTGTCCAAATTGTTACAGTAAAATACTAAGGTTTAATGAAAGATATAAAATAACAAAACAATAGCAGACTTGCTAACTAACGAAGAAAATAAGACATTTATATTGAAGAACATAAACTAACTCTGTGTTACTATTTATTTAATTCACGAAGAAAACCAGTGACAACGTTATAGGTCGATTAAATAAACATAATTACATAGTTGTAACTATTGATTCATTGATTCTAATAACCAATGAAAATTAACCAAATACTTTGGAAGAACAGGAAACAAGAATTGATCTGAATGATAATGTAATACACGTTTATATAAATCAAGGATTTTGAATGACTTTAGCTTTATTAAATTCGGGATTTATGGCACTGAATGTATTTAGTCTTTAAAAATAATGATTACCTGAAAGAAGGCTTTACAGAGATTTATCAAATTGTTGAGTACCAAATTTTCTCTTTCTCGTAGTTTTGTGTTTGTGAACCGAAATTATATTAAATCGTTCGCACGCGCAGCAGTTTAATATTATATAAATAGTGCAAATGTAATTATAACATTAATCATCAAGATAGCGCATAACGAATGCGACATAATAAATTATTAGTTAAACTCGGCTCTCGGTTCGGCCGCGCTGTCAACTCATTTCATTTAACACAATGGAATGCAATTCATTTAATTCAGTAGTTCATCCATCAATCGTTGTGCTGATGAATTTTATTAAATTCATGTTCAACGTGAGAACATAGGCTATTGAATCTTTTATATGAAAGATATTCGTAAAACAAACATTCAATTCAGATTTTCGAATTTTCATGCGTTAGAGTAGAGTCCGAACTGGGATTCCCGGTTCTCTCATAGCTACACAGATTTAGGATAAATCTTTATTAATACCCAGTTTACCATTCTTACTTTCTGCTTGTCAAATTTTTCATCACCAGTTGTTTATAAACTTTTACATATTCTTTTAAAACTCGAAACTCATTTAATAAGTAATGTTGTCAACAGAAGAGTTATCAATAACGAAAGAAAATAATAATAGATAACTAAAGAGCAAGTGAACAATAATAATATATATAGTTTGATACAAAGGAAAGAATAAATAGGATGTACAAACATATTATATGCATGAGACGTTATGAATTTTAACACAAATGACTTTTCATGTGTTTAACAATACAGATTTCGATGAATAAGATTCTAACATCTGACATCTAAATTTGCTAGATTTTCGAAATTCTTTTGCTTTTTCTTTTCAAATATGCTCTTTAACTGATGCAGAGCTAGGGATACTTTTATTTAAAAGGAAGAAACAAATTCTCTTTGGAATTTTATTAAAAACAGAAGTCCCTTTTGCTCATGATAAATGTGTTGTCTCACTTATCATATTTCCCTCAAAATTCTCAGGTGATTTAGTCCAAGTCGTATTTATAATATTTTTTCTAAATTTTCATATTTCATTGACGCAGGCTATGTACAATTTTTTGTATAATTTTTAACATTTCAATTTCAAACTTTTCGCATAGCAAACAATTCGTATGAACAAATACTAGATGAAATTTTATATGAAACAAACCGTTCGCTGCCGGACGGGCTGAAGAGAAATAGGAAGCCATTTTCGGCATAAATATTATTGGCCGCTCGCAAAGCCTGTCAAAAGCAGAAACCTCTGCCTCAACTAAAACGACAATGCAGTGAAAAATAATATAAAAATATAACCAATACTATATTATCACTTCACGATTCTAGATCTCTGCTGTAAGTGTTCCTCAAAGCTGGTGCGATTGGAGTAACGAGATCATGTGTCAAGGCGACGAGTAAAATATGCTGCTGTGTATACAATCCATCAGGTGAACGTCTAGTTCGCTATTCATATTGGATACAGAATTAGAACCTTACACACCTTTCTTCAGAGTGACGCGATTTCATTCACATGAAAGCGAAAGACATATTTACTCACTCCGCTAACACTTATCTTGCAAAGGGAAACCTCGCGCGGGACTGACAAATATGGGTTGCCTGTTATTAAGGGTGACATTTATGAAATCACGGCTGTATAGGGGCTTACAAACATAAATAAACGTGATATGAGATGAGAGATATGTATATGATAAACGCACTGACACGCGTTAAGAAATATGAATACACTACCTACGAGCGCGTGGTAGAGTTTTAGATGTTGAAAATAAAGTTTTATGGTTTTTAAGTTATTCGATTCCGAAGCCACGTGATGATGAGTTTGGATAGTGATTGATGATCTTCATACCCGCCCGGTTAGTTATCATTATTTCTATAAAAGCATTGCTGTGTTTTGCCCGTCAACTTATGAGAGAGCTTTCTGAGCGAGCGCGCTTCGCCATCATCATTCTTATGTTGACTTAAAATCGTTTAAAGATTGATATCATTTGTTAGTCCACTGTCGATGATGAAAAACTATGCCATTATATCTCTTTAGATAACTTAGGTACATAAAGTGACGAAGTCTTCGCTTATTCGTACTTAACTATAATGTGCATAGTGTAGATCATTTTTCTGATTCAATCAGCGTAAAAGAGACTGATGCGCTGACTTAAATACTCCGTAGCGCTTGTAACTTTTAAACCGTAAGAGCTACACGGATACTCTTTCAGAATAAAATGAAGTACAGGATAAGGAGATGAGAAATCCGAAATAAAAAGTCTATAGCTCTTCCGGTTAAGGAGTAATGAAAGTACAAAATTAGCACTGTGGAAAGTAGAATAAAGAAATAATAAACGAACAAAAAATTCGCTGAGAAGCGAACTCATGGCCTTTATGTTCAAAGCATGAAAATTAGCTCTTAGGCCATTCCGGTACATTATAATCTTATAAGCTAATAGAGACATGAATACGACGACGCATGCGCCGGCTTAGTTATTAATAATCTAAAGTTACAGAATGATTTTTATCTGAATCCAGTTTTAATATTGTTATGGTTACATAACGCGATATCTGCGGGTATAACGTTTTATTAATTCGCAACGAAGTTTTCTCGTTTTGTCGACAGTTGGCCGTATCTTGACTGCTTCCTATCGATACGGCTCTGCAGATTACACCCTGAGTCCGCCCGCGACGATTACTTTACTTTCGGGGGCCATAAAATGACGATTCGCGCCAACCAAAAGCATATTTGTGAGGAACTTTAATACATATTAACACTTTAAGGCACCGATATCGCAATTGAATGTAACCTGTATGTGTTATTTATAAAAGTATTGGTATACTCCAAAATATATTGAAAGTATACTCCCGGACACATCTATCGGCCCACCACCCAGTGTTTAAAGTTTCGACGGTGTCTAGTTAAAAATAAATGTTAGGTGGAGCAATAAGTTTTAATGCAGTTTTGAAGCTGATTTATTGGTCAACCCCTATGTAGGTTTTTTTGTAATTTCGAATTGATTTGGCCGGCAGAAGTTTTACAGCTTGGGCGACAATTTCAGGCAGAGTATCCATAACTTTTGGTCAAAACTGGCTCTAAGTTTAGATTTGCCTTTTTAAGGAACCAATAATCGGACACATCAAAAAAAAAATCCAACTTGTGCGAAATAAAAAAGTTTTCTCCATTCCTGGGTCGTTGAAAACAATGAACAGACTCGAATTTTCGTTTTTTTGTCATAATCCTGAATTCAAAATTAAAAAAAAAAAACATACCTAAGGGTTGACCAAAAAATCAGCTTTAAAACTGCATTAAAACTTATTGCTCCACCTAACATTTATTTCTAGCTAGTCACCGTTAAAACTTTTAAACACTGGGTGGGCCGGTAGATGTGTCCGGGAGTGTAGTTCATGGATAAATAACAGTTAGTTTATGTAACTCTGCTGGAAGTTCTCTGTTGCCGAAGACCGTCTAGGTAGATACCACCGCAGCTCCTATTTATATCCTAAATAGTAGTATGCAAAGTTTACTCAGTTCAGGTTCGAAGGGCGCTGTAAGATAGTGAAATTACTATGGTGACGAGATCTTATGTCTGAAGGCGACGAGCGCAATGTGGTGCAGTGTATACTATCTTAACTAGATATATCGTCGTACTATTAGCTAGATCTCATGCTTATCATCTTGTATATATTGCTTAAAAAAATCTGATTGTAGTGTACACTTTCAGACTATCCAAACAACCTTAAAATGAACTTGCTTTAATACACTACTTCAAACGAGTTCCGTGCGAAGTCCTTTGAGAGACGTGGAACATCTGTTTGATGATGAAACATGCTCGTCTCATATTGATATTATAGAAAATTAACAATTAATTGTAAAGCTGTTTATTAACTATTAAATATATTCCATTGCTTCAGCAAAGAACTAAATATAAGCAATTAAGAACAAATAAAGCAGAAAGCCGCAGAGCGTTTGTGCCCAGGCCTGCAACTGCTAATAGCTCTTGTTTTTGTGTTTATTAAAACACAAGCCAGTTGGCACGGACACAGTCGTTGTGGAGATTCTGCTTTTTGTCCTAGAATTAAGGTTAAAAGATAAACTTGAACACTTAGATGAATGCATTCGAAGTAACAGCTATTTTCCTTATATTTTTGCTTAAATATACAATTTTTGCTTTATGAAAATATAAATGAAGACATACATTAACAGCACAATTCTTTATTAAAGATTTTAATTCAAGTAACATACAAGCTTCAGGTTGACGATCACAATTTATTTTTATCAACAAATACTTAATTGAACTCAACTCCATGTGACGTTAAGCGATAATGATACCTAAGTTATATAATGACAGCAATACTGCTAATTGTTATTAAAGAGTATTTCATTTTGAAATATTGCAAGCAGGCATCTCATTGAATAGTTTAAAAAAAACTACATTTTATTAAATTTCCCGCAGTTTGCATGTTCCGTGTAGTTTGTACAACTCGTCGAGACATGTTCCAAGCGAGGAACCCTCTCCATGTAATTGAGGAGAATCGCTTACACACAAAAAAAAAAATACAAATTGCCTCTGGATTTATGTGCAGTTTTCCTTTTAGTTTAAAAGGACTGTAAATAAGTGAGTGCTTACTTTACATGCGGATGCGAATAAATTTGTTCGTTTACCTTATGAAAAGCTAAATAAAAACCACGTCAATTTTATATTATTTTTTAACAATAACTTTGAATAGAGGTATGTTATAATATATCTGTTTTTCCTATTACTTAAAAACAAATACTAGCGAAACTTCACAAAGCAAAAGGTTATTGTGGTACGGAGGTAGTTACTAAAGTTTTAAATATCTTGAATCTTAAATCAGGTTACCTGAATATAATTTCTGTAACTTTACAACGACCATGCCCTTCGTTGTGACCTTTACAGTTAGCAACAAATTAATAGCGCGGCTATGGGACAATACGAATTTTATTTTTCACATAAAACGTTTCGTTAAATATAAATTACATTGGGAAAATATGAAAAATATGGCCGCGTCCCCCGGTCCGTCTGTCGCGTCGCTTTATGTTTTAAAATTAAATTGCTGAAGGGGAAAACTTGAAATGAGGAAATCATTTCATTTCCGTGCCTGTAAAACAAACGCTTGTTTGAACGTCGTATGCAAAGATAATGTAGTCCTGCTTGTGGATGACTGACTGGAATCGTTTCAATTTTAAATGTCCTTGAAAGAAACTATCAGTTTAGTGTAAATAAGATATACAGAAAAGTCATATTTCATTTCGCTGATACAAACTGGTATTATAAGTTTAAGTCTTTTAGTTAAGCTGAAATTATGTTTAAAACAATTTTGAAAGTGAGTTGATAACCATAGAGAATTCAATTCTCTTTTATTTTTATTAAGATATTCCGTTTTTGAAAAGAAGACAGGATTAAGCAGAGATTACATCCATTTAAACTTAGCACGTATCAAGTAAGAGTAATGTTTTCTTTAGCACACACCCAACAGCAAATACAAAAGTTCGAAACTAACACTTCGAAGAAAAGTTCATCCTGAACAGATTATGTTCCTATCGGAAAGATGTTTTTAAACGCTCAAACTCACTGGATATCGAACCCGAACACTTAAGTATCGTACAGAGCAATATTCCATCCCACATACATTTGATTCCACACACACATCACCTCTTCATACGTAAGTTAATTAATGTTCGCCGCGCACGGCAGTTTGCGCCGGCTTAAGTAAGTTACCACATTTAACATGCTGCTTCCATTTGGGTCACGTGTTGCTGCATTCCACGCTCTGATTATATAATAAAGCACGCTGTGGCCAGCCGGAAGTAGTTCACCGGAAGCACCGGGGGACGGGAACTTTGTTATCGTCCTTTTTTTAACAAACTTCGTACCACATATTTCGGGATGTGGCTTAAATTTTATTAAGTCATAGAAGTGTATTTAATAAAGATAACTTATATACACTCCCGGACACATCTATCGGCCCACCACCCAGTGTTTAAAGTTTAAACGGGGTCTAGTTAAAAATAAATGTTAGGTGGAGCAATAAGTTTTAATGCAGTTTTGAAGCAGATTTATTGGTCAACTCCTATGTAGGTTAATTTTTTTTTTTGTAATTTCTAATTGATTTGGGCGGCAGAAGTTTTACAGCTTGGGCGACAATTTCAGGCAGAGTATCTATATTTTTGGTCAAAACTGGCTCTAAGTTTAGATTTGCCTTTTTATGGAACCAATAATCGGACACATCAAAAAAAAATATCCAACTTGTACGAAATAAAAAAGTTTTCTCCATTCCTGGGTCGTTGAAAACAATGAACAGACTCGAATTTTCGTTTTTTTTTTTTCATAATCCTGAATTCAAAATTGAAAAAAAAACATACATAAAGGTTGACCAAAAAATCAGCTTTAAAACTGCATTAAAACTTATTGCTCCACCTAACATTTATTTTTAGCTAGGCACCGTTAAAACTTTTAAACACTAGGGGGCCGATAGATGTGTCCGGGAGTGTATATTTTTAAGAAGTTAGTAGATTTGTTTTTTTAATTTCGTGAATCGGTATTACATTTAATTGTATAGAATAATTATAGAACGATAGTAATATGTTTGTATTGTTAAAGAACCTCAATAACGAAACATGTTAAATATCAGGACTATTTTGACCATGAAGTGTTAGTCAGAACGTTTACATAGAAAGATAATAAGCTTGTGATTTCGTGACATAACATACTAAGTATCATTGTTCTATTAATTTCATTAGTTACAGTCTATCTCAAACTGGAACGAAGAAGGGATATTCCAAGAGTTCTGTTCTTCCAATGAGACAATACGGAAAAAAAAGTCTTGTTATGGAATTTATTTTTAATTGAAAAGGTAGAAGATATAAAGCTTCTAGCAAACTGATCAAAGTTATAATTGGACAGTAAATAACAAATGAGTATAACGTGGCCACCGCTAATGAAGTATTACGATCTAGAGCAAGACTGTGACAGTTGTGAGCTCGGAACGCTTTCATGAACTTTCCATTTTCCCTGTCCATTGCTAGTTCCCGGAGGCTTTGCTTAGCGCCACGGACTCCATAAATAATTGGACGCTTTGTTTATATTTGTATATATACGCATTCTATCAATATATCAAATTACTTGATGAATATGTAAATAGCAAACAGCCTCAGGTTACGTAGCTCAAATCATCGAGGCTGCGTAAACAGAATTTGTGGTTCCGAAGTAGAATTTATTATTCCATTATCATCACAGAACTTCTCCTAACTAAAACAGTTATTATAAAACAAAAAGTAGTAAACATTTATTTTAAACAATACGAAAAGAAATGAATTTTTAGTAAGTATTTTGTCAACACGATTGCTCTATAAGTTTTGTTGTTTAAATTTGCATGCTGTGGTCTCCTATAATTGAGGAGCACGTCGCAAAGTGAATCTATTATTTGTTATTATTAAACTTGTTACATGTCGTGTATGCCTTATTGGAGCTCCTTAAGTAAATATATAAAAAAAAATAAGATATGTTATTCAAAATACTCTTAGTAAACTAATATTATTAAAAAATATACTAATTGTTATTGCTAAAAGTCGTATCCAAAGTTTAAAGATGACTGCGTTGAAAATCTCATTTCGCATTTAAGCGAAGATCTTTTGCGGGTAATTATTATATTACAATCGTAACTCTTTTAGATGAGATAAGAAGAATATAAGTGACCGTTCAATCGCGGGTGGGCTTACTGAAAAATATCCTGTCGTAGCCCGTAAAACTTGTCCGCAATCGGGCCCCGCGCCGCTACAGCGCCGAATAAACAGAACACGAGTCCGCGTACTGTTTATTGCGTAGCGTCTGCCGCTGAAAGCTTTTTGATTTCGACGCCGAGCTTTTCTCATTCGCTGTTCCACGCCTTTTATCCCTCACGTACCTCCCGCACTCACTACTAGCCTACATCCTTTTTTTTATTCGACGGAGCGATGACGCAGGACCTCTGATGGTATGTTCCCTGCTGAAGTGGCGATAGCTAGTATGTCACTTCATCTCATCGCTTTAAGATACAAGATATTAAATCTAGTTGTGATACAAATTATACTAACTACAGCGTCATTGATAGTATTATGATTGAATTCTGTCTGAGACCTGATACGTAAACCTCTGTTTGTATCAGATAAATATTATAAGAACCTATTCAGGGAACAGGATTTAGACGTCCCGTTGGGTAATTGCTCAATAAATATCGAGATCGTTTCTCGATGAACTAATTCAACCGTCCGATATTTATTTTCTTTTAATATAAGAGCAATGTTTTAGTTATGTATTATTATTGTAATTATACTAATATTTTTAAATAATTCACTTTTTCTATACGAACTTGAGATAAAATTTACATCAAAAAGTAAATTAAAACATAGAAAATATTCAACTATTGTATTGTTGTCTTATAAAAATATCATAAAATTGCTTTTCAGTATGTCGCAGTGTCTATTTAACTATTTCATAAGATAAAAGGTCTTGTAATTTAAGTACTTTCTTCTAATGAAGTCGACGATGTATTAGAAATATTTTACCAATGAGTCTCTTCTCTAATGATGTATGATCCTGCTCATCATCTAATCGAATCTGTAAGCTCATTGAGTCTAGTGTTCGCATAATGTCTTACAGCAAGTGGATCTTTCAATGTCAGTTGATTCATATAAGTAAACTTTAATGAGCTTCTAATCATTTAGTAATAAATTCAATATCTCAATTAATATAATGATTGATAACAGATACGTCAATCGGACTACTAGTTGGGGGAAATAACCATATTAATAGTTTATTCAATTTGTTAAGCAGATCAGAGTAAACAATAAGAGACAGTAAAAATAAAGCTTTCTGTTTGATAATTTCATATGCTATGAAAGCCGTTTTTAGTTTAGGTACACAACTTTCTCAAGGAGAAGAAATGATGAAGACTAATTTTTATATCATCTGCGCCAGTAAATGCGTTAAGTATTTATTTTTTAGTTATCAAACTATGTTACCCTTCATTTTTGGTTTTATTGTTGAACGTGAACAATTCATAATCCAAATTGACGTCTCAAAAGCGTCTCGGCGTGCATTAACTGGGTGAATGATTGACTCGAACAACTCTCTCAAACTTTTGACAAGTTCCAAATAAGGTGTCATAAAATCGAAAAACTTCTTGTGATTTAAAAAGGAATTAAATCCGCTGGGTGAAATAAAAACTGCTGAGCCCAAAACTGTACAATTCTTAAATGTTGTGCTTAAAAACTTCAATGTTATACTAATGAAAACTTTAATGGAATCGGGCGAGCTTATAACTTATTTCTATTTCTTTTCATCTACATTATTTCTTGTAAGTAATGATGGTGTACCATGTTTGGACAAGAAATTTTGATGTATATTTATACAGGCCCGCGCGAAGATCAATCTTCCCTTTTTTGTAGCGCGGGAATAAGTAAAAAAAAAAAACGGGAGAGAAAGACGAATCACAATGAACATGACACACGAAGAAACGCGGCCGGCGCTGGGAATCATTCCGTTTCCTACACAACGGAAGATAAATGATTCTTCAAGCATCAGATATATTCAAAACACGTCGGCGGCGGAGTAGCTCGGTTGACAGATTTCACGGCTTCTGACTCACTGCTTTTTAATTTTCACGCGAGCTCATTTGACTGAAACGTCGGGGAAAGGATCGGTAGTAAAACTTATCGGTATATGAGTGATTGCTTTAAGTTCAAGTAAATGTCTATACAAATCAACTCTGAGCTTAATCATGTTAACGTTCGACAGACGCATTTCGTGGAGCACACAAGATTGAACTCCGATCTGATTAAGGATGTGAATGGCATAGGATGTACTTGTAAGTTATGAATCAATGGCTATATTCCGGTTGTTACTGATAACTGTTAAATTCACTGAAGTTTTTATATATTTAAGTCTATCAAGTTATTTTTCAATAAGGATCAATTTTTAAAATTCAATTTAAAGCTTTTTATCTAAAAATACACTTTGTAGCTGTATAAAAACACGAGCGGAGCGAAAGCTTAAGTATCGAACAATGCAAATAAGTAGCAAAGTTCAGATTCTATTGAAATGTTTCATAAATTTTAACATCCGCCTTAATAATAAACTGTGATATATTTGGCTAAACCTATAAAGATTTAATGTTGCATATTTACGTTTAACAAAAATGTTAGTACAATAATAACCTAAATTAGAGAAGTTTTCAGCTAGAAGTTCAGAATAATACAAAAATCAGTATGCACATCTGAAATATGTTTGTTTTGCTAGTCACATGTTTAATATAAGCCGGTACGTTTGGCTTCAGTTCAAATCTCTGAAACTACATTTAAATAGAATAACGTTAGTTTAATTTTTCGATAACTAATATCTGCAGATGTTGTAACCGGTAAGAATCAGTTTAAAGTTTAAGAAATTGACTAGATATAAGTAAACTCTATTAGTTTACGTTGTACATTAAAAAATAATATGACAAAAAAACTCACTGAGTATTTGTAGAAATTGCGTTTAAAATGGTTCAGCTAAAGGTAAGGTTACCTGTAACAAATATATAGAAATAAAATAAAAAGTTTAGTACATTGCTGGTAGGTCTCTGTTACCGGAGACCATATAGGTAGATACCACCGCAGCTACTATTTTACCGACAAACAGTAGTGTGTAAACATTACTGTGTTCCAATCAGGAGGGCGCTGTAAGCTAATAAAGTTACTGGGGCAACGAGACTTAACACGCCTCAAGCGACGAGCGCAATGTGGTGCAGTGTATACCATCTTTTTTATCATCGGACGTACAGACACACCGCAGGCATCCATCCCTTCGTTGTCGATCTCCCGCGCATTAGGACTAAGCGTTTCGCTTCGTCCTTCATAATGCGTACAGCGAGGGAGTGGAACAGTCTGCCGGCGTCGGTGTTTCCGTCCAGGTATGATGTGGGGGACTTCAAAAAAAGAGTGAACAGACTTCTTCTAGACTAGTGCACTTTACCACCTAGATTACATCGCCGCTTACCATCAGGTGGTCAAAAAAGGTCAAAGGAGGTAAAAAAAAATCTTAACTATTGGCATGTTATAGGCAAGCGCATCACTTACCATCAGGTGAACGCCTCGCTCGTTAAACAGTGTCCCTCCATAAGGTTTAATTTAACACCGTCTCAAGATAGTGAGAACGGGCTGCTTCTGAAAGGAGCTGCTTGAATATTGCGGAGCAGCGTCATCCAGCGCTAACAAAGGCAGGCAATGAATGCCGAATACACGGCGGTATTTCCCCGCAGCCTTTTCATTACTCCATGACATTTTTTTTTGCCCGTCGCTTCGAAAAGGATTCTCTTTATTACGCCGCCATCGTTATTACTGAAGCTATTTCGTTTTACCTTGTTATTATCAAAAGGAAACAGTCCTCGTTGTAAATGTTACTAAACTACAACTATAATATTGAGATAATAATTTTTTTTATTATAATTTATTATTTGGTAAACTGAAATATACAATACATTTTATAACTATATACCATTTTACTATTATAGTATATACAAGCTGGTAAGAAACTACTAAAGTTAAATATTTGCACATACACATACAGCAACTGGATGCGCATAGCCGAAGATCGGGCTAAGCGGCGTTCTTTGGTAGAGGCCTATGTCCAGCAGTGGACTGCCGCGGGCTGTTGATGATGATGATGATACAAAGTTAACTATTACACTTAAGTATAGCTAAAAATATCTACAACGGAAGCATAACAATAAACTTATAATTAGATCCAGTAATTTTTTTAGTAAGGTTTTTTTCAATTATTTTGTGATATGTTTTCAAGACGCCTTCAAACCTTTCTTCTGTATATACGTTAGAATTACGTCTGAAACCTTATTGACTAGACTGTGTTATCCGTGAATCTCATCTTAGCTGTCAAATAGCATAGTGTATGTTTTTTTTTATACTACTATGCGACGAGACGAGCAAGGCGTTCACCTGATGGTAAGTGATACGCTTGCCCATGACAACGTGCTGCTAGTTAAGATGGTACACACTGCACCACATTGCGCTCGTCGCCTCGAGACATAAGGTGTTAAGTCTCGTTACCCCAGTAATTACACTAGCTACAGCGCCCTTCAAACCGGAACACAGTAATGTTTGCACACTACTATTTGTCGGTTGAAATAAGAGCTGCGGTGATACCCACACAGACGGTCTGCGGCAACAGAGACCTACCACCTGGTAAATATATATAGTATGTATTATTATCTGGTTGCGATGGCGTTGTATATTCTCAAATTACTGTGGGAACGAAACATAAAAGTTTGTGTGTTAACGTAAGCATAAAATAAGCAGGCGTATCACTTACCATCAGGTGAACCTGCACGTACCGTTGCTTCGAATAATACTACGTTAGGATCATACTTATTGATTGAGCTACGGAAGTTTTAATTAAGAGAAAGTTATATTAGAAACTCGCGTAGAAGTTTGAGGACGATATCATTGAAGTTCGATATTCGCGTAAATGGGGAGATGCAATTTCAGTAGCTGTGCTGTATCCGGATTCGGAGCCGTGATTTTGCATCATTTTAATCCAAAAGGTTTTCGAAACGGGAAGTGATTAATAGCATGATGTACATCATATTGCACTCATCACTATAAGACATAAGTTAATGAGCGTTACCGTTAATTTCAATAGTCGCAACCGCTGAAAGCAGTAAGGTTTTGCTATTACTGCCTAGCAGCAGAAATCGGAGCTGTGGTTATTGGAACTAGTGCGTCTCTATCTATAGATATCTACTTCCAGTAACAAGCCTCTCAGTGTTTCAAATGAAATAATCATTGAGAAAATCTGTAAGACGACTTTCTTCCGCGAAACGGTTATTATTGAAATTTCAACTGTTTCGTCTGTGTAATTATTATATTTCCCATTAGTGAATGAAACAAGGTAACCGTATAATTGTTAATGAAAGTAATTAAATACATCATTATAAAGTTACAAATGATTTGCCTCATCATTTCATGCAGGTAATTGATGAAGGCTGTAAAGTAAATTAAAAAAAACAAACATCCCCCATTCGACTGACACGGCGCGATGTTTGCTGTTAAACGAAATTAAAATCTGTCAATTTATCTTAATTGTTCGGTCGGACCGAAAATAATTATGAAACTGTAAATAATGAAAGCTGTAATTTCCCTTGTTTATGTGTCCTATGAGGTGTATATGTAGAAACGACTATTATCATACGCAATCAGGAAACAGGATATGGAAGTCGTCTTAAAATATCAATAACTTTACATATGTATAACGTATGATAATTGTTACTGATATACCGATTTTACTTTGTTCTGTTTTATATATATTTATTTATGTACCAGGTGGTAGGTCTCTGTTGCCGGAGACCGTCTGGGTGGGTACCACCGCAGCTCCTATTTCAACCGACAAATAGTAGTGTGCGAACATTACTGTGTTCCGGTTTGAAGGGCGCTGTAGCTAGTGTAATTACTGGGGTAACGAGACTTAACACCTTATGTCTCAAGGCGACGAGCGCAATGTGGTGCAGTGTGTACCATCTTAACTAGCACCACGTTGTCATGGGCAAGCGTATCACTTACCATCAGGTGAACGTCTTGCTCGTCTCGTCGCATAGTCGTATAAAAAAAAAATATAAACATTTCCTTTCTGTCTGTTCTGGTTGATGCTTTAGCTAATGAATTTACTGAGAGACTAATCTAATCTCTGTGATGATATCATTTTAAACATAAGTAACGCGTCATTGTTTTCTCATTGTGATTACTTTCTTTATGTTAAAATAGAGTTTGATGTTGTGTATATATTCGAAATGTAAATTAAACAAAAATCATTTAATGTCCGTTATAAAAACTTATTGTTTTGAAACGCTCGTTACAAATGCGCAGAATGAGTGTAAATGAATTTGGTATTTTATTTTTACTCCGATCATAATAAATTGGGACACTAAACGAGAAAATTTTCCATTAGTTAAATGGAAAAATACTCAGAAAACAACTCGAATTAAATAGGCAAGAAATGGTGGAAGTCATTTCCTTGTTTCTTATTCGAATCACAAAACGGCGAGTTGTTTTCGTTACCCGGCAAAAAACACTATCGCCCAGTTGGCATAGACACGAGCGAGGCCGTTGTTCTTCGTTTCGTTGTGTGAAGGAAGGGACCTGAATAAAAAAAATCTAGAAATAACGAGTCGCGGATCTCACGAATTCTACGACAATAAGAATACTTTTCTTCAGACTTAACGCGGGTACAGAGTTCAGTGAAGTTTTTCTTCTACTCCTACTTTGCTACAATGATTTTTATGGTGATGCTGATCTACAGCTTCTGCTTGAACACAAATCCTGTTTCACCTAATTTACATAGAAATAGATTTGCGTTAGTTTGTGTTAATGTTATTTATATATTTGTTGTAGTTTTTATAATGAAATCAAAGTTATTTCTTGTTTTATCACAATCATTATCTCTTCTGTCTTTCCAAGCATCCAATTAAGTCTTCTGTGCTTCTAGATACTGTAAGATTAAGTAAATATAATAATAGAACTCTAATTATACTTAGAATCTGTCGACTAGTATATTTCTTTTGTGTATTTAAAGCTAATTTGAATCCATATTTGTATTGGTATTAACTATAAAGGTTCTTCAATTACAATTTCAAAGCACTATTGATCTACAGACAGTTTTTCTTGTACTGGTTCTACTATTACTTAGTTACTAATGCCTGTCACATAGTCGTATGGAAATATTACTATATTCCGGCTTGAAGGGCCGCCGTAGTAAATAGAGTCATTTATTTAATGTGACACTGTCTTTTGTCACAGTGAGATGAGCGTAAAAGGCAAACTTACTGCGAGACAATATATGTTTACTCATTAGAGTCTAGTCTCATAAATGAAAGCTATAAGCATGTACGCAACGTCAAAAAAATATCTAAAGTATTTACTTGAGTACATGACAATGTTACGGAAACTAATATTTCTTGAAGATTATATGTTAAAATATAACAAATAACTTAAAGTAGATGATAGTAAGCATTGATTTATTCACTTGCTTTCTTCAAAGCTCCTTAGTTCCAATAGTTAACATAAGTTCTCAACTTCAATCTAGTGCCCCAAAAACGTGGCTGTGTTTTTTTAGACATATTTGTAAGAGACAGAGTATTCTGCCGTATTCTTTAGCTTAATACTCACTGAATATCATGTGAATTTTATGTCTTAGCTTCGAAATGTGCTTAGTATTTAGCTGTCCTTTGTCGTAATACTCGAAATGCGGAAAAATAGTGCGATGCTGCTTCAAAACAGTTTTGACATTAAACAGAATACCACAGCAAAAATTATTTGCGACAGATAAAAATATAAGAGGCAAAGCGAAGTCGGAATTGATTTCCCTGAAGTAAACGCCCGCTTTAACTTTCAGCGAAACGGACATCGTGGCTAATAACTATGATAATTACAGTTATAACTTTAGCTGTTTAGAAATATGTAATTAACGTTGATATGAATTATTTTGATCTGTGTGAATTCGGATTAACAAATTTTGAAGTTCGTTATTGGAGCGATGGGTTTTTAACACAAGTTTTATACGTTCTACTTGTGCAATCTCTTTTTGTATTTCATGTATATACGCTTACTCTCTTACTAGTATAGTAAATCAATTTGTTAGTGTCATCTGTACTTCATTTACATATTTAGTATTATGTTTCTGTGTATAAATGAACAGAGATAAAGCGATTTGTGACTTTCACGTCACACGTCATATGCGGTGTTAAATATGACGTAAGTATTATAGGCCCGTTCGAAGGGAAAGGTCTAAGCGATGGACCTCAACGAGCCGAAAACAATCGATTCCGTTAAATGGACTGCGAAATGCCGACTGACCGCCGAATTCACGCTACGCTTTATAACGCGACTACTTGATTAGTATCGCTTGGTGCGACTTACTTTTTTTTTTATACTACTATGCGACGAGACGAGCAAGACGTTCACCTGATGGTAAGTGATACGCTTGCCCATGACAACGTGGTGCTAGTTAAGATGGTACACACTGCACCACATTGCGCTCGTCGCCTTGAGACATAAGGTGTTAAGTCTCGTTACCCCAGTAATTACACTAACTACAGCGCCCTTCAAACCGGAACACAGTAATGTTTGCACACTACTATTTGGCGGTTGAAATAGGAGCTGCGGTGGTACCCACCCAGACGGTCTCCGGCAACAGAGACCTACCACCTGGTAAACTTAACTTATAGAACTTAGCAATATTGTAAAAGCAGTTGATTTACAATAGGTGTACAAACGAGACTGGTGGTAGGTCTCTGTTGATACAGACCGTCTAGGTACCACCGCAGCTCATATTCGAACAGACAAAAAGTAGTGTGAAAACATTACTGTGTTCCAGTTTGAAGGGCGCTGTAGCTAGTAAAATAACTGGGGTAACGAGACAACACTTCATGTCTTAACGACGAGCGCAATGTGGTGCAGTGTATACCATCTTAACTAGCGGCATGATATGGGCAAGCGTATCACTTACTATTAGGTGTACGTCTCGCTCGTTTCGTAGTTAAGAAGAGTAAAAAATTAGTTAAAAAATATATATTACCAGGTATATTTACCAGGTGGTAGGTCTCTGTTGCCGGAGACCGTCTGGGTGGGTACCACCGCAGTGACTATTGCAACCGACAAATAGTAGTGTGCGAACATTACTGTGTTCCGGTTTGAAGGGCGCTGTAGCTAGTGTAATTACTGGGGTAACGAGACTTAACACCTTAACACAGTGTATACCATCATAACTAGCGGCATGATATGGGCAAGCGTATCACTTACCATCAGGTGAACGTCTTGCTCGTCTCGTCGCATAGTAGTATAAAAAAAGCACCAACCAAACTCCACATGGTGATTGATTTCAATAGTGAACCTTTGTATTACAAGGTAAGCGTTTAGCCATTCAATACTTTCTAATTTTTTAAGTAATTTATCTATTAACATGATACAACTTGTTTTACAAATATTACTAACGAACTTCACCGTCTATAGTGAATGGTGGTCAATAATAAAACATTCCTCATGAATATAACAATAGCGTTGTTTAAAACTAAACGCAAACAGATATTATTTTGTTTAATTTGATTTTTGATCAAAGAAACTTAATACATTATTCACAACAACTGAAGTAATGACATGACGACTGAAATAAGAACTGTCGTGGTAGTTAGACGGTCACCGGCGGTATACACCTGTCATCGGTAAATTATTATTAACGCTGGTATTATGGTGGTGACGTTATAGTGAACTAATTTCTTCCGCTCGAAAGAAAATGAGTTTTCTAAACGAGTTCTCACAAGAAATATTCGCAACTCAGCTCCCCGTAACGCCCGATAAATTATCGACGTTTCACTTAGAACTTAGGTGATTTCTGATTTACGGCGCCCAGTTAAATTTCACGATTTTTTTTCTCTGCGAAGGTTTTATTAATTTAATAAAGTAGAAAGACCCTGTTACCGAAGACTGGAGTACTAATGCAGCACATATTTATTATGATATACTTAGAATTTACTAACTGTTACTTATAAGGTAAGAAGAATGAGCTAGCATCGCCTTTCTAATAGTGAAGACGAAAGTCGCCGCATATTTATTAAACACTGTAGTAAAGTTGTAATAGATTTTACTAAGTGAAACAAAACTCTGTAAGCGCTTTGAGTTAGTCATTGTAACTTACAAACTACACTAACTACATCTTACTTCATAAAACAGCAACACATTCTTCTTAAAGTTACAGCGAATCTTTTGCTGTGAAAGCAGAGAAGCTTTGGAATGCTCTTACTCATGACATCCGTGCTTTTAAGAAGAGAGTAAACGACTATTATCTCCGTCTCCAAACAGGAATGAGTACGCAGTGGTTGAAAAATACCACAATTTGTTGTAAAAGGCCTAAGGTTTAATTGGTCTTTTAGAGAAGACTAACCTTAATAAAATTTAACAAAGTCATTATTGTTTAAATTAACTCGTATCTTAAAAACCAACAGTAAACTTTTTTTGTATTTGCTTACGAGACGTCTGTTACAAGGCAAGCGTTTAACCATTACCGTGGAAGCAGTTAAACTATTATGAAGGTTAAATCGCAACTGAAACCTTCCGGTTCATTTATCTACGCGTGTACGGATAAAACCGGTTCACCCTTTAACCGGACGAATGTTAACACAGCGTGCGCACAGTTTTATGATAATGACACAGTAACGCGCCCAATGCGATATCGCATGCGATAGTTTCAACATTTTCTACACGTGCGCGCGGCTAACCGGCTTCCGGTTGGGAATTACGTGCAAAAACTGACCCCTCTACCTCATCCCCTCTCCATCTCCTACCTCCCCGTACGCACAAGCGACCCCTAAATCCGCTAATAACGAAGATTTATTTCCCTTCCCGCGGCCAATCTTAACGAAATCAATGCCCTCTGTGTATTTTTTTCTCGCGTACGCGTGTTTTTTTAAGACGTCGATAGAATATGGTTTAAGGAAATATTGTAATGTTTTTTATTCGACTTCACGAGACGTTCACCTGATGGTAAGTGATACGCTTGCCCATAACATGGCGCTAGTTAAGATGGTATACACTGCACCGCATTGCGCTCGTCGCCTTGAGACATAAGGTTTTAAGTCTCGTTACCCCAGTAATTTCACTAGCTTACAGCGCGCTTCTAACCGGAACACAGTAATGTTTGCATACTACTGTTGGCAGCTGAAACGAGCTGTGGTACTTAGTCTCCGGCAACAAAGACCTACCGCCAGTAGATAACCTTTAAATGTATTTTCTTTGAAGTTTATGTTTACGTTGTTCGACTTTTTTTAATTTTTATGTTTACGGTTTCTCATTTTGTTGTGTATACTATATTTTGAATGTTGTGTATTTGTTTTAGGTGTACATGTTAGAATTAGTTAGCTATAAAATATTTTTTTATTACCATTGTACACTGTAAATACAACTGATAAATAAATAAACAAATAAACAAAAGAGTAACCATAAAGTAAGTAATAAGTAAGCTACAGTAAGTATGATAACACGATTTAACTTTACTCCCTTCAACGCTTTGTTTAAATCAAAATTAATTCATCATATTTACATCTAACTTAAATTTTCAAAACTAGGTTATCAATTAGTTTTTTTTTTTCCTCTTTTTACTCTGCAGGTTATATATACATAACCGTCTAGGTACCGCAACCTGTACCCCCAAGAGTTCACCAGGTGGTAGGTCTCTGTTACCGGAGACCGTCTGGGTGGGTACCACCGCAGCTCCTATTTCAACCGCCAAATAGTAGTGTGCGAACATTACTGTGTTCCGGTTTGGAGGGCGCTGTAGCTAGTGTAATTACTGGGGTAACGAGACTTAACACCTTATGTCTCAAGGCGACGAGCGCATTGCGCTGCAGTGTATACCATTTTAACTAGCGCCATGTTATGGGCAAGCGTATCACTTACCATCAGGTGAATGTCTTGCTCGTCTCATCGCAAAGTAGGGTAGCTTACAAACATTACTGCGTAACGTTTTAATGAACGCTTTGCCTGTATTCACTGCGACGACCAAACAACATACACAATTACAAATGTTACATCCCGTTCGTCGCGAATTAAAGAAATTAGTTACTCCAGTAACATTGCTCGTTACTGCTGCTCCGCGTTTGGCAGGCTCACCTCCCGTACAGATTGTGATACATAAACATCGGGGGAAATGAGTCTGAAGTCAGTTGCACATGCTCCGCGTACCGGCGCATGCACAAAAGCTTCTAAATTGGAAACGTCGCTGCGACATGCAGACGTGTTATTTGTCGCCTCCAACATGGTGCAAGGCACCAGCGGGTGGAACACCAGCTCGATGGTACGCCGGTATACTACTACAGTCATCACTGCAGCTAGCACACAATAACACATCATGTTACTTACTATTCTAATATTGTAAATCTGATGTCATAACATTGCTGTTGTGTCTATAAGATATGATGGCATTCATCTCATCATCATCACACCTTGTAAAATTTAAATCTAGCCTGTTGTAATAGTTTAGGATAATCGAGTACTAGTACAAGTTTCGGGGTCTTCAAGAAAAGAGTGAATAGGCTTCTTCTAGACTAGTGCGCTTTACCACCTAGATTACATCGCCGCTTACCATCAGGCGGGATCGTAGCCAAGCACTAGTCTAACCTAAATAAAAAAAAAAAAAAGTACTCGTATTTTTGGAAGGAATGATCAAGTAAAGATCGTGATACATCGTTGTTTACCTTAACAGGCATCTTCCGGCTGATATTATTATGTAATACGAGAATGAAATTTTAATAAAAACATCAATAACATTTAAATCGAGGGTATGATTTAATAATATTATAACTTGATAATATAGCCAGAAGTATTCGCTTATCAAGAGTTACGAAATAATGAAAAGTTTAAAGTTTGTTTTATCTTCATCATCATCTACTTCTGAAAATATCCAATTCGTTGCGATCTTCACCAAATCATCGGTGTACCTATCGAGCGGTTGTCCTATTTTCTAATACATGGTCCCACTTAAGTATTTGTTAAGTAATTATATTAAAACTCATTTTCTAATAAAAATACCAGTTTTCTAAGTTATTAGTTAAATCGCTGTCGCTTAACAACAAACCCGCCGCCTCAGTATACTCCTGCTTTCAAATTGCTGCATGGAAAGAGTGAAAAATGTCCTTGTTCCTTCTGTACCGGCGCGGAATATTTCAACACTGCGGGACTTAAGAAAAGAACCTGCCGAGAGGAATTATATTGATGAAAATGTATTAAGCGCAGTTGCGGTTATAATTTTCAGTAATAAAGAAGACTTCCTAACAATTTCTATTTAAATTCACATATATAAATAACTTAGATTTTGTTGATTCCCATTTTTGTTAGAAATAACAAGTGTGAGAAATGGAAGTCCTATATTAAACGTATTCATTTCTTTTTGAAGTTTAAGTGATTCATGGAAGAAGTTGCGTCAAAAATTTTAATAAAAAGTCAACTGTAATAGTGAAGGGAAATAGAATATGATTGATTCAGCTACATTCAGTTTTCATCATCACATTGTTATATAACAAGCTGATGCGACAGACGTCCTGTCGTAACTTCACTGTAAATTAAAGAAAACTGTTGTATTCTTCTTTATAACCAAGTACACGTAGTGTTATGTTAGTAACGTGTATGTTAGTCTATCGAAACTTACCATATTAAATTAAACTTTTTATATTAGGCGTGATAGCTCTGAACTAACCGTGATGTGCATTAAGTAATTCAGTTTTATTACATCCTCTTTGATGATGTTTATTAAAAAAGTTTATATAGTCAAAAGTGCGAAGTTTCATTAGAAAATTTAATATGCAAGTTAAGTATCCTTAAATTTTTTAAATTTTCGTGCATTTTTTTAAATTTTTTCATTCATAAGAACCTCCTGACAATAACAAAAACAACGCAAAAAAGTTTGCGAAATTAGTCCAGTCGTTCACGTGTTATACGACCGAAGGAAACAAGTATTCGTTTTTATATACAGATATATCAACAATGCAACAAGAATTTACACCAAAAATTTAATTTTTTGTGTAATAAATAGGCCATTTACCAGGTGGTAGGTCTTTGTTGCCGGAGACCGTCTGGGTGGGTACCACCGCAGCTCCTATTGCAACCGACAAATAGTAGTGTGCAAACATTACTGTGTTCCGGTTTGAAGGGCGCTGTAGCTAGTGTAATTACTGGGGCAACGAGACTTAACACCTTATGTCTCAGGCGACGAGCGCAATGTGGTGCAGTGTGTACCATCTTAACTAGCACCGCGTTGGCATGGGCAAGCGTATCACTTACCATCAGGTGAACGTATTGCTCGTCTCGTCGCATAGTAGTATAAAAAAAGGCCAATTTAATTTATCGTATTTATGAAAATCTTATTTAATTTCAGATATTACACATCGCCTGCTTCAAACGCTAAGTAAAAAAAAGTCTATGCTCAAAATTGGCCGCGCGCCACACCGTCTCGTGCACGCAATTATTTCAGCAATTTTATTGGCCACATGACCATAATTCATCACGACGCGCCTCCGTTTCGAACTGAACAATTCGCTTAAGAATTTCACCGCTTAGATATTTAATACGACGTTCGTTAATTATATAACGTTACATAAAACATTTCGCTTGTAGTTTAGTTTCCGTGGCGCGGCTAACACGGAGATCACTATTCCGATTCCAGGATACCGAGTTTAGTCGGTGATTGAGTTAGTTATTACTTACTTAAGTTTACATGTATTGCTAGAATCGAACTAGAGGCGACTGTTATAAAGCAAGCGTTTATCCACTTCGGAGACAGTTTAACTAATCAAGATATTTAATACGACGTTCGTTAATTATATAACGTTACATAAAACATTTCGCTTGTAGTTTAGTTTCCGTGGCGCGGCTAACACGGAGATCACTATTCCGATTCCAGGATACCGAGTTTAGTCGGTGATTGAGTTAGTTATTACTTACTAAAGTTTACATGTATTGCTAGAATCGAACTAGAGGCGACTGTTATAAAGCAAGCGTTTATCCACTTCGGAGACAGTTTAACTAATCAATGAGTATTTAATACAATTCTCTCTAATATATTATATTTATGACTAAACAAAAAACACTGAAATTCAATTTAAATAACGATGACCTACAAATAAATCAAAATCTGAACGTATTCAACAATTAATTGACCGCAACGTTTGTGTAAAACTGAACGTTTCACGCTAAAACGTTGAATTGAAATCGAAACACAATACCGATAAAGTTTCAGCAGCGAGCTTTTATTGTAAGCTCCTAATAGTTACAACGTTCATACACCAGTTTGTCATTAAATACGCTCAGCGGGCATCCAGTAAACCGCACATCTTGAATTAATGTAACGATTGTTTCAAGCTGAATTTCACAAGCTAATTCAATAGTTCCCGATAATAGTCGGCTAATTTGAAACGAACCGGGGCTGTAATGATGCGCTTGGTGCGACCCCTGCGGTCCGCGTCAGGTATTAACTAAACAGAAATAACGAGTGTGCAGTGCGCCGCCACCACCGAGCTGCTGGTGGCTGTAATTTAGTACAAGTTTAGATTATATTTATTGTGTTTAGTTACATTGCGAACTGTGTTTATGGCTTGTTTGTTGGTATAATACGATTTGAGACCGCTTAATATAAATAAACATTTCTTTTCAAGTAACGAAGAGATGATGTAAGCGGGATTCATTTGATAGCAATACTCAATAATCATACAGACACTTAACAATATGATGAGATAAACTATTAAATTTATTATCCAGGTCTCTATTACCTTATAAAATTAGAATGTACCGGAATTCTCCAGTTACATGCTTTGAACACAAAGGTCGCTAGTTTGATTCTCAACAAAATTTTTCTTTTTTGTTTATCTCACTATCCACAGTGTTAACTTTGTCCTTTCATATCTCCTTAACCAACAGAGCTTTTAATTCGGATTTCTCATCTCCTAATCCTGTACTTCATTATATCCTGAAAGAGTATCCATGTAGCACTTCCGGTTTTAAAGTTACATATTTAAGTCAACGCATCAGTCTCCTTTACGCTGATGCAATCAGGTGATACAGACTAAAACAATTTTTTGTCGGTCTACTGCTTTGCGAAGTATCACAAGAAGAGCAAAAATATTCAAGAACATTCTGAAGTAAGCAGATCATTTGATTTCAATGTTGGCAATTCTTTCTTTACAGACACTGTTTCGACGGGTAGCTATTTATTACTGCCGAGCAGTAGTGTGAGAAAATTAGAAAGGATAGATGTGTACCTTTAAGCAGATATTAGAGATGAATGTTAAATAATACTTGTGTACGAAACAAAAAAAGGATCATGAGCTAAGTAGTTTGATTATTCTCTTAATATTTAAAATTATCATATATATTATTAAGCCGCGGTTTATCAGAATATTAAGGCTAAACATGTTTGAATCCTTATCGACAATATGTAATCGAATCTTAGGAAAGATTAATGAATAGTTGTTTATTAGGATTCTGACGTGATACGCTTCATAATCAGGATATTTGAGAAATGCGCAAAGCGTAATGGGGCTTAATTATTTTTCTACTTAAGAATTTATTAGTCTTTTTAACGTCTTTTATAACTTAATCGGAAAAACTAAATTGTCTTAAAGTGAGGTAAAAAAGTCATTTAAGGTTTTATAACACTTTCATATGAATACGGATACTGTTACACTAAAAAACTGATATAGAATTTATCTATTTTCATATAAAAAAGAGCTATGTTCCAAAAAAATAACTTATGTTATGAAGTTTTATTATTTAGATATTTTAACTGACAAGTGTTTGAATTGTCTAATGCTTTAGGTATTCTATAAGCACTAACAATATTAAAATGTAAAATACACTCCCGGACACTTCTATCGGCCCACCTAGTGTCTAAAAGTTTTAACGGTGCCTAGCTAAAAATAAATGTTAGGTGGAGCAATAAGTTTTAATGCAGTTTTAAAGCTGATTTTTTGGTCAACCTTTATGTATGTTTTTTTTTAATATTGAATTCAGGATTATGAAAAAAAACGAAAATTCGAGTCTGTTCATTTTTTTCAACGACCCAGGAACGGAGAAAACTTTTATATTTCGCACAAGTTGGATTTTTTTTTTGATGTCTCCGATTATTGGTTCCATAAAAAGGCAAATCTAAACTTAGAGCCAGTTTTGACCAAAAAATATGGATACTCTGCCTGAAATTGTCGCCCAAGTTGTAAAACTTCTGTCGGTCAAATCAATTTGAAATTACAAAAACAATAATAAAAAATACATACATAAGGGTTGACCAATAAATCTGCTTCAAAACTGCATTAAAACTTATTGCTCCACCTAACATTTATTTTTAACTAGACACCGTCGAAACTTTAAACACTGGGTGGTGGGCCGATAGATGTGTCCGGAAGTATATATATATATAGCCACTTCTATCAGATTCAACTAGTTCAAAATTAGTCGACTTTATAGCTACGCTGTATGCAGCACACACGGCTATACCAAACTGTATATAACAATGTTATTCGTACTGATTTTGTAGTTATGCGAAGACACTACGTATATATATACATATGCGTAGCAACAGGCTTGATTGTCTCTTTGTCAGAGTTCGTACAGCCGCCTGAAGTCAGTGGCGTAGTCGTATGCAAATTAGTATAGCATTAATTTACACTACAGCACCAACGCTGCACTGTTAGTTCATAACGGAACACACAACTCGAAGTTTGTTTAACAAAAAGTTTATTTATATACGAATTGTAATTACTTGGAGAGAAGAATCCGTTGTTGCAGTGATTACATTATAAGTCGTATTTGTTTATATTTTACTAAACACAATTCTTCTACGCTCTCACATTCTTCAATATTTAAAGTCAATTTCAAAACAAGTAAAATACAATAGACAAAGTTAACACAGAAAAGGAATTTAACTATGCACAAGAATATCGCGCACTGGACACTCACGACGGATTGATGATAGATGACCTCTTAGTTATAGCTACACTCATTAATTTTATAATAAAAATTTAAGTGTACGTACACACCATTAACCAGAAATTCTTGTGAATTTCTTTTAATGTAATCTGACAATAGTTTCTTGTCGATTTTCAGTAATGAAGCGCACGCAAAATAATTGTGTTGATATCGTTTTGTGTTAACTAACAAGTGAACACTTTTTTTTTTATACTAATATGCGACGAGACGAGCAAGACGTTCACCTGATGGTAAGTGATACGCTTGCCCATGACAACGTGGTGCTAGTTAAGATGGTACACACTGCACCACATTGCGCTCGTCGCCTGAGACATAAGGTGTTAAGTCTCGTTACCCCAGTAATTACACTAGCTACAGCGCCTTTCAAACCGGAACACAGTAATGTTTGCACACAACTATTTGGCGGTTGAAATAGGAGCTGCGGTGGTACCCATCCAGACGGTCTCCGGCAACAGAGACCTACCACCTGGTAAAACTTATCACACTTTTCCAGGTGCATTCATTTCATTGCTTCGGTGCTGTTTGTTTCTAAACTGAATTTGACTTCAGGAGTCCGCGGTCGCCATCGCTGCTATAAGCTTGTAGTTTCTAAATGCATCTGTATAACAAGTTCACGCAGCCGAAAGCCAGCGAACGTAACGAGTTTTGTTCACAACAATATATAAAGATACTGCAGCGCTTCTGCCCTGTTTACATCCATGAATATTTCCGCGTTTTTATAATTGTTTCATACAATTGTATTTATTTTAAGATTTTTTGTTAGAAATGTTTTATTTCAGTAGTCTCTTACGTGTGCTTTAAAAAATCTGTTTAGTTACAGTTTGAATATCTAAAACTATTCTTAATGAACTTTTTCTTACTTCTCTACATATATAGGCTGTGTAAACTAAATTGATTAATCTGTATAGATCCAATAGTTATTAATACTCGGGTAATATCGATTAAGTAGCAACCAATAATAGTTTAATAAACTGTTATACAAAATCAACTAAACAAATGAGTCGATTAGAGAAAGTTTAACATTATTGAATCATCGCACGTGAACCAATTAAACTTAATATTTGAATAGTTACATTATAACTTATATGGAAAACAAATTACTTTAAAGCAAAGTGTTAATTTTTAATTTTCAATTTAATATGGTGTTAAACAGGACATAGTTAACCCTTAAATCCACAAATTTTTAATTTTCTTCTTAAAAAATATTTATTGGAATTTCGCTAGTTTAAGTAATTCACCGTTTTCAATATGTTATAACTTTTTCATCTAATTGAAGATACAATTGAGCGAAAATAAATTATTTTATAAACTTTGCGAAATTTTTTGAAAACTTCTTCGAAAGAATACTTCATATTCGATTTGTGGCAAAGAAAAAAAACGTTAATGAAAGTAAGACAAAGTTTATCTAAATAAATTCAGTGACAAGTATAAACAGTGGTAATTTAAAAAAAATCTTTTATAATCGAAGTTTTACGATATATTGTTTATAAACAACACAGTGCATTTAAGGTTTAAGCTCGCCCAAATTTGACAAAAGACTTACTGTAGTGCAAATTTACTACGTGACGGCGAAGCTCCAACCAAACTAGATCACGATCGAAACTGTAACTGAAACTGTAACTGAAACTGAAACTGTTCGCATTAGTAGCGCAATGATATCACCAGCAGAAGTATCTTTCGAATCGGAGAAAACGTATTATTTAACATACAACGCGGTTCGGTATCGCAGCCAAAATGTATTTCGATGAGCAACGGCGCGGAATAAGCTTCCGATATGTTGAAATGCTCTGCACACGCTTGTTGGGAATCAAATTGATATTTTAACTTATTTGGATATTTACACACCGCCTTAACAAGAAGATACACTAGATAATAAAAGATAAAATGCCGTTTGAATAACATCAATTTTTATTCCATTAAGCGACGAAACGAGCGAGACGTTCACCTGATGGTAAGTGATACGCTTGCCATAACACGCCGCTAGTTAAGATGGTATACACTGCAAACTACAAATAGTAGTGTGCTAACATTACTGTGTTCAGATTTGAAGCGCACTGTAAGCTAGTGAAATTACTGCGGTAACGAGACTTAACAGCGTACGTCTTAAGGCGATGATCAATGTGGTGCAGTGTATACCATCTTAACTTAACCATCAGGTGAACGTCTCGCTCGTCTCGTCGGATAAAAAATAGATACGGAGCTGGTAAGAGTCCAGTATAAATCTATTTCCCCAGCAGCAGTTGAGTATCCTATCTAGATTATCCTATAAAAAAAAGGTATTTTTTTTATACTACTATGCGACGAGACGAGCAAGACGTTCACCTGATGGTAAGTGATACGCTTGTCTATAACATGCTGCTAGTTAAGATGGTATACACTGCACCACATTGCACTCTTTGCGTCGCTTTGAGACATAAAGTGTTAAGTCTCGTTACTCCATTAACTTCACTAGCTTACAGCGCCTTTCAAACCGGAACACAGTAATGTTTGCACACTACTGTTTAGCGCTGTAGTGGTACTTACACAGTCACCGGCAACAGAGACCTACCACCAGCGAAGTCTCCTCTAAAAATCCAACTCCTCTATTCATTTCTGTCTTAAATTTTTGTCGGAATAGAAGCTACATTAAAAACGTTTACCATTAGTAAATCTTAACATGGGGGGAGAGTGGGGGCAGGTGGTGGTCCTTCTAACCAACAATGAACCAATATTCCAAGCTAACGAACCGTGAGCGAACAATTTCTTTGAACACCCTCGACCGCTCCGCAGATGGTGACGAATTCAACTTGTTGCGAAGAAATCGTCCTTCCGACGCTTTTATATCGAATAGAAACTTTTCTGAACGTCACTAAACGATAATTTCGATGCACCGACAACGATAAGTTCATTCTTAAGTAAATATATACATGTTTATAAATATCTGTATATTAGCTTCTCTCACAGTGTATGTACTAATCGTATTTGTATGTAATAGTTATGATTTACATCTTACTTTATATAATAATATCTTATATACTATAATGATACTGCACCCTTGCTTTATGTTCTGTGCTCAACACTATAGTAGACTGGGAGAGAATGCCTTATGGCATTAAGTACGCCTTTTTGTACTTTTTATGTGCATATGAAACTTAAATAAAACAATTAATAAGTGTTACTTTATAAACAACGAGGTTTATATCAGTATTTAAATAATCGCGTAATAGTAAATTCAGTTGTTAATATAAAATGGCCGCTGGTAGTTGCTGAAATTACCGATGATATAGCAAATATTATTTATATTGCTGTAGCTAGTGTAATTACTGGGGTAACGAGACTTAACACCTTATGTCTCAAGGCGAAGAGCGCAATGTGGTGCAGTGTATACCATCTTAACTAGCACCACGTTGTCATGGACAAGCGTATCACTTACTATCAGGTGAACATCATGCTCGTCTCGTCGCAAAGTAGTATAAAAAAATTGATACGATTTTATGTTGTTAGAATGTTTACACTGCTCCTCAGTGATCTCTGTTATTATGTCAAGTTCAGTCTAGAACTAGTAAAAATTACTTCTATTTTAAGTTTAACTTATGGGTTAGTTTTATGTTTAGGTTTTTTTTGATAACAGTCATCAGAATACAAATAACTTATGATTGCTCTGACAGCAATCTTTTTTAGACAACCCACTGAAAATGGAGTGATAAAAGTATAAGGAAAAAAAGGATGGCGGTACACTAATAGTTAGAAGATGAATTAATAAGTACATCTAAATTCTTTATTATACTCAAAGTAGTAAAATACAACGAAGTAGATACTTTTTATATTATTTAGCAATGAAAGCTTAACCGACGTTCCGAACTATACTGCATACGGAGTTTGAAGTGAATATACAATGTGCCAAAATATAACGAAACCGCGAAACAGCGGGAAAGGCTTTTCGGTTTTCAATATTGAATCGCCGCCCGTTTTAGTCGATTTTTGGAGCAACTTCCAAAAGCGGGGGTGAAATTCTAAAACCGGCGTAATGGAAATTATTTTGCATGTCGGGGATTCATTTCCGATCGATGGCTTTCAATATGTACGTTCTATTGTTGCTACATTTATTTACATATATAGTCTACGATACAATGGGATGGTGATTCATCTTAATTTCACGTGGTGTTCAGTGAATCAGCACTGGTGGTAGGTTCATCTAGGTACCACCGCAGCTTCTACTTCAACTGCTAAACAGTATTGTGCAAACATTACTGTGTTCTGTTACATAGCGTGCAGTAAGCTAATGAAATTACTGGGGTTACAAGACTTAATATTTTATGTCTTACGACGAGCGCAATGTGGTGGTATACCATCCTAACTAGCGGCATGTTATGGGCAAGCGTATTTACCATCAGGTGAACGTCTCGCTCGTCTCGTAGAATAAAAAAAAGTGACAATAAGACTATGAATTGTGCGATGTTATGGCGGTACATTTACATAATAAGGACGTGAGATGGTCGAAGAAAGAAGATACTAACGTCAACTAAACTACACAACACGTGGCCATGGAATCAAACCCCCAATAGATTAGAATAGAATAGAATAGAAAACTCTTTATTACACACCAAAAGATACAGAAATTACCAATCACATTGCTGTTATATGATAAATGCACAATGGGCGGTCTTATCACTAAGCGCGATTTCTTCCAGACAACCTTTGGATGGAAAATATGTAAAGTAATAAGTAAATTTGGTGTGGGTTTTTATTAGGAAATATAATAAACAAGAATAGATGTAGTAACATATACTTATATACACATACATGAATACTTAAAGTAATTTATTATTACATTTATAATGAAAGATAGAATTTACTGACAAGGTTCTTAAAAGCTTGCAGTGACTGTGCCTGTCTAATTGTTAACGGTAAGGCATTCCATAGACGGACAGCTTCAACAGAAAATGATTGGTCCATGAATTTGGAGGAATGTTTAGGAATAAATCATAGATGAAGTCAAAAAAATATTTCAGTTTGAAAATCATTCATAACGTACAATACTATACGTTAAGCTAGAGTTACTAAGTAACTAGCCGGTTTATGCCGATGGTAGTTCTTTGTTACCGTACATCTAAATACCATCGCTCTGTAAACATTTAAACAATAGCTTAAAGAGTTTGAAGGGCGTTGTAGCTAATGAACATTGGGATAACGAGACTCCTTCCGTCTTCAAGCGACGAGTCTCAACAAGCTCTACATTGTTACGGACGGATGTTAACTTACAATACGTTGCTTGTTTCTGAACACTCGCTTTTAAAATTTTTGTAATATTCTGTATATTCATCAAAATATCAATATGTATAATAAACACAGTGACATACACGGTAGAAATACAAGAAATAAAAATAAGCTCGCGGTGACTTACTTTCGTCTGCACAAAACTAATGGAAGCTTTGTGGGGCTCGGTATCCGAATGTATAATAAGGTTCCACAATCTGTTTTAGATTTGCCACTTCATAAATTAAAAAATAAAATTAAAAACGTTTTGATAAGTAAATCATGTTATAGTGTTAACGATTATTTAAATGATAAAGATGTGCGGAAATAAATGGCGCTGATTCTCAAGCAGTATGTGTCAGTACGTGTAAGACATTTAAAAATTAAGATGACAAAAAAAAATGTATATATATATAGCCCGCTGAGTTTCTTGCCCATTCTTCTCAGGTCCGTGGCATTTGTTTTGCGAATGGCTGGTAGATTTTGACGTTCAATAAGTGAACTATTGTTCCCATGTTGAATAAAAATTTTGACTTTGACTTTGATTTTAAAAGAAAGATGTGTGAATGGGTCGGCATAGCCTGTTGACCGCGATGAAATATTTGTGGGTTTTAGCATTTGAAATTAAACGTCACGAGCGCGTGATGTTGTGTGTATTTGTTTCTAAACTCATTTCCAAACTATAATTTGAAATTCGTCTGCGTTGACGTTTCGTTTGAACTTCAAAGTTAATCATTTGTTCGTATAATACATTTCGTAGAATCATCACTTTTATATGTAGCTGTGGAATAGTTGAAGGTCGCAGGGGACCTTTGGCTACAAATTTGAGTGAGGGTTATGTTTAACAGCGAAAGTGTCTTTTGACGAATGGAATAGAAGTGGTTATAGCTTAAATTACAAGATCGGGTCGACTCGAAGAGGGACGAAGTCAATCTCCAATAAGCTCTAGCTCTTGGAGAAAGAAAACATCGTAAAGAAACCGGCATATTTTATAAACTGCAGCTTTGATTATGTGGTAGCCATCAATCCTCACCCTCATCATGTCAGAGAAGAGGGCTGTTCATAATTATCATTGTTGTAACTACATCTGGGAACAAGTTATAACAGGTGAAAAAATATCTAAATATCCAATTGTTTTCAGACGAAACTTTTTGTATTGTTTCAAAAGTATCGTTCGTTATAGACTTCTTTGAATTATAACAATATGTTTCTTTCGTTTGTGATTTCTGTACATTATCAAGCAGTGTTTGTGTTTCTGAATAAAATATCCCTGAAGTTATATAAGTAAAAGTTATTGAAAACATCAAACAATGAAGCTAATGTATTTACCAAAAAAAAACAGCTGCTGTTCGAGCTCCGAAAGTATTCTTTTGTGTAATTTTGTTTGTGACAATGGATGCACCGTTCTCCCCCGGCTCTCCACCAGCTCTCCCCGTCTCTCCCCGCCGCACAGTGAAACTGTTCATTAATTAAAATCCGCTGTCTGTCTGTCTGTCTGTGACGCTGACATTGTGTCTCACGTCAAGTGCCGAGCGTGGAAACAACATTCAGTAATTATAGATTGTTGGTATGGGCGTTAGCAATTTTGGTGTTAATTTAATTTGCATTCGCTTCTCTATCATATTTATAATAATATAGTAAAAACTATATTTCATCAAACGACAAAAATTTAAGGTTCTTTTATATAAATCTTGAACCTATCTTGAGTTTCGATTTGAGGAGGGAGAAAGCGATACCTAATACAATACAGAGACTATTGAACAAATCAAACGGATTATACAATGGTATTAGTTGATATCAAAGGCGTCCTTAGGGGATATGTCAGCTTGAACAGCAGGATCGTTAGCAAGCAGCGCTTGAATAATTACAACTACGTCAATCAATGCATGAGTTTGAAGTGCGCTGAATTCGCAACAAAGGATATGAACATCTCTGACATAATCATTCGCTACAACTGCATTAAATGATGAAGGTAGTTAACTGTCTACATTTTTTAACGATTCCCGATTGAATTATGATGATAGAGTTTCTTTAACTCCCAATGGCGTTGCTTTACCCCTTCAGTTATATATATGAGGTTAAACGTGACCTTGATCTAGACAGTAACATTAACAATGGCAGCCTTAAAACAACTGCTATTGAATATAGAAAATATTTAGAATACAGCAAGCAATACTAATGTCGGAGGAAACTGCTGTAATATATACGAGAGTAAACTGAATATATTCAGTATTCACACCTGTTTTCTGTTCGAAGTAAATACGATCTATTCTTGTTTTGCCTACGGAATGCTTGTTGAATAATTCGTCTTCACGAATAACATCAACATGGCGGATACGGCAATGAATAAGTTATTGTCTGTCGCTAAAAATACAATATTTTTTCACATACAATAAGTTTCGTATTCGCGCCAAAATAAATCCAGAGACATTCAAATTCGTGGTTATTCACATTATATATTTTGTTATTATATATTATTAGCTTGTGAATAGTTCTTTTACAAAATATTAAATCCGCTCGTAGCTAAGTTATTTGATTGGTTATAGCGGACTTTAAGGTAGAATAATTTGCGGGACAAAAGGGCGCATAAGATTTAACCAGACCTTTTATGATTTACAAAGATTTTTTTAAATACTCTCATAAAAACGTTGAATCATCGAAAATAGTTAATTTTGTTTTAAATATTGTAATTGGTCCGTATCAACTCATCATACAAGTGGAGTATATACACTCTATCTGGAATATAGAACATTCTCGTCTTACCTTACAGTTTTATTTAAGTAGCTATATGTAATAGCTTATTATAATTGCAAGACTAATACTTAATTCGCGAAGCAACTGTAAGTCGTATTTAAGTGAGTGATAATAGAATTAATCTTGTATTGGTTTCGTTTCAGATGTCTGCCGCCGCTGCACGCGAGCAACGCGAGTGATATTCGTATGGGTTACGTGAATCCGTTGCTGAAGATATAAGTGACGTATAAGTGAGGAAATGTTTCGCGGCAGTGGACGTTGGTGATGTGATGTGATGATTGTGTGCTAGTTTTCAATATGCCGACGGCGTTGTGTCGGTTCCTCGCGTCGGCTGCACTGCTCGGCGCTACACTTGCGATGGCTGCCAAAAGCGGTGAGTTGTATCTATTAAGTCACTACACTATAAAAAATATTATTAACCAGGTAACTAAAGTGTTAACAAAAACATAGTTTTGTTTTATTCAATTAATCTGCGTGAAAAGTATAATGATCATTTGATAATATCATCCTGCTGGAATAAACTACAAAGCAAATATAAAATTTAGTGCTCGATTTTCATGGAGGTTTTTTTGTTGCTATAGTTAGATCTTCAAAGCGAGTTTTAAGTAAGATAAAAAATATACACAATAATTTTGTATGTAAGGCAGAGGGAATAGAAAAAGATTGGACATGTCGCTATATGATTTTTCTCAGTATCTATTTATAAACGGTTCAATTTACTATTCAGCAGTAGTCTAGCCGTGCATGATCAAATACTATTTGCTACAACCTCAATATGGGATATTATAAAATTGTTGTGCACGAACGTATAACACGTCATATAGTTGATAATATCGCATACGTAAAAAGGGAAGAATTTATCCTCGATACGGATATATTAAAAACGTTACTCATACCTGACGTTCGCGTGGATTTATTAAATAACTGAATGAGGAATAAAATGAGTATAAATAAGATTTACACGGCGCGAGGCTTTCTCGAGTCGGAGTGTAATACAGCGGAGCCTTTTATAAACTTGTTTCACCATTTATATTGCGGCCATGCTAAACTCTTTGCTGGGATCTAAAAAAAGTACTTAAAACTCGTCTGTAATACCTTTTAATGTTACAACTTAAAGAGCGCTGTAGTTAGAGTAAATAAACAATTACATCTAAAGCCTCAAAGCAACGAGTTTAATATAATCCTTTGAAAAAATCTTGATCAGTTGGTCATGTAGGCTTATATACATCAAAATTGCTTGTATATATAAATTAGATAATACTTTTGCATCTATTCTGTTTTTGCTCCTTTGAATATAAGCCACTTAAAGCGAAATAGGGAGGCTCGACAAAGTTTCCGTATTTATGGCACGCGAGGATGCGACTTCTCGTAACTTTAAAGAGCGGAATATTCTCGTTGCGGATGTGGGCTAACGGCTGTGCTGAAACGTAAAGAAAGCCTCCGCCCGAAAGCCTGCAACAAACCGCCGTGCGCCGCATCAACTTAATGCCGGCAGGGGCCCAACTTAAACGGCGGATAGACGGGCTGATGCGTTGTGAGTCATTACACATAGATTGTTTTAAATTTTGCAACGTCCTCGAGATGAAATGGGATTTGTTCAGTTAAACAAAAAGTCGTTTTTCCTTTGTAGACTAAACAAAACAGATTTTATTGTGAAACGACAGAACGTCATCTTAATATTGTACTGAGTTTCTCGTTTAGTCGAGGCATTAATGTAAGCTAGAACTACACTCCCGGACACATCTATCGGCCCACCTAGTGTTTAAAGTTTTAACGGTGCCTAGCTAAAAATAAATGTTAGGTGGAGCAATAAGTTTAAATGCAATTTTAAAGCCGATTTTTTGGACAACCTTTATGTATGTTTTCTTTTAATTTCGAATTCAGGATTATGAAAAAAAAACGAAAATTCGAGTATGTTCCTTGTTTTCAACGACCCAGGAATAGAGAAAACTTTTTTTATTTCGCACAAGTTGGATTTTTTTTTTGATGTTTCCGATTATTGGTTCCATAAAAAAGCAAATCTAAACTTAGAGCCAGTTTTGACCAAAAAATATGGATACTCTGCCTGAAATTGTCGCCCAAGCTGTAAAACTTCTGCCGGCCAAATCAATTCGAAATTACAAAAAAAATAAAAAAAAAACATACACAGGGGTTGACTAATAAATCTGCTTCAAAACTGCATTAAAACTTATTGCTCCACCTAACATTTATTTTTAACTAGACACCGTCGAAACTTTAAATACTGGGTGGTGGGCCGATAGATGTGTCCCTCCCGGACATATATATACAAAATAGTACAAATGTATGTACTTTCATAATACGTTGTATATACATGTTTAAATAAAAGAAATCATCACTATCAACAGTTGATTAAACGATTGTTGGATATATCTCAAAGATATCTACCGCCTATTCCTCATGCGTTATCTTCTAAGCACTTTTTTAAGCTTAAGTATATCTAATTAGGCTATAAATCAGTAGACTCCAGTTACAATAACACATGTGTATTCATACTGAATTTCAGATTAATTTAAACAAATTTCTTATCGATCGACGAATTTAAAAGGCGTTGTAGTGGCACGTCTGGCACGACTGGCTCAATAGCTGTGTGGATGGCAGCGATTGCAGCGCCTCGCGCCCGCCGGACGTCCTTTCATCTGTCCTGATCAAGCGCCGATAGCGCTGCATTTGCATCGCAGACAGCGCAGGTGTATAAGCCCGATAAACTGTAATGAGATATAAATTGAATTAGCTTCAGGAGTTATGTAACGCTACCTGCTGCTACGGAGCGCTACGTGACTTCATGTAAAAGAATACAAACCGCTCGTTGTGTCATTAATGCTGAAAATGTGAATCACCAGGTGGTAGGTCTCTGTTGCCGGAGACCGTCTGGATGGGTACTACCGCAGCTCTTATTTCAACCGACAAATAGTAGTGTGCAAACATTATTGTGTTCCGGTTTGAAGGGCGCTGTAGCTAGTGTAATTACTGAGGTAAAGAGACTTAACACCTTATGTCTCAAGGCGACGGACGCAATGTGGTGCAGTGTGTACCATCTTAACTAGCACCGCGTTGTCATGGGCAAGGGTATCACTTACCATCAGGTGAACGTCTTGCTCGTCTAGTCGCGAAGTAGTGTAAAAAAAAAATAAGAAATTGGTTAAACAAATTATATTTTACTAATCTATTCTACAGGTAATAAAAGAAACAGATATTGTATTAACTGTTCCTCTAGTACATTATTCTGTAAAGCGTAACGTAACCAAATTTGATCATACCTACCGGTTCTGTACCGAAATCACTTCTAACGGCTATATTCAAGTTAGCAAATTATTTAAACTGAACAAACACACCGAACTTAGCTTGTATACACTTTAGACTTTATGTTAATTCAAATCTTAAGATATTAAGCAACTCTAAGTCGTATAATGAATATTAAACTTGTAGTAAAATTTTGCAAATTTGTGATTACTTATTAACGGTTGCCAATTACTTAGAGAATAGATAACAGAAAATAATTCAATTGAATTGGTACTAACCTTCGACTTAAGAAATGTGGAATTTGAGTTACGAAGTCGTACTAGGAAAATTAGTGTTATAGAGCAAACGAGTAACCAATAAGCTACGGAGGTTATTAAACATTATTAGATATCATCGTTTGTTCAAAAAGAAGAGAAGAACTGCTACACAATAACTCATTTAATGGTCCCTTCATGTCCGCCGAAGTAAATGCCATATTATTTGTTGCCATTTCGCGATCATGAAATACGGTCACAGAAGGAGGATAAAGCATTTAGAGAGCGCACAACCGGAACCTTATCTAAAGGCTTTTAATACAAAAAGTCGCGATTACGGGGAAGGGGAACAAAAAAAACTTAATCCTCGCAAAAGTGGGACTTAAAGCGACCGCAATGCGACACTACGATAACCTGTGGACCCAAGTTTAATACAAAAGTTGTCTCTGCAAACGGGATGGAGTTAAGTGAAAAAAAATATATATAGAAGGGGTTAAAATTCGAGCAGCTCCACGGTTAATGTTCAATGGATAACCCGTTACAAGTTCGCAAACGGTTCATTATCTTCAATATTTAATATTTTTTTCTAAATTATTTTGTATACTTTTCTTCTTCTCAATTGATGGCATGAGCACGGTTTGTGCGTGAGCCAACGTCATGTGTAGACGTACAAAATAAAAGAAACAGATATTGTATTAACTGTTCCTCTAGTACATTATTCTGTAAAGCGTAACGTAACCAAATTTGATCATACCTACCGGTTCTGTACCGAAATCTCTTCTAACGGCTATATTCAAGTTAGCAAATTATTTAAACTGAACAAACACACCGAACTTAGCTTGTATACACTTTAGATTTTATGTTAATTCAAATCTTAAGATATTAAGCAACTCTAAGTCGTATAATGAATATTAAACTTGTAGTAAAATTTCGCAAATTTGTGATTACTTATTAACGGTTGCCAATTACTTAGAGAATAGATAACAGAATATAATTCAATTGAATTCGTACTAAACTTCCACTTAAGAAATGTGGAATTAGAGTTACGAAGTCGTACTAGGAAAATTAGTGTTATAAAGCAAACGAGTAACCAATAAGCTACGGAGCTTATTAAACATTATTAGATATTGTCGTTTGTTCAAAGAGAAGAGAAGAACTGCTACACAATAACTCATTTAATGGTCCCTTCATGTCCGCCGAAGTAAATGCCATATTATTTGTTGCCATTTCGCGATCATGAAATACGGTCACAGAAGGAGGATAAAGCATTTAGAGAGCGCACAACCGGAACCTTATCTAAAGGCTTTTAATACAAAAGTTGTCTCTGCAAACGGGATGGAGTTAAGTGAAAAAAAATATATAATATAACAAGTAAAGTAAAACTTAAAGTTGTTAATTTTTTTAAAAAACTCATAACAGTTTAATTGTAAACCCAACGGCACCGTTATCTTCATCATTATAACATCATCGTAACGTTCCAACTATTAACATATGAGGGAAAGGGCAATCTGCGAGAGTTTGTATTATTTTCAACTAAATTGGAGACCTTTTTCTAAGTCGTATTTCCTCATGACCGAGGGTCGTGACTGACGATCTGGTGAAGGTCGCGGGAAGCCGCTGGATGCGGACAGCGCAGAGCTGTTTGGAGTGGAGAACGTTGGGGGAGGCCTTTGTCCAGCAGTGGGCGTATATAGGCTGATGATGATGATGATGATTATAATGATGATGATGATGATGATGATGATGATGATGATGATGATGATGATGATGATGATGATGATGATGATGATGATGATGATGATGATGATGATGATGATGATGATGATGATGATGATGATGATGATGATGATGATGATGATGATGATGATGATGATGATGATGATTATAATGATGATGATGATGAGGGTCGTGGTTCGCCATAGCCTTCTCCATTTCACACACTAGTGCGAGCACGGATGGTCATCACATAGACCTACTAGCAGTAAATTATATAATAATTATTTATAATGAATAACGACTCCACCTCCCTGTGCTTGATTACTCCGTTTCATATTTGCCCGTTATTATTTCAAATTTTTGTTGTTCCTGCAAAGCTTCCGAATACCAATTCGGTTCAATTGTTGTTTTCGTTTCATCCCGTCCGTTGCCCGCCGCGATATAATTTCTGAAATGAAAGCGGACCCTTTTTTTTCCCCCCACTCTCCGCGAATTCGTTTCGGGGACTGTTATTTTATTGTTACATTTTCTTTACCTTCGGCTAAGCTTGAATTACGTTATAGAGGTTGAAGAAAATCATTACTTTTATCTGTAAAGAGAGTAACTTATAACGTTCACTTACTTTACTTATACTTCCATTGCAGTGTAGGATGGGACAAAATTAATGAAGATTTCTATTTCATGTGTTCTTTCCAAACTTTAACTATATCTTGTTTTATAATTAATTAATTATGTTAATCAACATTAGCAATTCATAAATCCTTGGTTACTATTCGATACCGTGCAATGCTATAAAATATTGGTGCTGTTCTTGATCACTTTCGTTCATTAACTTAAGTTTTATAAGACGTATAAATCTTTAATATACATTTAACTAATATAAAGATTTCTCTATAACTTTATGAAATTTGTGGAAGTATGTACGTGGGTATACATAAGAAGATCTAATATCAGAACTGCGGGGATAAATATTTTATGTGAATGTTTATCTGCTTAAGAAGTGGGAGGAGATGGGTTACATAAAATAAAATTTAGTTCAACGAAGCCAAAAAGTAGATAGATCATTTGAAAGCATCGGAAGCAGCGCCATAAAACTGCGCGAGTCGCGATCACCGACGAGCGGCTTCGGTTTGTTGCCTTATTGATTTTCACGGACGATTTGCGAACGCGATAGCAAATTTGTCGTAACGGGACCTCGTAATTTCGTTATACCCCCCTACCCACCTTCCTTTTTCAATAGTCTAGCCCCGCAAATTGTGAGGGGGCTCGTGGCCGCCTCGTTGTTACCGAGGTCCGCTGTAATGATTATGCAAACTGTGTTTTAATTGCGATTTACGTCTGCGGCAGGACCCGATATTTAGTAAAGTTGTCCGCTGCTTCGCTGGCGTGAAAATACAGCTGTGTTGCCTTCGTCTAGGGTACTGTTGAAAATTGTAGCCAGTGCGAACTAGACGAGCATCTTCTACAAATTCTGTATTCTTATTTTAATTATTATTCAGTGCTCTATCAGCAAAAATATCAGAACAGTGACAGCAAGGACACAGAAAGACGAGTCCGAACTGAGAACAATTATTACTTCAAATTTTAACGAGTTAGATTTAAAGCGCCTCTGAAACAATTCGATCGTTAAATGTTCAGATTCGCAGGGATTAGTTTTAATGTCTCGTAGCAAAGTTGGACAAAGATTACGACTACCAACTGTAGGGAATCCGTAAGCCGGAGCGCAAACACGCATTTCAGTCCAACAAATGGCACCCACTTATTACCCCCATTCCGCACAAGGACACTAGCCTTACAAAGTTATTTATTTTAACTTGCACATGTAGTGATATATTTAGGAATTTTACTCCGGATGAATAGAAAAGTGAAGAATTTAATCTTAAGAACCTTTGAATCGATAACGTTTCAATTTCATTACAGCTCAACCAATCGCTGTAAAAATTGGTGTCGTCTAGCACTCAACAATTTCACGATGTATAATATATAAAAAGCTTTCTTTCACTGTGTGGTAAGTCATTTATCTGCTACGTTGGCCAAGTGCAAGTAATAGGATGTCCATAGATCATAACGGTTTCCTCTCGTTATTTATTTTCATTCGAGACGCATAGCGCGTAGGACTTACAAACTGATCTATCACATTTATTCAGGACACGAAATTAATATAAAACATATATATACAAAGGCAGGTGAACGTCCTCGTAGTTCAGGTAATATCTTACAGGCTTGTTCTTCATCTTCTGCAGCACGTTCTGTATTTAATAACCAACGTTTTGTTAGCGCTAGGATTTGTATAATCCTATCTGTTCGAGCTTGTTTCCTTCCTAAGTTCTAGTAGATATTGCTAACGTTCACCATTTAAGCGCCGTTCTTAGATTATTATGAATTCAGCATGAAATTTTACATCACTTTGAGGTCGTTGTGCTGGGGTTGGTTTTTTTTTTATTCCTTTAACCGGGACAACAAAGGGGTAGGCAGTAATTGTACGCCTACAGTTGTAGACTCGACATCCGCCGATCATTCTTATTTCCATTGTTTGACTTGCTAACGAAAAAAGGAAATGAGAATCAAGACCTTGAAAGTAATTTGTATTTTCAAACATTTTAAAGAGTATTACTCTGAAATATCTAAATAATTTGTCCTCAATTTCATATGATGTTAAATAACAATGTGACCGTCGGTGAAGAAGCGTGGTTGCCCATAACACTTTTGTTGAACATAGCTACTGTTACGATGGTAGGTTTGCCATATAAGAGTGATAGGTAACCAGGCTGTTTAAGAAACCCCGGGACCGAACCAGAGACATACTAAAAGACAGGCAGGTTAGCCTATGCGCTATGAAGGCGGTTGAATCATCACTCACGCCGAATTATGCTAAGAATATAACATTACCAAATTGTAACATAAGATTTCAAGCTTCAAGTTGATATTGTTTTAAAATTGATTAATGATTCTGCATAACTTTTTATGTTATCATAGACATTACAGTACATTACAGATAAAAAAAGTATAATGGTAATATCACTAATTAACTTCGTTATAATTGAGAATGATATTAGTAAGTTACCAAATCAGATATGTGAAGTTGTATATAAAATATATCGATTTTTATACGCCTGAGTTTTTTGATGGAATCGATTCACTTTACTATTGAGTTTGTGTGAAAATTAAAATGATCGCGCAGACTAAAAGATAAACAAAGAGATGTGTATAGTTGAATATTTACGTAGAAAAGGATACACCAGCGCAAATATACTACAACACCCACCACTACAGACAACTAAGTGTGTAAAGCTCTGTATAAGTCAGTGCTATTGTACTCCACCGCATCCGTATCCGCGGCAGAGCTCGTTCAAGTGTTTTATGCCTTCAGGGACGGGGATCGCGGAGACGCTTCCCATTGCCAGAAGTTAGACACATTGAAGTTCTTCTAAGTACTGCGTGTGCACTGACAACTTTGATCAGTTATATGCTACTATAAATTCCTCTTTACTTACAGCACTTATCTTGTGTACATAGGTTAACTTATTTTACTAATCGATAAAAAACGCAGTGCTTTAAGACTCCAGTGACACAGTTGTATCGTTACCCCTGTAATTTTATTATCTACTGTTCAGTATTGATATAGGATGATATGATGACCAGGTGGTAGGTCTCTGTTGCCGGAGACCGTCTGTATGGGTACCACCGCAGCTCCTATTTCAACTGCCAAATAGTAGTGTGCAAACATTACTGTGTTCCGGTTTGAAGGGCGCTGTAGCTAGTGTAATTACTGGGGTAACGAGACTTAACACCTTATGTCTCAGGCGACGAGCGCAATGTGGTGCAGTGTGTACCATCTTAACTAGCACCACGTTGTCATGGGCAAGCGTATCACTTACCATCAGGTGAACGTCTTGCTCGTCTCGCCGCAAACTAGTATAAAAAAAATATATAAACAGAAAGAAACTTACAATCAGTTATTTTAATCTAAATATAATGTGCTAATAGTAGTTTATTTGTTAATTTCTCAAAGAAATCTATCGTTATAATATTTAAGAGAATGAAGAAAATTTTTGATGTAATAAAATCGCTTCCTCAAAATATACAGAATGATACTAAGTTTTAACAAAAATTTTAATGCTCGTCTCATGTATACTTGAGGAATAAACGATGGCGGCATCTCCGAAATATACTGATAGCACCCGCCACCGCCCTCTTTACTGAAAACAGGAAATCGCGGTCTGCTGATGCGAAAACTTTTACGCAGATTAAAATCGCTGTTCGCGTTTCAGAATGGAATAACGGCAGTCACTTTCACGGTTATGAAAACCTGAGAGTAAAGTGTTTCGGCGCTCCGGAGCCGCTTTGGGAACTGTACACCTGAGCTTAAACTGTTGCAAATTTATTTGAAACGTACCGACCGGCGCGCTTCGGTTCCGGCACAAAAATACCCTTCTGTCTTTTACACTGATACAAAGTAGCTAAAGGTTCCGATATATTTATACTGTTTATTAAATTTCAAATATGTTCAAACTAAGGCTTTATATACTCCCGGACACATCTATCGGCCCACCACCTAGTGTTTAAAGTTTCGACGGTGTCTAGCTAAAAATAAATGTTAGGTGGAGCAATAAGTTTTAATGCAGTTTTAAAGCTGATTTTTTGGTCAACCTTTATGTGTGTTTTTTTTTTAATTTTGAATTCAGGATTATGAAAAAAAACGAAAATTCGAGTCTGTTCATTGTTTTCAGCGACCCAGGAATGGAGAAAACTTTTTTATTTCGGACAAGTTGGATTTTTTTTGATATTTTCGATTATTGGTTCCATAAAAAGGCAAAACTAAACTTAGAGCCAGTTTTGACCAAAAAATATGGATACTCTGCCTGAAATTGTCGCCCAAGCTGTAAAACTTCTGCCGGCCAAATCAATTCGAAATTACAAAAAAAATAAAAAAAAATACACAGGGGTTGACCAATAAATCTGCTTCAAAACTTATTGCTCCACCTAACATTTATTTTTAACTAGACACCGTCGAAACTTTAAACACTGGGTGGTGGGCCGATAGGTGTGTCCGGATGTATATTTACATAATCGTAAATACACAATTACATTGCACAATTGTAGCAATAATAATAAATCCTTTACATCTTCCATTTCATTCATCAATCCTTTTAATTTCTAACTGTGAAACACTTCTCCACTCTATAAAAACATTACTGTATTCCAGTTAACAGCTTACAAGAGCCAGTATGTTTAGAGCGAGAAAGAAATTAGAAAATGGCAAGAAAATAAATACTGATACCGTTATTTGCACTGTAATATTCAATACTGTTTAAACTACGCAAAAAGTAATCAGAAACATTTATTACCAGTATCCAATGTTCCAATAGAGAATATCAATAGTTACAGTGTTCTTTTACAAGACTGTTGAGATGTGAAATCGGAAGTTATTGGATATGAAATGTAAGTAATAGATCGCATCGAAGTTAACTAGAGCATTGTACAACGTAATGAAAGATCGCCCGACAAACTTATTCCAACTACTTCATAAAATAACTTCTCTTGTTTATGAGTAAAGTTTTCATTTCGACAACTACTATATGTTACTTAAGAACACCACTCCCTCAAGTTAAGTTGCGGAAGTGTAAGTTGAATATAACACGTTAGAGTGCGTTTACACCTAAAAACAAACAGGGTATAGTTTTTCATAGATCATGATGGGGTTTCTAAAGTTATAATATTTATTATACAAATGTTTAGATGACTCTTTATCAGTTTCTAAAGTTTTTTTAAGAGTTTTAGCCATTATTGTCTGAAATTTCACTGGCTTCTAATCATGTATCAAGAACATATATAAATTGTAAATGAGTCGACGAGACGAGAGTGAGTCGTTCACCTGATGGTAAGTGATACGCGGCGCTAGTTAAGATGGTATACACTGCACCACATTGCGCTCGTCGCCTTGAGCTGTAAGTTGAGTCTCGTTACCCCAGTAATTTCACTAGCTTACAGCGCTTTTCAAATCGTAACACAGTAATGTTTGCACACTACTGTTTGGCGGCAGAAATAGAAGCTGCGGTGGTAACTAGACGGTCTGTAGCAACAGAGACCTTTATTTATTTTTTTTATACTACTTTGCGACGAGACGAGCAAGACGTTCACCTGATGGTAAGTGATGCGCTTGCCCATGACAACGTGCTGCTAGTTAAGATGGTACACACTGCACCACATTGCGCTCGTCGCCTGAGACATAAGGTGTTAAGTCTCGTTACCCCAGTAATTACACTTGCTACAACTTTCAAACCGGAACACAGTAATGTTCGCACACTACTATTTATCGGTTGAAATAGGAGCTGCGGTCGTACCCATCCAGACGGTCTCCGGCAACAGAGACCTACCAGCAGTAAACTAAGATTATGACTATAGTATAATTATAATTATATTTACTAAATAAATACACCCGGGCGGTATATCTGGGTAGAACTAGTTAAAAATAAATTCAATAGAACTTGCTACATTAGAGTCTTCCGAATCGATTGTCCCTCAATGGATGGACCCTCCATTCAAAACTTCCACCGAAAACTTGTCTGATCTATTTTGTTCGTAGTCCCAACTTCGGGTGACAGATAGTAAGAGGCAAGTTTGCTCGTAAATTTCCCCCGCTCTAAAACTGTCGCACAGTAACTTCAAAAGAATAAGTTTCATTCGCATCATGAAGGGGCGTGACGGGGACCGGACCGGCGCATGTAAAGTAGCACAAGGACCTCTTTACACACGCTTGGCATGGAACCGTATACTCGTACTGTATTCAAACGGATCCTCTCTTTATCCTGCCAGAGAAATATAAACATTAAACTTATAATTATAAAGATTAAAACTAAATTTTACGGATTTTATCGCGTTTATTACTTCCTTTGTTTATTCCCGACGTTTCGACCGCTTTGCAGCAGTCATGGTCACGGGAGGACTAAGATGCACTGACTAAGAAATTTAGTTTTAATAAATGTGTAACATTCGCGGAAATATAAGAAATCATTATATAAAGATTAAACTTATAAATATTAAACTTAGAATTATAAATCTTAAACCTAAAAGTTTAGGTTTCAGATTTTATTAAGGGTTAGGATTTTATTATTTCTCGAAAGATTATACATCACTTGTGAGAAATAAAACATTTTAAAAGTAAAAAGTAAACAGACAGGTAGAACGTAAAAAATATTGACAAACAGCAGAACTCCGCAATCGTTGATAAGTTAGGGTGCTTATACACTGCAGCAAGTTTGACTAGAATAAATATAAAACATTCCTTTTATTTATTTAATTTTTTTTTTTTAGTAATAATCTCCAGAAATGTGGCGTTTTAGTGAAACCTTAAAAAATTTTGTTTTCAGTTCCTTCAAACTTTTGGGTAAGATGTTATACAATTTTACATTTGACATATCTAGCCATATAAATAATACTCGACATCTTATGTACGCAGACGATAAAAAAATATTTTGTAAAATTAACACTCTATCAGATTGCAACAACTTACAAAACGATTTAATAAACTTAGGTAAATATTATGCAGACAATCAATAACAGTTAACGTGAAAAAATGTCAATGTATTAGCTTTACACGTAAAAAGAATCCAATTTTGTATAATTATAACATTGATGGTGTTGTTATTGAAAGAATTAATGTAGTTCGAGATCTAGGAGTGTACTTCGATAGCAAAATGTTATTTAATAGTCATATAGACAATATAACTGCAAAAGCGTTCAGAAATCTAGGATTTGTTTTAAGAATCTGTAAACCTTTTAAAGATGTCGTTGCGCTAAAAACCATTTACTACTCATATGTACGAAGTGTTTTAGAGTATGTTAGTCAAGTTTGGTCGCCTCAATACTCAATATACATAGATCGAATCGAACACCTACAAAAGAAGTTTATTAAACACCTAAACTACCAGTTACGCACACCCACAGATTCGTATGTGGAGGACTGTCGCCGATTTGGCATTGTAACTTTAGAGGATAGACGTAAGATCTTGGACATGTGTTTTCTTTATGACATCATAAATGGTGAGTTGGACTGCGAGGAGCTGGTGGCGGGGCTGGCGTTCTGTACGCCCTCGCGCCGCACTCGGCACACGCCTTTGTTACACGTACCAGCTCGGTCCACAAACTTTGCTTCTAACTCACCGCTAATAAGAATGCCACGAGCATATAACACTGAATTTGCCGATGTAGATTTATTCTTCCATAAAAATAAACTTGCGCTCAAGAAGCACATTACCAAGCTTATACTAAATAAGATTTAATAATGTTCTGGGTCTGTATATATCACTAAACACTAACTATTAAGTGTAAAAATAAATAATAAGTAACTATGTAAGAAATTAGTTAAAAATACAAAAAAAAAAAAAAAACTAAAATAAATAATATTTAAAACAAAAATCTACCACATTTTCGGCACAAGATATTGTTAATTTTTATATTTATATTGTTATTTGTAATTTATTTTATAGGATCTGTACTTATTAGAGTTTATTAGAGTTATGTCGTTATTAGTTTTAGATAAATTTTCCACATTTTCTTACATTTATAGTTAATAAATTAAAAAATTTCTTTCTGCGCTTTCCAACTTACTCAATTAATGTACAATGAAACTTCATTTAGCCTTACATACTGTAATCAATTAGAATTTAATATAAATTGTTAACGCTGTTGGTTTCAATAAATAAATAAATAAATAAATAAATTTTGCACCTTCAAACATTATATTTTTTTGTCCATAGAATCGCGTTCTAGCTTTGCCTATATATACCAGGCGATAACCAAATACTAATACCAAATATTTATAATTATTCAACGTAAAGAAAAAAATTCTGGGTTATATGTGCAGGGCACTTATGTATTTTAACGTGACAACGTCTATTAATTATATCACAAAAAATTTTGATAATAAATGTTATTATTCTTGTTTGACATGTTTATCGGGTTACAAATCAAGTTATACTAACTCTCAATTATATTTGTTAGGGATTTTATTTCTAATTATTATTGAGCAATAGAATACATCTTTTACTTTCAACCAATTCGGGCAAACGCATACCGACTTAGCGGTCGGCGTAAGCCACGCCCACTTATGTGCGGGACATTTCTCAGCACGCGCGTCCTATCTTATACCAATTTAATAGACGTTGTCACGTCAAAAAATTCATTTTATCAATGTTTAAAATATACTTATTAAAATGATAATGGCAAAAAATGTGCAAGAGCTTGTACCATAACGAGATATGAAGTGTCAAAATAAATTTCAGATGAATTTAAACTTTAACAACAAGAAATATATTTTTCCTGTTAATTTTTACAATGTGATACTATTAGTTTGTTAATTTATTTAATTATTTCTGGATATAAACATATTTTTTGTAACAATATAAGCTAACGCTTGAATACGATTGCACTTGATTGTAAACGTTATGGTTTCATCAATCTTATTTCGGATCAATTTTTAACTGTATAATTTTTCCAATAAACAGTTTACGACCTGTCTGACAGTTTGTGAACCGTTTTGTTGCTATGGGAACCGTAAAAAACCGTGGGATTAACGCAAACAGAATGATGTAATAGAAAGCCGATGCTCCAATTTGAACTGGCCTATCAACGGGCGCCCGGGCTGTTACGATGCTTGCTGAGGGTTGGCTTGATTAAATTCACTCTCCACAGTGCGGCCAGGAGACCGCGATAACGCTTTTTATGTATAAAAACTCAACATTAGATCTTATATAATCATTAAACGTTGACAACATTACCAATAAACTGATTGCTAATAACAAAGCATTGAAATAGATATATAATATCACTTGCGGTAATATCTTTGTAACTTAATCTTCTAATCTCTAAATAACCTATTTAATTTTCCCAAAACTAGAACTTTGTATCTTCTCTCACTAGAAGAAAGTCAAAGCCATTTACTATATAAACACTAACAGGTATATGTATATCATATGTGTGTTTTTCTGTATGCACTATGTGTATTGTATCTAATGAGTTACTGTTATTATTATATCTATTATGTTGTGGTTGGTTATAGATTCACGTATTTGTTAATATATGTTATTTAAGTGAGTGCATTAACGTATCGCCAACAAACTGCTTGCCAGTTTTGCGAAATATTTGTTTTGATGTATGTGTATTTAATAAAATAAAAAAAAAGATAAAAAGGATAATGTATCAAATTATATTTATACACATCAAAGTTGGATTATCAAATAAATCACTTAGTATATTCATCATCTTGATATTAAAATAGTTATACAAATGTCTCTTTTTAATAGTTTTTCTAAATAGCTTGTTTCATAGCCCTTCGTATGATAGAAGCGGAGGTCGAAAGTCTAAATTAAGTATACAATGTAAATAATTCCGAAGCGCCATTGTTTTTTATGACATCGATGCGACTTAACGCAATTTACATATAAACCTAACGACGGACAACGCTTTCAGTATGCATAAAGAATTAGAAGACTTCAGTTGAAGACTGGCAAAGAAGTAAGAAAAACATAGCTCAAAATGTAACAAGTTACAGAAAAAAAATTATGATAACTATAAAGACGGCATCTACTGTTAAATCCTGTCGTATAAACTTCATAAATTTCTTTTACTTGATCGGTTGATATTGTTGGTGAACCAGCGCCGGATTCTAAAAATTGAGGATCTGACCCTAAAGGTCTAGAACTTAATATAACCTGGCCTTAGAGATACAGAGTTTGTTTTTTCAGATATTTTTCGTATTAAGATACCATTTTTTGCTCGGTACTCTGCCAGATGAGGACGACCTGGGAATTTTTTGTAATTTTAGTGTACACCTTTTTTTATTATAAGTTTTTGGTTTGTATATATAACAAAATATTGTAACGTCTATTAGATTTAATTACTATTTTATATTAAGAATATTTTAATGTACATAATGGTCATAAATCGAAATAAGTTAAGTGTTTCATTTCCTCTTGAAATAACTAGAAAGACTATTTATATTAAAATATGTATATGCAATTTTTTGTTTATTTCTCTGGTTTAGGTAAGCGACGCTAACCTTACATTAATTCTCTTCTTTTCATTCTTTCATACACCGTCTTTCAGTCTTCACTCGCCACAGAAGTATATTAAAATGCTGGTCAATGAATTTCAGATTTTATAACGAAACTGAAACTGATGAAAACGTTGTAAAATTGGTTGTGGTCTTCGTGAAGCGCCTGAAGTGAGTCGTTACGTACTTAAAATGTTCAAGATCATGTTTATAGCGAGTGACAGGCGTCCCGCTTTATATTGATCGTTGACTTGCAAAGGAACTCTTCAAAATCTACTTCCTTTATATCTCGCCGACGTCGCCGATGGTTCAGAAAGTGTTTGACGTCTTATTTATTAAAGGGATAAGGTTGAAAGTTGAGTAGTGTAACTCGAAGCGTGGAACTAACACTGTCTGGTTGGTTCATGTTTCTGAGGACAAAGCTGTATAGGGTATGCTCTATTATATGTGCTTAATCTGAAAGAGGCATTCACGGCTCATGTAAATCGCTGTCGGTGTAGGTGGCTGGTAATGCGGCGGTCCCGCCGCTTCACTGTTGATGGTGAAAAGCGTTCCGCAAATAGAAAGTAGGACGTGAATGGGTAGGATTTTACTTTGAATATATTTTTCAGTGGCCGGGCTAAGTTCTGTGAAAATTTTAAAGCAGCTTTTACGTTCGTTTGTTGGTGTACTGCTGTTTACGTATTTCTTTTTACGTGCAGTTTTTCGGCAGGTTAAATATGCGAAATGTTTATTACAAGTTTACATAGAATTCAGAATAACAACTGAACGTGAAAGCAGAGTTTTATATACGAGTAAACACATAAAACGAATTAAGTCATGTTCTTTTTAATTAACATTACATTATGTTCAATTACTGAACATTTTGATTCATTTATAAAAATGTTTTCCAATTTACTCTTCCTCCTCTTTGCTCGTTGTTTTATAAGTTACTAAAAACTAAGCTCCTTTTTATTTGAAGAATATTCTTTGGGGGAGGAACCAGGGAGAGCAGTAACCCTCCCCATCTTCTTCGATACGTTTGAGCTCGTGGACAATAGCAGCCACCTCCTAAGCCTTCAGTCGCCTTCTACAGGCAGGGGTTACCTTAGTCCTACTAGTAGACCGGGGCTAAAAAACAATATACCAAGACATGGCATGACGTAGAGGTTAAGTCGACGCTAAGTGCTGCTTCTTGCAATTAACTTACATTTTACAAACGTTTAAATATTTTTGTTACATAACGTTTAACATTTCCCTTTACTAACTTGTTATGTCGAAGTAGTCAAAGCTCTTTTTTTAAATGTTTCAGTACATCAAACGTTGTAAGTTAAACCGAACGAATCGAAATATCCAACATTTTTGTACGTAAGCTGCATAAAAAGAAAATATCATTGAACGCCGTTTTCAAAGGAGAATACTGCGCAAAAAGCGATTTGCGATAAAAATACCACCAATGCCCCGGACTCTGCGAAACAGAGATATTTTTCTGTTAAATATCAAAAAGCGTTATACCTGCTTTGCTCCCGACAGACTGTATTTTCGCTGTCACAAAGCAAGTTTTGAGGGGGAAACTCTTGGACATTTTTCTCTAAGTATTTGTTAAAATCGAAGACGGTCAGATTTCCCACGAGAAATCAAATTCCATTCGAAATATACAACCGCTGATCACGAAGGTTAAAGTATTTTATATCATTTTATAAACAATTCTACTTCTAAGTCGTATTTCCTCATGACAGTGTCGTGGTCATCATGTGTAATGAAACACACGACGACTTCCTCGTCATTTATAATGGAGTGGTGTTGCCATTGCCTTCTCCATTTCGCATACTAGTGCGAGCCAGGATGGTCATGACATAGATAAGCAGGTTTCCTCACGATGTTTTCCTTCACCGCCAAAGTTGTATATTAGTTGGTGTTCTACTAACTGTGCACATAAATTGAAAGATTCCGGATTCGAAGCCGGTACCTTCGGAGTGGAAAGCCAGCGGTAAAACCACTAGGCTTTTAAATAATAATAATATAAAGAAATATTTTACGTAAGTAGCAGTAAAGTCTTAATTAGTTGCCTTTTACAGCACAGTGAAGCCGCTCTCTATGGTATCGCGGTCTCGCATTACTACCGTGTGGTCTATGAGCCGGCAAAACGACGCTATAGTTCTCCAAGTGAATTAACGTAAAACCTTTTACAGTGTCTATTCCGTGCAGACGTCGTTAGTACTGACCGCTGTAAGAACGGTTACGCGATTAAACATTTCATGTAGTTTTTAACTGCGGGCAGTTCACAAATACATTCTACCTTTTGTTTAATTATCAGAGTTATGACGATTAGTTTTCTTTTGTTAAAGTCAAAGTCAAAGTCAAAATTTTTATTCAACATGGGAACAATAGTTCACTTATTGAACGTCAAAATCTACCAGCCACTCGCAAAACAAATGCCACGGACCTGAGAAGAATGGGCAAGAAACTCAGCGGGCTATATATATATACATTTTTTTTTGCCTTCTTCATTTTTAAATGTCTTACACGTACTGACACATACTGCTTGAGAATCAGCGCCATTTATTTCCACACATCTTTATCATTTAAATAATCGTTAACACTATAATATGATTTACTTATCAAAACATTTTTAATTTATGAAGTGGCAAATCTAAAACAGATTAAATAGGTTAAAATGTATATACTTGTGATAACATTTAAACATATAACATTTTACAAATCAGATATACAATGACGTATATATGATGAATGAAAAATGGATTTGGTTAGCAAAAACCTTTTTAACCGATAACAAAAATTGAGTTTTTATTTTCGTTTGTCTTCCATCAAATAAGGCAAACCCTTTGAGTTTCTGAGTTCTTTGAGGATGGTGCGTTGCGAAATGACTTTAGACTTTAGTAATAACCCAGGTGGTAGGTCTCTGTTGCCGGAGACCGTCTGGATGGGTACCACCGCAACTCCTATTGCAACCGCCAAATAGTAGTGTGCAAACATTACTGTGTTCCGGTTTGAAGGGCGCTGTAGCTAGTGTAATTACTGGGGTAACGAGACTTAACGCCTTATGTCTTAAGGCGACGAGCGCAATGTGGTGCAGTGTGTACCATCTTAACTATCACCACGTTGTCATGAGCAAGCGTATCACTTACCATCAGGTGAACGTCTTGCTCGTCTCGTCGCAAAGTAGTATAAAAAAAAATAAACGTTTGCTATTAGGTTTGATTTACAGTTTAATTTAGCTGTACGTATTTTTTTGGTACATATTGTTAGAACTGTAATTCCGCTGTAGCACTTTTAAAACAGAAATAGGCGCTGCCATGGTACACAAGACTGTAATGCATATTCTAAATAATGAGGTAATGTTTCATTGCGCGGCAGTAATTTCTGATCGGCCCAATAAACTGCCATTAAATTTAAAGGCCCCGATATCTCGGTGGGTCGATAACTTGAATTATGACACCATTCGGCCGGATCGCTCCCGCCACGTCGACCTCCGCAGCAATTACTATGACTTACAACATTCGAAAGGGTTGGAGATCGCGGCGGCGCGCCGTTCCAGCGGAAATTCTGTTTCGTTTGCAACGAATTGTGGTATATACTTTTATATTTAAAAGAACGAGATAGAAATAAAAAAATAATAATTTAAAATAACACAGACATAAACGAAAAAAAATCCTACGAAAAATACATAAAGTTTAAAAGGACGTAGTAATTTATTTCAATGTATTCAAACATACACTCCCGGACACATCTATCGGCCCACCTAGTGTTTAAAAGTTTTAACGGTGCCTAACTAAAAATAAATGTTAGATGGAGCAATAAGTTTTAATTCAGTTTTAAAGCTGATTTTTTGGTCAACCTTTACGTGTTTTTTTTTTTAATTTTGAATTTAGGATTATGAAAAAAAAAACGAAAATTCGAGTCTGTTCATTGTTTTCAACGACCCAGGAATAGAGAAAACTTTTTCATTTCGCACAAGTTGGATTTTTTTTTTTGATGTTTCCGATTATTGGTTCCATAAAAAGGCAAATCTAAACTTAGAGCCAGTTTTGACCAAAAAATATGGATACTCTGCCTGAAATTGTCGCCCAAGTTGTAAAACTTCTGCCGGCCAAATAAATTCGAAATTACAAAAAATTAAAAAAAAACATACATAAGGGTTGACCAATAAATCAGCTTCAAAACTGCATTAAAACTTATTGCTCCACCTAACATTTATTTTTAACTAGACAACGTCGAAACTTTAAACACTGGGTGGTGGGCCGATAGATGTGTTCGGGAGTATATAAAACTGAAGTGTTTATTTGTGATGTAAAAGTAACAGCTTTTTGTTTTCAATTATATGTATATCAGCACATTAACCAAAATACGCCCCTTCCCTTATTTTTCGTAGAATGGTAAAATTAAACAGTGAATTATATATAGGAAAAGGGCGAAACTACTCATATGATAGATAATACAGATCAGACATCTAAAATGACGTAGAAAAAATTTGACAGATCAAATGTGTATCATAAAAACGGGGTAGATAAGAATAAGTTTTCAGTTTTTATTAAAGTTAGCTAAAAATTTAAAAATATACACGAAGAGAGAAGTATAGTAGATTGCGATCATCGGAAGTTGATATCTCAAATAGTGCTGCAGCTTCCGGGACGCGGAGTCTGGCGCAGTTTGCAGAATGCAGCGATCGGGCTCGTGCTCTATCTTGATGATCGGCCAATGATGTCCAGCGCCGATTTTCCTTTGATCGCTTTTATACATGCTGTTAAAAGCAAATCTGTTTTGTAATTAACAAAAAATAGCTCTGCAGATTTTATCAACTCCCGTCCCAGAAAGATAACGTACAATGTCTGTCGTGTTTGTGAATCTTTAATAAGTAATATTGTACATTGTTACGTTTTTATGTGTTTGTCTGAATAGTTCCTCAATCGTCAGCTAATATTAAAAAAAGAAATGGGACTTGAAACATGGCGGACGAATTGACCACGCAGACAATTTTTTAAGAATTTGTATCCTTTTATTTTATACGTCTATATATAACTCTAGCTATCAATTGCGAAGATGAAAAGATGAGAACATGAACGATTGACCACGCAGACACTTTTTAATGGATTTATATTCTTTTATTATGTACGTACACATGACATTGGCTCACGCACAAACCGTGCTCATGCCATCAATTGGGAAGAAGAAGAAGAAAAAAAGAAATTGACAGTCTGTCATTTTGTATTTTGGTTTCTAGTTATAAATTATTGTATGAAATTTTAAATAAATTCAAAATTATTAATTCCTCTTACGAAGGTTCAAAGCAAAAACAGTGTTGTCTGTAATTATACTAAGTCATGTTACTGTAGCAAGATTTTTAACTTATGCTTATTACATATGTAATATCTTTTCCTTGTTATATTATATATAAAAATCAGATGCCAGTTTTATTTTATCTAGTATTTGTCTGAAAGAAATCTGTTCTAAATAATATCACAAATTGCATATCTAGCTTATAATAATTGAAGTTGTTTTAGTTTGAAATAGAGCTTTCCGTTCCATACTTCGTGCCGCATGTATAACAGTAAGCTTTCCTATTTAGTAAACGTGTGGTAAATTGTTTTCGACGTCTATCCTGTTCACCCGACGAGTTGCTCAAACTAAAAGTTTAGCAAAGTTAGCGCAAACCACACGACCCGTGAAATTTTCACAATTTGCAAACTATCTAATGACAGCAATACAAAAGGGATACGACTAAATACATATAATACGTTAATTGAACGCGCGACGTGATTGAATTAGTTTTCTATCAAATCTGTGTCACCTTTAATCATCACAATCATCACTTTATCATTAAGCTTTTCGGTATAGCCTGAATTAGGTACAGACTTACCTAATTAAACGGTTTTATTTAGCTCGACTCGTACGGAATTTGTTTATTTATTTATTTGGATCAAAATTAGAAATTGAAATTTAAGCACCTTCCCGTTGTCAGATTGATCTGAAATTTGGTACTCACATTTAATTTAAATGACAATACAATATAATAAAATCAATAACATTATAAATCTAAGATGGCCGCCGATACAAAATGGCGGATTACATATTTTTCCTTAACCCCCTCAATATGGGTATCAAATGAAAGGGCTACACTAGTAAAACACGATGATTATGTCAAAATTTAAAATTCAAGATGGACGCCGTTCCAATATGGCGGACTAGGTACATATTTTTCCACAACCACCACAATATGGGTATCAAATAATAGGAGTACACTAGCAGAATACTGTCATTATGAATATATAATATATGTCAGAATATTCGGTAGACAATGTCACTAAATACTAAAAACAAGAAAATAAAAATCGGTTAAAAAACTTTTAAGTGAAACGGTTTTCTTTATGTGCACTGAAAACTACATAATAAATAAATAAAAAAATAATAAATAATAAAAACGTGGGGCCCATTAACTATTTCTGTATTACTTTCTACTATAGGATGATGATGATGACGATTATAAGTCGATGCAATCCACACTTAGTATAGTAGAAAGTAATACAGAAATAGTTAATGGGCCCCACGTTTTTATTATTTTTTTTTTTTTATTTATTTATTTTGTTAGTTTCAGTGCACATAAAGAAAACCGTTTAACTTAAAAGTTTTTTTACCGATTTTTATTTTTTAGATATAATACCGTTCTCGCTGTTGTACATGCGGGTTAGCGTACTACTTTAATAAAAACTGCTGCTGTTCTAAAATTGTTTTCTGTTTTAGTCGACTTTACTGCAAGCCGAGGAGATAGAAATTTTGGAGAATTTATTTCATGTAGAAGACGATATGCAGCATACTCACAAAGTTATAAAATTCGGACTAAACATTTCGCTTTGTTTATACGTACATCAAACAACAAGAACAATTCGCTTTGTGTACTTACATGCTTTATTGTGTACATTTGTTTTATGCTTTAGTAAAGACAATAAGAAACGCTAAGTAGTTAAGTTATATCCTAATAACAACTCATTGATAACATATATATTTTTTTGTATGAAATTGTTATTAGAAATATGTTATAATTTGTTTTAAGATTGGCCTGTAAAGCTGTTCGGAAACTCCCTGGCAGCTTTTCTGAATTGCCTACATAAAACGTAGCTTTTCAGACCCCTGCCCGAAAAACTGATGAATATTTAAGAAGAAGTTTCTTATACCGTACTCTCCGGGCACTCTCTTAGTAATGTAAGTACTCGTTCGTTTTGGCAGAAATAAAGGAACAAAAAATTTAATAAATTAGCGAAACCTCTAACAAGCGGCGTTACAGTAATTTGGGATTGTCAACTGAAAATTTTCGGGTTGGGAGAAACGCGACGAGCACGACCTCGTGAACTCCTAACGAAACAGTCGCACGGAAGTTTTGCTTCAGCGAAATATGAATAATGATTGTATTTATGTCACATATGTAAATTGAGTTATATTTTTACACAAAAAAATATATACAAAACTCTCATTAATCTATAACAACCAGGTTTATACCATATTTTACCAGGTGGTAGGTCTCTGTTGCCGGAGACCGTCTGGATGGGTACCACCGCAGCTCCTATTTCAACCGCCAAACAGTGATGTGCAAACATTACTGTGTTCCGGTTTGAAGGGCGCTGTAGCTAGTGTAATTACTGGGGTAACGAGACTCAACACCTTATGTCTCAAGGCGACGAGCGCAATGTGGTGCAGTGTGTACCATCTTATCTAACACCACGTTGTCATGGGCAAGCGTATCACTTACCATCAGGTGAATGTCTTGCTCGTCTCGTCGCTTAGTAGTTTAATAAAAAAAAAAAACAACAGCTTATATTTCATAATATTTTTATTAACATACTAACAATACTAATAGTAATTGATACGGCTGCTCATAATGATAATGAAATTAAATGAAAATAATAAGTCTAGTTACTCCTGTAATTTCACTAGCTTACAGCGCACTAGAAACCGGAACACAGTAATGTTTGCACACTACTGTTTGGCGGCTGAAATAATAGTTGCGGTGGTAGACTTACCACTAGTAAAGTACTGTGTATCGACTTTATATATAAGTAATTATTTTTATAATATAAATTGTCTGAAGATGTGGTAATAATTTGTTTCTATAATATTGAGGTTATGAAAGACTGAAAGATAATTTATTTATAAACAAATTCTTTAACAAATGTTTAGGTATACTAAAAGTATTTGTATACAGACAGTTATTTTTGAACTTTGAACATATCATAGGTACGAGATGTGTTTCAGATGAAAATCTATGTCATAGTTTTCTACAAAATAAATATACTTGTTGAGAATAAGTCTAAATCACAGTTGAATAGTAATTTATTAGAAACAGTAAGATCGTATAATGAAAGATTTATATTTTTCATGGCCGTGATGAACTTCCAGATTACGTAACGCGCAAATTTCTTAAAATTGAATGATAAGTTTTATATCGCAAATGATATATATGTTAGAAAAGCAAAGTTTGAATGGAAATTATTTCACGGCCACTTAATTTTGTTCGAGCTGATCCGGATATAAGGTTACGGCTGGCGTCGACGAAAATGAGGCAAAACTCCCACTTTAGCCCGAAAGACGAACAAATGTCGGAATCGAGGCAACTTCGAATTACTTTCGCCCGCTGAAAGACGCATAATGAATCGGGTCCGCTGCTGGATATTTGTTCCCCACTCCGCGACTGAATTCCACTGAAAGAGCGAAAGTTGTCGAACAAAATGATTATGCCGAAGATCGGGGAACGGTAAACAGCACTTTGTAGTAGTTGCTACAGTTTCGTTCGGATTGAAAGCTATTCGTGATTCACGAATGAAGATTGGTGTCCCCGTTGTCTTATTTAATACCGTCAACGCTTTTGGATTGGTTTTGTATTATAAATTATATAACTTTGTTTTCATAACGTAGTCCGAATAGTTTCTATACAAATTTTAATAATGAAGACTCATAAATATTCATGTCAAGGATTTCATGTAATTGTTATACAATAATCTTTAAATAATAATACGATTAAAGACCATCAAGATTTGTTGTACAGATCTGAATAGTCTTCCTCATGACCTACCAAGAAGTCATTATTCAGTAACCTGAAAACAGTATTATAAAACTGACCATTTAATAACCTAAAATGTGTTTTATAACGTTCAGTATTTTATTAGCGAGGCGTAACTAAGCTACTTTAAAATTATTTTATATTTCGTCTGAAAACAGAAATATTTCCGTTATTAAGGTACTCCGCCGCATTGTTCTTGTAACGGAACTCCGGTTTTCAGTAAATGGAATGATATTTCATAAAGGCTTAATCTCTGTTACAATGGGAGTGTTAACATCCTTTTCAATTCTTAGCAAATATTTTCAAATAGCAATTTACGGAGAGTCAATACTTTTAATCATAACTTTAATAACTTTCGTTGCTTGATGTGGTGATTGGCGTTATTTAATCTCTCTGTGTTCATACGAAGATTGATATATTTGTAACTGATTCGAATTCCAATTTACTTATATCTTCCCTTTTTTATTTACTGTAATAATAACAGAGGTAAGTGATAATTAAGTCTTGCCGAAGTCTGTAAACTGCAGTGCCTGTTTCTGATTCTAAACAGAATTTGTGAACACATTGCTCTTATTCAGCATTTAGAACATGTTTTAAAAAGTAACAACCTGAATGTGATGCTGTGAAAATCAATCTAGATATGAGCTGCTTTATTTTGAGGGCAGAGTATCATGTACCATCATATCAGCTGTGCTCTTTGCATCGCGGTATAACACTAGAATGACGAGGAATGCTGCGGCTACAGAAATTATTAAGGCTTTATATCTTAAGACATACAGCTGCGATATGGAGTACTATCACTTCCTATCCATATCATTGTAATGAGCATAGACATCACTTTCCATCAGGTCAATGCCGTGCACGTTATATTCTACCATTTAAAAAGTTTAACTCAAACATACATTTGTTTAAATGAACGTCATTCAAAAATACCCCGGTACGTTTCTCGAAGTCTAAGATTTCAACCTTATAAGCTCCGAGATTGTACCTCAGTGGGTCGTTAGCATCAGCTGGTTACTTTAGAAAAGCTACGGCTCCCACAAGGGCTTTTACACAACAGTATACCTTTTTATCTCAGTTAAAAGCTGTCTTCGAGGCATTCTGCGAGATATATAAGCGCGCCCGCTTGAAATTGCGTCGGAGTGTTACGTTTAGAGCTTTCACTGTTAACATCAAAATGTTTATTCGCCGGTAAAGAATTTAAGTTTTCTAACATGTTGGACCTCATTCGATAGTTCTCTAAATCACAGATATAATGCTCGTGAAAGAAATACGTTTAGAGGAATGCAGCAATATAGTTTATGTGAAGACGTCGTGATGAGTGCAGATACATAAGAAAATCTTCAAGTTGACTTCATGATATAATACCTTTGTTATATCAGCGCCAAACTTCAGTTCGAAGAATGCCCCTCATGATGATGATAATAGGCAGTTTCTTATTTCTATAAATATTTACCGCGAAACCTTCTATGTGGGTTTGATATTAAACATCCAAAAAAGAAATATTATAAGTAACTTCGTGGTGACATTATCTCATCATTACAAATCATTATTGTGGGACGTCTGAAAAGTTTATACTATTTAAACAGTCCTGAATCCATTGAAATGTATTGCAATATAAGATGAAGAAAGCTTCAGACCTTCAAGAACACAATCACAAGAGTGACGGGCTAAAGAAAAAAAATTAACTTCCACACATCGCATGTTTATCGATGATAAAATCTAAAATGCGTAACGTTCACATTCCGTCGTTACTGCGTATCATAATAAACGGAGTAGTAAAAATGTTCAAAGTTTATTGTGTCGATAAGTTACAAAGGGAATTTATGTGTTTACTTTGTAAGAGGGTTGTTTTACGCCCAATATGTTATCTACTCCTCTCCACTTCAGGAGTTACCTGCTCGTGAACGGTGCGAATGTTTTAAGTTATTATTACTTAAGAGGGAAAAGTTGAAACTTTTTTTTATTATGTGACGTCAATTAAAGTACTAATAGTGTTATTAGCAAAGGTATAAAGACGTTCACCTGATGGTAAGAGACGCTTGCCCATAAATGTGGCGTTTGTTAGGATGATAGACTTTACCACATTGTGTTCTTTATATCATAAGATGTGTTGTCGTAGTAATTTCTTATACATTTTTATTTGGGGGCAGAAACTGGTGGTCTCTGTTGCCACCGTAGTGCTAGTTAAGATGGTACACACTGCACCACATTGCGCTCGTCGCCTGAGACATAAGGTGTTAAGTCTCGTTACCCCAGTAACTTTACTAGCTTACAGCGCCCTTCAAACCGGAACACAGTTATATTATTATATTACACACTACTGTGTTCCGGTTTGAAGGGCGCTGTAAGCTAGTAAAGTTACTGGGGTAACGAGACTTAACACTTTATGTCTCAAGACGACGAGCGCAATGCGGTGCAATGTATGGGCAATTATCACTTACCATCAGGTGAACGTCTCACTCGTCTCGAAGAATAAAAAAAATAGGAGCAGTGGTGGTCTCCAGTAACGTAGGCTTGCCACCGTTAAACTGTTGATGGTATGTTACGCAAATTAAAATATTTTTTTTTTAATTAAAATAAAAGAGGGACGTAGAAATTTACATTCCGCTCGCAGCTCGAATTACGATTGAAATAAATTTTAATTAATCTCCGTTCGTTATCGTCCAGCGCGAGCGCTATGTGGGAGCTTTGGAGAAATTTCGCGTTGAAATAAAGGAAATACTCTTTCCTTTGTAAAAGGTGAGCTTCGCTTTTTTCTTCGTCACTTGTGCATGTGACGAAGTAAAAACTGAACTTCGTGAAAATGAGAAATGAAAATTTGTAACGCGTCCTCTGAATCCTGAAATGAATGGAGAGTCGCAGATTGTACGGTCGACGTTATTTCGGTTTACTTCAATCATTACAATTAAAAGAGAAAGTAGCGGAGGTTTCAAACACAATTTCTCAAATGACTGCTGATCTTCTTTTCTTCTCTAGATCAGACGCGGCTTTAGTCTTCACGGAACTTAAGATTCTGTTGAATTGCTTTCTATTTTTTTTTCTTTCTAAGGAAGTAATAGACGAGTATAGAACATACGTTTTTTTCTTTTTGGTTTTTCGATATATGTATCTGTTTTAGACTAAGATTAGGTAATATCTAATATACATAGATTTCACAGGTCTTTCGGAGTGAAGTTAGGCTTGTGTACCAATAGTCCACGGTTGATGACTAACTTTAGCGTTTGAAGAGGATCACGGGATCTTTGTTATATACTCCCGGACACATCTATCGGCCAATCACCTAGTGTTTAAAGTTTCGACGGTGTCTAGCTAAAAATAAATGTTAGATTGAGCAATAACTTTCAATGCAGTTTTGAAACAGATTTATTGGTCAACCCCTATGTATGTTCATTTTTTATTTTTTTTTGTAATTTCGAATTGATTTGGCCGGCAGAAGTTTGACAGCTTGGGCGACAATTTCAGGCAGAGTATCCATATTTTTTGGTCAAAACTGGCTCTAAGTTTAGATTTGCCTTTTTATGGAACTAATAACCGGAAACATTAAAGAAAATCCAACTTGTGCGAAATAAAAAAGTTTTCGCCATTCCTGGGTCGTTGTAAACAATGAACAGACTCGAATTTTCGTTTTTTTTTCATAATCCTGAATTCGAAATTAAAAAAAAAAAACCCCAGTAATTACACTAGCTTACAGCGCCCTTCAAACCGGAACACAGTAGTGTGTAATATAATAATATAACTGTGTTCCGGTTTGAAGGGCGCTGTAGCTAGTGAAGTTACTGGGGTAATGAAACTCAACACTTTATGTTTCAAGGCAACGAGCGCTATACGATTTATAGGCAATTATCACTTACCATCAGGTGAACATCTCACTCGTCTCGAAGAATAAAAAAAACAGGAGCATTGGTGGTCTCCAGTAACGTAGGCTTGCCACCGCTAAACTGTTGATGGTATGTTACGCAAATTAAAATATTTTTTTTTTTTGTAATTTCGAATTGATTTGGCCGGCAGAAGTTTGACAGCTTGGGCGACAATTTCAGGCAGAGTATCCATATTTTTTGGTCAAAACTGGTGGTCTCTGTTGCCACCGTAGTGCTAGTTAAGATGGTACACACTGCACCACATTGCGCTCGTCGCCTGAGACATAAGGTGTTAAGTCTCGTTACCCCAGTAATTACACTAGCTTACAGCGCCCTTCAAACCGGAACACAGTAGTGTGTAATATAATAATATAACTGTGTTCCGGTTTGAAGGGCGCTGTAGCTAGTGAAGTTACTGGGGTAATGAAACTTAACACTTTATGTCTCAAGACGACGAGCGCAATGCGATGCAATGTATAGGCAATTATCACTTACCATCAGGTGAACATCTCACTCGTCTCGAAGAATAAAAAAAACAGGAGCATTGGTGGTCTCCAGTAACGTAGGCTTGCCACCGCTAAACTGTTGATGGTATGTTACGCAAATTAAAATATTTTTTTTTTTCTTTTTGGTTTTTCGATCGATGTATCTGTTTTACGACTAAGATTAGGTAATATCTAATACACATAGATTTCAGAGGCCTTTCGGAGTGAAGTTAGGCTTGTGTACCAATAGTCCACGGTTGATGACTAACTTTAGCGTTTGAAGAGGATCACGGGATCTTTGTTATATACTCCCGGACACATCTATCGGCCAATCACCTAGTGTTTAAAGTTTCGACGGTGTCTAGCTAAAAATAAATGTTAGGTGGAGCAATAACTTTTAATGCAGTTTTGAAACAGATTTATTGGTCAACCCCTATGTATGTTCATTTTTTATTTTTTTTTGTAATTTCGAATTGATTTGGCCGGCAGAAGTTTGACAGCTTGGGCGACAATTTCAGGCAGAGTATCCATATTTTTTGGTCAAAACTGGCTCTAAGTTTAGATTTGCCTTTTTATGGAACCAATAACCGGAAACATTAAAAAAATCCAACTTGTGCGAAATAAAAAAGTTTTCGCCATTCCTGGGTCGTTGTAAACAATGAACAGACTCGAATTTTCGTTTTTTTTTCATAATCCTGAATTCGAAATTAAAAAAAAAAACATACATAAAGGTTGACCAAAAAATCAGCTTTAAAACTGCATTAAAACTTATTGCTCCACCTAACATTTATTTTTAGCTGGGCACCGTTAAAACTTTTAGACACTAGGTGGGCCGATAGATGTGTCCGGGAGTGTATTTACTACAACAACGTTATACTTAATGTCTATTTTAGGTGACGATGTGTTATAAGACATAACATTGATATTAAAAAATAGCCATGCCTCTATTAACTATGAATAAGGTAGGCATAAAATAGCATATACTAATACCGCATTTGTATAAAGTTTCGTAGCAAAAGTATGTTATATTTAACATATGCGCGATGCGTACTTTGCGGGTACATCGTAAAAATCCGCGTAACTCGGGACATTCGGCATTACGATCTCAGGGGTCAGGATGAATTTTGAAGTGAGACATGTATTTTTTGTTGACCCCGTATAAGAAAATTAGGCGATGCTTGCGTGTTCACCCAAACTCCTGAATTTTACGACGTAGTAAAAGTAAAGTTACGAATTCACATCTTTTTATATTAAAATAAATATTTATAACCCTTCCTAAAAGTACTTAATATACTTAACTAAGAGAAATAATGAGAATATCTTTAATGTTACTAGTTAAAATTAATTTTTTGATATAAATATTACTGTTATGTATATGTGGGATCGTTGAAATGCGAAAGAAGCAGGTTCAGCACTAAAATCTTTATTATTCTTTACAACTATTCTTCGTTACGTCTTTCATCTTAATCCTCTTTTTAGACTCCCCCAACTCGAATGTTCCGTCACAATTGACGTTTAATTTATGCTTTTATAGTATAAACAAATAGCAAAACCTTAACCTCTTCCCATATACACTCCCGGACACATCTATCGGCCCACCTAGTGTCTAAAAGTTTTAACGGTGCCTAACTAAAAATAAATGTTAGGTGAAGCAATAAGTTTTAATGCAGTTTTAAAGCTGATTTTTTGGTCAGCCTTTATGTATATTTTTTTTTAGTTTTGAATTCAGGATTATGAAAAAAAACTAAAATTCGAGTCTGTTCATTTTTTTCAACGACTCAGGAACGGAGAAAACTTTTACATTTCGCACAAGTTGGATTTTTTTTTTGATGTCTCCGATTATTGGTTCCATAAAAAGGCAAATGTAAACTTGGAGCCAGTTTTGACCAAAAAATATGGATACTCTGCCTGAAATTGTCGCCCAAGTTGTAAAACTTCTGCCGGCCAAATCAATTCAAAATTACAAAAAAAATAAAAAAAAAACATAGATAAAGGATGACCAATAAATCTGCTTCAAAACTGCATTAAAACTTATTGCTCCACCTAACATTTATTTTTAACTAGACACCGTCGAAACTTTAAACACTGGGTCGTGGGACGATAGATGTGTCCGGGAGTGTATACGTACTTCGTTACTTTTTAAATTGCTGTATGATTTCTAACATATTCAAATAGTAATAATAATTTTCGTTTCACTAATTCATAAAACTTAGCTTCAACTGAAGAACTCGCATGATCAAATTTCAGCAAGCCTTTGGATAAGTTTCAATGCGAACTTGCAAAGATTCACATTATCAATCAGATGCGAGCTCGGCGGGGCGAGGCTCTATCCAAATGAAATTGCCTACACAAGATCTCCGCAAAGTTTCCCCGATGGAAACTGCTCGCATTCACTCCGGCAAGTTTCCGCTGAGCGAATACAGCCTGATCGCTGGGACCTGTTCCGCTGTGACGCAATAGGGACTCGAACCCGCTACATCTGAATTTATCGCGACACTTTTCACTTATTTTTTGGCACGGTGTTATGGTTCGAGCTGAGATATTTCCTGCACGATGAGGGCCGTGAGAGATAAGATGGTGGATAATTGGAGAAGGGGAGGGAGCCGTGCCGTTTGCTTTCTACCTAGCAACGAGCGCGACTTCGCTCGGTTATTTTAGATTGAGGTATGTAATGATGCTCGTTATCGGATGTCATGGAAACAGTTCTTAACTTAATGACCATCGGTTCCTTATTAATATACTGATAGGCACTACTTCAAAGTTAGAATATAAAATAACTGATAACTGATTTTTTTTTAGTATCAGTATTTTTTTTTTCGGAAATGGGTTTGAAGCACAAGTTTATATACTAATGTTTTCTTTAGATTATTGAGGTATATACCTGAATAAAGAAGTTTACATTTGTTTGTTATTAACCTAGAAATTTTCGTTATCAATGCAATAGCAACTTCATATAAAATTAGTTGTTTTTTTTTATTCAACAAAGCGATCAGACGAGTGTATTAAATATAACGTTAAGTTACACTTACTATCCATTGTTGTGTTATGTTAATGTATTATTTAAATGACTATTAGTAGTACGATGAAGAGTAAATAAAATTTTAATAGAAGCAAGATTAACAGGCAAGATCTCTGGATGAAATTTAGATTAAAAATTACATTGTAATCATTTATTATGTCTGTCGCTCTTCATTTAATAGAAATATTAATATTTGTACACTACTTATTGGTGGTAAAGTTAATACAGTAATTTCTAGAGCTTAGCGGTTAATTCTAAAAGTAGTCAGGCTTAAGCCGCGAGGTTTCCACCAATGACTTTAATTCCGACAAAGGTTAAAGGATATGCCTTTTTACTAAAGAGTAGCATCAGAATTAGCACTAACTAGTCAACGCTAATTGTAATAACGTGAAATTCAATAAAAATAACAGCTGCTAATACAGCATTCCGGTCACGGAGCTTGCGGACTGAATTGCGCTTGCTCATCGGTTCTTGGAGCCGGGCCAAGCTCGTCCAGCCTCTAAAAGGTGCTTAGAGTCGCCAATATATCACGAGGGTGCTGCGCTGAAATGTACAACAAAAATACGTAGCTTCTAATTAAAAAACTAATGTTATCTTTGGATCCCACCTGCGATATAATTTACCAGGTGGTAGGTCTCAGTTGCTAGAGACCGTCTGGGTGGATACCACCGCAGTGACTATTTCAACCGACAAATAGTATTGTGCAAACATTACTGTGTTCCGGTTTGAAGGGCGCTGTAGCTAGTGTAATTACTGGGGTAACGAGACTTAACACCTCATGTCTCAAGGCGACGAGCGCAATGTGGTGCATTGTGTACCATCTTAACTAGTACCACGTTGTCATGGGCAAGCGTATCACTTACCATCAGGTCTTGCTCGTCTCGTCGCATAGTAGCATAAAAAAAATATAAATTTCGATTGCTTCCGAAGTCAGATTCTGATCTAATAACACATTATATAATTTCTTTTGTCGGGGAAAGTCTAGGTACCACCGCACCTCCTATTTCAGTCACCAAATAGTTGTATGCTACATTACTGTGTTTTAGTTTGAATGGCGCTGTAAGCTAGTGAAATTACTAGGGTAACGAGACTTAACACCTCATGTCTTAACGACAAGCGTAATATGGTGCAGTGTATACCATGTTAACCAGCACGTTATGGGCAAGCGTATCACTTACAATTAATTGAAAGTCTCGTCTCATCGCCACGTAGCATAAAAAAATAGAATTAAAACGACTAGTTAAACAGGAAATTATCTATTTAATACCTTATATATATCTTATGCTACTATGGTAAAGCAGGAGAGCTACGGGATTAGTTTAAACCTTAGGTCAACTTTATTGAACACAGGAGTAACTTCTTCCCCAGTATTAAACTTATGTATATGTATTATATTTGCTTAGATGCTTATTGGCTACGAAACATAACTGGTGGATTAGTGTCACCAACGTAGAGCAACTGTACCATGTGACTTATAGATACAGAAATAGAGAGGCACTTTAAGAAGAAATAGCTTAAAGATTTTTTGTAAAATTTAAGCAGACCTTTTGTGCTTTCTGTCGCTCGTCAGTGATACAACTGTTAACTGATGATATTTACCTAATATAGTATTGTACACATCTTCTTCAGATATTACTTCTCATCACTATTAGATTTAATTTCTAATTATAGAGTTACATCGTTATATAAATCGTAACAAAGTTAAATCCGCATATTACTGTTTAGCGGTAAAGACAGACCTTGTAGTGCTAGCCGGTCTATATCAAGCGGGACTAATCAAAAGTAAAAACACCACTTTACTTATAGTGAAACCATAAAAATTGCTATTTATATGTACAAGTGATCTTGTAGTTTAAGAGCGAGGTATTCAGTTTCTAATGAATTAGAAAAAAAAAATAATAATTTCCGGCAATTATGATGTGTTTTTGAAACGCTGAAGCGGAGTGTGTCGTAAAAAGGGCCAGCTACTCCGAAGTTCGCGTTCATTAGTCAACGCTCATTTAGAGAACCCGTGACCCAGTTCCGTGGGGTTACATATGTTACTGGGACCAGTGCAATGCGTAAGCTGACTCCAAGCGACTGCTTTGTTCACAATCGAAATCAAACAGGACCTTTATTATATACCTTAAGACATAGCTTCAGTATTTGTTTCTAAAAAAATAAAACAAGATTAAAAACAACTCAACTGTTTGATATTTAGTAATCTGCTATGATAATTTGATGACACTACTTAAAACTGTTTACTGTTTATTAATAATAGTACAGTAGTTATAGCACATTTAAAATACTTGATAATAAAGGAAATGTTTTATCACATCTCAATCAACTTTTCATCTATAAACTCAGATGCTTTTTAAACATCAAATTGTAAATTCAACAGGAATAGACGAGAGATTGCAATCGACAGCTAAAAATTAACTTAGGAAAAAATACTCTTTCTACAGTAAACAAATTATACAAATATTGCTGAACTGAAATACATAGTATTTATATTTTTCAATCTATCAATATGAGATAGATTATGCTTTTATATATAAATAGCAATATTAAATACGTCAGATATAAAATCTCCTTACGTAATTAACTATACTGTAATGAAATTAAACATAATTTTAACTAACATAGGTATCCAAAATAAACAATATATACATTGCAAGCTTGGTATATAACTTAACGAACACAATTTGCTGTTAAGTATTATGTGTTACTTTGATGTCCTTCGCTTAATATTGTTCCTTTCTTAGTTGCCTTTTGTAACACGCTATAATTATGATGGCAGAGACATTCTTACTTTCAACTTAACTACATGATCCAAGGACATTGTACATAATACACTTTCTTTAAGGCGTTATCAATTAAAGTAAAAAAATCACAATTGTATAGTCTATACGCTATTGAGTGTTATAAGTGGGGTATGTAACGAAAGCCCCAGTCGTTTAACTCGCCCGTTTGCCCATTTGGTTGGTAGTTCAATAAAACGTAACGGCGCCGCGGGCTCCTTTAACTTGCGCCTAATATTCGGCGAGGGCTGGAAAGCATTGCGTTTTACCCGACATAGAAACTTTTCAGCAGGCTCCGCTGATGGCGGGGGCTTTGCGGCTGTAGTGACACTTGCGAACTTGTGGAAATGTATTCATCGCGCCGCAGCGGCTGAAACGTTCGCCCGCTATATATAAAGCTATAAGCTGCAGTTTGTTATACAGCTGCATGTTATGGTTACGATTGGAATGATTAGAGGCTTCATTACCGAGATTCAATTCGATAAGGTTCTTAATCACTTGGAGGTGAAGTTGAATCATCTTTTGTGTACCGGAAAGCGTGCTCGCTTTGGTTTATTTCCAACGGAAACTTGTTTGAAGAGGACGCGAGTACGTGGTAGAAGGGGAGCAATAACCACATAGTAAGAAGCGAAACTCAATAAGCGAATCCTGATTTGAGATTACTTTTATATACAGTTAAACTCTAAATTGTAACACTATGAGTATAACATAGTTTTTATACTACAGAGGAGGCAAGTGGTAGGTCTGTGCCAGAGGCCGTTTTTTTTTACAGTCATTCCCTCTGCGTGTTGTGGGTCAGCGTCCTCTTTCACTCAAGTTCTATCATTCATTCCATTTTTCTCACTTTCATACAATTAGCATTCTTTCTCATTCGTACCTCTCGCTGATGGTGACGACATCGTCATTTTCTTATTCTAATACTTATCCATATTTTTGTAATACCAACACGTACGCATAGCCTGTAAACATGAAAGGCTGCAATAGGACAAACAATTTTAAAAACTTTACATTTAAAATAAAACAACCTTACAATTTTTTGACCTACACTAATATCACAACATAACAACATTTAAAACTTATCCTACTCTAAAAATATCACAGTGTCAGAGACCGTTTAGATACCACAGCCAAACTGTAGTGTGTAAATATTACTCTGTTCTAGTTTGAAAAGCGCTATAAGCTAGTGAAATTACTGGGGTAACGAGAATTAACACCTTATGACTTAAAGCGATGAACGTTGTTATGGGCAAGCGTGTCGCTTACCATCAGGTGAACGTTTCGCTAATCTAGTCGCCTGGTTGAATAAAAAAAGGGGCAAACGACTATTACTTACTGAATAACGAGACGTAACATCTCAAGTAAAGCATGATACTATATAAACATCCTAAGTAGGCACTTAATGCACGGTGAACCTCCTCAGCGTCCTGTTCATTCATTGTATGAAAAAAGTAAGAGCACAATTTTTCAAGTTAACATTTAAAGTTTAAGTAAAGCGAGTGTTCTACAGTGCTGTTTAAAAATTTAAAGCCCTAAAGCGCCCCACTAATTCGGATAGAATTTACAACGGCCGCGGATATCTAATTTTCTAAATTAACTTCGGAGAACTCCAACAGGGAACGAATGGTTCTTATCAAGTAATTTCGGTTCGGAATCAGCGCTTAATCCACTGTACCCCGGATCCGGAACCGTTCGTGGGTGGTTACAAATTAAACCGGACGCCCTGTGTCCCGGCTCGAACATATTCTTTTAGTTGCCACTTATCTTGATAGAGTCCCCGGTTACAATGTACCGGGAAGTGAATAAAATGCGCAAGCTTTTACTTTAATTCGTTCAGTTTGTTCGGGTGATGAGCGCGATTGGCTTCGGCGTATTCACTACAGACCTTTTAAGTGCACTGCGTATATATACTTATGAACAGCTTAAAAACTTACACTGTATATATCTTATTATAATCTATGCTTTTATGTTATACTTCTTAGCTTTTAGTGTTTGTAGATATTTTTTACACAGTATATATAGTATAAGTAATTTTATAATAAAAAACTAGCACATAAATGTTTTTACAGATGTATATACACTCCCGGACACATCTATCGGCCCACCTAGTGCTTTAAGTTTGAACGGTGCCTAGCTAAAAATAAATGTTAGGTGTAGCAATAAGTTTTAATGCAGTTTTAAAGCTGATTTTTTGGTCAACCTCTATGTATGATTTTTTTTTAATTTCAAATTCAGGATTATGAAGAAAAAAACGAAAATTCGAATGTGGTCCTTGTTTTCAACAACCCAGGAATGGATAAAACTTTGTTTATTTCGCACAAGTTGGTTTTTTTAATTGATGTTTCCGATTATTGGTTCCATAAAAAGGCAAATCTAAACTTAGAACCAGTTTTGACCAAAAAATATGGATACTCTGCCTGAAATTGTCGCCCAAGTTGTAACACTTCTGCCGGCCAAATCAATTCGAAATTACAAAAGAAATACAAAAAAAAAACATTCATAAGAGTTGACCAATAAATCAGCTCCAAAACTGCATTAAAACTTATTGCTCCACCTAACATTTATTTTTAACTAGACACCGTCGAAACTTTAAACACTGGGTGGTGGGCCGATTGATGTGTCCGGGGGTATATTTGAAATACTTTGAATAAGCAATGTTATAAATTTGGGTTATTTTCTAACGAATTAGTTTGAGTAAAACCAAGACATATGATATTTAGGTCAGTTTTTCTACATCATTTTAAATGGTGTTATATTTTTATCGTTATTGATTTTTTTTCTGTAATATTTTGACATTTTATAGCGGGTCATTTTGTTTACCGGCTATAAAACACGAGCAGTTAAACCTTATTTTATTGTGACGTGCGACGATTGACTGGAATTTATTAGCACAATTTACGACGATAGGACACAGGAAGCGTGTGTAGAGCACGCAACTAAGAGCAGTTACCGAGATACTCGAAATTAATAATAACACTTCACAATAAATTCGTACGACCTTATCACTTCCTTGACCATGAGATATTTATTTTTACAAAAAAAAAAAAACAAACGCCCTGGGGCTAATTTTCATGTTTTAGACAAAAAGGTCTTAGTTCGATTCTCAGTACATTTTTCCTTTCTTGCTTTTCTTCTTCCACAGTGCCAACTTTGACCTTTCATATCTCCTTAACCGGAAGAGCTTCTTCTTCTTCTAAGTCGTATTTCCTCATGACTGAGGGTCGTGGTCATCATGTTTTTATTGAAACACACGACGACTCTCTTGTCAGTTATAATGGAGTGGTTTGCCATTGCCTTCTCCATTTCACATACTAGTCTGACCACTGATGGTCATGACATAGATATGCAGGTTTCCTCACGATGTTTTCCTTCACCGTCAAAGCACGTGATATTAGTTGGTGTTTTATGCTAACTGTACATAAATTGAAAAATTCATTGGTGCAGGCAGGATTCGAACCCGGTACCTTCGCATTGGAAGGCCAGCGTTCAAACCACTAGGCTATCACGGCTCTCACTACGGAAGAGCTACGGACTTTTTAATTATGATTTCTCGTCTCTTCATCCTGTACTTTATCTTATCCTGAAAGAGTATCCATGTAAGTCAAGTAAGGTTTATAAGTTACAAGCGTTACGGAGTATTTAAGACAACGGATCAGTCTCTTTTATACAAACTAAAACTAATAAGGGACCTCCGTGTTACGTGGCAAGCGCTCTACCACTACGTTACGGCCACAGTTAAAGATCTGAATAATAAATGACAGAAAAGCGATGTAGCTAGTAATGTCGTTTATACGTAGATAATTCCCTTTCTCCTGTCCGTCTGACAAACTCGAAGCTAAACGAGAACGAGAATAGACACTTGGCATTTTAAATAATCACCATAACTAAATAGATGTGATTCACACCAAGTAGCGTGAACTTTAACTTCACGTGAATATAGTGCGGCCGCCAAGGGAATTTATTTATTTAAAGCGGGAAATTTATTCCTAGGAAAGTCACGCCGCTGCAATTTTATCGCCGTAGCACCGAAATGGGGCAATGACCATGCCCCCGCACGAGCCTCATACATATTACATGCAGTAACAAATTATCAATGCGCTTAACTTATACATAAATAAACTTAAATGTCTTGTTAAACGCAACGTTTGCGAGGAAGGCACAATATAGAAGTTATCGTGGCAAAGAATCACTGTTTGTAGAGAAATGGAATATATTATGCGTATTGTATTAAGACGCGTTTGAATATAAAATTAGAGGTTATAATTACTAACAAATACAAAATATTTTAATCAATTCATAATTATTAGTTTACTAAGCTTCAGAAACTACTACAAAGAGAGTTTTATTGAAGAGCGTGCTTGTTTTAGTTATACATGTCTAACCGTCCCCACCTCATCTAACTCGTGAAGGTGAACAATGACGTCACGATGCACGTGCAATTAATTCCACCACACAAGTACGATCACAAACGATATTTCTTAGTAAAATACAGAGTGCTGAATCAATAAGTTCAACTTGGCGATATCTTGTGATGAACTTTCAGCACAAAGCTCGCAGCAATGAGAAATTCGTAGAGTTGGAACAGTGCACCGGTATCATAACTTCCGTTCAAGTATAACGTTTAAGCCTTTAAGATTTAATAAGCTAACTAGTGCACTTTAATGTCAAAAGTTTGTAACATGTCCTTTTCTTATAGACCTTTAGATAAACATGATTTGACATATTTTTCCGACTAAATTGTCTACAAATTGGTTAAGCAGCCATAACACAAAATGGCCAAAAAAACTGCCAAAAATCTTCGCAATCTGAATAGATTATTTTTGTAAAAGCATATAACAAACATATTTATATAAAACAAACGTGATTGTGCTTCAAAATCATCAGAATAACGAGCGTTTCTCAAATTGGAAGACTTTAATCTTTTCTAGATTGTAGAAGAGCTCAACAGTTGATGACATTGCCTATTACTCTGATTATCTATTATCTATATATTATATATTAGCTATTATATATATACTATCAATCAAGGCTGTTATTTATCTAGACATATTCTTCCAGTCACAAACTTATCATATTTTTGAGATAACAAAACTTATCATCGTGTACATACGAGTAAAATATAGCACAGAAAAGATCTAAACATCGTCATTTAGTTATCAGAATGCTTATTACTTGCTTATGTCATGTAAGTTTTAGGGCATAGTTTAGTGTGTAGGTAGGTTGTTAGGACATACACACAAAGCCTGTCCAAGTCACGTAACTGTGTCGGGCTGGGGCACTAATGAGCCGCTTCAGGGCGAACCCCGCGAGCGCCGGGATAATAGCGGTGTGATTGTCCTCCATTGACTACGCTCCGGATTATTCTTACTGGTGTGGTGCACATGCAAATAACCAATTCGGTTTTTCATATTTTTACAGGTACGAGGACTCTATTCCGAGAATCCGTCTGCGGAAACAAGCGTGTGTTACTGGTTACTGGTTACTGGTTACTGGTTACTGGTTACTGGTTACTGTTACTGGTTACTGGTTACTGTTACTGGTTACTGGTTACTGGTTACTGGTTACTGGTTACTGGTTACTGGTTACTGGTTACTGTTACTGGTTACTGTTACTGGTTACTGGTTACTGGTTACTGTTACTGGTTACTGGTTACTGGTTACTGGTTACTGGTTACTGGTTACTGGTTACTGGTTACTGGTTACTGTTACTGGTTACTGTTACTGGTTACTGGTTACTGGTTACTGGTTACTGGTTACTGGTTACTGGTTACTGGTTACTGGTTACTGGTTACTGGTTACTGGTTACTGGTTACTGGTTACTGGTTACTGGTTACTGGTTACTGGTTACTGTTACTGGTTACTGGTTACTGGTTACTGGTTACTGTTACTGGTTACTGGTTACTGTTACTGGTTACTGGTTACTGGTTACTGGTTACTGTTACTGGTTACTGGTTACTGGTTACTGGTTACTGTTACTGGTTACTGGTTACTGGTTACTGGTTACTGGTTACTGGTTACTGGTTACTGGTTACTGGTTACTGGTTACTGTTACTGGTTACTGGTTACTGGTTACTGGTTACTGGTTACTGGTTACTGGTTACTGTTACTGGTTACTGGTTACTGGTTACTGGTTACTGGTTACTGGTTACTGTTACTGGTTACTGGTTACTGGTTACTGGTTACTGGTTACTGGTTACTGGTTACTGGTTACTGTTACTGGTTACTGGTTACTGTTACTGGTTACTGGTTACTGGTTACTGGTTACTGTTACTGGTTACTGGTTACTGTTACTGGTTACTGGTTACTGGTTACTGGTTACTGGTTACTGGTTACTGGTTACTGGTTACTGGTTACTGGTTACTGGTTACTGGTTACTGGTTACTGGTTACTGGTTACTGGTTACTGGTTACTGGTTACTGGTTACTGGTTACTGGTTACTGTTACTGGTTACTGGTTACTGGTTACTGGTTACTGGTTACTGGTTACTGGTTACTGGTTACTGTTACTGGTTACTGGTTACTGGTTACTGGTTACTGGTTACTGGTTACTGGTTACTGGTTACTGGTTACTGGTTACTGGTTACTGGTTACTGGTTACTGGTTACTGGTTACTGGTTACTGGTTACTGGTTACTGTTACTGGTTACTGGTTACTGGTTACTGGTTACTGGTTACTGGTTACTGGTTACTGGTTACTGGTTACTGGTTACTGTTACTGGTTACTGGTTACTGGTTACTGGTTACTGGTTACTGGTTACTGGTTACTGGTTACTGGTTACTGGTTACTGGTTACTGTTACTGGTTACTGGTTACTGTTACTGGTTACTGGTTACTGGTTACTGGTTACTGTTACTGGTTACTGTTACTGGTTACTGGTTACTGGTTACTGGTTACTGTTACTGGTTACTGGTTACTGGTTACTGGTTACTGGTTACTGTTACTGGTTACTGGTTACTGTTACTGGTTACTGGTTACTGGTTACTGGTTACTGGTTACTGGTTACTGTTACTGGTTACTGGTTACTGTTACTGGTTACTGGTTACTGGTTACTGGTTACTGGTTACTGGTTACTGGTTACTGGTTACTGTTACTGGTTACTGGTTACTGGTTACTGGTTACTGGTTACTGGTTACTGGTTACTGTTACTGGTTACTGGTTACTGGTTACTGGTTACTGGTTACTGTTACTGGTTACTGGTTACTGGTTACTGTTACTGGTTACTGGTTACTGGTTACTGGTTACTGTTACTGGTTACTGGTTACTGGTTACTGGTTACTGTTACTGGTTACTGGTTACTGGTTACTGGTTACTGGTTACTGGTTACTGTTACTGGTTACTGGTTACTGGTTACTGGTTACTGTTACTGGTTACTGGTTACTGGTTACTGGTTACTGGTTACTGGTTACTGGTTACTGGTTACTGTTACTGGTTACTGGTTACTGGTTACTGGTTACTGGTTACTGGTTACTGGTTACTGGTTACTGGTTACTGGTTACTGGTTACTGGTTACTGTTACTGGTTACTGGTTACTGTTACTGGTTACTGTTACTGGTTACTGGTTACTGGTTACTGGTTACTGGTTACTGTTACTGGTTACTGGTTACTGGTTACTGGTTACTGGTTACTGGTTACTGGTTACTGGTTACTGGTTACTGTTACTGGTTACTGGTTACTGTTACTGGTTACTGGTTACTGGTTACTGGTTACTGGTTACTGTTACTGGTTACTGTTACTGGTTACTGGTTACTGGTTACTGGTTACTGGTTACTGGTTACTGGTTACTGGTTACTGGTTACTGGTTACTGGTTACTGGTTACTGGTTACTGTTACTGGTTACTGGTTACTGGTTACTGGTTACTGGTTACTGTTACTGGTTACTGGTTACTGGTTACTGGTTACTGTTACTGGTTACTGGTTACTGTTACTGGTTACTGTTACTGGTTACTGGTTACTGGTTACTGGTTACTGGTTACTGGTTACTGGTTACTGGTTACTGGTTACTGGTTACTGGTTACTGGTTACTGGTTACTGGTTACTGGTTACTGGTTACTGTTACTGGTTACTGGTTACTGGTTACTGGTTACTGTTACTGGTTACTGGTTACTGTTACTGGTTACTGTTACTGGTTACTGGTTACTGGTTACTGGTTACTGGTTACTGGTTACTGGTTACTGGTTACTGGTTACTGGTTACTGGTTACTGGTTACTGGTTACTGGTTACTGGTTACTGTTACTGGTTACTGGTTACTGGTTACTGGTTACTGGTTACTGGTTACTGGTTACTGGTTACTGGTCAAGAGCTATAGCAAAAGAAATTATTGGGGTAGCGAGAATTAATGATAATAAACCTTTTGCACGTTTTGATTGCTCCTTAAAAAAATATCTTTATGTATCTCATTGTCTTACCTAAACTTGACCACGATCCTCTATCGATCAACCCTTCAATTTCGCGCTAAACTAATAAAAAGGACACAAACTAGATCTATAACAGAAAAAAGGAAAAACACAATATGAAAAGAATTACGTCTAAAGCAATAATTTGTTTGAACTGTAGTTATGTTGTGCAACCAATAAAGAAGCTTTTTATAAAATAACTAGCTGTCCCGACAGACTTCGTTCTGTCAAAAAGAATTATTTATAATGTTCTTTGTTCCTGCCTATTTTAAAGCCGGGGCAAAAAAATCTCCTGAACAGAACCGTCACCCTGGTTATGGGCGGTGTGTGGGGTTCAGCACTATATATATTAATCTAATAACTAATATTTAAATATTAGTGGGTTCCAGAAGAGTGGCCAAAGTTATAATTAAAGTACATAAGTTATATTTACTATAATAATTTTTTAGGAACAAATTACTGTCACATTCCAAATCTTTTTGACAGAATGTAGTCTGTCAGGTCCGCAATGGTAACGCGGTTTGTGCTCGACTGATGTATTGACGTGAAAACGAATGCATTTTATGTCGCGCGCCGAAACTAAAACAAAAGAAATAATATCTAGAAGCCGACCAAATTGAAAATCAGTATGTTGGATCTTTAGCTCTTACATTTTGTGACTATGTTATTATTTCATTCATTTTAATTTCGGCACGCGGCGTTAGATCCTCAGACGCGCATACGCACACTGTTTTGATAGAATAATTGAATGTAAACTTTGTGCAGCTGTAATAGTGCAAATTGACTCTTTAGCGTTACGAACGCACCTACATCGCTTACACAGCAGTGAAAGCTCGTAATTTTTCTGGTTTCTGGTTACTGGTTTCTGGTGTCTGGTTTCTGGTTTCTGGTTTCTGGTTACTGATTACTGGTTACTGGTTACTGGTTACTGGTTACTGGTTACTGGTTACTGGTTACTGGTTACTGGTTACTGGTTACTGGTTACTGGTTACTGGTTACTGGTTACTGGTTACTGGTTACTGGTTACTGGTTACTGGTTACTGGTTACTGGTTACTGGTTTCTGTTTTCTGGTTTCTGGTTACCGGTTTCTGGTTTCTGGTTTCTAGTTTCTGGTTTCTGGTTTCTGGTTTCTAGTTTCTGGTTTCTGGTTTCTAGTTTCTGGTTTCTAGTGTCTGGTTTCTGGATTTCAGATGACAGATGTCAGATTTCCATTTTCCATTTTCAACTTTCCATTTTTAACTTTAAACTTTCAACTTTCAATTTTCAATTTTCAATTTACGGTTTACAATTTTCAGATTTCAGTAATAAATTTTCAATTTTCAGCGGTAAATAGTGTCACTATCACAAAAGATCAACAAAGTAAAGTTAATACTTAACTACAATTTTGAAACAATCTGAACTTAGGACAGTGGTATTCCCGCTTGAATTCTACAATCGCTGCACACGAACACACAAATTTTCTGCATGATACTAAACTCACATTGAACATTCAACTGCATTATGCACAAAAAAATAAAAATTCAGCCGAGACAACGCGACCTTCACGCCCAGATTCCCGCTAAAGTTCGTAAAATATTCTTCTTCCCAATTGATGGCATGAGCACGGTTTGTGAGTGAGCCAGTGTCACGTGTACACGTATAAAATAAAAGAATAAAAATCCATAAAAAATGGTCTGCGTGGTGGTCAATTTGGCCGCCTTTTCTCGTAAAATATTATAGTTGCAATCAGAAATTGTTGGTTGTCAATGTCAAATGTCAAAAACAAAAATATTCTTTTAAATTGTATTTGGTTTCTAAATGACGGGACGAACTTCAAATATCTGTTTTATGTATCCAAGTAAAGTGACCAGACGCTCGCTTTTAGCGGGACAGTCCCGATTTTTCACAATTAGTCCCGCGTCACGCGACGTTTTTCAAAAGTCCCGACTTTTAGAATTAAGTTTAATTTTATATTATGAAAACCATTGTTTTGCGTAACACGTTGCTTTTGCTACCCAGTTACAATGTATTTGTCTCCCAGATGATACACTTCGTGTTCTGCTTCTTGCTATAGAAAATTAAGGAATATTTCATAAATACATAAATCTTCTTGTAGTCTTTATATTTTACATTGATGACCAAAAGTATATCACCGACCTTAACCTTGAAAGAAATATACGAATAAAATTTTGCAAATATTTCAAGTCAATCATACTAATTTGACAAATTCTTGTGGAGATTTTTACAATATTTTAAAAATGACAAAAATCTACTGAAACAAATTCACGCAAATAAAAAATATGTCAAGGAATAAAATATTATATATTTTTTTGTATTGATGAATTGTACTTATGTTAAAAGTAAGAAATTCTCATCTAAAAATCTGGTCACCTTAATGGAAAAGTGAAATTATTGTTTTTACCATATTCCGGGCACTTTTTCCATATTTTCTCACCTTTTAAACCTTCCCTGGACTACTTGTACGAATAATTCAAGACCACATTTAGCCAAATCGGTCCAGCCGTTCTCGAGTTTTAGCGAGACTAACGAACAGCAATTCATTTTTATATATATAGATTAATAATAAATTAAATTCAATAATATTAGTTATTAATAAATAAATAATAAAGTTTCTTGAGAATATATTTATATGTAGAGGGAGTGACAGAAGGCATAATGTTTGAGAGAAATAGAATTCGTTGTCATCCCCACTCCGTGCTGTGTGAGAGGTGACACCGGTACACACGTGGAGGGGATCACTTACCAAGTGATAATATTTTTTTTTTGGAGTTTACAGCCACGCGGTTTGATACGTGGCCATGTATAATTGATGATATCGAGCGAGACAAAAATATTAAAATGACTATTAAAAAGCAGGGGTTGGTGATAGAAAAGTGAAAATTTAGGGTTGTATGTATTTTTTGATGCCACACAATAATAAAATAAAATCGAAAAAAAATCCCAAAAAATAAAAAAATTTTTTTGGTGTGGGCAACCCTGATCACGTAGGGGTTTGAAAAATAGATAGTAACCGATTCTCAGACCTACTGAATATGCAAAAAAAATTTCATAAGAATCGGTAAAGCCGTTTCGGAGGAGTTAGGGAACGAACATTGTGACAAGAGAATTTTATATATTAGATACTTTATTCTACAGGCAGACAACCGCTCTGTAGTATAGTGTCAAGCGGATTGAACTTTACATGTAACTTATTTCTTAAATACACTATGAAATACAATAAGGGCTTTATGTTACAGAATGAATGCTATCGCTAAGTGTACAGTACTTAAGATACACTTATTCTTTGTTGCGGTTACGTAACTCTGTTAAACATAAAAATATGAAATTAGGAATGTAACTAATTAGTATAATTTAAACTGGCAAGGTCGTGACTATAGAATCGAATCAGAGTCTGATATGTACTATATACAGAGATAATATGACGTAAATAAGCGTTACAACTTATATTCACTCTCGTTCGTCGGCAGATTTTTATAAATGTCATCTGGAGTCAAAAGTTTCATTTAGGAGAGCTTTTAATAATCAATGAGGGCCGGTGCTTCGTCACCGCGCTGCGCTCAATAACGGACCTTTTTCGGGCCGTATAAATTGATTGGAAGGGACGTAGAAATTAACTGTGACGTCAGCCAGTTTATAAAACCTGCTGGAGGATACCATCCTTAACATTACTAGATATTATAATGGATTGTTTTCCATTTGCTTCCGTTCATTTATCGTCATTAACAGATGATAATGTGGAGAGAAGATCTCTAAGCATTACTGCTGGTAGGTCTCTGTTGCCGGAGACCATCTAGGTAGGTACCACTGCAGCAACTATTTCTACCACCAAACTGTAGTGTGTAAACATTACTGCGTTCCAGTTTGAAGGGCGCTGTAGCTAGTGTAATTACTGGGGTAACGAGGCTTAACACCTTATGTCTCAAGGCGACGAGCGCAATGTGGTGCAGTGTGTACCATCTTAACTAGCACCACGTTGTCATGGGCAAGCGTATCACTTACCATCAGGTGAACGTCTTGCTCGTCTCGTCGCAAAGTAGTATAAAAAAAACTAGGTAGGTACCACTGCAGCAGCTATTTCTACCACCAAACTGTAGTGTGTAAATATTACTGTGTTCCGGTGTGAATTGTGTTGTAAGCTATTGAAATTACTGGGGTAACGAGACTTAACACCTTATGTTTCTAGGCGACGAGCGCAATGTGGTGCAGTGTGTACCATCTCAACTAGCACCACGTTGTTATGGGCAAGCGTATCACTTACCATCATATAAGCGCTTTGCACGTCTCGTCGCCTCGTCGAATAAAAAAAACACAATTCTTCATCAGATAAAACGCTATATCATTACCACTCGAATATTCTACTGCTCCAACGATCGTACTTAGTCTGTGACTGAAATACATTTATTTTTAAGTTATGAAATGGGAAATTTCGTTTGCGGTCCGTCTACTAGACACTAGTTGATTTGTTGGAGCGCTCTAGTAACAGAATTGATTGAAAAATCGTCTCCACTCCGCAGCGCAGCGCCGCTCCGCGGTAAAAGCAATTTGAAATCGCATTCGAGATGGACTGCGAAATTGACGGATCGTGCCTGGATGCTGCTCGAGTTTGTATTCGAATCTATCGCGATGAGCAAAATGATGATTTCCTTTCATTCAAAACCGACTTCCGTTATCACAACGTAAAAATTATTTATAACTGTATAAAAAACACTAACAATAAAACAGTTCAAACCTATTGTTATTACACTCCCGGACACATCTATCGGCCCACCTAGTGTTTAAAAGTTTTAACGGTGCCTAGCTAAAAATAAATGTTAGGTGGAGCAATAAGTTTTAATGCAGTTTTGAAGCTGATTTTTTGGTCAACCTTTATGTATGTTTTTTTTTTATTTTGAATTCAGGATTATGAATAAAAAACGTAAATTCGAGTCTGTTCATTGTTTTCGCCGACCCAGGAATGGAGAAAACTTTTTTATTTTGCACAAGTTGGATTTTTTTTTGATGAATGATGAAATCTAAACTTAGAGCCAGTTTTGACCAAAAAATATGGATACTCTGCCTGAAATTGTCGCCCAAGCTGTAGTAAAACTTGTAGTAAAACTTCGACGGCCAAATCAATTCGAAATTACAACAAAAACATACATAAGGGTTGACCAATAAATATGCTTCAAAACTGCATTAAAACTTATTGCTCCACCTAACATTTATTTTTAACTAGACACCGTCGAAACTTTAAACACTGGGTGGTGGGCCGATAGATGTGTCCGGAAGTATATATACTTATTAACTACACGTTAGTTCATCATCGGTCAATATAACCTCAATGTTACAAATTATACCTAAAATCCTCCTAAAGCAAACGGCAGCTGAAAATCAGTGAATTATTCACAAAAGCAACATTAGCACTAAACTATGGCTACTTTACACAATTACACACAGTAACTATAAGTTATAACAGTTATAAACATTTTTAACGTAATTATTGTTTACTGTCTAAAAATTAATGTTTGTATTTCATTAAAAAAGTTATCTAATTAAAGTTTACTGGTAATTTTAAATATTTATCTTCACACTAATTTAATGTACTACCACTAATAATAACTATCATCTCGTTTTTTTTAAATTGTAATAGTAAGATACATAATTAACAGATACGCTAATCATTGAAGTGTCCATATAGAAAATTAACTTTAACTTGAAATGTGAGCGGACAAAATTGTTTTAAAACAGTTTAGGGACAGACCTTCCGGTTTAACCTTTTCTAGGTTTCGTCTAGTTAATGAAAGCGGCAAGCGATCCGAGTAACAGTACAACAAACATCGCTACAAAAAAAAAAGTTCTTCATTCATTATTGACTCCGTATCCCGCTACAAAATGAACCTTAACACCAACACGTAAGGTTCATTTTTCATCAAACGCTTGCAGCGAAGCTAACATCGTTTACGGAAGATCAGAGAGGAGACACACATCCTTTTTTATACAACAAAGTGGTGGAACGAGCAGGACGTTTTCTAAGTGGTAAATGGTAAGGTTACCGTTAACAATAGAGCGGATGTAACGTATACATGTTCAGTGAGAGGAGTACATGTGGTGGTAAGTTATGAGGAACCTTTACCGTGTCTAACAAGAGTATTATCCACTGATTATTCCCAACATCTAAGATTGAACCTAACGTTTTTTTTATTCATCTGATAGTGGATAGTGTGGTAACACAGTTAATATATACAACGGAACACATTGTGCTCGTCACTCCAGTAGTTTCACTAGTTACTACACTCTCCTAACCGGAAAACAGTAATGTCGGCGGAAGAAATAGATACTGCAGTGGTACCTTCCTTTTTTAAAGGGATAAAATCTTAAAAAATACTGAGGTTTTGGGCTCCAACCCTTCTTCGTAATAAGAGTCCATCTCGTGTTAATCATCCACATCGTGATTGCTTTAGGCAATAAGGACATTGCTCATCAAAGCCAGCGTTACCTATTCTTGATAACCCTTGACTATAATGTTGAGTCCGAGACCTACCACCACTAAACTATTCATTAATTTCAACTGTAAAAGAGATTGATCGAAACTATCTCCGCTTCAGCGCAGCGATCAATGGGAAAAGCAATCCCAATTTCGCATACCAGATAGACTCCAAAATTGACGGCGCGCGCCCGGACAGACCGAGCATCGGTTTTTGTGCAAAAAATCGATATTATACCAACGTTTTGTTATATATTCGATTTTACTCTTTTTTTAAAGAACCAATTAACTCTGGTAACAAGTCTAGTTGCCAACGCATATACCAATGCTGTTATAAAAGGTGATCTCGGGAGTAGACTTGAATATCCTCAGCGTTTGGAGAAGTTAATGAATTTCCGTTCCGAAGTCACAGTCATCTCGAGCCTTCCGGGATTGAATCACCAGTAATCAAATTACTTATGTATAGTTAAATATAACGATTTAAATATTTTGACATTTACAATACAAATTATATTAAGATATAAAAAGGAACCAAATGTTCGCAAACGAATGAGAAACTTAAAAATGATTACTGAATTATTCAACGTAGCAAGAAAAAAAAAAGGTATCAAGAGGTAATAAGATACTGAGAGGTACTTAAAATATACAAGTCCGGTATTTTTTTTATTTAAGTAGAGACCTAACTTAAAGTAACTCGTTTAACGTCAAAGAAATATCAAAGGTTAAAGCGGAACGCTCCACTTGAATTACGAGGGCAAACATCTTAAAACAAGTCCTCTGAAACTATTACTTTCCTCGCTGTGTTTCGAGAGGTACGATAGGGTCCACTATTTTATTAGTTTATGTAACTCTCTAAGAATATATGAAATACTGAAACACGACGTTAAATCTCATCACTATGAAGTAACTAGATGATCGGCCATCAAACGGGAACACAGTATATTTTTTACGCAAAAATAGAAACTGCAGTGGTACCTACCTAAATGGTCTTCGGCAAAATTGACCTACCACCAAAAGAGAGGGAAGGCATGTAAAAAAAATGTAACCGTTTTTGTTCTAGTATTAGTAAACACCCTGCCAGACCACGGATTACTCCTTTTTAATATATTTTCGAGACGAGCGAGACGTTCACTTGATGGTAAGTAATACGCTTGCCCATAACATGGCGCTAGTTGAGATGGTTTACACTGCACTACATTGCGCTCGTCGCTTGAGACACGAGGTGTTAAATGTCGTTACACCAGTAATGTCACTAGCTTACTACCCTTCAAATCGGAACACAGTAATGTTTGTCAAACAAATTACCACAAAACTCGTGTAGAGAACTGACAAAAGTCCCAAAATTGATGGATTTTTTTTATAACTGTTTGTTTACTTGCTGCTGTTTTTGTATGAAAACAATAATAAATGATTTACAATCTTTCACTTACTACTGTTATTATTATCGATAGAGTAAGCTAGCTACACAGTCAAACCTTAACAGTAATACCTTCCAGCTATCAAAATATAATTCAATAGTTCTGCGCGAGCTTGACCATCTTTATTAAGACCATGTTTATAAGAAAATTGAAGTTAACTAGTAACCCGTCTAATATAAAAAGCGAATCCTGTTATATTTAAGAGTTAAAGGATGCTATTAAGTTAAATGTAATGTATATAAAACTAAGCAACACGTACAAATTGATTGCTTCGTTGTAAAGCGTACGTTATGAAAGCTAGAGTGAAATTAAACAAAACTAATTTAGAATTACAGCCGGGAGCTTTTATTAAAACCGTATGTAAATAAAGGGGGTAGCAACAACAACGTAGAAACAACTTTCACATCCCCGATTTTGATTTATGTTTACGCAATTTCGTTTTATACTGTTTTTCCACATCTTAACCGGCCGTCGGGCTAAACTGAACTCAAAGTCAACGGATTACGTTTCAAATTTCCGCGCACACCCAAAATACGTGCAAATGGCTTTAAGGAAGTAAATGGATATCCGTTTCCTTTGAAGTTCACAATTCATCAATTGAGAATGAGCGGTGGTACGTTTGAATTAAAGTTGATTTTAGTTTGTCAGATGCGAAACGGATGGATAGATCCTATAATCTTCGAGTCAGCATCTTAGAAGGCCGCAACTCCTTAAAGAGCGATCCTTAAGGCTTAGAACTAAATGAAACAGGACTTTTTCATCCCGAAAAAAAAAATACGTTCCGTAAGCCCGAGAATTGCTGCCGGAAGGACGTAAATCTGCGCGGTGAGTGTAAAAGATTTATTTAAAGTCCGCGGACTTACTGACCATAATGTACAAATCGCATGAGCTCATCAATCTATTATCTTATATTTGAACAGCTGTTGTTACGATCTTACTTAAAACCATCTAAGTTACCACCAAACAGCAGCGCACAAAGATTACCTCAATACGAATACATATAACATCTCTCAAATAATAGACACTTCTCTTTTCAACATACTTATCTAAATTTACACGTTTTTATATATACAATTCACAAGTCACCGAGTTCACACTTATTACGCTGTCCAAACAGTAATGAGCTCGAGATCCACAGTTGTCCGCCATTTATACCAAAATGACAGCGGCGCCATCTTTACAATAATCAATACAACTATTTAATTATTATCATTTTTATAAAAGTCATGGATTAATAATATTCCCAATATTTCAATTACACTATAAGAAATATAAATACAATTATTACATGAATATTAGTATGAAATATAATAGTACAATATGCAGTAATTCATTTTGGATTCATTAACAGTCAATACAATCACTATTTTTCTAACAAAATGTTTATAACCACAATTATTTATCTTCAATATCTAACACAAATCATTTCTTATTCTTCTTTATTCTGTACTGCTATAATATCCTCTCCATGCTGTAGCTGATGTTGTTACTATGTACCTATAGATTTAGCTGATCGCGAGGTGCTTTTAATTTTAAAAGCGGATGCTGCTCCTTCCAAATCGACAGTCACCGGCAACTGGCGCCGCGCATCCGTTCCGGTGTATCCGGCAGACGGCAAAGTACCACTTCCGGCATATTGGCTGACTGAAAAAAAAAATATCCCTCGCCTTCCTCTTCCGTTCAAAATTAACTAATACTTAAATTGTGTGGCGGTAAGTATTAATACCTGTTATTTCTACCACATCCATTTATTACAAAAGAAGTTCTATTCTTTGGAGTTTTAATTAAAAAAAAAATTATAAGATTTTTTTTGAACTATTGTAAGCGTTTTAGTATATACAGTAAATGTATTAGATAAAAATAAATACCCCAGTTAAAGTTCCCACTGCTGGGACTCAATTCCTCCTCAAGAAAGAGTCTATAGAAGAAATTACAAGAACAACGAAATTTGTACACAAATACAGATTGTGTTTTTTATATCGATTAGTCTTAAATTTGGTACATGTTAAATAACGTGTATCCAAAATTGGAAAGCTTCCTCCATAAAATATTCATTTAGTTCAAAATTATAGACCATTTAAATCATCAAAAATGTAAAGTTCGTTCATCAACTTAATTTGTATAAAGCGAATGAAATTAAATTAGTTTACAAATTGCGTGCCATTTGCAATTTTTAATTTAAATTAATTTACGAACACTTATTTTTACCGTCTGCTAGTAAACTTTTAATAGGAATTTGTACTAAATTTATCTACAAAATTATTATATTTAACCGACAACAAACAGGAGACTCGTATATATATTTGATTCAGAATTTTCTGTGTGTGACCACGTTGTATTTTTTGAATAAACCTTTGTCCAGCAGTGGACTGCTGTGGGATGATGATGGTGATACGTCGTTTTAAATCAGCCCGATTTTTTTATTATTTTTTAAAAACATGAAACTAATAAAATTTCATAAAAATTAATTATAAACACGTTATTAAAGTATATTCTGAAAAAAACTCCAATCTAAAGGATCAGGAAAGTAGAAAAGCAATATTTTGCGTCTGTTAATTTCTAATTAAAATTTTTGCTGTGTTTTTAAAGATTATCCTTCACGAAAAAAAAAAACTGAAATTGTCATAATCACGGCAAACTAGGAAGAAAAGAAATCGCTTACAACAACCGCAAAAGTGTGAAGAGCTCCTTTAAGAGGAATTTCCATTTTCGCGACGCCGAGCCATGTCCTTTAATACAGCTTAATGGAAGAGGAAAATACAGGGTGATGGAAAACAAATGCCCCCAGTCGACGCGTACATATCTCTACGCTGAGCTACGAAACGGACGGTTTGCTCAAAGATAGAATTTATTAGAATTATTTTACACCAATCTTATCTAGCATTAAATGACATTGAGGACAAAATTATGAAGCTTTCTCGCTCAGACCTCTACAACTCACAATATTACCTTAGCTATTTTAAATTGTCATGAGAACTTAGTCCTTCCGAACCAGGAATATCCGTGTTACAATATAAGTAAGCCAAAGTAAGCAAAAAGTATATTCAAAATTTATACAAATTTCATGGCCCCACACTGAGTCACTACAATATTATACACCCGCCGCTTCTTGTAGCGATCTGCGCATGAAATATCTCTCTGTGGTGTAAGCCCGTATCTCTTCCTGCTTTCTCAGCCCGTCCTTCTCACCGCTATACCGTTAGAAAGGGACGGGTTCACGGGTTCAGGTTTGAAGTGGTTATTAATAAATACAAGCCCGTTAAGGCCAAATCCGCAAGTAGCAGCTGCATGATAGAGGGAACCATTGTGAATGTAAATTGGATCATAAAGCTTGTTTTAATTAACTTGCTCCACTTGATAACTAATTAGTTTCTCTGTCTTGTTACTTGTGTTGTAGGAGATCTCCCTCTTGGATAGGTACCATAGACAAAGACAGTCTTTGTTCGAAAAAAGACGGCGGCGCTGATCACTCCTGCTGTCATTTCTATATTGATACAAATAATTCTCAAAGCTTCGGGCTGCTGTATGCCGCTGTTTAAATGTAATTACCGCCATTATATTATAAGTGGCTTAATTATCCGATGAGATATCACATCAACAGAGGAAATGCAATTTTTAAAAATTTATACTCCTTCGGATTACTAGTCATATGAGACATTGACGCTAGAAGAATTAGAATTGACGATGATTTTGATAGCTCTGTATATGTAACTAGTCTTTAAGGACTAAAAGATTCCAGAGAATATCGTTACGTCTGAACAGTTTATTTGAGAATCAATTAATTAATCAGATTTCAATAAATTTAAACTGTATCACAACTTCATTAACTCTATTTTCTTTAGACGATAAATTTTCTGTTTAAGCTCGCAACGCCTACAGACTACTCTAGAACTTGGCAGTGGCAAAGTAACTATACTAGCGCTTGAAGCGAAACAAGAATATTGTATTTAGACTTGGTAAAAGTTTGCTAAAGTCAGATATGAAACGAGGAATTGGGAACAGGAAATCACGCAGGAGTTGTGAAACGATAGCCAGCGATATCATTAAGTTGCTTATTACTGAAAATTTACATACTCCGCCCGACTTCGCTGAGTAAATAATAATATTTGTTCCGGTTGTTGTTCGCAATTTCCGGTCCCAGTTCTGTTTGCCGTTTTAGATTATAATAACGCAAAGATTTTTTTATTGAATTTAGTAATGAGAATAGAGTTCATTGGCAAACAAATTTTTAACCAACACTGAGAATTAGGAATGATGAAACTCTTTAAAGGGGTTAGTAACTTTCGCTTCTATCCTGTTCACCACATCTGAAATGCTTTCTAATGTTCAAACAGTAATTCCGTTTGTAAGCCGCTGAAGTGTTATGTTACTTTGATTCCGGTAAGCCTGTCTCCAGCACAAAGTAATGCAGCGAGGGCTAAGTTAAAACAATACAGCAGAATTGTGAATAAAGGATATCACTTTTATTATTCAGAGTGACGCGACGAGAAATTTGTTCACCTGATTATAATAATGAAAGAAAGGTTATAGTTGTTATTTCTTATCATTAATATTTCACTAAATTTAAAGTTCTGGTTAGATTGTTTATATTCTATGTATATATCTTATTTTTTTATTCTACTATGCGACGAGACGAGCAAGACGTTCACCTGATGGTTAGTGATATTGCCCATGACGACGTGGTGCTAGTTAAGATGGTATACACTGTGTTAAGGTGTTAAGTCTCGTTACCCCAGTAATTACACTAGCTACAGCGCCCTTCAAACCGGAACACAGTAATGTTCGCACACTACTATTTGGCGGTTGAAATAGGAGCTGCGGTGGTACCCACCCAGACGGTCTCCGGCAACAGAGACCTACCACCTGGTAAATATACCTGGTAGTATATATTTTTTAACCTAATTTTTTACTCTTCTTAACCACGAAACGAGCGAGACGTTCACCTAATGGTGAGTGATACGCTTGCCCATATCATGCCGCTAGTTAAGATGGTACACACTGCACCACATTGCGCTCGTCGCCTGAGACATAAGGTGTTAAGTCTCGTTACCCCAGTAATTACACTAGCTACAGCGCGCTTCAAACCGGAACACAGTAATGTTCGCACACTACTATTTGGCGGTTGAAATAGGAGCTGCGGTGGTACCATCTCCAGTAGATATCTCTTAAATATCGTCGCAATCGATTACGAAACAGTACAAACGCTATTAATAACAGTATATACAATTGGTAAGTACGTTCGAACCTCGGAATCAATCACTTCGGGGCCATCATAAATAATGTTTCCCGCTCATAATTCTCCCAAACGAAAAATCTCCCCGGGCGGGGTCCGCGCTCACATCCCCGCTGAGGTCTGAACGCGTCTGTGTGTGTACAGAAAGTGAAACACGAACAGATAAAATGTAGCTCGTTTGTACATTACATCAGCTCATCAGCTCCCCATTCTTACTCCGACATTATATTTCATATAACAAATCAAAACTTTTTGAATTACGTTATACTTACGACATACACAGTATTTTTGTTCGTTTTCCCTGCGTTTAAATCTTTCTCTAATTTAAACTTAAACTTTCTCTTACATTTACAATATTTTTACTTATACATTTATATGTAAGTTAACGATATTTCCTAATAACTTTGATTTGCAGTTTCCATCTACAAATGTATAAGAACCACTTAAATAAGATATTGTAACTTGTGTTAATGTTAAGCAATAAATGGTGTTACATAGTTGATGCAACTTTAATAAGTAAATGGCACATTATCTCCAAAAGTGAATTAGATTCGAAGAGAGAGACTACAAATATAGTTTAATTGTATAAATTTGTGATTTTGTTATTTATAAAGTTTTATAGTATTATCGTCGTGTCAAATAAGCTCTCTAATCCTCTCCCTCGTTACCATTTTGTTTCAACGAAAACAATTAAAGCGAAAGCACAAAATAAAATAGAAAAACTGTTTGAAATTAAGCGAATTATCCAATGTGTTGCCCGGTGATAACGGAGTTTGCTAATTTATATGTAAATGTTTCATACTAGAATTATATTAAATAAAGCTCGAACAGAAACCGGTCCGGCGCTGGATAGTTACAAAAAAAATATGTAGATCGTTCTGTCGTTTAATCATGACTACATTTTTATTAATTGAAGAAAATACTGTTTAGAAAGTTATCTGTGTTACATATACATACAGCTTGCAAACAAAATCGATTTTATATACTTTTCATTTACTGCTGGTAGACCATCTAAGTACCACCGCAGCCTTTATTTCAACCAACAATAGAATGTAAACATTACTGTGTTCCGATTTGAAGGGCGTTGTAAGCTAATGAAATTACTGGGGTAACGAGACTTAACACCTTATGTCTAAAGGCGACGAGCGCAATGTGGTGCAGTGTGTACCATCTTAACTAGCGCCATGTTATGGGCAAGCGTATCACTTACCATGAGATGAACCTCTTGCTGGACTCGTTGCTTCGTAGAAAAACAAAATATAAGAAAGCAAGCTAAAGGTCCCTATCGTTTGTAAAACGATTATGAGGAAGACGATTGAAAGTGGTTTCCTACACATGGTAGTACCCACGAGTGTGAGGAGACTACTTTAAACATTCCTAAATCCGGACTATGTAAAAATACCATTAGAAAAGTCTTAGTTGTTTTCTGAAAGGAAATCTGACAACCGCTCCAAACTCTGAGTATGACCACTAAGAAATTTTAAGTTTGTAAAGATCCCCTCATAATCTTGACTTTTCCGTAGAAAACAAGTTATCTTTCTGAACCAGTTGATTGTGAACGAATCTTTTCCACATCTGCAGTGACGGGAGCATTCGTCACTATGACAAAGTTGTCTCCAACCGTCGAGATTACATCTTTAACAATGTTACTGTTTATAACTTCAGTTGTCCGCGAACGACCTTATATAAGAATAATGTCGACTCGTATTGATATTTAACCTATCAACGTAAAAAGAATAGTTTTTATTTAACTACGTATCTATGGCATAAGTTGAGTGCGGTATTCAGAGATGAGGTCATATTTTTGAAGTCCGAAAATTTTGTACAATTGTTGAAAGGGCGTTCTAGCTTCTTAAGATCTCTGTTCACGTTTGCGAATTTCAAAACTGTTATGTAGATATGCATATAGTACACAATCTAATAATACACTCCCGGACACATCTATCGGCCCACCTAGTGTTTAAAAGTTTTAACGGTGCCTAGCTAAAAATAAATGTTAGGTGGAGCAATAAGTTTTAATGCAGTTTCAAAGCTGATTTTTTGGTCAACCTTTATGTATGTTTTTTTTTTTATTTTGAATTCAGGATTATGAAAAAAAAACGAAAATTCGAGTCTGTTCATTGTTTTCAACGACGCAGGAATGGAGAAAACTTTTTTATTTCGCACAAGTTGGATTTTTTTTTTATGTTTCCGATTATTGGTTCCACAAAAAGGCAAATTTAAACTTAGAGCCAGTTTTGACCAAAAAATATGGATACTCTGCCTGAAATTGTCGCCCAATCTGTAAAACTTCTGTCGACCAAATTAATTCGAAATTACAAAAAAAAATAAAGAAAACCTACATAGGGGTTGACCAATAAATCTGCTTCAAAACTGCATTAAAACTTATTGCTCCACCTAACACTTATTTTTAAGTAGACACCGTCGAAACTTTAAACACTGGGTGGTGGGCCGATAGATGTGTCCCGGAGTATATATAACTTTTATATGTTAGTAAATATCAGCGAAAATCTTTGATCTTCAATCTATTACTTATTAAAATTAGTAACGTTGATATCTAATTTAAACATTTGTGCGAACGCTAATTTTGAAAAGCTTTCTACTTACGTAAATAGAGAATGTATGTTAAATGAATGTAATAAGTTACTACAGTAATCATTTTTTTATAAAAAACAAACAAAGCAGACATTAGATATTAAAATGTCTTGTACTGAACCCAACTTTAATAACGTTTTCATTTCAACATCTCATTATCCTTTCAGATCTGTTCGGGCTCCATTGTTACTGGGGAATAGAGTTTATATAAAGTAAGCCCTACGTATTTAAATTAGGTTTTACAAGGTCCCTACACATATAGGGCAATAGAAAGGTTCATCAAATTGATTCGCAAATTGCTTTTCTTTTATATACTTAAAAAAATGGATGATGTTTATACAAACTATACGAGATATTATAATTTACGATCAGTTAATAAGTATGATGTATATAAATCTAAGTATATACCTAAACAGACACAGTAATATTTTACTCGTTACGACAATCCTACATAATTATTTTTACGTAGCTAGCACAGAAATCTAGGATTGTAAGATATCTTCACCCCAATTCGCAATTACGAAAGGAATAATGACCCGTAACGTTAAATTACCCAAAAACTGGATAGTTTTTGCACATTATCATTGATACAGAAACTTCGCGGGAATTTCTACTGGTTTTATACTAAAATTGTATTTATATATATACTCCCGGACACATCTATCGGCCCACCACCCAGTGTTTAAAGTTTCGACGGTGTCTAGTTAAAAATAAATGTTAGGTGGAGCAATAAGTTTTAATGCAGTTTTAAAGCTGATTTTTTGGTCAACCTTTATGTATGTTTTTTTTTTATTTTTTTTTGTAATTTCGAATTGATTTGGCCGGCAGAAGTTTTACAGCTTGGGCGACAATTTCAGGCAGAGTATCCATATTTTTTGGTCAAAACTGGCTCTAAGTTTAGATTTGCCTTTTTATGGAACCAATAATCGGAAACATCAAAAAAAAAATCCAACTTGTGCGAAATAAAAAAGTTTTCTCCATTCCTGGGTCGTTGAAAACAATGAACAGACTCGAATTTTCGTTTTTTTTTCATAATCCTGAATTCAAAATAAAAAAAAAACATACATAAAGGTTGACCAAAAAATCAGCTTTAAAACTGCATTAAAACTTATTGCTCCACCTAACATTTATTTTTAGCTAGGCACCGTTAAAACTTTTAAACACTAGGTGGGCCGATAGATGTGTCCCGGAGTATATATAACTTTTATATGTTAGTAAATATCAGCTAAAATCTTTGATCTTCAATCTATTACTTATTAAAATTAGTAACGTAGATATCTAAATTAAAAATGTGTGCGAACGCTAATATTGAAAAGCTTTCTAGGTACGTAAATAGAGAATGTATGTTAAATGAATGTAATAAGTTACTACAGTAATCATTTTTTTATGAAAAACAAACAAAGCAGACATTAGATATTAAAATGTCTTGTACTGAACCCAACTTTAATAACGTTTTCATTTCAACATCTCATTATCCTTTCAGATCTGTTCGGGCTCCATTGTTACTGGGGAATAGAGTTTATATAAAGTAAGCCCTACGTATTTAAATTAGGTTTTACAAGGTCCGTACACATATAGGGCAATAGAAAGGTTCATCAAATTGATTCGCAAATTGCTTTTCTTTTATATACATAAAAAAATTTATGATGTTTTTAAAAATATAAAGATATTATAATTTACAATCAGTTAATAAGTATGATGTATATAAATCTAAGTATATACCTAAACAGAAACACAGTAATATTTTACTCGTTACGACAATCCTACGTAATTATTTTTACGTAGCTACCAGAGAAATCTAGGAGTGTAAGATATCTTCACCCCAATTCGCAATTACGAAAGGAATAATGACCCGTAACGTTAAATTACCCAAAAACTGGATAGTTTTTGCACATTATCATTGATACAGAAACTTCGCGGGAATTTCTACTGGTTTTATACTAAAGCTGTATTTATATATATACTCCCGGACACATCTATCGGCCCACCACCCGTGTTTAAAGTTTCGACGGTGTCTAGTTAAAAATAAATGTTAGGTGGAGCAATAAGTTTTAATGCAGTTTTGAAGCAGATTTATTGATCAACCCTTAGGTGTGATTTTTTTATTTTTTTTTGTAATTTCGAATTGATTTGGCCGGCAGAAGTTTTACAGCTTGGGCGACAATTTCAGGCAGAGTATCCACATTTTTTGGTCAAAACTGGCTCTAAGTTTAGATTTGCCTTTTTATGGAACCAATAATCGGAAACATCAAAAAAAAAATCCAACTTGTGCGAAATAAAAAGGTTTTCTGCATTCCTGGGTCGTTGAAAACAATGAACAGACTCGAATTTTCGATTTTTTTTCATAATCCTGATTTCAAAATAAAAAAAAAACATACATAAAGGTTGACCAAAAAATCAGCTTTAAAACTGCATTAAAACTTATTGCTCCACCCAACATTTATTTTTAGCTAGGCACCGTTAAAACTTTTAAACACTAGGTGGGCCGATAGATGTGTCCGGGAGTGTATATTTACTCACATACATTATTGTCTATATTACATAGACATACATAGTTTATCATAGTTAAGACTTGTTTAACTTAAACATGTCAAGTTTAATTTTAAAGTATACACAGTATTATATTAATAACTGCATATAGCAATACAGAAAACTAAAGTATACGTTGGTGCGAAATAAGCTGACTTAAAAGTTTGACAAGGTCCATAGTACAAAATTAGCACAAATAATCGGACCTCTGATTATTTAAGCGGCTCACAATTGTGACGTGAACGTTAAAACATTAATAATTTTTCTAAATTAAAATGAATAGACATTTTTCTTGTTTCTGTTTTACTGGAGTGACAAGACTTCGCTTCTTATATATTATATAAAGGCGATGAGCGCAATGAAGAGCTGTGTATATCATACATTAGTCGCTACTTCAAATAAAGAAAAGCTGTAATTTTACTTGTTTAAAAAATCTAATAAAACCTTTTTCCAAGTGTTTTATACATAATTAAAGATGCGCAAACTTCCAGAGAGTTTAAATGAATCCATCCTCAATTCTCATAACTCATCTATTCTAATTATCCTGAATCATCTAAATTAGGTTATTTTTCGATCCTGTAACAGTTCCATTAGCGTTAATTTATTATTCTCCGGCAATGGGCACTCGATCTTTTAATAACGATAAAATTGTTTACTCGAAAACTTTTAACGATATTAAATTTGAAAATCTGTTACACGAACGCATGAGTAATGAAATTTTGGCGCAGTTCCGCCTCCGTAGCGCAGCGGATAACCGCTCACTTGGTAACGGAGGTCCCTGGTTCTATTCTTGTTCTTCCACCCTCGTATCCTCTTATCAACAAATGGTAGCCAGAGTATTCTGGGTAAGCATGCACCATCCAATTTAAAATCAAGTGGTAGTCTATTGCGGGTAAAAAAAATGGTAGAGAATTTTACAATTGAGAGTGTCTTCTCTTCTCTTTCTTCTTGTTGTTCTTTTTTGTATATATATACTACTATGCGACGAGACGAGCAAGACGTTCACCTGATGGTAAATGATACGCTTGCCCATGACAACGCGGCGCTAGTTAAGATGGTATACACTGCACCACATTGCGCTCCTCGCCTGAGACATAAGGTGTTAAGTCTCGTTACCCCAGTAATAACACTAGCTACAGCACCCTTCAAACCGGAACACAGTAATGTTCGCACACTACTATTTGGCGGTTGAAATAGGAGCTGCGGTGGTACCCACACAGACGGTCTCCGGCAACGGAGACCTACCACCTGGTGTTTTCTTTAAAGGAGTAACATTGATTCTCAAAACTTCCAATTTCCTGTTTCGGTCTTCCGTCGGTCCCACATAGTTTAAATTTAACTTATTAATACGTATAAGTTAACAGTTAACTCTTTGTTGGAGTGTATTAAAATTTAAATCGGCCAAATGCTTGTTTTATTTTCTTAGCTCGCTTCTTAGAGACGTTGAGTGATGATGCAGAGGGGAGAGCCGAAGAAAAATGACACAGTAGCTCATATTCTTATGTTAATGCCCCAACGCCGAGGACATCGGCGCTCCCGTCTGATGCATGATAATATCCCGCTGTAGACACCACTTGTGATAATTCAGTTCAACTTATCTATCACAATTAACACCAGAGAAGCAAAACTGTATAAATCTTCATAAAAAGTTTTAACTTTATAATATAAACTTAATGATTTCTATTTGAATATTTCCAAGCTTCAATCATTACGAAAAGAGCCATTCCGTTTAACTGTTGGATAAGATGTTCAATGAAATAATCCTCCAGGGAAACAGCTTTTAAAGTCAGTTTAGTTACAAATCATTAATTAGCTTTTAATTTTCACTAAGTTCACAAGTAAATAAAAAAAAATATAAAACATCAGCGTCATGTGTTGCGATAATTGTACTGATTGTATCTATTTTCTTTTATTATGACTTACGTAGCAATTTTTATGTGATAAGGTCTCGGAAGTCGTTCAGATTTAACTTCTATTTGCCAAGTATTAGGCGAGGTGAATATCAATTAATAATTCGCGGGTCCATTTATATCGTTTTCGCAAGTTGCCGTTACCGAACACTTTTTCGCATTGACCACGGGCGTGCGAAGTTTAATAGGGTCCGACAGACCCCGAACGCACTTACCCGCGTGCCCAAGATTGATGATGCGAGGTGTTCCGCCGGTTGTTACTTAGGGTGCGGTGTGTAAGCTGATAGATAGGGAATGTTTACGTAAAATATTTGCGCTGCGAACACACTCCGACTGTCAAGTAGCTTAATAGTTTACTTTAAGTAAAGATTGCGAATCAAAATATATTTATATGTACTGATGTATGTGTATACCAGGTGGTAGGTCTGTTGCCGGAGACCGTCTGGATGGGTACCACCGCAACTTACTTAACCGGTAAACAGTAGTGTGTAAACATTACTGTGTTCCGGTTTGAAGGGCGCTGTAGCTAGTGTAATTACTGCGGTAACGAGACTTAACACCTTATGTCTGTAGCGACGAGCGCAATGTGGTGCAGTGTGTACCATCTTAACTAGCACCACGTTATCATGGGCAATATCACTTACCATCAGGTGAACGTCTTGCTCGTCTCGTCGCATAGTAGTATAAAAAAAAATGATTACATTTACAGACATGATAATGTTCTTAATGTTGTTCATGATGCGAGCAAGGCTTTCACCTGATGGTAAGTTATGCGCTTGAATATAACAACGTGGTGCTAGTTAAGATGGTATACAGGTGTAAAGTCTCGTTACCACAGTAATTTCACTAGCTCACAGCGCCCTTCAAACCGGAACACAGTAATGTTTACTCATTACTATTCGGCGGTAGGAATAGGAGCTGCGGTGGTACCTACCTAGACGGTCTCTGGGGAAAGACCTACCAGCAGTAAAGCTTCAACAATTAGCTTTATCCATAGCTCTTTTAATCTAGCAATCCTTTACGCTAGAGTGAGAGCAGTGACTAGTTAAATTACTGGGGTAATAAGATGTAATATTGATAATTGTGAAGTCATTTGCATTACAAAGGATTTCAATGTTTGGCTGTAAATACTACTATTGAGTATACGTTCTGCTTATCGCTTTGTAGTAAAAAATCTATATTATGTTGTTTAATATTTTAAAGTAAAAGGAGAATTAATTTGGAACTTAATCATTCTGTATAATTGATTATAACGGCGATATAAACTAAGCAGGACTTGGCATCGGAGTGAATTCACAGTTAATTTAATTACTTTTGTACCCGTCATTAAATCAGATTGTCTGGCTTTAAAGCCTTATTATCAGAACATCGGGCTTTGACGAAACTTTTCGGCCTTTTTATAACCATTAAATTTACTTAGTAATATCACGGAACCAGTTTTTAGGTCCGACAAGAATGCTTAATAAGCTTAGAGAAAAGTATTAAACTGGTTTCATTAAAAATTGGTACGTAGTTCTGGAACACAAAAAAAATCGTTATTTTACCACAGTAAATTATTCAAAAAGTAAATGCTATCAACAATTTTAAATTTGTTAATATATTTAGTCTGTAACTACAGTTTAATATATCTGAACAGTACAGCCTTCAACAACGCACGACGTTGATAATTCAGAGCAATGTATACCAGAGCATGGCCAAGTGTTAAGAGTTAGCAGTTTTGTAATACACACCTTTGGCATATGCATTTCAATATTTTCATTACTTTAATAAATTCTTCGTAAAATTCACCTGATGGTAAGCACACTTGCACTTGAGAATGAGACGTTAGTTAGGATGTTTAGCATGTGATGTATCTCTCATATATACTGAAATTGATGATATTTTTATTATACTATTTTAACCAATGTTCCATGATCTGTTTCCTTCATAACAGCACTTTATCTTAATTGGATATCTTTATCCTTTTAATGGATATGCAATAACTAAACATTGAATGGAATGAAGATGAAATAAATGAATAAAATTTCTCTTTAACGTATCTATAAATCTAATTGTTAATTGAACTAGATTAATATAAAAGCTAGAGCTAGTTATTAGTAATTGAAAGAGTTCGTGTGTTATTGTTTGATACTGAAATAAGCGCTTTTTCAGTGTATTTATATCAACGCTTGCACCACTCGAACACTGTAAGGATATTTACTATCAGCGCGACACAGCCTCCGCCCGGTCAAATTGTTGTATCGCACATATTATACTAACAGTTCAGCTACAGCTACGGATCGATTTTCGTTCTTTGTGTATAGGTTATGAAGTTATACATCGCATGGAGGCTTTTGGAGTTTAACGTAGCGAATTAGATAAATTACAATAGGAAATGAAACTTAAACTTTCCTATTCACCCTTAAATTCAGGGACTCTGTTGAAATCTTTCGTTTTAACTATATGTTGGTAGAGTTCAAAGAAGAGCTGCTGCTGCTCTATTTATGCATTTGTTACTTCTTGTTTATTTAAGCAAAATTATATCTTAAAACAAGAAAAGTTATTGTCATGAGGTTAAATGTATTAATTATTCTTTACTGTATCATCTAACCGATTCCAACAATTTTGCGAAAGTATCCTGTATTTAAACATATCAAATAATTAACAACCGAAATCATAAGAAATTAAATAATGAAGTAACGTATTCTTCGTTTAATAAGATTCGGGAAAGCTGTGAAAGATCAGATTTAAGACGTGTGGGTTCAATTCCTACTGGTCTTGAGATTCCGATGACGGAATCGTGAGGAAACCATGAACTAAGAGCAATAGCTTGCGTAGTGACATTCCCCAACTCATACTTATCTAACCTGGTGAAGGTGGCTTTGACTATCTCTGTGTGAGAAGGCATTCAGTCCCAGTAGTGGGAAGATTAAGAGGAAGGTTCGGGTGATTGCAATCAAAAATGTTATTTTTCAAATGCCAGAAGGATTCTCATGTCCGAACGATAAATCTTCGGATTAATTAAAACGTCCGACATCTTGGGATGACGAATCGACGCACGCCCGCCGCTGGGGTTTGGGGCTGCTGCTCCGTTTCCACGGGATCGCCGATGGAACATTTGTCATTCCAAATTCCGTGATTTAATTTGTAAACTTCGGAATCCGGGCCCCGCTTATAGTTTGGACGCGGAGGAGCAGCGCCGCCGTGACTGACTGATCGATGGTTACGTTGAAATTGTCCTTTCAAACTTCACTTGTACGATTAGTATACCGGTATAGTATATTCTGTCTTCACCATCCAATCGAAGAGAGGATGAAAAGTCGACTTCTATTATTCTTCTACGACGTATTCGTATAGAATACTCCGGCTCTCGACGGATGAAAAATTTCCACATAAACCTACTTCGCCTCCAAAAGGCTATCATTTCCAAGAAAATTTCCTCTCCCTTCTCTCCCCCCAGCGATAAGCAGTCAAAGTAAAAGCAGTAAAAAATAAATCTACTTTCATTATCTACTCATTCATCATTTCATCCTGATATCGTTAACCGCCGAACATAAACCTAACCAGTCCAACGTGTTTTTCCTTGTAACATGTTAACAAATAGAACTGACCCCAACACACGCAACAGGAAATAGAAATCACGCCGCCCTAATAAACAAAGCTTAACTGACGGTTAATTACCGCTTCTGTTACATTTTAAAATAATGTTACTCGTCCACCTCAAACAATATCGCAGTAAACAAAGACTGCCCCGTCCGAGCTGAATATTTCAGGCCCGGCGGGCAGCAATAATAACGAGCTAATGAATATGCGACGACAGCGCCTACGCCGTGCGGAGATAACCTATTGTACTAACTGAGCGAGCGCTTCCGGTGGGCCCGGTGTAGGCAGTATCGATCTGTCCACTGTACACTGCATAAAGACAACGACAACACACTGACACCGCGCCCGATGCTCAGCGAGCACCGAAAAAAACTAAAAAATAAGGCTTTATATACTCCCAGACACATCTATCGGCCCACCACCCAGTGTTTAAAGTTTCGACAGTGTCTAGTTAAAAATAAATGTTAGGTGGAGCAATAAGTTTTAATGCAGTTTTGAAGCTGATTTATTGGTCAACCCCTATGTATGATTTTTTTTAATATTTTTTGTTATTTCGAATTGATTTGGCCGGCAGAAGCGCTACAGCTTGGGCGACAATTTCAGGCAGAGTATCCATATTTTTTGGTCAAAACTGTCTCAAAGTCAATAAAAAAATCCAACTTTTGCGAAATAAAAAAAGTATTCTCCATTCCTGGGTCGTTGAAAACAATGATCAGACTCGAATTTTCGTTTTTTTTTCATAATCCTGAATTCTAAATTAAAAAAAAAAAACATACCTAAGAGTTGACCAATAAATCAGCTTCAAAACTGCATTAAAACTTATTGCTCCACCTAACATTTATTTTTAGCTAGGCACCGTCGAAACTAAACACTGGGTGGTGGGCCGATAGATGTGTCCGGGAGTGTATAACGCGCTTTCGAAAAAAACATTCACCTGACTGATACTGTTGCTCATATGACGTTAGATTATTATACACTGCACTGAATACTGTGAAACAAGATTACCTGGTGGTAGCCAAACAGTAAATAGTAGTGTGTGTTGCTACGATTAGAAAGGTGATGTAAGCTAGTAAAATTACTGGGGTAACTAGACTTAACAACTTATAATTTTTTTATTTGACGAAGCGGCGAGATGTGTAAGACGTTCACCTGATGGTAAGTGACACGCTTGCCCATAACGCACCGCTAGTTAAGATGGTATATTTGTGCGCACGTGGTGCTGCCATCTAGTTTTAAAATGTTTAAACTTCATTTTAAATATTAGGATTTGTTACTGACACTTCCGCTTTGTTGTCATTTCGTTCAATTTACTAAAATCGATACAATTAAGCACTAAATTAATGAAGGAAAACATTTTCAGAGTTTTGTATAAATAGTTTGTAATTTTATATTGTTCTGGTAATTATAGTGTCGAGTAATTTTACATTTGTATTAAGTAATAAAAATAGACGTGTTTTTGAAAAACAACCGAGCAAGGTATAAAAACCTTTGCTGTCATCGAGTTCGATCGATTTAGTGTTCTGCTTTTGACATGTAAAGTTGTCTCTGTACTCGGAAGTTACATTTTCGCAATGAACCTTGCGAAAGCTCTGGCCGTCCGCCGACATACACACTGCACCACATTGCGCTCGTCGCCTTTAGACATAAGTTTATACTTGAGACATATATTTATGGGCAGGCGTATCACTTACCATCAAGTGAACGTCTCTCTCGTCTCGTGTTATAAGAAAATAAATGCGATAAGTATTTCCCGTTACGTTTTTTTAAACAGCAGTGTTCAAAGCACAAATACGCTGTACGATAAAAAGACAACTTTCAAAGGCAAGATAAAAAAGGTAAGATATCATATGTGATACTGTAATGTAGTAAAGTTTTTACATCCAAGAGTGGCAGCCAAAAACTGTGTGTTATGTTACGGTCTAACACTTTCGAGAGACAAAGTATACAAAGGTAAATTTTGAAATGGGATACCCCTGTGAGCCTTGTGTAATAACGCCGCGCTGTTCCCATCTCTATGTCGTTAAAGGTTTTTTTTTTGCAAATACATCGCCCGTTTCGATTTACCTTTTGAACTCCGCAGTGACTGACATCAAATAACTTTGTGCTTATTAAGACTATCACAAAAGATATCGCTTGTAAACAGTCACAACTTAATTACAGCTAACTCAGCTTTTTTCGACTAAAACTTTAAGTTTGGTAAATGAAGACAAGGAACCGATTGAAGCTCTCATGTATAAATTATATACAAATACAATTGTTTATTGAGTTCCAGAGCTGACTTCATCGTTATTAGCGGATAGATACCTTATCTAGACATAGGCACATCCAAAAGATCTAAAAACCGATCATTTCTGTCTGATGACCAACATGAATTTCTATACAACAGAGAATCGTAAATTTATTGAGGAGAGACGGTTATTGAGCGACTTGTTGTCCAGGGAAAGGTTGGGGGTACCACATCAAGACGAAGATCGCTTATGAGGTGGACTGACCAAATAAATGCAGCAGTAAATGCTTATCATCACTATATGAGTGCATGAGGAAGGCGGTCATTAGAGAAGAGTGGCGGCGTGAGTTCCAGTTTGCCACCAACACCTGAAGTGATGACCACGACAACTCTACCTAAAGCGATACCGACAAAGAAAAGATAATTACTTTTTCAGAAGAAATATTATTTGAACCCCATGCGCTATTTTTCTATCTAGTTTTAGTTTGTAAAACAAGTATAGTCTTCCCTATAGAGCATCTTCTAAGTTGATATTAAGTTACTATATTATATACATATAAAGATTGCAGCTAGTGAAATTACTACACTGAGATGTGCCATAAAATAAAGATAAAAAAATTCAACAGTTAGGTCTATAGTAGGTCTTTTTTTGCTCCTAAGTAATACCTTACGTTAAGATTAATAAGTTATAGTTAGAAAGGCTGTGGCTAATATTATTATAGTAAGGAGTCCAAGATGAGAGCGATGTTATATGTCTTATAACCATGGCACTTCTACACAAGACTGAACTGCTATATTTATAATTATAAATTAACAGTGTAGTTATTAATAGTGAGAAATAAACTTGTCTACACAGAATATGTGACCTACAATAATTAACTGATTGACAATCAGGAAGCTCCAATAAAGCTAAAGACACTAAGCTATAACTTTCTTTTCTTGTTCTAATGTTTATAATAAATATCTAAATATTTAAGAAAGCTCTTATACTATTGAACCTTTCATTTCTGTCGGTGACAGCGATGTACAAAAATTAAATGAACGAAGTATAAAAAGTTGTCTTGTTGAGAATTATATTAATATAGTCTCATATTAAGCCGGCAGTCGGCCATTTAATGCGGGATTTACTCATTTCACTCTCATAAGGCATAAAATGTCGCGAGCTTTAAGAACTTTTACCAGGGCGACATAAATTGTTCAGGGGTCCGCCTGAAGCTCTGTAATTAAATACACACATTTGCATTGTACTGTGTTCCAGTAACGTAATTATAAAGTTTTCGGGTGCTCAGCCATCGCGGCGGAAACGCAATTTCGAATAATTTAAGCAAAAATGTGGCTTTACGCTAAACATGGCGTAATGAATGCGGCAGGAGCTTTTCCATAATGTTTATAAGAGTAGCCGACCTGGGAGACGATATTGGTTTAGTCTCCTCTAAATCCGGTGCATCCAATCACACCACCGAGCTTAGAGCTTACTAAAACCATCAACTCATCAATAAAAAATCTATATTAAATATGTTACTCAGTTAAACGAAAATCGATACAAGTTATGTTTACTTTAAACTTTAATATAATAAAGAGACCTACAAGTTTCATATAGTTGGATTATACCAGCGCTGGTTACGAAGGTTCTAAACCTTCCGAACGTAATCAAATTACTTTTGAAAGTAGTCCTTTCTCGGCGATACAACTTGCGATAAAATCTTGGACATCTTGGACTTCTTATGTATATTAATAAATATGGATAAATGAATGAAAGTTCAGAATTGTTTAAGCTGGTAGGTTTCTGTTGCCGGAAACCGTCTAAGTACCACCGCAGCTCCTATTTCTACCGCCAAACATTACTGTGTTCTGGTTTGAAAGGCGCTGTAAGCTAGTGAAATTACTGCGGTAACGAGACTTGACAGTAAGTCTTAAGGAGACGAGCGAATCACTTACCATCAGGTGTCTTCCTCGTCTCATCGCCTCGCAAAATTACAAAAGCTACCTACTTTAAAGTGGATGATGATACTGAACATCTTAAGTTTAAGACAATTATACACCTCGGAATGTTATAACTAGCCTGTCTTTAATAAAGCATGCGATAGTATCAGGATTTGCGAGTTAAAACAATGTCGAATTGCGAACGTGCGTGTGTGGCTAATTATGGTATGCAATCATTAACGAAAACCCAATTGAAACTCGGAGCGGAGCCGGGAGAAAACATAGAGCAAACAAGTGCTTTAGCGGATCAAAGTTGCGCGGCGGGCAGGCTGCGTACCCAACTTATACTTAATTTATGCATATTGAATATGGTGGAGACGCCTTGAGGCAACCTTAATCCCTTAGCGCTGCTACAAGTTCGGGTTGTGAGTAATATATGCTTATTAATCTTTTTATAAAACATAATACAATTTTTATATCATCTCTCTTATAGTGATCAGTTGGCTAGAGAAATATCTCATTATTCTGATCGTCTGAGGCACTACAACATTAGTACTTTTTTTTTTTTATTCTCCTTCCCCTTAGTGCGTTTGGGCCAAGGATTCGTTCACATTTTCTTTGTTACATCTATTTTTAATTAGCTCTCTTTCATTCTTCTTCTTCCATTCCTATTCTCTTTATCATTCCGATTCTCTTTATCACTCATCATCTCTTATACCGTTTTAGCTCTACCTTCTCACTTCATTCCATTCCTTCCCTTCCATACTTCGCGCTTAATGAGTTTGACCACCATTCTTTCTTTATTAATTTTACAATATTCCTTATTCTATTTACATTTTTCCTTACTCTACTCTTATTTCTATTAACAATCCATTTCTATTTCCTTACTATCTAGTATCACAATATCTATTACAATTTCTTTTTCCTGACAGTCTAATATCACATTTCCTGAATTTCTTACTCTACTTATATCTTATTACAATTTTTCCTAAGTCTTATTTTCCTCTATTGTGCTAGTTATGGCCATCCTACAAAATTTCAAAAATATTCCTCTTCTCTTTTTATCCCTCATTAAGCCCGGTATTGTCCCTTCTCCTATTCTCTCCTCCATTTCAATCTCCGCGTCGACTCTAATCGCCCCAAATTTGGGGCAGTCGACTAGCAGGTGAACATTAGTACTTTAGCCGCACGCAGAAAGAAGATCGGTCTTATATTTCTGCAAAAAATGTTTAACAGTATCTTAGACTGCAGAGCGCTTGTAAGCTCTGAGTATTAATGCTCCATCCAGAATCCCGCGAAAAGGTGTATATAACCTTCTGTATATTCCCCCATCTAGAACCAACTTGGGTCATTTCGCTACTTTGCCAAGGCTCTGTAGGCAGTATAACTCTTTGGCAAAAACTCATGATCTAGACATCACGCCTAGCAAGCCGTGATAGCCTAGTGGTTTCAACGCCCGCCTTCCACTCCGGAGGTGCCGGGTTCGAATCCGGCCTGCACCAATGAATTTTTCAATTTATGTGCAGTTAGTATAATACCGACTAATATCACGTGCTTTGACGGTGAAGGAAAACATCGTGAGGAAACCTGCATATCTACGTCATTGACCATCCGTGGTCGGACTAGTATGTGAAATGGAGAAGGCAATGGCAACACCACTCCATAATAACTGCCAAGAGAGTCGTCGTGTGTTTCATTAAAAACATGATGACCACGACCCTCAGTCATGAGGAAATACGACTTAGAAGACATCACGGACATTTCAAGGTACAGGAAACGGGTTCTGCAACTGTTAATCAACAATAAATTGTGAACTATAGGGTACTCAATTATGTTCACCATTATTTTTTGTTATTTTGTTGTTTAAATTTGCATGCTGTGGTCTCCTATAATTGAGGAGCACGTCGCAAAGTGAAACTATTATTTGTTATTATTAAACTTGTTACATGTCGTGTATGCCTCGTTGGAGGTCTTTAAGTAAATAAATAAATAAACAAACATCATTTATGCGAAATAGATCTCTTTTTCAAAAATCGTGTAAGTAATACTCACTACTTCTATCTTTCTTTTATTTAACTAAGCAACGGAAAGACTTTCATCTGTAGGTAAACGACGCTAGTTAGAATGATATACACTACACCATATCATGCTCGTCTCGTTACCACAGTAATTTCACTAGCTACAGCGCCCTTTAAACCAGAACACAGTAATGTTTGCACACTAATATTTGTCAGCAGTCTTCGGCAACAAAAACCTACTAACAATAAAGTTATATATATTTCTATTGCTAAACAGTATTCTTATGTCATGTGCATCATCCTTAGTAGTGCTATATTGTTAAAGATAGATCTATTACTTACCATCAAACAAATAGTAGTTTCGAAAAACAAACGATTTTTCTAATTATATGGAGATTTGTTTTGGTCTAGTAACAAGAGGTCTTTAGTTTGATTCATGGTCAATATACTGTGGAGTTTTAGATTGGGTTTTTATTTTATAGTAAATCAGCTACTATATTAATGCAAGAGTATTCGAGACGAGCTTTACCGTCTACTGTATTATTATCAATAAAAATCAAGCCAAGAAATATTAAATTCGACAGTTAGCCCATTGGTGGTACAAAAAAGAATTGCTGAAAAATACGATGAATTTAAAGGTGAAACGACGACATTTATGAAAGGTTGAAAAACGTGTCTGTGGGGGTGGGGTTTAATGGTCTTGTAAACAATAAACCATGGCGCTGGTGAAGAGAGCGGCAGTAAATCTTAAAAAGCAATTATCCTTCTGTTATTGAACGAAGTGTACCCATAATGAATGTTATGTACTGTTAAAATGAATAATTAAAATTCATTTGTTCAGGCTCAATTAATCGTTTACTTAGGTGCTTAAGTAGGCACTGGGAGCTTATTAATTGCTAATTAGAAAAACATCAGTGTATATCAGTGCAGGTAGAATCTGTTCAACCTTTCAGTTTGATGAGAATTATCATAATACTCCCACCATCAGGAGACTGTCCAACTAGCCTCTTCGTTTCGAAGAGTTAATTAAATCTGGTATTCCACAGATTTGGTATTATTCGTATTTAAGGAAATTACAAAAAATGGTCTAAAAATGTAAAAGTCGAGTTAATTCAAGATAACAATACGTTGGCGCAGCGCACGTGTAAGGAGATGGTAACGAAGCGAGAACGAGGAAGAGGGGGGGTAAGAGGAAACGTTTAATAAATTCTGAAATTACAGCGCGGAACATATCCTCCCTTCAGGTAATTCAAGGAGACTCCATTTTAAAAGTATAATTTAACACAAATTAAGCGCACACATTTACAATTCATGAGCGTATTTTAAAGCTGTACGGAACACGGAATTTCCTTAATTTAGTGTATGAAATAAAAAGGGAAAGGGGGTTAGGGGGGGGGGGGTGAAAAATGCATTAGCCGGGGCAACTTTTTACAGTCGTTAATTTACAAATGCATTAAACCGGATATCCCCGCTCCGGAATGTTCAAGGAGCGACTGAATAAGGTTACAATGTATTATGCGGCTGAAAAGTCAAAAAAAAGACTTTATACCTTATGACTTAGTGTAAAGATAATTTCAGTAGCTATGGCGATTTAAACTGTAATGCAGTTGTAATGTTTACACGCTACTGTTTACTAAAAATAGACACTACAGTTATACCAGGTGGTAGGTCTCTGTTGCCGGAGACCGTCTGGATAGGTACCACCGCAGCTCCTATTTCAACCGCCAAATCGTAGTGTGCAAACATTACTGTGTTCCGGTTTGAAGGGCGCTGTAGCTAGTGTAATTACTGGGGTAACGAGACAACACCTTATGTCTCATGCGACGAGCGCAATGTGGTGCAGTGTGTACCATCTTAACTAGCACCACGTTGTTATACAAGCGTAACACTTACCATCAGGTGAACGTCTTGCTCGTCTCGTCGCATAGTAGTATAAAAAAAAATACCTTTTTTTATAGGATAATCTAGATAGGATACTCAACTTCTGCTGGGGAAATAGATTTATACTGGACTCTGTCCGTGTCTATTTTTATCCGACGGCACGAGCGAGACGTTCACCTAATGGTTAAGTTAAGATGGTATACACTACACCACATTGATCATCGCCTTGAGACATACGCTGTAAAGTCTCGTTACCGCAGTAACTTCACTAGCTTACAGTGCGCCTCAAATCGGAACACAGTAATGTTAGCACACTACTATTTGGCGGTAGAAAAAGGAGCTGCAGTACATAGACGGTCTTCGACAACAGACACCTACTAGTTTTCGATGCTTCTGGCCGAAATTATGGAAACTCCACACAACCGTGGATGATAGACTGTCACCAGAAACAGAATTCATCACAACATTTTATTTAACTGTAAATATAAACAGCATAAAAACACAAACTAATATCACGTGCTTTGACGGTGAAGGAAAACATCGCGAGGAAACCAGCATATCTATCCCATGACCATCAGTGGTCAGATTAGTATGTGAAATGGAGAAGGCAATGGCAAACCACTCCATTATAACTGCCAAGAGAGTCGTCGTGTGTTTCAGTAAAAACATGATGACCACGACCCTCAGTCATGAGAAAATACGACTTAGAAGAAGAAATATAAACATTTATAGTAAAGCATAACATAACGAACGATGTAAATTATATAAACGTTGAAACGCAATTTGTCCACGTTAGATACGGTAGCTTACAGGCTTAAAACGTCAGGATGCGATGTGATTGATGTCACGGGAATACCTTAATACATTCTGACATTCATAAAAGATTTATTTCAAATTGACGATGAAAAATTCACGTTGCGAGTACACTTCTAAATTATTATTGAAATTAAATTTTGATAAGTAAACAGAGAGCTAGTATTCATTATGTTAGAAATCTCTTAGAAATAAACTGCAATGATGTAAAAAGTTATCCATTTTATGTTATATACAAGTAGTAGTCTGTCTTAAAGGAAATATTTTTATCGATAATAAACTAGTTTCTATGTAAGATGACTAAGTTGAAGATGACGAAACGTTCTCACACAGAACATTCTTCTTTTATCTCTAATTTTTTTTTTCTCTTTATTTTGCCACAAACAGTCATTACATATAATAACATCTAAAGAAAAGTATTAACTAAATTAGAGGACAAGTAGTGCCCTACATTACTACAATAACACAAACCTGACAGACAAAAAACACAACACTTGAGAAGGAAAAAATGAATAAAAGAAAATTAGAATAAATTATTAACTATTACAGCGGTTCAGGTTGGGATATCAAAAGTAAGATTTTGGTTTTGAAAGCATTCAAAGAGTTATTAAACAGATCAATTTGATTAAAAATTTTATTGTATTTAGTAACACATCGAGTAAAGAAATTATTAAAAGTGTAGTTCTTGTGAAAGATTGGTGGAGAGAACATGTTAATCATGCGAGAGGAACGGACTTTAGAGATAAAAGTTATTTTAGAGAGTAAAACTGGAGAATCGATTTTATTATTAAGTAATTTATATAAAGTAATTAAGTGAAAGAATACGCGGCCATCTTCCAAAGAAAATAAACGATATATAAATATAAACACTTATACCTCGCCAGCTGGAACTGAATTTAAGATATGAAGGTAGCAAGACAGGAGGGATTGAAAACCGTATGGTAGTAGATCTTAACTTCTACCTACAAATGGATCCGGCTTCGAGCCAAGATATCTTATGTTTATAAGCAAGCAGATAATAATCAGACGTTTCATAAAAGATGGAATTCTTACGTCTCAAAGGAGTTTGAAATTTTATAATATCTAATGAAAAGTTTAACGACTTCATCATCCACAATCACTAGCGTGTAGCAAGAGTAGAGGAAACAAAAAATCCACTTACTGTTAATAAAACTACGAGTAATATAAAAGTTGACGCATCAAAGGAATATCTAAACTAGTAATGGTCGCAACCAGAAAACGGTTACCAAAAGTCCGGTTAAAATAACGCTACATCCGTAACATTTCCATCTGCAGAAAGCATTGTAGTCTTCCCTTTTGTTCCATAAAGGCTTTGTCCCGTATCAGAGCTACCCGGGAGCACAATAGATAGAGAAAAATTGGCTTTCCACTGCCAGTTATTAATTTATTTTATAATGGATCTGGATGGGTTGCCTTCATTTCAACTTTATCCTGTTTCATATTATTTCATTAACATTTCATTTTGTTTGAATGTGTTTGACATTCATGTTTTTGAATAACGCTTTCGTGAATAATTATTACTTGTGTAAATTTTTGTGTTTTACGTTTGTGTAAATGTTGTTTGTATGGTAACAAAGATTCATCACAAACTCAATTCGACTGTAGACAAACTTCTAACATTTTCATATTTTTAACATTATTCGTTAGTATCTACTGTAGGTAATCGTCTTGATAACTAAATCCATTTAGATAGTAAACTTCATTAATCTATTTTATTAACTACAGCAACCTCCAAACAAGAACACTGTGATATACAAAATCGATCAAGTTCTTGAAGCTGAAGAAGTTTTTCAACGAATGTAAAGCAAAACAAATAATAAAATCGACAATTTTAACATAGAGCCTCATGAACAAACCTCGAACCTAAATTGTTGGGTTAGTGAGAGAATAATAACGCATAACATGTAGGTCGCGATAGGAATCAGCCGGGCATTGTCTCGTCAGATAAAACTACCATCATAAGTTTTTATGAAGGCCAAAAATCTGCCAAATCTCCCGGAGTTGTGATTTATTATGGGCAGATGAAAAGATACGACACCTATTCATATGTGAATGCTCCGTTGATGATTTATTCGGCGCGCGAACACACGAGCGTGTATTGTGGGGGGCACAATAGGGAAACTAGTATAACATTATTAGTTTTAACCGACAAAAAGGTGGATGATTTTTTTGACGCATAACTTTCTTATTCGTTTCTCATCGCTATGACCACGAAAACCTTTTTTTATTTTAAACGGTTTTATTTAGCTTGTCCCGTACGGAATTTGTTTGTTTGGGTCAAAATTAGAAATTGAAATTTAAGCACCTTCCCGTTGTCAGATTGATCTGAAATTTGGTACACACATTTAATTTAGATGACAATACAATATAATAAAATCAATAACATTATAAATCTAAGATGGCCGCCGATACAAAATGGCGGATTACATATTTTTCCTTAACCCCCTCAATATGGGTATCAAATGAAAGGGCTACACTAGTAAAACACGATGATTATGTCAAAATTTACAATTCAAGATGGACGCCGTTCCAATATGGCGGACTAGGTACATATTTTTCCACAACCACCACAATATGGGTATCAAATAATAGGACTACACTAGCGGAATACTGTCATTATGAATATATAATATATATCAGAATATTCGGTAGACAACTTCACTAAATACTAAAAACAAGAAAATAAAAATCGGTAAAAGCTCAAGACTTAATTAGAATATAGTATAGATACATTTTGTTACACAGTGTATTATAATAAATAAATAAATTCTTTATTTGCGTTAAATAGGCAGATACATTGTCACCTCCCTACTTAACCGTTTACAACGGCCACTGTCAACATCAAACTTGATGATGTTTCAAAATAATAGATAAAGTAGCATAATATATTATATTTTTATATCGGTTTGTCTTAAGTCTATTATTGAATAATTTTGTCTATGAAAATCATTCATAGCAACAACTTTAACTAAGCTACAGTACACATTACCAAGTTGATGCTAACATAAAGTTGCTATTGATTATAACGTGTCGATGAGAGATACATTTCTGAAAGAACCCAACAAAAATTCTAGTCTTAACATTTATAGTTGATCACAGTTCTTTTAGCTAGATTTTATAATAATATCAACTGAATTAGTCAATGCTATCAAATGCTTTCACAATGTACACTCCCGGACACATCTATCGGCCCACCTAGTGTTTAAAAGTTTTAACGGTGCCTAGCTAAAAATAAATGTTAGGTGGAGCAATAAGTTTTAAAGCTGATTTTTTGGTCAACCTTTATGTATGTTTTTATTTTAATTTTGAATTCAGGATTATGAAAAAAAAACGAAAATTCGAGTCTGTTCATTGTTTTCAACGACCCAAGAATGGAGAAAACTTTTTTGTTTTGCACAAGTTGGATTTTTTTTTTGATGTGTCCGATTATTGGTTCCATAAAATGGCAAATCTAAACTTAGAACCAGTAATGACCAAAAAATATGGATACTCTGCCTGAAATTGTCGCCTAAGCTGTAAAACTTCTGCCGGCCAAATCAATTCGAAATTACAAAAAAAAATAAAAAAAAAACATACATAAGGGTTGACCAATAAATCTACTTCAAAACTGCATTAAAACTTATTGCTCCACCTAACATTTATTTTTAACTAGACACCGTCGAAACTTTAAACACTGGGTGGTGGGCCGATAGATGTGTCCGGAAGTATATATCCTGCTTTACTTATAACATTGTGGTCCAGATTCAATTCAAAATATAACATAGTTATAGATTGAGATGCTTCCGAAGCTACTCTTTTATAGGTAGGCAGCATGTTCATCAAAACAGAACATACAGACAAACAATAAAATAAAACATGAGAACTGTTACAAATCATGTGAACTGAAGTGGTACAAAACGCTTAATGTATTTTTCACGAAGTAGATGTGAAATATTGATTTTTTACTCTAAAAATATTTTTTATTATTGCCCATATTCAATTTGATGACTTATTCAACTTTAACTTATATAATCCTGTAAACGTTGAAAATCTATCGTTAACATAATTCTGGGAAGCATTTTCTATTAAAAAACGTTGTTGAATAAAGACATTATATAACAAAGAAAACTTCACTTAACGTAACAGTTTTGTTTGATTTGGACGCGCTTTAAAACGGAGTAGAGAAACATTTTCCCGTCAGGATATTATGCAGGAAAGTTGGACCTCGGGATTATTGGAAACCCTGCATACTCCTCCGCCATTTCTGTGGCCAGTTTTATAGTGTGTTGTTGTCGACGTTTGCGCAATAAATTTAACTTTGCGAACAATAATGTTTAAACGCGCATCGCGTAAATGTTTCGCTCCCTCGAGTGATTTTATTTTCGCTGTTGAGCTATTTATGTTTGAGGATATCTGCATCACCTCCCTAATAACAGCGAAATGTAATAGTCGACTAAAAGCTAACAACAAATTACGAGATCCTGAGCTAGTAAGCACCGTTGTTACCATATTTTATGAAGTCTGAAATCAGCAGCAGCCATCAATATGTTCAAATAGTTTTTTTAGAAACTTTCATTAGTTCTCTTTTATTAATATTAATTTTTTAACGAATTAAAACTAAATTTAGCTTTTGTTTAGACATTTCCATTTTCTTTTACATTTTTTTTACTGTTCTCATTCGTTTCTATTAACGTAGAGTAATCCAACATCAAAACGTCTTTGAAATATTGAATTGAATAGCTCATAAAAAGTAAAACGATCAATCAGACTCACCGTCATTAGTTTAGTTGGTATAATTCTCGCGCTAGTCTAGCATAAATTCTAGTTTCAAACTAATATTACCTAGTTTTCTAACAAAACCAACGTTTTACATTATATCCCGGGAGCGGCTAATGCGTGTCCCATTTCCATACAATGAATGCACGTTGAGTTTAGAAGAAAAAAAAAACAATATATGTTGTATTTTAAAAGAAGCATAACGCACTGTAAAACCTAGAAAGCTAGTTTTAATGCTAACATGGTAATTAGTTTCATTAAAATTTCTGAAATAAAATGAACTTTATAAAATCTCCGCTATGTGTAAGAAACAACTTCTAACTAGATTCATTATATATGATTATATATTCAAGGTTGTGTTAAATTTTTGAAACTGTTTGCTGTAGGACACATTAAAATCTATTAAATTACTTTATTAATTTTGACTTTTTTGTATAGTATACAGACTTAACTGAAAGATTACGAGAAATTAAAGTAAAATAATATTAATAGTCTAAATACACAAGTAATTTATATCACAATAGTTACTTATTTATAAACCTAATATGTACTCCCGGACACATCTATCGGCCCACCACCCAGTGTTTAAAGTTTCGACGGTGTCTAGTTTAAAATAAATGTTAGGTGGAGCAATAAGTTTTAATGCAGTTTTGAAGCAGATTTATTTCGTAATTTTTTTTGTTATTTCGAAATGATATGGCCGGCAAAAGTGTTACAGCTTAGACGACAATTTCAGGCAGAGTATCCATATTTTTTGGTCAAAACTGACTCTAAGTTTAGATTTGCCTTTTTATAGAACCAATAATCGGAAACATCAAAAAAAAATCCAACTTGTGCGAAATAAAAAAGTTTTCTCCATTCCCGGGTCGTTGAAAACAATGAACAGACTCGAATTTTCGTATTTTTTTCGTAATCCTGAATTCGAATTAAAAAAAAAACATACATAAAAGTTGACAAAAAAATCAGCTTTAAAACTGCATTAAAACTTATTGCTCCACCTAACATTTATTTTTAGCTAGGCACCGTTAAAACTTTAAACACTAGGTGGGCCGATAGATGTGTCCGGGAGTGTAGTTTTATATATAAACATAATATACATGTTCTTATCTTGATAATATAAGTGAAATACGAAAACCAAATGCATAATAAGATTATTCTTTAAACAAACAACTTGATCCGTAACCGCTTTGTGTTCGGTTCAAAGCGAAGTTCAACTTTAACGTACGAGAATAACCGCGTACCTACTTTACTCGAGCAAGTTTTAACTGCGGAATTATTGAATGCATCCCATATCTCTCATCTCTTGTTATTTCAGCGCTCGATTCATATGGCTTCAACAGTTTCCGTATTTTCTTTTGTTGAAGTGGATTTATGTAGTTTTCAGTTCCATTGTTCGCTAGTTTTTTTCTATTATCTTACAATAAAAATAACAAGTGTGTAAAAAGATTTAATACCTCTTCCAATCTAACTTCGATAATGTAGAGATGTGATGAAAGAAAATGTTAAAAAAGTAAGACTAACATTATATATGTTAAATGGAACTATGTATATCGGCGTGACTGCATTAGAAAATCATTTGATTGACAAAATTAGGTAAATACCAGCACAAATACGTTTTAAAATCATTTGTTTTATAATATTTCATTAATTTTATTGTAATTAAAGTCCATCTTATAAATTATTTCCTAAATTCAAGCATGTCTTTGTAGTTCTTGTGCGGGTATAAATAGGTACGGACACAGTCGCGCTCCTTCTGCCGAAGTGTTCACACCTCTTAAGAGATTGTTACGCTGTTATAAAAGAATATTCGGCTAAATTAAGTTTTATTGGACAATGGATAATCCTAAAACGATGCCAACACCACTGAAATCGTGTTTTTAAAACACATTAAGAGCCAATGCTTCGTCACGGTATATGTTTAGTATACAGAAGTTGAATTCCAAAAAGAGGACGAACCGTTATCCAGGTGGTAGGTTTCCAGGTGTTAGGTCTCTGTTGCCGGAGACCGTCTGGATGGGTACCACCGCAGCTCCTTTTTCAACCGCCAAATAGTAGTGTGCGAACATTACTGTGTTCCGGTTTGAAGGGCGCTGTAGCTAGTGTAATTACTGGGGTAACGAGACTTAACACCTTATGTCTCTGCGACGAGCGCAATGTGGTGCAGTGTGTACCATCTTAACTGGCACCGCGTTGTTATTAGCAAGCGTATCATTTAACATTAGGTGAACGTCTTGCTCGTCTCGTCGCATAGTAGCATAAAAAAAAATATATATTTCATGTAATTAGATCATTTATAGTGATTGAATCAAATCGCCTAAACACTATTGAGTGAACGAAACGTCTCATACTTACAGTTTTTGACGATAGTATACTAACTAGAAGGAGAGCGCGCCGCTTTTATACTGCCCTTTATACTTTTATACCGTCTTTTATAGAAATTTGCTTATGCAATCTCAAATCTCTACAAGAGACAAGGAACTAAAACAATATAGTTTCATTTACATATAATAAATACAAAAATACTAAGTTCCCGCAAACAATATCTTCAGTTCGCATCAGGTAGTATACTTTCACCCGCTTGTAATTCATAATACTAACGGAGAAATATTCTCACTAAAACTAACGATTTGATGAATTTTTATTTAACATATTCACTGATCAGTTAAGTTTTATTTTCGCGACATAAATTATACTTTGTTTAGCTTAGAGCCTCCTACCTCTTTAATACAATTTCTAAAAGATACGTCAGCGAATTAAATGTGAAAGTGTAGCATTATATTAAAGCAGTTTCTTTCTACTTTTGCCATTAGTACTACACAGTACTAATACGAAAGATACGCGATCGAATATACTCGAAACGTCAGTAGTTTAATGAAAATCTTCTCATCTAAAAGCTTACGAAAACGATGTTGATAATTGAACATCGAAACAATAACATCACACGAGTGACATTTAACTAGAAATTTGATACGTTGTTTCATTAAAGCCACAATATCTAATTAAGAGATCAACAGACGAAATTTAATTAAATTCCGCTCTGTGTTGTTTATAGTTAAATACGGCCACATCAACCATAAACGTTATATCCAACTAGCGTGCATCTCAGAAGGCGATTTCGCTTAAATTAAACATATTGCGCAAATTTGCATTTGGCGCTTCTATTCCGTAAATGAGTTTGTTAAACAAACACTAATCTTTAAAGTGCGGCTTTGTCTACTCAACCCACCAGAAGAATGATAAATTTAGTCCATATTAAAACTGTATGCGTAGTTTGCTGCAAATATTGAACAAAAACCGTCATATAAAGAATGGTAACATTTTTCTGATACTTGCAAAGAGGATCGCTGTATGAATTCCCAAAGTTGATCCTGGAGAACCAAATTTCCAGAAAACAAACTCTCGGTATACAGTGGATGAAATGGTTTAGCTATGCTAAGCAGTGGACCAGGTACAAATACCATCAGTTGAAAACGTAGCCGAAGACCGGAACAGTTTCGTAAATCTGACCACTAGAAATAAGATTGAAGAACTTGTTATTGATATGTAAATTATGGACTTGCTTTAATTTATGTACAATATATCCGAAAACAAAACCTAATTATTAATAATAAAAGAGCAGAACCTTATTATAGGAAGCTAATTCAAAAATTAACGAAGACAACAGACAAGCTTTAGTGGTCACAGTAGTACTATACGTACTCATAGAAGATAACGACCGAATATACTCGAAACGTCAGTTGTTCAATGAAAATCTTCTCATCTAAAAGCTTACGAAAACGATGTTGATAATTGAACATCGAAACAATAACATCACACGAGTGACATTTAACAAGAAATTTGATACGTTGTTTCATTAAAGCCACAATATCTCATTAAGAGATCAACAGACGAAATTTAATTAAATTCCGCTCTGTGTTGTTTATAGTTAAATACGGCCACATCAACCATAAACGTTATATCCAACTAGCGCGCATCTCAGAAGGCGATTTCGCTTAAATTAAACATATTGCGCAAATTTGCATTTGGCGCTTCTATTCCGTAAATGAGTTTGTTAAACAAACACTAATCTTTAAAGTGCGGCTTTGTCTACTCAACCCACCAGAAGAATGATAAATTTAGTCCATATTAAAACTGTATGCGTAGTTTGCTGCAAATATTGAACAAAAACCGTCATATAAAGAATGGTAACATTTTTCTGATACTTGCAAAGAAGATCGCTGTATGAATTCCCAAAGTTGATCCTGGAGAACCAAATTTCCAGAAAACAAACTCTCGGTATACAGTGGATGAAATGGTTTAGCTATGCTAAGCAGTGGACCAGGTACAAATACCATCAGTTGAAAACATAGCCGAAGACCGGAACAGTTTTGTGAATCTGACCACTAGAAATCAGATTGAGGCACTTGATAATGATATGTAAATTATGGACTTGCTTTTATTTATATACAATATATCAGAAATAAGAAAAAAATCTAATTATTAATAATAAAAGAGCAGAACCTTATTATAGGAAGCTAATTCAAAAATTAACGAAGACAACAGACAAGCTTTAGTGGTCACAGTAGTACTATACGTACTCAGCCGAAGATAACGACCGAATATACTCGAAACGTCAGTTGTTCAATGAAAATCTTCTCATCTAAAAGCTTACGAAAACGATGTTGATAATTGAACATCGAAACAATAACATCACACGAGTGACATTTAACAAGAAATTTGATACGTTGTTTCATTAAAGCCACAATATCTCATTAAGAGATCAACAGACGAAATTTAATTAAATTCCGCTCTGTGTTGTTTATAGTTAAATACGGCCACATCAACCATAAACGTTATATCCAACTAGCGCGCATCTCAGAAGGCGATTTCGCTTAAATTAAACATATTGCGCAAATTTGCATTTGGCGCTTCTATTCCGTAAATGAGTTTGTTAAACAAACACTCATCTTTAAAATGCGGCTTTGTCTACTCAACCCACCAGAAGAATGATAAATTTAGTCCATATTAAAACTGTATGCGTAGTTTGCTGCAAATATTGAACAAAAACCGTCATATAAAGAATGGTAACATTTTTCTGATACTTGCAAAGAAGATCGCTGTATGAATTCCCAAAGTTGATCCAGGAGAACCAAATTTCCAGAAAACATACTCTCGGTATACAGTGGATGAAATGGTTTAGCTATGCTAAGCAGTGGACCGGGCACATATACCATCAATTGAAAACATAGCCGAAGACCGGAACAGTTTTGTGAATCTGACCACTAGAAATCAGATTGAGGCACTTGATAATGATATGTAAATTATGGACTTGCTTTTATTTATATACAATATATCAGAAATAAGAAAAAAATTATTCCAATATTTTACAAAAAAACCTACTTTTTGTTTAGTTCCATATACGGTACACTGAGCCTTGACGATACTTTTTGGTAATTAACCTAGCTCAATTTAATTGTTTGGGAAACGGTTTTCTATTTGACTTATTTTAATTTGCTTCTTATAATTTTAAAGAAAATTTTTAAAAAACTAAAACTTATAATTTAATTAAAAAATACCATCTGTTGAACAATTTTGAAACAATTATTATCTTTATTCAAGCTAAGTTCTGTACTACAATTTTTACATGATATGAAGGTTTCGATTCACAACCAGGAAATTTCCAGGATTTTACAGACACTACCTATCTTCTTTTTTCACCCCAAACAGGAACATTCTCAAACCCATCACGTCTAACATCACGAGGAGGTAGACTGCTGTATTAGGCTTTTCCTTCTTTTCGGCTTGTTTATTATCGTAATCACATAACGGTGACGAGATCTGTGTTATCTCAATTTTCCATCAATTTGCTCTGAATAACCTCTCAAGTAACTCTTCGTAAAGAAACCATAAAAATATTGAAGGAGAGTTTCAAGTCTATAATCGGTTACTGTAAACTCTGTGTTCAGATATAAGAAATCTGTCTTGAATCGGTCGTTTTCTTTCAAATAAACCTTTTTTTCCTTTTAGTGACAGGGTGACGGTGATAGGCCTGGAAATGTAGTGTTACAAGCGAGTGGTTATTACTACCATGTTTGATAGATCGTTTAGAGGTTCGAGATTGTCTAATGGTACCATAGTTTTTTCCTGAAATCACACCTGTTTTAGTAGGACTGAGGTCTGATATTTCTGGCTTGCGGAAATTCACTATTCATGACAACCTCGTTGACAGGAAAAGAATACTGATGTTTCTGCCGTGATAAAAAAGATTCCACATCTCTAAGAGATACAGACGAAAAGTGTTGGATAGACTGGATTTTATTAATGTCTTTCATCTCATTCCACCTTCCATCGTCAGAAAATTCTCCTTCGGCTTCACTCCCAGAAGGAATATTCAAGAAAACCTTCTAAATCTTCTTGACACAAGCTTTCTTCGCAACATAATCTGCAAAAATCTAAGTATTCATAAAGACAAGTTGCCGTTTATAGGTAGTGTAAAAAATTTGCGCTAAAGCTCAACCGTAACTTAAGTTGATCGTAGTAAAAATGTCCATTTACTGAACGTTTATTGTAGTAATCTAAAAACGAACTGGTACCTCTGCAAATATACCCTTTGACTAAAGCAACAAATTGTTTTCCAAGCTTCATAACTGTTTGTAACTATTTTTTTTAGATTTTTGAATTTACACAAACGTCTGGACGTAGCACTTTCCACCAAAATTGCACATTAGTTCTCAATAACAAAGACAGTAATGACATATATGCGTAATCGCTTGTATTACTACTTTGCTACATGTCTTAGGTTTCTACAAAGATGTAAGAGTGTTCACTATAATAATTTTATAGCTTTTAAGAAGGTTAAAAATCGGTGTTCCGCATTGGCACTGAGTGGCCTTGTAGGGTTAAAACATGTTCGTTACTTAAATCAATTACAGCAGTTGCCTCCTGTGCAGTTGGCTCGGCACTCTGCCCTTCGTAATTGTCGTGCTCCTCCCCCGGCCTCCCTTCAAACGCTTTATCGCGCGTTGTTCGAACGTTTAATGAAGAATCTGGCGGAACAAATAGGAAGAGCAAATGAAAACTCCCCGTGCCGTCTCGTTAGTTCCTTTTGGAGTCCCGCGTTCGAGTGCCAACTGCACCGTGACAGTAATTTTATACTACTATTAATTGGATTCAGGAGGACAAGGTGTTTTTTATTCAATGTTTTAACAAGCTTGTAGATTTTTGTTACAGGAATTTTGAAGAACCTTACCAGCTTAATAAAGTGCTTCAACGCATATTTTTTACAGTTTTATACTAAAAAATACTTGTAGTCCTTTGAAAACGACACTAATTTCTACAACACATATATCTAGCTCAAAAGTCTAGGACAAATATTGTCTAGTCATTTGTGAATAACAATCTGTTATTATTACAATAAAATAACAAGTTTAGTATTATATTTCATTGACTACTCCGCTTTTCATATAAGAACAAAGTTATACACTCCCGGACACATCTATCGGCCCACCTAGTGTTTAAAAGTTTTAACTGTGCCTAGCTAGAAATAAATGTTAGGTGGAGCAATAAGTTTTAATGCAGTTTTAAAGCAGATTTATTGGTCAACCTTTATGTATGTTTTTTTTTTTTAATTTTGAATTTAGGATTATGAAAAAAAAAACGAAAATTCGAGTCTGTTCATTGTTTTCAACGACCCAGGAATGGAGAAGACTTTTTTATTTCGCACAAGTTGGATTTTTTTTTTGATGGGTCCGATTATTGGTTCCATAAAAAGGCAAATCTAAACTAAGAGCCAGTTTTGACCAAATAATATGCATACTCTGCCTGAAATTGTCGCTCAAGTTGTAAAACTTCTGCCGGCCAAAACAATTAGAAATTACAAAAAAAAATAAAAAAAAACCTACATAGGGGATAACCAATAAATCTGCTTCAAAACTGCATTAAAACTTATTGCTCCACCTAACATTTATTTTTAACTAGACACCGTCGAAACTTTAAACACTGGGTGGTGGGCCGATAGATGTGTCCGGGAGTATATTTACACAATAACCATTTCGTCAATTTTCTATTTTTTTTTCATAGTATCGACTATTTTTAGAATTTATCACATACCCTCTACTATTGTTGTCTATTCTAATCAATGTGTGACTTTACTGCAATACTTCCTTGAAATTTGTAGCCGTTGTGTTCTGTCACGAGTATAGGTACACTAGACGCCATTAATGGTAACATAGACTCCATATTTTGTAACGGTGCGAACATTACGTTTGATACAGTAGCTCCTGGTACGTTCAACCGACAACACGTGAAATGGGTACACGCTCTAATTTTCACACGACGATGTGGGGCGTAGGAACGTCGGGACATACGCCAAGTGTACGTGTATAAGAGCAGATTTCCAGCATATCCCTGCACAGTGAAAAATCTCTGTGTTAAAATTCAAGTTGAGATGCGTTGATAAACGAAGTTATTTAGAATCAACACTCTCCCGCTGTATTTCTGAATCAATTTGGGTACTTTCATAAGCGTAGTTACTTTTCAATAGTCAACACAGCAACAGCTTTACAAATTTCGCGGCTGCTCATCGTGTGATCACTTATCATTACCTTATTTATAAAAACTTAAATATTTGAAAACTGTATTTTTGGAACATGTCAGTTTTTCTTCCAAATACTTCTACACCGAGAGCTCAAGTCCAGTGGCGATGAAAGCCACGCATCATAGTGTCTCCACAAAGTTCTATTATACTAACTACTAAACTATAAACGCTTCTTGTTAGATATATATTTATAATGTTTTGCTTCGACCACGTAAACTGCAAAGGATGGGAATATGAGATAATCTTTAAAAGTACTTTATCACCAAAGACTACATCGCGCGTACCATCAGACGGGATTATAGTCGTGTGCTATATAATTAAAAAAATAATAAATAATGAACTTTTAATAAAACTAAGTAACAACAGCGAAGTTTTTTTTAACCAGAACTCGAAGGCAACGCTTCGGAGGCGGACGACGCTTTCGGATAGCGAATGTTTCATTCTTTACAAAAGTATTCCGCAGAGAGCGCCTGCTAGAACGACTCAGCTTCCTGTGTTTAATTGGAAATACTAAGAAATACTGAAAAATATCCATAAAGCAATTTTTCCGTAAAAGTATATATTTTTAAAATGAAATACACAGAATACTCAACGTAAATAGAAATAGTATAAATAATTTCTTGATTATCAAAATAGTTAAATAGATCTTCAAGAATAAAAATGGCAGGTGTACTGCTAACGCAAGGGATAAAGGCGTAAAAAATATTTAATTCTCAATTACCAGTAATGAGGCATTTTAATTGAGGTTTAACTTCTTTTTTTTATTTCTCAGAAACAACATATCCTACAAAACACAAAATTAAGGTCATGCTAAATGCCCATATATCAACTATATGTTAACAAATTGAAAACATGTGAAAGAATTGAAATTTAAGAGAACATAAAAACATATTGCGTTCATCTATATCATCACTAGGCTATTTAAAGTCCTTAAGTCATTAAAAATGTTATAACATTTTATACAACAACTAACAAAATAAGCAAACTTTGTTAAGAATATAAACAAAAAAATAAAAATGTACGAATACAGATAAAATAAAGTTGTATAAATTATTAAAGTACCTACATAAATGTATTTTAAATATAATGACGTTAATTTTATAAGAATATTTATTTCGTTTAAAATTCAATTGCATTTTATATTATCTTATTGGCAACATTGACGTACTAAACAACCAATGAGAATCGCTTTCGGAAGGAAAGAGTGGGGATATGGGGAGGGGAGAGGTTTATGTTTGCTGAGCGCCCGGACGGCGAGCAGTTAGTGTTCAACTAGCGTGAAGAAAAGACGCGAAAAAAAGAGGTTGGCAGTTTATTTAAGTTCATTAGAATATAAAATATTTTTACACAAACGAAATATTTTAATATTTGTATTGGCGGCGCTGAGGAATCTATTTCTTAAAAAAATATGTAATAAAACACTTAATATCATGTAAAGGTATCTATTGAACTTTATGGTTGTTTATATTGGTTGTTTATATTAGAAACTTATCCAACACAACATTTATTTATGTAAAAAGAAATCCGCGCAGTACCGCCCACCGCGGAACAGCAAACTATTTCAATTAATCTTCATTTCCCCGGCGCCGATGTAATCAAAGGTGGCTTTTAAAACCTAGATCTAGTTTAAAAAGTTAACAACACCGCCGCTGTAGCGGGCTCCCTAATTAAAATAGAATTGCATTACGCTTTGTAGCCTTAATGATTCCCACGGGAGCTCGTTTGAAGAGGAAAAAGTGCACTCCGCGAACCTCTCCTCGTGCCCGCGGAGCTGAAAATGGCCGCGGCGAGTGAATTAAATTAAAAACCGTTTATAATGTTATGAATATTGTGCTCTGGGATTATGCGTGTCTGATGGTGATGGTTTCACTTGATTTGCTGGCAACTACCACATTGTGATAACGATTCAAGACACGTTAATTCTCGTTACCTCTGTTATACAGCGCCATTCAAAGCCCAACAAATGTTTGCAAACTATTCTTTTTCTGTACAAATAGGCTTTCTGCATAGATTGATGACATAATGAAAACAGACTTCTCCATCAGTATCTTTAGAAGCGCCTTGCTATCAGGTCACCTGTCAGTTCCTCTAGCCAAATGATGGCAAGAAAAAACTACCACTCTTACTTGTACATATTTCCCGCATACAATCCGTTATTAATGAGAATTGCCGCATATACAACATCAACTTACGTTACTTATCCCCGTAAAGTTATCTTTAGTGGAATTAAATTTTAATTCAGCCGCCTGATGCTGCTCCGTCTTGAGATGGTATCATTCCAAACCGCCGTTTAATTTCCGCTCTGTTTACTTGGAAGCGCTGCTGTAATTCCAACTCCACCATTACAGATATTTATATTAAATTGGGAGTGTTTATATAGTGAGACGTCACACTTTACTCGTAATTATATTACTGGTGACGGAGGGATTTGAATAAAGATATTTTTCATTGACGGAGCAGTTTACTTGCCTCTGCACGAATGTGCAAAAAAGCAGCAATTGGATATGAATGGAAGAGATCAGTGATAATCATAATCACTCCAACTGCTTTCAAAATCACGTCTAATTTCGTAAGACTGAAACGATGGAGGAGAATGAATAACATGTCCTTACGAAAGGCTTACCAAAGGAACCTGATCAAGTGTGGTTGATGAGCGGGTACTTGCCGATGGGCTGCTTTATTATCCTATCATTCCAGTACCGATGGAGACGAATACTCAAAATCGAACAATTTCAAGTCCAGAGTAATCTTCCAGTGACGCTTGGCAGAGAAGACGAGTGTGTGACGTCATTAGTCCGAAGTAAAAGCCAAAAGAAACTAATATTCCGTTCTTTACAAACGATGATGAAAAATTCAAATTCCATGTGATACCGAGCCGAATGTTTTTTGATTTAACCCGGGAGCTCGTTTAACCCAAATTAACGTTTTGTACACCAATTAAGCGAGGTGAGCGATTCATTATTTTTTAATTAAAAGTAAATCTTAACCCTTCCCCTCCTCCTCTCATTACCCATCACCCCGCCGCCTCAGTCAATGGCGCCCAAGTTTACGAGTAGCAAGTGTTTTAATTAAGGTGAGATATTTCATATACGTCGGTGACGGATTGCGGAGCGTATGAAAGGGCTGTAATCTCATTCGCTTCTAATAAGTAACTGATGGTGACTGTCTCTTGATAAAGAAGGTCGGTAGGTACAGCAGCAGCAATCACCTTCACCGTTTCAACTACTTCCTTAACAAATATTACCGTCAGTCTTTTTAAAGGTTTCTGTTGCTAGGTAATGTATTGTAAATTACTATTAATATATGTTTAGTTATTATAAGATATATATTAATCATGCTTAACGTTTGATAAGCTATTCTCTAAAATTTGCTGTTATGGTTCAATGATAAAACGCTTTAAATATACCATTAGTAACACCTCAATAAATCTTGGCTGCCTCCGCAACCAGCGGAGTCGTAGTAAAATGCTATCAGTTAAATATTTACGAGCTCGACGGTTTTACTATTCCATTCGATTTAATGGTTAAACTATAAAATCCATTGCATCTTCTCATCCTCACCAAACCTCACCCGTGCTTATAATTACGAAAGTAACTCGACCCACTTCTCTACACTTCTCGGCTTATAACTATTCCATAAAGAGTTTTACTTGTAAACTATTTATTAGTGACACAAATACTTTTCGAAATAAAAATGTAACAATTTTCTATCCAGTGGTATTAACGAATTCCACAATTGTACGCAGAAAGTATTTTATTCATTGCTTTGAGCTAAAACTTTGTTTCAAATAAAATTGTTACATCAATCGGCTAGGTTTTTTTCGTGTTCAAAATATAAACCACGTTTTTCAGATTAAATAGGAAATAGTTGTGGCAAAATAATGATTATATTTAAATGATTTTAACGTAACGTTAAGTTACATGCTAATAACGGGATTCTTACTCGCCGGAAATCTTTGTTAGAAATAGTAAATACCTACTTCAAGGTTTCTCGACGTTACAAGATTACAAGCTACAGAATGTTAAAAGTTTGCACACAAATATACGTAAGCAAGATAGATGATGTAGGTTCGTGCTTGCGTTATCATTTACCAAGTATCCATTAACTAATAACTTCAAAGCTTTCCTAATATTATTCCCAACTTTTGCTTGGAATTATCTACATTAAATTTGTGCAAAGTTGAAAAATTTCGAGTGTTTTGTTTCCAACTAAAATCTGAAGCGCCGTCTAGCACGGTCTGCAGTGTAGATAAGAGCTGTAGAGCCAACTCTCGTCTGCGTAGACTTTGTTTTTTTGTGTTATCTTTATAAAAAGAATTTTGGCAGACGGAACCGGCCGACGGTTCCCGGCACAATTCGCGAAGCATTGGATACAAAATTCATTATTGAACGTAAACCAAATTGAGGACAGTTTAATCCCTTTTTTCTGACAAAAATTGAGAGACAACCTCGGGAACTATTTTCGGTACATTATTTTTGGAATAAAATTTAAATATGTCAATTCACTTCACCTTTTCAAATGGTTTATAAAAATTTAAATCATCAAAGTGTTTCATAGCAAAAATGTTCAGCGGAGTTTAATCCCAAAAACCCAGCAGACAATTGATCTGTTTTAATTAAAAAAAACAGTGACAAAAGTTTTAAAATAAACAATATACCTGTATGTTAACTTACCAATAATATAAGAGGTCGTAATTTAAACATTTCGTGATATAATACCTTTGCATAACCTTTTTATGTTAGTTGATATACCGGGCTTAGTTTAATGACATCTCCGCGCGAAACTGCTAAAATACCTCATAAACGTTCCACATTATACCGTTCACCTATTAAATATAATAACCGTAATAGATCAGATAATGTGATTTAACACATTAACCAAGTGTCAATGGGGCCAATTTTATTAAAACCACTAACTCCTAAATGTCGCACGTAAATGGAAAATTTGAATTATAAAACTTAATAAGTTGGTGGATGGTTAATGTAATAGTTTCTACAGTTTAAATTATATAATAATTTAAGTTAAATGAAATAACTCCTGTCAATAAAATACAACACCTAATAGCATAAGCATGATTTTGCTATTTTATTTTAACAGGCGCTTTGTTATAATTTTCAATCTTGTTGATACAACGCTATATTTTTGAGTCTTTTAAAAGAAAATTAATAGCTACCTAATTTTAGTACATCTGCAGGACCTTCTAATTATTAGACGTCTACTACTAAACATTCTACTGTTGACTAAAGGACTGTGCGTAAAGTTCAAGTGCCACCGTGGCGCATTGACTAAGCCATTAAAACCTCTGATGATAGAGTTAAGTTGGTGGTAGTTTTCCCAGATTGCCTGGCTTTTTTTTTAATTCTACTTTGCGACAAGACGAGCAAGACGTTCACCTGATGGTAAGTGATACGCTTGCCCATGACAACGTGGCGCTAGTTAAGATGGTACACACTGCACTACATTGCGCTTATCGCCTTGAGACATAAGGTGTTAATTCTCGTTACCCCAGTAATTACACTAGCTACAGCGCCCTTCAAACCGGAACACAGTAATGTTCACACACTACTATTTGGCGGTTGAAATAGGAGCTGCGGTGGTACCCATCCAGGCGGTCTCCGGCAACAGAGACCTACCACGTGGTAAGCACCTGGCTATCTACCACCGTCATATTGGGAACCTGCCATCATGAAGCGTCAACTATCAACACACAAGTCAGAGTATTATCGATATTATCCCTTAACAGCATGTGGAATTAATCGCACCGTTCACAATAACGAATCTGACGTTTTTTATTAAAAAGTAAATTATGTTTTAACGTCTGAATTATTACATCAATAATTCTAATCTCGATGTTACAAATGAACTCGTATTAACATAACAGCGCACAGTAAATAGAAACCATCGGAGCGCTGCGTTTGCACAGCAAATATACGTAGCAAGTTTAACAGTGTAAAGTAGGTCGGAAGGCTGCGACCCTGCGATCCCACTAATTCGGATAACGATCCGGACCCGATACCGATTACAGTAATAATCGTATCGTTAGCCGATCGTCAGCTGCACGAAATCGCCAAAATGCGGAGTTGTGTAATATTATAACAAATAACAAGTATACAATGTCGCGATACATACCGCGCTTAGTCGACTAAATTTAATTCTATTTAACATCGATACCGACTTCAATGCACAAATTGAAATATTTTTATATAAATTTAAATAACGGCTTAGTAGCTAAGCACTTGCTGAGACTCGGAGGTCACTATCGATTTTTTTTATTCTCCGAAGCGACCAGACGAGCGAGACGTTCAACTGATGGTAAGTGATACGTTTGCCCATAACATGCCGCTGGTTAAGATGGTATACACTTTACCAGGTGGTAGGTCTCTGTTGCCGGAGACCGTCTGGATGGGTACCACCGCAGCTCCTATTGCAACCGCCAAATAGTAGTGTGCGAACATTACTGTGTTCCGGTTTGAAGGGCGCTGTAGCTAGTGTAATTACTGGGGTAACGAGACAACACCTTATGTCTCAAGCGACGAGCGCAATGTGGTGCAGTGTGTACCATCTTAACTAGCACCACGTTGTCATGGGCAAGCGTATCACTTACCATCAGGTGAACGTCTAGCTCGCCTCGTCGCAAAGTAGTATAAAAAAAACACACTGCACCACATTGCGCTTATCGCCTTGAGACATAAGGTGTTAACTCTCGTTTCCTCAGTAATTTCACTAGCTAAAGGGACCTTTAAACCGGAACACAGTAATGTTTACACACTACTGTTTACCGGTTAAGTAAGTTGCGGTGGTGACTACGTAGATGGTCTCCGGCAACGACCTACCAGCAGTGAATATAACTCGAACTTGGCCAAATACGTTAATTTTAGATTTATTTTTATCATTAAATATATATTCAAAGAGTTAAGTTTAAAGAATACGCTTTAAAATGGTTTTATATCGTATATTTTTGGTTTATTTTCAAGGCGCCGCGGGCCCGGTCTGGGGCCCGGGGAGCAACAGTGGGGCCCGTGTACATTGCATAAAATGATAATAAAATTATACAAGCAATTTGGAGAGGGACCTAATAGACCGGGGCAGCATACGGACGGATAATAACTTTTTTTTATTATTCTCTATATTATTTGATTGTAGGTCAAGTGTTAGGCGTTTTTACCGCCCTTTTTATTTCAGGTATACGAGCGTCCTTTATGAAGAGATGATATCAAGCGCTTCACCTAATGTCACGTGACAACTGTGCCAGTACACATTTATGTATTAACTAGTTAAAACCGACGTAGGTTTTACTGACTGTGTATTTCACTACATATATGGTTACTTATATATGGTTTAGAGCCGTGATAGCCTAGTGGTTTGAACGCCGGCCTTCCAATGCGAAGGTACCGGGTTCGAATCCGGCCTGCACCAATGAATTTTTCAATTTATGTACAGTTAGCATAAAACACCAACTAATATCACGTGTTTTGACGGTGAAGGAAAACATCGTGAGGAAACCTGCGTATCTATGCCATGACCATCAGTGGTCAGACTAGTATGTGAAATGGAGAAGGCAATGGCAAACCACTCCATTATAACTGCCAAGAGAGTCGTCGTGTGTTTCAATAAAAACATGATGACCACGACCCTCAGTCATGAGGAAATACGACTTAGAAGAAGAATGGTTACTATTTTTTGATACGGAAATGAAATATTTATAGGTTTCACAAATATTCAAACATGTATATAATAATATGATCAAACTGAATCGATTTTTTTTTTGTACGCAACTGAAATCCTTTTACATAAATGTGGGATTTAGGCGTCGTGATCTAAACCAGCGATCCACGCAACCACCACCACGCTTTTCCATATCCTCTCGCTCCCCTTGTCACTCTGACACACTGTCCTTCCATTGTTTTTACCTTTGCTTCTTAATTCCCTTCCATCCTTCTTGGTTCACGCTATCTCCTTACAACCTGCTTACATTCCATACAGTTCCATTCCTACATAAATATTATTCATGTTTAGATTTGTTTCTTCAGCTGCTTTCGTTAAAGTTGGTTCAGCCGTTTAGGAGATTATCTGAACTAAACTTACAGAGACAGAGAGATATTTTTTTCAATCTAACCTTAAGGTATAAGATTGTATTATAAAAATGTAAGCTGATTTTTATATTATAAACAGAAAATCAAATTTATAATTTTAGCTGTATTATACTCTTATGTATTACTTTTAAAAGAAACCACAAGACCCAAACAGCGCATGGGTATTGTAAAATATTCGGACAAACCTACGACTATCAGTTGATATGATAATTATAAGATATGACAATGATAGATCAAAATTAAAATTTAGCAATACAGAAGCTGAATTGTATGTTAATTAGCACTAAACCGTAGATAATAGAGTTCCCTTATACAATCGTATCGCCGGTGCATTATAATGTTAGTGGTTGAAGGATAATATCTCATGAATATTTAGTGCGCATCTCCATTGTTCCAAGATAATTAAACGGAAAATCGCATGGAGTACACAACAAGAGCAATCTATTGAAATACAAACCGCATGCATTATAATATCATATATTATATAATGGCTAAACCAAAAATATAAAAGGTACTGTGACATCTTGATGCACGAATAAATATTAACATTCTACAGAAGCAGGCAGCCATACATTCATCAACAATAATAAGCAAAGTTCTTGGAGATAATGTATATAATACCAGTAACCAAAAAATGTGTGCGTGTACTAGCGTACACTCGTAAGAAGTGAAACTTCTTTATGACGTTATTTTTCAAAAAATAATTTACTATATGCAACTTTACAGAAATTGGTTAAATAAAGTTAAATTAGATAAAGTTTAATGAAAGGCTTTTATTATCATAGACATAAATACAAATTCTATAATTATTTCAATTTAGCTTATTACTACAAAGATTATTATTGAATTTCATTAATTGTAATAGAATTATTACTATCATTGATGTCGTTATTATATATTTGTGTTATTAATGGCTTATGGTAACTGAAATACGAAATATATTGTTTACATTCCACAAAATTTAATTCTTCGAATTTCACTGGAATTGGAATTAAAATAAACCCTTTGATTTTGCTGATCACTTCAATATAACATATATATATATATATATATTATTATATATATATATATATATATATATATATATATATATATATATTTTTATCACGTCACTATAGAGCGTTGGGAATAAATAAGCGTGCAATAGAAAAACGGTTAAGTATAGTGGTAGGAGTAAGTCCGTTAAAACGATATGCTATTAGTAAATGGCAATTGCACGACACCACCTAGTGGTCAAAGTCATCACTACTTAAAGTGGGTCATGGGCTCTTATGGAAGTCGATGCAATCGCCACCTGGATTTCAAAAATGTAACTACTCAAAACGGGCCGCAAAATACATTGGAGACATTTACCAATCCCTACTCCGCTGGAGAAAGTATACTTCGAATCACGTTACGTAACGTTAAAATGTGACGCGTAACGAAAAAATGTTACACTAAATTTTTTTCCAACCCCGATAAAGAAGTTTCACTTCAATAATATTTTAGTCCATCTGTTTAATTAGGGAGTAGAAACAGTATATATAATTATTTATATTAGGTAATAAAAAAAAGGTATGTATTTGTATAATACATACATATATACAATGATAATATTGGGGAGTGCCATTCTTCTTCTGAAGTTTCAGGACGGAATGTGCATTGTAATACCGACACATGTCGAGAAAAAGGGGCAACCCGTACATAATTGTTAATAGCTAAACATATGTAATGATGAAACGGTGTTTTAAGAAGTAAGGTTCGATGAGCACTGAACTTTAGATTAGTAAAAGAAACATGGAAAAGAATCCGAAATATTTATAAAGAGAGAATGCTTGAAATATGTCTTAAAACTGATCAAGGATTTCCGGCTAAGAAGTCATAGTTAGTCGCAGTTCCGTTGCGGAGGCTAAAAGTTATACAAATATAGTTTAGAAAAAGTTAGTCATTGTCTAGACTTGGTGCTGCTTTAAGAATTTATTCAGGTGCATTAAATCTATATTTAGCTACCCCAAGACTTACGTCTCAAGAGACGTCCTCTTCAAGTCTGTTTAATTTCCGGTTTTCTGCCACCGACGCCGTTTTAGCTTAATCCCGGGAACTGTCGACTCGGATTTAATACATAATATAAGTACTAGCTTTACTGCCTACCCGCAGACCTGGACTAGTACTTATTTCATTTACATGATTAATATTGAAAAATCGTTTTTTTTTAGTATCCTGTAATTATAAATACATTAGTTTATTTAGACGTTACAAACAACCATTTTATATTTCTCTCTGTCTTTAAGTTCAACTTTAAAAATATTCCTTTTTGATATTGAATTATTTTATAATTCAAGTAAGACTATATTTTTACTTATTATCTACTAAGTCATATATTTCTCCGATATGTGAAAGCATTGATGTGTCATTTTGTTTATATACAGAAGTAGAAAAAGAGTGTAAAAGTAATGACTGTCATAATTACTACTTATCATGAGAGATATACTTAGAAGTACTTGAATTTTGCTTGGTTTTTTAAAGTGTTTCGACAATGACTTTCTAGAAAAACCTATGAATATTTATTCTCTATATACATATTTACCAGGTGGTAGGTCTCTGTTGCCGGAGACCGTCTGGGTGGGTACCACCGCAGCTCCTATTGCAACCGCCAAATAGTAGTGTGCAAACATTACTGTGTTCCGGTTTGAAGGGCGCTGTAGCTAGTGTAATTACTGGGGTAACGAGACTTAACACCTTATGCCTCAAGGCGACGAGCGCAATGTGGTGCAGTGTGTACCAATTTTAAAAAAAAAAAAAATTGTATGTATTTGTATAATAAATACATATATATAATGATAATATTGGGGAGTGCCATTCTTTTTCTGAAGTTTCAGGACGGAATGTGCATTGTAATACTGACACATGTCGAGAAAAAGAGGCAACCCGTATATAATTGTTAATAGCTAAACATATGTAATGATGAAACGGTGTTTTCAGAAGTAAGGTTCGATGAGCACTGAACTTTAGATTAGTAAAAGAAAACATGGAAAAGAATCCGAAATGTTTATAAAGAGAGAATGCTTGAAATATGTCTTAAAACTGATCAAGGATTTCCGGCTAAGAAGTCTTAGTTAGTCGCAGCTCCGTTGCGGAGGCTAAAAGTTATACAAATATAGTTTAGAAAAAGTTAGTCATTGTCTAGACTTGGTGCTGCTTTAAGAATTTATTCAGGTGCATTAAATCTATATTTAGCTACCCCAAGACTTACGTCTCAAGAGACGTCCTCTTCAAGTCTGTTTAATTTCCGGTTTTCTGCCACCGACGCCGTTTTAGCTTAATCCCGGGAACTGTCGACTCGGATTTAATACATAATATAAGTACTAGCTTTACTGCCTACCCGCAGACCTGGACTAGTACTTATTTCATTTACATTATTAATATTTACAAATCGTTCTTTTTAAGTATCCTGTAAGTACAAATACATTAGTTTATTTAGATGTTACAAACAACTATTTTATGTTTCTCTCTCTCTCTTTAAGTTCAACTTTAAAAATATTGCTTTTTGATATTGAATTATTTTATAATTCAAGTAAGACTATATTTTTACTTATTATCTACTAAGTCATATATTTCTCCGATATGTGAAAGCATTGATGTGTCATTTTGTTTATATACAGAAGTAGAAAAAGAGTGTAAGTGTAATGACTGTCATGATTACTACATGTCATGAGAGATATACTTAGAAGTACTTGAATTTTGCTTGGTTTTTTAAAGTGTTTCGACAATGACTTTCTAGAAAAACCTATGAATATTTATTCTCTATATACATATTTACCAGGTGGTAGGTCTCTGTTGCCGGAGACCGTCTGGATGGGTACCACCGCAGCTCCTATTGCAACCGCCAAATAGTAGTGTGCAAACATTACTGTGTTCCGGTTTGAAGGGCGCTGTAGCTAGTGTAATTACTGGGGTAACGAGACTTAACACCTTATGCCTCAAGGCGACGAGCGCAATGTGGTGCAGTGTGTACCATCTAAACTATCACCACGCTGTAATGGGCAAGCGTATCACTTACCATCAGGTGAACGTCTTGCTCGTCTCGTCGCAAATTAGTATAAAAAAAAATAAACATAAGTATTATTATATGACGCACATACAACAAAATTTGATCCGTAATTAAATTACTATGTAATATGATTTTTTTTATCTTCTTTCTCATCTAAAGACATTTTACCAATTACGATTAATTAATTTAACATTATTGCTTCGGAAAGATTTTGCTTGTCGACTTGTATAGTAAAACCGTGACTATATAGAGGTCCAATTAGACAGTCCCTGCTAAGTGAGATCTACTTTAAATATTTAAGACCTGCACTTAGCTAGAACTTGACTTTTCTCTATAAAGAAGCTACTATTCTCAACAATAGGAAAATTAATCAAAACATTTAAATACGTAGTAATTTTTAAGTTAAATATTCTCACATAAAAAGGTTCGCTACTCGACATATAAAAGCTTAACACATAAATGAACAATGATATGTATGTTGTAGTAAAACCTCGTGCGTCAGGTTCAATTTGATATTTAGACCCCGCACTAGTCCCGAATAATATATCAGAGTAAAAACGAGAACCAAAATAAAAAAAACGTTAAAGGAATAAGATCTAAAGTAACGTATCACTTGAATGTAAATATAATAATGTAACGTTACTTTTTTATCACTTGTAAATTTATATTGAGAGAAACTACATACATATCATCGCTATATTTTTTACTAACACTTAACCATTGAAGTGATATTAAGTTATAACCTAAAAAAAAAGATAAATATAAATGTAGAGGTATTAGTAAGTTTTCTAGTTCACCAGGTGGTAGGTCTCTGTTGCCGGAGACCGTCTGGGTGGGTACCACCGCAGCTCCTAGTTCAACCGCCAAATAGTAGTGTGCAAACATTACTGTGTTCCGGTTTGAAGGGCGCTGTAGCTAGTGTAATTACTGGGGTAACGAGACTTAACACCTTATGTCTCAGCGACGAGCGCAATGTGGTGCAGTGTGTACCATCTTAACTAGCACCACGTTGTCATGGGCAAGCGTATCACTTACCATCAGGTGAACGTCTTGCTCGTCTCGTCGCAAAGTAGTATAAAAAAAAAAGTCTAAAGTACTCTAGTGCTCATGTTACATATAGCTCCGGAATCGAACTTAAAACCTTTGTATTATATAGTGTTGCTTGATCCTTATTTCTAGCGCTAAATTTGAATATATAAATAATAGCGTTTCAGTTTTTTATGTAACTTAATAACTTATTTTAACCCTGGTCCAAAAGACAGAGGCAGTAAAAAAAAATTGATTATTTCAAATATTAATCAATTATGATTTCAAATATAATATATATAAGTGTTTAATTATAACATAATAATATAATGGCAACATTAGTAACTGTTATCGATTGAGGGGGAAGAGGTTAAGTTCGGCCATTTTCTTTCGTTGAGTATTTCACTCACGAACTCAATTATAACGCAACATCCCGATGGTCAAATAAACTTAGCCGCGATAATTACTAATGATAAATGATAACTGTCTGTTTCTTAACCTTAGTTTAGTAACAGCAGTTGACACTGACTTGATGTTGGCAAAATTCTTTTAAGAGAGGCCATTAAGCATAAAGAAGAAGAAGAAGAACAGCAGTTGACTCTTGATGATGCATGTATAAAGTAAACTTCTACATCGTCTAGTCGAAACACTAAACAATAAACGTCCATTTTGTTTAAAGATATTTTTTGTAAATCTATAGAAAAATATCTGTGAATACCTTTGGAGGTTATATCCAGCTGTAGACTATCGTCTGATGATGATAATTTTCTAATTTAAATATATACAAAAATTAGAATGAGAGGGTCATTGTAATAAGCTTCTTCTTCTTCGAGCACATGAACTTTTTTATTCGAAACGAGATGAACAAGACGTTCAACTGATGGTAAATGATACCCAGGTGGTAGGTCTCTGTTGCCGGAGACCGTCTGGATGGGTACCACCGCAACTCCTATTGCAACCGACAAACAGTAGTGTGCGAACATTACTGTGTTCCGGTTTGAAGGGCGCTGTAGCTAGTGTAATTACTGGGGTAACGAGACTTAACACCTTATGTCTCGGCGACGAGCGCAATGTGGTGCAGTGTGTACCATCTTAACTAGCACCGCCTTGTCATGGGCAAGCGTATCACTTACTATCAGGTGAACGTCTTGCTCGTCTCGTCGCTTAGTAGTATATAAAAAAAAAACGCTCGCCGATAATAACGTGCCGCTAGTTAGGATGGTATACACTGCAGCACATGTGCATTGACACATAAGTCGATAAGTCTCATTGCCCTAGTAATTTCACTAGCTTACAGCGCCCTTCAAACCGGAACACAGTAATGTTTGCACATTACTGTTTGGCGGTAGAAGGAGGAGTTGCGGTGGAAATCTTAGGAAACATTCTAACAAACTGTTTATAAACTAAAACCAAATCTGTCTTTTGAATTAACAATATTAAAAATAGAAGGCTCTCTTTTGCTACATAATTCTTTTCAGTATGTTTTGAATATGATATATACGAGTATGTTTGGTTATAATATACCTCCGGACACATCTATCGGCCCACCACCCAGTGTTTAAAGTTTCGACGGTGTCTAGTTAAAAATAAATGTTAGGTGCAGCAATAAGTTTTAATGCAGTTTTGAAGCAGATTTATTGGTCAACTCCTATGTATGTTTTTTTTTATTTTTTTTTTTGTAATTTGGAATTGATTTGGCCGGCAGAAGTTTTACAGCTTGGGCGACAATTTCAGGCAGAGTATCCATATTTTTTGTTCAAAACTGGCTCTAAGTTTAGATTTGCCTTTTTATGGAACCAATAATCGGAAACTTAAAAAAAAACCAACTTGTGCGAAAAAAAAAAGTTTTCTCCATTCCTGGGTCGTCGAAAACAATGACCAGACTCGAATTTTCGTTTTTTTTTTCATAATCCTGAATTCAAAATTAAAAAAAAAAAAACACATAAAAGTTGACCAAAAAATCTGCTTCAAAACTGCATTAAAACTTATTGCTCCACCTAACATTTATTTTTAACTAGACACCTTTAAAACTTTTAAACACTAGGTGGGCCGATAGACGTGTTCGGGAGTGTATCTCCGAGTTGGTGATATTAATATTTTAAATAAACATCTGTAGTCAGAAAACATTTTTCTTATTACGTTGTGATGTTTATATAAAAATAAAATCAAACGTTGTAGAGATTAACTTTAAAGTAAAACGATTGTTATAATTAACAGTTCGATGTGAGCTTGAACTGCCGTTGCATTACCGAAACGTTTTATCAAACAGATGCGAAGAAGTCTAGGTGTTTGTATATTTGGATTTGTGCAATATCCCCATATATCAAAATATCATAAATATAACATTTAACTCGGTGCTGTTTTGAAATTGAATTTAAAAGCAGTGAAGTGCCCGGGGAACTCCGCCGGGCGTGGACGTAAGGATAGAAAGGGGGAAAGTTTGCATTTTATGGGAAAGTTTGTTTTTGCCGACGCCGAGATGAAACCAGGAGTGCTAGCCTCAACAAAAGGCAAACAATAGCCATAAATAAGAAATAAGCGAACAGCTCGTAATATTGTTTGAACACAATGACAATTATACCTTTAATGAATATTTTAAAGCTAATATCTTCTCATTGTAAATAACCAAAATATAAATATATACATTCTAGAAGCGCTATTCATGTAACAAGGATGTTTCTATTCTTATCCATTAAGCCTTATGTTGTCAATCAGCAGTAACAGCGTTGTTCCGGCAGTAATACATATTAGAGCTACGTTCGTGAATATCTCATAAACTCGCCTTTCCTCGGAAATTGTTCCTGTCAAAAAAAAACGTTTTCAACTGTCATACCTTTGTAAGCCATTTCTTGATAATAACAAAGAGAAGAAGAAATATTATTCGAGGACTTGTACTTATAAATTTTAATATGTATTTGATTCATCCTCTTTACCAATTGGAGGTTGTGTTTCATTATAATTAACATGCGGGATTACGAGTACATTATAGTAACTATCATGCTAAAGCTACTGAATTTTACCGGGAAAGTATCCATCATAGTTCACTTTAAAATTGACTTGACCTTTGAAAAAAGGTATTTGGGATTACCCCCCAATTTCACGACGCCACTAACGAATAAAGACTGATATGAAGATGATGAATGAATTCAAATAGTAAATAAAATACAACTGAGTAAGTAACAATATATTTTTTCCAGGAGAATGTGATAAAAGATTATTTAAAGAAATATTACTAAAAGATACCGTTTTACTTGGACGCATTTAGGTTTCTAATTAAAACAGACTTACTTTGCGCTTTGCAGTCTTAATGGGAGATCTCGCTTGGACCAAGGAACGTATTTATAAATCCTTTTCTACTTTCCAATTCTGCTATTTCTTTCGAACTCTCGACGTGAAACGAAACTCATTTTAAAAGTGTTAGACCTTTGTTTTTTTTTTCGTTAAAAAAACATCCACATTGTTTTAAACACTGCAAATTGTATTGCAGAGCAGGGTGCAAATAATTTGTTTTGTTCCTTGGCTTTGCAATTGCTCTTCGATGTTTTTTTTATCCTCAACGTGAAGTAGGACAGCCGCAAGTTTATATTTAAGCTTATCTATTACTAGTAAGAGCCGTGATAGCCTAGTGGTTTGTACGCCGGCCTTCCACTCCAAAGGTACCGGGTTCGAATCCGGTCTGCACCAATGAATTTTTCAATTTATGAGCAGTTAGTACAACACCAACTAATATCACGCGCTTTGACGGTGAAGGAAAACATCGTGAGGAAACCTGCATATCTACGTCATGACCATCCGTGCTCGCACTAGTATGTGAAATGGAGAAGGCAATGGCAACACTACTCCATCATAACTGCCAAGAAAGTCGTCGTGTGTTTCATTACACATGATGAACACGACCCTCAGTCATGAGGAAACACGACTTAGAAGATCACTAGTAAGAAGTCTTCGTTACCTCGTAAAGTATAAACAAAACTGTAGTTGTCAAGTCTTTACTCTTAATAAATACAGTTTGAGTAAAGACGGAAACATTTCTCACGAAACAGCAATCAAGTAAGCCAAATGGTTTTATACATCTGAAAATCATTTATATTACTAGCGTTATTCAAACATTTTTTGCAATTTAGAACATTCTGAAGTAAACACTAACAAAAAACTGGATAAAACACCAAAGAGTTATCTTTCTTAACGTAACATGAGTTAAGAGTACAATGGACTATTTAAGCAGTGGCTTGCAATTTTTAATTATAAGCAATGAAGAGATGCCTGTCAAAAAAAAAGTTCTTAACCCAGAAAGTGTTTGTTTGGTGTTATGGCTAGAAAGTACCTTGTACATAATTAAAGGGCCCGGGCAATAAAAGATGAAGGCGAAAGCTCACTCCGCCGTAATGAACGCGCCCGGTTCATAACGAAAAGAGAGAGCAAAAAAAAAAATGGGGAAAGTGCTTTCAAAATAAAAGCCTAGAAACTTGAACGATATGGTGTACGAGCCGCACTCTGTGCTACATTACACATAGTAATTATATCAAATGGAAAGCCGGTCGTAAGTGAAGAGGCACAAGTTCGATTACCGCTAAGCTTGAGCTTCCTTTAGGTGCTTTAAGGTAAGTGATACGCTTGCCCATAACAAGGAGAATTAAGATGGTATACATATGGTGCCCAGGTGGTAGGTCCCTGTTGCCGGAGACCGTCTGGATACCACCGCAGCTCCTATTGCAACCGCCAAATAGTACTGTGCAAACATTACTGTGTTCCGGTTCGAAGGGCGCTGTAGCTAGTGTAATTACTGGGGTAACGAGACCTAACACCTTATGTCTCAAGGCGACGAGCGCAATGTGGTGCAGTGTGTACCATCTTAACTAGCGCCGCGTTGTTATGGGCAAGCGTATCACTTACCATCAGGTGAACGTCGTGCTCGTCTCGTCGCATAGCAGTATAAAAAAAACGAGATTTAACATATCTCAAGGCTATGATCAATGTGGTGCAGTGTGTACCATCTTAACTAGCACCATGTTGTCATGGGCAAGCGTATCACTTACCATCAGGTGAACGTCGTGCTCGTCTCGTCGCATAGCAGTATAAAAAAAACGAGATTTAACATATCTCAAGGCTATGATCAATGTGGTGCAGTGTGTACCATCTTAACTAGCACCACGTTGTTATGGGCAAGCATATCACTTACCATCAGGTGAACGTCTTGCTCGTCTCGTCGCATAGCAGTATAAAAAAAAAACGAGATTTAACATATCTCATGGCTATGATCAATGTGGTGCAGTGTGTACCATCTTAACTAGCACCACGTTGTCATGGGCAAGCGTATCGCTTACCATCAGGTGAACGTCTTGCTCGTCTCGTCGCATAGCAGTATAAAAAAAAACGAGATTTAACATATCTCAAGGCTATGATCAATGTGGTGCAGTGTGTACCATCTTAACTAGCACCACGTTGTCATGGGCAAGCGTATCACTTACCATCAGGTGAACGTCTTGCTCGTCTCGTCGCAAAGTAGTATAAAAAAAAAAACACTGCACCACATTGCGCTCGTAGTCAAGACATAAGTTGTTAAGTCTCGTTATTCCAGTAATTTCACTAGTCCACAGCGCCATTCAAACTGGAACACAGTAATGTTAGGACATTGCTATTTGGCGGTAGAAATAGGAACTGCGACCTAGACGGTCTGTAGTAACAGACCTACCAAGTGCTTAAGAGTAAAGAGTTCAGTAAGTAAGCAGTAGTAATATAGTAAGGCTTATGGATAATTATTTACAAGTGATCACAACAAACTAACATATAAATATATAAGTTAAAATGTCTATATGAAAAAAAATTTAATATTACAAGCTATTATAAAAGCGCTTGGAATTTAATAGGGTCCAAAGTCGAAGTTTTAAAAGAATATAAACTGGGCAAGTTACTCTTTAGGAAAAACTTTAAACTGCTTCTCTTCTTTGAAGTTTGTAACGAAGCAACCGGGTGTAATAACTTGATAATTCATTTTTTTTTCTTAATTTCTCACCGAATAGTGAATGATAAGTTTAATTAAATTCGTACAATGATTAATAAACATTATAATTATCTGTTTTTTTTGGAATAATAGTGATCTAGCGTGTTATATCTTTTGTTTTAGGTGAACTACCTACTAGTATCAAAAGAGTTAAGATCAAAATTTTATTTCCACAATTGAGGGCTTTTAGGATATCAAAAATTTCTATATAACTTGCCTAAAACCATGTAATATTTTATAACCCCGTTTAACTTGAGGATTGCACGCTTCCCCATAAAAATCCCATGAAATTTTTATGTTTTGCAACAAAAAGTAAGCCTATATCATTCTCCAATACCATCTCACCTCTTTTCCTGAAATCCTTCAAAACAAGTTAAGAATAACAGTAAAAACAAACTCACCTTCTCCATTTATAATTTCATCATGCATTCTAATGTAACTTTCATATGATATTTTAAGTTAAAGTGAAATAAAAAGCGCGGACATTCAAAACTTCATCGGCGCGAATGAAAACGTGTTTTTCCTGCTTTCAAATTCTGTACCATCCCTCCCGCAAATTAAAATGAACTTGTTAAGTTCTTTGTTTAATTATCCAAGTCGTGCGGATAATTAACTTGGAGCTAAATAAAAATCTACCTAAGCAACACGCTACCTCACGTTAAGCCAGCCCTTCATTAAAGTAAAATATTTCGTGCCCTATCAAAGGGAACGTCGAGTTGGACCCACCCACACTCTGCTGGCAACATTTAATTTTTTTTTATGTAATTCATAACACGAAAGCGCTTTATAACGATATGACCTCCGCTTTTAATGTTAAAGTCATAATCAATATCATATTATCATCATTATCATTTCAACGATGTTGCTGTATATTCTTTCTTCTTTTTAAAGTGCCATCTTCCTTCGAAGGTCGGCGACCATTAAGGCAATCTGGACTTTCGATACCGCGGCTCTGAAAAGGGAACGGGTGCTCTTTCCATACCACTGGTGAAAATTTTTTAACCAGGATAATCTCCTTCGGCCCACACTTCGCTTTCCTTGAATCTTCCCCTGCACGATGAGCTGCAGCAGTTCATACTTTTCGTTTCTCATTATATGTCCTAACTACTCCAGCTTTCTTCTCTTAATTGTATATATCACTTCTGTTTTTTTATTCATGCGCTTTAATACTGTTAGATTTTTAACCTTGTCTTTCCAGGATATCCTCAGCATACCCCGATATACCCACATTTCGAAAGCTTCAACTTTCTTGCTCATTGATTCTGTAAGGGTCCACGCTTCAACTCCGTATAGGAGAATAGAGAAAACGTAACAACGCGCCAATCGCATTCGTAGCTAGATGTCCAGTTTTTTATTGCAAAGAGGTGACCTAAGCCTGAAGAAAGCATTACGAGCTTGCTCTATGCGGCACCTTATTTCAAGACTGGGGTTTCCTGTATCAACTTTTTGTAAGAGCAGCCCATTACATATGAGCGTATATTCTTTAGTTAGTATTAATAATTAAAATTGTTATACAGACTCGTTTAACTCAACTCCAGAGATTGATAAATTTATTAAGACTGTTGATGATACTCAACCCGTATTAGGCGACTAAAAGAGAACATCGCAAGGGCAAAAAATAGCAGCTTCCTCGGACACCTACAAAATTGTGGATGCCTACATTCAACAGTGAACTCGAACTGATATGGTTCTAATAGTGATATCAATACTATTATTTTTACCTATACTATCATAGTATTTAACTATATTACTACTTTATAAGTTAGATTAGTGTGTTATTGGCCGATGTGGTTTTGATTAAAAAGCCCAACCTTCGAAAAACTATTCCCATCTCTCGTTGGATTATAAAGGTCGAATGAAAACGGGAAAGGGTAAATGCCGTATGTCTTCAGTTTATCTTCCAATTACTTCTGATATTATACGTTTTCAGAGAAGGATAAATAATAAACAACAAGTAAATAAGTTTCATGATGAGATATGCTGGACGTTTACTTAATGGTAAGTGATCCGCCAGTAAAAATAAGGTGCTAATTAGACTGATATACACTGCATCACATTACGCCCTAAACTTTGGTCCGTAAGAATACTCGTTACCCTAGTAATTTCATTGGATACTGTTTAAACTGGAACATAGTAATGTAATTTGTGAACATAGTAATGCAATTGTACACCAAAGTTTAAAGATAAAAAAGGCGTTGCAAGTGAAGGCCTAACATCGGTAAACTTGTGACGTAGTTGGGATGATGTAAAAGACGACGCATGCGTCTTGTTAGCCGGGTCTGTATTACACTATAAGATAAGAATGTGCCGGAATGGTCTAGAGCAGAGTTCCCCAAACTTTTTTGTGTCGCTTTTTCTATTTTTTTTTTTATTTTCGATGGACTAGTGCTTGACTACGATCCCACCTGATGGTAAGCGGCGATGTAATAGGTGGTAAAGCGCACTAGTCTAGAAGAAGCCTATTCACTCTTTTCTTGAAGACCCCCACATCATACCTCGACGGAAACACCGACGCCGGCAGACTGTTCCACCCCCTCGCTGTACGCATTATGAAGGACGAAGCGAAACGCTTAGTCCTAATGCGCGGGAGATCGACAACGAAGGGATGAATGCCTGCGGTGTGTCTGTACGTCCGATGATAAAAGGGCGAAGGCGGTATTAGATCAGAATCAGAGAATCAGTCGTGGACCCCTTGCCATGTTTTTCCGTGTTAGGTAGACCCCCTACTTACCTGATATTGATTATCTCAGGTTTTTACAAGTTCAAAATGTATTGCGACCACAAAGCGAATACCAACATCCTGCAACTTACACAATTTTATAAACATGTATAATAATTTTTTTACTTCATAGGTACTTTTATAAATAATGTATATGTTCTGATACTATAAGATAGAATGATGTAAGTAAATAGGTACTATCAATGTATGTGTTGAGATCCACTATCGTGGACCCCCATTTTCATTTCATGGACCCCCTAATTTTTTTTCGCTGACGTAGACCCCTTGCAGGTTGTCATAGACCCCTAGGGGTGAATAGAACACTTTGGGGGAATTACTAGTCTAGAGCTAATTTACATGCTATGACACAAAGGTCATAAGTTCGATTCTCAGTGAAATTCCTAGTTCCATCCAAGGTGGTAACTTTTAACTTTTATACTCCTTAACCGGGGGAGCTATAGACTTTTTATTTTTCATTTCTCGACACCTTATTCTGTACTTCATTTAATCCTGAAAGTACCATGAGAGTCTTCCGGTTTAAAAGTTACAAGGGTTACAGAGTATTTAAGTAAGCACACCAGTCTCTTTAACGCTAATACAACCAGTTAATAGATTGAAAGATATAAATGAAATCTAACAAAAATACTAGATTTCATTAATAAGTAAAAACCTAATTGTTAATTTTATTGATCTAAGCCGGCAACACTTTCGTCTTATGTTAAGTGATTATCTGTTTCCCATCAATGTCGACTGTAACCACGGCATACAAATATTTCAAATCAATACTAAAGGTTTTTGTTTGTACCTTTGTTAAGTTTGCGGCGTGGTTGAGTGTAGTTAAATTTAAGTTAGCAAACAGCGCAAAGTTTCTCGCTACTGTAACGGTGCTTTGTTGCGGTTAGTACAGCTTGCAACTGCTGTACCACGAACGCTACTGATTGATATCGTTGTACTATATATTAAAGTCCAGCAGTGGACCTGTATTAGATGACAATGATCATTATGAACCTCCTCAAGTTTTAAGTTTAAATAAAAAATAAATTTAAACAGTTTTTATATATTTTATTTCAAATCAATATACGTGTTGGTCTTAAATCAAAATATTTCTTCTTCTAAGTCGTATTTCCTCATGACTGAGGGTCGAGGTCATCATGTTTTTATTGAAACACACGACGACTCTCTTGGCAGTTATATTGGAGTGGTGTTGCCATTGCCTTCTCCATTTCACATACTAGTCTGACCACTGATGGTCATGGCATAGATATGCAGGTTTCCTCACGATGTTTTCCTTCACCGTCAAAGCACGTGATATTAGTTGGTGTTTTATGCTAACTGCACATAAATTGAAAAATTCATTGGTGCAGGCCGGATTCGAACCCGGTACCTTCGCATTGGAAGGCCGGCGTTCAAACCACTAGGTTATCACGGCTTGCAAATATTTCTACACTTTCCTATTTTAATTTCTTGTAAAACTGAAATTTTATGAAATGTAGTTAAAAAATAATTCACTTCTATCTCTTCTATCATTTACAGTCGAAAGCTATTGATAAAGCAACGGTTAGGCTGCTCAGCGCTTCAAATTAAATTGAAATATAGTTAAACAATTTATATTTACCTTTCGTTGATTTGCAAATGATGGAAATCTGTAATTAATAAAATATTTTCAGTTTTAACGAGTTAAAAATGTTTCGCTTTTCAGCATTTTGTTAGTTACTATTTACTTTTATGTTTTAACTTTTATTACATGCCGTTTAAATAGTTTTCAGTTGCTGGGTAGTCTACAGTTCGTGAACGCTATTCTTAGTTGCGACAACGAAATGCCTCGTTAGCAATTGTTAAAAATGTTAATAAATAGAATCTTCTTTTGTTACTCTTGTAAGAAAACAGAACAGCTTACTTCTGTTGTAAGTTATTCATAAGCGATCCTCAACAAGAGAGATCTACTACCAAAGAAGTAGATAAGAGTTTTGAGTTTTTAGTCTCCGACATTATCTAACACAATATTAATATATTTTTAATGCGATATACACTCCCGGACACATCTATCGGCCCACCTAGTGTTTAAAAGTTTTAACGGTGACTAGCTAAAAATAAATGTTAGGTGGAGCAATAAGTTTTAATGCAGTTTTGAAGCAGATTTGTTGGTCAACCCTTATGTATGTTTTTTTTTTGTAATTTAGAATTGATTTGGCAGGCAGAAGTTTTACAGCTTGGGCGACAGTTTCAGGCAGAGTATCCATATTTTTTGGTCAAAACTATCTCTAAGTTTAGATTTGCCTTTTTATGGAACCAATAATCGGACACATCAAAAGAAAAAATCCAACTTGTGCGAAATAAAAAAGTTTTCTCCATTCCTGGGTCGTTGAAAACAATGAACAGACTCGAATTTTCGTTTTTTTTTTTCATAATCCTGAATTCAAAATTAAAAAAAATACATACCTAAGGGTTGACCAAAAAACCAGCTCTAAAACTGCATTAAAACTTATTGTTCCACCTAACATTTATTTTTACCTAGGCACCGTTAAAACTTTTAAACACTAGGTGGGCCGATAGATGTGTCCGGGAGTATTTATTTACATAAAATTTGAAGGATAATTTAAAATACTGATTACAATTACAGATTATAATAAACTCATTGTTTATATTAGACAAAAACGTAATGAAAATCATGTACCGGTAAGTTCAGCGTTTAATGAACCAGTAGACACGAAGAGAAAGGTTAATTAAAAAGCTTTAAAGTATGTCATTAGTCGTCTTTCCTTTTGAGCCGTCGGTTCGAGACAATTCTTTTTCTAGTTAGCGTATCTGTTCGGTTGGTTTCCTGTAATACTCATTTCCGTATGCGAAATTCCAATTCCGCAACCGCTGCCCGACTCCGCTACACGCTGCGCATCTTATATCTGAACAGAATAATCTCGTATGTCAGAATGAACTCGGTTTTATGGCTTCAACCGCACAAAGCTGTTATACGACCCATAAAGGCTCTGCACTTCTCACGTTAACTACTTTGTGCTATTACCAGTCAAGTAAAGGTTGGGTGAGCTTACTTAGCATATTCAGGCAAAATTAATCTATACAAATAAATAAAATTGGATTATCTGTTTGTTATAATAAAATAACCGCTTTTTACTAAGTGCATGTTGATGTATACGGTACATATAATAAAACAACGTTATTTACAATTTTTGTTTGTTCTGGCTAATATCTGAAAGGGCTAGGCCGATTTTGACGGGACATTCACTGTCAAGTAGCTGATGTAACAAGGAATAACTTAAGATACTTTTATTGAGAAGTGTCACCTGCCAAGGAACATCCTAAAACTAGCATTTAGACTTCGCTGTGGTCACATTCCGTCAGCGAGGATCGCATTTCTTATGAAAAAAGTTGATTCTCCAATGTGCAGAATTTGTAATCAGATTGAGGATGTGCAACATTTGCTGAAGGAATGTAAACAGAATAATTTAAAGAGAAATTCGTTGCTGACATTACACAGGATTAACATCAGGGATGTTGGCGTGGTGCAAACCGCGCTGGCAGACCCAACATCCAAATTCGCCAAAGACCTGATGTCCTTGGCAAATCTGAATGATATTAGCTCTTAAGTGATTTAGTCTGTAGTTTAGAATGTTGATATAGTCTTAAGATATAAAGGGTACGATCGGATTGATATGCTCCTACGGGGCAAAAATCCCAAAACTAAAATAAATAAAAAAAAAAAAAGATACTTTTAATTTAGAAAAAAAAGTAGGATCTCTCTGAAACATAAAACCATTGAAAAATGTTATAATATTCGATTTAAATAGGGAAGTTGTATACATTATATTTTTTCTGTGTCTTTTATTTATTTAAACTATATTTCTTCTATTTAAATGCCACGCGAACAAAGTCTCGGGTAACAGTTTGTCTTAAATAAGTACTAGAACCATCTGCCCATAAACTCAATTATACTTCCAGTACAGAAGTTACATCGTTAGCTGAATAAACTATTTTTTTTTTTTATACTATTTTGCGACGACACGAGCTAGACGTTCACCTGATAGTAAGTGATACGCTTGCCCATGACAACGCGGTGCTAGTTAAGATGGTACACACTGCACCACCATAAGGTGTTAAGTCTCGTTACCCCAGTAATTACACTAGCTACAACGCCCTTCAAACCGGAACACAGTAATGTTTGCACACTACTATTTGGAATAGGAGCTGCGGTGGTACCCATCCAGACGGTCTCCGGCAACAGAGACCTACCACCTGGTATACATAAAAGTATAACTAAGCTGTCCGAAGAAAATGAGCTTTCACTGGAAACCTCTAGATCTTTTGGGAAGTTGAAATATAATTGGAAAACAATTCCTCTCGCCGAATCAAAAGGTGTGCCCGGGTGAAAATTGAGTATTCCGATACCGTACCGAAATCAAATTACCGCGGGCCGGTCGACATCCGAAGAAAAACTAACGAAAATATTTTCGTTCAATTTACAGATCCCTAGCGGTGACTACGTACTCGGAGACGGTGGGCGCGGACTGGCAAATGGACCGATTTTTCCACCTTTCCACCACCGTTACGTGTATTTGACCATTTAGGTATTACATTATGATTGTGTTCGTGACGGAAATATCCGATTGGGCTCGGATACGGTTATCCGATAGCGTACTCTTCATACACCGCATCCTACTAATGTTAACTACGCGTCGGGACCCCTGTGTATCGAATCTCGAGATTAAATTTTAAGTGAACCGAAAAAGCGATTTCGCATAATTGCGACATATTAGTAGAGTTTTAAATTAAAAATTTTAATCAATTTGTCATTCATTAACATAAGTTTATATTAATTATAAATCTAAAGAGATCATCACCATTATCATGACATGAGAAATCGTCAAAAAAGATTATATTTAAGTATTAATCAGATTCATATCCAAAGGAACTCTAGCATCTATCTAAACGACCTTTAACAAGAGACACAAAAAATTATAGCTTAAGTAATATAACTTATTCAATATCTAATAACTTTAATCTTGATAAGTCATATAAAGAACTAAAACTTATATAGCTTATCAAGCTATACAGCAATATCTAGTTCACTTTTTCTTCTTCTTCTTCTCCTTAGCATTTTTCCCGTATATTGACGGGGTCTGCTTTTCTACTTCTTGCCCTCATATCTAGTTCACTACCATTACTAAATTAATTAGATTTTTTAATTTAATATAGAAATAAATATCTTTCGATACATGACCTAGTACTAAAAGTTAATAATCAGGAGTTTTAACTACAAACATCTCTAGCAATTTTTATAGTAACAGATTATGTGTAACATAAAAATATTTATACAGTTAACTAGTCCGTTTAATAGCCGTGATAGCCTAGTGGTTTGAACGCCCGCCTTCCACTCCGGAGTTACCGGGTTCGAATCCGGCCTGCACCAATGAATTATTTCAATTTATGTGCAGTTAGTATAACACCAACTAATATCACGTGCTTTGACGGTGAAGGAGGTTCACCAGGTGGTAGGTCTCTGTTGCCGGAGACCGTCTAGATGGGTACCACCGCAGTGACTATTTCAACCGCCAAATAGTAGTGTGCAAACATTACTGTGTTCCGGTTTGAAGGGCGCTGTAGCTGGTGTAATTACTGGGGTAACGAGACTTAGCACCTTATGTCTGAAGGCGACGAGCGCAATGTGGTGCAGTGTGTACCATCTTAACTAGCACCACGTTGTCGTGGGCAAGCGTATCACTTACCATAAGTTGAACGTCTTGCTAATCTCGTTGCCTCGTCGAATAAAATAAAAAGGAAACCATCAATTTCACAAGAAATCGCTTCCTTCTTCAGAGGTTAACCGAATAAGAGTCCTCTTCTTTAATTAAATTAAATGTTTAATAATATTTAATCAGATTGTTTGTAACTATTATAATATTTTAAACTCCATACCGCTAACAAACAATCGTGTAGCGTGAACTTTGAACGTTACGGTTAAATACAAAACCAATGTAAAATAACTAGTGCGTGCGTTTCGCATTTAAATTTCAGTTTACTGATTTCGCTCTTTGTTTACGAATTTACATTTAGTTTAAAATTATATTTATGTTTCCAATTCTTCGATTATTATATACACTCCCGGACACATCTATCGGCCTACCTAGTGTTTAAAAGTTTTAACGGTGCCTAGCTAAAAATAAATGTTAGGTGGAGCAATAAGTTTTAATGCAGTTTTAAAGCTGATTTTTTGGTCAACCTTTATGTATGTTTTTTTTTTTAATTTTGAATTCAGGATTATAAAAATAAAACGATAATTCGAGTCTGTTAATTGTTTTCAACGACCCAGGAATGGAGAAGACTTTTTTTATTTCGCACAAGTTGGTTTTTTTTCGATGTGTCCGATTATTGGTTCCATAAAAAGGCAAATCTAAACTTAGAGCCAGTTTTAACCAAAAACTATGGATACTCTGCTTGAAATTGTCGCCCAATCTGTAAGACTTCTGCCGGCCAAATCAACACAAATTACAAAATAAAAAAAAAACTTACATAGGAGTTGACCATTAAATCTGCTTCAAAACTGCATTAAAACTTATTGCTCCACCTAACATTTATTTTTAACTAGACATCGTCGAAACTTTAAACACTGGGTGGTGGGCCGATAGATGAGTCCGGGAGTATATATTATCTGATAAAACACGTAAGGAATGTAGAAGATCAAGGAATATTAGTTAAAATTTCGTGAAGTATAAAAAATAGTACACTATTATTTTAATCGATAAGTTAATAATGATTGATTAGAGTGTGTTATAAACTTTACGTGAAAAAAGTATTGAAAAGAATTATTTGAGGAAATGGTCAGTTTCTAATTTATGCAAGTTTCTATTTCGTAACATGTGATACTCTTTGCCGGTTTCCATAAAACCTTTTTCGCTTAATAAAAAAATGTTCTTCCGAATCGCTAACGTTTTTTAGAGGAGCGGATAATTCTTTAAGAATCATCCTCCAAGGTAAGAGCTGCTGTCCATCGACTCGTGTAATATCCTTTGTTTCATCCGCAAAATCAATTCCCTTCGTCAGTAGGAGCCCGCCTTGTATCTATTTTCCGTATGAACAAACTCCCGTTTGAGTTGAGAGCATCCGGAAATTTTACTTGTTTTTTTATTTTAGGTAAACGCTATTTTTTAGTATTTGAATATCGTATTTACACAAATATATTGAAGAACAATTTTGTATTGTTTAATCACCAATTACACTTCCAATCTTTACAAACGAACAATATATTATTATTAATATGGATTTAACTTCTAACACTTCACAAAAACATCCAGACACAGACACTAAAATTTTTTCATGTTTATTTAAGTATTTATAACCACGTCGTTTCGAGTGATTTACAGCAGTCACGGTCACGGGAGAACTGAGATGACATTCACGCCATAGTTACAGAGTACCCACAGATTATAATTATAAAGTTTTTCAATCCGATCTACGCAGAATGAGCTCACGGTATCTTAAATTATTCTAGTATTATGTACATATTTTTTAATATGGATTTACATGAAAAAAATAAGTAACGATTATAAAATACGTAAAATATAATTTGATTATTCAAAATTATTTCGTAAAATGGAACTATCACTGTATACAATTCTCAATCGTTATTCAGCGCAATTTTTCTAGCGTAAAATGAAACTGCAATTCAAGAGATTTTAAGGTTCCATATCAAGCGTCCCCATTTCAGCGTTAGAGGAAACGGAAGTCTGTATATTACGAGAAAAGATCTTAACACGTTCTTTTAAGGTAAAAATGGGAATAATCATTTATTTAAGTTTTCATATGTTTATTTATTTAATATTTATTCAGAATCGCACAACAATTTAATATTTTTTTTTATTACTGGTGACAAAAAAATTAGTTTTAGCGCCATCTATTTTTTGCCTAAATACAACTTCTTTAAACCAATGTTTTTAATTAAAATTTTTGAAAAATGGTTTGAATTTGATTGTACAAAACGAAAGAGTGTAACGAAATGAGGAAAACTGAACATAAATGTTTTTACATGATTTATGTTATGAGAGAATAAGATGAAACGCGTTTTTATAAAGGTTCTCTATTATTAGATTCTTCGATTCTTTGTTTTGGCAATACAAATAGGAAACGATGACATTAGTCTACATGCTGTATACTATACTCTGAATATACTCAAAAATATGAAGAAAAGAAAAAGACAAATGTTGGAATTTTTGATACTTTATTAATCAAACAATACTTGTCATAACATGTCATTTTAAGTACTCCAATCCCTCTCTCTCTCTCTTTCTATTACAAATTAACCAGAACACAAAGTTTCACTTCAACAATATATGAACATACTCAGTGTATTATTATGCAAACATTTGTTACTTTCAAAGGTTTTCTTATACGGTTATATTTCAAGGGTTACTAATCACCGAGCGTTTCATTATAAAAAAAAACTTTTTAATCACGAATATCCCAACTTTTAATAACAAGTCTCAGGATTCAGTTCATTTCGTCGCACCGTAATAAATTGAATCAAAATATTCCCCTCCCTTTTATAATAACAAAGAATGCCGCACAATACTGAAGCGAGCACGAGAGGAATCCAGCGGCAACAGAGAGCAATGCAGCCAGAATTATTATTAGCATTCTGTTGGAGTGGAATTGGAAATAATAAGAAAACTTCCTCAAAAGCGCTTATTATTCGTTAACTTGCAAAGGAATCTAATGATTTGGAAAACGAGCCCGCGCTGAGAATTACGGAGAGTCTTCCCGAGGTAGACCGTGTTTATTTTATTATTTATTTCAATCGGAGCTTCTCAAACTTATTTTGTCTACCGACGTCTTTCGAGTTCAATAAGATTTTAGCTTTACATCGCATTTCCAACTTTACCGCAAAATGATAAAGATAATCGCAATCATTACTTTGATTTAGTAGCTTGCTTTTCAATCTACAGTTATCGATATGACCAATTATTACTAACTATTATAATAATAATAACTTACCTTAATGTCTCCTCAGTAAAAAAATGCAAAATTTTGTTATGAAAGCTCTCATATGATGAAACTGAAGGACTGATTAGTTAGACGGGTACCCAGAGAACACACAATACGCATACACCCACATACATACAAATACACTCAAGAACGTTACAAACATAAATATTTAAATATAAAATTCTGGGTTATATGTGCAGGGCACTTATGTATTTTAACGTGACAACGTCTATTAATTATATCACAAAAATTTTGATAATAAATTTTATTATTCTTGTTTGACATGTTTATCGGGTTACAAATCAAGTTATACTAACTCTCAATTATATTTGTTAGGGATTTTATTTCTAATTATATTGAGCAATAGAATACATCTTTTACTTTCAACCAATTCGGGCAAACGCATACCGACTTAGCGGTCGGCGTAAGCCACGCCCACTTATGTGCGGGACATTTCTCAGCACGCGCGTCCTATCTTATACCAATTTAATAGACGTTGTCACGTCAAAAATCTTTGTTATATGTGTACTATATATATACATATGTCAGGGTACTAAGGTACAAGCTCTGCTTAGTTCAGGACCCAAAGAATATCATGTACTATAATTTTAAGGGAGTGTGTATAATAAATAAATAAAACTAGGTGGTAGGTCTCTGTTGCCGGAGACCGTCTGGGTGGGTACCACCGCAGCAAGTATTTCAACCGCCAAATAGTATTGTGCAAAAATTACTGTGTTCCAGTTTGAAGGGCGCTGTAGCTAGTGTAATTACTGGGGTAACGAGACTTAACACCTTATGTCTCAAGGCGACGAGCGCAATGTGCTGCAGTGTGTACCGTCTCAACTAGCGCCGCGTTGTCATGGGCAAGCGTATCACTTACCATCAGGTGAACGTCTTACTCGCCTCGTCGCTTAGAAGTACTAAAAAAAAAAAAAATTACTGACACCAATAAAAAACAATGGCTTTAATGCTAAGACTAGTTTTAGGGAAATAATACTCTAAAATTTTTAACCCTTAATTTGATTCTGTTAAGCGTACTTAACAGTCTGGTAAAAAAATTTAAAAAAAGTTATCTGTGCGTTTTTCGATGAATATTGCATTTATTGGTAATATATCATATTATCTATTTTTACGCATTTTGTGTTTCTACCGCGTAGCAACAGTATTTTTGACAGTAGTGGGTCAAGATAGCGACCAGGCCGAGCACTCTTCGTGTCGTTCAGGTAAATAATTTCTTTTAAATAGTTTAATATACATAAAATGTGAAAAATACTATGTAAATCAGATGACGTATATGTAAATTGTGTTTTAATTTAAATTTCAAGTGTTCAAATCATAAAGAAAGGCTATGACAGACTTCAGACAAAAGTGTTAAGTCCACTCAACAAAGATCGATTATAGGTAAACAAAGCTTCGATTATTGTGTTGAGTATCCTCAACATAGTTGCTTGGTGTGGATTTTACTTTTTCTTTTTTCTTGAGTTTAGATATTTCTTTTGTCTACTTCTCATACTTTTAAACATTATATAACGACGTCATTATTTATTTATTTGTTTTAGAGTGATAATTTTATACAAAACTGTCTATCAACTATCTTATTATTTAGTATCACTTTGATTTTAAAACTTCTAATTCATACACTTTTAATAGTGTTCTATTTACAGAAGACGAGGTCAAGACGAATACTTGCTTTAGTTCCACCGGAAAAACAGCATCTGATTTTAGTGGAGCCTCAAGTTCCGAAAATGATGATGAAGAAGAAATAATGGTCATCAATCAATGTCGAATTTCAGAGTCATCTGAAGCACCTTCTATAGACTCATATATTGCAGAAATTAACATATACTCCTCTGATGACGATCCCTGTAACTGTAGTCCTACAATCCTTATACACTCAAACCTGGATGACAACGACAATAACATCAGTGTGCCAAACAAGGATTTATCTGTACTGTCATCACCATTTTCACCTATGTCGAACCTTCCATCTGTAACGAGATAATTATTCATGATCAAGTTTCAAATTCCGCTGTACCATCTCCTCGCTGTTCCATTGAACCACCTAGTGCTCCTCAATCTCCTCAAATACTTCTATTTGACTCGTAAATCTAGATCAATGAAGATAATTCAACGAACAAAAAAACATAATCAGCCGCGACACTCACTAAGAAAAAAGCAACTAAATTTGAACTTCAAGTGGACTACTGGATGTTTCAGCATCGCGCTGATATAGAAAATGACAAGTTTTTCCACCCAATACCTGACGAAAAGACGGCCCTTGATTATTTCCACTTTTTTCCAGAAGAACTATTTTCTGAAATTTGTGAATATACAAACATGTATTCGGTCCAAGAATCAGGGCGTTCGTTGAACGTGTCTATTGGAGAAATGCGCACATTTATAGCGATCAAACTTTTCATGGGCATTGCAAAGAAACCTACACGTTCTTGTCCAGTAGATGGCTGACGCATACAGCGTACATACGCTGACAGTAGACCATTTTCCAGACCATGGAACCAAATATGGTCGATGCGTATACTGCAAAAAAGGTTTCACTACAGTTTACTGTTTGAAATGCAATGTGAGACTTTGTTTTGTCAAAGGTCGTAACTGTCATTTTTATAATCACCATAAAACTGATTGAATCTTTCATATTTTCAATAAATAGAACAAGTATGACCGAAGCATGTTTTTTTATCAAACCACCTTTTTATTCGACTTGTTAAGCCCGCTTAACATACTTTTTAATAAGTAAATTTTACAACATGCATTTTTGTTGAGCATAATTAACAATGAGTTTTCATGAAAATTTTCATTAGAGATTTTCTAATTAATTTTTCCCATGTTATTTAGGAAGCTAATAACAGAATCTATCAAAAATAAATTTGATTTCACAAAGTTTTTTTTTGCCAAATTAAGGGTTAATAATCTGTTCTCATCTCTGTACATAGAACTCCTCAGTTTGATGCTAATTACTATGATTGGCATACGAACTCGCTGGCGCGTATAGTAACAGTTACAGGAAAAGCTGCTGCTCTTTTCCTTAAGACATTTCTTTGTCAGTCGTCTATAACATATTAATAATAGAAAATAATTAATACTTTTGTTAGATATTGAGAAAAAATTCGTAAAGGAAACGTATCGAAGCGTCCGAAATGTGGGCATAGAGGCGCATGTTGTCAATAAGCTGGACTCATAAAGTATCTTACCTCGGTCACGTGCTAAGGCACAATAGGTACGAACTGCTCCAACTCATCTTGATGGGCAAAGTCGCAGGTAAAAGGAGTGTTGGTCGTAGGAAACAATCATGGCTGCGTAACATCAGGGAGTGGACAGGAATTGCGAGTGCCGCCCAACTGTTCCGCCTGACAAGAGACAGGGAGAAGTGTGCTGACCTGACCGCCAACCTCCGCTAGTCGGGCAGGCACGATAAGAAGAAGAAGAAGAAGAAGAAGAGTAAAAATTATTGTGATTACCGACATTTTGTTAGTAAAATAGTAAGTGTATTGATTTTAAATGACTAAAATGAAAAAAGGGAGGGGTATGACATGACATAAAAGACAGATGACTGTAAGCCTCGAAACATTCGTGTTTGGGCAGTGTGCGAGGTGAGAGCTTTTTTTTTTATATACTAATATGCGACGAGACGAGCAAGACGTTCACCTGATGGTAAGTGATACGCTTGCCCATAACAACGTGGTGCTAGTTAAGATGGTACACACTGCACCACACTGCGCTCGTCGCCTGAGACATAAGGTGTTAAGTCTCGTTACCCCAGTAATTACACTAGCTACAGCGCCCTTCAAACCGGAACACAGTAATGTTTGCACACTACTATTTGGCGGTTGAAATAGGAGCTGCGGTGGTACCCACCCAGACGGTCTCCGGCAACAGAGACCTACCACCTGGTAATAGAGACCTACCACCTGGTAAAGAGACCTACCACCTGGTGCAGAGACCTACCACCTGGTAGGTAGCTCTGACTGGTGACGTGTGAATGTGATAGGTATGGCTGATTTAATTTATATTTTGAATAGATTGTTTCTAATACTTTATTACGTAAAATGTTAATAGAAGATTGTAAAGGATTCTTCTAGATAAGTTTAATGCTGGTGGGTCTCTGTTGCCGGAGACCGTCTAGGTATCACCGCATTGACAATTTTGACCGCCAAATAGTAATGTGCAAACATTACTATGTTCCGGTTTGAAGGGTGCTGTAAGCTAGTGAAATTACTGGGGTAACGAGACTCAACACCTTATGTCTTAAGACGAGCGCAATGTGGTGCAGTGTGTACCATCTTAACTAGCGGCATGATATGGGCAAGCGTATCACTTACCATCAGGAGCACGCAAGGGTTTGTTTTTCTAGTAAGAACACACCGAACAAGTTCTCTATTATTTTTATAAGTTAAAAGAGATATTTCTTTTTATCCATCGCATATTTAAACTTAACTACACAAACTGCGAAGTGCTTGAACGTTGCAGCGTGTAGTTACGTCTCCAGTACGCCAAGTAAATATGATTAATAGTTCTTACTTAATATAAATACGAAGCAAACGGGTCCCCAGGTTGTTGTTCACCGAAAAACAAACGTAAATTACTTTTTGTCGCAACATTATATTGTAGATGTCGTAATTGTAGCAATATGTTATAAAACTAAGTACATTTAAAAAAAAATATATCATAGTATTGTACTGAAAGTGATTATCGGAGAATTTATAGTTACTTTATACGATTATATGTACAGTTAATAATCCCGTGTGCTTATAAATACAGTGAGATGTTAAAAATTAAAGAGAAATAATGGTGAACATGAAAATTCAAGGTTCGCGGCATTAAATTGTCCGAGGAATGAATTTCATGCACAAAGCCCGAAGCGCGCCGGGAAATTAGTGTTGCTTTTGCGTTCAAAACGTTTGATATTTTCTCTTAAATATACTGTACGAGTTTTATTTAAAATTTTTAAAGATTTTTTTAACACGGAATTTAACTAAATCATAATCTTAAATGATAACTAGATACAATTGTATTGTGTATCACACCTACCTTTTTTCCGTTTACGATTTTTCAAAGAGGAAAGAATATGTCTTAAAAATAAAAAAGGATAGAAATAAACCGGAAAGGTCTTATTATCCGAGTCTCTATTACCTTATAAGATTAGAATGTTCGGAATGACCTGGAGGATAATTTACAAGTGACACTAAGGTCACGAGTTCGTTTCTAAGTGAAGTTCATCTTTTATTCACCTTTCATATATTCTTAAATGTAAAAGCTAAAGACTTTTTTCGCCTTTCCCATCTGTTTATTCTGTACTTAATTTTATCGTACTGTACTGTACTTAAGTCTATCGATGTAGCTCCTTCGGTTTTAAAGTAACGAAGTGTTTAAGTTAGCGCATTAGTCTTTCATGCGCTGGTATAATCTAATAATAAAGACCTGAAACAGGAAAAATACATTTTTCAGCTTCTATTTATAGAAGGTTCGTAACAAAACATGTTCGTGAAGAATTTTATTTCTATCATGTAAAAGTTTTAATAAGATCTTAAAAAGAAATTTTACGTTTTTCGCTTGCTTGAAGTAATAAACTTATTTCAATACTTACTGTGGTTAATTTCTAGTTTCTTCATAATGGAATAATGAACAGGTTTATATCAATAACTTGTTCATTGATGAGAAACCACAGAATGTAAGTCTCAGTTGCGTTTAGTGTGTTTAGATGAAGAGTATTAAAGGTTACACGATTGATAAGCGAGGTATATGCTGTTTGGATCGGCGCCCACTCCGGTGCTTAGGTTCTCCGAATCAATATACAAAAGCTTGCCAACATGATGTATCAACTATAAAGCTAATGGCGAGTGAAGCTCTTCCGTTCCAGCAATGTAAACACCAATCTGCGTAGTCTCTCTGTTGTTGGCTGACCATTTGATGAAGCGTCTACTTTAATTGAAAGTACAATGTTCAATTTATTCCTTTTGTATAAATCCTAGCACAGACGGAAAACATTTGCTTTAGAGGTATTAACTTCTTTGTGTTCCGACGGAAATCTTCTTACGGTACTGTGAAAGAAGAAGATTTTATACTTAATAAAACTGCTTTACCATTGCATTGGAATCCGATCGGGGAACTCGAAACTTTGAGCTTAGAGTTTTGAAAAGAAATCAACTTAGTTAACTTAGGCATTACAAATATAAATAAAATTTATAACCTGAACAATATTATACGATTAGTGGATATAAATATAATTTTGATGTCGCTGGTGATTGTTTATTAAGAATGAAATAACGAATGATACGATCGGGAAACTTGTACACAGGGCAGAATAGAGACATGTCTGTGTGATCTACTGTTTAGTAAATTAAATGATCCTGTTATGGGAACATATATTCAGCGATAAAAATAATTTACATAGACAGTCAACACATGTAACTGGCGAATTTGGATATGTGCCCGTGAGACATATTTCCGATGGCTGCTGCAGTGTGCCAACATGATGTATCAGCTATAAAGATAATTGGATACTCTCTTACTTGTGAAATAATGTAAATTGAATCTTCGAGATCCCAATTTAAGATAACTGAGGGAAGTAGGCACTCCACGTCCTCGTTATCGAAAGGTATTTAGGGTCGAAGCAGGTATTTAGATAGGTACGATCAACTTGTTTACTGTAAGGGTTGAAATTCCCGGGCCGTCGATGGATTCGCGATTGCGAGGAGCGGAGATAAATTATTAGATCTGTGTTCGGGTTGTTATACATATAAAAAAAAACTAATGTCAACAATTCTGAAGTGTTGATAAAAATCAGACGAAATGATTTGCGTAAAAAACATACTTATTTTTACAGTAAATTAATCAAAGATTTTACTTTTTAGTATTGGTGGAGTATAGAATTATTAGATCGTTTTTCTGATCTTTCTATTAGCCGGTGATAACTATTGGGACCGAATCCTCACTACACTAGAATCATCATAAACAAACTGAAGTTCATGAATTTGATTCTCAATTTTAATTGCTTCACCACCTTCCGACGAGGAGATTGTTCTCCTCGTTATACTTTTAAGGAACTTTACACTTTATTTTCATAATCTATTATCTCCAATTTATGTAGTCATTCAGTCATTCAGTAACTACAGCGCTTTTAAATTAGAACAGTGTAATATTTTCACTAGTATTTATCAGCAGTTATTTACTTACATAAAATTGATAGAATTAATATTTTAATAGACCTACACTGATATTATTCTCCGTACTTCCTTCTAATACATTTCTGTCAGTAAAATTATTTGATACTAACAATCAAAACATGTTCATCCATCAAAAACGTATATTATCTGCGGCATTCTCCTTCAATATTACCGAATATTAATCATTGAGAACACGCCCCACATTATACCGCGGAATGGCTGCAGTTTACTACATACATATTTAATACGAGTCGTTGTATGTTATACTTTATGTATTCCAATTGAACTTTATTTACTTATATGGCAATAGGATGATATAAAAGCGAGACGTTCACCTGATGGTAAGTGATACCCTTGCCCATAACATGCCGCTAGTTAAGGTCAACTGGTGGTAGGTCTCTGTTGCCGGAGACCGTCTGGATGGGTACCACCGCAGTGACTATTTCAACTGCCAAATAGTAGTGTGCAAACATTACTGTGTTCCAGTTTGAAGGGCGCTGTAGCTAGTGTAATTACTGGGGTAACGAGACTTAACACCTTATGTCTCAAGGCGACGAGCGCGATGTGGTGCAGTGTGTACCATCTTAACTAGCAGCATGTTGTCATGGGCAAGCGTATCACTTACCATCAGGTGAACGTCTTACTCGTCTTGTCGCCTCGTCGAATAAAAATAAATAAAAAAGATAGTATACACTGCACCGCATGCTCGTTTCCTTGAGACGTATTTTAAGTCTCGTTACCCCAGTAATTTCACTAGCTTACATCGCACTTCAAACCGGAACACAGTAATGTTTGTACACTACTCTTTATCAGTTTATTTAGTAGTTGTGTGTAGTTGGTAGAATATCATAACCAACTTGATTGTGATAACCACATGAAAAATTTTCAACAGATTATATAACTTATTTCCTGTTATTAGTCCTCACAAACATTGAAAGGTTAACCTTTATAATATTTATTAGCATTGATAACAGGTCCCGCCGAACCCTATCCCCGGGCAAGTGTACGCAGTTATAAATACACAGGATGCTTTAGACCGGGGCCCATTTCAGATGGATCGCCAACACGTGAATCCTCGGATATATATTAAAAAGGATTGCGTGTGAATCATTCCGGCCCCCCGGACGATTTCCGATTTCGTAAGCAATAAAATTGATGTTCTATGATTGATATGAGATTTGGAGGAATGGATATTGGACCTTTTTTTTCGTAAGCTCAATATACGATGTGGTTTCTATTGCCTACTTAAATCTGGATAAGGAGACTATAGGACCGCGTATGTACGGACGTAGTGAGACAAAGACATTAACGACTAGATGTTTATGATAATGACGTACATAAATCAATAGTACTGTTGGGACTCAGGACTTTCTCTAATAAGATTTGGAGGATATTAGATGTCTTTATAATCTGGAATAAGACAGCCTCGTGATGTTTTCTTGGTCTAGAATCGCAATCACACCGGGGATCGAACCCGCGTCTTCAAAACATATAACGCGTACGACCTAAAAAATTAAACTATTGCTGCTTCAAGCTATGACGTACATGGTTTCAATTGTTTAAAATCAATTTTAAGTTTTTTTAAGTGTAAACAACCATCAAGAGTTTTTCATTTATCAAAAAGAATTTAGCACTTCATCATCATCTATGAAAGGGGTTCGTAACTTCCGTTATTATAAATAGCCTATTTAAAAAATTAAGCATCAGTTAAAAACTATAAACGAACAGTTAAAACTATTATCAATATGTTGTACATGTAAAACGTTACCTAGATTTACGGCACAAAGTTTATATCACAACATTGCGAAATACATAATCCCTCGCAAATAGCCCGAATGCTCCGCGCGTGTAATAAATATTTCGGCCTATTTATTCCGGTCAACAAATACGCGTCCGTCCCTTGTTTAATTCCATTATGGATGTCTGTACTACACGGGGGAAGGGGGGGGGGGGGGTCAGAGAAGGGGAAGAGGGGGTTGTTGAGTATTATTCAACATGTTGACACACGTCCACGGTGAGACGTGTATCAGCAGGGAGATATTCCGACTCGTTGTTTCCTGAAACTTTCACGCGACTCTAGTCGGTACAGGACAAGGCAGGAAAAGTTCGTATCCTTTAAACTACTGATCAATTATAAACTGTGTATTTATTAGTAATCTAATTAACATTTATAAATTAAAGTAACATTAACTAATATCATAAGTTTAAATCCTTGTCAAGGGATTACATTATTTACATGAAGGTGGTAGGTCTCTGTTGCCGGAGACCGTCTGGATGGGTACCACCGCAGCTCCTATTTCAACCGCCAAATAGTAATGTGCAAACATTACTGTGTTCCGGTTTGAAGGGCGCTGTAGCTAGTGTAATTACTGGGGTAACGAGACTTAACACCTTAGGTCTCCATGCGACGAGCGCAATGTGGTGCAGTGTGTACCATCTTAACTAGCGCCACGTTGTCATGGGCAAGCGTATCACTTACCATCAGGTGAACGTCTTGTTCGTCTCGTCACAAAGTAGTATAAAAAAAAAAATGAAGTTAACATAGATTTAAAGCTATATTTACATATAGTTAATTTAAACTAGTCGTACTAAAATCTCCGTTTAAGAATGAACAGAATTCTATATTTAGTATAGGTACAAATAAAATACTTTAACCTGTATAACACAAAGCGATAAACTACAAAGATCTCGTTGTTAGGAATAACTGCTTTCCATACGATTTGTCTGAAGCCGACGCGAGTCAGGGCAATATTTATGATTACGTTGCCTAAATCTAGGTACTATCCATCGGGTCGTGTAATATCCTTTGTTCCATCCGCAAAATCATTTGATTTTGTCAAAAGGAACCAGCTTTGTATCCATTTTCCGTATGAGCAGACTCCTTTAACTTGAAAGCGCTTTGAAATTGCGCTTTTTGCAAGAGAACACACTCGAGTACCGGGTGGGATAAGTCTGGAAATATTATCTTAGCACTTAAGCGAACTCCGCGAAGCCGGATACGATTAGCTGATATGTTTAAGAAAATTATTATTACTTAGAATAATTAAAAGACAACCATTAGATCTAGACAGAAACTGTAAGAAATCAGATGACCTATATAAACCAGGTGGTAGGTCTCTGTTGCCGGAGACCGTCTGGGTGGGTACCACCGCAGCTCCTATTGCAACCGCCAAATAGTAGTGTACAAACATTACTGTGTTCCGGTTTGAAGGGCGCTGTAGCTAGTGTAATTACTGGGGTAACGAGACTTAACACCTCATGTCTCAAGGCGACGAGCGCAATGTGGTGCAGTGTGTACCATCTTAACTAGCACCGCGTTGTCATGGGCAAGCGTATCACTTACCATCAGGTGAACGGCTTGCTCATCTCGTTGTTTAGTAGTATAAAAAAAAAACAAAATTGTAAGTTGAAAGATAGTACAATAACTTTACTTTTCAGTGTTAAATAAATATAAATTTTGTATATACAACAATTATATAATTTCCTATCATTTTCATTCTTTTACTGTCTTACCTTCATCTGTTGATTGATTGAAAGGAATGATATAAATTAAACTAAGACAAATGACAGAAAAGATGATAAAGTAATGTAACATGTAAATTTTTGGATGGTGATATAAACCATGTCAAAGTTTAAGATCTGATTTTTTACTTCAGATCATGTTTTCTAACTAAACCTCTGCTTTATTATCTGATCAAGTTTTGATTGAAACTAAGTCATGACTGAAAAAACTGTTTACGTGGTTATCACAGTGCTTATTTTTGATATCTAACTATAATATGGAATGTGTCTGTAGGCAGATTATAACAATGCTGTTTTCCATTTACCATTATATACGTTGTTCATATTATAACACATTATTTTGTGGTACAATACGAACTGTACATAGCATCATCTTATCATAAAACCATTTAATGCGTAAGAATACAATAACACTCAGCGAAACCTTATTTGAACAGTTCAATAATAAAAAGCAATTGATACCGTCTGATGTATACGAAACAAAAGTAAATGAATATTTCAGAGGCGGGAGGCGTGTTGCGGTAATTTCAGCGAAACACAAAACCCTTACGTTTCGCTGGATTGAAAGGTGTTACGGAGCAATTTCAATAAGATCAATCGAATTTAAATATTTACGCGTATATAAAACCACGCCGTGTGCCTTATATCGAAACCATATAAGTACGAAGTGACGAAAAACGTATTATGTTAAGTGAAACTTAATAGTAGGTAAGTAAGTAAACAATCATGCTGCACTGAAGCTTTTAAAAGTATAACTTTGTCAGTTTGATTCGTGATCGAGTACTTTTTATATATTTTTAATTCGATGAACACTTTACACTTGCACTTAACTATGTATCGCTTAGGATGTTGAACAGAATAAGCTTAAACTTTATAGTAAGTTAATTGGAAAGTCATTCTGTTACTAATGATAGAAGGCTTAGAATTAGAAGAAAAACAGTCGTATCGATAACAAGAGTTTCCACTCAACATCTAATTACACAGCACTATATGTATAAATAATAAATAATCTATAATATTTAATCGCTTATATACATACTTAATAACTAAGCTAAATTCTTTGAAATTTATAGTTTTATAAACTAAAAGATTCCTAATTAAAATTATAAATAACTAAGACTGCTGAAGGATGTAATCTTATATTTCAGGTGACAGATGTATGTAGTAGTAAGTTGTTTTAAATGACAGGGTTTTTATACAAATAATTCTAGGTTAGGTATTAGGTAAGCCACCTCCGAACTTAAAGCTTTGCAATAGCTGCCTGTTTCACGAAAAGCTCATTCACCGAATACGAGCTTGCAATACAACGCTTCTACGATCCGATACATCAATATAACGAATTCCGTAACATCTGTTCGTATGTTGTTAATTTTTTTTATTTTATGGTAAATACTTAAAATATGTGTATTAATAATTATAGTATCATTAAAAGAATTGAAATACATTTTGAGGTTATAACTACAAAGGAGTACTTCCTTCGAGAAAGAACACCGGTCGGTTTGTAAACATTGTTATGTTCTCGTTTTACGAGCGGTGTAAATAGTGAAATTACTAAAGTAACTACACTTGACTTTACCAGACTTTACCAGGTGGTAGGTCTCTGTTGCCGGAGACCGTCTGGATGGGTACCACCGCAGTGACTATTTCAACCGCCAAATAGTAGTGTGCAAACATTACTGTGTTCCGGTTTGAAGCGCGCTGTAGCTAGTGTAATTACTGGGGTAACGAGACTTAACACACCTTATGTCTCAGGCGACGAGCGCAATGTGGTGCGGTGTGTACCATCTTAACTAGCGCCGCGTTGTCATGGGCAAGCGTATCACTTACCATCAGGTGAACGTCTTGCTCGTCTTGTCGCATAATAGTATTAAAAATTACGTCTTCAGACGACGGTCATAGTGTACAGATCCGAACGAAGCATATTCATGAGCAGTTGTAACATTTACCATGAGACTGGGATCTTGTACGTCTCAATGAAAGCGACTACTTTTCTGCGTATTATTCTAACTACAAATTATACAGAACCTCATTTTAAAGTATACAGATTTAACTATAACATTAGCATGTGTACATAGTATCTGGTGAAACGAACTCGGGTCAGAGCATGACCTTGTAACGACCTCCGCTGGGAAATCCCGGCTCGTCCCCCGTGTACATCCTTTGTTAGATATGGAGCATCGCCGCAAAGAGTAATGCCTGCCTGCCGAGATATGGTCAGGGGTTTTTATTTTTAGTAACAGAACAACTATTAGACTAGCTTTTTTTTTCTACTACTTTGTGACCTGATGGTAAGTGATACGCTTGCCCATGACAACGTGGTGCTAGTTAAGATGGTACACACTGCACCACATTGCGCTCGTCGCCTTGAGACATAAGGTGTTACGTCTCGTTACCCCAGTAATTACACTAGCTACAGCGCCCTTCAAACCGGAACACAGTAATGTTTGCACACTACTACTTGGCGGTTGCAATAGGAGCTGCGGTGGTACCCACCCAGACGGTCTCCGGCAACAGAGATCTACCACCTGGTAAAAGCTTGTATTATATTTCGAGATTCACGCTTAAAAATATTATAATATGCTCCTTTCACTTCAATCAGTAATAGAGTTGGACTGGACGGAGACTTGACTTAAATTTCACATCGTGGTTTTGTCAATCAAACCATGAATGGTAAACAGATAGCATAAATATATACAGGATGTCCCAGAACTCAACGTCAATCCGAAACGGGGTGACAGGATTGATTGTAACCATCATAAGAAAAATCAGAAAAAAAATCTATCTTATGCAGTTTGAAAATTGTGGGTATTTAAGAAAAACCTGGAAATTTGGTCCAACTGTAACCATTTTTCGGTTATAGTGGTTAATTTTTAATATTTTTGTTCATTTAAACTTTGGAACCGTAACCCTAAATAACATTTCTAGAACCACAGTCAAAAATAATGACACAATTGTCCCAAGTTTTCTAGAATTAAGACTATTTGTTAAACTATAAACATAAAACTTTCAAAATTTTTCTACTTTTAAAGGCCGTCCTTTACAAAAATGTAGTAGTAAATAGACAAGCGTATCACTTACCATCATATGAAAGGCTTGTCGACTCATAAAATAAAAAAGAATATATTTATTTGACTTCAAGATACTTTCTACAAAAACAATCAAAAAATCTTTCAAGCTTAGTAACAGAGGTAAGAACGCAGAACCTTAAAATTAAATAGTAATTTTATGTACAATTTTAAAGAAACTACCACTAGGATAATAATGCAAGTATTACAGCACTTACAATTTCAGAAAATACACATATATATACTAATTTGAAAGGTTACATAAGCACAATACCGTTTAAAGTCTACGGACCCCTTGCATAAAGAAACTATACCTAAACGGAAAACTACGTTTTCCTTATTTTGCTCCGCAAGCAATAATTAAAATAATGACACAGTTTTTAAGTAATATTCAAAGGTCTTTAAATTATGTACATGATGGATGGAGATGGTTACGACTCTCAGAGGAAAACGACTTCAGAAAGAGAGTAAAATTAAAAAAATGATTTTAAGTAGTGAAACTTTTCTTATACATTTTTCACTTGGAGAAATTTAATTGTAATGGATCTCATCCCTTAAACAACTTTCATTTAAACTAATCTATTGTAAAATACTTAGATTCATATCTAATTAAAAAAAAATCAAAATCTGGAAATAGTTATTATGGTGGTAGGTCTCCGTTGCTACAGACCGTCTAGGTAGGTACCACCGCAGCTCATATTTCAACCGGAATACAGTAGTGTGCAACCATTACTATGTTCAGGTTTGAAGCGTAGTAAGCTAGTGAAATTACTGGGGTAACGAGACTTAACATATGTCTCAAAGCGACGAGCGCAATGTGGTGCAGTGTATCTTAACTATCATAGCATCTTAACTAGCGGCATGTTATGGGCGAGCGTATCACTTACCATCAGGTGAACGTCTTGCTCGTCTCATGACTAAGTAGAATAAAAAAATATGTAGAAGTTATCTTCTTTTTCATAAGCTACACTATTTAGTTAACAAATTTGAATATCCAACAAGCGGCAATGCTCAAGTGAATATTTTATAAGTAAGCACAGTTAACCCCAATGCTTCCGGTTATAAATCAACCCGTGATACCTTTAACCCTTTATTAAGTTATGCACAAGGGCAAAGACAGGTATTAAAAAGGAAACTATTAATCATTTTAACAAGTTTATGGAGCAATTCAATTGTTATTGGCTCAAAATAGAGGGTACGGTGTTAACCTATTTCAACACAACTTTTTTTAATAAGAAAGCGAAACATTTTCTTCTCAATATTGAGCTAGTAATTATGATAACTAAGTATCATATTGTACTCAAAACAATGAGTATATATTAATTACATATATACCCATAACGATATTACGTAATTTCTCTATACAAAGTATTCTTCAATGAGATTTATGTCTTACACGTTTTTGTTGCACAACCACCGCTTATTTTCCGTAATGGTAAAAAGAGAGAGTAGCATGTTAGACGATAAAGAAAAGAGTTAAAAATCATTGATTTCCGCATACACTTATCTCATTCTCTTCATACAGCTCTGGATGCTTACAAAAACTGTGCTGGATTTTATTCACGACATCAACAAATACAAATTTTGGTAATACACTCAACTACTACTTCATAAAACATTGTTAATACAGAAAAGTACTATGAAAAGATCTCAAACGGAATAAATGAAACTATTTTATTCAGAGGGTTTCTTCTAATTCATTTATTTCAGGCATTATCTTTTCAGTTCTTTTGTGGTCGTCTTTAAATCGCACTGCCTTTGCTAATTAACTCCTACTGAAAGAAGCAGCCGGGACAAAGGCTTTATCACGCTCCTTTAGCCTTCACGGTTGTTTAATCTTTATACTTAATACTCGGCTTCACGATTTTATTATCGGCAGGGGTGCATAAAAAAGCCTCGATGTGATCCGGGACTAGTTTCATTCAAAAGTTCTTTAGAAGTTTGTTCAATTTGATTCAGAATAATTTCCCAAGGTAATAAGAACGTGAATATTAAAAATAACGATTACAGTTAGTCTGTTTGGAATATATCATAACGATATTTACTTTCTTTCGACGACTGCGACTACGAGTTCAAAGACGATGGAATGATGGAAATTATAATATCAGAATGGTCGCTAACCAAACGGATAAGAACCCTTCCATCAACAATCTGCGATATTTGGTCCCAGAATATCAAAAGTTACGAGAGAGTACAATTAATGTTATAAAATATCCAAGAAATCTACCAACCTTTGAAGGGTTCATCATCTCGATATTCTGTTGGAACTGCACAATAACTCTTCTTCTTCCTTTCTTTAAACCGACACATCTACGTTCAATGGTATTCCACTTTGGGGTCCTTATCCTTATCCACAACGACTCTCAGGAGTTCTATAGTTGATGGTGGTCTTCGTTCAACGTGGCTCTAGTGTCGTGTCCTTGAGAATGTACGAGCTATTAAAGCATAGCGTCAGAGGCTGTGGTTGTGTTCCAAAATGAGATCTATCTGAGGATGAACAGCGATTAGATTTTGATAAGTATAAATCTCCACATAACCCTGGTTGCCCTGCAGAAGTTAAGATATCGTTATAAAGATTTACCCTCGATATAAAAAGGAATTGCCCTTTATATACTTTTGGATTTAATGATTTTTATGTTCATTAGTTTACATTGGATCGGAGTTCTCTTTTCAGTTTTTCTTTTTTGATAATCTTCTCGGGGCCCATAAATATAAAAGTTTTATAACATGGTTTATCCCTAACGCGGTAGAAAAGAGCCTTTTTTTATATAAAACTGATTGTAAGTAACATTATCAGAACTTTTTCGACCTTCGCCCATAATCTTTTTTTTTTTTCTGGATACTGTTTTTTGCGGCATCGGAAACTTTAAACATGCACAAAACCGTTTGCGAAGTCGATTTAACTTGATCCTTTTCTGTTAAGCAAAGATGAAGTATTTGTCAAGGTTCTCCCATAAGATGTACTGGATAGTTAATCTTTTTTATTTTCCTGAACCGGGAGATGATTTTTTTTCAGTTTTCACATGTCCAGTTAATTGGATATATCATTTTCCTTAACCAGTAGCTAAAGTTCAGTGGAAATCGAACCCGCAACTTTAACACGGGTTCCATAATAGAATAAAAATTATCAGCGTCAAATTGAGAACTTCTTTTTGTCGCCGGTTAATAACAAAAGGCACATCTCATGCGATTTACTTATTTACGTCGCTTCCGCAGAGCCTCGTCAACCAGTTTCCTTAGTCGCTGTTCAGCTCTTGACCTTGCTAACTGTCCACTGGGAAATCTCCGGCTGTCTCCTTCATATATCTTATATGAGATGTGATGCTACCCGGCGAGATGTAATCATTTCCCACGCAGAATATTTCATCATGATTAAATAGCATGGAATAAACGGAACATGACAAAGTCTCCTCGAGAGTTATTTTATGTATACTTGTAATAAAGATGAACAGGTTTTTTGCTCATATTCATTAGATTTATTCCCAATTTTATTTTACAGAATTAAAACCTCTTCTTCCTCAACTTGATATTTACTTTAGTAACAAGACTTATCTTAAGCATTATTTTACGTGCATAGGAAAACGGTCGTTTCGTATTACATTTATCAAAATATTGTAATTTAATTTCCAAAACACATAAAATTATGCGTACAACTCGCTTTATGATTATTTCATCGTGTATCCGTTTAGTAAATGGTATAAGTATTACATAATTCAATCCATATGAGATGAAATCCCTCGTTCCTGCTACTTCCGATCTTCCTTTCACATCTTATCATTATGCCTGCTCCATTCCAAATTACCCTTTGTACAACACGAGTAATATTTTATTGATCAGGGAATTACTTTGCGAAGATCCACATAGCCGATTCCGAGAAGGAAACGAGGCAAATAATATTTTGATATAATTTCTTAAAGCAAATTGACGTACCTATTATTAACTCATACAAGTACTCTCCTTACGTATTTTATAAACTTCCATTCTCATCTCAAAATAACCCCGGGTGATAAGCTAGAAACGATAGCAAGTATAAATTGTCAAGTATCAAATTAACAAAAGTAATTGAAAAGAGCGATTTTTGTACAACTAAGTGTTCAGATAAAAAGAAGCATGAAATTCATCTTATGCTATTTGATTACCTATTATGATTCCATGTGTATATTTCCCACCATTACGTTTATTGATTACATGTCTAAAGGCGTTAAAGATACTCATCGTAGCTCTAGTAATAACTAATAATTAAATAACTTACAGCGCCCTCATACCAGAACACAGTAATGTTTGCTAACTATGATGAAATAGGAGCTGAGGTGGTGCTTACCTAGGCGGTCTCCAGCAATGAAGACTTGCCACCAGTAAAGTAGTTCATAGAATCGAAGATTTTCTATCAACTCCCACATTTTCTCAATCTTCGAAGACATTCTTATGCGTAACGTATAACCAATAGCATAATAATTCACGCTCGAGCATTAACAGTTATTTGTTCAAAGGTATGCAAATTAACGTTATACAGTAACAAATAACACAAACACGAGCTCCGCCTATTTGTCGAGTTCATTTAATTACGCGAAGACAACTTCTGCGTAAACTTGATGTGCATAATTAACGCGTTCAGAGAGAGCCTGTAATTTCTGAAAGGAATAATTTCAAACATTGACCGATCTCCGAGTGTCTACGTCGCTGAATAATTTCAAAGTCTCCATTAACATTTTGTAGCATTCAAAGCGTGCGGTTGTTTAGAATGATAAATATGAGTTAAGAAATGAAGATGGGAAAGCTGCTGGTAGCCGACGATTTGGTAAAGGTCTCAAGAAGTCGCTGGATGTAGGTAACGAAGAACGAGCATCAAAATATTTAGAGAAGAGGCCAAAAGTTAGTGTATTAGTAGATGATAATGATTATAAACTATACAATAATGATCATAATGTTACTAAAATCCAGAAAGTAAATGTAACAATAAAAAGTAAATCTTATAACAGCTATCAAAGAATTCAGATTTTCCTAGATATTTAGTTATTGTTAAGGCTTAGGATTGAAAAATAATTATAAAATGATTATAACTTCTTTGTGTTCTGGTGAAAGAGAGGAGAAAAAATTTTGTCACCAGTACCCAATTACTGCCACTCGAGTTGGGTACTGGTGACAAGATTTCCCAACCACAAGGTCGACGATACATCTTTACACGGTTTCGCAAATAAATTGGTTGTTACCACGGAAAGCTTGTTCTCGGATAGAGAAAAATTGGAATGTATATGTTATACGATATTTTTTTCAGAGGGGAGGTATTATGTTCAAGTAAAACATAGCTGCAGGATATTTTCGTAGTCCTACGGCATTATAATTCCCAAGGACTTGTTGACGTAGCGCCCCAAACCACTTGAAAAGGGAGACCTTAATTGTACGCACACTTATAAAAGAAAGGGTATTGTTTGTGGGTTTTGTGCGGAGGTCGTTACTTTTATATCTTCTACTCTGTGGATGTAGACTTTTTTTGTGAAACCTGCTAATGCTATGATGATGATGTAGTTAAAAATCATTTGGATATACCATAACATCGACGCTAGAAAGAACTACTTGGTCTTTAAATCAGATCATAACAGTGTAATGATAATTATGATGTTTACTTTAAGCTGCATTGTGTTCGTGATGCGACATGAGGTGGTTTGTCTCATTAGCTCGGTATTTACACAGCGCACCTCGTACCGGAACTGTACATTACTACTTTGCGGTTGATATTCGCTCTGTAGTATTAACTATCCATAAATCATCAACAAACAATCATAAATAATTAGAATAAGTTATTTTTTGTATAATTGATGATGTTGGGATCAAATTCGGAACTTTTTCAGCGTCATTCTAAGAATCGAGGATAAATGTTTCCTTTCGCTTTGGTTTAAGTGTCCAGTTGTTTTAGAAATAGTGACTTTTAAGGCATGATATTTTAGTACTGTGTCATTAATAATTGTTTGTTTTCTCTAGTGCCAATGACACAACTGGTCGCGGTCGCCGGTGAGCCGGTGTACCTGCCGTGCGACATTGCCACACAGGATGAAGAAGACGCGGTGCTCTTAGTGCTATGGTATAGAGAGGACCTTGGAACACCTATATATAGGTAAGATTATTATTTTCTAGTTCAGTTCTTATAAAAGATAATTATATGTTAATTCGACAAGATTAACACTGCGTTTATCCAGATTTTAATGTGTCCATAACAGTCTACGATGAAGTTATAATTTTGAGACTAACACTAGTGCTTCTCATAATCCTCCAGAAGAAGCACTTGTTGATTTAAATCATCTCATGTATGTAGTTTAATAATCGAGTAAATTATATAGACTTTCGATGGGATTTAATAAAAGTTATAAAAGAGGATTAACTCTATAAAAACATTTTTGTGTAATAACAAAATAATACCACATCACGAACCATTCAGTTTCCGGTTTCTTAATTATAACTGCAAATTAAGAACATATAACATTAAAAAAAAACCGCTGTTAATATATAGTTATAAAAAGGCAAGTGTCATTTGAATTCCAAGCTCTCACCCAAGAGTTCATTAAGCGCAGAAACGAGTAAGACTTTGAGTATTATTTCTCGCTAGAATGAGAAAAATTGTAATGTTAATTAATGAGATATATTCAATATTATATTTTTTAGTACAAATTACAATGTTTGACCTTTCGTAATATAATTGACCTCAATTTTACAAAATCTCTTTGTATATATAAACTCAAAAACAAATGCTGTCGGTAATAAGAAAACTCTAATGATAACCCACTAAAATTTCACATAAATGAAGATTAAAAATTATTGATTTTCATTATATAGTAATCGAATTTTTTATCGTAATATTTAGGAAAGATTATTATGAAATAACAGCCTGGTGGTAGTCGCAATGTTTTATACTATATATACTCCCGGACACATCTATCGGCCCACCACCCAGTGTTTAAAGTTTCGACGGTGTCTAGTTAAAAATAAATGTTAGGTGGAGCAATAAGTTTTAATGCAGTTTTGAAGCTGATTTATTGGTCAACCTTTATGTATGTTTTTTTTTATTTTTTTTTGTAATTTAGAATTGATTTGGCCGGCAGAAGTTTTACAGCTTGGGCGACAATTTCAGGCTGAGTATCCATATTTTTTGGTCAAAACTGGCTCTAAGTTTAGATTTGCCTTTTAATGGAACCAATAATCGGAAACATCAAAAAAAAATCCAACTTGTGCGAAATAAAAAAAGTTTTGTCCATTCCTGGGTCGTTGAAAACAATGAACAGACTCGAATTTTCGTTTTTTTTTTCATAATCCTGATTTAAAAATTAAAAAAAAACATACATAAAGGTTGACCAAAAAATCAGCTTTAAAACTGCATTAAAACTTATTGCTCCACCTAACATTTATTTTTAGCTAGACACCGTTAAAACTTTTAAACACTAGGTGGGCCGATAGATGTGTCCGGGAGTGTATATGTGTCACCATTTGTAGAAACCTGGGTTCAGCAGTGGAAATGAATTAGCTGAGATGATGATAATCTTAAAGCATGTTTCGGGATATAACCTAATAGCCATTTTATGTTAGGATTAATAGATTGTAGTTTCTTTATCTTGAAGAGTACGGCGTTATTAAAGTACATAGCTTATTAGCTGTCTTACTAGTATAATCAGTGTTAGCGTATAATAGTATTTATAACTGTTGAACAGTGTGGACGCCCGGGAACGAGACTTTGGAGTGGCGGAACGGTGGTCTGACGAAAGTGTGTTCGCATCGAGGGCATACTTCCTGCCGGAGAGGAGACCAGCTGAACTTGGAGTGGACCGCGTGCGAGCTTCTGATCAGGGGATATACAGGTGCCGCGTGGACTTCAAACAAGCGCAAACGAGAAACTCGAGAGTCAACTTAACTGTTATAGGTACGACAAATCTGTTTGATGAACAATAACATTAATTCTGTTCAGTGTTTCTGAACAAAGACATCAGCGGTCTAAACCAGAGAAACTATTCACGGAGACTGTCACTAGTTAAAGCAGTGTTCCTGGCATAAAAAATGTTTACTTACGTTATTTACTACAACTTATACAATATCTAAAACAAAACCTTGTAGAGAAAGAAATGTCAATAGCAAAGTTAAGCGATGTCGATTTAACTTTATCTTGACTGAATTGCACGTGGATGTAACCGTTCAAAGATATTATATCCGTAAAACAAAACTATAAAGATCAAAATTCAATTTGCAGTTATCAAAAATACAACATGAATAATTAAATATAACGATTCATTGTTCTGTAATAGTAGACCTTTCCCTTTATTTGCGAAAGTCATTTGATCGCCGGATGAGGTCCAATTTTTAAATCACGTTCATTAAATACAAAATAACCAATTTTGAGAGCACAAAGGGTAGGGCATGGTAGCTGGCTATCATATTAACAAAAAGGCCCGATAGGATTGAAAAGATTACAATTTTATAAAGGCCTCTTTCCGAAACCAATTTATTTTAAAAATCGATGATACCAATTTGTTTTTATGTAGAACTGTAACAAAAATATCATGGATTCAATTTGGATTCTGATATCTTAAAATATAATATCATCGTATTATATCTACTATTAAAGGGCTTTGTGTTGATGTCGTATAAAATTAACTGATTGTTATCTAGCATATTTGGTGTTAATGAAAGTAATTCAAAACAGAGGCCATAAAAATGTATTGTGATGCAAATCCCATCTCTAAATCCGCTTAGCGGAACAACCGGCTGATCCATAAAGTTGTTGACGTTAAACCTGACAACGATAATCTTTAACAACACGGGTAAGCGCAGCAGCAATTGCCGTAAACAGGAAAAAATGTTAAAATGAATGTTTGTTATTAAAAATTTTGTTGTTTAGTCCATATTATTAACAACCATAATCATAACGTCATAATGAGCACAGTCATTAAACGTAACGTGAGTTTGACACAGCAATAAATATTTAGACAAAAACTCTCTTAGATTAAGTTTTGCAGGATTGTAGGTTAACAAACTATCACTGTTAGAAATCAGTATAAATATTTTAAAAGAAACATTAAATATTGATTATTTAGATTACTCCAATACTTAGCCTTATATAATTATAGATAAGAAACCTAAAAGAAATTATGATGAATATTTACACCGACATTGTCCCACACGAGGTATGAATTATATTATGCTGATGCCGGAGCACAAAAGAGCAGAGAAGCTTCTGACGGTGATCGGTTCATTATAATGCACTTGCTGCAGCTGAAGCCTGCCAACGTGTTGTAGATTCATGACACGTTCCCGTTCACCATATTTTGCTTGCTCTATCACTGAAACTCTGAAATCCTATTTATAATCACCTTCAAAATGGAGTTAAAAACACGCTGCTAACATTTATTGAATGCAGAGAAGATTTCATATTTATCAACACATCATATGTTCATTTCTAGAATATAAATATGGATGAAAATGATCGTAAAATAATTTTCGTTCCAAAATTCTATTTCACAATGTTTAACTTTAGCAGGATGTTTACGAAAACATCAATAATTAGTAGAGTTCCGGTCATGCTGCTGAGGAAGGTACACTCCCTGGAGTATACCTTATGTACCTAATTAACACACGGCATCCTACTTAGGGTCACATGAACCCAAGTGTACCGTTGTTTAACAAAATATTGTTAAACAGGGACAATGCAGGTAGCATGAAAAATTTTTCAATGAATTTTAGAATTATGTTACAAATTTATAATCTCTATGTATATCGGACTTGTTGAGCATTTTTGAATCTTCTATTTTATCTAGATTTTTAAGCAAGTTCAATTTATATTACATACGCAAAAGACAGGACTTATAAAGTAAACGAATTTTGGTACGTTAATTATTCGTTAAAGAAAAATTTTGTGAGAGAGTAAGACGTAAATTAGATTAAGTAAATCAGAATAAGATAAAACGAAATAGATTAAAACAGAATAAGTTGGAACGTATCAAAACAAGATTTATTCATAAACATATCGATTTTAATACATAAAGATTCGAATATAAGAAAATACTGAGGGAGAAGAGACGACAGAGATAAGAATATCGTCGACGAACAGAAAAACGTTTTATTTATGATAACTTCAACTTAAATACAAGCCTAACTTATGATAAACGTAATGAAGGTGTAAAAGAACAAATTAGTTCGCAATAATATACATTTTTTCGTATGATTTATCTTAAACCTTGATACAATAACTAAAAATTATATGTTACCAAATAAAAATTTAACTATAGTTTACTATAGTGATGTAAGTTATTAATTGTATGTTTTGTTATCTGTGACAGTGCCTCCGAGCAAGATGGTGATAATAGATGATAGAGGAGATGTTAAACAAGCAATTGTTGGTCCCTACATCGAGGGTGATACTTTTACGTTAAAATGTGACGTTTTAGAAGGTGAGTGAAGCAAATGTATCATATTGCATGATAATATTTATAAAATACAAAGATTGTAAGTAAATTAAGTTAACTACGTATTAAAAAAGGTTACAATGACTAAAGAAGATAATGAAATGTTTTTCTTAAAAACTCGTTGATTAGAAATTGATTTTGATTGAAGTAAACAATCATAGGTTTAGATGTAACTTTAATTTGAAAACCATGTTCAACGCCAAAATTGAGGTCAAACGCTTGGACGTGGGCATATTAATTAAAACGCGACGGGACTGCAGTAAGATGAATTTATTACTGTCCCTAAATCATATTAGGTTGGGGCTGTGTGGTGTGAACGAATGGAATATCCGGTGTCGAAACGGTATCCATTAACCGTTACAAAGGTGTTTAAAATTATTGGAATGGACCCAAAATTCTAATACGATGCTCAAGCGGCGTAACGTTTTGACCTTAATTGAAGAGAAATGTAGACCCCTATACGTTGGGTATGCCATTAATCACGTTATAGAATTCCATCCCCTAACGTATATTTAAGGGGGGGATTTATGTTTTGTATTTTTTCGATGCAAACTCTTTTGTCAGCAATTATTAGTTTAGTCGTCGACTAAGAGCTGGTAAGTACCAATTTAAGTTTTAGTCGCCGTGTTCTATCTAAAGCATTACGGAGAGTATGCGCAGGATCTATATAACTTCTACACCAAACATCAAGCATCTAAATTCTATTGTTTCTCTATCACACAACTTGTAAATTTATTACTCATTATTTCTACCAATTTTTTCTGGTTTTGATTTGTCAGGTCGCCCAAGGCCGTGGGTCAAGTGGTTTCGGGACGAGCTCGAGGTGGAAACGTCTGCGACCCCTTTACAAGGTAACGCCGTGAGGGGTGTGATCCATGTTGGACCGCTGACCAGAGCGGATGTGCGCACCGCCCTCACTTGCAGAGCCTCCAACCACCTGAGGGTACATCCTATAGAAACTACGCTCACTTTAGACATGAATTGTAAGTTTAACAATCTTCTTATAACTAAACTTCCAAATTACAACCAAATGATTGATGAATGATGATTTATTTAAAATATTTTAGAAGCAGAATTAATCTCATGAGGATATCGGTATCTACAGATTCCCTTAGATTAAATGAAAGGAACATCGACGTCACGTTTGTGACCAATATTATAAGCAGGTGGCACAAACCCGTGCCTCTCGGTAATCTATGAAAGTAACCCATATTCAGTAGGGATCGAACATAACGAAATGTGGCGATTAAAATGTGCAAGGTGTTTCGATCAACAACATAAAAAGGGACAGATAAATGCTAAGAAATTAACTGAAAACGCAGTAGATGAAAACAAGGATCGTTCATTATGTTTTCATTACCATTTCTTTTGAAATAAATAACTAACTAATTCAAACTATTCTCTGAAGGATTGAGGGTATGGGAACATTACTCTTCTTGATATTTCTTTCTTATTAAAAAAGAAAATATAAAAGTATAATAACAACGCTTTGTAATAAGTAATTCTATTGACACTTGTTTATTGTTTACAGTCCCACCTCTGACAGTTCATATTCTCGGTTCAAATCAACCTCTGTCCGCGAGTAGAAGGTACGATCTTCTCTGCCAGAGTTCCGGATCGCGACCGCCTGCCTCAATCACGTGGTGGAAGAATGGACACAGGATTAATAACGCCAAAGAAACGGTAAATTTCCTTTAATAATACTATAACTGAAAGTTAAAATATCTAAACAGAAGCGAAGGATTGAACAATGAGCTAATAAAGATTCAATGTTAACTAAATGTTGTATTATTGCTGAAAACATTATTTATCATGTTAACGTAAATCAAATCGTTAAATACATCTGCTCTACATTTTGCGCCATATGTGTGACATGGATTATGTTTTGTAATTTTGAACTGGATTCAAATATTGCTAATTAACATGTATCACAGATAGTAATCATAACTATAAAAGATGAAAACTGTTGATATTAACTACGGAGATTTCTAATTTGATTGGTAGCAGGGTTTAGGGGTCTTGAACCCAAACAGAATAAGAGCGTATTTTGTGGAATAATTTACAAGAGACCTAATTCCAGCAGTGAACGTCAATCGATTGAAACGATGATGATGATTAGGGTTTGGGTCATCATAATGTAAATCTACAGCTTAGCTGTATTCCGGTTACCAAAATAAAAAACCCAATGTATTCTAGGCGGGCACGTTACCCCAGCCTTCATCATCATCATATAACACCAGGCGAAATCAAGTGTTAGTAAATACAACAAAAAAAAGAGGAGAGAATTATAAATGAGTCGTTCTTTATGATTCAGTTAATCGGAAATTTAAAAGAGCGAGCTAATTTGTTATCAACTGATCGCCCGCCCAATCAGTATTAACATAAGAAACAACATCGCGAAGTAGACTTAAAATAAGGGCACGTAAAAGTAATAAATGTAGATTGAATGGGGCAGCCAGTGCTCGGGGCGTACTCAAATCGGTCGTAAGGGAGGGCCGTTCGGAGTTCCACTCGAGAGTGTTTGTTGTCGCGAGTGACGCAGCCACCGACACAAAGCCGGAAGTACGGGAGGAAATTAAAATAGATACACGTCTTCATCGAACAGATGAGAATTTTGATTAGAAAATCCTCTATAACAACGAATATGTATAATATTCAGATGGATAACATATTATTTATTTATTTAAAACCTTTATTCTTCTAAGTCTTTTACCAGGTGGTAGGTCTCTGTTGCCGGAGACCGTCTGGTTGGGTACCACCGCAGCTCCTAGTTCAACCGCCAAATAGTAGTGTGCAAACATTACTGTGTTCCGGTTTGAAGGGCGCTGTAGCTAGTGTAATTACTGGGGTAACGAGACTTAACACCTTATGTCTCAAGGCGACGAGCGCAATGTGGTGCAGTGTGTACCATCTTAAGTAGCAGCACGTTGTCATGGGCAAGCGTATCACTTACCATCAGGTAAACGTCTTGCTCGTCTCGTCGCATATTAGTATATATAAAAAAAGTATTTCTTCGAGACTGAGGGTCGTGGTCATCATGGGCAATGAAACACACGACGATGTACTTGTCAGTTATAATGGAGTGGTGTTGCCATTGCCTTCTCCATTTCACATACAAGTCCAAACACGGATGGTCATGACATAGATATGCAGGTTTCCTCACGATGTTTTTCTTCACCGTCAAAGCGCGTGATATTAGTCGGTGTTATACTAACTGCACATAAATTGAAAAATTCATTGGTGCACGCCGGATTCGAACCCTGTTCAAACCACTATGCTATCACGGCTTATTTTTAAAATCTTTATTGAACATCTAAAATTAGGTTACGAAAGGCGGACTTAATACCTGTAGGCATTTTCTACCATTCAACCCAGGACGTGGGAAAACGCAATGGTAGAAGATGTATAAGAAAAAATTTATATAAAAACATGTATACAAACATGTATTAATAAATGTTTATTTATTAATTTATTATATGTTCTCCAAAAAAGATAACACAATACTCAAATACTGTTCAACATAAAATAAAACTAAACATTATGCATTATGTCTAAGGAGACACAGCATTAATTTCTTATATACATATACGTACAAAAAAAATAATATACTTAAATAAAATTCATAACATAACATTCTTTATATGTAGTGAAAATAGAAAATTAGAAATTAAAGATAAAAATAAAATGTTCTGACATATTATGTAACATTAGCAACTTGATACTTTATGTACTTTTATGTTTAATGCTGATATACTAACATATATATAATGTAAGCCAAAAGAAGTCATCCGATGTTGTTTGGCTCTCAATGGCCAATAGGGTGATTTCTTATGGCTATCCTTGTATAATATTTATTTATTTATTGAAACCAACAGCGCTAACAATTTATATTAAATTCTAATTGATTACAGTATGTAAGGCTAAATGAAGTTTCATTGTACATTAATTAAGTATGTTGGAAAGCGCAGAAAGAAATTTTTAATTTATTAATTATAAATGTAAGAAAATGTGGAAAATTTATCTAAAACTAATAACAACATAACTCTAATAAACTCTAATAAGTACAGATCCTATAAAATAAAATTACAAATAACAATATAAATATAAATAAAAATTGATTATAATATGTATATTAATATACATATACACACATATACATAAATAAATACATGTGTAACATCCACATGTGGAACTACTCCTGTGTATTCAAGTAAAAATTTCTCACCATTCTCCTTATAACTTTTTTATATTTTTATAATACGTACGTTCTTAGTACGTATATTAACACGTAAAGGAAAACCTAAACGTAACAAAAGTAAAATCAATACTAATTTAGATCATTACAATTTGATATTTATCATCTTCTGGATGATCGATTAGAGGTCTTGGCATATTTACCGAAACATAAATGAATGATAAAAATATTGATGATGGATGTATTTGATCGCGTCGAGAATAGAATTTTAGTTTCACCGCGATGAAAGTATGTGAGAACTGGTTCATGAAAGTTGAATTGTTCTGAGTGAATTAATTAATTTGGGCGCTCATCAGAGAACATCCCCGGCAGAAATTAATATTAACGCGGCTTGATTCAATATAACTCAACCTTTAGAGAGTCGAGCAATGGCGGCCCTAATTTATTATTTACCTGAAAGCTTTGATAGAGCCTCTTCAATTTATTATCACGGTATCAGTGTTTGGTGTAATTTGACGTTAATTTAACGTCGGTTATTAGTCAAATTGAAAAGGCATTCAAGATATTTGATTTTACAAGTATTGTTTCTTGTTTTATATTAAAAATACAATACTTTTATGCGCGCATTTCGAAAGTTCATTGATGCGATTTAGTTTAACGATCAATATCGATAAAAATAAAGCTTTCCGTTGTTCTACGACACGCAGGAGAACGTATACGACTTTTAATGTACTCCCCGATTGCGGGAATATATGTTTTCGCCCCAAAGCACCCATTTAGAGGGAAAAGGAACCTAATAAAAATAATCAATGGGTACGCGATACAATCGAAGTTTAGAATCGAAACGGATTGAATGTCAAGTTTCCTTTTATAAGATAAATATTCATTTGTAATCTGATTTTATAATTTTTTTTCACACAGCTTTCCTCCGACGGCAACACAACTACTTCTACAGTATCGCTTCTGTTAACGAAATCTGATGCTGGTGCGAAATTGGCGTGCCGGGCTTCGAATCCCCAAATGCCTTCCGTAGCAGCCTTAGAAGATGACTGGTTGTTAGACATACAGTGTTAGTACAATAATTTACAAATATCTATAACTAACACTCGAAACACTACACAAATTTATTTTTTATGAAATTACCAGAGAGTTAGTTATCTTTCTTTCTTTAATATTTTAGAAATAACTTTTAATATGAAACAGACATTGATAGCGAATGCATATGTTACAAATTTTAAATCAAACATAAGACAAATCAAACTTATCTATTCCTTATCATTGTATAAATAGGAAAAGATATATCTTTTATACATTACGAGTGTTTACTTTCTCTAAATTTCGCCATTTACTGATGAGATATCTTTTTGCAGATGTACCTGAGACGATTGTGCGTTTGGGAACAAATTTGGATCCAAAGAACATTCGAGAAAGTTCCGACGTGTATTTCGATTGTATTATCAAAGCTCATCCTTACGTTTATAAAGTAGAATGGAGACATAACGTAAGTTTGTTTTACTTGTTTTAAAAGCTGTCGTTATTTAATGACTGCAGTTATAAGATCAAATGTTTTTAGGGTAAAACCCTGGCGCATAATGTGGGACATGGTATAATTATCACGAATCAATCATTGGTTCTGCAAGGCGTTGGAAGGAAGACCGCTGGCAATTACACTTGTGTTGGATTTAATGCTGAAGGTGATGGGGAGAGCAAGCCTTTCACTTTAAATGTCTTATGTGAGTACGGAAACCATACTTGAAAATTATCCTATTTTGTTCCATAAATATGCATAACTGTATGATACAAAAATTTACTTTTACTTTATTTTTCTGCCTGCGCTCCACTTCGACGCAAAATATACTTCCGGACACATCTATCGGCCCACCACCAAGTGTTTAAAGATTCGACGGTGTCTAGTTAAAAATAAATGTTAGGTAGACCAAGAAGTTTTAATACAGTTTTGAAGCAGATTTATTGGTGAACCCCTATGAAGGTTTTTTTTTTTGTAATTTCGAATTGATTTGGCCGGCAGAAGTTTTACAACTTGGGCGACAATTTCCGGCAGAGTATCCATATTTTTGGTCAAAACTGGCTCTAAGTTTAGATTTGCCTTTTTATGAAAACAATAATCGAAAACATCAAAAAAAATCCAACTTGTGGGAAATAAAAAAAGTTTTCTCCATTCCTGGGTCGTTTGAAAACAATGAACAGACACGAAACTTTTAAACACTAGGTGGGCCGATAGATGTGTCCGGGAGTGTATTTTTTATTACATTAATATATATTGTCTGTAATTTCTGTTGAAATACTTTTAACATGCGTAACATTGTCCTTAACTAACCTAACTTTTTTAAGTCTACCTCCATTTAATGTCTAATAACATCTGTAATTTTTCCGTTGTTATAACATACTTGCGGTTTATTTCATATGTTTGGATTATTCCTAAGCAAAACGGAGTCTTGCTAGACTGATACATAATTTTCATAATACAGATGCGCCGACATGCCGAAGCTCTCAGCAGAGGGTGCACGGAGTGGCGAAACAGGAGCGCGCACACATAACCTGTCACGTGGATGCTAATCCGGCTGATGTCTCTGTGAGTACATCAAAGCTTACACATTTCGGAACATCATCACCTGATCTACATACATATTGAAATATCAATATTCGATGTTTATAATAGTGTAAAATTTAGTAAAAATTCATAAGCCACCTTTAAGAGATATAACTGCAAATTTTTGAACATCCACGCGGAGATATCTGAATTGTAACTTATTAAAATTGGATATTGGATTTGGGGGTGGCCTTTGTCCAGCAGTGGGCGTCTACAGGCTGATGATGATGATGAAAATTTGATATAGATTAAAAATCATTTATCAAACCAAAAAAACAAAGAGACGAAAGTTTTTTTTTATTGGATTGGTAGTTTTAATTCTTGGAGCATGGTACTTCGTCGTTATTTTCGAGAGAACGCTTTCCAGTTCCGATGGACCTTCAACAACACGGCGAACAGTAACGAGGTTAGCGACAGTTACGTGTCGAGGTCGGGCACCAGCTCCACAGTGACGTACACCCCTCACACCGAGATGGACTACGGCACGCTGCTGTGTTGGGCTCATAATCGAATCGGGAAACAGCGCGTGCCCTGCGTCTACCACATTATAGCAGCTGGTGAGCAATCGATACACTTTTCTATAAGTCACTTGACTTAAATTTCACATGATAACCTGATAATGTCGATGCCGAAGCGCACTTATTTAAAATACTCTAACTCTCATTATAACAACCAAAACAGCAATGCTGTTGTGGCGGCAGATCAGAATCTGATTTATCTCAATATTAAAAAAGACGAAAAAAACATCATCGTTTTTAATGGAATTTCTAGAAGAGAAAGAGAAGAAGCAAATTCACTGGCAGGTCTCTGTTGCCGGAGACCGTCTGGGTGGGTACCACCACAGCTCCTATTTCAACCGCCAAATAGTAGTGTGCAGACATTACTGTGTTCCGGTTTGAAGGGCGCTGTAGCTAGTGTAATTACTGGGGTAACGAGACTTAACACCTTATGTCTCTCAATCTTAACTAGCACCACGTCGTCATGGGCAAGCGTATCACTTACCATCAGGTGAACATCTTGCTCGTCTCGTCGCATACTAGTATAAAAACAAATCATCAAAATTTTATTTCGTGTTATTTAACAAAGTTTATGAATGATAACCATATTGCAGGGAGACCAGACCAGGTTCATAATTGCACAGTGGTCAATGCCTCGTTAACTTCATTCGGAGTACGTTGTTCAGAGGGATTCAACGGCGGACTACCACAATCGTTTTTACTAGAAGTTCGCGAAATTATAACGCAGGTGAATTACATTTTTCTAAAACTGCAACTTATTTATATAATACAAAGAAAAAATAAGAACATATTAACAAAGTTTACATAAAAAAAATCATTGTTCACTAACAGTATTGTGATTTGTCGATGTCACAGATTGAAATGTTTTTTAGTATGCATATATCAAAAATACATATATCAGTTTTAATGAGATTTATCAATTTAAACAAGATGATAAATTGCTGATAAATTTAGATCACTATCCGACAGTATAATCATAGTAACAATTGATTTATAACTGTGGAAAAAATACATTTTGTTTCTTCTTGTGTATAGTGAAATAAAATAAATACACATACATAAAATAAGCTTTAGAAAATCTATAAAATACTACGTAAATTAAAGTTGAATAGTAATTATTAATAATTACACCGTAAATGGTGTAAGTTTAGGTGATGCGCACTTCACAAGGCTGGTGAATAAAATTACTTATCTTTCTGCTTGCGAAAGAAAGCTCCGAGTTTAAAGGAAACACGAAGATTTTTATAGAAATTATATAGAGTATATTTTCAGGAAATTATTGCGAATGTATCAAGTGCGGTACCGAGGTTTACTGCTGTTGGATTAGAAGCGGGGAAGACGTACGCAGCCGCGGTGTTAGCATATAATGCGAAAGGCCGCGGCGACCCATACCCACTAAGAGCCAGCACATTGAGACCACCTGAGAAACATCACGTACATGATAAGAGTTTAGGTATGTATGTATTATATAAAACATTAACTAAATCTTTTGAGGGACGCCTTTGTACAGCTGGGCATAGACTGATGATTGACTCACAAACTAAATACATCCTACACAAATTATCTAAATAAAAAGTTTTGATCTATGAAACTTATGAATAAGGGAAACCTCTTTTTGGTTTTCCAAAGCTAGTACTAAAAGGAAAGATCCTTAGAAAACGTGAACCTGGAAGACAACGAAGAAAGTAGTCTGATGATATGAGTTGATAGAGAATGTCATAGAACCGAAATAGTTTTCTACAATTCACCGCCCAACTTCACTTTGAAGATTCGTCAACTTAAAGACTTCGTACACTATTGATATAAAAACATTAAAAATTAAACCTCCTCTAAAATTTATGTCTGATAAATAAACTTTAAGAAACATCGTTTGTTATAAACTATTGTCTCCATCAGATTTACCGAGGACCGCTTTTCAAATATCGGGGGCCATGTCGGCGGCGGTGGGCGGCGGCGGTGTCCTCATGGTCGTGCTAGTTCTGTTCATGGTAGCCGTCCGGCAGAAATGTGCTAAGAGGAAACCCCGGTCAGCACCACCTCCGTCGTCCCAGCCGGCGTCGCCGGACAAACTGAGAGAGAAAGATGACAGCGAGAGCGACGACAGGAATCCGGATATCATACCATCCGATACTGATCATATGCAGGTAAATTTTATAGACTTAAATTAATGAATTTCAGATTCAAATTGGTATCTTTTTTTTAATTGCACTAAGTGACGAGACGAGCGAGACGTTCACCTGATGGTAGCTACGCTAGTAAAGATGGTATACACTGCACCACATTGCGCTCGTCGCCTTGAGACATATGTTAAGTCTCGTTACCCCAGTAATTTCACTAGCTTACAGCGTCCTCTAACTGGAACACAGTAATGTTTACACACTGTTCGGCGGCTGAAATGGAGCTGCGGTGGTACCTAGACGGTCTTCTGCAACAGAGACCTACCACCGCTGAAAATTTATAGATTTTTTTTTTTTTGATACTACTTTGCGACGAGACGAGCAAGACGTTCACCTGATGGTAAGTGATACGCTTGCCCGTGACAACGTGCTGCTAGTTAAGATGGTACACACTGCACCACATTGCGCTCGTCGCCTTGAGACATGAGGTGTTAAGTCTCGTTACCCCAGTAATTTCACTAGCTTACAGCGTCCGTCAAACCGGAACACAGTAATGTTTGCACACTACTATTTAGCGGTTGAAATAGCAGCTGCGGTGGTATCCAGTTAATTAAATGTTTTATTGTAACATTTCGATCACAGATTGACTACTTCCGTCAGCAGCAAGTGTCGACAATCTCACCACCGCCGGGGAACAGGGCACCGCGCGGAAGTGTCGCCGGGGTGCGCGGCAGCATTCCCGGCTACTGTCCACTGCGCACTGTTCCATCATCATCGCATCCCGTGTCTATGCATGATACCTCAGTGAGTCAGAAAACAGCTGGACAATCCAGTCTTTACGCTAAAGCGTTATCCAACACTATAACATTTATTTATTTCAAACTTTGTTTGCATACAAATAAATATATGTACAAAAAGGCGGACTTAATGCCATAGGGCATTCTCTCCCAGTCAACCTCGGCAGTGGGGAAATGCAGTGCTAGGTGAGGGTAAAAGAGGTTTTGTTTAAAAAAAAAATTAATAATGAAAAAGATATATACTAATATATACATACATACACATACATCACAATAACATCATCAAACAACAAAACTATCTAAATTCATTCATTAGTAACTCTAGCTCTGATATTAGCTACATCATATATACAAACTACAGCACTTTGTGAACTTCTTCTTCTAAGTCGTATTACCTCATGACTGAGGGTCGTGGTCATCATGTGTAATGAAACACACGGCGACTTACTTGTCAGTTATAATGGAGTGGTTTGCCATTGCCATATTCTAGTTCACATAGCTATGTAGGTTTCCTCACGATGTTTTCCTTCACCGTCAAAGCGTGTGATATTACTCGGTGTTGTACTAACTGCGCATAAATTGAAAAATTCATCGGTGCAGGCCGAATTCAAACCCGGTACCTCTGGAATGGAAGGCGACCATTCAAACTACTAGTATATCACGGCTGACATTTATCTCTCGGCACTTTGAACTACGTACTCATTAAAAGTGAAATTCAATTTTAACATTATTTGGAATCGATTGATAATACGTCACTAAATCAACAAATAATCAACGTTATCGACATACACAGAGCATATCATTAAACATCAGATCATTTTAATTATCATAATGAAGTAACGTTTCATAGGTAAATCATTACCGGTTTAAATACACATTTACTATATTTTAATCATGGCGCAGCGGTTGATCGTTTGCGTTGTAACACTGAGGTCTCTGGTTCGGCTCACCTAGTGTTTAAAAGTTTTAACGGTGCTTAGCTAAAAATAAATGTTAGGTGGAGCAATAAGTTTTAATGCAGTTTTAAAGCTGATTTTTTGGTCAACCTTTATGTATATTTTTTTTTATATTGAATTCAGGATTATGAAAAAAAAACGAAAATTCGAGTCTGTTCATTGTTTTCAACGACCCAGGAATGGAGAAAACTTTTTTATTTCGCTCAAATTAGATTTTTTTTTGATATTTTCGATTATTGGTTCCATAAAAAGGCAAATCTAAACTTAGAGCCAGTTTTGACCAAAAAATATGGATACTCTGCCTGAAATTGTCGCCCAAGCTGTAACACTTCTGCCGGCCAAATCAGTTCGAAGTTCCAAAAAAAAAAAAAAAATGCATACATAAGGGTTGACCAATAAATCAGCTTCAAAACTGCATTAAAACTTATTGCTGCACCTAACATTTATTTTTAACTAGACACAGTCGAAACTTTAAACACTGGGTGGTGGGCCGATAGATGTGTCCGGGAGTATATTTATGTGGTAATATTAAACATAGAACGTTGCGTAAAATGAAACGACATTCAATGTAATCCCGAAGGATTTCAGACTTACGTACTTCAATAACAAACTCAAGGAAACGTCGGCGCGGTTATAAATCCGATTGATTTTATGGATTAAGCTAATTTATAATTTAAATTAATAACCCGCTCAAGATTGTGTATATTAGTTTACCCAAGCGATTTACTCAGTATGAATAATAGTTGTACAGAGCTTTGTCTAATGGTTGTTTGTGATTAGTTCGAGATTTGCTTTCAACTTAATTGTTTTGTTATTACACGCCTAAATATAGTTTGCAATGATTGAATTGTGTTACGAGTAATTAATCTTTAACACAATTAATACAACGTTATAACTGTGGCTGTCCGAATTTACTTTAACTTGAGCTTTTCGGAATTAGTTTAATTAATTTTGTTTACAACGAACTTAAAAAACGGACTGAGAGTAGATTGGCAATTAAGTTATTACAACTCACCTTATACACGAAAGATGTAGGACACAAAAAATACTTTAAAATTATTTATGATTATGTAAATATTGTATAAAGGCGTCGCTTTTTACAAATATCGCAGTGTTTACATCTAGTAGCAAAAGGCAACTAAAAAGGTAGGATCAGCTCCATATAATTGTTAGCAGCATCGTTCTCTTGCTATTATATTGTAATTGTAGCAAATATTCTTTGTAAAGAAGTTGCTGTTGTTAGACAATAAACACGGAGACGTATTGTCGCCCCTTTTGCGAAATGAATCTGGCTTTTCCAAACGCACACAACACAAATACAACAGAGATGAGTTGGAGATTACGTATTTGAGCCGTTTGGGATGGAAACCCTGGGAACATGGGGTTCGGGTGCGCATAAGCTTTTTAAAGTTTTGTCAAAAAAACTGACAAAAGCCACTAATAACCCCCGGTAACTACATGGCACAAAGAATAAGCCTCGCCATCCAGCGGGGCAATGCTATTAGTTTGCTCGGTACTCTACCAGAAGACGACCTGCGACATTTTTTGTATTTTAGTGTACACCTTTTTTTTATTATAAGTTTTTGGTTTGTATATATAACAATACAACAGACACATAAACATAAAAATTTTGTAACTAATATTGTAATTAAGTTATTATGAAACTGTGTAGTTCAAATTTGTGAAATTAAATCATTGTGTTATCATATTATCATTGAAATGTTAACAATTTACACATATACAGCCAGCTAAATTTCTTGCCCATTCGTATCACGTCCGTGGCATTTGTTGTTTTTTTTTTAATTTATTATCATATTTTACAATTTCTTCTTAAATCTAGTTACACAATACTTGGTGCCAATAAACATTGAATGTTTGTGATGTTACTGCACAGTCCACACATAACCTGTATACTACCTTCATTTATTATTCATTTCTAACTGATATGTAAGCGGCGCCGCTGTTTTTTATTCTGCTGGTATAGAATTAAGCAACTGTGGTATTAAAAAATGACAGGTCCTTTTGCCATAGAAATTATTAATTTTGCTGACTATAAACAATTGCTAAGTCTTGCATCTTGTGTTGTAGGCGTGTTTTGAAGTATTTAGGACTACGTCATTAAGACGTTCTTTCAGTAACAGGTATTTCACTTGATCAAATACCGGCATTACATTACAAAACTTAAAAAGCTGAGAATTTTTTTTTTTATACTACTTTGCGACGAGACGAGCAAGTCACCTGATAGTAAGTGATACGCTTGCACATGACAACGTGGTGCTAGTTAAGATGGTACACACTGCACCACATTGCGCTCGTCGCCTGAGACATAAGGTGTTAAGTCTCGTTACCCCAGTAATTACACTAGCTACAGCGCCCTTCAAACCGGAACACAGTAATGTTTGCACACTACTACTTGGCGGTTGCAATAGGAGCTGCGGTGGTACCCACCCAGACGGTCTCCGGCAACAGAGACCTACCACCTGGTAAAATAATCTTCCTTATATTTTACTTTGATATTGAAGGGGACAATGGATTTGTGGATTCTTATTTGCAGTTTATAGATCTTATGCGAATGGATGGTAGATTTTGGCGTTCAATAAGTGAGCTATTGTTTCCATTTTGAATAGAAATGTTGATTTTGATTTTGATGTATGTTAATGTAACTGCAATTGACGTTGAGGTGATTGTCGCTTGTAGAGCGCTCCGTCGAGTATCCCGCCGCCGGCGCGCTTCGCCAGCGGCGCGTGCACGCTGCCGCGCGGCGCGGGGGCGTGCGCCGCGAGCGGGGCGGGCATACCCCTGCAGCACCTGCGCACGCTGCCGCGACCCCTGCCCGCGCCCGCGCCCGCACCCGCGCCCCGGCACACGCCCCGCGACACCCCCCTCTGACAGACGACGCAACTTTAACTTAGAGAGTGTGTAAATAAAACGACTGTCAAAGAGTGTGCTCAAAGTTTCTAGTGAAAGCTTTGCAAGCTGCGATTTGGTTTCGGTAAGTTTCCGCCTGTGCAGACAGATACACACGCATCGTTTTAAAACGAAGCGACACTGGTCACAGAATGAAAAAAGTGTTATAGTATTAAGTCTATCTACTGGCGATTTCGTAAAATTAAGATTTGAACACATTTAAACTGTGGTAAACACCGAAAACCTATCGCTGAGTTTTAATTAAACAAATAGTTAGGGTGAACGAAATTTTGAAGTGATTTTTTGTTTGTAAATGTAATGTAAATAAATTTAATAATATTCCAATGAATACTTTAGGTAATGTAACTATTAGATAATGATTTAATAACGTTAAACTGTGAGCGGGGGGGTCATATTGCAAGTTTGTGTTCATAAAGTATTATTAAATTTGTTTTAAACGGTTGTGAATTCTCATGAATTTTTTAACAAAAAAAAAAACTTACCTTTTCTTTAAAGTTATTTTAAACATTAAAAGTTACTTCGGTTGTTATGCATAGCGGTATAGAAAAACGTATTTTATTATGTTAATCGCTTGTAATTGTTGTAAGTATATAATTTAAGTATTATTATCAAGCTATTTGAGAGACATATCCCTGTTTAAGTTTCGCTTAATTGTAGAGAAGTTTATTAAAATTAAAAAGAAACGTTTCATAATGTAATACTCAATTGTAAAGATATGGTTATTTTATTTATATAATATAAATGAAGTTTTATATCGAAATTTAACTGTAAAATAGTACAATATTATTAAATGAAATAGTTTAAACGATGTTAGACGGCTAGGAGTTTCGAAGAGAAACGGAAGCTTCGATTTGAAAGGTTTTAATTCTAAGGAAATATTTGCGGGCATTGAATTATTAAATCATCAGATTTGACATTGAAAAAAATTATTTTCACCAAAGGAAGTTAGATATTTTCAGCGGAAGCGAGAAGAGCAGGAACTTCATCTGATAAGTGATACGCTAATCAACTTTTCCTCGTTTGAAGACTTTATCAAATTAACTTCACAAATACATCATTTTACTCAACTTCAATTGGCTGAAAATATACGCTACATTTTGTTACTTTATACTTAAAGTTAAACATTATTGCGATTAATAACTGAATCACCTTTATCTATTTGAATTTGAACTACATCGTCATTACTGTCAGCCGATAAACACTCACTGCTGAAAGGCCTGAAAGCCACTGGAACTTACTATTATCCAAATACCAAACTGTAAAGCACGCGTAAAATTTACTATCACTTAAAGTTCAGCAAGAAAAATCAAAAATCTTGTGCTAAAGAACCAATAGGGATTCCTTACAACACTCACACAAAAATGATTTTTTTGTTTCATTTTCATATTGTGATTTTTGCTCCGAAGGTCCATATCAATGCTATCGAAACATTATTTAAAACACTTAATGCAATCTTTAACTAAAAATTGAATTACTAAAAAACTAATGTCCTTCGAATTCGTCTTTAGCGAATTTGGATGTCGGATCTGCTAGCGGGGTTGGCATCACACTAACATCTGCGATGTTAACATTGTGTAGTAGAAACGAAATGAGATTAAAAAAAGAGTTTTCATTTCATCTGTTAAATTCAATTTCATCAGTATGCTCTGTTGATATTCAACTTAGGTACAAGTTATTTTTGCATCGCCGCAACGGAGCTAAGTTATGGTTATCATTACCTAAACTATAACGACACCGTTTCCAATTTTAGAAATAAAACCTTTTCTAAAATAAAAAGAAAACTTATTTTGTTATTGACATTGGATCTTTTTATGAGCATGATGTTTAGTAACAATGTCGCTGAAGACGGAGAAGAAAACTTGCGTAGAATACTCCAGCTCTAATATCATCAGCCGAAAGATGTCCACTGCTGGAGATAGGCCTTCCTCAAAGACCATCTCGATTGATCCTGCAACCATCGGTTTCCTGCGACCTTCACAACCAACATTATCCAATTGATTTCTAACTTGTACTTTAGAAAGATACAAAATATTGTTGTTTCTGTATAAACTTAACATGGACTAGGATTTGTTTTAGTTTAAAATATACTTCTTATGAAATTAATCATTATGTCTATACTAACAATAGAGATGCGAAAGAATGTATGTTATATTGAAAAATAGGGGAACCCATCCCCGCGGATGTGATAACTAAAATTTTGTTAACTCATTATCTCTCTGTTGTAAGCGATTTAAGAAATAATTATAGATTAATTACGCTTAAGTTGTTAATAGGTAATTTGTAAATAGTTTGAATGGAGTCTTTCTGTCGAGGTCTTCGGTTTTCATTAAAATATTGAAGGAAAAAAAAATGAGAATAAAAGATGATATTCAAAAACGTTACTAATGTGTTTCACTTATCACAACTTAATGGCTAACTAAAATAAATTAACTAAATACCCTTCTCCGGTTACCTTCAATGGTTGATTGAAGTATATGTAGTCTTAATTCACAAGGCGATGAGCGTTGTGTGTTGTTGTGTAAACATCGTAAGTAACAACTTATTTTTAGCAGTGCTGATTATTTTCTACTCGTATAAAAACATCATTCTCTTCTCTCCATACATCTTTTATTGAGAAGTTAAAAAGCTCTTGAAGCACTTAAATAAGTTTAAACAGTTCAAGCTAATAAAGACTTACCTTCAAGAATTGGAAAAAATGTATTTTAGGTGAAAGATGTCATTTTTTTAATATTTCCTGAACCGTTGATTGTTATTTTATTTAATACAGAAATAAACAGCACTCTAATCCCACTGCTGGGACTTGGGTTCTTCTTTGACGATGCAAATCTGTTTTCTTTTAAGCTTAAGCTTAGCGGGAATCGGAATTAGCTTGCTTCGAGACGTACTTATTATCCTGTATGATGGTGTAGTAAGTTTTCATTGGCTTATGTCCCAGACGCCGTGATCAGTCACTTAGCACTTACATAAGTCTCTTAACATTACATTTTTCCAACTTGTCTTTGGTCTGCTTTTAAATGACCGTGGAAGAACAGCTGCATTGCCAAACTGCCAACGTACCATACCATCGCAGTAATTTCCACCATAACGGCTACGAGACGAGCGAGACGTTCACCTGATGGTAAGTGATACGCTTGCCCATAACATGTCGCTAATTAAGATGGTATACACAACACCACATTGATCATCGCCTTGAGACATGAGGCATTAAGTCTCGTTACATTAATTTCACTAGCTACAACGTCCTTCAAACTGGAACACAGTAATGTTTACACATTACTGTTTGGTGGTAGATATAGTCACTGCGGTGGTACCTAGATTTTTTTTTATGTACTACTATGCGACAAGACGAGCAAGACGTTCACCTGGTGGTAAGTGATACGCTTGCCCATGACAACGTGCTGCTAGTTAAGATGGTACACACTGCACCACATTGAGCTCGTCGCCTTGAGACATAAGGTGTTAAGTCTCGTTACCCCAGTAATTACACTAGCGTGCACGTCGCACACTACTATTTGGCGGTTGCAATAGGAGCTGCGGTGGTACCCATCCAGACGGTCTCCGGCAACAGAGACCTTCCAGCAGTAGATACACATCTATGATCTTCTTTTTGTTTAATAAAGACAGGAAATTCTGTTCTGTTCTATCAATACGATTTTCAGAAACAATTTACCTTCGTGCTGTGGTTTATACGAAGCGAAATGTTGACGGAGCTTCTATTATGATAAAAGGATTTAAAAAGGAAATCTTATTTCAAGATATCTGGCGTGGATTTACGGTCCGTTATACGGTTTTTACAGTGTGTAACATATGACAGGGAACTCTCCAGTCATCTTTTAAGTTGTCCTTTTATATGTAGTTTATTTAAATCTTAATTCACTATTACACATGGACTCAAGCATGTATTAATTTGTGCTTATAAGAACTTGTTATTAATTTGTGCTTATTTACCAGGTGGTAGGTCTCTGTTGCCGGAGACCGTCTGGATGGGTACCACCGCAGTGACTATTTCAACCGCCAAATAGTAGTGTGCGAACATTACTGTTTGGTGGTAGATATAGCCACTGCGGTGGTACCCATCCAGACGGTCTCCGGCAACAGAGACCTACCAGCAGTAGATACACATCTATGATCTTCTTTTTGTTTAATAAAGACAGGAAATTCTGTTCTGTTCTATCAATGCGATTTTCAGAAACAACGTACCTTCGTGCTGTGGTTTATACGAAGTGAATTGTTGACGGAGCTTCTATTATGATAAAAGGATTTAAAAAGGAAATCTTATTTCAAGATATCCGTCGTGATACGGTTTTTACAGTGTGTACCATCTTAACTAACACCGCGTTGTCATGGGCAAGCGTATCACTTACCATCAGGTGAACGTCTTGCTCGTCTCGTCGCATAGTAGTATATAAAAAAAAAACTTAATTCATCGACTTCATTCGATGTCTTTAAGTTATTACAAAGTCTTCCTTTTGACGGAATTTTTTTTTTTTTTATTTATGATAGACTAGTGCTTGACTACGATCCCACCTGATGGTAAGCGGATGTAATCTAGGTGGTAAAGCGCACTAGTCTAGAAGAAGCCTGTTCACTCTTTTCTTGAAGACCCCCACATCATACCTGGACGGACCCTGACGCCGGCAGACTGTTCCACTCCCTCGCTGTACGCATTATGAAGGACGAAGCGAAACGCTTAGTCCTAATGCGCGGGAGATCGACAACGAAGGGATGGATGCCTGCGGTGTGTCTGTACGTCCGGTGATAAAAGGGCGAAGGCGGTTTTTTATATCAGCGAAAGTAAATTACGGTGCATTCTAACACAATACTAAAATAATACTTATATACTAAAAAGTAGCTACTATTTCTTGTATGTAAAGAAAAAATACATTAACACAATTTTATTGCTTCAAGAAATGAATTATTAATTATTGAAAGCTTATACATTAAAGAGTAGATAATCATGATGATCTAAAAATGGTGTCTTAACATGTTTGAATTAAGGCGAAGACTAAATTTCTTGTGTAAACATTCTTATAAAGATCTCATTCTTATTGTTATAGTTTAACGTAAACACTAAATGAAACTATAATAATTTAAAAGGTACAATCTATTGAAAAATATGTAAATTCTTCGAAGGCGAGGTCCGAGCAACAATAAACGCAATACATTAACATCCAATGTAGCCGAACAATGCCCATCAGGAATAGAAAGAACTGATAAAATGAATGGGGTCCCCGCCGGCCGTACTCTGAAAGTACGTAACTGTTTTACGCAAAATCGAGTGCCCCGCCCAATTTGCATTTATTACCTACACGTGCTTTTGTGTGCGGACCGTAGCGCAGCTCTATTTGCGAAAATCGTTGTATCGCAGTAAGTGGACTACTCCCTGAAACTCGGCTGTGTATTTAGAAATGACTTTTGAAACACTGAAAGCATACACAGTTTGTGTTTCTCTTTATGATATAAAAATGGAAATTTTAAATGATTTGAATGATATTTATATTTCGGGACAGTTGAAAAGGTCTCAAAATGAAAATTTCCGTGTTTAATTCGATTTCTTTTTCTTCTTTGTGATTTGTTTTGTTTCTTATTAAAGTACAGTTCAGTCAGTCGCAACGTTTCCACCTCTAAGAAATGACAAACTGACGGAGTTTCTAATTTTTTGTGATCGTACCTCACAATTAATAATAATTTAAAACGAAATAAATAAGGTTTGATATATTAACAGCGAAGCAAACGTTTTTATATTAATTCAGCTAAAGTAAAACAATTTCGATCAATAAATATAAACTTCAAACAAATGTTTAATACAAATTTTACATCAATATTTTCTATTTTAATATACTTATAAGTTTAATTAATACACAAATATTATTAAGTAATTTTTATCATGAAAACTGAAAGACAAATATCATACAAATGAAAATTCAACACAGAAGTTATCAACTCCATAATCTTTAAAAGGATGAAGAAAGCAAATTCGTTAAGAGTATGTTGCAAGCAATTTTTGTATTCTATGGTAATTTTTTTTAATGAAAACGTTCGAAGGCTTTACCGGTGGTTACAGAATACACCCCTCTGCCTATTTAACTTGGGACGTAACTCAAAATTGGATGTACGTCGAGCTGACGCTGTAGTGGACAGGAATTGTGCCGCGGGCCGGAGGCGACGTCGCTTACAATTGTTATTCCAAAGCAGTTTGGTGATCAAATATAATTTGTTCATCTCCCCTTAGTGCCTTTCTTACTAATTGAACCGTGTAATGCCATTCAAATTGTCACTTTACTGTTTCCTTTATGAAAGGTAAATTGTTTTACCTTTTTCTTTTCGTTCGAGTTGAAACAGTTACACTTTTTTCGGTCGCTCATAAAATTACACTTGAGGTGAATACTTCGGTGAATGTATAACAAAAGTTAATGTTTAAAAACGTGAAGTACATTATTGTTTAAATAGATTAAAGACTAACATGTTTTTATAGCTGATTATCTCTGCATATATGTACAGAGATATTTTATACATAACCATCTCAAAGTAAATTACTTAACACTTGGTTTAAAAGATACATTAACGCAAGCTGTAAAATAATGATTTGTATGAATTTAATCAGATTATGGGATGAATGCTTATATTTTTCTAACAAACTACTGAATGGGTTCTTCAGTAAAATGTGATATGGCTTTCCCAGCGTGGGCAATGCGTTTGAGATACATTCATCACAGGCTTAACTGCTTACCAAGCTGATGTTTGTTATCATAAGAAATCAGAAGAAAATTTAGGCAAATTAGTTAGATTGCTTCGCTAAATCGAAGTCGCTCTCGTATATAAACTATTGTTCAATTACAAATCGACCTGGTGATAAACAGCATTGTAGTATTTGATAGTAAACCGCATTATTTCAGGAATAACTTACTGTCACATGTTCAACAGATAGATTCTCACATCACACCTCGCTAACACTGATCGCATTCCATTAATTCCGACTACTACTCTTCTTACGTATTAGATTGTATACAAAGTTACTTTTTGATATGCTTAATACATAAGTAATATTACTTAAAAGGCTAAGTATATATATGTTTATCCCTCCAAGCGCATTTACAAATAGGTTGGGTAACAAAGGAGCAGTGGACGTCGGGGCGACATTTCTCAACGTTGCTTTTATTAAACGTCTGATGTAGTTTGTCACTAGCACAATAAAGGTCCGCGGTCTGTACAGGTATGCGAGCGGTGTGGTATGTAGCTGTTCAGTTCAACGAGAAAGTCGACTAAATTCCAATTTTATATTTAACATACGAACACTTATCTGTCTATTGAAATCAAAACGTAATATAATTGACTTGTGTTACAAATGCATTACTAATTTAAATGATAAAGATGTGTGGATATAAATGGCGCTGATTCTCAAGCAGTATGTGTCAGTACGTGTAAGACATTTAAAAATGAAGAAGGCAAAAAAAAAAAATGTATATATATATAGCCCGCTGAGTTTCTTGCCCATTCTTCTCAGGTCCGTGGCATTTGTTTTGGGAATGGGTGATAGATTTTGAGGTTCAATAAGTGAACTATTGTTCCCATGTTGAATAAAAATTTTGACTTAGACTTTGAAAAAAAAAATCTTAAAAAAATTCCTTTTAAGTTACTTCTTTTGTCCTCATTGATCTTCGTGATCGCTTTCGAAATAACTATTAATCAATGAGACCGATTTACCATAACTATAGACACAGTGCGACGTTAAGATTTTTACACAACATCATACTCTTGATTTATAACATCCCGTTACAATCAGTTAATGACATAACAAACACGCGTTCCCACCTTTTTTTTTAAATGTAAGAAATAATTTAATTTTACAGTTACTTACCATATGTAGAGGTCAAAGAGATAAACCGCTTCTCAGCTGCTTCGTGCTTTTATACTACACGGTAAAGGGTATTATTATGTCTTATTTTTATAGGTCATCGTTGTAGTGGTCGCGTTGTCGGCGACAAGTTTTCAGTTGAGTTGTAACATTGCATCATGTTACAATTTTTATCGCTAGTGTACCTTAAATAATAAGTTTCTTAAAAAAATCGTGTGTTGTTATGTTTATAATAATCTTTCATTCATAATTCTTCTTCTTCTAAGTCGTATTTCCTCATGACTGGGTCGTGGTCATCATGTTTTTATTGAAACACACGACGACTCTCTTGGCAGTTATAATGGAGTGGTGTTGCCATTGCCTTCTCCATTTCACATACTAGTCTGACCACTGATGGTCATGACATAGATATGCAGGTTTCCTCACGATGTTTTCCTTCACCGTCAAAGCGCGTGATATTAGTTGGTATTTATGCTAACTGCATATAAATTGAAAAATTCATTGGTGCAGGCCGGATTCGAACCCGGTACCTTCGCCCACCCGGCGTTCAAACCACTAGGATATCACGGCTCTCATTCATAATTCAATTGCTATTTAAAATTATGTTATTGGTAACATTGTCGTATTAAACAACCAATACGATTCGTTTCCGGAAGTACAGAGTGGGGATAACAGTGGGAGTGGGAGGGGGAAGACATCAGGTGGTAGTCTCTGTTGCCGGAGACCGTTGGGTGGGTACCACCGCAGCTCCTATTGCAACCGACAAATAGTAGTGTGCAAACATTACTGTGTTCCGGTTTGAAGGGCGCTGTAGCTAGTGTAATTACTGGGTAACGAGACTTAACATCTTATGTCTCCGGCGACGAGCGCAATGTCGTGCAGTGTATACCATCTTAACTAGCACCACGTTGTCATGGGCAAGCGTATCACTTACCATCAGGTGAACGTCTTGCTCGTCTCGTGGCTTAGTAGTATAAAAAAAAAAAATCAACGTAGCTTAGTGTCCGGTCGACAGTCATTGTGAAAGTAGCGTGAGGAAAAGACGCGAATAAAGAAGTGAAAGATAGTTTTACTATATATCATTACACGTGTAAAATTTATTAACGGTAATTCTATTAGAAATATTACTGCGTTTTTGAAAGCCTGAGTAGTTAACAGAAACAGGACTTTCACATCTCGACGAGTCGCACAATGTAGTGCAGTGTATAAATACTAACGCCTTATTGTGCTTCGGTGGTTGAATCGATAAACATGTACTTTTGGGGTTTTTTTTTATACTACAATGCGACGAGACGAGCAAGACGTTCACCTGATGGTAAGTGATACGCTTGCCCATAAAAACGTACTGCTGGTTAAGATGGTACACACTGCACCACATTGCGCTCTTCGCCTTGAGACATAAGGTGTTAAGTCTCGTTACCCCACTAATTACACTAGCTACAGCGCCCTTCAAACCGGAACACAGTAATGTTCGCACACTACTATTTGGCGGTTGCAATAGGAGCTGCGGTGGTACCCAGACGGTCTCCGGCAACAGAGACCTACCACCTGGGTCTACTTTAATTAGTTGTTTAAATAGTCTAACTGATTTATTTACGTTTAACACTTACTGAAAAAAAAAGAAAAAGGTTGCATTAATCAATAAATGTGGGTAGTACAAAAACAATAAAAATGTGAAGGTAATATAAAAGCAAGTAGCGCGTCAATAGTGCAGTCGCAAGCGGTCGGTCGCGGCGTACGGACGCGTCTATTGTACTATCAATGATTTTTGAAATATTCAAACTGAATACAGACAACAATGTCTACGGGGTATTAAGCCGATCCCAATCCGTTATTCCGCAGTCAATCGGTAGATGTAAAACCAACCAAGCTGTTCTCTTGGAATAATAAACAACGGTACGTAGTATGGGGTGGAGGACATTAAAAGCTCGTTCCGTTCGAACGATACGTCGCCGCGGTGAATTTATGTAACCACTCGAAACCGCGAGCGGGCGTGCGCCGAATTACTACTTGCTCTTAACTTTATTGAAAATATTATAACTTATCACTTTGACAAACGCGATGCCAGCGAAGCTCCATTATTTGAATCCGGAGCCATGTTACAGAATTTGGAATTGAAGGTAAGTAAGCCTAATGTATTTAATAAAAACAAAAACGTAAAATAATACTTTGGTTATGGCATAAAGTAAATGAACTTTGGTTCCCAATAAGTAAAGTATAATAGTGAACTACATTTTTTAAAACCTGATTAAAAATATGTTTATTTAAAAAGCCTTTTAGATATGCTTTCCAGGGTTACTGAATTAGCTCGTTTCCTTTACATGTGTCATGACGATAAATTTAAATGGATTGTAGGAAACTTTTAGTCTTTTGAATTGGTTGTAAGTTATGTGACCCTTTTTAAAATACGTTACATGAAAGTAATGAAATTATTCAATAGCTTCGAATAACAGTAAACGTGTATATGATAAAAGTGTGCCTCTTGTAATTTTGTAAAACTCGTAAATCGTTCATTATTAATGTAATCCTCTGCGAGAATGATTCGTCGCAGGCCAACATTTGCATCTTACTGTCCTTAATTAACACCTTTGTCGAGCCGCGCTCAAAGCGAGCGTTAAGCAAAACGAAGCCTAAATCGAACCGGAATAAGCGCGCGCCCGCCGCCCGGGAATGCACCTTACTACATTAGTGATAAGGGCGGCTGTCGCATGACAACTAGTTCACAAATCTCCGAGTCCCTCGTCAAAGAGGGAAGATGTAAATTAATTACATCGGCGGAATTATTTCAGAAACGCGAACAGTGATGAAATTTGTTTTCGTATAATTTACTTTTTTTACGTTTGATATTCGTTCACGGAACGGGTGATACCAGGAATAATTATCTTCAGTCTTCCTCTAATGGATTCTTCGTTTCTAGCGAGTCTAAGAATTGTTAATAACATCACATTTCATCTAAATTTGTCCTTTATTTCACAGGTTGTTGGCAATGTGGATGATGCGTGTTCGCCCAGAATGAACTACCTCCCAGAATTGACCTAAGGCATAAAGCAAGTATTTAGCCAATGCGCCACGGACACTGATAAAAAGGTATTGTGACTTGTCGCATGAAATTTTATTACTAATACCGTATTATAGTAGATACCTGTTCGGTATAGGTATAAGTTTAGGGAATAAACTACTAAGATAAGTAGGGGAGACAAAATTTTAGACGCTCTTCGCACCACAGTAACGCGAGTTAGTGAAGATGGTGTTGGATGGTGGTGATAGTGGTGCGGAGCGCAAACACCAGTCGCTGTTGGTCGAACTTGTACGGCACAATACCTATTCTGATGATATGCTTATGAATCTGAAGTGAAATTATTATATAACCAATTTACATGTAATGGAATTACTTAATTATGTTAATTAAAACCAAATAAACAACATTGTTTAGTCAACTTTTGTAACATCAAAACCAAACACCGATTATTGTCTGAACAAAATATTTCATACTAACAATCCTTGTTACTATTTTCTAACTAAAATAAAAGCACATCCGACTCGTAACGCTCTTCTTACAGTTATAGTATTTTTTTAATATTTGTTTTGCACAAGAAATAAGTTTCTTAAATAATTATTATTAGAAATATATGCTAATACATTTGTTAGAAGTTTCGATAACGATTATTATGACTACCTAGAAGTTTTAGCCACTACCCTCTAAGCAGGCGGGGTTTTCTTGCAAAAATTTCAACTAAAAACATGTATTACACTTACATGATAGTCTGTTTCTTAAAAAAAAAAAACATCTATGTGAAGAAAATCATTTATATCAAAGTAAATATCAGCAACTATCATGTCAACGTTAATTTGGACGAGTTTGCAAAGTTAATAGTTGTATAAGACGGATCAAAGTTTATGCCTCAAGTTAAATTAAGAGCTGTTTCCATCGAGTAATGCAAATAATAAACGACTAGACTTAATAATAAAGACCTTAATATTAATCTATTTAATTCTGAATAGCCAAAATTTTATTCGTATTAATATTTATTAATTAAGAGAACGATCTTTTCATTGAGGTCGTTCATTCTTGAACAACTGAAAAAGGTACAATAAGATTTTTACACTAGAATTTTATGATCACAGTATGTTATTTAAATATGATTATCATTTTAAAACACTAGAGTTAAAGTCAAAATTACCATTCTAGATATCTATAAGCTGAATAGACGTAAATTCGTTTTTTTTCGTACATCATCGGATAATGATGGAGTAACCGCGTAGGTTATGAAATCTGTTCGACAACCGATGCTAAAAGCTCTTCAGTAGTAAATGAGTCTGTAGGGACCTCGAGTGATCGACGATCTGGTGAAGATCTAGAAAAAATACCACAGCGGTCATTAAAGCTTGAAGTTAAACTCTTAAACCAATTACAAACTTGTCCCTTTAAATTTCCTTTTTTGCTATAATTTCTTTAAGGTCTTCAATCACTCCGTGCTCTTGTGATACGGAATAAGCAATTAATATTTCATCCGTTTCCAATTCGCTATTGATCATGTTTACAATGACAATTATGGCTCGTCGCTTGTTCGTTCCAATATTTGTGTAGACAAAGGTTCGGAGATTCTATAGAACCGGGACAAGTCCAGCTCGCACGCTGACCTGAATGTAGTGCGCCGCTCACATTGGATTGGTTCGACAGTCAATAGTGCCGTCATTGAATAAATTTTTAAATAGTTTTACTGACATGTAGTAATTTTCACATATTGATGCATTTCTGAGATATACATAAGACGTACATGTATTACAAGGTAAGCGCAATATGATTGTTTTAATATTATAATCAAATTAGTACTTTGTAATAACTTTAACATCACTGCCGTCATCATCATCTCAACTGATACACTTTTACTTAAATAATGTAAATTATATTAAATTCCAATATATTTGTAAGTGAATTTATTTAGTACTAGATAACTATATGATAATAAGGATGTTAATACGATGTTTGAGTAATGTATATACCTTGCGGAGATCACTGTATCAAGCGTGTTGTGTAAACTGTTTAAAATGTTGAAAGCTCCCGAGAATCTAGTGCCGCTTTCCGCTGCACCAATATCGGCAATAAATCTCCACCCTAAACGAACATGTCTCGACCGAGATCGGATGCTATACATCTCGCCACCGAGGCGCTTGTCCGTTCGTGAATTTGCTTTGGAAACCGAAGCGCGCACCCATTCCAAACTGAATCCGAGCCGTTACGACGATGCACATTTTGAACATGCAACATTTACTAAGTTATATTTATATCCTTTTTAAACTACACTCCCGGACACATCTATCGGCCCACCTAGTGTTTAAAAGTTTTAACGGTGCCCAGCTAAAAATAAATGTTAGGTGGAGCAATAAGTTTTAATGCAGTTTTAAAGCTGATTTTTTGGTCAACCTTTGTGTATGTTTTTTTTTTAATTTTGAATTCAGGATTATGAAAAAAAAAAACGATAATTCGAGTCTGTTCATTGTTTTCAACGACCCAGGAATGGAGAAAACTTTTTTATTTCGCACAAGTTGGATTTTTTTTTGATGTTTTCGATTATTGGTTCCATGAAAAGGCAAATCTAAACATAGAGCCAGTTTTGACCAAAAAATATGGATACTCTGCCTGAAATTGTCGCCCAAGCTGCAAAACTTCTGCCGGCCAAATCATTTCGAAATTATAAAAAAAATAAAAAAAACCTACATAGGGGTTGACCAATAAATCTGCTTCAAAACTGCATTAAAACTAGACACCGTCGAAACTTTAAACACTGGGTGGTGGGCCGATAGATGTGTCCGAAAGTATATAAATACTTCAAAAAGCAGCCTCAACGAATGGAGAAATTTAAAACAGAAACATAAATGGAAAATACCTGTAAGTATACTAATTTAGGTAACTATATGAATACATATACTCAAAAACATTTTTGTAATAATGATGCAACAAACAAACGTACATCTGATGATCAACTTTAACAACACCAATCATAACTACAGATATATACCTAGATAAGTTTTGTATTTAATATAATAAAGATTTCTATTGTAACTTAGCCGGACGTAGAGCGGCTGGATTTGAAAAAACATTACCTTAACTTAGGAGGTACGTCACATAGATGTTTGCTGTACCGCAGGTATATTAAACTAATAAACTACAAACACGAGCAAACATAACAAAATTGGACTTTCCGTGTAGATGGAAACATATTGCAATATTTTTCTGATCTTTCCGAATGAAATTGGTCCAATTGTGTAGAAATTTATAAGACGTACATTATACTTAAAATAACTCAATTCGTTTAAAATGTATTGAGTTAAGGAGCGCCGTGTTTTGAAGTTTATTACGTTTTTCTTACTTTAAAAATAACAAAGTATACTTAATGTATGTCATATGAATCATATATCCCATGACTAGATAAGCAGTGATGACAGTTACTTATAAATCATACTTATGTTAGAAAGATAAGAGATTTATAAAGTTCGACTTCGGTAGTAGTATAAGTATTAATGCAAAATAGAAATTTAAATAAACACAGTTTCAATGGAATTTTTAACGGGTTCAAAAACTATATTATTTGTTTACTTGTGATGTATTTTTAAGCACATTCAATAATAACTTACTTTTTTCCAACTTTGCTGTCGCAACTACAGTTTTATTGATAAGTACTATGTACCTCGGCAATAAAACAATTATTTGAATTTGGCGAATTATATGTGAAAATATCGTTATATTTGTTAATACATTATAAAAGCATATGAGGAAAGAATATAATTTTTAATCGTTCGCAAAGTTGTGCAGTTAAGTTACGTTTTGGTCGGCTACATTATTCTTGTAGCAGGTGCTGCGGATTAGTTTTCTTAATAACGGCCCGCTAAAACTATTATGTCCACCTAAGTACACATTTGATTCCTTAGTTTAGTTTTTACTCAAAAATTGACTTTCATCAATAATAGCTTTATTGCTTGTAGACAATATCCAAAGCACTTCTCGACCATCTGAGTTTTGTAAAAGGCGACTAATTAGGTAATAACTCCTATTTTCTGTATGGACCTTACCAAGACATTCGACGATTCGCATGCGAATCTTAAGAATGACAATATCAGTTTTAGAGACCTATGTTCAGTTCAAGTATATCTGAAGAACCGGAATAGTATCCTCAATTGGAAATATCAATTCATGGTAATAACGTTCAACGTTCAACTAAGATGAATGTTATAAAAAGATATCGAATTTAACACAAATGCGTAACGCCTTTTACATTCACTCACTCTATTTGAAATAGAGAGAAAAGAAAACGTATCCGTTTAAAAAACAACAAGTTAAAAGCTTTCAGTCCTATAAATTCCTGTAAAACTTATCCCCGGCACCTGGGGACAAGAAATATGTAGTTCGATGCGACGTTATTCTTTGTTGTTACTGTTAGTGTAATGAAATTGAGAACTCTTTTACTTTGAGAGAGATGTTCTAAGTTTAACTAAAGTATATGTTTTTTTTAAATAATTTATTAAATAACAAATATGATAAATAAAAATTATGTTTTAGCATATGAATTTAAAAACTTATACAAAAGACCGCGTTTAATGTTCTATTGTTACAATCTCCGTTACAATGTACGGTTAATGGGCGAGTACGAAAAAATACGTACGTAACGTGTGAAAACAAAACCGTTTCGAGCAGTTAACACAATTAAATGGAAATCAGTTAACTGGTACGTATCGTGTTGATTTTAAATTGTAAAGAACATGAAAACATTGGAAATCGTTTCACATTTTCTTTTACCTGTGAAAAGATGATTAAATGCGTGAATAATACAATGTGGTGATTGTTGATACTCATTCGATGAACGAAAATATCATAACGATGGAAGAGATGTAAAGAATTAGATATGGATATAGATGGTGATAATAATAATCATATAACCATGAAAATATTATTAATATATACTCCCGGACACATCTATCGGCCCACCACCCAGTGTTAAAAGTTTCGACGGTGTCTAGTTAAAAATAAATGTTAGGTGGAGCAATAAGTTTTAATGTAGTTTTGAAGCAGATTTTTTGGTCAAGCCTTATGTATATTTTTTTTGTAATTTCGAATTGATTTGGCCGTCAGAAGTTTTACAACTTGGGTGACAATTTCAAGCAGAGTATCCATACTTTTTGGTCAAAACTGGCTCTAAGTTTAGATTTGCCTTTTTATAAAACTAATAATCGGACACATCAAAAAAAAATCCAACCTGTGCGAAATAAAAAAGTTTTCTCCGTTTCTGGGTCGTTGAAAACAATGAACAGACTCGAATTTTCGTTATTTTTTCATAATCTTGAATTCAAAATTAAAAAAAAAAACATACATAAAGGTTGAACAAAAAATCAGCTTTAAAACTGCATTAAAACTTATTGCTCCACCCAACATTTATTTTTAACTAGGCACCGTTAAAACTTTTAAACACTAGGTGGGCCGATAGATGTGTCCGGGAGTGTATATAAACTAAAATTATTTTGATTTCTTTACTATGCCTTGTTGTTGGCGACTATGCAGCGCTTATTAAATTCATTTGAGACATTCTCATAAAACAAATTCGTTATTGATAATTTTCATTTGACAATAATAGATCTTAATAATATGTAGAAATAAAAAACAAATGATTTATTTAATGTGATGTATATATATGATATAAACGTGAACTCCTGCATAATGTTTAACGATATGAAATCACTTCATATTTAAAAGCGGTGCTTCCGTGTATTATATACATATACGTTATGTAAATATACATTTACTACAATTTTTAGTTTTTGATTTCGATGTATATTCTTTTAAACAAATATACAACAATGTAGGGCCACTCTGTTAAAAAGTTTTTAATGGTAAGATAAATACTCTTTATTGCACACAAAGTTAAGTAATAAACATACAAATTTATAAAATGACAATGTACAATGGGCGGCCTTATTGCTTTAAAGCAATCTCTTCCAGACAACCCACTGGAAAATAAGAGATAAATGGTAAAGAAAAAAGAGAAGACAGTGGTGCATTATATTAATAAAAAACATTTGAGAATAGGCAACAGCAAGAGGAAGATACAGGTTAGATTTTAAGATAGTATTCTGTTAACGCTCTTTTGAAGGAAAATAATGATTTGCAAGTTCGAATGTGGACAGGTAGGTAATACGTTATAAAGAATTACATGATATGTATACTTTTGTTTTTGTGTATTTATACACTCTTTACCGATAAAAAGAAATGATATAATGTAATGATCCCCAAGATCCATGACCCAGTTTGGAGATCAAACTCAATGTGGAACTTAAGCGGAAATGATTAAAGGAAGAAAAATTTTGTAATTTTTATCGAATGTATGCAAAATTGGGAACCTCGTCGGTATCGGCGGTTAAAATATAAAAGTAATCACCGTAATCACTAAGATTTAATTCGCTAGAAGCAATTGAATGCGTTCGGATCGTTAAGCCGGGCTCGCGGCGGCTGATTGTCACAACAAGGCTATAAATTGTTAACGTCCAGCGCTTCCTGGGGACTTCGAGATGTCCTCGAGTTAACACTGTGTAACCATTCAATTGCCGCGTACACATACATTTTGATTTAACTACAGTTTCAAAGAAGTATTCACATTATATTATTTAGAATACATAGCTTTTTTATCTATTACAGACTAACACTAGGCCTCAAATTCACAGGTTAAGAAGAAAACAAAGCATTGACAGTTGGAACTAAACAATGCTGTTAGCTGCAAATTGAACGATGGTCTAAACTCCTTAAGATGTGTTCCTGGATCCGGTTACCTTCGTCTTACAAAGTTTAAGCTCTTTATGAATGAATTTTTATATTTGTAATATAAGTTGCATATCACACAAAGAGTATCACTATTATTATTAATTGAGAAGACATGTTATGGCACCAGCAGTGGACACAGGAGTCTGAAATTAACTTTCTAAAAGTTCAGCATCCCGGCTACTGTTCCTCAGATGTTGCGTCAGTCATCTCTTTTTCATCAAGTGTACTGTACCCTCATTTTTCTATTTTGCAGACAAAAAAACTGTATTCAAATTCAATAAACGTAGATAGTGGTTTGACCAATCCCCGTTCTTTTTACTACAACTGTACTGAACTTTTATTCTTTAACCTTCCTTAGGTTAAAGAGTAAAAGTTCAGTTCAGTTGTTTACATTACACCACAACGAGCTCATCGTCCACCTCGTATTGATAAGGTTAGAAGTAATTTCACTAGCTATTCTTTAAACTGAAACACAGTAAAATTTTCACATTACAATTAATTGACTCCAGCAACTGAGAACTATGTGTTCTAGACATAATAAACATCCTGTTACATAATTAAGAATATTTGCTTGCTAATATTATAATGAAACTTTTTAAAAACAGAAACTATTGTTTGTTTAAAGTTATACATGTGAATGTTATTCTATTCATACCGCAGTTCAAACAACTTAACGTCGCAGAATAACAAAGCACACCCAGCGCTGCCGTCGTAAGGGAGACTTCAATGAGGTAAATTGGCAGACGAGCACTGCTTTGCAAATGCCCACAACGGCAAGTGGTACGAGTTAAAGGATGCAAGCTTTTAATAAAAGCTCCCACACCATAAATTAATAGAAATTTTCAAGCTACAAGTAACTCCGAACGAAAAGTAACTCCGCGAAACATTAGTTTGCTTTTTACTGAAGTTGAAGTTTTAAAGCATGTAAAGAAAAACGCTACAAATGAAATGCTCCAAAATTAACTGCAATTAGAAACAACATAATGAGCTAATGTAATAAAAATGAATACAGTTAAAAATACACTTGAGCGAGACTCAAAACTACTTTTTTAGCATCAAGTGTTTTTGTATTATATTGACATGGTATCAGGTGAAAGTTACGTTTCTATAACTATTTGGTGTTTAGTTTGTATCCGGTTACTTGCACCACAATGAAAGCGCAATAGAGGAAGACTGTAAGCTGTCAGGCGCCACCGGAAATTATGCGGGCCGAGGGGGCATGAATCAACAGTTATTAGGTTGCAGTGCATTCAACGGCAAACAAGATAAAGCAAGTAACAATAGAGCAAAGAAACTGTATAACAATTCCCTACTATATTACATTATATAACGACCTGTTTATTTCTTACTGCGGATCGATATTTTTTGATTCCAGACTACCAGGTGGTAGGTCTCTATAGCCGGAGACCGTCTGGATGGGTACCACCGCAGCTCCTATTGCAACCGCCAAATAGTAGTGTGCGAACATTACTGTGTTCCGGTTTGAAGGGCGCTGTAGCTAGTGTAATTACTGGGGTAACGAGACTTAACACCTTATGTCTCAGGCGACGAGCGCAATGTGGTGCAGTGTGTACCATCTTAACTAGCACCACGTTGTCATGGACAAGCGTAACACTTACCATCAGGTGAACGTCTTGCTCGTCTCGTCGCATAGTAGTATAAAAAAAATCCAATTGTGCCATAGCTGATTGCAGCTACTGTTTCTACTACAAAATTTTACTGCTGCCAGGTCTCTGTTGCCGGAGACCGTCCAGGTAGAGTACAAATATTACTGTGTTCAAGTTTGAAGGCGCTGTAAGTTTGTGAAGTTACGGGGGTGAGACTTAACACTTTATGTCTCAAGATGAGCGCAATGTGGTGCAGTGTATACCATCTTAACTAGCTGCACGTTATGGGCTATCGTATCACTTACCATCAGGTAAACGTTTCGCTCGTCTCGTACATTGTTAAATAAAAATGTTAGTCATAACCTTCAATGCGTGTATATCTGATGGTAAGTAAATACTAATTATTATCACGAAAACTGGTTAAAGTAGCTTCGTTCTTTATAAGTCTCGTTCGTGATGAACAAATTACTTTAAAATTTCGAAATTGTAGATGTAACTAACAGGTGCAAACGGCGCGTGTGTTTGAATAATCGAATTAGCCGCACAGGCGTACAAATGTTAATCAGCGGGGCCCAGCTGCTGCTGCGTCCACTGCATCCATAATATAATGAAACCTAAAACAAACGCGTTGTATACTTAAACAATCAATACACGCAATCATACAATTAAGGTCTGCTGTGGACCACTGTTCATGGAGACAGTCATCATCACAACGTCTAATTCAGCAGCTGAAAATCTCTTTACAAACTCCATCCTACATTGTACTGCTGAATACAGATCTTATAAGATTTCAATAATTCAAATAATAATACTTATGTATGAATGTATATTGTTATCACTTTTAATGTTTTTTTTTCTTTCTCTTCGTCTTAACTACAACTTACCTTAACATGTCATCTCAACAAAGGTTGGTTGGTAGATACTACCCACAGCCATTAAGACAGCCTTTTATATACCCCATTTATAAAGCTTTTATAATAAAGTAAATAAAAATTTATCAGTATATGTATATAAGATCTCTTTAATAGTTTTTTATATGTTAAACCGACTCCTAACCGCCTAACTGACCTCACTCAGCAACCTCAGCTTTGGACGGTTTATCGAGTCTAAAGCAAAAACTGCTGCAAGGAAGCTAGGAGTCCTTGCCAAAGTACGACCGTACTTCATACCGGAGCAGCTTCTAACATTATATAAAGCGCAGGTCCGATCGTGTGTGGAGTACTGCTGTCACATTTGGGCGGGTGCTGCCAAACACCATCTGGCTGCTTTGGACTCGGTTGAGAGGCGAGCCATAAGGTTAGTGGGTGACCCTGAGCTGACAAGTAGTAAACTTGATAGCATGAGTCACCGACGTAGAGTAGCGAGCCTTTCAGTTTTCTATCGGTTGCATTTCGATGACTGTGCGCAGGAACTGCATGACTTGATACCACCATCGCCCTTTCACCATCGGACGTTTAGACACACCGCAGACATTCATCCCTTTTTTTTTTTTTTTTATTTAGGATAGACTAGTGCTTGACTACGATCCCGCCTGATGGTAAGCGGCGATGTAATCTAGGTGATAAAGCGCACTAGTCTAGAAGAAGCCTATTCACTCTTTTCTTGAAGACCCCCACACCATACCTGGACGGAAACACTGACGCCAGCAGACTGTTCCACTCCCTCGCTGTACGCATTATGAAAGACGAAGCGAAACGCTTAGTCCTAATGCGCGGGAGATCGACAACGAAGGGATGAATGCCTGCGGTGTGTCTGTACGTCCGATGATAAAAGGGCGAGGGCGGTATTAGATCATGCAGTTCTTGAGCACACTCTCCAAAGTGCATTCGATAGAACACCGAGAGACTAGCTACTCTACGACGGTGACCCAAGCTATCGAGTTTTGCATCCAGAAGCTTCGTTGTCGATATCTCGCGCAATAGGACGAAACGTTTTGCTTCGTCCTTTATAGTGCGAACAGCGAGGGACTGGAATAGTCTGCCGGCGTCAGTGTTTCCGTCCAGTTACGATGTGGGAGTCTTTAAGAGAAGAGTGAATAGGTTTCTACTAGGCTAGCGCGCTTTACCATCAAAGACTACATCGCCACTTACCATCAGGTGGGATTGTAGTCAAGCGTTAGTCTATATCTAATAAAAAAAAAACTGAAACAGTAAAATACCACAGAAATATTTTTATTATGTTGTTTAGCGATAGTAATAACGCTCTTCGATTATAGAAACCTGGAACTAAACTATTCATTTCAGTATGATTTAGATCTGTATAATTTACACCCGATGCATGAAAGTATTAAATACATCTCTGCATCTGATAATACACGTAAACACTTATTTGAATGCCGTTCGCGTCTCTTTGAAGTAACGTTATTAATAAACAAAGGCCGTCCAGCAAAATGAAGCTTTATTCGGGAAAATTAATTGTTCACATTTCCAACAGAGAACAGAACATTGTTTAGGTCATAAATAGAGAGCTTTGGAATATTCGACACGTACGAGTATATACGTTGCATTGGTGATTCAGTCGTGCACCCAGTTAATCGATTGTTATATATTTGTTACTATATAATACATATATATATGAAAAGTTTATTTACAAGTAAGCGAAAAGAACCAGTTTCATTTATGTGTAGCAGATATCTCTTTTAACAAATACCGTTATTTGGTTTTAATTTTATTTTTAAACGTACATACAAAAAGTTTATAAGTACATATAAGAGAAAAGTATAAAGGCGAGCTTAACTCTAAAAGTGTTTCCTTGCAGAAGAACTGTGAAAAGTAAATTAATAAAAGTAATAAAAGAATGAAGCTTAAGAAAATACTTTCTTTCCTTTTTCTTCTTTTTTTATAATAAATTTGTTAATCATCAACTCAATATATCGTTAGTTTGATTTCACTCAAAATTTTTTAAAGTTTCTCTCCGTTTTTGGAACATATAACAGAATAAAAAGCTGTATACAGAAAAGCAGCTATATAATTAAGATTTATAATTTATAAGGTTAAAAAATTCCACGCAATATTCTCCTTCACCGCAGTTTAAGTAAGCATTGCACCGGCGCTTAATCGAGTCAAAATGATCATTTGAAGTTAAGAAAGTTAAATCATTTTTCTTTAAAAAATAACGTCTAATGTTGTATGATGATAAAAAGTTGAATTTTTTTAGAAACTTTCTTAGTGTATAAATTTTTGATAAAATTTAAAGTTTTAGAACAGGTTTCCGATGCATACAAATCTAACGGTCCCAATGTAATGCTTCCCGCTGTAATAGAGACTGAATTCAATGGGCCAAATTGCGGGAACAGTGGAGCACTGCAAATGGTCAACGCAGCAGGGGTGCAAGCGATGCGCTTAGCGATATAAGATATTAATATACGAGAATGTTTCCAGTTGAAACACATTAAATAGAGAAAAAAGATAAGGCCTCAAGGAAAAAAGAGAACTGCCATGGTTATATGTAAATTACATCCCAGCTGTGATGTTATATATAAGACTCATTCGAAGGTCTCTGTTGCCGGAGACCGTCTGGGTGGGTACCACCGCAGCTCCTATTGCAACCGGCAAATAGTAGTGTGCGAACATTACTGTGTTCCAGTTTGAAGGGCGCTGTAGCTAGTGTAATTACTGCGGTAACGAGACTTAACACCTTATGTCTTAACGACGAGCGCAATGTGGTGCAGTGTGTACCATCTTAACTAGCACCACGTTGTCATGGGCAAGCGTATCACTTACCATCAGGTGAACGTCTTGCTCGTCTCGTCGCAAAGTAGTAAAAAAAAATCATCTTTTTTACTCGGTTCAATCCCGTGTAACCTGTAGTCGATTGCCATTTAAAATACTCTAAATTTTATAACATTATTGCTAAAATAAATATTTTTATTAACAGGTCTACTTGTTAAGTTATCGAAATTAATTGCCAGGAATAATAATCCTCTCCGGACGCCAGATTTTATTATTAGAACGTAACAGAAAAACGTTTCGGATTTTTAAATATTTCGCAGGCCCAACTTGGGCCAGATGATTGGGAAGCACCGGAAGATCGTAAGCTGTCGGGCGCCACCGGAAATTACGCAGTGAGCGAGGGTATGAATCAACTGCGATGTTTATGGCATCACTGAAGTCGCTCAAGAACTGATTTTTTTTTATTAAAAACAAAACGACGTTAAAATAAAGTTTTCATAAATTTTCCAACTGAAACGATTAAATTTTGTTTACTATTATTAGAAACATCAATTCAAATATAAATTAAATCTGCCATACCTCTCATTCACACGTCACCAGTAACAGAGCTCTCACCCTCGCACATTGCCCAAACACGAATGTTGCGAGACTTATTTATTTATTTGGTCTATCTACGAAAATACATGTATCAGTTATATCGTAAACATTTCTTAAATTAGGCAATAAGCGACATGTACTCTCAATTACAGACAAACACTGCGTACATTGAGTATGGGTGCATAAACCGTATCAAGTCAGGTGCTATAAACTTTTACACATAGGAGAATGCTAGATGTCTGCGTCTGTGGGGGGATTTAATACCCTGACAATTTTTGATTAAAAACTGGCAATCTATAGCGAAATATATCAATAGAGTTGTCTTTTTTTATAAAATAGTTCAATAGCCTGCACATTCTAGGGATCAGTGAATGGTGACCCAAATTTGACTTGTACGTTCTATGAGTGAGGAGAGATTTTATGTGGCGTGGTAAACGAGGCGGTACGTCAAATGAAATTTGACCAAGTAATTCTGAGTTGTCGAGTGAGTTACGGAGAGTGAGACTTACAGTCATCTGTCTTTTATACCGAAACAATGTTATATCATACCCTCCCTTTTTTCATTTTAGTATTTTAAAATCAATACACTTACTATTTTACAAACAAAATGTCGGTAATCAAACCAAATAGTAATTCAACCGCCAAATAGTAGTGTGCAAACATTACTGTGTTCCGGTTTGAAGGGCGCTGTAGCTAGTGTAATTACTGGGGTAACGAGACTTAATACCTTATGTCTAAACGACGAGCGCGATGTGGTGCAGTGTGTACCATCTTAACTAGCAGCACGTTGTCATGGGCAAGCGTATCACTTACCATCAGGTGAACATCTTGCTCGTCTCGTCGCATAGTAGTATAAAAAAAAAAAAAAACACAATTATTTTTCTCAATATCTAACACTATTTACAGTAACTTTATTCGTAACATAATAACACGTCTATGTTGTATTTCAGCGTTTCGTCTCCCCTCCAATCCCGTTACTTTGTCTCGACAGTTGTCCCCCCTGCGACCCAATAATTACTTAATTACAAAGGACGATTTTGGTGCGTTTGAATAATCAAATTATTCCTATCCGGACCGGAAGTTATTGTTAAGCGTCTATGTTAAACAAAACTTTGTAAAACAACGAGCCGGGCGCCGGGAAGCGCTCTAAATATTCATAAGTCAAACAGATTAATTTCGACAACAGTTTATTTATTGAAATATCTCTTAGTAAAATTCTTCCACCAAATATTGAGCATGTTTTAATGACGGATAAAAGAACCGGATATGGTTAATCGTGTTTGCTCGAGCAAGTGGTTTTAAGTGAAATTGTAGTGAAAAAAATTATGTCATTGTACTTTTGTAATTTTCTTTGTTTTTTCAATGGTAAGTGATACGCTTGCCCATTACAACGTGGTGATAGTTAAGATGGTACACACTGCACTACATTGCGCTCGTCGCCTGAGACATAAGGTGTTGTCTCGTTACCCCAGTAATTACACTAGCTACAGCGCCCTTCAAACCGGAACACAGTAATGTTTGCACACTACTATTTGGCGGTTGCAATAGGAGCTGCGGTGGTACCCATCCAGACGGTCTCCGGCAACAGAGACCTACCACCTGTAACCTAGTAATATTACTATATCTTAACATATATTAACTATGACCAAATCTAACAAGACTTATACTAATATATTTTATTTTATTTTATTTTTTTATTTTATTGGTAAAGGATTGCTGACGGAGTTAACAATACAAAATAATGCTACATACATATGACTATGGTCGCTTACACAATTGCAACTCTGATTATAAGCAATCACAGCATCAGCCACAATATAAACAATAAAACAACATAATGACATTAATGTTCAGCGGTATTCAAAATTTTTGACTTAAATATATATAGTATGAATTATCTTGTATGACAAGATACAAACGATTTCGGAGCGCAAAGAATCAACGAACAATATGAGATTTGGCGTTAAAAAAGCAGCGTTGAAAAAGCAACATAATAATTCAATGCACATTTAGAATATAATGAAAACGGACGAAACATGCGCTTAGCTACAAAGGCTTACGTTTAGCGGAAGTTTGGTAGCACTGAGCTTAACGTAGCATGTGCTGCGGAAAGTTTTCGTTAGTAACTTTGCTGTATGACGGGCGCGATGACCGCATGACTGCGTAGTACCGACCAACAGAACTAAACAAAGAGTATAAAACATTCAACAATACATCAGCTTATCCCCATCATCATCATTCGCAATACCCTTAAGCTTTAAAGCGATCAGTCACACGCTGTCTACATCCAACTTTCAACGAGCTAAGTCAGATCATTGAACGAATAACAGCTAAAGTTTGACGTCACAAATTAAATCATCTGCAAGTTATATTTCTGATTACCTTAAATTAAGACACAATTGTAAACTTTTGAAAGAAAATAGTGAAGATAAAAAATCCTGTAAATCGTGATGACAATATTCATATTCAGCAGAATGATAGGATGAAATATGAAAAACCAGTTACGAAACACAAAATTGTTGTTTTTTTTCTTTTGTTAATAAAAAAGAGAAACGATAAGGCGAAAGGAAACGAACGGATAGATTAAATATTGTCTCGTACAATCGGTGCGTGAAATTACAAACGTAATATCAAAGTAAAACATTGCCAAGTTCCAGAATGAAATGTTTATTCGCAACTAGTTCTGCGGGATAACAAACGACTATTGTTTGTCCCGGGAATAAATTAGCTGCATGGCCTTGAACTCTATATCTGTGTCACTAAAAAATCACCAAGCTAAAAGTGAAAATGTGGTTTATACATTCCTTTATACCTTTTTCAACAATATAGTAAACGTATAATTATAACAAAGAGACGCCAGTATTCAACATATTTACTTCCATTGCTTTGATAATACATGTAAAAGCTATCGACAATTAAAATCTGTTAAAATACTTTACTGCTCATTGGTACGAAGTCATCTCGAATACGCTAGTCAAGTTTGGAATCCTGTCTACAATATTTACAAAACCAAAATTGAATCAATACAAAAGAAATTCTTCCGGTACGTGCGCTTCAAATTTAAACTACCAAACATAAATTACGAGTCTTCATGTGTTCGTCTCCATATTCTTCCACTTTACACCCGACGGAATATAGCAGATATTGTGTTTTTATTAAACCTCAATTACTAAGTAAATTGAACATCTCAATCCCATGCCATGTGTTTCGTCATCATAACATCTTGTCCACACCTCGTGCTACATCTAACTACAGACAAAATTCATACCTAGTTAGAGTCTGTAACTCATTTAATAATGCATACAGCGACTGCGAAGAGATCGATCTGTTTAATACCAGCGGTGCCTCTGTTTGTAAATTATTAACTACTTTTTTCTGCAAAAATGTTATTATTTAGTTTAGCGTATAGAATAAATAAGCGTCCTTAAATTTACATTAACTTTAACCACATGTGAAAACTTGTTAAGGCTTTTTTTTTCTATGTTTAATCTATGTAATTAACTCTGTTTAAGTATAAGTATAAGCTATAAGTTTTCTTGTATACAAATAAATAAATAACTGATTGGACTTCTCTTTCCTTCTATACTTTTACTAGCTACAGCACCTTTCAAAGCAGAATCAAACTTTAACACATCACTATGTGAAAGCAGCTTTTTTATTTAACAATTGACAAGACCAGTAACAAGTTCACCTGATGATAAGTAATTAGGATAAAATGGTATACGCTGCACTACATTGCGCTCGTCTTGAGACAGGGTCCTAACTCTCGTTACCCAGTCATTTCACTAGCTTACTACCCTTCGAACCGGAACACAGTAATGTTTGCAAACTACTGTTTCGCGGTAGAAATATGAGCTGCGGTGGTACCTAGACGGTCTCCAGCAACAGGTGTCATAAGAATTTGTTATATCTAGTTTAAGAGCAAGATACATACTGCCTTCTACAACATCTCTCTTCGTCTCTTATATAATTTGTTATGCCATCTCTTTTTGATCGCCATCGACACAATATATACTAGTGTAAGTCAAATCGGTACTATGTAGTAATACAGTATACTATGTAAGTAACATAGTGGTTGCAATATCCGCCACAAAGTGATAAAACTAATAAAATAAAACTTGTAAAATCATTCACAATGGAATTTTTTTATTGAAAATCTGTTTTAACTAAGCAATTTTCGTTTCTTTTCTGTATGTTGCTCAAAAACCTATAACTAATTATAATATTCATAAAAATAGTGTTATATTTAGTTATATATACAAACCAAAAGCTTAACTTATAATAAATAAAAAGAGGTGTACATTAAAGAAAGAAAAAAGTCCCAGGTCATCATCATTTTCATTTTTGTTAAAAGTAAAATCCAGAATCTTCTTAATTTACCATCTACCACAGTATCATGCTTTGATGCTGTGGATGAACCGCGTCCGGAGTGCTATAACAGATCTCTTCCCTTTATTATTACTAGAAATAGAAATATATCATTTAAAACTTCTTATTAGCGAATGGCAATTTTAAAAAAGGGTCCTTTATTTATTGAAAGTTGGGTAAGACGGTGAAAGAAAAATCCATTAGTGTTGCCTGGTTGGAATGAAGCCAATGGAAGTACGACAAGCAGGAATCTCTTTGAAATACACAATGGGTTTGGTTAATTTACTCAAGCGGGGTAACGGTATACATTTATCTTTGTACTTGGGTCTCTGGTGGGGCGGCTAGACCATTCCTTTCATTACGTCTCTCTCTATTATATATAAAAAGTTTTCAGTTTCCGTGCGAATATTAAGAAAAGACACTGAATTTATGTTCGATTTAATATAAGGATGAAGACTGAACATTCTTATTTTTATTTCAGTTATGCTTTTCAAAAAAAATTTAGTTGCGACTGCTTAGCGAATAAGATAACCAATAATTTCTATATAATAAAATCTGTGAATGTTTTCATACAGTTTCAAAAGATTGTTACTATTTTCAGGTCATAGACCTTACATGCTACATATCACCGTGCATCTATAGATTAGCACCATATTATAACGGTAAAGTTATTTTGGAAATGATAATAACTATATCATTCAACGAGACATCACCATCATTATCATCGTTTGAGACTAACATTGCCTTCTGAACATCATCATCCAAGTGTATGCTATCCTTATTTAAGTAATAATAAGAGCTTTGTAACTACTCTCCCACAAGAGATAGTTTAAAAATTTACCTACAAACATTAAAGTCTGCTCTTTTTGAAGATACGTAACAATCAGACCCTGAACTTAAGTTCTCTCACATCTCTTCTAGTTTTATTCCTTTAGAAATTTTCGTTTATGTCATAGGTACGTTAAAATAATATTTCAATTCAACTTAAATATGAAATGTCATTCGTTAAGTTTGTAATTAAGTAAATTAAATAGAAATCACAAAATCGTTTAACAACTGAAATTCGGTTTGTAATGAAATTGAAACGAAATTATATTTCATTCGTTAATTGTTATCTGAATTCAGCAGCCGGCGGTAGTACATACGTTGTAAATATATATTATCAGAGGTCAATTGATCATGATATAACACAATACACATACACATAAGTGATCGTAGTAAAATACAGGATTATTAATAATAGACGGAAAGAACGTTTATCTTCGAGAAATAATAATGGTCTAGGAGCTAGCATTTTTGATCAGAGTTAGGCTACAGTGCCATGTTTAAAATAAGCGTTGATGTGTGTATTATGACACTGGAACTCATTGCAATTTTACAAGCATTAAAATATGCTGAGTCACTAAACGCAAAAAAAATAGTCATTTTTAGCGACAGCAAAAGCGCTCTTCAACATTTGGCTCGATGCTCCTCCGAAGGAAGAGGTTGCTCGATAGCCTATGATATTTTAAAAATTATCTTACACCTTACACGAATTGAGACTAGCGTGATATTGCAGTGGGTTCCAGCTCACATTGGCCTGAAAGGAAATGAAACGGCGGATCAATTATTTAAGACAGCAGCTAAAAATGGTAATCCTGTCATCTTTTTACCAGATCATTGGGAACATATACTGCATTACAGTAATGTCTGTTACGAAACTTGGACAAAACATTTTGTTAATGTATGTCAAGAGAAAGGCATTTGGTATAGGACCATACGATCTGTGCCTTACCGAGTGCCCTGGTTTGAGAAGTGTAACCTGCCAAGGAACATCCTAAAACTAGCATTTAGACTTCGCTGTGGTCACATTCCGTCAGCGAAGTTCGCATTTCTTATGAAAAAAGTTGATTCTCCAATGTGCAAAATTTGTAATCAGATTGAGGATGTGCAACATTTGCTGATGGAATGTAAACAGAATAATTTAAGAGAAATTCATTGCTGACATTACACAATATTAACATCAGGGATGTTGGCGTGGTGCAAACCGCGCTGGCAGACCCAACATCCAAATTCGCCAAAGACCTGATGTCCTTGGCGAATCTGAATGATATTAGCTCTTAAGTGATTTAGTCTGTAGTTTAGAATGTAGATATAGTCTTAAGATATAAAGGGTACGATGGGATTGATATGCTCCTTCGGGGCAAAAATCCCAAAACCAAAAAAAAAAAAAAACGTTTATCTGATGGTAAGTGATAAATCTGCCCATAACTACGACGGTAGTTAGAATGGTACTTAACCACATTTTGCTGATAGCCTTGAAACGATGTTTTCAGATTAGCCCAGTAATTTTAGAAACTACAACGCTTTTTTTTTATACTACTATGCGACGAGATGAGCAAGACGTTCACCTGATGGTAAGTGATAAACCTGCCCATTACTACGACGGAAGTTAGAGTGGTAACTAACCATATTTTGCTGATAGCCTTGAAAAGTTGTTTTCAGATTAGCCCAGTAATTTTAGAAGCTACAACGCCTTTTTTTATACTGCTATGCGACGAGACGAGCAAGACGTTCACCTGATGGTAAGTGAAACGCTCGCCCATAACAACGTGGTGCTAGTTAAGATGGTACACACTGCACCACATTGCGCTCATCGCCTTGACACATAAGGTGTTAAGTCTCGTTGCCCCAGTAATTACACTAGCTACAGCGCCCTTCAAATCGGAACACAGTAATGTTCGCACACTACTATTTGGCGGTTGAAATAGGAGCTGCGGTGGTACCCATCCAGACGGTCTCCGGCAACAGAGACCTACCACCTGGTTTTTTAAGAGTATAGTAATATTTGTACATTATTTTCGATTCAAAATTGGCGTACATAAGCAATGAGCATGAATAGACTGTACTTGATGTTAACTGTGGACAGTGAAGAGTGCTCGCTTAGAATAGTTACGATCATTATTGTTACATCACTAGTCAATAGTTTCAACGTCGGTACAACACTATGTCTCATCCCCACTTTTAATAATAGCTGTCGGTGGTAGTCCGCGATAAATACATTAATTTGAATATGCGGGCACGGTGAAGTATTGGGGATATACATTGAAGTACTTCTGTATCTTTTCACAGAATAATCAATCAAATGGTGATAGAAGATACCAATGCTCTTACATAGATAAATTGACAATATGAGGATGGTATATCTGAAAACCATCACTCTCCTACAACCAATAAGTAACAGAAGTACAATTTGAAAGTTAAGATTATGTTGATGCCTTTTTAATATTCCCTAAAATGACTTCAGTTTCATATGATAATAATTTGATACGGGGTTTGATAAAATGGTCATAAATTTTAATGTAATGTAAATGTATCGTTCCTTTCAATCTTACATTTCGTAAATCGTAAACGTCGTTTCAAAATATAAATGAACACTGTACAACTGAGCTTACATTTTTAATTAATGCTTCTGGTAAAAAAGCGGGGGGAAAAAATGATTTCGGCTAAACGGTACAGGCTTCGAGGCATCAATGAATTTCAGCGAGGTATCTCATTAAAATACTAATTAAAAAAGAGGTGGAACTAAATCTGACCTACGCTATGACAAATTAATATAAACCATATTGAACACCTGTATATATGTTTTTTATAAAATCTGAAAGTTTAATTAAGTTCTAATCAATTGTACTTAAAAATATTCTATGATTATTATAAACAAATGAATTTTATCGCACGAAAGTGCTGACAGCTTTATAATTGTTGTTTACAGTTCGATCTACGCAGAATGAGCTTACTTGAAGGCTTCTATTGGTAAGCTCGGTATTATATTATTTCTAATAATAAGAAATGGAGCTAGTGGTATTACTTAACAATATTCTGTATTAAAATTAGGATGTTTTGTGATTTAAAAATGTATGGCTAGACTATTAAATGAAATTGTGCAACGTTAATATAAGTAATCATTATAAAACGGAGCGTCAAGATGATCAATGAGATTGTAAAGCGTTGCTCATTGATTACTAGTAAATATACGAAGTATTATCACTTAAAATCATGTGAATAGTATTTGTTCACTTTAGTTGCTCGTTTCGCATGAGGGTTTCGGTAAATGAAGGTGGTTCTTTTGTTGGTACCCGGAGCGATGACGCTGCGCGCCGCGGCCGCAGCAATTTCGCTCCGCTCAGTTCCCGGACTGCGGAGTGTTAATTAAAAAAGGTTAAACCGCGTACAGTATTATTAAGGTCGTATAAATTAACATACAGCCGCTCCACTTCCGCCGCAGCGTATACGCCCGGTATAATATTCTGTAAATGCTCGCACACTCCACTAGTTGCTAAAGGTAACGTAAAATGCTTATGTATTTCTACTGAAAAAAATAGAAACAAGTTTAAGAATGCATATGCAATAACTTCTAGAAAAATACTAAACGTTACATAAAGTTAACTTGAAAAGCGTCTATAAAGGCTTAATTTTTTTGTAAAGAGTCTCCTTAGACGAAATCTATATATCGTTAAAAAGTAATATAGTTTATATGTCTTTATACATACTTATTCATTGATTACAGCAGCAACAAATACCTGCGGGGAAGAGACAACCCAAAAAGGTGGTACTGCTGGTAGGATTTACCAGGTGGTAGGTCTCTGTTGCCGGAGACCGTCTGGGTGGGTACCACCGCAGCTCCTATTGCAACCGCCAAATAGTAGTGTGCAAACATTACTGTGTTCCAGTAAGTATGGCGCTGTAAGCTAGTGTAATTACTGGGGTAACGAGACTTAACACCTTATGTCTCAAGGCGACGAGCGCAATGTGGTGCAGTGTGTACCATCTTAACTAGCACCACGTTGTCATGGGCAAGCGTATCACTTACCATCAGTGCTCGTCTCGTCGCAAAGTAGTATAAAAAAAAAAAGGTTTCTGTTGCTGGAGACCGTTTAGGTACGTACCACCGCAGCTCCTATTCCAGTAGTGTGCAAATATTACTGTGTTCCAGTAAGTATGACGCTGTAAGCTAGTGAAATTACTGGGATAACGAAACTTAATACCTTATGTCTTACAAGCGTAATGTGGTGCATTGTATACCATCTTAACTAGAGGTAAGAGAATGGTGAGGAGGTTTTACTTGGATATAGAACAGTAATTCTTATGTATGTTATGTATATATTAATTATGTATGTATTTATTTATATATGTTTATGTTTATGTATATGTGTATATACACGTATTCATATTTTATGTATGTATTTATATGTATGTGTATGTATTAGTATATATCTTTTTTTATTTAATTTTATTTTTTTAAAAAACAAAACGTCTCTTTTACCCTCACCTACCACTGCATTTCCCCACTGCCGAGGTTGACTGGGAGAGAATGCCCTATGGCATTAAGTCCGCCTTTTTGTACAATATTTATTTGTGTGCAAAGTTTTAAATAAATAAATATGTTGCAAGCGTATCACTTATTATTAGGTAAAGGTCTCGCTCGTCAAAAATTGGTGGAAAGATATAACCGATATGGTAGATGTTGGATGGAAACAGAAATGACGTCAGACATGGAAATATAGAATAGACGTAATAAATACATCATATCAATAACAACATTAACAAAGCTACATTTGAGGTGGTAAAGAAAGATAGTAAAACTCGTGATAGGTTAAATATTCAGTCTTACTACCTAACCTCAAAGTGCTAAAGTACTAGTTCAGTCGGTAAAGGAAGGCTTTGATGTGATGCTGTCGAGCCGGGTTCGACCCACTTGTGACGCGGCTTAGTCCTTGTGCGTTTTGTTTGGTCTCGCTATCCCCTCCGCTTTGTTCCACCTTGAGACTATGTTAAGGAGCCTTGGAGACTGTTTATGTACCCATCTATTTCTATCACCAACCATTTTTCTCCGTTTCCGTGATACTTTTGAGAGGGCGCTGTAAAAAGCAATTTTAATAGGATGTTCACATCTTACGACTCACTGATATTTTTTACAGCTTTTATTCTAAGAAATTATTATCATGTGAACTAAAATGTTATAACGTTAACTTTAGATATAATTACTTAAACTTAGTTTCTCAATTCATTTGGCGGTTATTTTTGGAGACAAACATTTGGTAGTCATTACCGCTTTCAAAGCGATACGTCTTCTATTCCCGGGGCGTTTCTTGGGAACTTTGATAATTATTTTTCTATCTTTATGAGCGATAACAAGAAATAATTAGTATAATTAAGTAAGTTAAATATATGTATATTAAATTGAGTCACAAGATATGTTATTACTTCTTATTTCGTTTTAGGTTTTATTACTTGGTTGCATCAACGTAAATGAGACTAAGGATTTGACTTAAATATCCCGTAACGCTTGTAGTTTTTAAACCGGAAAAGTTACATGGATATTCTTTCAGGATAAAATTAAGTACAGGATAAGGAGACTAGAAATCTAGAAATAAAAAGTTTATAGCTTTTTCGGTTAAGGAGATATGTAAGGTCAAAGTTAGCACTGTGGAAGAGGAAAAGCGAAAAATAAAAATGTCGCAGAGAATCGAATTTATGACCTTTGTCTCCGAGCACAATTAACTCCTGGACTATTCCTACATTCTAATCTTATAACGTAATGATACTTGTCTTTAGTAAATATTTGAACAATATTCGTTTTAAAAGCTTTTTTCGTTTTATAAAGCAGTTCTTAAAAAATTTAAAAAAACCTGTAACGTTTATCTATAATGATAATATGTTATCGTATACATAACCTAACTTAAGTTATGATTTACTTTAGAAAATATATGATATATTCTAATTAAGAGAAGAATGCAATCGCTGAGATCATAGAAATTAAGATGTGATCTCGTCCTTCACTTTTAGCGTGTGGTTTGACTGTGAAAGGATACCGCCTGAATGACTTCCTTATATTCCTTTGATGTATAAAGGACTTTATAAGACGCGACCGTTTAATATCTTGTAGGTGGTGAAAGGCATTCTAAGAGATGACAAAATCGAGAGTAATTTTAGCTATAATAAATACTACAGATTGGTCATGTAGGAGTTAGTATGCTATTCCATTTCTTCTCAGTTATAGACTCGCTCTAAACTGATTATACTCTTTTCTTCACTTCAGGATAAATTATACAATTAAGGCTACATTCAACGAATCAAAAATTATTACTATGTAATAGTAATAAGAATATCCGTCATTAATCGAGTGTTATTTAGCGGTGGAACCATCAGGCTATTGAAGGGAACAGCTCCAAGAAAAGGGCTATAAATATCTTGCGCTTTATCATTATATCGAAAAAGGAAAGTGTTTATTTTATATATCAGGTTCCCAATAAATATGCGAGCCGATGTTCAGAGTTCATGCCATCGGATTCCATTATGTAGACAAAGGATAATGATAACAGAAGGACTCATGAAATTTAGTATACCGAAACAGTTAATTTAGAGAGAGTGGTAAGAAAAATCTTCATTTAACTTTTTTTAAGGATCAATCATAAACTGACACTGAAGAAGTAACACTGGTTAATATTAAAAGATGGCAAATCTATCTTAATTTAAAAGTCGACTTTCCACAATTGGAATTAAACTTTTGACGGAGTTTATCAGTTATAATTGGTGATGAGTGATTGTGGGGCTACATGCTGATTGTAGATTTAGATTTGTCATACTACACATAAACTAGGCAGTAAATGTACACTGATTGTTTTGTATACAAAGCAGTAATGTGTTAATATAATAGGATACTAAAAAACAATCTAAATCGATTCAACTATTTGCAAAGCGACATACAAACAACATCTATCAAACCTTCAACAGTTCAATTTTTGTGTACACAATTATAATCATAACAGATATAGGTATTTGATGTAAAATGTTTTCAGTTTTGGGCATTCAAAGCCCAGAGAGATGTAATACGAAATCTTATTCTCAAAACAGATAGATAAACACTATTTTGATCATATTAATGGACGTAATTTTTTTTTTTTTATAATATACTTTGCGACGAGACAAGCAAGACGTTCACCTGATGGTAAGTGATACGCTTGCCCATGACAACGTGGTGCTAGTTAAGATGGTACACACTGCACCACATTGCGCTCGTCGCCTGAGACATAAGGTGTTAAGTCTCGTTACCCCAGTAATTACACTAGCTACAGCGCCCTTCAAACCGAAACACAGTAATGTTTGCACATTACTATTTGTCGGTTGCAATAGGAGCTGCGGTGGTACCCATCCAGACGGTCTCCGGCAACAGAGACCTACCACCTGGAGCAACATAGAGTCAATTGATTAAAATTAAACTTATAATCTAAATGTAGGCAAGAGCGGCTACGTCGCTATATATAGGACAGTAGAGAAAAATTCATAGTAAGGTAACAAGAAAAGTCAAGAAGAAATGAATAAGAGCACACGATAGCCTAGTGGTTTGAACGCCGGCCTTCCACTCGAAAGGTACCGGGTTCGAATCCCGCCTGCACCAATGAATGTTTCAATTTATGTGCAGTTAGTGTAACACCAACTAATATCACGTGCTTTGACGGTGAAGTAAAACATCGTGAGGAAACCTGCATATCTATGTCATGACCATCCGTGCTCGGACTAGTATGTGAAATGGAGAAGGCAATAGCAACATCACTCCATTATAACTGACAAGTAAGTCATCGTGTGTTTTTTTTTTTTTTTAATTTGCTATGCGACGAGACAAGCAAGACGTTCACCTGATGGTAAGTGATACGCTTGCCCATGAAAACGTGGTACTAGTTAAGATGGTACACACTGCACCACATTGCGCTCGTCGCCTGAGACATAAGGTGTTAAGTCTCGTTACCCCAGTAATTACACTAGCTACAGCGCCCTTCAAACCGGAACACAGTAATGTTCGCACACTACTATTTGTCGGTTGCAATAGGAGCTGCGGTGGTACCCTCCCAGACGGTCTCCGGCAACAGAGACCTACCACCTGGTAAGTCACACATGATGACCACGACCCTCAGTTACGAGGAAATACGACTTAGAAGAAGTTAAAATTTCCAAGTAAAATATTCATTGTAGTTAAAAATGTCTCCGATATTTCGGTAGCTTTGTCAATGTAGTATTGAGGTCTGGTAAGCGCGGGGGCGGCTCGTAATCATACAGTACAAAGACCTGCTCAGACGTCCTTCGCATACTGAAAGCTCTCATCGCTCTGTTGACGCAGGAATGAAAAATACATTAATGTACGCGACATATTTTCCTTTTCCACACATCTCTCATACAGAACAAGTTATATACTAAATTATAATAATGAAAATAATAAGCTAACGAATGAATGTCCCATTTTTAAATAAATAACCCCGACGCAAGTTGTAATCATTCCAATAGGAAGATGTCTGTATTATAAATACGTAACTTTCTCCTTCATAAAACATATGACGCTTTTTCTATATAAATATCAGCTTCTTTATCTCCTGAAATATAAGTAATACATAAATTCAAACAGCTGTAATAAAGTTTGCCAAAATTAAATCAATTTCAAAATCGTAAGATCAAATGCAATATGCTCCACCTACGCAGAGGGCCCGCGTTTGTGGTTTATTACTTTAATATCTACTAAGGCTCAGTAAACATCCTCGTGGTCCTGTATAGTTGATGTGTACAATCTTTTGTATAAGATGACATCGACGTTGTTGTAACTCTCTTGTAATTTGTTTACAGATGATTTAGAGGTTTATGAAAAGGTTTTCTATCAGTGAGCTCCTGTTTCTTTTGATGTTAACAATGAGATTAAAGATGGTAAAGCTTGCCTGAAATACAGAGGCTTTGATATATTTATAATTGAAAGTTGTATTCCTACAAATCGTATCTAACCTAAAAAAGAAGTAAATACTAAAAGGAATTAAAGAAAACTAGAATTTGCGATTGTTGGTTCCTTTTTAAAGCTTTGCCATTTCCGTTTATAGTTTAGTTTTCTTCTTCTAAGCCGTATTTCCTCATGACTGAGGGTTGTGGTCATCATGTGATGAAACACACGACGACTTGTTTGTCAGTTATAATGGAGTGGTGTTGCCATTGCCTTCTCCATTTCACATACTAGTGGGAGCACAGACGGTTAATAACATAGATATGTAAGTTTCCTCACGATGTTTTCCTTTACCGCCAAAGCGCATGATATTAGTTGGTGTTATAACTGGACATTAATTTAAAAATTCATTGTTGCAGGCCGGATTCGGATCCGGTACCTCCGGAGTGGAAGGCCGGTGTTCGAACCACTGGGATATCACGGCTCAGTTTTTTTTTAAATTTATCATTATGTAAAAGCACTAAACATGGTTAAAAATATGGTATATGTAAACTAACTTGGAGTTTATTTTAAAACGTGAAACATAAAAGAATTCGAAGAGCTGAATACTCGAAAGGCTGTTGTTCAAAATCTGTCCATTAGTAACGATGGGTTGGCCGTTAGTTTGAGAGCACTTCGCATCCAGATGCATGTTACGATCCGTTCTAACTGCCCTATCTATGGGCCGTATTTGCTTTAGGTTTTAACTACACAAGTTAAAAGTTCATTGTACTAAAAACAATACATATACTGCTGGTAAGTCTGTTGCCGGAGACCGTCTAGGTAGGTACCACTGCAGTGACTATTTCAGCCGCCAAACAGTAGTGCGCAAACATTATTGTGTTCCGATATGAAGTGCGCTGTAAGCTAATGAAGTTACTGCGGTAACAAGACTTAACACCTTATTTTTTTTTTATACTACTAAGCGACGAAACGAGCAAGAGATTCACCTGATGGTAAGTGATACGCTTGCACATGACAACGCGGCGCTAGTTAAAATGGTACACACTGCACCACATTGCGCTCGACGCCTTGAGACATAAGGTGTTAAGTCTCGTTACCCCAGTAATTACACTAGCTACAGCGCAAGATCCTTGTGTCACAAGGCGACGAGCGCAATGTGGTGCAGTGTATACCATCTTAACTAGCGACACGTTGTTATGGGCTAGCATATCATTTATCATGAGGTGAACGTCTCTCTCGTCGCGTCGAATAAAAAAAACTTTTACTTATTTATTACAGTCAAAATTACTGTAAGTTTTTGACCATCTAAGTTCATTATACTTTCATTTAACTATTACTGCACTTACAGCGAAAACTCTTGTTGTATGTAGTAGGAGTGAAAATAGAAAATGATATCATGCAATAACTACTAGGTGTAAATAGAACATACGCGATGTTTAAAGTCCGAATCCGCAAATTGGACTGCAATAAAGTTTTGCAACGGGTAGCGGTTGGTACGTGAAACTCTCGCAGTGCTCTCCAGGTAACGAGCGATGAGTTGCTGGTAATGGACGGGTCTCCGAATGCAGCGCGAGTCGGAAAAATAAACCTCTTACGTCGGACTCTACTTCGCAGTACTACCAAAATAATATTTTGTAAATAAACGTGTCTCTTACGTAACCTTTTTTAATATTAACCAACGGAGTTTTGCTCGCGCTCTTCGGTATCGCATCATGCGAACTTCGATCGCGTGTTAATATTATTTGATGCACTTACATTCAAAGTAAATACGGAGAATGTTATTGAAATTGTTTTAATGAAAGCTTAACTATATTTGAAAACGTTCATATTACTTATGTTAACTTTTATAACTGTAAAAGAAAGAGACCAACAATTTTAATATTATCATTGTAACTCTAAGGACGAATACTTACAGACGATCTCCTTCAATTGTGTCCTCACAGTTCACGTATGACCAGATCCTAAATTCCTTTGGTCTATACGTTGTTGAGGACCCTACCACCCCATTGAACACCAGCTCGCCACAATAACATCATCATAGTACCAATGTTTACTTCACCATCTTCATTCCTGTTAGTCTTACATTACCGAGTCTCCATTATGAAGTATTTTTCATTTTAAAATCCCGTGAACAATGATGTAATATATAAATGAAACAACGTACACTTATATGTTATAAACATTGTGTTTGCTCACCAGGAAGCGTCTGTTCTAATGCACAATGTAATTAAATTGGCAGAGAATAGCTCTTAGCGGCGAAGCTCTCGTTTGAGGTACCGAGATAATGGATTTTAATGCATTATAAAGATACATTTTTGTGTTGCCATAAATGTTGTATATTTTTATTTTTGTGTTCATAACATCCGTATAAAACTATTGTATCTGAATTAAAGATAACAAATTGTTAATATGACATAAAACTGTCAAAATGTTACAAAAACAGCACAAGTTAGGTCAGCAGTCGTCAGTAAATGTTTATCCGTAACGCTGGGACCTTTTTCTTTAAAAGTCTTACCAAAATAAAGTAGCGAAAAAGGCTTCGAGGAACGACCGCAAAGAGAGCAATACTGAAACAAATTAACTCAATATTGGTTCAAACACGCACGGGGCCAAAGTTGATTGAGAATTGTTACTTCAAGAGGTTAAAGGCGAATACTTTAACTCGCAACTAATATTAAGGTTTGAATGAAACCTCTAATTTTTGACGAGACGAAACGTAAACGTAAATGATACGCTCGCCAATAAAAACGCGCCGCTAGTTAAGATGGTATACACTGCACCACATTGCGTTTTGAGTCATAAGTTGTTAAGTCTCGTTACCCCAGTAATTTCACTAGCTTACAGCGTCCTTCTAACTGGAACACAGTAATATTTGCACACTACTGTTTGGCGGCAGAAATAAGAGCTGCTGTTATACCTAACTAGATTGTCTCCGGCAACAGAAACCCACCAGCAGTAAAGAATATCCTTTTTTCTTTCTAAATAATACAGATCGCTCTTTTGACATATAAGTCCTTATAGCTTAGTCTTTTATCTTGTGAAATATGGCAGAAGAAAGTTTAAGCTGTGTTTCGTTAACGAGCTGAATAATCACCATCATCTTCATCGCAGCAGCAAAGAACAAAAGAGAATTAAAAACAAAACCAACAATAACTTTTTAAATTCGTAACGTCTAGTCTTCTTTACTTTGAGAATTTTCAATGCTGAAAGTATTATGAGGAGCAATTAAAGAAAGTTAAAAATATTTGCAATTCAATGCCAAGCGGAATTTATACTACCGAATGAAATTACTTAATTTCAGTAATTTACATAAAATGCTCCGACAAAGGATTTAATGGCGAGATCTTTTGTTTTTACTTGTAGCTAGGTATTTAAAGAACACAACTAAAGATTATGAGTCCAGTTATTTTGGAAATGAATTTCACATAGCACAACAAACGATCCTGGAGAAGTAACCTAATTTTATAATATGGCAATGAGCTAGACGTCTAAGCAAGCCCTAGATAGCTTTTACCTTTGTGTGTTAATGCTTAGCTGGAGTTCAATAGGAAGAGGTGTATACAAACAAAGAAGAGATTCCATTTGCTCAAAATTTCCTCTAGAGATAAAGTATTATCCGAATATTTTTCTCGATTAGAAAAGTTTCTTTTGGAAGTTAATGAATTAAGTTAGTTAATACAGGTTCAGATTTTTTCATCTAAAATAGCAACGTGGCTTAATAAAGAGTGGAAGGTATGTCCACTACGTCCGCATGCAGTTTCAGTACGGATACGACCCGTGACCGGAATGCGAAATTTCCGTTTGAATGTTTTAAAATAAAATTGCGAACGTAAAGAATGATACGCGATGACAAAGCGACGTTGTGTTGCTCATAGCGTATCAAAATGTTTTTAAAGCTGTAACGTGAGCGAGTTTCGCAATCATTCATTACTACGTACCTTGCAACAAAAAAGAAATTCACTATATGTTTAATATTCGACTTTTTCCTTCCATTTCGCTTCGTGTCGCCGCAAAAAACTTTCTAAGAAAAATTTACAAGAATGTTAACCATGTTCCATCCTCTACGTTTACCGCAACCATGTCAACGTCACGGCAATAATTAATGTACTTTCTCATGAAATATATAGAGCTTAAAATGTGATTATAACCGAGCGGATCATCGTCTACGAAGTTTAACAAGCAATTAATAAAATCTATCGAATGAAATGTAAATATTGAGCGCAAATTCTAATAAATCCCTCTCATTGATCTAACAAATTCATTTGCCGAGCCACTGGCGAATTGTGTGTTTGTAATTCAAGTTAAAGCTTGAATATCACAAGATTTTACAACGTTATAATATTGGACCGTTTATTAGAGTAATGCATGAGCTATTATAACGTTCATAACTAAACTCGGTAATGTTTGCACAACTGCGGAGTGACAGAAATATTTACCATTAAATAGTCGCAAGTACTACAGTGTTTATATATGACAAATGAATGAAGGGCCTGCTAAAAGACAATTCAAAAATAATATCGGTTTTTAATAAAAATATAACCTCTCGATAAATAGAAACTAGAATCATATCGTATATCCGAAGATACAGGTTTAATTTTCATATTTTTATAAAGACTACTTCAAAGTACTTTACTACATATTAGATAAGTCGAGCTCTTATTATAATACCTTTTTTAACTGTTTATTTAAAAACCTTTGTATGGTCATTCATATACGATTAAAAAAACTAGTAAAATTGAGAAGTTGCAGTTTGTGGTCGTTTAAAAATAATGCTTTAACTTCGCAATAGTTTACTTCCATCATCCATGACAGATCTTCATCGGCAAGTTACCTTCACAATATTCCAACAAAAGTTTGTTAATTCTTAAATAACCCCAAACAAACCAACAAACGAACTAAAACATTATATGAATATAAAGTGGAATGTAAGTACAAACGGTAACATTTCGATATTAGAAAGAGACAATTAAATTTAACTTATTTGTACGCGATAAGTAATAAATATTTATGATGAATCAATGCTAATAAAATTCGAGTTTGTATTTTTGGTTTGTCTGAATGAATATAATACAGAACGATCCATCAATCAGCACCCGTCACAACCAAGCAACGGTAGATTCTATTCATCGAGTCGGAAGCTGAAGTCGTCTGCAATTTATCAATCGTTACCATTTCAAACTCGAACATTCTGTATTGTCAAATTATATTAGATTATTAATTGCGATTTCCTGTTTCGTATACACAAAGACATGTTAAAGGTTATTCGTTAAGTAGTTGGTAAAATTTGTAATAATGTATTCAAAAAACATCAAACGACGGAGTACAAATAAAGGCCTTTGAAGAAATAACAGTGAGAGCAATAGTTCAATGCCAAAACATTATTTCTATACTAAATTGGAATTTTCTCGAGAACAGTTAAAAAAAAGGGGAGGATTATCGTATTCTAGAAGTCTCCTGTGTTTTATTGCGAACGACAGCTCACTTCGCTTTGCGATAAACATCTCGTTTATTCAACGTTCAAAGGGAGGAATGATCAAACGAAATATTTTATTTGTCTACAAAGTATACATTTTTTGCAAGATACAATAATGTGAAATGAAAGCTCCGATTTCTCCCTTCCCGAAATAAGTATTAAGTTACAAACGCAGGTAACGATTTTTCGTTACCGAAATTATTTGGGTTCTTTAACTGTGCGCCAAAAATCGAATGGAAATTTAATTTGTGGATGTTATAAGCTTTTGAAATGTGGTGTTGAAAAAAGATGGGAACGATCATATGAATAGAAAGAATGAGAATGAAAGTAATGGAGATAGTTGGCGGGATGAATGATATAATACAAAGTATTCGGAACTGAACAATACCCTAAAAATTGTATCTACATCATAAATGCCTAAAAGTCTTGGAGAAAACTTCTAGTCTCTTCTCAAGTTATGATGATGGGTATCTTCCATCACGTCTCGACGCCTACAAGGAAATGAAATTTAATATTTCCGAATATAATCAAATGAAAAATAATATCAGGTTTATTAAATCTTTGATACCGGAGATATCTTTTATAGGACAGTTTGAATTTTGACTTTCAAATACCTTTTCAAGAGTTTAAAGCAATCCATTAACACATTCCCTTTGATCGTAAAAGGAATAAACTTTAAGTAAATTAACTTCTGTGTACTAGTGATATGTTGTTGGAAACGTAGTAAAAATTCTAACTAGCATCTCATAGTTGTGTAATTTTAGCTGTGGGAACGTTACGAAGGTTATTATATAACATAATAAGTTTTAGTTCATGTATAAACTTATCGCGATTGCCGATAATGTGTTTTTTTTTATAAAACACTACACAATAAATCCTCGTCAATACATAACCAATAGTGCGGACGCTAATCCGATCATCCAGGGTCCCGAGCTTGTTACTTGATCACTAATGCTGTTATTGATTGCTGAAAGCGCAGAGCCGCTTCACTCTAAAGCGAGTGGGATCCACGTCGACTTAATTATTTAGTAATCCTCACAAAGACTGATTTTGCAGCACACTGCTGCACGTCAGTTAGAAGGCTGTCGAACTCTGTTATATACATTTAGACAGCTTTTCTAAACTAGAGACGTGCTATTTATTCATTTTGTGTTTCAACTAGATTGTATGGTGCAGTGTTCATCATCCTAACTAGCACCATCATCAAAGAGCCTACTGCAAGCAACGGCTAATGTATTTCAGCCACCTGCAGAAGAGATCTCTTTTCGATCTTCCGAATTCGGTTCTCGTAGGAAAGATCCTCAAAAAAGGTGGAACCTGAAGACAAGGAAGAAATTGGTCTGATGACATAAGACGGTGGATAGTGTGACGATTATGATACACTAAAGAGAATGTCACAGAATCGATATAGTTTTCTCCAACTGACTGCCAAACTTCACTTTGAATTGCACTCGATGACATGAATTATCATGGAGAAGACGTCTACCAACTTGCAGAAGCCTTTCGTAACGTTTGAACGACAAAATAATAGCAAAAATGACAGCGTGCACAATGTGATGGCAGGACCCTAACAAGTAAATGGAAACTAGAAGATCGAAGATTACGACAGCTTCGGAGAAGCGAGCAGCAGGTGCACCGTCGACTCGGCTCGTTCCATGAATCGACAGCCTGGTGTCATTTTTCACATTCACATTCTCATACGGGGAAATATTCACTTGCAATCTGTGTATATGTTTAATCGTTACATAAGTATTAATTCAATACATAAACATCTCATATTAAAGTAATAATTCTATTCTCTTGTGTGTCCGTGCTCGGATTATTATGTGAAATGGAGAAGGCAAACCACTGCATTATAATTGACAAAAAAGTCGTCGTGTGTTTCATCACACATGATGACCACGACGCTCAGTCATGAGGAAATACTACTTAGAAGAAAATTATCTTGTAACCAATTCTATTGTTTACTCGTATATCCCATCTACAGGTGCAAATATGACTATGTACGAGTATATAAAAATTGCTGAAAGATCTGCAGCTTTTTCAAAAGAAAAAAACTACATCATCTAAACGTAGACAAATAGCTGCCGAAAAACATTTCCTTTTTTGGTTGCACACAACTCTACGTTACCCCGGTAGCTGAAAGAAAAAGTATCACTGAAAGTTTTCAGTTGGAGCTTAAAATTTAATTCGCTTACTAATTAATTCAGGTGGTGCTCCCACTTCCGTGAGCTCTTCGGCACTTAGTTGTTAAAACATAACGACGGATTGCAATTTTTTACTGTTCCTTTCATCATGCTATTTTCACTAAAGTAACTGTAGCGAATTGAATAGGGTACATGAGACTTAGGACTAGTTTAAACATCCTAACTAGAATCTAACCTCAATGTAATAACTGGAGTGTTTACGAAAACCATACTGAGGTATTAATGCTAAATATAATGATGTCTCGCGTCTAAGGTATACCAAATGTTTATCGGATCCCACAAAAGCCGCATTATAAAGCCTCTTTCTAACCACACGAGCAAAAAGGACGTTTAGACCAAGGTTAGGACATAAACGCGTCTGCCCTTTGAAAGGTAAAACGCATGCGAAATTGGCCCAGACGACTCGCGCTTCGCTGAATTACAGCTATTTGTATTGCCAGCGATATCTGAAAGCAGACAAGCGGTATAACGTTAAAATAAAATTCAAATATAAATTCAAGTTGTTCATTTCGCATAAATCTATTATAAATAAAATTCTCGTGTCGCAGTGTTTGTAACCAAACTCATCTGAAACGGCTCGAGCGATTCTAATGAAATTTTTTATGTATTTTCAGTAGAACTGATAATAGGTCTGATAACCCCTAAGTGATAAGGGTGGCCTAACATATTTTTTTACATACACATTTTTTAAAAAATACATATAACAGTCAGTTATCAATGGATCAGTGATCGTTCATTTAGTATCTTATATAATAAACAGTATACTTAAAGTAAACTAAGTTAAAAGCGGCAGGTGTTATATTATTTTCATATGCCGTTACAGTCTCTATTCCTCTTTCAGTCATAGGCCACATCCCCACACACAGTAAGTTAGTTATTTTTCATTTGACATCAAAAATATATACTAGTAATAGTTTATATGGTAAAACAACGTATGACAGATCGGCTGGTACATATATAAAAAGTTTAAGTAAAGGTAGATCTATGTGTAAAACATTTAATTTAAATTTCTACGATAGTTGATCTTTTTGTGTATCAAAAATTAACTGTTGGACATCGATCAATGTTATAGTTAACTGCAATATTTAGAATATAATTATAATACTAAATTAATAGCAGTTTTTCTTTTTCATTACAACAACAGTAATATGTATTTGATAATAGTCGTGACGATATTATTTATAAACATTTGATCTAACAAGAAATCGAACCTAGGACTTCCGTGTAGTTGACTTAAATAAATCCTTATTCGTGTTTCAATATCCTTGTTTTGTAAACTTGTATTAAATCTAACTTTAGTATATATGTATTATAATAAACATTATTCAATCCTTCCAAAGGGTTCGATCGAACTGCGAAGTTGCGAAAGCAAATTTGTGAACCGAGACTATCAAGTTTTCATAATGTTTCAGTTTTCTTAGGACGATGTGTGCTTAAAGGCCTTCTAAGATTTACTTTCGCTCTGAATTTCGGTAACAAGTGTGTCGAAACTTAAACTCGGTTTTTGTTTGATTTCAATTAATGTTTACTCTTTACTTTGGGAGCATACCATAATGTCTTAGTATAGCAATGTTATAATAAGACTTTCTAATCCGCACTTGCAGAGCACGTTGAACAAATGGCTTCGCCTCCCTCTTTCTACTTAGAAAAAGACTGCTAGTCCCAACAGTGGGAACATTAAGTGGACTGTTTATGCTAAATAATGATGATAGGATTACTGTAAGTCTTTTTTTTATCATTTATCTCTAGTGTAGGAACATTTATATATCGTGTTAAGACGGCAATGTGGTGCAGAGTAAAAATCTTTACTAACGTCTAGCTGATCAGTTCAGCTGTGCAGTCATAATAGCAAAGGATCCAAAGTTTTCCCCAAACGACCGCCTAACTTAAACTTGAAGATGGCACTCAATGATGAGAAAACGTTCTGTTACTACTTAGCACTTAACTTAGTGCTAAGGCGTATATAATTAAATAAATCATTTATTTCCATAAACAAAATAATACCTATAAATATGGCAAAGGAACTCATTCAGGTTGTAAACCTATGAAGACTACAACCTTAATTTTCAGCGGAGCCTAAAACTGCTTAAAAGGATATTTAAGTAACTGAAATTACATAAATTTTCATATACACATGCATGTTTAAATATATATCTCAACTTTATCTGTGTCGGTACGTTTTAGAATGTAAACTCTAACCAACGTAGTCGGAGTCTATTGAATTTATAATTTAGTTTCCTTTACTTAATACAACTGCTTCTTAGGCAAGTTATAATATTTCGAAATCTAACCATCTCTTGTAACAAGCAGTACCCTGGTCCTTTTCCAGGTTCACATTTGGTTTGGCTACAAACATTGTATATCTACTAATTTAAAAACATTACTCTTCTATCAAATTATAAGAGCCTGAATATTCTCTGCCAGCAGCTTCTTCTCACTTATTTTCACTTAACATCGTGTGAAGTTAAAGCCAAGTTCATCGTTATATAGATAAAGAAGAAACAATTGTGAAAGGTGTACAAATTCAGCGAAAAGTAAACATTGTAGCAAGCAGTTCAACTTATTCTAAGGTAAGCTTATAACAATAACGTATCATAAGTTCAATATACTCTCAGTTGGATCGATCTGTCTGTTAGTGACATGTTCATAAAAGACTGAGGAATTATTTCATGGAAATATTAATTGGAACTTTTTAACATAAATTCACGAATCCTGATAAATTTACTTTACCACAAATTTACTAATACACAACAAATAATTTTAGGAATTGGCATAAGACGATGTCTATCGCTACAATATAAGGAAAACGATAATGGCGACATCTTTTTATATTTTATGTTGAACATAATGCGAAATTGTGAAAAGGAAAAATATATTTGTTGGAAAGCTTAGACAAATGTCTACATACAGCAGTGGATCTATAATAACTGACGGTAATGATGATCACTGCTGGTAAGTCTCTGTTGCCGGAGACTGTCTAGGTAGAAGTCTGAATGACTAAAGAATTTAGAGTCATCAATACAGAGATCCTTTTTTAATGTAACAATTATTTTAGTTGTTGGCTGCGTATATTTTTAACTAAAGTTCAAATCTTAATGTTAATTGAATTGTTGAGATTTTGACTTTAAGTTATGCGAAGCAACACGTTAACTAAACAGTTTTAGAAAGCTTCTGATGATATTAAGCTTACTTTACTCTAAAATGACAATCATGTCTTTATTTATAAAATAATACTCTAATTTTCACTATTAAGTTATACTTTCTTATTATCTTCAAACAATTATTAACAGCAATTAAAAACTTTGAATTTTTACCATCAACAAGGAAATCGCTATATCCGAAGTCGCCAAAAGCAATTTCGTTATTTTACGACTCGAAAAAGGTTTTAGAGAGAGTCTACAAAGTTTGTGTTTAGTGTATTATACGAGAAGAGATTGCCTTTTGCGAACTTGGCAAGCGCTAAGCCAAGTTGTATGTATATTTATCACCCTAATGGCTTAATGAATCTGTGGGCATTCTTATGAAAATAGTGAATTAAATAAACTAGCCACAATTAATAATTCTTCTTCTTCTTAGTCGTATTTCCTCATGACTGAAGGTCGTGGTCATCATGTGTCGTGAAACACACGACGACTCTCTTGTCAGTTATAATGGAGTGGTGTTGCCATTGCCTTCTCCATTTCACATACTAGTCTGACCACTGATGGTCATGACATAGATATGCAGGTTTCCTCACGATGTTTTCCTTCACCGTGAAAGCGCGTGATATTAGTTGGTGTTTTATGCTAACTGCACATAAATTGAAAAATTCATTGGTGCAGGCCGGATTCGAACCCGATACCTTCGCATTGAAAGGCCGGCGTTCAAACCACTAGGCTATCACAGCTCAATCAATTAATAATTAAGTAGCTACAATTGTAGCACACTGACCATATAAGAACTCAATCATATCACTCAAGACCTTTCCAAACATCTTTGTTTCCTATTCTTTCCGTTGAACAGTAAAGTGCAACTATTACTATGTTGCAGTTAGAAGACTATTGCTAATTATTTAGGAATATGAGAATATGTCTCATTCTTTGTCTCAGCAATCTTATGGTTACGTCTTAACTAGCGCCATGTTATTTAGTACAAGTTACTTTACTTGCTTTAAGCACTCTTAACTCCAAGTCAAAAGTTTTTAGGATCGCCGTTTTTGCTTAAATAAAATATCATAACTGATGAATTTCGCTATAAGAGTTCATTTGTACTTAAAATAATTAAAAAAAAACCGTCAAGCACCGTAAAGTGAGCGTCGCAGCCTTTTCAGTTTTCATAATATTCAATTTCAAAAGGATGATAATTTAACTTAACTCTGAGTTAATTTTAACGGATTTTTAAATTTTATTCGTTAGCAAAAATGTTTCTTCTTTTATGTTTCCATGAAACGTTTTGTGGCGGTTCACTATAATTAGTGATGTAAAAATTACTGTTCCTTTTAAAGTAGTTAGTGTATGATAAACCTTTTTATCAACTTATCAATTCTACATTTTATAACTACAACAAAAAACTTAATGTCTAAATGATATTCACTTCTGTAAAACTAAAAGCACAATTATTCTTTAAAGAAAAAAATTAAAGCAAGTAAACAAAAGTAATATTTAGAAGATATCGACAACGATTAATATTCTTGATGCTATAACAAATAAGATTTAAAAAAAAAATTCACAGTATAGAACGAGAAACATAATTTGTAATATAAATTTACTGGAACCCAGTAGCGATATTTTTCAGTAAACCTACTGTTTGTCACACAGAAAGCGCGCGCTAAATTAGGATGCACTTTGAGTTATTGGATCGATGAAAATGTTTATAAGTTCATCATTCTTACCGGAAGCTAACTGTATACACTACAACCTTTACTTTTATTGCCAAGTATTCCAAACATTAATATATACACTCCCGGACACATCTATCGACCCACCTAGTGTTTAAAAGTTTTAACGGTGCCTAGCTAAAAATAAATGTTAGGTGGAGCAATAAGTTTTAATGCAGTTTTAAAGCTGATTTTTTGGTCAACCTTTATGTATGTGTTTTTTGTTAATTTTGAATTCAGGATTATGAAAAAAAAACGAAAATTCGAGTCTGCTCATTATTTTCGACGACCCAGGAATGGAGAAAACTTTTTATTTCGCACAAGTTGGATTTTTTTTTGATGTGTCCGATTATTGGTTCTATAAAAAGGCAAATCTAAACTAAGAGCCAGTTTTGACCAAAAAATATGAATGCACGGCCTGAAATTGTCGCAAGCTGTCCAAACTTCTGCAGGCCAAATCAATTCGAAATTACAAAAAAAATAAAAATAAACCTACATAGGGGTTGACCAATAAATCTGCTTCAAAACTGCATTAAAACTTATTGCTCCACCTAACATTTATTTTTAACTAGACACCGTCGAAACTTTAAACACTGGGTGGTGGGCCGATAGATGTGTCCGGAAGTATATTTCAAGTTAAAACTTAACTAATATAACATCAAAGCCGTGATAGCCTAGTGGTTTGACAGCCTTCCACTCCGAAGGTACCGGATTCTAATCCGGCTTGCACCAATGAATTTTTTAATTTATGTGCAGTTAGTATAACACCAACTAATATCACGTCCTTTGACGGTAAAGGAAAACGTCATGAGGAAACCTACATATCTATGTCATGACCATCCGTGCTCGCACTAACATGTGAAATGGAGAAGGCAATGGCAACACCACTCCATTATAACTGACCACGACCTACAGTCATGAGGAAATACGATTAAGAAGAAGAAGAATATAACATCTACAAATCAATTATTATGGACTCGGGTCTTCCCTCAAAAGGTATTCAACGCTGTTCATACACTACGCGAGCCAAGTGTGAGTTGACATATTTATAGAAACTAGTAAAAATACTAATAATTTTTAGCATAATTTTGTATCTAATAAGTTAAGTTTCGGTTTAAAACACTTTGCAGCCGATAACGTGATTTGTCATCGTATGCCCTAAAGTTATTAGCAGAGTATACTTAAGTATCACAATATAGTTTAGTGTGTATCATCACATCTAGCGCTTAAGTTCTATCACCTACCACTTAGATCTTTCAAGGTATATTATAGTTTTTAATAAGAATTTCATAAGCGTTCAAATCGAGATTAAAAAAGTCCGAGACATGTAAGTACACGAGTAAACACTACAACCTAAGTGGTTTAAAGTCGTTGGAATTACGCCAGGCTGTTGTATTTGATGTCGGAGTGGGTTTAAGTAAGGTTGGCCGGGGTTGAAAGTATATTTATATCGCCATTACTCTCCTTTATAACATGGTTATTTATTGTAAATTATGAAAAATTACTAAACAACAAATATTTAAAGACAACTCAACTAATACACATATCAAAGTACGTAATATACGTTAGTACCTTTATACTATACATTATACTATTATTTAAGTTAATAAAAGCGTAGTTTTAAAAAAAAATATCGGAATTAGTTTACAATTAAAATTTTTTCTACGGAACCCTATTTATTTTTATATAAAAAGCTTTATTACATATTAAAGCTTCTGATATATGTTATTGAAACTTGCACAAATATAACCTCAAAATAAAAAACAAACCAAAACCTGTTTTTTTTAATCTGTTACTTTAATAATACAGACATTCTGTATTCCGGTTCGGAGGGTGGTGTAAGCTAATGAAATTACTGGGGTAACGAGACTTTTTTTTTCTCTCTTTATTTTGACACAAACAGTAGCGTGCAGACATTACTGTATTCCGGTTCGGAGGGTGGTGTAAGCTAATGAAATTACTGGGGTAACGAGACTTAACACCTTATGTCTCAAGGCGACGAGCGCAATGTGGTGCAGTGTATACCATCGTAACTAGCACCGCGTTGTCATGGGCAAGCGTATCACTTACCATCAGGTGAACGTCTTGCTCGTCTCGTCGCAAAGTAGTATAAAAAAAAAGCTATATTACATATTAAAGCTTATGATATATGTTATTGAAAATTATGAAAAATTACTAAACAACAAATATTTAAAGACAACTCGATCAATACATATATCAAAGTACGTAATATAAATAAGTATATTTATACTATGTATTATACTATTAAGTTAATAAAAGCGTAGTTTTAAAAAAATAATATCGGAGTTAGTTAACAATTAAATTTTTTTGTACGGAACCCTATTTATTTTTATGAAAAAAAGCTATATTACATATTAAAGCTTATGATATATGTTATTGAAAATTATGAAAAATTACTAAACAACAAATATTTAAAGACAACTCGATCAATACATATATCAAAGTACGTAATATAAATAAGTATATTTATACTATGTATTATACTATTAAGTTAATAAAAGCGTAGTTTTAAAAAAATAATATCGGAGTTAGTTAACAATTAAATTTTTTTGTACGGAACCCTATTTATTTTTATGAAAAAAAGCTATATTACATATTAAAGCTTATGATATATGTTATTGAAAATTATGAAAAATTACTAAACAACAAATATTTAAAGACAACTCGATCAATACATATATCAAAGTACGTAATATAAATAAGTATATTTATACTATGTATTATACTATTAAGTTAATAAAAGCGTAGTTTTAAAAAAATAATATCGGAGTTAGTTAACAATTAAATTTTTTTGTACGGAACCCTATTTATTTTTATGAAAAAAAGCTATATTACATATTAAAGCTTATGATATATGTTATTGAAACTTGCACAATATAACCTCAAAATAAAAAACAAACCAAAACCTGTTTTTTTAATCTGTTACTTTAATAATATAGCGCTAAACGAATACAAGGTCGGCCAAAAGAAATACCCTATTGGAAGCCCAAATTGTGGCGGCGCCCATTTGGCCGATATCATCTTCTCGACTTGACCAATAAAATTCTAAAGGTTCAAATAAACATAACCAAAAAACAGAATCAAAGTTTTTCATTTAGAAAAGAAATGAGAGCCGAACAACAGATGACTTCTTCTGGCACACCTTCTGCAATACCACATTGCGTTCATCTCTTACTTTCTAATCGAATCGTTAAATAGTTTCTAGTCATGAAGATAGACTACAGTAATATTTTACTAACATACTTTAAGACTGGTGGTAGGTCTCTGTTGCCGGAGACCGTTTAGGTACCACCGCAGCTCCTGTTTCAACCGTCAAACAGTAGTGTGCAGACATTACTGTATTCCGGTTCGAAGGGTGGTGTAAGCTAATGAAATTACTGGGGTAACGAGACTTTTTTTCCTCTCTTTATTTTGGCATAAACAGACATTACATATAATAACATATATTAAAAAAAGTATTAACTAAATTAGAGGACAAGTAGTGCCCAACATTACTACAATAACACAAACCTGACAGACAAAAAGCACAACACTTGAGAAGGATTGAGAAGGAACACAAATGAATAAAAGAAAATTAGAATTAATTTGTAACTATAACAGCGGTTCAGATTGATATATTAAAATTAAGATTTTGGTTTTGAAAGCATTCAAAGAGTTATTAAACGGATCAATTTCTCTATTATAGACTATATATAGTATATAATATCTAGATCTGAGTCAAGAAATTATTAAAAGTGTAGTTCTTGTGAAAGATTGGTGGAGAGAATATGTTAATCATGCGAGAGGAACGGACGGGGAGTCGAACTTTAGAAACTTAAGATTATGTGTAAAGCGTCAAGCGCAATGTGGTGCAGTGTATATCATCCTAATACCATAGTTATTATAGGTGTCTTCAAAAATAATAAAACGGCTGAACCGACTTAATCGCGATAAAGCGTATCACTTACCATCAGGTGAACGTCTTGCTAGTCTCGTCAAATAAATAAAACGATTAATAAACAAGCTTAAATTTGTATTGAATAATTATCCTATATCCTCATCATCATCAGCTAACTTCTAATTGGATCGAGAGTAAAAGCCGCCGCAATTCTGCGACCTGATAATGCACCATTAATATCCTCCGGCTCCGCGTGCACACGCCACAGCGTGGCGGAGCGCCAGCGGCTTAACCCACCACAGTATCTCACGTTACGGCGATAACGCAGGCATAAACGAACCCGCGGGCTTATTACGTTACAATACATTCATCAAAAATCGCACAACTCACGCGACCGATACATAGAAGTCGCTCACTTTAACACAGTTATATATTTATTTATTTATTTAATTATGTTCTCCAACAGTACACACATAATAACATTAGTACAGAAAAATTTACACACAGCTTATATCTGATGTGTGTACCAGTTAATGGAGTACACAACACTCACAATGCACGCACTATTATTAAATTATAAACTAAATTAAAAATTAAAAATTTCTTAGAGATAAAAAAGAAAAACTTAAGAAAAATAGGTAAACAAAAGAAAAAGAAAAATACATCAAAGAAACAATTTTGTAAATACATTTAAGTAGTAATGAACACATTATTATAATCTAATACTAGCTGACCCGACAGACTTCGTTCTGTCAAAAAAGTTGGAATGTGGCAGTTTTTTGTTCTTACCTATTTTATAGCCAGCGCAAAAAAATCTGGACTGAACCGTCACTCTGGTGATAGGGCGGTGTGTGGGGTTCAGCTCTATATATGTTCATCTAATAACTAATATTTAAATATTAGTGGGTTCCAGAAGAGTGGCCAAAGTTATAATTATAGTACATAAATTATATTTACTATTATTATTTTATTAGGAACAAATAACTGTCACATTCCAAATGTTTTTGACAGAATGTAGTCTATCAAGTCCGCCAGATGGTAACGCGGATTGTGCTTGACTGATGTATTGACGTGAAAACGAATGCATTTTATGTCGCGTGCCGAAACTAAAACAAAATAAATAATACCGCGAAGCCGACCAAATTGAAAATCAGTAAGAATGATCTTTAGCTCTTACATTTTGTGACTATTTATGTTATTATTTCATACGTTTTAACTTCCCGTGGATTACGTCGCGAACCCCTACGCCACCGTCTTCCAGCGCCGACCTCGGAACGCGCTTCCTCCCACAACCACCGATGATCCGGATCAGGGTCAGCCGAACACACACAACGCCGCAGCCACCGCCGGCTCTCTCCACACATACACCAAATTCCGCACACGCCGCTTCCGCCGCTGGTTGCGTCGTCCGCCAGGCTCGTACACCGCGTACACTCGTCACATTCGAACTCCCGGGCGGTTCTCACCACCCACGGCTCGCGACACAGACGATCGTGGTCAGAGGACGGGCCCGTGCCCTCCTCCGACGACCGCATAGCTTTCGCCAAAACCAGGCGCGTACCGTGCGCACTTAGGGCAACTTACTTTACATATCTGTGTATTTATTCACTACCGTTCCTCTTCTCATCCCCCTTATAAAACTGCCCTGCTTTTCAACCCTACTCCATCCAATACTTCCTTGCCTATCTCCTCTCCTCTTTATAGTATTTCTATGTACATATTTATGTATTTATTTATCACGTCAGCTCGCGGATGCCGGATCCGCGAGCCCAGGGTCCGATGTAGCCTTGTTGACGGTCTTAAAGGTGACCCAAAGCAAGTACATCATTCATCAAAAAAAAAAAAAAAAAGTTTTAACTTCGGCTCGCGGCGATCTTCCGACGCGCATACGCACACCATTTTGATAGAATAATTGAATTTGAACTTTGTGCAGCTGTAATAAAGTGCAAATTGACTCTTTAGCGTTACGAACGCATTGCATACACATTGCTTAGACAGCAGTGAAAGCTTGTTATTTAATATGAACTTTTGTTTGTTTGTTTGTTTCTGGTTACTGGTTTCTGGTTTACTGGTTTACTGGTTTACTGGTTTACTGGTTTACTGGTTTACTGGTTTACTGGTTCTGGTTTACTTTTTTACTGGTTTACTGGTTTACGGTTTACTGGTTTCTGGTTCACTGGTTTACTGGTTCATGGTTTACTGGTTACTGGTGTACTGGTTTACTGTTTACTGGTTTCTGGTTCACTGGTTTACTGGTTACTGGTTTACGGTTACTGGTTTACTTTTTTACTGGTTTACTGGTTTACTGTGTTTACTGGTTTACTGGTTTAACTGGTTTACTGGTTTACTGGTGTACTGGTGTACTGGTTTACTGGTTACTGGTTACTGGTGTACTGGTTTACTGGTTTACTTGGTTTACTGGTTTACTGGTTTATGGTTTACTGGTTTACTGGTTTAATGGTTTACTGGTTTACTGGTTACTGGTTTATGGTTACTGGTTACTGGTTTAATGGTTTACTGGTTTCTGGTTACTGGTTCACTGGTTTACTGGTTCACTGGTTTACTGGTTTCTGGTTTCTGGTTTTACTGGTTACTGGTTTACTGGTTTACTGGTTACTGGTGTACTGGTGTACTGGTTTACTGGTTTACTGGTTCACTGGTTTACTGGTTTCTGGTTTTACTGGTTTACTGGTTTACTGGTTACTGGTTACTGGTGTACTGGTTTACTGGTTTACCTGGTTTTCTGGTTTCTGGTTACTGGTTTACTGGTTACTGGTTTATGGTTTACTGGTTTACTGGTTTACTGGTTTCTGGTTTTACTGGTTTTACTGGTTTACTGGTGTACTGGTGTACTGGTTTACTGGTTCACTGGTTTACTGTGTTTACTGGTTTAATGGTTTACGGTTTACTGGTTTCTGGTTTTATGGTTTACTGGTTTACTGGTTTAACTGGTTTACTGGTTTACTGGTTTACTGCGTTTACTGGTTTCTGGTTTTACTGGTTACTGGTTTACTGGTTTACTTGGTTTACTGGTTACTGGTTTACGGTTACTGGTTTACTGGTTTACTGGTTTATTGGTTTACTGGTTTACTGGTGTACTGGTTTACTGGTTTACTGGTTTATGGTTTACTGGTTACTGGTTTCTGGTTCACTGGTTACTGGTTACTGGTTTACTGGTTTACTGGTTACTGGTTATGGTTACTGGTTTACTGGTTACTGGTTTATGGTTACTGGTTTACTGGTTTATGGTTACTGGTTTACTGGTTTCTGGTTTACTTGTTTTCTGGTTTCTGGTTTCTGGTTTCTGGTTTCTTGATTTCAGATGTCAGATTTTAATTTTTATTTCCATTTTCCCTTTTCCCTTTTCCATTTTCCATTTTCCATTTTCCATTTTCAATATTCAATATTCAATATTCCAACATTCCAACATTCCAACATTCCAACATTCCAACATTCCAACATTCCAACATTCCAACATTCCAACATTCCAACATTCCAACATTCCAATATTCCAATATTCCATTTTCCATTTTTCCATTTTCCATTTTCCATTTTCCATTTTCCATTTTCCATTTTCCATTTTCCATTTTCCATTTTCCATTTTCCATTTTCCATTTTCCATTTTCCATTTTCCATTTTCCATTTTCCATTTTCCATTTTCCATTTTCCATTTTCCATTTTCAATTTTCAATATTCAATATTCAATATTCCAACATTCCAACATTCCAACATTCCAACATTCCAACATTCCAACATTCCAACATTCCAACATTCCAACATTCCAACATTCCAACATTCCAACATTCCAACATTCCAATATTCCAATATTCCAATGTTTCAATATTCCCATATTCCAATATTCCATTTTCCATTTTCCATTTTCCGTTTACCATGTTCCATTTTCCAATAACTGCCTCATTCCAAATCTTTTTGACGGAATGAAGTCTGTTAGGTCCGCCAGACGGTAACGCGGTTTGTGCTGGACTGATGTGATGTCGTGAAAAAGAAACTAAAACAAAATAAATAATACCGCGAAGCCGGCCTAATTGAAAATCAGCAGTAATGATCTTTAGCTCTTACATTTTGTGACTATTTATGTTATTATTTCATTCGTTTTAATTTCGGCACGCGGCGTTAGATCCTCCGACGCGCATACGCACACTGTTTTGATAGAATAATTGTATTTGAACTTTGTGCAGCTGTAATAAAGTTAAAATTGACTCTTTAGCGTTACGAACGCACCTACATTGCTTAGACAGCAGTGAAAGCTTGTAATTTAATATGAACTTTATGAAATAGCAATAAAGTTCAAATTGACCCTACATTTTAGTTAGAGAACGTTTGTATAGGTATAAAGAAAAGCGCTGTTTTTAGGGGCTTCCCGGCGATTATTCGAATTTTTCTCAAATTGGCCAAATTGGTCCTGGCGTTGTAGAGTGATGCGCTTACCGACACATATTTGTATTATAGATTAATAATAAATTATATTCAATGACATTAGTTATTAATAAATAAATAATAAAGTTGCTTGAGAATATATTTATATGTAGAGGGAGTGACAAAAGGCATAATGTTTGAGAGATAAAGAATTCGTTGTCATCCCCACTCCGTGCTGTGTACTGGTGAGAGGTGACACCGGTACACACGTGGAGGGGATCACTTACCAAGTGATAATATTTTTTTTTTGGAGTTTACAGCCACGCGGCTTGATACGTGGCCATGTACAATTGATGATATCGAGCGAGACAAAAATATTAAAATGTCTATTAAAAAGCAGGGGTTGGTGATAGAAAAGTGAAAATTTAGGGTTGTATGTAGTTTTTGATGCCACACAATAATAAAATAAAATAGAAAAAAAAATCCCAAAAAATAAAAAAAAATTTTTGGTGTGGGCAACCCAGATCACTTAGAGGTTTAAAAAATAGATAGTAACCGATTCTCAGACCTACTGAATATGCACAAAAAATTTCATAAGAATCGGTAAAGCCGTTTCGGAGGAGTTAGGGAACGAACATTGTGACAAGAGAATTTTATATATTAGATATAAAATTCTCTTGTCACAATGTTCGTTCCCGTACTCCTCCGAAACGGCTTTACCGATTCTTATGAAACTTTTTATGCATATTCAGTAGGTCTGAGAATCGGCTACTATCTATTTTTCAAACCCCTAAGTGATCAGGGTTGCCCACACCGAAATTTTTTTTTTTTTTGGGATTTTTTTTTCGATTTTATTTTATTATTGTGTGGCATCAAAAAATACATACAACCCTAAATTTTCACTTTTCTAATAGTCATTTTAATATTTTTGTCTCGCTCGATATCATCAATTATACATGGCCACGTATCAAACCGCGAGGCTATAAACTCCAAAAAAAAAAAATTATCACTTGGTAAGTGATCCCCTCCACGTGTGTACCGGTGTCACCTCTCACCAGTACACAGCACGGAGTGGCAATGACGACGAATTATATTTCTCTCAAACATTATGCCTTCTATCACTCCCTCTACATATAAATGTATTCTCAATCAACTTTATTATTTATTTATTAATAACTAATGTCATTGAATATAATTTATTATTAATCATTAATACAAATATGTGTCGGTAAGCGCATCACTCTACAACGCTAGGACCAATTTAGCCAATTCTTTTTTTAAATGTTCGTTGAAGTTCAAGCATGGTTTTTACGGCGAGAAAAATTCGAATAATCGCCGGGAAGCCCCTAAAAACAGCGCTTTTCTTTTTCCTAAAATCTCTAACTAAAATGTAGGGTCAATTTGAACTTTATTGCTATTCTATAAAGTTCATATTAAATTACAAGCTTTCACTGCTGTCTAAGCAATGTAGGTGTGTTCCTAACGCTAAAGAGTCAATTTGCACTATATTACAGCTGCACAAAGTTCAAATTAGATCATTCTATCAAAACTGTGCGTATGCGCGTCGGAGGATCTAACGCCGCGTGCCGAAATTAAAACGAATGAAAGAATAACATAAATAGTCACAAAATGCAAGAGCCAAAGATCATTACTGCTGATTTTCAATTAGGTTGGCTTCGCAGTATTATTTATTTTGTTTTAGTTTCGTTTTCACGACATCACATCAGTCCAGCACAAACCGCGTTACCGAATGGCGGACCTAACAGACTTCATTCTGTCGAAAAGATTTGGAATGTGGCAGTTATTGGAAAATGGAAAATGGAGAATGGAAAATGGAAAACGGAAAATGGAAAATGGAACATGGAAAAGGGAAAAGTCAAAATTGAAATCTGACATCTGAAATCTAGAAAACCAGTAACCATTAAACCAGTAAACAGTAAAACCAGTAAACCAGTAAACAGTAAAACCAGTAAACCAGTAAACGCAGTAAAACCAGTAACCAGAAACCAGTAAACCATAAACCAGTACACCAGTAAACCAGTAAACCAGTAAACCAGTAAACCAGTATAAACCAGTAAACCAGTAAACCATAACCAGTAAACCAGTAAACAAGTAAACCAGTAACCAGTAAACCAGTAACCAGTAAAACCAGTAAACCAGTAACAGTAAAACCAGTAAACCAGTAACCAGTAAACCAGTGTAAACCAGTAAACCATTAAACCGTAACCAGTAAACCAGTAAACCAGTAAACCAGGTAAACCAGTAACCAGTAAACCAAGTAAACCAGTAAACCAGTAAACCGTAAACCAGTTAAACCAGTAAACCAGTAAACAGTAAACAGTAAAACCAGTAAACCAGTAAACAAGTAACCAGTAACCAGTACACCAGTAAACCAGTAAACCAGTAAACCAGTAAACCAGTAACCAGTAAACCAGTAAACCAGTAAACCAGTTACACCAGTAAACAGTAACCAGTAAACCAGTAAACCAGTTAAACCAGAAACCATAAACCAGTAAACCAGTAAACCAGTTAAACCAGTAAACCAGTAAACCAGGTAAACCAGTAAACAGTAAAACCAGTAAACCAGTAAACCAAGTAAACCAGTTAAACCAGTAACCAGTAAACCAGTAAACAGTTAAACCAGTAAACCAGTAACCAGTAAACCAGTAAACAGTAAACCAGAAACCAGAAACCAGAACCAGTAAACCAGAAATCAGTAAACCAATAAACCAGTAAACCAGAAACAGTAAACCAGAAACAGTAAAACCAGTTAAACCAGTAAACCAATAAACCAGTAAACCAGAAACCAGTAAAACCAGTAAACCAGTAAACAGTAAAACCAGTAAACCAGTAAACCAGTAAACCAGTAAACCAGTAACCAGTAAACCAGTAAACCAGTAAACCAGTAAACCAGGTAAACCAGTAACCAGAAACCAGTAAACAGTTAAACCAGTAAACAGTAAACAGTAAACCAGTAAACCAGAAACCAGAAACCAGAAACAGAAACCAGAAACCAGAAACCAGAAACCAGAAACCAGAAACAGTAAAACCAGTAAACTAGAAACCAGTAAAACCAGTACACCAGTAAACCGTAAACCAGTAAACAGTTAAACCAGTAAACCAGTAAACCAGTAAACCAGTTAAACCAGTAAACCAGTAAACCAGTATAAACCAGTAAACAGTAAAACCAGTAAACCAGTAAACCAGTAAACCAGTTACACCAGTAAACCAGTAAACCAGTAAACCAGTAAACCAGAAACAGTAAAACCAGTAAACCAGTAAACCAGTACACCAGTAAACCAGTTAAACCAGTAAACCAGTAAAACCAGTAAACAGTAAAACCAGTAAACCAGGAAACCAGTAAACCAATAAACCAGTAAACCAGAAACCAGTAAACCAGTTAAACAGTAAAACCAGTTAAACAGTAAAACCAGTAAACCAGTAAACCAGTAAACAGTAAACAGTAACCAGTAAACCAAGTAAACCAGTAAACCAGAGTAAACCAGTTAAACCAGTAAACAGTAAACAGTAAAACCAGTAAACCAGTAAAACCAGTAAAACCAGTAAATCAGTAAAACCAGTAAACCGTAACCAGAAACCAGAAACAGAAACCAGAAACAGAAACCAGAAACCAGAAACCAGAAACCAGAAACCAGAAACCAGAAACCAGAAACCAGAAACCAGAAACAGAAACCAGAAATCAGAAACCAGAAACCAGAAACCAGAAACCAGAAATCAGAAACCAGAAACGAACAAACAAAAGTTCATATTAAATAACAAGCTTTCACTGCTGTCTTAGCAATGTAGGTGCGTTCGTAACGCTAAAGAGTCAATTTGCACTTTATTACAGCTGCACAAAGTTCAAATTCAGTTATTCTATCAAAACAGTGTGCGTATGCGCGTCGGAGGATCTAACGTCGCGTGCAGAAATTAAAACGAATGAAATAATAACATAAATAGTCACTAAATGTAATAGCTAAAGATCCCCCATACTGATTTTCAATTTGGTCGGCTTCGCGGTATTATTTCTTTTGTTTTAGTTTCGGCGCGCGACATTAAATGCATTCGTTTTCACGACATTACATCAGTCGAGCACAATCCGCGTTATCATCTAGCGGACTTGATAGACTACATTCTGTCAAAAAGATTTGGAATGTGACAGTTATTTGTTCCTAATAAAATAATAATAGTAAATATAATTTATGTACTATAATTATAACTTTGGCCACTCTTCTGGAACCTACTAATATTTAAATATTAGTTATTAGATGAACATATAGAGAGCTGAACCCCACACACCGCCCTATCACCAGAGTGACGGTTCAGTCCAGATTTTTTTGCGCTGGCTATAAAATAGGTAAGAACAAAAAACTGCCACATTCCAATTTTTTTGACAGAACGAAGTCTGTCGGGTCAGCTAGTGCTAAAAATAAAAATGCTAAATATAAATATAATGTAATGCATTATTAGTAAGTAGTAATCAATAATTATTATATTCAGAGAGAAATAATGCTGAATGCGATTTTTTTAGAATATTTTATCTATCGCAGCTCGTTCGCAAAAACACGTAATAACACCGCTTGATACAAACAAATACCGTTTTTAAATGAATACAGAAGAAAGAAAATCTTATGAGCTACTGTTTAAAGTGCTAGAAGCACTTAGTCTCATTACAGCTTTGTTAAGTTCAAGGTCAAGCATCTGATGGTCTAATCAGATACAAGCTTTATAAGATCCCAATATTTTTTACTGGTGGTAGGTCACTATTACCAGAGACAGTAGACCGTCTAGGTAGGTACCACCGCAGCTCGTCTTTCAGTAGTGTGCAAACATTACTGTGTGTGAATGAATGAATGAATGAATGAATGAATGAATGAATGAATGAATGGATGGATGGATGGATGGATGGGTGGGTGGATGGATGGATGGATGGATGGGTGGGTGGATGGATGGATGGATGGATGGATGGATGGATGGATGGATGGATGGGTGGATAGATGGATGGATGGATGGATGGATGGATGGATGGATGGACGGACGGATGGATGGACGGACGGACGGGTGGATGGATGGATGGATGGATGGATGGACGGATGGATGAATGAATGAATGAATGAATAAATGAATGAATGAATGAATGATTGAATGAATGAATGAATGAATGAATGATTGATTGAATGAATGAATGAATGAATGAATGAATGAATGAATGAATGAATGAATGAATGAATGAATGAATGAATGAATGAATGATGAATGAATGAAGAATGAATGAATGAATGAATGAATGAATGAATGAATGAACGAATGAATGAATGAATGAATAAATAAATACGGGTATAGACGGTCTACTGTCTTTGGCAGCAGTGACCTACCAGCAGTAAAAAATATTGGGACCTTATAGAAATTGTTTGTGATAAGAGCATCAGATGCTTGACCTTGAACTTAACAAAGCTGTAATGAGACTAAGTGCTTCTAGCACTTTAAACAGTAGCTCATAAGATTTTCTTTCTTCTGTATTCATTTAAAAACGGTATTTGTTTGTATCAAGCGGAAGAAATAGGAGATGCGGTGGTACCTAGACGGTGTGCAACAGAGACCTACCAGCAGTAAACTATATGACTACTTATTACACAAATGAAATATAAATCAAAATAAAATTTAAACGAACGTTTCAACTTGACCGTAACACATTGTCTATATTTTAATTTGTAGAGCATTCATTAATACTTTTCAGTGATAAACCTCTTTTAATTAACACTCGGAAGTGCGGGCTCCGCGAAACATAATTATGACGGTCGCGAACTGCCGCGCCATCATTCGGCTGAACCGAAAACTCTTTCCATAACGCTTCGCAAACAACCACATTTCGACGTTCATTAAACACACAACGCCTATTAGCATCATCAACAATGATGAAGTGATATTAAATTATGAAAAGTTACACTTTAAATGACCCTATTGATGTATTTAAAAAATAAAACCTTAAAGCGTCAAGCTTATGGAGAATGAAAAAAAATACTAAACACTTAAGTACTAATAGAACTAATAGTAATTACTAAATTGGTAGGTAACCTGCAATATCTAAATTTCATTATGCCCGAGACCTATCAAATTTAATATGAGTATATCGCTTATGATGATTTGTTGGAAACGTTTCAATTTCACGGAGCGAAAATGGGATTTGATCATATCAAATTGAGGGATTTGCAGCAATCGAACCTGATTAAGTAATGAACAGGTGAGTTAAGCACCAAGAACATCATTCGTTACTGAACTTTTTTAATGAATTATCGCTATTACTATTATAATTATGAATATATGAAAGATTGAATAAAAATGTGTGCGTGTACTAGCGTACACTCGTAAGAAGTGAAACTTCTTTATGACGTTATTATTCAAAAATTCAATCAAAAACTGAGGTTGACTTTGAATATTTCAGAAAAATAAATACCAAAATAAACATTCAAGTATTAGAAAAAATTTATACCAAAAAATAAAGACCATAATTACACCTAAGTATTAGAAAAAGAGATTTAATTACTTACCTTTTTTAGAAATTCACTGGAATTAGAATTAAAATAAACCCTTTGATTTTGCTGATCACTTAAAATATAAAATATATATATATATATATTTATCACGTCACTATAGAGCGTTGGGAATAAATAAGCGTGCAATAGAAAAACGGTCAAGTATAGTGGTAGGAGTAAGTCCGTTAAAACGATATGCTATTGGTAATTGGCAATTGCACGACACCACCTAGTGGTCAAAGTCATCACTACTCAAAGCGGGTCATGGGCTCTTATGGAAGTCGATGCAATCGCCACCTGGATTTCAAAAATGTAACTACTCAAAACGGGCCCCAAAATACATTAGAGACATTTACCAATCCCTACTCCGCTGGAGAAAGTATACTTCGAATCACGCGTGGTAGGGATAAGAAAAAGATGGCGCGTAACGGAATAATGTGACGCGTAACGAAAAAATGTTACAATAAATTTTTTTCCAATCCCGATAAAGAAGTTTCACTTCAAAAAAGAATTATGGATACCGGTTATTAAGCTGTCAGATATACGTATTAGTGAAACCCTACCAAAGTGTGTAAACATACTTAAGTAATAGGTTAGTAGTTACTATAATTACTCACGAATTACTTTCCTTTTTCTAAGTTTTTTTTAAAAATCTCTATTGGCTGTACTTCGTATATACAAAATCGTACCGCCGCGTAGAATTTATGCGAACATAAAAAGGTAAGCACACCCACGTAAAAGAGTAACAAAAATATTAAAAGCCTTCAATGATAAACCTTTTCCTCGGTCATATATTTTTGTTAACAAAATTCTAGAGTTCATTCCATTCGGTATACTTACATAGATAATTACCGGAGTTAAAGTATTGACGCTCCGCGAAAATCTTCACCTGAGTGAAATTTCGACGCTAGTTTAGAAGTGTGCTTGTTTAAAAGTTCCACGGCGAAATTGTGTCCCACGATCCAGCTCTCTAATTGCTGCAACTTGAGTAACGAGACGTCAAATCGGAACGTTTCAAATTTCTACAACTTTACACTGAACATAATTAAGCTGGCAACTTATATACTTTCACAACTATGTATAACATGAATTTTCTCCTTGATTACATACACGAGCAAATATCGGAAATGTAAGAAGTAATAAGTTATTAAGTGGTTTAGTATACCGTCTAAGTAGGTTCCGCATCTCTTATTTCTACCGCCAAACAGTAATATGCGAATTTTACTGTGTTACCATCTAATGAAATTACTGAGGTAAGACTTACGACAAGCAGAATATGGTGCAGTGTATACTATCTTAACTAGTACCACGTTGTTATGGGCAAACGTATCACTTACCATCAGATGACCTTGCTGGTATCGCCGCCTCGTATTATAAAAAATTAAGTAATTTACTTACCAGAAATTAAATTCTGCTAAAGATCATTTAATATGCTTAAACTTTCGCGTCTGCTGCACATAGATAACTGAAGTCTTGGCTGGCTTTAATGACTAAGTCTGTTCTGAAACAAGAAAGTTGTAGTAAAAGTAGTTTATATATAATGCAATGACACCATTGTGTAAATGACCATTTCCTGATCTATTTTTAGGTGAACATCAATAGAATGCAATAAACATGAAACGATTTTTTTCTTATTGGCATATATAAGCGCCATCTATTAGTGATCGATTTCTTTTCACATAAGATTGCTTTTTTAATAAACGAAATCGTCAGTTATTTTTTCAGCTTCATGGAACTCAGAACGGATCTGTAATCCAGAAGCCAAAAGAAGACGAATCGGGACAAAAGCTTTATACACTGTGTCGCCATCTAGCGGATATTTATGATTGGTAATAAAGAACAGTATTAATTTAAAAAAATACATTTACTATCTTGTCTAATGATCACTTCAATGGTTTTGTATTACGACCTCTTTAAAGCAGTTATACCATTAAATGTTTGACTACTGGTAAGTTTTTGTTACCGGAAGTCGTCTCGGTAGGAATCATAACGAATATTTCTACCGTTATAAAGTAATGAAATTGAATAAAATACAACAGAGCAGGCGATTTAGGTGATCTATTACTAGAGTTGTTTGTTTTTAGTCGCCTTTTTCGATAACCAACACCAAAGGTTCAGTGGCGGTAAAGAGTTAGTAAGTAGGTAGTATTTATGAGATAATTTTCACTATGTTTAGATAGATATAATAAATGTATATCTTTTATATTATATAGAAACAGTAGAAGGTACTTAAAGAAATTTATTAAACTAATCGAAACTACGCTCTCAAACAAGTACAGTTCTATACTAACAATGCCAACTTTAGAAATTGAAACGAAACTTGAAATTAGTTTCCTGGCTCCAATTTTGCATTCACATTCAGGTCCTCGGTACAGACTAAGGAAACTCATAACTTGCCACCTATAAAAACTGATAGAGTTAAACGCTGAACAAAAAGGAAACTGGAGATATTGCTTGAATTTAAAGTAACTTATATTGTCTTAGATTCTCTGTTGGTTAAGTAAAACAATAGTTTATTTTCATTACATATCGATGTTTGGTTTTAAGTAAATATACTTAAATCGGTCAGCATATAAACTGAAAAAATTGGCGATCATGTTTCAAGGTAATGAGTTCAATATTGTGCTCTTTATTTACCTTAAACAGCGCATTTTTGTATACAGATGAATCACTTTAAAGTACTTACTCATTTAGCTTCTATTACTTAAAAAGGTTATCTTTGTATTTTGAAAATGTTGCTCTGGATAAGTTTATTTAGCTTGGAAACATCGTTCAAAGCTGACGGTCATATATCCACTTCGGGTCAATTTTAATTGCCCAGAACGCTTTCCAATTAGCACACAGCGATCTAGATTTTATTTTTTATTACTAGAATACTATCCAAAGGATGTGTCTGTTAGATTTGTTATTTTAACAAAGCGATTGAAAGTCCAGGACAATGAAAATAGGAAGTTTACTCATCACCAATTGCATTTGTTGCTTTGTCCAGTTGAACTAGCTACAGCTCCTTTCAAACTAGAACACAGTAATAATTGTACATTAAAGCTTTTAAGAAAATAGATCTAATGTTACAAAAAAAACCTGTATAGACGGTCTCCGAAAAAGATCTATATGTATCTCGAAAGTATTTCTTGTACAGTTCAATAATCACTTAGTATAAGAAGTTAATAAAATGCGTCCTTTACTGCTTGTGTACGAATGATAATTTATTACTAAGCAGCAAGTTTAATCAAGCTTTTTCTAATATCATATCAATTACTCCGTGTTATATTTAAAACAGGGATAAAAACCGAAAACAAAAGGAGCTTGCATGTTGAAAGGCGGCCATAAATCTGATAAATAAGGAAAAAGGGAAAAAGCAATTTCCAAGGGACGTTATCGCATAAATTTCTTCTCTGGTATGGAAAAATCTTGTGATCATACATTTCCAATAACAGTATTTTGATTATCGATATGTGTGCGCTCTCATTTTCCTTCGTCTCTAATTTTTTATTGCGAAAGTACAAAATCATTTAAATGTATAGATAGAAACAGACTATAGTAACCTTATGTTTAAAACACAGGTTTCGTTACATATTACACGGTTAAAAAATAGAAGTTATAATAATTTTAACGTAGGTATCAGTCCAAGGTAGCTTCCAAACGATAACACAAATTTCGATTTGTTTTATTTGTAACAAGCTTCTATAAATGTTATCTTTTATTAAGAAAGAAAGAAAGAAAGAAAGAAAACTTTATTCAACGTTAAATACACAACAGTTGCTAAAAAAAAAGGAATTACGTAAAACAAAAAACATATTAAAAGTGTGTTGTGACATGATGTTGAACAGGTCTCCACTCAGCATCTACTGCAGCAAGTTTAATGCTGCAGCGCTGATATTATGTGGAGCCTTTACCAAGAGTCGGAGGGCTACATTAATATGGAAATCTGTAAATGGCCATAACTATAAAGAAATAAATAAATGAATAAAGTGGTTATTTAATAATGTAGATATATATATAATAAATAGTAACAGCAAAAAAATATTAACGAGACTAACGAATTGAAAAAGAAAATAAATAAAAAGATACATTGGTTATATGTATATCAGACCCACACAAACTTTGCAATGAAATTACATTAGCGCATGCGGCAAAGGCAACATGATATAGAAGGGCTATTTTATCCTTCAACTGCATATTTGTATTACGCAACAAATAATAATATTTTAACTGAAAACTAAACAACAGTTGACTTAAGTTCAACTATTGATTGTGACCAATCGCTTCCGCTTGATGTTATCGTAACTTTATATACGTAAACCGTACGATTCAAGTTGAACATAACTTCGACACGTCTCCATATAGTTTACCGATATTTAAGGAAATCAGGGCCTTAAACGTATACGTGATTCCATTACTACCTCGAAGGCGTGAGCACCAACATGGGGACCTGTAATAAACTCGCACAATCCCCATGCGAGTTCGGCGAGTTATTTATTACACGTTCACTATTAGTAAATTGTGTAAACTTCACGTGAAACTTTTGTAGCAGTGTTTCATTCTTGCACAATATAAAATGCCAACGGAATGTGCTGGCTTTGATATTGCGCGCCGAATTACAAACAGGACGTCGCTTATATAGCAAAATTATAACAAAGAGAAATTGCTTTGCGAATTATTTCTTATTATGAAATAATAGATTGATTCCTAAAAGCAATATTAAGGAGATATAATTAAATTAACTTATTACACAAGTATCAAAGTTGTGCTGGTTTTTTAACATGAATATTACCAGCTGATATACATCTAAGTAAAAAAGAGAAACTGAAGTTTTGATTTGAAATTACGCTCGTATTATTTTTATATTAAATTAGAAATGTTATAAATAACTTTCCTAATTAATTTCTTGTCTTTTTTTACTGTTACTAAAATAGAAATAGATTTTTTGGCTGGTACTTTCTTTTGTAATTATATGATTCAAAGTTCACGAAACGATGTTATTCTCCAACAGTCAGTTATTAGTTATTAGCAATTAATAATGGTAATAACAGATAATAAAGGCATTAACATAACCATTTTTTCTTACTTATTATATACCGAATAAAAATTGTTCAAATATTTGCATAATTCATAAAGCATAAGTATTTTTTTGTATCTGTGAAAACTGGTTTAAAACGCCGCTTCTTATTTCTTTTATTCAGCAAACATCTTTTTCGGTTTTGATCAGTAAATCGATATGTACTGTACTGTTTTCCGTCAGTCTGTATGATATGAGAACCCGAGTATCAGGTGATTACAAGATCGAACCTGAAGGTTCACGTCACCAGACCGAAGCCAAGCTTAGTAAGGCAAGCGGTTCGCTTTCCTTTGTGTGTATAAAATATGAATGCACGTAGAAAGCGTGTGGGTTCCTGTCTGAATTAAATAAGCTGCATTCGATGGGTTCATACTCAAGATAATGGTACAGTCGTCGATAGGGGCAGATGCGACCCCGCTGTTGGGGGCCCGTAAATAGTAACAACGGTCACATTTACGAGTATACCATGTTTACATGCGGAGCATGACCGGTACCGCACCAGCGTTCTATTAATTGCGCTTATACAAGTTTATACCAATTTCACACAAACATAACACCACTAAAAAATACAAAAACATATTTTCCTTATTTTCAACTCAAATTCATATATTCTTCGTAAACAAAACCGTTTTAATATACCACAAAATTCGCTTTTAAAATGGCTTGAGTAGAAGATTTGTTCAGCAAAAGCCTTTTTGTATCATTTGTTAAATTTCATAAAAACTTAGGCACAGTTCTTTAAAAAAGTATAAATAACACAACAAAATAAGTCGTCCTGAACAGATCTTGATGAAGACCGAGACTTGCTAAGACTTGACGGAGTCTTAGTCTCCGTAGTTACATTCTACATATTTCTATGTCGACGTCAGGCTTTGTCATGTTACTTCTGAACCACCTTAAAATTTCTCTATAGAATAGTCGCATCAATTCAATTGAATCAATTAATTAATAGGCAGGTTATAATTGCGCTACTTATTTGCGATGATATCCGGGCTTAATTAATGATTGGACATCATTCCACGCGAGGACTGGACCGCAGCATCACCGACGCGTTCAACGTTACTGAAACTGATATTATATATGAACGAATTGTATTTATGAACGCTTACCTATTATAACTGAACAACTTAAAGTCTACCTAAGTTGGTGAAGACACTGGGTTCTGTTGCTGAAGGCCGCAGTAACGATTATTTCTGCCGTCAAACATTACTGTTCCGGTTTTAAGAGCGCTGTAGCTAGTGAAATTACTGGGGTAACGAGATAACGTCTCATGTCTCAAGGAGATGAACACAATATGGTTATTATGTTTGGCATATTGATAAGAGGAACGTACTGCTCGTTTCGAAGCTTGCTTCTCCTAAATATATTTTAACATGTTAACGATATACATCAAATTTCACTGTAATAACTACAGTTACATTCTGAACCATAAAAGTAAACGAATTTAGAATATGATAAGGCTTCTTCGTACCTGCTAGGTTATCTATCACAACCATAGTCAACTTTTCAATATTTAAAACAGGTTTTTTTTGAGAGTCAGCAGATGTATTCTTTGCGAGCACGATTCACCATCTTATGGAGATTTTGTCATTTTATATTATTTAAAATTGAGGTAACATTTGAACACACTATAGATAAAAGATTTAAGAGTTCTAACAATTATGTATATATTAAGTAGAAAATAAGTAGTCTACGGTAAAACAAAACGATTGTATTGTGATAAATTATCGGATAATAACCGTGTGGTATACAATTTATCTACTTAACATTGTTTTGTGGCAGTTTTACTGTATTACCCTATTATCCAATCATTCTAACAACGAATAATTAGATGGACGGATAAGTGGGTGTCCTGTTTAGAGTTAATACATCACGACTAAGTTAAAACACTTGCAAAGCAGTCTACATCACAGAGGGTACGTGGTGATGTGAAATATTTGGCTACAGTTTAAGAATTTACTACTACTATATATGTATAGTTAATTTTATAATAATGTCCGAAGATTTATATTTGAATAGAGCAAAATTTGTGATGAAACATTTGGGAGTTTGGATAAGGCCGTCCAATGAGTCGACTTTTCACAAATCCTACCGCACCATCATGTTGATGCTTCAATATTTGTTTTTGATCTTTCAAATCGTATACATTTTTAAAGTATGGGGTGACTTAGAAGCTGTTTCGCAGGCATCGTATCTGCTGTTCACACAGGCATGCCTATGCTTAAAAATAACCGTGTTCCAAGTTAACGAAGACCTATTGAAGGACTTACTGCTCCGAATGAACAGCGACATTTTTAAACCGCTTTGCGAAGAACAACAAAGGTACTTCAACGTAAAAGTTAAAAGAATCAACACATTTTTAGAAAATAATCTTTAAAAATTGCAATCAATCACTGAGGAAGGAATGTAGCATAAACTTAGTAATGTAACTCAATAACTTAGACAAGTCCAAATGTAAAACAATCAGACGACTTCTTTTAACCGAGTAGTAAATCTTCAGGGGAACGGCAATGTTATTTGGCATTTTTACCTACTAAAATTTGTTGATTATCCTCAAAAGATTGCGAGGTCCTTGGATCTCCTGCCGAAGAAACACATTCCAAAGAAGAGCGACAGCTAGCACAATTAGTTTACTTTGGAGACTACATGCATCAAATTCCTTCGTCAAAACAATCAACTAACATTATCAAGTCGTAAACAGTTCACAAACTCACAACACATCAACGCATCCTCGGTCCTAAATAAAACGAATGTAAAGTTATGTAGACATGGGTTTTCAATTATTCCACAGGATCCTGAAATGGCACGCCGCCCGCATAAAAAGACTTCTGCTGGCTTTTATGATAAGTTCGCAAACGACCTGCGGCTTATGGGCACTAAAGCCTTTGTTCGACGACGCAGGAAGTCGCAAATTTCCGTTTGACATGTGGTGAAGTATAACCACGTTTTTTTTTTAAGTTTTTTATGTATACTAGAGATGTTATCTAGAAAGGCATGCTTGTCGCTCTTTAAAATGTAACAGCACAGATTTAAGTTTAAAATAGTCATGATTTTGATTACGTTTAAGTTAAAATAAAATCTTGGTAGTGAAACACACTAACCCTAAGTTTATTACTAAAGTAACTTAGCTACGTCCTACCACAAATAATTTAATTTAAAAGTGAAATCATGTGGATTTTTTTACTAACGAACAAAAAGAGAGGCATTACATGTTTAACGCGTTTATTCGATTGTTTGTATCCCTTTAACGTCGTAGTTTAAAAACGACTGAATCACATATTGATTAATGTTACACAAGATTTTATTTCAGAAAAGCTGTATTATTTAGTGTTTAATTAACATGTAAATTAAATATTTAACGTATTTCTAGGATGCCTGTACATCCGGAACTTTCGCCCCAGTACGAGTTGGGGTACGCGTTTCAGTTGATCACCATTTGTATGAGTGCGTACATGTACTTCGGGGTGGACAGTGTCGCGTTGTCCATAGTTATATTCGGATGTGCTCAAATTGATATTATTAAGGACAAATTATTAAATGTGAGTACTTCTACTGCAGTAAACATCCTATAGTGCCAACAAGACTGGGACTAGAAGCCACCTCCCACAATGAGATAGCAAAGACCGCAAACCACGCTTGCCAAATGTTATAGTTGGTAGAGGTTTGTTTTAAACTAATTACCTTTCTTATTTTATTAACCCTGTTACAGATTAAGCCTTTAAAAACAAAAGTACGAAGATCTGAACAGAGAAGAGAATATTTACAGGACAATTACAATAAATTGATAGAATGTGTTAAACAACATCAAAGTGTTGTGTGGTAAGTACATCTAATTCATTAGACCATATTTATGTCCAATGAACATACGAACCCCTATTTAAAAGTAGAAAAGAGATCGAGACTTTGATATAGCTCCAATCAATTTTGCATTGATTCTTGATGGAGTCGAAAATTTTCGCATTATTTAGAAAAATGAAGCACAGCTCATTAAGTTACAATTACTAAATATCTTCTACATTAGAAAGCCTATTATTTTCCAGTCTTAAATTTATTCTGTTCATTCTTCTTCTAGTTCCAACCGCAAAACATTCGCAATGAGAATTTTAGTTAGAACTTTGCGGAGAGAAAAATATTTCAATATTAAAATGTATCTCCGAATAATAGAGAAGGGAGGTATCTTAAAATACGTTTTCAACTTTATTTAAAAATTTTACATCGGAATATGCTTTTATACTACTTTAATAATATTTCGCTAAGAGTGCACCGCCACGTGTGGAAAACTGGTTAAAATGTATCCTCTTGGTACCTCATGTATACTCTTGGTTTTTAAAAGCGGCTAAGGAGGAAATGTTTCTTTTAAAAGAACACCAACTTATCCTGGGCATTAACCGACACAGTGCTTGCCATCCCTCAAGCTAAGTTTGGTGTTTACGGCATTTATCTTTAAGAAGAGCTTTGTACAGATGTGTACATCATTAAGCAGAAATAAAGACTGCATTGCAGTAGATTTCAGTGTCTGTCTTTAACTAATTAATGAAACGATGATGATTAAATTCAATGCAAAAATATAACAATAAGTTATATAAGTTCGATTACTACTGAACTTGAGGTTCCAGTGAAGAAAAGCATTAAGAGGTAAAAGTCACAAAAACCGCACTTGATCGTTTATGGTTTTTGTTGTCTTCTTCCAGGCGATTATTCTTCGATTTGTAACATTGGGAAAATAAAGTGGGCTGTCTACATAATTTTGTATTAAACAACATCTTCAATTTGTTAAACACGCGATTAATGTTTTGAAATACGTTTCAGTTTCATCGAGCTGGTGGAAAACGCCTTCCACACCTTCCTGTTTTTCCAACTAATCGGCAGTGTCGGTCTGATCTGCATGTCGGCTCTGCGTATTTTAGTGGTAAAGTTTATAATGTCCATTAATACATTAATCATCGGTTTCTAAACTTGCTTTTACTTAACCAATACATAGTGTCTTTCCTACCTGATTACCTACCATTGTTGTGCTTTTAATCAGCGTCATAATAGTAATGTCTTCCGGCTGTTAACAGAGCTTTCTTAGTCTTACCATCTGCGGCCTCGCTTAATTGCCACTTAATCATATGAAACTGACATACAGTAAGCCGTATGTAACAAAAACAGTAACGATTATATCTTGATTAAATTTATCTTTTGTTATAAAAGAAACAGGTATAGAATTTAGCATAAAGAACATTTTGGATCAAGACAACTTTTAAACAAAATAAATCTCAGTAACGGTTATGTTATTTGGGAGTGACAGTGCTGCCGGTGATTTGCGTTAAATCAACAACACTCCTCTTTTTCTAAAGCAATTAAACTTATTAATGAAAAATATAAAATGAGTTATCTAACATTGTAAATTTTAATAATAATATCAACTTCAGATCGACTGGCGCAGTATGCAGTTCGCCTCCATAGTGACATACTTGTCGGTGATGATAAGTCAGCTGTTCGTAAGCTGCTGGTGCGGACACGAGCTTACTGCTTATGTACGAACGTAATATATTTATATTAAAATCCGTATTATTTCTATTGAGAACAAACTTTACATTTTTACAATTGGAAAGGAATCATTGTTTGTAGATTTACTGAGATATTGCGACAGTCTAACCAACTTTTACAAAGTGAAGATTCTAAACTTGTATGTGCTTATTCGTCAAAAATATTTCTTATCTCATTGGCTGAGCGCTTGTTTTACAAAATAGAAATCCCTGTTTCGATTTAGGAGTCACACGTTGTAGGTTTCGGATCCTATCCTCATGACTGAGGGTCGCAGTCATCATGTGTAATGAAACACACGACGACTTTCTTGTCAGTTATAATGGAGTGGTGTTGCCATTGCCTTCTCCATTTCACATACTAGTGCGAGCACGGATGGTCACGACATAGATATGTAGGTTTCCTCACAATGTTTCCCTTCACCGACAAAGCACGTGATATTAGTTGTTGTTGTGTACTGCACATAAATTAAAGAATTCATTGGTGCAGCCGGATTCTAGCCCGGTACTTTCGAAATAAAAGGCGGGCGTTCAAACTACTAGACTATCACGGCTATCAATTTCGGATAGTAGTAGGTTTTATCGAACCACCAGTCGAGCTATCACTCTCGTATAATAAATCTGTCGCCATAACAGGATTGCAGTGTTCCAGCTGTCCATTTATGGCTTATTTAGTAGCCATAGTATTCTGAGAGTGGTTCAGCATTCACAGTTTTCTCTTAACACCAACTGAAATTTAGACCGACGAGGAATTTTTGATTGAATTCGATATTATAAAATCACAGCAGTAAGAACCGCAGATGATTACCAGGTTACATTAATACATTCGTTTGCAGAGCGAAGAGCTGCACACGGTTCTGTATAAATGCACCTGGCACGATCAGGATGTGAAGTTCAAGAGGACTCTGTACTTCGTCATGATGCGAATGAGGAAGCCGATTGTGCTCAAAGCGGGACACTATGTTGCGTTGTCTCGACAAACTTTTGTTTCTGTAAGTAAGAAAGTTATACTTTTTTATATATCAACAGTATCAAGTTATTTTTTTACAAGAACAAAAGCCATACATGAGACGAATGAGCCATAACAATGAAGTGCTAATTAGATTAGTACTAATCGAATATCTAGGCTATTAGGTAATAATTTCTCAAGCATGGGAGCTATATTAAAACTTACCCCCTTTCATACGACCCCAGAAGTATCTTAAAAGCACTAAACAGGAATAATAACAATGAAAGAACAGAAGTTACCCATGTGACCCCGCTATGTTTACTATCTTAGCGATTAGCATAGTTAGACGTTGTATAAATATACTAATTGCTACGTTTTTATTATAAGAATTTACTATTTAGCTTCAAATATCATTTAGCCTAAAATTTTAATTATGGATTTAGGTAAAACACTATCGCTTCTTTTTCAGATACTCCGGATGTCCTACTCATATTTTGCGGTATTGAATCAAACTACTAAATAAGTATATACAACAATAATATAAAATTATTAAATAAGTTATGATAATGTGGTCTTTAGAGTATAGAATATAAGTATAAGTAATTATAATAGAATATATCTTACAACATACACATGTGTATATTAAACTTATGAATTTACTTAAATAGTGAGTATTTAAGTAACTTCAAAAGTTTAATAGGCAATCTTTCCAAAAACGATTTTTTTTTTTTAATTAATTTGATGTCGAAGTTTTTAATTGTATCGCTGATTGTGAACAAAATGGATTGATGTAAAATTTAGATTGATCGTATTTCGTAAAACAGGAAAAAGTAGAAATCGTTGATGATTAAGATCGTAGTAGCTTCAAAGATTAATAAAACTGAAACTAGTGAACTAGAAAATAATATACTAAGATAAGTTAGAAAAAGAGAAACATTATAAAGCAAATGAATCACGGTTAATGTGTTGAATAAATAAGTAAACAAGTTGCTGTCAATTTTACTTCTAACCATCATTCTGCGGACGGAGTGACAAAGCACAAACAATTTGTATAATGGCACGACGAGATTGTAATTGCAGCAATTTGCATTTCATTCATCAACGTTTAGTATTATATAGAAGTAGTTTAAATGATAATTAAATAGTAAAATAACAAATTTTGTTTATACATGTAAACAGCGAGAAGAAAAGAACCTTCATATGAGGATATGCATCTTGCTCTGAGTTGTTATTACAACAATTTACTAGTACGTTGTTGGACCTTGGTTATTACGACTCATTACCTGAGTAATTTCATTAGCTTTAACACTCTTAATTTCAAAACTGTTTACATAATAGTTGCGCTTTAAAATCGCCTTCTACGATGACAGTTTTTAAACTAGAAAAAACAGAGTTGACGCTACAAAATCCAATCAACCGTTATCCCATTCGACTGAAAGCCAAAAAGATATCTTATCCAGGTTAACGATTTCATCAAACGCTATCAGAGATAACGTCAATCAGTCATTGTTTACAGCAACACAGCTCCAGCTGAGAGATGTGACGCGCTGATCCATCACTCCGCGCTGAACTGCCCATCAAACCCGGAGCGTTTACATATCGCTACAAAGCTTCATACTCTCTAACAATGAAGTTTACTAAACAAAAATTATAATTAACTATCATTATAGTTAGTTAATTATGTACCTGTATATGTTTATAGAAATGTACTGTAAACTTGTTTATTAATATTAATATTTCTCTTCGCCTACCACAGCAACTCTATTCCTAGGTTGACTAGCAAAGAATTCCTATAGGCATTACGCCCGCTTTATGTTACTTAATTTTAGGTATACTAAAAAAGATTTTAAATAAATTAAATAAAAAAAAAATTTAGACTATGTTAACCAAGTATCAACTAAAAGTTCTTTAAGTAAATAAGAAGACTGATGATAAATTAAACTGAAAAGCATAACTACACTTCCCAACTAATATTAGTAATTGACGACAGCGGAACAATTATCAAACTACTCTAAATTAATAATAAAAATAATGCGACGTTGTGTATATATCTTAATTGGCGACTCGTTGAACGTTCTGCTTGTCTCGTCGAATTATATAAATAAGTTTCATAAAACAAAGATGATGTTATATATATAGTGGATGTAACAGAGATCGATCTGAAGGCGTTACTATGAAACGCACACTGCCGCAGCAGCTTTTTAAAAATATTTTAAATTCACACGAAATGATTATGCGGCGACACGAATTCAAAAGAGTTTCTAGTGCAGCCGCCTGTATCGCTACTGTCAGGCATATTTATGAAGGTGATACTGAAACATGGACGCGTCTGAAACAAGCAGCGTCCATCATTCGTAACGCTGCGACTAATATTTTTAACTGAACCCGTCCGGTTGTTGAGACAGTCAATTTTCATCCACAACTTTACAATCAAAACCTACCACATGAAGACCAAAAATAAAAGAAAATTTACAATCGCGTCAGTCTGTAGACATCATCATATCCTTTAAAATTAAAAACTGATTTCTCCCTAAAGCAGTAAACGGAGCTTCGTTTCACAACAGATATTATTTTTGTGTTGAATCTTAAGCCGAGATGAGTTTCACTTAAATACAGTGATAAAAAGTTTATGTTTAAGTTACCAGTGTCTTTTGAGGATCTTTCGCCAAATGTTGCGACAGTTAAATATCAAATTTATATTGCAGATGTTAAAAGTTAGACTACTTTTACTATCAGTGACTACAATCACGATAAACAAGCATCGAAATTAAAACACGTTAGACACCGGTCTGTTATCAACGCCAACGGTAAGTTAAACAATCAAACTTATCAGAAACTTTATGTGTTACAAACTAAAGCGAACTAGAAACAAATAAAAGAGCAACAACACGGAAAAGTAATAGTATTCTCTACTTGAGCTCTTTATAAAACTCGTGGTATTCACTGATGGGAATTATACCATTTGTACCAGATTTATAAGAATCTCAATCTCATTTTAGAGAGTTCAGGTTTGGTTATAAAAAATCCAAATTTTCATTGCGTTATAATACTTTTTAAGAATTGTTTATAACTTATACTTATTTAAAGCTTATAGAGAATTGAGGTACACATCATTAATTAAATTATCTTCTACTTAAAGTGCGTCTTCATTACTGAAGGAATTACGTTTGCGTAGGACTTTTTTCGATATCTTTTGCCTCCAAATTTACCAATCGTTATATCTTGGAGATTGTATCTCTCATCTCGTATATGTATAACATATTCAAATTTTCTCTTTTTAACGGTGTACGATAGGTTTCCAACCTTTTATGAACCATCACCCACTTTACAAGAAACATAGTCCCAACGCTGCCTTTTACGTAATAGTTAATTATATGCCTGTCTGTTATGTTTTAGTAATAATCATCATTGACAGCCGATAGACGATCACCGTTGGATACAGGACTCGTTCAAATATCTCCACTCCAATCAGTCCAGTATTGTCTATAATCACCTATTAATTCTCTGTCTCTCCCTCTAATGTGTTATAATAAAGCTACAACGCCCACTAGTGGTAATAATCTAGTTTAAGCGATTTAAAATTATGTAAATAAATATTACATCAGATGAAATATTTGTTAGATCGACGCGCCAACATTATCACAGACTAAAAATCGTTATAATCCAATTTCATAACCCATTTAAAATAACTCAAATTTCAAATGACTTTTATAGTTTATAGTTTTATATTATCTATGTATATACTTCTAATGGACTGTATATAACAAAACACCTCTTGGTTTGAGAAAACGTGAATAGATAATTCCGCTTAAAAGAACATATGTACATGTTTTACAACAGGGAATCATTAAAGTTACTAGTGGCGCCATCTATTACACACCATTAAACTAACCTAGAATACGAAAAACTTTTCTTTTAATTTTTGAAACTGTATTGTAAATCTAATCTTTTTTTTAATTGCTGTAGACGAAGAAATTTGCAAAGGAAATGTTTACGACATTTTTACGGCGGCGCTTGTTTACGAGTCATTGGTGTGAACTTTTTTAATTTCCGACAGAACGATAAAATATTAGAAACCTTGAATTTAGTATCCTTACACTTCGCAATGGTTTAAGGTTTAATTATAAAAAACTTAAAGTCAACAAGCTGGACGTTCACCTGGTGAGTTATACTGCCAACATAATATGTAGAGATTCAGTATCATTACCATAGTAACCTAAGAAACACACTAATGTTTGGTAGAAGAAATAACTATTTCGTTGGTGATTGCATCTAGACTTTAAAGAAAGCTAACCAGTAAATTAAAGTATTTTTAAGTCACTTATGTGACTATAAATATATAGTCAACGAGTCTTATAATTATGAATTAAAATTTCATCATCGTTCATTTAATTTTTTATATCTTTAAACGTTTCGTATATTTTCTTCATCTGGAAGTAGACTGTTTTTATTTGTAGTTTTACTGTGTCTTTCATATTTATAAGGTTTTTAAATAATTTTTTGATTTATTTATTATGTAAATGCTTATAATTTGTAGTTACTACATTTTTTGTATAATTGCGTCGATTAAATTTACTTTAAGCTGGACAGCTGAAAATTGGGAGTCTGCATCGAATTGTAGCATTACATCACTTATGTAAATTGTTTATTTTCTTCTGTGTATATACTTTTTTTCTTTCCTGTGTTGTTATCAAAATTATCTGTCTGTTTAATAAACGACTATAAATTTTTTACAGTTTAAATTACTTGAAACGTTTGAAGCATCTTCCACGGCTGCAAAAGGAGTTTTAATGCAAATTTATCATTCAGACGCGAACTCCTGCCTGTATACATTCAAAAGTTGTCTTGAGTAATGCTTTTGAGTGGACTTAATGCCTACTCTCGCTAAGTTATTCCGACGCTAACTTGATGCATGCACTTCTACTTAGTAAATGTTAAATGTTTTTGATGCGGACGACTTCTGCAGCGGATTAGTGCTCAGGCGCTGCAGATTCTGAATTAATTTGAAATTCATATCACATACATCAATCAGACTAATTAAGTTATATTTAAATTGAAATAATGATTTACTATCGATATGTTTATCTTTACTCGAGTTTACATAAGATGCAAACCTTTTTACCGAAGAGCAATTTTAAACGGGAAAGACTAAATCTTCTTATGCCTTCGATGGACTTCTGAACATCCGATGGTCTCCATATTCCTTAGTCACCCTATTCATAACAATAGACATGAATTATTTAATCGAACGAGATTATTTGTGAATTATTATTATTATTCAAATGAAACGAAATTAAACATGGCTAAAATTCGTCCTGCCCTGAAAGTAATTTAAATTCATTAGGGGTCGCTGCTCATTTGAATATTTCATTTATTTTATTATGCTTTGTCGACTTCGGATAAATTCAAATTAATAAATTAGCACGCGTATAAGAATTTCGATGAGGATGTTAACTTAATTTCGTTAGAAGTGATAATTTTTTTTTTTTAGACAAACTCGCGCGCTTCTTTGTGTACCAAAATGTCTGTTCCAACGCCATTCATAAGTTAACAATTACGATGTTAATAAATATTTAAATACTTAGATTATACAAAAAATCAATTAAATGATCATTTCAGTTTAACATCATGCAAAAATAATAACAGCTTTAACAAGATGAGATTTTCATAAACATCTATGAATACAAATAGATTACCTCAAATCCAAATTCAATGCTTTTTTAAACTTTAAATTCCCATTCTTAATAACGTCTTTTTATATTTCAATAAATTTCTTAATATATATGTTATTAAATCAAATAATATTATAATAATATCAAAGTATCAAAACCCGGACCCACAATATTAACTTACTAACAACTACCTCAAATTCGTACCAACTGTGATTGGTCTCTTAGCGTTTAGACGACTTTGTTATCTTTTTATAAGGTTTAAGACTAAACAAAACTAAAAGACTAAACTGATCAAATCATTACTGCGAATAAGTTACAGAAAAAGGTAAAGGTTGAAACTCATTGAACTGAATAATAAGGTTTATTTTATCGGCAACAGTGACCTACCCACCAGTCAACAAATCCATATATACTCCCGGACACATCACCGGCCCACCACCCAGTGTTTAAAGTTTCGACGGTGTCTAGTTAAAAATAAATGTTAGGTGGAGCAATAAGTTTTAATGCAGTTTTGAAGCAGATTTATTGGTCAACCCCTATGTATGTTTTTTTTTTTTTTTTTTTTTGTAATTTCGAATTGATTTGGCCGGCAGAAGTTTTACAGCTTGGGCGACAATTTCAGGCCGAGTATCCATATTTTTTGGTCAAAACTGGCTCTAAGTTTAGATTTGCCTTTTTATGGAACCAATAATCGGAAACATCAAAAAAAAATCCAACTTGTGCGAAATAAAAAAGTTTTCTCCATTCCTGGGTCGTTGAAAACAATGAACAGACTCGAATTTTCGTTTTTTTTTCATAATCCTGAATTCAAAATTAAAAAAAAACATACATAAAGGTTGACCAAAAAATCAGCTTTAAAACTGCATTAAAACTTATTGCTCCACCTAACATTTATTTTTAGCTAGACACCATTAAAACTTTTAAACACTAGGTGGGCCGATAGATGTGTCCGGGAGTGTAATTATCATAACCTAATAAATCCCTCTTAATGTTGGGACTTCGATCTTCTATTACAAGAAGAGTGAGGACCGTTTATCACATATATATGAAGGCTGTTGTTCTTGGAAATATCGATTTCCCGGTATCTTCCTTCACCGAAATCTCGAGGCAGGACATAGAAGCAAAAGCAAGATTTTCAAAACGACTTAACGCGATTCAGATAAAACCACACGAGCAAATGCAAAATGCATCATTGTATTTGGCAGTGGTGAAACTAACGCCCGCCAATGTTGCCAATGTATGAAATCAGCACATTCATGACTTCAGCGGCGCGAGGCGTTTGAATAATGCAGCGCATGTTTACAGTTGGTACACGTTGTGTAAAACTCCGCACACATATCAAAACGTTCCACGTGAGTAACAGCCGGGCCACGTGTCCTGGCGCCGCTCCAGGTCCTGCTAACTCCATGTGTATTGGATAAACAGATTCAGCAGTTTCGAGATAAGCGACTTAGCATTGATTTCGGATCATCAACTCGTTATACAATTGAATTATACATGAATATTGAAGTTACTATTAAACACTTCAGATCAATACTTATATAGTAATTAGTTAGAACGCGAATATTTGTTTTATAATGATATGACAGATGTCCTGACGTCATATCTATCACAGAGTACCTATCATTTTCAATGAGTTCTTTGTCTCTTGAATTCTTCTTATAGTTTTCTGGATGTTTAATTGTATTGATAATGGATCCCAAGCTAATAGTTATTAATTTATCTATTGTAGGTTATTATTAACTTAAATAAACTCGTGTATTTTTAGCAGGAATGTACCTTTTGCAAGGGTTTGAGGTCTAACAAATAATAGTTAGAATAATCACATGTTCACAGATTGTAGAACTTTTAAAACATAGATCAACATTTGATAAAATCTGTAAAATTTAGATTAGTTTAATTAGTAATACTTCAAATTTAACTTTCGTTTTCTTTTGTTTGAATTTATACTTCATTAATATTGATTCTGGATAGGTCTCTCTTATCATATACTTATATAGTTAGAATGAAAGATACTGATTCTATGCTGTGTAAACATTTGAAGTAAAGTCAGGAAAAATAATGAGTGGTCGTTTGATTAAATAAAAAAACCACTATAACATCAAACTGTATCCATTAGCCGCCTTGACAAAGTTTGTAAACGATAACAATATCTTTTTTAGTTTATTTGTCATTCAAAATCATCAAGAGTGATTCTTTAAGTTAACACTTTTTAAAAAAATAGCAATTTTGGTCTGTGTTAGTTATAAACAAAGAATATTACATAACAATAATAGCACGTTTTGTTTTTTTATCACAAGTAATTCAAAGCAATATTTTTTTCTCATTAAATCTTGCGAATTGTAGAACATTATATATGTCGGAGCAATTAAATGTGTTAAAAATAAGATGTCAGAGGTGCTAATACAACTAACATAACTATGAGGATTGTCGACTGTCCAATAAATCATAGTTATTATTAATATATACAAAATTCTTATGTTTTTCCAACAGAGTAACGATTATTTTAGAGGTGTGTACACTCCGGCGGACGGAGCTGCACAGGAATTACAAAAATATTCTCGATTTCAAGGAATCTTTTATAAATTGAACTCAAAATTACGATTAATAAAGTTTTAACAAACATATTTAACTAAGTTTAACAATCAAATGCTTTTCTAACGCCAAAATATACTATACTTTATTTTTAAATGTACAATAAACATCTAATTTTGACGATACCAAAATTTATTTTATAAGAGACGCCGAATAACATTTTGAATGAATGCAAATTCTGTTTGATCTCTTCAATCCTTTGATTCTTCGATTACCCGAACTTAGTTCGGAAACAATTTGAATTCGCTAAACTCTGAAGAAAAAGTTGGAAACAATCCGCTTCTAGTGTTACAGCTGTTTTAACAACTCGCTTCGAACAAGCGAACTGAGTTTGTTATTAAACAAAAATTTTATTTCAACTAACAATCTTGTAACGACGACTAAGTAAAATAAAATCATATTTATCATATAATTATAACGAAATAATAACAACATTTACACATAATACTTGCTCACACGAATTTTTAAGAACGTATTCACTTAAAGAGAATTAGGTGTCTGTGTATAATAATCCATACTAATATTATAAAATTGAACTCAAAATTACAATTAATAAAGTTTTAACAAACATATTTAACTAAGTTTAACAACCAAATGCTTTTCTAATGCCAAAATATACTTTGTTTTTAAATATACAATAAACATCCAGTTTTAACGATACCAAAATTTATTTTATAAGAGACGCCGAATAACATTTTGAATGAATGCAAATTCTGTTTGATCTCTTCAATCCTTTGATTCTTCGATTACCCGAAACTTAGTTCGGAAACAATTTGAATTCGCTAAACTCTGAAGAAAAAGTTGGAAACAATCCGCTTCTAGTCTTACAGCCGTTTTAACAACTCGCTTCGAACAAGCGAACTGAGTTTGTTATTAAACAAAAAAATTATTTCAACTAACAATCTTGTAACGTCGACTAAGTAAAACAAAATCATATTTATCATATAATTATAACGAAATAATAACAACATTTACACATAATACTTGCTCACACGAATTTTTAAGAACGTATTCACTTAAAGAGAATTAGGTGTCTGTGTATAATAATAGTACTAATATAACGAAGTTTAACAATAGTGACCATGACTATATTAAAAGTGTATATACAAAAAGATTCGATATAAATTACCGACTCCAAATACACTCCCGGACACATCTATCGGCCCACCTAGTGTTTAAAAGTTTTAACGGTGCCTAGCTAAAAATAAATGTTAGGTGGAGCAATAAGTTTTGATGCAGTTTTAAAGCTGATTTTGTAGTCAACCTTTATGTATGTTTTTTTTTAATTTTGAATTCAGGATTATGAAAAAAACAAACGAAAATTCGAGTCTGTTCATTGTTTTCAACGACCCAGGAATGGAGAAAACTTATTTATTTCGCACAAGTTGGATTTTATTTTTGATGTGTCCGATTATTGGTTACATAAAAAGGCAAATCTAAACTTAGAGCCAGTTTTGAGCAAAAAATATGGATACTCTGCCTGAAATTGTCGCTCAAGCTGTAAAACTTCTGCCGGCCAAATCAATCCGAAATTACAAAAAAAATAAAAAAAAACCTCGTACATAGGGGTTGACCAATAAATCTACTTCAAAACGGCATTAAAACTTATTGCTGCACCTAACATTTATTTTTAACTAGACACCGTCGAAACTTTAAACACTGGGTGGTGGGCCGATAGATGTGTCCGGAAGTATATATAATTCAACACCCCTTTCTATATAAAGAATTAGAAACAATGAGATAGGTTTTGTTGTATCTGTTTCAATACATTTATATGAAATTCTCGTCTAAAGGTTGAAAATGAGAAATGCTGGAGTGAAACGTAGAAACGCGATGTTTCCCGATGTGGTGGGCGAGAGGACAGGGAGGGGAGAGGGGGACATGCTGGGGTGATGTCGTGCGTCTGTTCGCAGTATGACGTGGATGCACTTTACGTGAACTGAGTTCATAATCACGCTTTATCGTGTTATCTAACAAAATAATCACTTATTCTCACAGCTATGTTATGTTCGCAACTTATACTTGATTGTAGTGCGAGTAAATTATATTTCTCAACTTCCAAGTACCTCTGTACAACTGGTGGTAGGTCTCTGTTGCCGGAGACGGTCTGGGTACCACCGCAGCTCCTATTTCAACCGACAAATAGTAGTGTGCAAACATTACTGTGTTCCGGTTTGAAGGGCGCTGTAGCTAGTGTAATTACTGGGGTAACGAGACTTAACACCTTATGTCTCAAGGCGACGAGCGCAATGTGGTGCAGTGTGTACCATCTTAACTAGCACCACGTTGTCATGGGCAAGCGTATCACTTACCATCAGGTGAACCGTCTTGTCGTCTCCTCACATAGTGACAGACTAAACGGTCATTTTATTTTATTAAACAATGGGCAATCCTTAAAACTATGTTGCTCTTACATATAAAAAAATAAACATATTTATACCTAAGAATCCTTCTGTCTGTTATTCTGTTTGTTCCTGATAATATTCGTTAGAGCTTTCTTAATCTGTAGTGTTTTCAAACGAAAATTTAACTCTCAATAAACACCTTAACAAATTTAATTTGAGAAAATACAACATGGCTTCATAAACATTAATGTTATACCAACATTTCCGTTGTTATTGTCAACTGAGGTTTATATTTCCGTCCAACTAACCGCATGACCACAAATCGAAGTTCCTAAATTAACACCAATAGTAATGAAAAGACCTCTACACCGTTTTCATGGTTAATTATCGTGGATCACGAATTGTTTCCTCATCGCAGGCATATGCACGTTTATATTGATTAGGTAGATAATCATCGAGTGAATTGTATTAAGCTCAACTAAGCAAACTGTCGTAGCTCCGCGACCCCGTTCCCTATTTTAAGTACGTTGTACGTGATTTAACTTAAGATTATTTAACTCAAATTTGAAATAATCGGAATGAACAGTTGAATTTGAAATCAAGATATATTATACCCTTTCTTATTTATAATGTACAAAGAAAGAAAAATATTTACTGGTAAATATATGTTCCTGTAATATATGTGAATAGCCGTTATAGCCTAGTGGTTTCAACGCCGGCCTTCAAATGCGAAAGTACCGGGTTCGAATCCGGCCTGCACCAATGAATTTTTCAATTCATGTGCAGTTAGCATAAAACACCAACTAATATCACGTGCTTTGACGGTGAAGGAAAACATCGTGATGAAACCTGCATATCTATGTCATGACCATCAGTGGTCTGACTAGTATGTGAAATGGAGAAGGCAATGGCAACACCACTCCATTATAACTGCCAAGAGAGTCGTCGTGTGTTTCAATAAAAACATGATGACCACGACCCTCAGTCATGAGGAAATACGACTTAGAAGAAGAATATATGTGATAAAAAATACTGTCGTCTCGTAAAAAAATTTCATATATAAGATCGAAGTATGTACTTTCTAGAAAAGTTAAATTTTGTTTGTATTAGCTGTAATTGTGAAACTTTAAAAAAACTTGGTGCCAAAGTTTCCCAGCAGATCAAATTTAAAAAATATACAGCTAAAGTCCCATTTTTTTTTAATATAATAAGTTCTCATATCTTAGATTTGTCAATGACCAAATTTAAAAAAAATACTTAAATCGCGTGAATATCAAGCAATGACTTAGACAGATATACAACTACAGTTTAGTATTTAAAAAAATAGTACTAAATTATTCCTATTAGTATCTTTCATTCATTCTTCAGGTCCGAGGCGTATCTTTTTAGAATGCCTGAAAGTTCCTGTTCCTGGGTATTGGTTTTTTTTTTTATTTAGGATAGGCTAGTGCTTGACTACGATCCCACCTGATGGTAAGCGGCGATGTAATCTAGCTGGTAAAGCGCACTAGTCTAGAAGGAGCCTGTTCACTCTTTTTTTGAAGACCCCCACATCATACCTGGACGGAAACACTGATGCCGGCAAACTGGTTAAAAGTTTCGACTTTGACTTATGTGATTTTAGTAACACTACCTAGATATATCTACTTGATTATAAAAGCAAGGTCTTTTAATTATTCGTCGTCAATTAGCATTACTTTTTATCGCAAAGGTATTAAGTCAAGGAGCCACTTTATTAAATTCCTACTCGGTAGCGAAATGTTGAAAAAAGGTCTTAATAAACATCTCAAGTGCTTTACAGGCGAAACGTACCTCTTGAAGTGTCTGATGGATTATTATGTAATAATGTTGTGAGATTCTAACATGTGTACGTTAGAGTAACTTGAATGATGTTAACTTTATTCTTTCAATCAATTTGGTCTCGATTTATGTTTCTCGGATTTAAGCTTCTTATTTCGGAGAGTTCTATTTATCATCTTTCCAGAATACTTTAAAAGTATTCCAGTTAATAAATTACTGAGGTAACAAGACATCTTAACGCAATGAGTACAATCTGGTAAAGTTAATATGTTAACTAGGGTTAGGGATAGCCGAATTACTTACCAAAGTACATTTCTTGCTACTGTTGATGAACGTCATACTCATCGCTTCGTTTTGCATAAAATTGTTCTTTACGTTTTACCTACAGTTGTGTAGTAACTTGATTGAATGTTTATGCATCAAAAAAATAAATCATTACACTTTGTCATATAAAAATTAAGTCAGAAATATTAAATTTATTGTTAAACGTATATTATATTATTTCGTTGTGTCACCGAGAGATGGCGCTGTATGTGGGCAAATGCGCGGTATAGTTTAGTTGCTTCCATTTGGTTAAAGGCCTAACCGTGCATTTGTCCCACATAAAGAACAACAAGAAGAATAAAATGTTACTTAAATAGTGTAGTTTCAATGTAACAAGAAGAAGTTCCCTCGGATTCTGAGTGTGAAGTCAAACACTTATATTACTACGACGTCTATTTATAAGAGCCTTTGTCACTTCTCGATTTATAATACTAATTGCCTTAAGACGAAGCTGGATTAAAGTTAAGCTGCGGCAACAAGTAAGAGCACTAGGAACTAAAGTTGAGGTAAGTGTTTGGTAGTTCGAGACTTTCTAAACGTTCCTTCATTAGTCTCTAGGATTAACCGATTACTAAAGTTAGTCATAGGGACTAAAATTTTCCTTAAAGCTCAGATAACATAAGAAATCAAATAAACGGCAATAAGTTGATTATAATATTATATAAGTGACATGTCAGTATTTGAATTGTGATAACATGGACAAGTTGATTTACTCTGAAAGCATTTCAGCAACGTGTTAGGTTAAAAAAAAATCTAGAACACTTTTGCTACGTCCGGACATTTCCATTGTTGTTAGAGTGAAAATATTGCAAGCGTTTTGTTATTCAGATAGTTAGAAATATATTTTGTGTTGTGATTTTTTAAATGTTCTTTCATAAACTTAAATTACAGTTAACTTATTCTTTTCGGAAATCTCTAAATCTAACTGTTTCATAAACCTTCACCACGTCTTCGTTAACCACATTTACTAAATAATATTTTGAAATTGATTTAATTTTGTATACTGCCATTCATCAACAATATCTAGATTAGTTTACGGAAGAACATTTACTACCAGGTGAACATTCTAGAAGAGAATTTTATTCTTAAAACCAAACTATATATTTTATTCGTTTGTTATTAATAGGTAACATAATATGAACATGAGACACAAGTTGCTTTCACATTTGAGGTCATCTGCCTAAATTTAGCCAAGGTCACTTATCCCGTTTCAACCGCCAGACAGTAGTGTGCAAATATTTCTGTGTTCCAGTTTTAAGGGAGCTGTAAGCTAGTGAAGTTACTGGAGTAACGAGAATTAAGTCTTGATGCGATGAACAAATGTGGTGCAGTATTCAAAAAATTCAAAAATATTTATTTACCAAAATTGCATTTTACATCAACAGTGGAGTCCCTGCCTTCTGCTTTAGCTTTCGCTGTGTTGCAGAAGGCAGTGTCTTCCCTATAATGATCAAATTAAAAAGATACATATGCACAAACAAAAAAAATAAAATAAATCATAACCTCAAAAAAGAAAACATTGATATTCAAAACCAAATATTTTACGTAAACTTATAAAAAAACAGATTAAACAAAGAAAAAAAAAAGTAAATATATAGTGCAGCTCGTGTCGTTGGTTATTAATATGCCGAAGTTGTATGATTAGTAGCTTTATGTTTGGAAGTGTATATAAACGTGGGCGTACGTAGTATACCATCTTAACTAGCGGCATGTTATGGGCAAGCGTATCACTTACCATCAGGTGAACGTCTTACTCGTCTCATCGCTTCGTTGAATAAAAACATATCCAAGAAAGATGTTATTTATGTGAAATGATATCGAATCGAACCCCCGTCTCTCCGTAACACACACGTACGACCGGACATACAAACTGATCCATCACGACTTACGGTGATATGATTGAAATGGACACGAGTAGGTTTCGCAAAAAGTTTGTATAACATTAGTTTGGTAACAACATCGCCGAATACATTAGTTCGTGAATAGTTCCGCGGTACTGCGGGGGATGTGAGGCGCGGGGGGAGGTAAGGAGGAGAGGCAGGGTTGAGAGGGGGAGGAGGTGCGTAATTTCGGAAGGAGCTGCTTCAGACAGCCTCCCGTTATTAACGACGCGCCCACCCGCGCTCTGTTTACAACTCATTAAACCAAAACTAAATATCATATTTCACATGATTGTAACGTTGCATATTTATTATAATTCAATAAGGCTAAACATACAATAGATTCATTTAGATAATTTATTATTATATCATAAATATCATAGCTTTATATAGCGCAAGGTAGGCTTCACATAGATATCATAGCAGCACCTAACCAACTTCTTTTGAGTGTTTGATACGAGGGGCGAGGATCGTCGAGAAGCCAAAGTTACAGGCGATCTCTTATTCTTTCTGATAAGATTTTTGACGTGACAACGTCTATTAAATTGGTATAAGATAGGACGCGCGTGCTGAGAAATGTCCCGCACATAAGTGGGCGTGGCTTACGCCGACCGCTAAGTCGGTATGCGTTTGCCCGAATTGGTTGAAAGTAAAAGATGTATTCTATTGCTCAATAATAATTAGAAATAAAATCCCTAACAAATATAATTGAGAGTTAGTATAACTTGATTTGTAACCCGATAAACATGTCAAACAAGAATAATAAAATTTATTATCAAAATTTTTTGTGATATAATTAATAGACGTTGTCACGTTAAAATACATAAGTGCCCTGCACATATAACCCAGAATTTTTTATAAAGAACTTTTCAATATATGTAGATTTTGGTGTATGACAGAGAAGACTTCTTCAAATTATTCTTTTGAAGCTCTCCCTCATTATACACTCCCGGACACATCTATCGGCCCACCTAGTGTTTAAAAGTTTTAACGGTGTCGAACTAAAAATAATGTTAGATGGAGTAATAAGTTTTAATGCAGTTTTAAAGCTGATTTTTTAGTCAACCTTTATGTATGTTTTTTTTTTAATTTTGAATTCAGGATAATGAAAAAAAAACGAAAATTCGAGTTTGTTCATTATTTTCAACGACCCAGGAATGGAGAAAACCTTTTTATTTCGCACAAGTTGTATTTATTTTTTTGATTTGTCCGATTATTGATTCCATAAAAAGGCAAATCTAAACTTAGAGCCAGTTTTGACCAAAAAATATGGATACTCGGCCTGAAATTGTCGCACATGTTGTAAAACTACAAAAAAAATCAAAAAAAAACATACATAAGGGTTGACCAATAAAACTGCATTAAAACTTATTGCTCTACCTAACATTTATTTTTAACTAGACACCGTCGAAACTTTAAACACTGGGCGGTGGGCCGATAGATGTGTCCGGGAGTATATAATTCCACTAGCGGAAATAAATAGACATAAGTTTACGAAAAATCTGTGCAATATACGCATGAACAACTAATTTTCATAACTTCTTACAGACGACCACGCGTATGTTTACCACGGAGCTGTAATTTAATAAATTACTGAAGTAATAAGACTCATCTATATCTCTCATGACTAGCGACACATTTTTGTCTTTGATTTGAATGGACTATTCATTTCATTTACTCTTCCCCTCTCTTAACGATCCAGAGGCCTTCCTTCACATATTTCCAGCATTACCTCTACCCTCAATTGCAACTATCGCTTCAGTAACTTACCATCTCGTCGGTAACAGACCTAAACTTAGTATAGTTATTGCATATTAAAACGAGTTCCTAAAACAGAAGATTATGTACTATTAACGTTTAGGTATGTAAGTTAAAAATCCTTAAAAGTTTTCAGAGGCCAAGTTAACTGCCAACTCAATGCTCATTCACCAAACCACATAAGGGGAGCCGAATACGAAATAATGAGTAGCGTCAAAGTGAATGGACGCGAACGCTTCTTGCCTCTTTGAACCTTTTATTACAGCGCTGCTCAAGAGCTGCAGGTAACAGCATGTGAAAGAAGACGGATTTATTCAGCTTGCCCACTGCTTACTGCGGAATTCAGTAAACATTATAACTAATAACATTTTTACATAGAATATTAAAATAAAAACTATTCTTTTTTTATACTACTTTGCGACGAGACGAGCAAGACGTTCACCTGATGGTAAGTGATACGCTTGCCCATGACAATGTGGTGCTTGTTAAGATGGTACACACTGCACCACATTGCGCTCGTCGCCTTGAGACATAAGGTGTTGAGTCTCGTTACCCCAGTAATTACACTAGCTACAGCGCCCTTCAAACCGGAACACAGTAATGTTCGCACACTACTATTTGGCGGTTGCAATAGGAGCTGCGGTGGTACCCATCCAGACGGTCTCTGGCAACAGAGACCTACCACTTGGTACCTAAATTTAACGATTGTGATATAAATCCTTAGCGATTTTTTCTTTTCATTCCATTCGAAGTAAACACTTGTTTCCGATAAAGTAAAATGTATCTTAAAACAAGAGTTGAGAAAACATGAAAAGATAAATATGACAAAGTAAAGTTGGAATAACCAATTTACAAATTATACAACTGCTCATTCATTCGCACTGCTCGTCGCGCAAATTGTATAATTTAAATTTACATGTCCTCTGTAATTCAGATTGTATTTTTTTTATGATACAGAGCGAGCTGAAAAAAATACGTTTCAAGTTTTCATTTCGACATTTTAATATGTATCACAAATTAGTGCCAGGTGAAAAGCAAAGCTCAATGAATAATACAAAATCATTATCTTTCTATTTATTACAGAGAGTTATAAATAACAGTATTTAATAAGTTTTTTACAAATTAACATTAGATTATAAAACTTCTGATCAAATTTGGACAGTTTTTTATATATTACAAATAAAAAGCATCGAGAAAAAAAACACACGCGTTAACTATATTTTGCGTCAATAGTTTAAAACCTGAAAAATTACAAACTTAACGTATTCGGCATAGTGATATTTGTTTTTCAGATACCGAAGTTTTTTATAAGAATATAACTAACAGATCAATTCTGATACTTATCTCTTAATATCAATTCGTAAAGATGGCTAAGTGAATATTATATTAATCTGATCTCTTTTTACTTATTATTATATCACACAATTCTTCTGAAGATAAGTTTCTTTGATATATAAACGAGTTCCATTTTTAGTATAACCACTAATACCTTAACCATCATATGTAGTCGTGGGTTGTGGTTAGTTTTAATTTAAACTTCTATTATGAAAGATACAAGGCGACCGCAAATTACCGTTTTCCGAGCACACAAAGGAAGGGGCTCCGTTTACACATAATAATTAAATGTATACCATGTTACATACAAACTCTACGTATATTAATACTAAATTCATTTATTAAACGTTGAATTTATATCGTAAATTGTTATACCAATATAAAGAACTATTTTCAGTAAAGAAAAAAGCATACCTCGTCAAAATACATAGCCAACTTTAAGGAGAATTTTGATACCGCTGTAAATATACTATATACATATTTCTAAAGCTTAAACTTTCCATTTACAACTCATTATCTAATACTAATCAGTGAACTTTATATCGCGATATAATAATTTTGATTTGAACACGTAACACCATCTATTGACAAAAATTAAAAACAATTTAAAAACTTATTGCTCAATGTCACTGTCACTGTCTTCAACGATGTTGTAGCTAAATTATAACTTCCAGACAATCGTGATGACGTACTGAATTTTTATTAGACGAAAATCCTGCTCGTTGTTATGAAAACATTCCATACATCATTGTGAGAAAATGACAAAGATTGTATAGAAGTAACAAAGGACAGTTTCCTCATTTTTCACTGTATGAAAGCTGTACAATTTCATTACAGCATTGTAAATATTTTCAATCAAGACTCTAACAATAAATCTCGCAACTTATTTATGCCGCCTACAGGGCTCGTGTAACTTGTCAGAATTAAGAAATAAATCTTAACACTCGGCCATTATTCAACAATCTGATTACTAAAAAAAAAAGTCGAACCGAAATTGTTCACGTATTCTTCCCTTCGAAGATAATTTACTGCCAATCTACGGGAGTTTAGCGGAGGGGCTGATTCTGAATAGACCGGGGGATGTATTAAGGATTTAACAATATTAAATCTAGTTCTTACTACACAAACGGAAACGGAAGTTAACTGGAAGCGATAAACTAACTTTAGATAACAACGTAATTGTAAAAATGTTACACAGATCTTTTATATTATGTCTCGTTACCTTAGTAGTTTCAGCAAATTATATAAATTCGCAACAATAACTTGTTTATTATAATCAGTAGTTAGTCTTCTATAAGAGCAACTTGCAGTTAGATACGAAACATATTTCGGTGGGTAATAAGACCTTTTTTTAACCTGGTGTAACTACCGTATAGTAAATCTGCGAATATAACAGCATTACTCCGAGCAAGTACACTTTACTATCCCAGTATCGTTATCACTTAACACCATGTGAAATATAAATGAAGTGTTAGGCAATAGTTGAAAGAAATAAATTATTAGATTGTGCCTGCAAAATATTCAAAGCATCAAACCTGAATTCAAAACAACAGGCATATTTTAACTTTGCGAATTCCCCCCGACTACTGCTCGGACAAGTTCCGTGTGATTAAACGGAAATAGTTAAAAACTCACGAAAGAATCTGTTCATTCGGCGTTCCTAACAACTTTCCCGTCTGTATTGTTGGAGTTGTAGAAACTTGTAGTGTTCTAACAGTTCTGGACATAGTTTTTTTCGTAGTCCGCTGAAAATATTTACTCATTTCAAACCTGCTGCAGATGCTGCTGCAGATGGAAAGAAACAGAAACAAAAGTAAAGAATTCAGTTAGAAAATAAGTCCCTGTGTAATTCCGGACATGTTTAACGAAATCACCGTAGCGTTACTTTATGTTAAACAACTGCTATAGAAGTTATGGTAACATAATACTCTTTTAACAATGGTCACCACATAACTACAGTCAAGTACATAGCTTAACTATTTTAAGACCCAATTTTTTTATTGTTTTGCGACGATGTTACGTCCTGCTGTATATCTATGTCATGACCATCAGTGGTCATACTAGTATGTGAAATGGAGAAGGCAATAACAACACCACTCCATTATATTATAACTGCCAAGTAAGTCGTGGTGTGTTTCATCACACATGATCACCACGACCTTCAGACATGGGGAAATATAACTTAAAAGAAGAATCATAATGTCCTACGTGAAAAATATCCGTACATCCAAAAACTATGATTAATGTACACAGTTTAGTGACAAGTGTTTATTATTTGTATTCTTATTATACATTTCAATGTGAGCCGGTCGTTATGATATAAACGTGACAGTTGATTCATACCCTCGCTCACTGCGTAATTTCCGGTGGCGACCGACAGCTTACGATCTTCCGGTGCTTCCCAATCGTACGGCCCAAGTTAATTCGAACCATACCATTGAATATAAATCTTCTTCATTATTTTACTACGTTTTTAATACAACAGTTTAATTAAAATAAAATGAAAACTGAAGAAGAAAGCCGATCGTTGTCCTGCCGCTCTATAAAGTTTAGTTCTCTTGTACATAATAGTAAACATAAGAAGCTTTGATGAATGAGATTTCTTTTTTTAAGGCCTGGGTCTTTATTCTATTCTTTTGTTATAATCCTTCCATTTTTTAATTTTTTTTCCATCATATTTCCCAATTCTATCAACTTTCATTCATCCTAATACCTTTCACTCCTTTCCAGATCTTAACAAACTTCTTATCTCTTCTTTCATGCATCGCCTCTCGCAACCAAACTCGCTATATTTATTAACACATATTTTGTCATAATTTTTCCTTAACTTTACTACACTTTTCTCCTCTCCTTTCTCTTATTACATAGTACTTATATTTTCTAATTTTACAGTTTCCTCCGACTCTTCTACTTTCCTCTTTTTACAAATAATGAATTAGATTCGTAATTATCCAAAGCACCATAATTATTTACACAGCATTTCAAATATGCCAACATATACAGGAAACAAATATCGCTGGAGTAAATACCAAGTGCCATATATTACCAGGTGGTAGGTCTCATTTGCCGGAGACCGTCTGGGTGGGTACCACCGCAGCTCCTATTGCAACCGCCAAATAGTAGTGTGCAAACATTACTGTGTTCCGGTTTGAAGGGCGCTGTAGCTAGTGTAATTACTGGGGTAACGAGACCTAACACCTTATGTCTCAAGGCGTCGAGCGCGATGTGGTGCAGTGTGTACCATCTTAACTAGCGCCGCGTTGTCATGGGCAAGCGTATCACTTACCATCAGGTGAACGTCTTGCTCGTCTCGTCGCAAAGTAGTATAAAAAAAAATACATCTTAGAATGGAAACGGTACTTAGTAATCTTGGAATATTCCCTAATAAGATCAAGCGATGGAAACCAGAAACCGAAGAAGTTAACTACAATGTGGGCTAAAAGAAGTCATCTGGTGACGTTAGGCTCTCGTTTTTTTTCAAAATTAAAAACTTTGATTCTGTTTTTCGATTATGTTTATTTGGAGCTTAAGAATTTTATTGGTCAAGTTGAGAAGATGATTTCGGACAAATGGGCGCCGCCACAATTTGGTGATTCGATTTGGGCTTCCATTAGGGTGTTGTCTTTAGGGGCACTTTGAAGAAACAACTGGATGCGTATAGCCTAAAGATCAGGTTAAAGACTATATCCAGTTCCGCTCTAAGCGCATCGCTTGCACCCCTGCTGCGTTGACCATTTGCAGTGCTCCACTGTTCCCGCAATTTGGCCCATTGAATTCAGTCTCTATTACAGTGGGGGCGTTAGATTTGATTTGTTGGCTAATGCATCACCAAATTGTTTTTCGTTAATCCATATATTACTTAAAAACATTACGTGAATAGATTATAATGAAATACCGATGATAAACTCAGTATTGTAAGCAAAAGAGGGTTCCCTCTTTTTGGAATTGTTCCTCTAGTTAGTCGCCTTTTTTAATGAGATGAAAGGACAGAATAGCTGGTGAATTAGTTTAATATTATAACTATACTTTCTAAAAAACAGGTTTTCTTCTTTTAATAATCTTTCTATATTTATACATATATAACAACATATTATTTTTTGTGATCGTCCTCACATACATTGATTTAATTTTTAGATGTTTAAGTATTTAGAAAATAATTTTTGCTTGATTTTAATGTTATTAAATGAAACTGAAAAATACTTGAAGTATATTTACATTTTAATATATTTATTTCTATATTACTTGCAGCTTCGTTCTCAACCGTAATTTGAAATATGTTACAGTGTAGTTTACGTCATTATTAGTTTCCGTATATTTTATTTATCTTCTTGTAATGATCGAGAGTAAAAGGAATCGATTAATTATTAACAGATTTATCACGAGTTTTTAAAAGTGAGATAAAAATCGTGTACATTAACGAAATTGCATTCTTTAAGATTTATTACGACAAATTTATATCCTCCCCTTCCAGCGGACTCACGTAGGCGAATGGAAACAATTATCTGATAGTGTTCCGCCATTTTCCAGATGTCACAAATATCGCGAATTATTTGCTCTGTAGTTTTAAAATAAACGTACTGTTATATTAATCCCACTTTCCAATATATCTATTTACTCAAAACTCATTTAGAACGTAAGTACATAGTGTCAAAAAGGATTATAGAATCATACTCTTACTTCCGATTATAAATATATTCTGTGTTAATTTGAGTTTAATATACAATATGTAGGTACACAAAAACAAATTACGAAGTACATTTTCAAAGTTGCGTAAAAGTTACAACTTACCATCGCTACGTACGTATGCTGCGGCAAGCAAATTCGCTACGAAACTCGCATTACCTGCATGTGCATAATGGAATTTTGTAATAGAAACTTCTAGAAGTGTCAGCTTTTAATTAGAACACAACAGCGCAACGAAACAAACATGGGATTAATGCAAAAGTTTTCGAGTTTGTCACCTTATTAACTATGCCTTATTAAAAACAGTAAATTCAAAATAGATTTTTTGGTACTTATGTCTAAATTAAAACTGGATATTATAAAACAACATCAGAGGCACATAAATATAACATCATGCGTGTGACTTATCATAATTAATAATCAGTTTCTGGTTTAACCACACCCTTACAATTACAGTTAATGAACGGCATTCATGAAAGCATCATTACATCCATTCAATCTCACATAAACAAACATTGTAAGTTTATTGAATTCTGTTATTATTCCCACAGCTGGGGCATGGGCTTTTCTCTCATAAGATGATATTTAAGACCATTTATCCACAACCTTGTGCTAGTGTCGTAAAGTCGTTTATCCTCCATAACTATTGTTCATCGAACTTGCCGGTTTCCTATCTACGTTTTCCTGAACTGGAAACTCAAGCTCAGTGGCCATGCTGGTAACTGTCAAAGGGAAAGTAACTAACCGTATCCTGTAATTATTCCCACATCCTCCTCCAACCACATTCTAAGTCGTCTGCAACTCGTAATCCATTTTATACTTGTTAAAACAAATATTTATTAATCTTTATGCAGCTACTTGATATGTAAGATTTGAAACTTAAATCTATTATCTTTGATACTTGTGCGATGTTCAAAGAATGTAAACATTCCAACAAACAATTAATATGATATATAACAGAAGTTGTTAATAGACAAAGTTTGTTACGTAAACATCTTTCGGTGTACACTGAACAAGCTGTAACAGAAGCTCACTACAAAGTAAGTTCCGTGTAAACAATAAACTTTAAAAAGTATTTATGTGAGACTGTATCAGCTTAATTCCTCTGCTCTTTGGAAATGCACGATTTTAAGAATACGTGAAAATCGTATGAGCACATCGTTTGCTTTCAAACGATAAAATCATGAGAGCATCAATGAAACTGCCCAAAACCGCAATGAATACTAAACAAAAGAAAAAAAAAAACATAAATTAACCTAAAACATTTTTGAATTTCAAATTCATAACGACAATTCAGTTTCACTGCAGAATTTTTGATTAACTTCACAATTTTCACTACACAATCAGTCGGTGACCATTCCTGAAATTAGAGAGGTCAGATGACCTCAAATATGTTGAAAATTAGCGATCGTAATGATTAATACTTATAAACTTGATCTGTAACTTTTGTAGGTTATTCTCATTTAATAACTCAATCTAGGTTTCCAAATAAATGCTGCAAATCATTAACTCACTGTTTATTTGGTAATTAACTACAGTTTATTTTATGCAAATTTTGTTTCTTTTCATTACATAATCTCCCTGTTTTTAGTTTTGCTTTTAAAAAGGGAGGACGGTTCAATAAATCGAGATAGTATATATGTGTGCACGGTAGTGCTGCCATCTATTTTTAAAATTGTTTAAACTTAATTTTAACAGTATTTAAGCAAATATGTAAAGATAATGTTTCTTGTTAATTACAAAATAATTATTAATTATTAATTGTTAATCATTAATTACTTTTTGATGAATTTATATTAATATTTCAGCATGTTTCTCTGTATTTATGTTGACGCGTTACATGATAACTTATTAAGATTTGTTACCGACGGTTCCGCTTGGCTCGCATATTGTTCAATCCGCTAAAATCAATACGATTAAGAACCAAATTAATAAAAGTAGACACTTTTAGACATTTCTTTAAACAGTTTGTAATTTTATATTGTTATTGTAATTATAAAGTGTCGAGTAATTTTACATTTGTATTAATAATAAAATAGTTACGTAATTGATGAATAACCCAGCGTGGTATTAAAAGAAAACCTTAACCGTCACTGGACACGTTTGATTTGTATTCTGCTTTTGGCGTGTATTGTTGTCATTTTAGTAAAGAAAAGTTATCTCCGTACTTCGTGTTTTATTTTTAATAATGTATCCCGGCGAAAGCTCTGGCCATCCGCCGACATATACAAATATATATTTTGATAGTTTCGTAACGGGAACGTTTGTACTAACGTAAACCGTTGAATGCAGATACGATAAAGAGGCAAAAATAAATTTTCTAGTTGAAAAAAAAAAAGGTTCTTCATCAGCACACGATTTTTGGTGAAACTTGAAATAAAAGCCTAGTCGTGTAATAAATAAAGCTGGAAAAACAGCGGCTATCTATCTCCATACATCCATGCGTGCGGCGGTTTTTTTTTAAATGGCCATTGAAACCCCAGCGGCCGGGGGTCCAGGGGTCCGGGGGCTCGCCCGTGAATCAGCGTGTCAGTATCGCGTAATAAATTCACGAGTTTAAACCGCAAGGCGCAGCTGTCGACTACCACTAATTAAATAACAATTTCATTCACCGATCGTTATTACATATTAAAGGTATTACCAAACAAAAAACACTTTCCCCTTAATACCAAAAAGTATCTTTACGTTATAATTTTGTTAATTAAAAAACATAGACTATGATCTCATGACGACATTTATATGTTGAAGTATTGATTTTCTATGATGTCTTCAATTTGTGATTATTTTCCTGATCAATTGTTGGAAATTTAAATAGAATTCAAATCCTTGTAAAGACCTCTAATTCCTATTAAGTTTAATAAACGAGACTATTTAAATAAAAAAAAAAATATTTTTTTTTGTTTGTTACTGACCAACTTGGGATTCTTCTTCAAGACTTGACTTTCAACAATAACTAAAATACTTTTTCATGTTTTACATATAAAAATTAGTGGATCACGTTAGTAACCGATTTTTTTTTATACTACTATGCGACGAGACGAGCAAGACGTTCACCTGATGGTAAGTGATACGCTTGCCCATGACAACGTGGTGCTATTTAAGATGGTACACACTGCACCACATTGCGCTCGTCGCCTTGAGACATAAGGTGTTAAGTCTAGTTACCCCAGTAATTACACTAGCTACAGCGCCCTTCAAACTGGAACACAGTAATGTTCGCACAGTACTATTTGTCGGTTGAAATAGGAGCTGCGGTGATACCTATCCAGACGGTCTCTGGCAACAGAGACCTACCACCTGGGATCAGTAATCTCACTAGATACAGCGCCATCTATTTCAGTTGTCAACTTTTAGGCTTGCTACGATCATTGATATATATATAGACCGCATCATTTACCATTACGTAGGCGTGCTTGTATTATATTATAAAACATTATATATTTATACAAAATGGAGATCGGCAACATAATAGGAACAAAGCAGTAAATCATGAGACCTAATTTTATTACCCACGTGTTTTTTTTATTGTAAGTGATACGCTTGCCTATAACATGCCGCTAGTTAAGATGGTACACACTGCACCATATTGCCCTCGTCGCCATGAGACAAGGTGTTAATTATCGTTACCCCAGTAATTTCACTAACTTACCCTTCAAACCGGAGCACAGTCTGCACACTACTACTTGACGGTGAGAAGCTGCAGTGATGCCTATTTAGACGGTCTGTAGCAACAAAGACTTACCAGCAGTATGAGTTAGTTAATTGACTAAATCTTATTAATCATGGGTAAAGCTATTACTGGTGTTCTAAATTTACTACCTGTTAGTAGCCTTTTACGACGCATAAGGATAAATAACGACAATATATATAACCAGTTGTACGAAAACCGTTATGATTAAAACACTCATCGCTTTCGTCTAGTTACGTATGTGGCAATTTCAAATGTAAAATTTGACTAAATAGATATTATGTGTTTAGGTGTTTTGAATGAATATTGTAAAGTTTCTTTTCAACGATTTCAAATAGCGTTTACTGAGCTAGCTTTTTTGTTGGCGTTAAACACTTGCGCTATTGCAAATACGATTTGTTTCAAACTCACTCTGACCGCGGCTTCTCACGCGTGTATTACGAGAAACATGAAAAAGAATACTTTTTCACAAAAATCTGGAGTTGATAAATCCGGTGCCCGATTTCTTTTCCATTTTACCACGATTAAAAGTATTTCCTTTAAATTCTTATCTTTCCGAGTTCAAACAGAAAGAAACAACCAAATTTGTAATGGCCTGTTAGTTATATAATATTATGTTGAATTCTTACACTGATATTAATTTATTGTGAACTCTTCTGGTTGTAATCAATTAATTCTCTTACGCTTTCATGTTTTTCATTTTACATACTCTTCTAATACATTATTTTTACTATTTGTAGTCAAGCATATTCCATTTTTTTTAAGTACAATTTAAACAAATTATTATTTATAAATACTTATTGCTCAGTTGTGTAAACCAAAAATTTTATAATTGGAGACTATTGAGGTTTAATTAGTCTCTGTTTGTCTCCAATAAAGGATTTTTTTTTATTCATTTGTAACTGGTATATAAGAATGTAACAGATAGAAGCTTTCACGTTTATAATATTAGTATGGATGTTCAGCAACGTTCACACTTCTCTCGGCGCGCATGCGCGTCGTTAACACCGGGCACTTGAATAATTCATCGCGCGTGTTTGTGCTTACGCTCCCCGAGGAAAATATTCCGCAGTTCGTGTATCGATGTGCAATGGGCACCGACACCTGCTAAATAAAACCGTGACGTGGGACAAAAAACTCAACAGTTCACATTACAGTGAAGTGTGACGTCATTACATTTCGTAATGAATTAAGAATAATCTAATTTAAACTATTAATGGCAGCGTGTATGCTTATACAGTTTGAGAGTACAGAGTAAAAGAACTTCTCTTAGCCAGAACTTAAATCAAGAATGTAACAGGATCAAAAGTAAATTTATTTTGCAAACATATTGGAATTTGTACAAAAAAGAATTTGACAGAATTAATATTATTTTTCCAGTTTAACAATGATTTAAAAATTAATAGAACACTGCATGTAAAGAGTTTGTACTATTTACAATATATACACATAGCGTCGCTACACTATCATTGAAATATTACTCGCTCACATCGTTACGATCACGGATAACTTTTTTAAGAAAATCTTTGAAAGAGTGCTATGAAATATTTTTTTTTATCTAAAACAGGCCAACTCTTGACACTTAATTTCACATGGTGTTAAGTGACAATGAGGCCTTGGATGGTGACGTTTACTCGCCCAATATTCCAGATCTCATACTAATAACCGGAACCCAGTAATGTTGGATTATATAAAACATACCAAACTCCATATTATTTCCAATTACAAACTATTTTCAATTTTCCGCTCAATGTGGACGATTTTCTTTATGTAAATATCCCGTATTTGTAAACTGGAAATTCATACTTAGTGAGAATCAAATCCGCGCCTCCTCGAGACGTAAAGCACCTAACTTAAAAATTGATCTTATGGAAAAGGGCTGTATACATCGACATGCAGCGTATTAGGGTAGAGGACCAAACACCGCTTATCCAGTGCTCAACTTGCTTGGGATATGGACATGGACGCAAATTCTGCAAGGAGACTGTATCGAAATGCAGTCACTGCGGTGGCCCTCATCTAAAGAAAGATTGTGGAGGCTGGATGGCAGGAGAGGTTCCCAAATGCTGCAACTGTAATGCGGCGAAACTCGGACAAATGGATCATAACGCATTTAGCGCTGAGTGTGCAGTGCGCAGAAAGTGGGAGGCATTAGCCAGAGCCAAGATAGCGTATTGTTGATACGGTTGATAACGGCTCACGGATACCACTGGAGGATATGTAATCGCCCAGGCTAACCTGCAAAGAAAGCAGTTAGCAACGGAAGAGCTAATGATAGAGTCAGCCAACAGAAACATCGTCCTAGCACTGGTCCAGGAACCCTATGTGGGTGGAATAAGGAAAATGAAGAATTACCGAGGCGCGAGAATCTTCCAGAGCACTGGTGTAGAAGACGGGACAGTGAAGGCAGCAATTGTTGTATTTAATGATGACATTGACGTCCTCCAGTGCCCCAATCTCTCTGATAATAACATCGTTGTTATAAAAATCCGAACCAGTGCTTGGGAAATCGCTGTAGTGTCATTTACTTTGAGCCGGACAAACCCATAGGACCGTACCTGGACCGGCTAAAAGACATCTGCGGTAAAATGGGAAGTACGAGACTACTGATAGGAGGCGATTGTAATGCCAAGAGTACTTGGTGGGGAAGCACTAATGAAGACACCAGGGGTGTTGAGATGTCCGGAGCCTTGGAAGAGTCTGGGCTCCAGGTATTAAACACAGGCGATACACCCACGTACGACACTGTGAGGGGTAATAGGGTGATCACAAGCCACATAGACATAACGGCATGTACTGACGACCTTGTGGGATTAATAGCAGACTGGACCGTAGACCGATCGGTTACGAGCTCAGATCACAACACCATTCTCTTCCAGCTTAACTTAATAAGGAGTAAGGGTTTTAGAATAGAGAGAACAACTCGGCTTTACAACACCAAAAAAGCTGACTGGGCGCTCTTCGCTAAGGAGTTGACCAATAACAAAGCCGCATACAACATCTGCGCAGCGACAATAAATGAAGTTAACCACAAGGAGCAGTTAGAAAAAATTGCGCGAGATTATACGGAGGCTATAACCCAAGCATGCATAGCAAGTATGCCTACAAAGAGAAGGTCTGAGACCGTAAAAGTCCCATGGTGGAACAAAGAGCTCGAACAAAAGAAAAAGAAAATGGTTACTTTTAGGAGAAGGATCCGAAATGCTGCCCCACATAGACGAGCTATGGTCGTCGAAGAATACCTGGAGAAGAAAGCAGATTATGAAGGTCATGCCAAAAAAGCCCGTATAGCAAGTTGGAAAGAGTTTTGTGAAAGACAGGACAGAGAAGGATTGTGGGAAGAATATACAGGGTTATCAACCGGACCACCAGGAGAGAAGAAGATATGACCCTGAAAACCAATGATGGAAACACCTGAACCCTAAAGAATCGGCAATCTTACTAGCCGAGACATTTTACCCCGAGGACCTAGCTGAACCGACAAACCAAGACCATAGTCGAGTTAGAGAAGCGGCAGAGACAGTAAACGAGCTGGTCCCTAGTGAAATTCATGATCCACCGTTCACCTCATTGGAGTTGAAAACCGCAGCGGAAAGTTTCAATCCCAAAAGGCTCCGGGAGCGGATGGTTTTACGGCAGATATCTGTAGCAGAGTAATACTCCAGGATCCGGATTCTCTACTTGCCTTTTACAAACAAGTGTTTGCAGATTGCACACTTTCCGACATCTGGAAGCAAGCCACAATAGTGGTGCTTAGAAGCCAGGCAAGGATGATTACACGAACCCCAAAGCGTACAGACCAATAGGTCTACTGCCAGTGTTGGGGAAGATCCTGGAGAAGATGACGGTAGCGAGAATAAAAATGGCACATAATACCGAGGATTAGTACTCGCCAGTTCGGATTTATGCCCCAGAAGAGCACCGAAGACGCCCTCTATAAACTGGTACACCATATCAGGGGTAAGTTGAAGCTCAAAAAGATAATTACCCTAGTGTCTCTGGATATAGAGGGGGCCTTCGACAGCGCCTGGTGGCCGGCAATCAAAGTCAAATTGGCTGAGGAAAAGTGTCCCGTAAACATAAGAAGGCTACTAGATAGCTACCTGAGCTGCAGAAGGGTTACAGTAAGATTGCCGGGAGGAATGCATGCGCAATACCTCGAAAGGTTGCGTGCAGGGGTCAATTAGTGGTCCTCTTCTATGGAACCTTCTTCTGAATCCGTTACTTGTAGGACTCACTGCAAGAGGTGACTATTGTCAAGCGTTTGCGGACGACGTCACCCTTGTTTTTGACGGGGATACGGCACACGAGATAGAAGGACGAGCCAATGCCTCTCTCGAATATGTTAGACAATGGGGTGTTAAAAATAGTTGCGGTTCGCACCGCACAAGACCTGTGCAATGGTGCTGACTAAAAAACTCAAATACGACACCCCACGGCTGCATATGGGAGGGACTTACATTACTATGTCCAGGGAAGTAAGGATTCTGGGGCTTACCATTGACGATCGCCTAACATTTAATAGTCACGTGGCGAATCAGTGTAAGAAGGCATTAGGCTTGTATAGGCAAATCGCTCGGGTAGCCAAGGTCACTTGGGGTCTTGATCCTGAAATCGTGCGGTCTATATACGTAGCTGCGGTCGAGCCGATAGTGTTATACGCGGCAGCGGCATGGGCACCTGCAGTCAAAAAGCTGGGTATTCAGAAGCAGCTCAACACCGTGCAGAGAGGCTTTGCACTAAAACTCTGCAGAGCGTACCGCACGGTCTCCTCTCCACTCGGCCTTGTTGTTGTCAGGAATACTACCCTGGATCTTAAAATTCAGGAGCAGTTCGACCTGTATGAGGCTCGGAGAGGATTGTCCCACCAAGGGGGGCACTGCTAGGCGATAAGGAGGTGGAGCGAATGACGGTATTTGCAGATACTCCTCACCCTGCTTCACATATGGACCTCAAGTTTACAAGTCTGGTAGACCAAAACTCCGTGGACGAACACAATGTGCAGGCGGTTAAGATATACACCGACGGCAGCAAGCTTGAGGGTAAGGTTGGAGCCTCACTTTCCATATGGAAAGGCGAAGGGGAGGTCCAAAACCGGAAGCTATATCTGTCCGCGTACTGCACAGTCTATCAGGCGGAACTCTTGGCCATATGTGAGGCAACCAAATTAGTCTTGAGAAGGAAGGAAGAGAGCTACGGTTTGTACAGTGACTCTAGAGCTGCGCTAGATACTGTTACAAATTATGGCTCGCTCCAGCCTCTTGCGGTGTTGGCTAGAGAAAATTTACGTAGGGCCTCTGACCAGAGCAAGAATGTATCCTTATTCTGGGTCAAAGCCCACGCGGGCATACCTGGGAACGAGCGTGCGGATGAACTGGCCAAAGCGGCGCCCTTTAAACAGCAGAAGTGGAAGCCAGACTTGACCAGTGCCCAGTGTCGTATGTTAAGTGTCTACTTCGAAAGCCTAAGTGGCGAGATGGAGCACCCGATCATAACGAGGGTACAACCGCGTCCATCACGAAACTGTTTTTCCCAGACGCAACTGAGGCGTATAACTTGATAAGAAAGATCCGGCCAATGGTCACTTAACCCAGATATTTACTGGCCACGGCGGATTCTCCCAATACTTGAACCGTTTCAAGTGTCGGGACAATCCATGGTGCATATGTGATAACGCCACGGAGGAAACGGTTCCTCATTTGCTAACGGAGTGTCCTATCCATATAAACTCGCGGCATGAATTCGAGCAAGGAGGGGGGGGGGGGGGGGGGGGGGGGAGAAAGGGCTGACTGAAAATAGATAAAGTAGGTTTATGCGAGTTAGTAAAAAATAAGTTAGTTAGAGATAAATTTTTTAAATTCTGTATAAATATATGTACAGTAGTTAACAATAGGAATAAGGATAAGTAATACGATTTTCGTAATGATATTTAAAATATTATTACTAGTAAATTATGTGAATAGGATAAAAAGCCCCTGAATAATAATATCAGGGAAAAGTAAGAAAAATTAAAAAAAAAAAAAAAAAAAAAAAAAAAAAAAACTTAAAAACTGAACTATCATGGCTTCTCTGGTCAAGTATTTTATAGGTAATATAATTATCATAACTTGATTAAATGTTTGTGATGTTCAAGTTATAAATAATGCGAATAACTTATCTTCATTCAATCCGTGCACGTTTTTCGGCAAACTTTTGTATACACAATGTTCTGTATAACGAATATAAAAAAAATAAATATCTTTTTACCAACTTAAAATAACTAAACAAAATTTTATAAAAGAGTCGGAACATTTATTCCGTAAATTTCCGTATAAAAATTGCCTCGGTTCGTAACTGCTGAATTGCAAATTTCCGTAACAAAGTTAACTTAGTCAACTCTTTGATTTCTTATCAACTGCGGACTTGAGTAAGTTAGCGGGCGATTTATATTTAGACGACTATATCTGATACAAGAAAATTTAGAGGAAAATTTTCTGCTTTAAGCAGAAAAGAAGTCTTTGATTTTTTTTTATTAATGTTCTTGGAATAACCAAAACAAATTTTTTTATTCCGTTTAATGTATTTGAAGATATTTTCTACTGACCCTTTGTTCTAATGTATTTTTGAAACATTGACTTGTAATATGGGAAAAACATCATAATAGCCTTTATTTCTTATGATAGTCTTTTAATTATGCTGTATGTATTACAACAACTTCTGTATCGGATGCATTATGAACAATACTTATCGGCGCGATTACGTTACAAAATGATTTAACTGTTAAAATTAGTTAAAAATCAGCGCAAATACTTTTTAAAATCAACGTTTCAATACATTTTTTATTAATTATGATTTTAAGTTCAATTTTGAAATGACTCATGTTTTTGTAATTTTTGTGCGGGTATTAATAAAAATGCGCGCGCTGCCAAAATCAGTCGTTCTCCGACCGCCGAAGTATACGGATGTCTTAACAACTTCTTACGTAGTCAGACAAATATAGGATTCTGCCAATCTACGTTTTATTGTACAATGGGTAATCATTAAAACTATGTTAATGGTACCACCACCGTCGATATCATTTTAAAAACAAATCTGATCAGTTTACTGAACATGAAAGATTATACATTAAAGAAAGATCAACAGAAAGAAACCACTGAAAGCAAACTAAACCGTGTGATATAGTATGAAATGAAACAATGCGACGCATCCGCATACATATCCGACCTCATTAAACAGCAGACGGAAACTGAACCGCAATATTTGTCTCATTAGATTCGCTGCAACTATGTTTCACTGAATGCTCACTCTGCACTGAATTTCATTTAAAATTATCAAATGCAAAAGATGCATATCTCCAGAGAGTTCTGATCCTGACCGAGTGTCTAAAGAAGAACGTTAAATAAAATAATTTAAAGTTTCTGTATTATTACTAACTTTAGGATCGTGAACAGTTATGATGGGAGTACTTAACGCCTTCACAAAGACTGAGGATGTTCATGACTGGATATGGCCACCGACCATTGCTAAAGTTCCTGGACTATTATAACATAGCGTTAAAGAGAACGTGGTTCTGTTCCGAAAGAAGAAGTCGAGCATTAAAGGAGTTTATTTAGTAAAAAAAATCTTACTTCACCCAAAAGACATCCTTATCGAAGAACTCTATCTAAACAAAAATGAAAGTTAGTTAAGTTAATTTTACTATTTGCTTTGTTAAAGGAATCTAGGTCTCTTCCCCTTCGTTTTAAGAAATAATTAGATTTTTTTGAGTTCTAGTTAGTTTCTAAACATTTATTTTCACTCTATATAATATGAAAAATGCAACTATTCGTTAGTAACATATTTATAGTCAGATGTTTCGTCATTAGTGTTAATCTGTTTATACGTATATATATATTAAATTCTTTATTAAAATTCAAGTGTCTTATTATAAAAGAAAATGATCTAATTCTTAATGTTGCATAGTATGTCTGAAAATTTTATTTTTTATATTATCTTTCATTTTATAATATATTATGATAAAATCTTAAAAAAAATATTTTCTCTGTATAGAGAATGTTTTGTTATATTATGCAATTTAATTTAATTTTTATAATTTTTTTTTGATTTGTCACTGATTTGATGTATGCTGTCAATTCATTAATAGTTTTTTTTATGTGATATATATAATTACTGTGCCGTGATCCCTAGTGGTTTGAACGCCGGTTTTCCAATGCGAAGGTACCGTATTCGAATCCGGCCTGCACCAATGAATTTTTCATTTTATGTGCAGTTAGCATAAACACCAACTAATATCACGTGCTTCGACGGTGAAGGGAAACATCGTGAGGAAACCTGCATATCTATGTCATGACCATCCGTGCTCGCACTAGTATGTGAAATGGAGAAGGCAATGGCAAACCACTCCATTATAACTGCCAAGAGAGTCGTCATGTGTTTCATTACACATGAGACCACTACCCTCAGTCATGAGGAAATACGACTAAAAAGAAGATATATATATATAAGTAATGCAAGCTGTGTCTCCTTAAACTTACGATGCACAATGTTTTCTATAATGTCTTGTTTTATTTTATGTAAGTTGTAATGTATGTAATATGTAATCTTTTTTAGAGACATTATAAATAAATAAATATAAAAATGGCGAATACGAAAAACATTGTGTATATTTGAAACATGATTAACTGGTATTCGTTAACGCTTTACAAATCGCGCGATTGAATAATTCGCAATCGGAGTGGTAACGAGCGCGCGTGCCGCGAATGTCTCATTACGTGTAATTTACGAACATTACAATAGGTGAAATGTGTGCAGTGTATAATATATACTGGTAACACTCTGTCGCGAAGCCCCGTAGCCTTAAGATATATGTAGACTACGCGAGCTCTACGAAAACGTTAAATATGAGGTGACTTCGCTGTTAGCGTACAGTTAGGGTTATACTATTGTACTGTCTTTATTGTTATATGCAAAGGTGCACTAAAAACGTGTGTTACATATTTTATAAAGAAATTACTATTTGTTTTAACTATACGTAATCGTTTTAAAAATCGTCAATAAACAACAATAAAATTTCAGCCTGTTCGCTTTAAATGGAGAAATTACCTTTTTCATTACGTCCGTTAAAAAGCAGACGTCGGTGGAATCCCATTCACGCCGGATGCTCGTCCAATATAAAAAAGAGTGATCTCGGAATTTGCCAACATTATAAAAAGAAATTGCCATGTACCCCGCGCCCGACAAAGAGCGGAAACATAAAGCTGACTCCGCGCGCACGTATCGGGCCCCCGTGCTGAAATCCGACGTCGCCGTTTCAGTGCCATTACGACGCTTCATTTGACAGCGAACACTTTGCATACAACCTTCTTTTTAATTAGTACCTACTTCATGATTTGGCACAGCGAAAAATTTTCATTTAAACATGTCAATGGCGCTAGATGGCGCTGGATTCCGGCAGCAACAGACATCTTTGAGAGAAGTCTACGTCCTGCAGTAGACGTCTATCAGGTAATGATGATGCCATAAAGTATCTAAACCTACAAAACAACCCTGTCTATTTATAAGAAACTTTTATAAAATAGTTACTCGTAGACATACATAAAACTTCTTATGTATTAATTATTCATTCGGGTTCAATATTACACAGTTATTTCAACCATTCGTAAGTTTAACTGATAAATATGTATTCATAAGAATAGTTGCCGTAAGTAGTAAAAATTTGCGCTAAAGCTCAACGTACCGTAAGTGGAACATAGGTAAAAATGTCATTTACCGAAACGTTTATTGTAGTAATATAAAAAACAACTTAACTCTGCAAAATATACACTTTGATCTAAAACACAATTTTTTTTTCAAGTCCAAACTGTTTGGTAACAATTTTTTTTAGATTTTCGAATTCACACAAACATCGCTCAATAACAAAGACAGTAATGACATATATGCGTAATCGCTTGTATGACTACTTTGCTAAATGTCTTAGGTTTCTACAAAGAGTTGTCACTATTAATAGTTTTATTGCTTTTAAGAAGGTTAAAAATCGGTGTTCCGCATATGGCACTGGTTGCCTTGTAGGGTTAAGACATAAACCTTCGTTAACTCCTGTTTTAAATGTTTAATAAATAAGAATTCATAAATGGTTATTCATCAAAGAAATGCATATCCTTCTTTTACTACTTTGGGAAGAGTGGTCGTTGCCATCACTTCCACTTATATCCTTAAATATATATAAAATAGTATATACATTGTGTATCTGTGTTATAAAGCAATATGTTCATTTAAATTAAATCATAGCGAATCCATTTTCATCTGCGAATCTGTTGTATTATTTATTTCCTTACAAATTCGCTTCGTTTAACGGAGATTTAGCGATTATGCCGCTTGTCATATTTTTGCGGGGTCTAAAATTTAAAGTAACGTCTGTTTTTTATTTTACATCAATTCAGAGACTGTGATATAAAGTAATAATGTTATTTTGTGTTAATAATTACTGTAAAAACTGCTCAATTTGATAAAGCTTAAGTTTATAGGCAGTCTATCTTAATTTCAATTGGTTTTAAGTAATAATAAACTAGCGGGTGGAGAAGCGGCAACACAGAAACGCTGACACATTGTCAGATGTAAATCAAGAAGATAGTAGCCAGTCAGGCGGATTCCTAAAACAGCTACCACTAAAACTGAACTTCACAACACGCAGCCCCGGAATCGAACTACGTACCACCTTGTACACTTGTTTCATTTGATTACATGAAAATTACACAAAATAAAAATGCAAATTACAACACTGTTAATATGCACAAGCGACATGAATGCGAACAACGCGCCTCTGAATAACCCACGTACGTAATAAAGAGTGTTATATACCCTAAAGTACTTACATGCTCTCGCTATCCACATACAGCTTCATATCGGAGTATGTTTGTGACGTAGGTGACAATAGTGCAGTTTATATATAAAGAAGAATTCAAACAAACAATATATTTCACTTCTAAATATATGCCGGATGGAAGACCTTTTGGGTAGATAAAAAGGAAAAAATAAAAAAATGTCAATAAACCTGTCAGAGAGAGAAAAAAGACGAACGTATGAAGAGAATAAGTTAAAGATAAGATTTGTGTGTTTTAGAAGTATAAACGATTTAATGATGTTTTTAAAGAATAAAATATTAAGAGTAACGTCATAGGTGTTTCTTTTGGCGCCTTAATCCCACATATATATACTGTAAACATTATATATTTACATAACGCCACACTGAAATAATAACAGTCTTCTTAGTGTTTGCCTTCCCACAAGTAAAGAGTTGAGTTTATCCAGAAGACTGTGATCTTTGAACATATCGATTTAGAACCGCTTCTTCACCGGAAGCTCAAGCACAAAGGATCGAATGCTTCTTCCGTTATACAGACAGTTTAATCCACAGTAATTTTCTTCATTACTGTTTAGCGGGTGAGGAAGTTTACTATGGTCTATCAACTTGAGTATGTCTTCAGTAACAGACAAATAACACAATTGAAGTTTTAAACTTGCAGCGAATAAGTTTCAGTCGCAAGTGCTGTAATAATTTAGACTACATTTTGAGGATTCATTTCCGTTGTTTATAATTTTTTTAATAAAATATTCCCGATAGGCATTAGTTCCGTAATAGTTGTGCGGTATCCGCGGGGGTGGTTAAGGGGGGTGCGTAATTTCGGTAGCTGCTCCAGACAGCCCTCCGTTATTAACGACGCGCCTACTGCCTCCCTGTTTACAACTCATTAACCAAAACTAAATATCATATATCATATGATTCTAATAAATATTTCTACCGCGTAACTATTATATAGAAATAATTGCAAGAGAAAAACAACAACCAAACCTTAACCTCTGTATCAGTGATAGGAAAATCTTACTATGAACCAGTATGAAAAGTTAAATTTGTAATGAAAATTCTAGGGTAACAAGACGTTTAAATTCTGATCAGCATCATTTTCTAATGTCTAAACTTACTCTTCCCATAGCTTCGTAACTAATAAATATACTTCTTAACGTGTATGTTATAAATATTTTAATCATCATTTTTTACCTATTCATTTCTTATTCTAAGTCGTATTTCCTCATGATTGAGAGTCGTGGTCATCATGTGTAATGAAACACACGACGACTTTCATGGCAGTTATAATGGAGTGGTGTTGCCATAGCCTTCTCCATTTCACATACTAGTGCGAGCACGGATGCTCATGGCATAGATATGCAGGTTTCCTCACGATGTTTTCCTTTACCGTCAAAGCACGTGATATTACTTGGTGTTATACTAGCTGCACATAAATTGATAAATTCATTGGGCCCCTTAGACTGGAATGCCGGCGTACAAACTACTAGACTATGTTGTGTTTTTCATTACTGAATAGGTTTTCGTTTACTTTTCGCAACATCATTCGTTAAAGCGGAGCTTCTCTTTGCAGCCTGTATTACAGTTTTATTATAATTTATGATATATAAATTTCAAAGTAAACAAAGCGTTAAAGTGACCCATTTGCACGACAGCATGATAGCACAGGTAAAGGATATCTCTCCTGCAAAAGGTATCCTGGCGTTTTGTTTTCTGAACACGCGTCGGCTGCAGCGTGACCGCCCGCCATAACGCCGCGCGCGACACGAAAACCTATTATCAAATAAATAATATATTTTCATATGTTATTTATCGACAAACTACTAAAAGATTAACTAAATTTTGTATAATGAATATGAGATCTATTTATTTATTTTAATTATACAACATTGTACAAACAAATTGGCTAACAACAATGGTTACAAAAAATGGAATGGTACAGGCGAGCCTAACTCACAATGAGTTTTCTTTTTCCTATACAAACGTTCTCTAACTAAAATGTAGGGTCAATTTGAACTTTATTGCTATTTCATAAAGTTCATATTAAATTACAAGCTTTCACTGCTGTCTAAGCAATGTAGGTGCGTTCGTAACGCTGAAGAGTCAATTTTAACTTTATTACAGCTGCTCAAAGTTCAAATTAGATCATTCTTTCAAAAGTGTGCGTATGCGCGTCGGAGGATCTAACGCCGCGTGCCGAAATTAAAACGAATGAAATAATAACATAAATAGTCACAAAATGTAAGAGCTAAAGATCATTAATGCTGATTTTCACTTAGGTCGGCTTCGCGGTATTATTTATTTTGTTTTAGTTTCTTTTTCACGACATCACATCAGTCCAGCACAAACCGCGTTACCGTCTGGCGGACCTAACAGACTTATTCCGTCAAAAAGATTTGGAATGAGGCAGTTATTGGAAAATGGAAAATGGAAAATGGAAAAGGAAAATGGAAAATGGAAAATGGAAAATGGAAAAGGAAAATGGAATATTGGAATATTGGAATATTGGAATATTGGAATATTGGAATATTGGAATATTGGAATATTGGAATATTGAAAATGGAAAATGGAAAATGGAAAATGGAAAATGGAATGTTGGAATGTGGAATGTTGGAATGTTGGAATGTTGGAATGTTGGAATGTTGGAATGTGGAATGTTGGAATGTTGGAATGTTGGATGTTGGAATGTTGGATGTTGGAATGTGGAATGTTGGAATGTTGGAATGTGGAATGTTGGAATGTTGGAATGTTGGAATGTTGGAATATTGAAAATGGAAAATGGAAAATGGAATGTTGGAATATTGAAAATGGAAAATGGAAAATGGAAAATGGAAAATGGAAAATGGAAAATGGAAAATGGAAAATGGAAAAGGAAAATGGAAAATGGAAAATGGAAAATGGAAAATGGAAAATGGAAAATGGAAAATGGAAAATGGAAAAGGAAAATGGAAAATGGAAAATGGAAAATGAAAAATTGCAAATCTGACATCTGAAATCTAGAAACCAGAAACCAGTAACCAGAACCAGAAACAGAAACCAGAAACCAGAAACCAGAAACCAGTAAACCAGTAAACCAGTAACCAGTAAACCAGTACACCAGGACACCAGTACACCAGTAAACCAGTACACCAGTACACCAGTTACACCAGTACACCAGTACACAGTACACAGTACACCAGTAACACCAGTACACCAGTACACAGTACACCAGTACACAGTACACCAGTACACCAGTAACACCAGTACACCAGTACAACAGTACACCAGTTACACCAGTACACCAGTACCACCAGTACACCATACACCAGTACACCAGTTACACCAGTACACAGTACACCAGTACACCAGTACACCAGACACCAGTACACCAGTACACCATTACACCAGTACACCAGTACACGAGTACACGAGTACACGAGTAAACGAGTAAACGAGTAAACGAGTAAACGAGTAACGAGTAAACGAGGTAAACGAGTAAACGAGTAAACGAGTAACGAGTAAACGAGTAAACGAGTAAACGAGTAAACGAGTAAACCAGTAACCAGTAAACCAGTTAAACCAGTAAACCAGTAAACCAGTAAACCAGTAAACCAGTAAACAGTAAACCAGTAAAACCAGTAAACCAGTAACCAGTAAACCAGTAAACCAGTAAACCAGTAAACCAGAAAACCAGTAAACCAGTAAACCAGTAAACCAGAAACCAGAAACCAGAAACCAGAAACCAGAAACCAGAAACTAGAAACTAGAAACCAGAAACCAGAAACAAACAAACAAAAGTTCATATTAAATAACAAGCTTTCACTGCTGTCTAAGCGATGTAGGTGCGTTCGTAACGCTAAGAGTCAATTTGCACTTTATTACAGCTACACAAAGTTCAAATTCAATTATTCTATCAAAATGGTGTGCGTATGCGCGTCGGAAGATCGCCGCGAGCCGAAATTAAAACGAATGAAATAATAACATAAATAGTCACAAAATGTAAGAGGTAAAGATCATTCTTACTGATTTTCAATTTGGTCGGCTTCGCGGTATTATTTCTTTTGTTTTAGTTTCGGCACGCGACATAAAATGCATTCGTTTTCACGACATTACATCAGTCGAGCACAAACCGCGTTACCATCTGGCGGACTTGATAGACTACATTCTGTCAAAAAGATTGGAATGTGACAGTTATTTGTTCCTAATAAAATAATAATAGTAAATATAATTTATGTACTATAATTATAACTTTGGCCACTCTTCTGGAACCCACTAATATTTAAATATTAGTATTAGATGAACATATTATATATAGAGCTGAACCCCACACACCGCCCTATCACCAGAGTGACGGTTCAGTCCAGATTTTTTTGCGCTGGCTGTAAAATAGGTAAGAACAAAAAAAAACTGCCACATTCCAATTTTTTTGACAGAACGAAGTCTGTCGGGTCAGCTAGTATATATACACAAAAAATTAAGTGAATTACGATGCTATGATCGATCACACTATCTATTAAAGTTTTGGTGGATGGGTTGTACGAATAAAATAGTTGACTATTTAGCCTGGACGTATTAAAGAGTAAAATTATTTCGAAAATCTTTTGCTTGACTTTGACAATACTACGATATTTATTACAAGTTTGACAACGATTCAAACTTAATAAAATGGAGTTGCATACAAGAAGTTTATTAATATATAATATGTACATATTGTGTACTCACTCAATAATTAATGTAAGTAGTCTGAAAAACAATAAAAAAGATAAAAGCAACAGGTGAGTCAATAGATCTGTTGTATTGTGGCGGAAGTGTCTGTTATCTTACGCTTACTGAAATATTTAATCTGTTTAACTACTAATAATTAAATATACTTGAACATAACTCTGGTAAATACGTTAACAGTCAAAACTCAAAACAAAATCATACTTTTTAAATTCGTTGAGGAATTTTATTATGTCACAGACTAACTAGCAAATATAGGACGGTAATAACGAAATCTTTATACAATTCCATTTAGCGGTAAAGTATAAAATTCCGCGAAACGTAAAAGGAGATTAAAGAAGGAACATTTCAAACGTCAGCAGACTTTTCTTGTGAGCTTTAACAGCATGTTACTCTTTCCATAAAGTATTTGTTCAACAAGCGGATATTAAACTAAAATGATTACGTTATACACTATCCTTTTTTATGTGCTTCCGGTCACTTCCAATTTATGCGATGGTCATAATCAAGTTGTAAAAATAAAATTGCTCTGAACTATGAACCGGCTCCAGCTGAAGCTTTGGTGCATTCGTATTTCAATCACGTTTTAAGTATATTTTATCAACGGCGCTAAGGAAATTCATTTCGTATGCTGTAAAAATGTGAAACTCACCTTTAGTGGTAAAGCGCAGTTTACGAAATTGTATAAAGTTTTCACCTACGTTTCTTTACACGGACGTTATTATTACTATATATTTTAATTCTGGTTTGTTAAACAAATAGGCCAGGCATTACTTTAGTAATAGCTTTATTTATAATTATGCCTTAACGCAAATATACTTTTTAATATCCATACAAATTTGCTTTAAAAAATACGTCAGCGCTTGTTTAAACTAAAAAGCTATTTAGCAAACAAAAGTTTATAAAACAAAAATAGATTATAAATAAAAGGAGTGAGGTCTCTAAAAAGAGCTGGTTTCTCCGACATAAAAACATATTTTTAGCATTTTGTATGCATAAAAATAAAAATGTTAAGTCTTATAAAGATGTAGTTGGAATATGCGAATGAAAAATAGCTATTTTATAATAACAATGTAGCACCGCGATAAAGGTGCGATTTTATTTATGTAATATGCTAAGTGCGGCTCTACACTCGGCGCACGTAAAGCGCATCACGTGACGCAGTGCACAAATCCTACACACCACTCCCACTCCCACACCCACACCCACCCTGACCACCCACACCCCGCCAGGAGACATCGCGCTCCACGCTTTATATTACTGCATTTATCATTTTTTTTGAATACATTATATTATAAGCATACTTTATAATCCGAACAGGACAATGGCTTTTTATTAAACAAATAAATTTCAACATTCCACTCTTTTGTAACTAACCTCAAATATAATGGTAATTCAACTGAAGAATTACGTACTATCATATTATTGATGGTTACAAGATCATATGGTCACACATACTGGACTAACTTTACAAGAAAGGCTCATAACATCCTGAGAGTACAATATAATGATGCATTTCGTACTCTTTTCCGACTACCACGTTTCTGTAGCGCCTCTGAGATGTTCATGGAGGCCAGGGTACCCGATTACTTCGCCATCGTGAGAAGCAGCACGGCTACCTTCTGGCAAAGGCTACGATTATCGACAAATGAAAATGTTAAAAGCGTGTTCTGAGAACATATACCAGAACAAAAATAATGATATACTGGCAGACACTGCACGGAGTCAAAAATAACTAAAAAAAAAGTTACCAACTATGCTGGAGTCACTTATATGTATTGTCACTTACGTGTTAGTTATATTGCATGTATTTTGTAACATTGTAAAAAAAAAAAAAATTGGGGTCTAAATGTAAATCAGCCACAATAACAGTTCTGATTACCGAATGTATGATGTGAAAGCCAAAGTATTCTACACGAGAATGCTTCAACATCTACTTCTATATGGCTTAAGTGAAATTTAAATCGAGTTAATACATTGTAGATGAAAAGAGGATATTGAAAATGTATACACTATCACAATGAGCCCTAACATTTTCGTATTGACCGTTGCACTCGATTTAACACGACCTCTGACGACAGTGATTTAATTATGAAATCCTCAATTTGGAATTAACGAAACTACGAGACGAGTAAGATGTTTATCTATAGTCAAATCATTTTCCTCTTTAAAAAAATGAAATCGTAATTAGGATGTTTACACAGCAACACATTGATGGATCGCGTTTAGTAAAAAAGTCTCGTCACCACAATGGTTGCATCTACTAATAATAGATACTACAGTGTTAATATCTATTAGACGGCTATTAGTAAAAAGAAATTTAAAATTATTAATTTAGTACTTAACTATTTTAACAGATAAGTTATTAGAAGCTTTGAACTGGCGTTTCATCTAGCATATGTTTACTTATCGTTAAGTAAAGCTTATATACGTTAAATAAATAAAAAGTTGCTTAATAAACGTTGCTCGAGGACTAACTAAAGTTTATCTGAAATTTATATTCAGACAGTTACAATCTAAAATAATAAAGCAAGTTCGGTTAAGTCCGTTAAAGCGAGCCGTTAAAGCGGCTGCATTACTAGAATATTGAAGCAGATTGCCCAAACTTTTTCTTCTGAGTTTAGCAAATTCAAATTGTTCGCAAACTAAGTTCGGGCAAAATTTACCGAAGAATCAAAGGCTTGGGAGATCAAATAGAATTTGCAATTCAATGCTTAAAATGAATTTCACTGTAGCTAAAGAGAATCTTATTTATTTATACACACAGTGTAAAGGTTAACTTAATGGCTTTGGCATTATCTTTCAGAGTATCTTGGGTGGTGCGAAGATGTTTTGAGGTAGTTGTATAAAAAGATTAAAAGAAGAGTGAGAGAAGACAGTGTTGCTGAAAATCTTAACTAGAGTTACTTTAATGAATTATAATAAATCTACGAAATATTTTGTTCGGTGTTTTGAATTATAATATTGGAAAAAGATTTACTTTTTACTCTCAAATAATCTTCATTATTCGTCTATTATTATATACTTATTATTAATTTTTAAGTTTTTTTTTTTTATATATATACTACTTTGCGACGAGACGAGCAAGACGTTCACCTGATGGTAAGTGATACGCTTGCCATGACAACGCGGTGCTAGTTAAGATGGTACACACTGCACCACATTGCGCTCGTCGCCTTGAGACATAAGGTGTTAAGTCTCGTTACCCCAGTAATTACACTAGCTACAGCGCCCTTCAAACCGGAACACAGTAATGTTGCACACTACTATTGGCGGTTGCAATAGGAGCTGCGGTGGTACCCATCCAGACGGTCTCCGGCAACAGAGACCTACACCTGGTAAAAGCACCAAGTATTTGTAGTAATAACCTTTTTTATTCTTAAAAGAAATAGTCTCATTACCGTTAATAAGTAATATGATCACTGTAAAATATATCGTCTAACTCTTTAAACTGAACCATAGAGATGTTTAACATTTCTGCTTTAGTTTTCTTTTTTGTTATGAGTTGTGTGATCTTCAAAACGCCCTCGGTGTTCACTGTCTACGAATTACAAGTATCCCAAAGTCTTACATATCACACCGATGCGTTTACCAAAATCTCTGCTTCATTAGATACGATGAGGTGAAAACATAACTAACCAACGGTGCTAACTTGCAAACGACTAATCAATCACTAATGAAGAAAGCTTATGTTATATAATAAAGAGAGAGACAGTCGCTATCGGAATATTATAAATGCTTGCTGAACTAATTCTTAAAGACAAAGGGAAACAGATCGGTATTACCAGGAATTCCTCTGACTTATCCACGTATTATGGATTATTATCAAGCAGTTCTTTGCGTTATAGATATCGGAAGTAAGGTATTGAACTAAAAGGTAAACTGGTTTCAATATATGTTAATCGTGATCTTGTTGTATATATAACACGATATATGTCGAGTATGTTGCCTGCGTGTGTATCTCATTCGCAATATCTATGTAATGCATTAATTACAAACCCGATTGACTTATTGTTGACGTCTAAATACATATGTATGTACATTCATAATCACATACTGCGTCGCTGTTTTATGAATAATATTACAGATATATTAATCAACGACATGATGTAGTAATCGGTGATAAGTTTTTGTCGCTGGTGGTAATCTTACCAGTGCAAACATTGTTGTCCAAATGCGACAAAAAAGCTATAATATCTTAAAAATATAGAATAATAAAAACGCGAAAAGGTAAAAGAAAAATATGTACATATAACTTTTTATATAGCAGTAGTCTTTCTGGCGTAGTTCTCTTATCATTCTAGAAGAATTTCGTTACGTTATGGTTATTTTAGTAAAAATATTATTATACTGAAAAAGTTTAACCGAAATTAAATCGCAATTTCGAAATGTTAAAAGAAAAAATAATGTTGCAAGTCTAGACTGCCGGGATTGAAAAATGAAATGTTACAAACGTTAAATGCCAATTAAAAAATAATATGAAACGCCGGTCGGACGTTCGCTTCCGTCAAATTGGACCCGCTGCTTTGAGTTTGAGGGTTGAGAGCAGCAAATGCGAGCACTCGGCATTTGGTGTGCTGCCATCAGAGTAACGAGCAATCGCCTGCCGCTAATACGAGCACAGCGACCCCCCGCACCACTCATTAAAATGATATATAAATATAACCACAGCATACATATAACACATTGGACTGTAGTATATCTTTGCTAAGTAATCCATCAAGTTATTAAAGACAATTTAATCTTTTTATAGATCTTTTCTTAGTTGATAATTACGTATTTTAAAACCTTAAGCCGCGAAATTTTATATATGATATAGAACTTAAAGTTTTCGTTGATTAACGGATGTGTTATTTATTAGAATGTTTTATAAAGAGGTTGCGTGTTTACTGTTTTATAAAGAATTCTTATACATTTGTATTTTATTTCTAAGCCTAACGTAGTAAGTTTTGGAAGAGAATCTTCAAAAGTTTAAGTTTTTAACCTGTCTGTTGTATCCGATCAAACGATTTTTACGTTTATTAGTTAGTTTTAGTTAAAAAGATTTGTACTTCAGTAATAGAAATGAGAATAAATTAATTGATGTATTAAGGCTTTGTTATAAAATGTTCTTGGTATATATACCGTGATAAATCAAATTATCTTTTCAGGCTGCACCCCGGAGTGGTTCATTTGACTTACTCCGCAGTGGTGGAGCCGTCCGTCGCCGACAGCTCGTCGCTCGTTACCTAGAGGGCGCTGTATGAATTGCACGCGCCTTCGTTTCCAATTGCACAGTGGTCCAATTTGTGAAAATTTAAATTTCATGACGTATTTCCTGTTCACTCATGCAACTCCCGCAAATGGTGATATTCCGATATTTTTCATATCTATTAAAACGACCGGCACCGGACCAGCAGACACCGGCATCGTAAAACAGTGACCGTCCATTTTGTTATCTTACTCATTTTATAATATTCATATTGTAAGTCTACAATAAAATTCGCTGTCTTAAATATAATTTATATCTTCAATGAATACCTGTTTCATCAATTATTGTCGTCAAGCTGAAAAATGTAAACATTACTGAATTGTAAACTAGTTTTTGTAGTTAATCTGCTAACAAAGCATTCAAACTTCGGCGTGAAAGCGACAGGCGCAATGATGTAGTTTAAATATTAATAAAACTAAAGAAGAGACGGACGGAAGGAATACCGTAATGTAAACATTATAATAACATATTCTGTATGTATATTACAACTCAAATTTCTATATAGTCATAAGTAATTTATAAAATTAACAACTCAAACCTCATATCCTGATAAATTGTGTACGCTTAATGCAAATTAAGTGCAAACAGCGAGGTGTGGCGGATTGTAGATGCAGTAACCTTAATTACAACTGCTCGCACACCGCAAATAACACGACTACATTTGACTAATCATTACGAAATGATACGTTCAACATAAATCTGCGGAACTATTGAAAACCTGATGGATCAATAAGTATGAAGTTGGATCAACAAACGTATATTTATTTTATATCTGTATATATTGGATTCGAGGAGAAAACTTCGCCATGTTACAAGGACAAGTGTACATCTATTATATACAATTAATTATTATATACAAACTAGCACTTGGACATTGGAAGGGTGAATGACCTTGACTCTCTTAAAAGGGATATTTCCTGAAAGGTCTTTCAGTTGTAGAAACAGCAAGATGGCTGTTTATATAGATATTAATAACCTTCCTAATGTTTCCTCTAATAAGCCTCGGGTTATTCTCTCGCAATGAGAGAAACAAGACCATTTTTCTTCTGCGCTGTCTAACTGATCATTGGTCGATATCTACAAAAACTTCTTAAAGCATATTAGTTTCTTTTTCAAAAGCTCAAACTGAGAATCGATCCAACCCGCGCCTTTAAAACACAAACTGAACCTTTACACATGCTCTTAAATTACTCTTCTCGTCAATATAACAACCGTATCCTTCTGCGTTTGTTCTTCTGCATTTTGCAAAAAAATACCTGGTTTATTTAGCAAAAAAACAATACTACATCGCCCCATAAACGAGTCGAGGGATTGTCCACTCCACCTACCTGTCGTTACGTAGCCGATTCGAATCGTGACCAGAGTCTGAAAGTGTTGTTCGTGTGCTCTTTAATAGAATTATTATGATCTAGGTTCAGTGTACGACTTTATGAAATGCTACGACGTAGTCATACTGTGAGATATAGTACATATATACGGATAATCTAGTAATGTAATCCTTGTTCGACTCCGGGGATACAGAGGTAGAGTATAGATAGACGTTCGACTGATGGTAAGTGATACGCTTGCTCATAACAACGCAGCGCTAGTTAAGATGGTATACACTGCACCACATTGCGCTTGTCGCCTTGAGACATAAGGTGTTAAGCTCGATGCCCCAGTAATTTCACTAGCTTACAACACCCATTCAAACCGGAACTCAGTAATGTGCGCACTCTACTGTTTGGCGGTAGAAATAGAAGCTGCAGTGGTACCTAGACGGTCTGTAGCAACAGAGACCTACCAGCATTATATCACCAGTTCTATAAAGCTGCTATATTCATATTACCAATTTGACCCTATAACAGCATTATGAGAACTAAAGTATCCTCGTGGTGTTCATCGTTTTCAATCTCAATCAAACATTAATGTTTATAGAAGCGTTAGAGAATTAATGTTTCCACGAGAACTCTTTCTTACATTAACGTCTGCGCTCTTGCTATGGTTTATTTAATTCGGAATTTTTTTCCAGCCCCCCGCAGTACATGCTGCTCGTTAAGACTTAATCTGGGTTCAACGAGCCAAGCTTAATTACGGAAGCAGCGCTTGTTACACGCAAGCGGCGGAATCATATTGCGGCTTGTTTTGAACAGGATTTTGTCGGAGCGTTTTCTCGGTTATTTAGTTTCATTGTGATAATGGTAACCCTGTAGCTTAGAACGTGGAGCACTAGTACTGTACCGGAAGCACTTCTTCTTCTTCTTCTTCTTAATATGCCTCTCCATCTAATGAAGATTGATTTAAAAATAATAGTCTATCACTAGTACATTAAAACCTATCAGAATATTGAACAACTTTTAGATTAGCACACGAAAAGTCATTGACAAACTTTATTCAAATTAATAATGCTGTGCTTTTTAGAAACCAAATTAATAGTTTACGAATTTAAGATCATAGGTCCAAAACCATCTGTTATCGTAACGGTTAAATAATGTGGTTATAACTGATCAGATGATTGTCAGGACACTTCTTCCTATAGGCCTTTACCATATCAATTTCTGGTACTAATGGAACAGATAGACGTAGATTTTCAGTGTAACTAATTTGTGTAGCTATGAAAACTACGTCTATATAACATGGCTTATAAAAGTTTAAAATAAATACTGCTTGACAAACAAACGAAAACAGCAATCGACGTTAAATCGTAACTCGTAAATAGTAGCTTGGAAAAATTACAAAAATTCAATTCTTACTAAACCTTTTTTTTTAATGTATCCACTTTTCAGAATGAAAAAAAAAATTCATTTCTTTTAGCCTTTACTACAAGCTCTTTCCTTAATTAAGCAGCATTTTCACTTAAGTTAAATTAAGACTTCCATTGAAACACAGCTTAAGTTTTGCTCCGTTAAGCAGCGGTTAAGATCTAACGATCTACATGTTCCAGCTGCAACTACAGAACATTGTTTTTTATTTTAGTACTTATATAATAAATTTAAGTCAACTATTATGTTATATAGAGACGGTATTATTCTTGCGGCTGTACCTCGGCGTGTTATAAAAGGCGACTAAAGAAGGAATACCCACTGGTGGTAGGTCTCTGTTGCTGTAGACCGTCTAGGTACCACCGCAGTGACTATTTCAACCGCCAAACAGTGGTATGCAAACCATACTGTGTTGCGGTTTGAAGAGTGCTGTAAGCTAGTGAAGTTACTGGGGTAACGAGACTTAACACCTTATGTTTTTTTTTTTTTTTTTAGTCTACTATGCGACGAGACGAGCAAGACGTTCACCTGATGGTAAGTGATACGCTTGCCCATGACAACGCGGTGTTAGTTACGATGGTACACACTGCACCACATTGCGCTCGTCGCCTGAGACATAAGGTGCTAAGTCTCGTTACCCCAGTAATTACACTAGCTACAGCGCGCTTCAAACCGGAACACAGTAATATTTGCACACTACTATTTGTCGGTTGCAATAGGAGCTGCGGTGGAACCCATCCAGACGGTCTCCGGCAACAGAGACCTACCACCTAGTAAAATAAAAAATAATATCTCAAGGCGACGAGCGCAATGTGGTGCAGTGTATACCATCTTAACCAGCGCCGCGTGGTTATAGGCAAAAAGAGAAAAATCTTTCCTTATGACTTAATTGGATACTGGTCAATCACACCACAGGTGAATTTATGGTTTCACAATTGAAAGTAAAATTTAGAAAGATCTACGACCAGCTATGAAACGATAATGATGATATTAAATGTTATAAAGACTTCATAAAACATAAGAAAGTTACAACTCGAATATTGTATAATACAAATTCAGTAATATAGGGAATCATTGTCAAGTATTTCATAGTGTTAATGGTTCAAGTCTCGCTAATTTGAAATTGGCTGAACGGTTTCTATGGTTCGGCGTTTACAAATTACCCCGGCGCCGGACTCCGCCGCTCGCTGGCGAAATTAACCGCTTAATCTTAAAGGGGTAAGCTCCGAGTGATGTGGACGACAAAGACGCGAACTTCACAACTCCACCGAACTGCTAATAGTGCAAACAGTTCAAGTATAGCTCAGAACTTTACTTAATGACTTATTTGCGATGCGAGCACTCCGCACATTTATATCTATTAATCTGTGACTATGAATTTATAGTTAAACAATTCAAATGGGAAGACTGTTTAGAACCAACCACAGTGTGAAAAATAGAAGAAACACTACAGATTTTTTTATTTTCTCTTTGAAAATATTTTCCTTATCTTCGTGTGGAATATTTACTTCCATATTTTATTAATAATAGAAAGAACTGAGAATAGTAAGAATAAAAATTTAAACATAAAATCTTTTACTGATACTCTGCTTATGGGTGAAGTCATACGGAATTTTTACTAACTATAATCCTATCAGTAGTCTCAACATCTAATCGTATTCTACAATAAGAAAAGCTTACTTTAGGTCTATTTTAACTAGCCTTAGACTTAAGGTCTGAGGAGCCGTCCACTGCATCCTTTATTAGCTTCCATACTGCTTTGTCTTCTAGCAAGATTGTTTACATTTAATTTAATAATCTACTAACATAGAGGATTATAATTATGTTTTTAATAATTATAATAACCTTAAATATCAGTAACGTAAGTGCATTTCAAAATTCATGATAACATCCAAACGAAGAACGATTTGAATAATATTGTGAGCTCTCTAACGCGAGTTCAGAGCATACACGAGTATTCGTATAATCAGATTATTTCCGGCTTAAAGCTCTGGGGCAGTCCGATGTATTAAATGGGTATACTACGGCACAGTTGCACCACCACCAGATTAGAGGAAATATTCTTCGTTAAGAATGGAATTAATTTACAAATTCATTGTTAAATTCAAAATTTCACTAATGTTTTGTTTCGGCATAGCTAACAAGCAACCGCAAAACCATTTCAAATTGCATCAGAAATTTTAAAATTCTTATGAAAACTTTAATATATCTTAAAAAACTTTACTGTAAGTTGATTTAATTATTCTTTAATATTTAACAGGAGAAAGCAAGCGATAGATAATGCAAATAAGTAAAATAATACACAAACAAAACATTTTTCAAAATGTGAAGATTCGAGTTTGAAATACATAAAAAAATCTGAACTTGAACTTGCGGTGAAGGAAATCATCGTGAGGAAATCGACATGTTTTAATAACTTTCGTGGTAACATAAAATCAAACACTGCTTACTACCTATCACTGGGAAACTCTTTAACTGTTATCTCGTGTGTTAAGTGTAAAACTTAATTGTAAAGCTTTGTAGCAGTAAATTAAGTAACGCGTGACAAAGTCGATAGTTCACAAGTTCTCACACCGTACTTTGAAATCCCTCGGCGCCGAGTTTCAGTGTTTGCTGCAAACTTTTACAACAGGATTATTTAATTAGACGGTAACTACGCTTTACAATTGAACTTTACGCCTACAACTTATTTTTCTGACGGTATCGGCTAGAGTTAATAAGAATCTAGGTCTTAATTCACAGTACATAAACAAACGCAGCTCTTTCTATTTTTTTAGTACTTTGGGCCTTCTGCCACAAGGCCATTTATCCACCATACTGTCCGAATATAGATTACTGATATCGTACATCATCAAAAGTTCTAACTTTAGGAATATGTCGATTTTATACGATGCTTTCCAATACCGAAACTAGAAGTTAGGTTTTATTTCTAACTTTTGCAAATTGTTAGTGATTAGTTACACCACACTTTCAAATCGAGCCATCACCTCTAAAGTTTTTATTCTGTAACTGTACTGTCTTTTGGAGTACCAGCAGATTTCTTAGTCTTTAATTAGCGTTTCTAACTTTATGACCTAAATATACTCGTAATGCAGGAACAAAGGAAAACAGTAGTATAAATGAATAGGAAGTACTATAGTTTTCTATTCAAACGTAATAACCTTTTTAACCTCTCTTTCAACAAAGAACTAAAGAACATATTTTTATTGTAGTTTACTTTCTACATATGTATCTATAGTTACTTATATATATTTACTTTATAACAATAATCCCATTTAACGTTTTTAATTTGTCAAACATTTTAACCAACAACATCGTCGAGGTGTGCTGTATTAAACAAATAATACGTAAATAAATATGTTCAAAACAAACGCAGCCGATTCCATACGTGTGCCTGTTAACTTGATTACACAATATGAGCATTTAATTTTCGTGTTTACGCATAATTAAGTGAGGGAGTGCTCGTAAATCTGCCCGGTGCGTTATTTATTCGGTGCTCGTGTAATATAAAGTTGTTTGTTTAAATAATTGATTGGCAGACAGATTTATTATTTAATAATGTAACAATAAAAAAGTTTAACTTACTCTTTGCTGCAACGATCTGAGGTAAGTCTTGGTCTCCGACACGAGAGCTAACGTTCTTCTATCAGCTGCTTAGAGTTCACATAAATAGTAAGCAACCGATGAAGTCAGGGTCAGTCGAAGTTCAGAGTTACACTTTCTTGATGCTATGATCACATCCCATCCTCATCAAGGGGCCAGAGGAATCTGTAAACTGCTTCTCATGGAAGAAACTAACGATAATTTGAATCAATAAATTATACAAAAGCATTCGTTTGTAGTTAACAATAAGTATAGGATTCACTCGTAATATCATTATCGATGATGAAACAAATATTAAAACGGTATTTCAATTATTGTCACTAAGCCTATTAGTGATTATAGTTGATTGGATAGAGATATTCATTATTAAAACCGCCTGCACTTCAAAGGCTTTCATAACGCTTCTTCCATAAAAGCTTTGCTGTGTTGTAGCTTTAACACTTTATGCAATATAGTCATGATTGTACTCAAGTCTCTAATACTAAATATAAATAGATTTCTCACTCAGTCCCTCAAATTTTTTCTTATTTTATCAGGCGACTAGTCGAGCAGGACGTTCACTTGATGGTAATACGCTTGCTCATAACAAAGTGCCGCTGGTTAAGATAGTACACACTGCACCACATTGCGCTCGTCGCCTTAAGACATAAGTTATTAAGTCTCGTTACCCCAGTAATTTCACTAGCTTACAGCGCCCTTCAAACCGGAACACAGTAATGTTTGCACACTACTGTTTGGCGGTTGAAATAGAAGCTGCAGTAAAGACATTCAAAAACAGTAGTCAGCCTGCATTTGGAGTATTTTCCAAAAATCTATTTAGTATTTCAATAACTGGATGCCAAAGACTATGGATACCTCTTTTTGAAACAGTGGTTAAAAAGTAGCACTACTATTAACGAGATATTATTAAATCAGGCTCCATTTGAACAAATACTAGAATTAACAAAGAGGCTGCAATTGAATCGGGCGTCGCGCGGCGACGGCGTCCATGATCAACTCCGTAATAACAGGACAACTTTATCACATAATAAATATCATCATCAGCTGACGCCCAGTGTTGGACATAGCTTTAAATAACTATATTGTTACGTAATAATATATACGGAATAACATAAGCAACAAAAATTATAGAGTACAGTTAAGACCAGACAACGGAACGAGCAAGACATTTATTTGATGGTAAGTTTCAAACTTGACCATAACAATTCAGCGTTAGTAATTATTTACACCATATTATGGTAATTTCACTAGCTGCAGCTGGTCAGTCTACAGTAACAGAAATCTGCTGTAATATATTTATCCTTGCAGTTATTTTAATTCCGCGAGATTTAATCTATCTGTTTCCCACATTCATCTAGATATCATTATAAAGAAAAATGATAGGAGATCAAGGTTAAGTTCTTTACTTCGGTACCTGATGATAATTAGTATTAACAAGGACGAAATCGCGATAACTGAGATATAACTCATTGATACTCCTTCTTTAATTACCAAATAAGCTACCATCAGCTGATGATAAGTGTCTTGCCCATAAGATGCTGCGTTTTGTCACGGCCTCGTTACATATCACAGATAAAAGCCTAGCTCTAGCTTTACGCTCCTCGGTCCAAAAACAGCAAAGGAGTGAAATAAATAGGCAGCTTCAATGTCCAAGTACTACGTTATTTAATTCGTTTCACTTAAGCACTATTTAATGTTAAAAAAAGACTTGTTATACTTACTTAAATAGTTTAACTACGCGGAAGATAATAGAAATTTTTAATTCGATGTTTCGTTGCAATTTTCAGTCAATAGACGTCTGGTCCCCTTCAGATGTGTAGATAGCGGGGTCCCTGTAAAATAAATTTACATTTAAATTAACTGAAGCACTTTACTACTCTCACAATGCAAACTTCCTTCACTCCGTTAACATAAAATGTTAATTTAGAAAGGTTTCAACACTTTTTTACATTGTAGCACGATTGAAATTAGAAATTTTGTTATCTTAATCAACTCCATTCTTCTAACTAATTTAAAACCAAGAAATTTTCACCAAACTTACTTAAAAACATTTTGACGTACAATACATATTATTATTAGTAAATTTGGTAATGTTTAGTAAACAAATTAAGCGTTGTTTAGTTGATTGGAGAACTTAAAAATAACTTACATATTTATAAAAGAAATGGTTTCTTTTATACATATAAGAGAAATGGTTTTTAGTGAGCGTGTAACATTTTAATTGGAAATTGATCGATTTGGATATATTATAACATATATTATATTTCCTGCTTATATTTGACGAAATATTACATGTAAATTAAATCTATACAATTTGAGAAAACAGTACTAAAGAAATAAATAAAACGAGATAAAAAATATTTGAAATTACTTTTGTCTTTCATTCTGTTCTCATCTAAATATAATTTCGAGTAAATTGATACTAAAGTATATTTAAATATATCATAAAAACTAATGACAAGAACATGAAGGTATTATAGACGGGGCTGTGCAAGACAGCGCTGCATTACAGCGCAGTACGGTACAGCATTGATTTATGATGGGCGCGATCACGTTGCTATTTGTTAAATATAAAACTCTGTAGTAACGAGGTTTTGATGTCTAACAATGTCTTTCTTGCATGCAACGTTAGTTCGTCTTATCATTTTTCATCTGTTAAAGGTGGAATTAAACTTTTAGAATACCGCAAAGAGCAATGAACAAAAGACTTAAAGTTATTTATCATATTTATCATCATATGCATTCATCAAGGTCTTACATTAAATGCGGTGTTCAGCTTTTTGTATTCACATACTTCCGTCTGCTATTATGAGGTTTCGTATGCTACCATCTCCAATACTCTCCTCCTCATCATCATGAACACGACATATGTGACCAGCAAACTGCTACTAAATACTGTCGATTTAGGTAATAGAAAATGTTGTATATTGTCTATGTCCCTACTTGTCATCTATGCCCGATTCTATGGGTAGACTCTCTTCTCCCTTGGACGCTCTCTAGGCTAGACATGTAAGTCGTAGTTATTAATTAATAAATAATATTAGGAACACTGGAAGTCATTTTAATAAATATTATTCGGCCTAACTCCCACGAACCCTAAGCAGAAAACTTTGATACTCCGTCGAATTCATTCACGTCGCACTTATCCGCGTGAGCGCAAAATTTTATTAAAAGTAATTTTAAGTGATAACAACGTCGGTAATGCTGATGTTTTATATCGCTGGTGGAGTGAAAAATGGTTCACATTAATATTCTTAATTGGTGCTAAACGGTATGGTCAAGCGGACAAATCGGGCGTCGTTAGCGCGCAGGCCGCAGCGCAGCCGCCGAGCGCGCCCGCCGCGGGGACATCGCGACCACTTAAACTGATGCACAATAAGAATTACTTCAACTTCCTGCACTTATTTTTAAGTACTACAAAAGATCGAATCATATAATGTTCTTCTTCTTCTTAAAGTGCCTCTCCATTACTGGAGGTTGGCCGTCAGTTCTGCGAATTTCTGCCCATTTTGAGCCACACGGAACAGTTGCTCCACGTTGGTGATACCAGTCCACTCCCTTATGTTCCGTAGCCAGGATAATATTATAATGTTCTTACATTGAAAAAAAAACCCAAATTTTGCGTCTTATGGTCCGAAGGTAATATAAGTCAAAATTATAATCCGTTAGAATGTCTAATTGTATTACAAATTATTAAATATATTTGAGGTGCTTTACTTCCAGTGTATATAACGATCCAGAAACTCTTCTAGAAGAGTACATTGACATCTGTATCTACCGGTGTACATCGGTGTGCATCCGGTTTGAAACACGGTAACTAGTGTAATTATTCGCTTTGAGCCTCAAAGTGACAAGCTGTGCTAAGAATATGCAATTATACGCTTTATAAGCATCAATACGCTGTGCGGCATATTTCTGGTAAAAATCTAAAAACATATATAATCTGTAACCTTTCTCCAGTACTAATACAAAAAGTATTCCCGAAATCAGACCATCAGTTCCAAAGATTAGAGCATTCATACAAACAAACAGCTGCGTTATAGCTTTACGATATTAACACAGATTCTTCTTTAAGTCGTATTTCCTCATGACTGAGGGTTGTGGTCATCATGTGATGAAACACACGACAAATTTCTTGGCAGTTATAATGAAGTGGTTTTGCCATTGCCGTCTCCACTTCACATACTAGTGCGAGCACGAATGGTCATGACATAGATATGCAGGTTTCCTCACGATGTTCTTCTTCACCGTCGAAACACGTGATATTAGTTGGTGTTTTGTACTGTAAATAAATTGAAAAATTCATTGCCGCAGACAGGTTTCGAACCCGGTACCTTCGGATAGGAAGGCTGGCGTTTAAACCACTAGGCTATAACAATATAATAACTGCTAATACAGATTATACATTTGCTTTTATTATATCGAATAAGTTATTAATAAAGCCAAAATATTGCTGTTGTTTCAATAACATAACTACTCGGAACGATTCACGGTGGAGCGATTCAGAAAAATCTCATTTCTCTCATAATTGACTGTCCTCTTTACTAATGGTTTCCTTCTTTACGTTTAATAAATGTTTATATTTTTTTTCCTTAACGTTAACGTAAACCGAATTATTAACGGTCCTCTTAGCGTCTAGGAGCAGCTACGGACTTTTTCGTTTCACCTGTTTGAGGTGAGGTTTGTACAATTTTTTATGATTCCTTCTTAAAATACCACAGTCCAGGTAAGACTTATTTTAATAACTACTAGAACAACCTTATCTGCTTTCGTGGTGAAGTAGATAACCATAATTTTAAAATAGTTGGATAGTTATCACTCATATTAAAGGGAAACGATGCTTTATGGTTTTTGATGTCATTGTTATTTAACTTTATTTAAAATTTAAGTCAGGTGCAGTTCGCGTAACTTTAAAAATGTGTTAGTATCTAAGTTCCTTGAAGAAGCGCAAATTCGATCCTGGATTAAACTATGTATTTATTGAGTGAAGGATCCAATTTCCAGCGGGAACATCAGAAGTCCTTTTTTTTCATAGATATATAAAATATTACTATCGTTATATAAAACACAGCAACGCAGTATTAATACTATCTCAAGATATCTTGAATTTAATATAAAAATTGGTCATCAAGCGTAGACGCATTGATAGATGTAATCTTTTAAATTTCCCGCTGATTCCTCTGTATTCTTCTTAGCTCTGGCGCAGCAGACGGAAAACTTCTCGCAGGATTGTTCGTTGAAGCGCCGTGCGTTAGTCAAACTTAAATCTAATTCGTACCCGAGGGACACCGCCGCCTTCGAGAGCTCTTTGAGGCAAGCACTCTGACTTTCTCTGCGAAAGGTTACAAAGGAAAATATCTGAATCATAATAGAAATAGACAAACAACTGAAACATTTACGAAAACTAATACGAGCATTTAAAACATAGCGTATGCTGAAATAGTTTGTATTTTACAAGCTTTTTATTATAGTTTTACTTATATCAATGTGATAGTGTCGTTTAACTAAATTTTCAGCATGAAATTAGTAATTTGCATGCGTATTGAATATTACAATAATGTCATATTCCGTTCGAATATACATCATCATAAAATGATAAATATGCACAATTACTTTATGTGCTATCGTCGTGTAGCATTGTTTACTTTGAATACATTGTATTATATTAAACATTTACTTCTCTTTCCCTTTCTCTAGCTTTTCATCGGAGACGATTTTACTAGTTGCTTTCTGCAGCGCCGCGTGCATGTGGTTACGAGTTATGGTTATCATCTCTTCGGCGTATTTACCCATTTTAGTGATTGAGTTTCTCGCTTCCTCCGTACATTTGTATATTTCGGCTACATGCCCGCTGGCTATGGTGCGAGCGTGCCTTCGCTCGTCATCACACATCGCTGCGTTGTGTAAACATATCTAATATCAATACAAAATTCATACAAAACTTAGATGAAATTGGAGACGGATAGACGATCACCTTATAGTAAGTAATATACAGTATACTACAATGTGTGTGGTAGTAATTTCTACTTGTTACTCGAGTAAACACAAATGTTATTACCCGGTAAGGAAAGTGCATCCGCCAGTTTGATCAGCTCTTGATAAATCTTGTGCTTCCTCCTCAAAGCCGCGTTGATCTCGTCTTTAGTTTTCCGCAGGATCTTATTTGTCATCTGTTGGTACGATGTCTGTATGTGACGGTGGTATGTGTCGAGGAATGGACCTAACACTGAATCCACATACTGACCTACTTTGCTGGAACGGCATAGTAACGAGTAACGGTCAGTTAATAAATGTAAGTTACACCACACCTGCATAAGTATGATAGATCAAATGTGAAGAAATTGCCTAATTTCATAGATTTATAAAAATGCTTTAAAATAGAATATTAAAACACTACTTTTGATTTAAGGTTTAAAAACAATATAATTAATTGTGACGATACCTGTTAGCTATGTTTAAGCTGAATCTCCGCGTTTCACTGACCGACGACAAATTACCCCAGACCTCCTTCACCCTCGCAATGTGGTGGTCCATTTCAACTGGCAGGTGCTGCCATGGAGGTATTTCGAAACACAATCCGCCGTCTAACCGCAAATGAAAACTGCGATCCTGGAAAACACGAAAATGTTTTAGTCGTACCGATCTGAACCTTGTCAACTTAAACCTGAAATAAAAGTCTTCTGAAGTCACCGTAATCGTACTATTATAATCGAATCAGATTTGGATTTAACTTACATTTTAACTTATATGCAACCGAAGCAACTAATCGTTAGCAGGTTTTAATTATAAACAGAATACACAAACGTTTTAAATAATAAGTGCCATCTAGTGAGCTAATTCAAAACTATTACAACTTATACTTAGCTGTCCAGATACATACGAAATAAGTATCTTCCTTCGTAATTGTCAATTGAATAAACAACCAGCAAGATCAGGTTTAAATACCAGTTGAGAATAATAACTGAACACCGGAACAGTTTTCTCAAATAAACCGTCAAACTTAAATTTAAATCACCTCATAATATTATAACTACATATATTATATTCACTATTGATTTCAAGATTTTCCTATCACGATTATAATAAATGTAACTATTAATAACGAAATACAACTCACTCTACAACTCAACGCTAAATAAGTATTCTTTATACATAAACTTATCACTAGCAGTACACCGACGGAGGCTTTCATAAATCCAGTCATGTTTACAGCGAACCATAACATAATGATGCAGTACTGCAAAAGAAAGCAATCACATGAAAAAACAATTACAATCTTCATCTGACCATAAAGATATACCGGTATTTATGATTAGCCGAAATTGAAAATACTTTTTTATAGCACGTAACAAACATCAAGAATATTCAAACTACAAATTAATCATTTGCTGTTCTACAGTAATATTATCACAGTGATGGTAACTTATGTTACCTCACCACCAGTAAAACATCGAACGATCTCTTTCCGGATAAAAACTTTTTTCTTTTATTTCTTTTCTAGTTTTATGTTTGAATGAGTTTTCTTTATATCGTTCAAACATAGCCAGCAACGAGCTTCCTTCAAAATCCAAAAAATCTTCAAAAAAGAAAATCCATGTTGATTAGTTGTACAAATTTAAATATTCTCTTTGGTCTTAGGAAGCAAATGTAACTGTTGTTGTGATTTTTGCTTGTATTATTCCACTTTTATTTCTATTGTCTCCAATAAAGGAAAAAAGTAATTAAAACTAACCTAAAAATTTATCACTACCCAGGATATTTACAAAACGCTTATTACAATCAGCATATGCATAAGCTATATGTCCTCCAAATGGTCTCGGACCATAATATTTACACATCGCTATTTGACAGTTCAGTATTAACGAATCTATCAAACGCATACGAGTTCGTTGTTCTGTTGAAAGATGGCTGTTATTTTATGGGATTTATGTCCACTGAAACATATTTCAGGCGCCATGAATGGGACGGGATGCCATGGGATCTCTCATCCACCACTAGATCATTCCATGTTTCCCTTTTGTCCTGTTTTCACCGGTAGTTGACTGAATATCAATTTTATTTCAATAATGGATGCCGCCGTACTGCGAAAAAAAATTATGAATTAATATTTACTTCAATATGTTCACAGATTCATTAAGATTATTTCACGGCCACGTTGTAAAACGAGAACCAATTAAGCAGGTGGTTATTTTACACAATAATTATTTTCAGTAATGACTGAATTAATACACTTTCAATGAGGATAAATGATCAAAGCTCAAATTATATTTATACTTTCACTTAAATTCGACCTGTCTGATTTTAGCTTTCGATAAAAATAATTAAATGAATAGTTCACTTTTATTTGGAAAAATATTATTGTTTTTAAGCAATTAACCTTTGATGGTTACACAAAAGAAAAACTGAGCACTTTTCAGTTTTTTTTTCCCATCAAATTTGCTTAAGATAGCGTGAAATTAATTGGGGACTGAATTGTTTGCAGTCGTAATGAAACAGAGTGACTTCTAGTGAAATTAAAAATGCTACTTACGATTATTTTTCTGGACCCATTTTTTGTATGGCCACTTTAAGTTAATGAGAAAATTAATGGCGTATGCATAAAATAAGTTATCTCTTACCACTTCACGCAGAAAGGTAGTTTTTATAATTTAAATTCGTGCATATGTTAGACAAACTGGAATATGAAAATGAGAAAAGTAAAGGTTTTAGTAGTGTTGTTATCTTTTGAGAAAAAAAAATAATTTACAAAATTCGCAAAACGCTACGTAAAACGAAACGAAACATAGAAGGCGACCCATTATCTATAATAGGAATCTTTTAGATTTATTGAGTTTGCGGCGGAGTCGACGGCTTTCGGGTAAATTATGGACTGCTATTGCATTGAACGATCGTTTTTACCGAAGACACTGTTCGTTACGTCCTACCAATTAAAAATGTATGAGTACCATAGATTTTTTAATTAAAAAAACATACTAAAAACACCACTAATGTCCCCACTACAGAAACTTCTCCCACAAGAATAGAATAAAGACAAGTACGCCTCATAACTTAAACTGCTTCGTATACGGAGAATTTTATACACAGTTTTTCGTAGATGTATAAGTATATATTTATTTTCAACTTCATCTGTCAATAAAGAGTTGTAACTAAAAAAAAAGCTCATAGGCTAGTCAGTTAGAACAACTGTACGCTATTGCTGAAATTCACTTCAATGTTACATTATACCCACGTATTAGTTAAACGGAGTTTCATTCGTTATTACAATTTTAAACTAGATGTTTATACCACAATAAATTTAACGATAAGTTTAAAATGTTATTATGTCATCAAATATAAAAAAATCGCTTACGATAAATGAAATAGAAGAAAAAGAGCTGTGGTATGCAAAAAGTATTTAACAAACATCAGAACTACGTAATAATTTATATGCTAGAATATTTTTGATAATTGTAATTGTACTGTAACTCCAATCATTTTAAAATACAAGACAACACGTCTTTATTATAATTTCACATATATACTTCCGGACACATCTATCGGCCCACCACCCAGTGTTTAAAGTTTTGACGGTGTCTTGTTTTGAGAGTATCCATATTTTTTGGTCAAAACTGGCTCTAAGTTTAGATTTGCCTTTATATAGAACCAATAATGGGAAACATCAAAAAAAAAATCTTACTTGTGCGTAATAAAAAGTTTTCTCCGTTCCTGGGTCGTTGAAAACAACACACAGACTCGAATTTTCGTTTTTTTTTTTTCATAATCCTGAATTCAAAATTACTACCCCCAATCTGACCGCTATTTCATTGTCTGTGTTGCCAGTAGCAGTTGTTATTTAAATTAATAATTATAACATATCAATAACGATCAGAATGTTGGTTTATAAAAATTATTCTAATATTTTATTTAAATTATATTAATTTCTGTTTCTATCTAATTGATTCCGATTTAATTTTTAACCTCACATAATGGATTAACTTAACTTTACCGTGATGCCTTTGCTGAACTCTGATAAAGCCTAGAATAATGATACAGCTAATTACTATGCGGCGATGCGAAAATAACTTTAAACCGTATTACAAAATGCTTTAACTTGTCATGGATATATTCGAGTAGTTACATCGGTATCGTGGTGCGATCGAGTTGCGATATATTTCGATAACGTAGAAGATTGACTACAGAAGGAATCGAGACGTTTAAATATATACGTGACTCCATTACGCGCCTTTCAAAGGCGCCGAGTTGCAACATCAAAGGGAACGGCTGCGACTTCACAATTCTTTTTCTCTTTACCCGTGTCAAGCTTTTCATCCCTTTTAAGTATTGTAAGTACGTTTTAAGTAACACGCTTGTCGTGTGCGAACACTCTTTATTTTTACTCTGTGCTCCAAATAACGAGTATGCCTTTAACTCTGTGACGTTTATTTTATTATATTGTAAGAAAATATCGGTCACATGACAACAGCGTATTGTGTTCGTCACTTGGGAATATATAATTTATGAATTCGTAATAGACACTTCTCTTTTCAACATACATATTTAATTTACACGTTTTTATATATACAATTCACAAGAATTTATATATATACAGTATAGTTTTTATATATACAGTTCACACTTCTTACGCTGTCCAGACAGTACCAAAATGGCAGCGGCGCCATCTTTACAATAATCAATACAACTATTGAATTATTATCAATTTTATAAAAATCATGGATTAATAATATTCCCAATATTTCAATTACACTATAAGAAACAAATATAATTATTACATAAATATTACCATGAAATATAATAGTACAATATGCAGTAATTCATTTTGGATTCATTAACAGTCAATACAATTACTATTTTTCTAACAAAAATATCTAACATTCGGATATATAGAATGAACAATATGATGATCTTTATATGTATAAACGCAAGCTTAATCCTAATCGAATTCTCTTCTACTTTATACATAATTATAAATGTTTTACGCGGACAGAATATTTGTATACAACATATGTATAACTAATACAAAATACACGAAATAAGACAAATATTTGAAATACTTATAATAAACACATACATTATGTAATAAATAAAAATAACTGGTATACTTCTTTAAATTCTTATACTTTTTAGTTTTATAAATAAAACTATAATTTCTTCGCTGGTTAGTAACTAAACTAAGAAAGGCAACAATGATATAAATTCTTTCTTTCATTAATCTAAAAAATCTCAGTTCTTTCTTACCAGTTAATACGTTTTTAATATATCAACTTGTTCCCACCACTGCGATTATCTTTGAATTGAAATATGATTTTTAACTAAACGGAAAAGTTATTACAGTTCCTCAAAGCGAAGCGAACATAATGAACTTGCAAAGTATCGTCCTTATCTTTTGTTTGTGAATAGAGATGCTAATATTGTCTTAAACACCTTTTAGAACTAAAAATAAATCGCCGTAAGTATATATTTTAAGTGTGTATGCTAACTAGAATCAACCAAATAACTTTTCTTGTTTTAACGAACTAAAAATGTTACTAATGTAATGTAATAAATAGTTTAAAAACCAGAAACCTTTCCAACTAAAATGGTTAACACAAAGCCAACTACTACAACTATACTCGTACAAACTGCAGTGTAACTTGAAATTAGTTTCCCGATTTCAATATCTCGCCAACATTCACAAGTTTGATACAGATATATAATATTTAATAACTCATCAAATCTAATTGTTAATATCTTTATATTACCACAACCATGTCATATTTAAAATGTTTAAACACGAAATAAACAACATTTTTGCAAAACAACACTTTGAAAGTACTAACAGAAACTGTTACAATTATTTATAATAACTTAAGTAATCTCTAATTAATTAATGATCTACAATTTGCACATTACTATGTTCCAGTTTGATTTGCACTAGCTAGTAAAAAGGATAACGGGATACATAACCTCAAATCTCAAAGCGTCGTGTTGAATAAACTGCAGCAGCGCTTAGTTGCATAAAAAATATCTAGACTTATTTTCTATACCTGAGGTTTAAACATGTATACTTTTATATCCTTATAAACTCATATCCAGAATGTTCCAGTAAAAATATATCTGCGCTTCTATTCCCTTAACGTCACATAAAAATTCCCGGAGTCTGCAGCCAATTACTACATAGAAAAGCTTCACATACATTTTATGATAAAGTTGAATCGATTTAACTTGACTTTATATTGTATTTATACTGGATTATCATTTTAATACATCTATCATGTAATTATCTATACTATAATAGATCTGTTATACTCTATAAATTCACAAGTTTACATTTTGCCTTCAATTGAAACACCATCATAAACTTAAACATTTAATTAAAAAGTGTTTTATGTTATAGCTACGCATAAAATACAAGATTAGGTTAATATAAGTGAATGTATGTATAAACACAATATACTACATTGTAGTTGATAGAGACTTCAGTTATATCATTCAAAAACGACAAACTGTTCACATTATTTCTAACACTGGATTGCTTTCCATAGAGAATGTTTATTGCATACGGTAACGTCTCCGCGGAGCCGCTTTATCTGTTTTGATATTAACTTGAAAGTAAATATATGTATGTTGTCAACTCCGCGAAGATCCGGTGGAACTCTTGGGATATCTCCCTGCTTATAGTATTCTATTTGTTGACATTTGAATGGGAATAAAGTAAAAAATGTTCGCGAAGGGAAGAGCTAATCAAAACACCGCCTACTGGAGATATCATAAATATTTCTGTTTAGAATACATCGTGTAAATTCAGTTGACTGAAGCAGTTATATTTACTAGTTCTGTTAAAGCAGTTAAGACACATAATATGTTTAATTTAATATAATCTTCTTTTAGTTGTCTTTTCGACAATTTGGAATTGAACATACATGAATCAGTTTGTATAGATAATCGTTGAACCTGGTCGAAGTTAAGATTGCTTGATGACGTCAGTAGAAGTCTTAAAAGTTTATTGCAAGAAAAGGTGTTGACTTCACCACCATATAACATATATATTGTAAAATTCAGAATAATAATGGAATCATTTAGATATGAATATAAATTAATAAAACATAAATAAAAAATAATAATCATTTTTTTAAACCAACACTCTGATCGTTATTGAAATGTTATAATTATTAATTTAAATAGCAACTGTCACTGGCAACACAGGCAACGAGATGGCGGTCAGAGTGGGGGTAGTTGCAAGAAGTTTATTTATCGGAAAAAAATGGAAAGGGGCATTCGACGCCGGCACGCGAGCGAGAACGGACGTGTGTCACAAGATATTGTTTTGAGTAATTTTAAAAGCCAGACTGGCAACTAATGTTTAATATTGTATATCAATGAAATATTAATAAAGATATTTAGAGAACATATCTTATATTTGCAAACTAGCGGAGTTATACTGCAATAGCTAGTAAGAAGATAAATAGTATTTTTACAATTAGGAATTGTTTTAAACGTCTGGTATACCCCAGCTCGGCAGGCGGTGTCTCAGCGAGACTTATCTCACTACTGCACTTGACAGAACTGAACAAAAGTTCGCTCTGCCGGATTAAATACGCCTTTATAGGTATTCTGGCAGTCTTTGAGAAATTTCATGCTATGTACGTCCAATAACATGATAAGGGATTCTTTGAACTTTTTATTATATCATTTACTCTTCAATGAGAGCTTAAGTATCTGTATCGGAAAATTATTAATGGTTTTCTCCGATGGAGCTCAACGAAGAGATATTTTCCATTACCACCAGGTAAGTTTCCTTTGCAAGTATAATATAAAAATTACTGTATTTCCATTTGAATTAATATAAACAAATTGTTCTAATACGTATACAAACTAAACTACAGATTTTTTTTCTAGGTCATAGAAAAACTAGTTTCGATGACATCACAAACATTCGCACTAATAGACAGAGACAAAATTAAAAGAAGCTACATCTATATTTAATACAATTTTACTTAGTTTTTTAATCTTTACAGAACTGATCCAGATGTAAGATTGATGTAATCGAATTATTTCTTGGCACTGGAAAATTACCCTTCAGTTTCCAATGTTAAACGAAACTTTCATAACACAATTATGGAGGCAGTGACAAATGGTCTAAATATTCATAAGCCAACTTAACCGTCGAGTAAACTTGGTCAGAGCCGGGGATCGCTATGTACATATTTTAATACAATACTTGAAGTATCGCTTTAATAATATTGTTGGAAAAAATAGTCATCTTTAAAATGATACCTAAGGTAATTAAGTTCCGGATTGGTTATAGTTAGTGAAATATTTTTGTATTGTTGCGCAGTGTAAACATACAAAAGAAAAGTTTAGAAATATAAAACAATGTTACGGTTAAATTTTGCTATAATAAATGATAGGAGAAAGACCACCGGAAAATGTATTTCGCTTGTAATATAAAACAATGCTTGTTTTATAGTTTACCTAAGACAAAGCCTGTTAGAAATGAAAATATACATTGTGCAGTCCTAGCAACCGGCCACTGCGACCAGCTCGCCACTAATTGCGGTGAACCAATTTATCAGGCGGACCACGGCGTCCTGCTGAAATTAAGAAAATTAATGCCCCCCATTTTCCACTTTCACGATAGTTAGGAATTATTCTAATGCGCTCATCAACAACCATTCCCGTTGCAATCCATGTTTATTGTTCAAGGAATAGTTTACTTTGCTAAATTCTTAACCTAAAACCTTCCCATTTTATATTATTCATAGACAATAAATTAAAAATCTCGATGGATTGTCACTTGAGGAAAAGTTAAGTTTTAAAAGAAATCATCAGTAGAAAAATGACTATTTTTCCTCTAACTAAAAACTTTCAAAATCGGACTACTCAGTAAAAAGTTTCAACAAAAAAAAGCATGAAATTGATTACTTTTTCGTGATAACTATAAATCCAATCAAAATCTAAACATGAAAGTATCCATTTCGCATTAAATAAGATCACAATATCATTTATTTCAACTCTAAATTCGTTTAATAGATTACAAAGTTAAAACATTCGGCTACAGCAGACATTGCGAATGCTTCACTCGTAATATCCACGTGATAAAGAACTTAAAACGTCGAAACATAACGTTAACTGTCACATCCCACATAACGCTGTAAAACGGGATAACATTTTCAAAGTAACAGGGGTAGCCCGCTTTGTTACGGGACAGTTAAAACTTAACAGTCCCATTTCATAAACACGTCCATCTGTTAAAATAGTTTTACACTTATTTACTTATTAGATTTTTAACCTGCTACAAAAAGGATTCTTTATTTTTATAAGAAGAAGCTGATGCATAAATTATAACTGATGTATTCCATTTTGAACTTCCTTATTAATAGAAAAGTATATGTCAATAGTTGGTGTCGTTAAAAAAAGACTCTGTTAGATTGTTTTGAAAATTTTGGCGATTTTTAAATTTCCTTTTCAGGAGTATAATCTATATGTCGACGTTATAAGTCGATTGCGTGATTATTGTTAAATTTTAGTATTCTTCTAATACAATTTACACCAATTGATACATAGATATTATTTTAACCAATCATCATAAATTTTTAGTACAGGCAATATTTTTTTGTAATTAAAATGAATAGATAACCAAATATGTGTAACAGATTGACATTGTATTGCGCATCGCGAATCATTTTCAAGTACTACAAAAATAACTTTTACTAACTCTAATTAATACCCAACATTGTGAGCTTTATATTTAAACTGTCATTAAGTTCTAACTTAACGTACATCTTACGTGCGGTTCCTTTAATCTGGCACGCTTCGTTAAACTGAGATTAAGAAATAATGAGACCTCCGTCCGGCTCCGAGCGGTTCATCCGAAAAGACATAAAAATAATGAAACAATGAGAGAATTTTAAAATCCATACACTGTATTCTGTTATCTATTTCTAATTTTTTGTATTCATTATTAGTTTTGGTAAATGTAAATAAAATTAAATTCATAACTACCTAAGCATTAAGCCATTCACAACAAAATTTCTATTAATCTAAATTATATATCTAATTTCATTTTATATAAAAGAGTATATTAAGAGACGGGTGTGATCATAATCACTACTCTCTGAATGTTACAAAACTAACAAAGAAGAAAGAATTGCAGAAAAATGACAGCAGCTTTCTCTATGACCTTTCCACTTGCTGACCATCATACTTACGGTAAAGAGTCCACCCCTTTCGATGAAATTTAAGAAACATATATTTAATAAAACTAAACTTTACAGATTCCATCATGTATACTAATTTGTTGCTTCAACATTTGGAATGATTTTCAGTACCCACAGTTACGAAAAGACTGAACTGATAGATGTCCTTACATCATGTTCATCACGGACTACATCTATTTAACTCTTCTAGAAGTATACCCGGTGTTTGACTTTTTAATTTAGGATTAATAATTACTAATATGATAAAGTTGATATTAGAGTTCCATAAAGTTATTTAACAAACGGAACGGAACGTACAAAACTAAATTAGGCCCGCGGCTGCACATGTTTACGCTGACAGCAGCGAATTTGCATTCGGCGCTCGGAATAATGTTTTTGTTAACAATTTGCGGCCGGCTGTGATTTACTTAGTTTTGATAATGGCGGAACTATCGCTGTATACTGATTGTTAATGGAAAACGCATTCGCGATATTATTCAATCCGTATTTCATCAACAAAATGCTCCGCTGTTCATAAATGACGAATGATTCGAATAGTTTCACAACGTAAGGTAAAAAAGACATGCGCAGTCTTTAAGAAGCTTCTTTTGAAGTTGAAGCTTTATCATCTAGACTACATCTCCATTTACGTTCAAGTTGGTTCATAGTTAAGCACTAGTCTATATCTTATACCAAATATTTAATCAAAAGCCATACTACCAGACAGTTCCTGAGATGATAATTTAAGTTTGTATTTGTATGTATTCAAAATTACAGCAAAGAACATTAAAAATTTACAGATTTTATCGCGTTCATTAATATTACACTGAAATTTCGAATACTTTGAAGCATCAGAGGGCTTAGCTGATACATGTTTTGACGTCATAGTCTTCTCAGAGTACGTATAGCCTTTAATTCATTGTTTAAATTCCGATTAGATCTGTTTAAAAAAACATTTTACGCAGTTTTCCGCATAAAATCAAATAAAGCTTGCGTCAGGCGTTTGCCGCAACCATTTTATATTTTTATGATGCCCCATTATTAAATTCGAAATTACAAAGAGTAAAAGTGAATTGCCCTCAAGTGGAGTGCTCTAAACAGAGCCAGGAGGCGGATGTGAAATGGCTCTGTTGAATTTTCACACGTGGGTAATAAAGCGAGCTTTCATGACGTAATATCTGCTTGTGTTTGCATTATGTTACTCATTTCATAACGTTTTCAACCGCCGCTGTAAAAGGTTAACGTTTCGATTGTTCTTTGTCCCGTAAATTAATGAAAAATTATTTATTATAGTTTTTTCTCAATTCTAATACATTAGACCTATTCTTTATAACCATTTTATATATATTAACTTGCAATAACCACTTATCCGAAAGTTCGGTTAGCCTCCGTTTTAGAAGTACTAAAGACGAAGGGAAAGACGTTGGACAGGTGAAAGAAGCAGTACACACACCTGTGTATGTCATTATACATAAAGAAGTGAATAGAAGAAGCCAGCGTAACATCATGAAAAGCTGGTTATCACGAAACAGTTCCGTCAGTACTGAGGAAACGACTTAAAGAAAGAAATCTATAAGTAATGCATTTTCAAAATTTTAACTACTTATATCGCTGAAATTAAGTCCATTATATTTTTTCTATACAATGTTTTTACTATTTACTAAATTATTTTATGAATAATACTACCATTTGTCTACAGACTTTTTTTGTCATATATATAGGACATTTTTGCAATGACAAGCATTGCGAAAGCTTGTCAAGAGTAAATCAACATGTCAATGTTGCCGTAATAAATTTTCGTACATCGACTAGTCGCAGCTGGCAATATTAATTAAAATACTGTAACAAACACAACCATATAAAAAAAGAGAACTTTTAAGAGCCAAAAAGATTGCTTGTTAACCTCAATTTCGTTTAATTTGACTTTACCTAAGTTATTAAAATAACTTTGTATCGTTCGTTGTAAGTTTTTGTTTGTTGTATTAACTCGGTTTTTGTTCGGCTCGAAACTTTCTAACGTTTACCCAACAAATTTATTGCGTCTATACAATATACACATGCTTAAAATGAATCAAAACGCTGCCTAAAGAAATTATTAAACGTACCATTTATTACAAAGCGAGCAGCCGTGGAGAATATTCACATTGTGACGTCTCTTTTGACACTGATGTACTTATAAGAGGTGAGAGCTTTTTCATTTACATTTTATTAACAGCCACGACTGCTGCTGCCTTGCGGCTGAAATTCGTGAATTTATTACACAATACTGACACGCTGATTCACTGGCGGGAACGGTGCCCGGGGATTTCGACAGCCATTCCAAAAAACCGCGACACTACGGAAGTGCATAGACGGACAGCTACTGTTACAACTTTATTTATAGTTTGCCATCTAAAGTTTTTATTTAAGCTACATATAAATCATATGAAAACAACCGAACACTAAGTTGTAACACAGCTTAAAATAAGTACATTGCTTCACTTTTGTAATATCATTGCACTAATAAATTTGTATACAGCAAGAATAAAAACGTCCCGTTATAAGACCTGCGCAGTTTTAATACGAAAAATGTTTACCGAGATATAAAGTGTATTATACTAATAAGATTTGCCTGTGTTCATTGATAAGGTAAAAAGCAGCTGACTTGACTTGTATTAAATTAAACGTTTCTCTCTAAATTGTCGCTTGGCTTAAGTTGAAGTGTGAGGATTATTCTGAACTCTAACCTAATTAAGTACATTTTACCTTTCATTATGAAACGTCAGCATATAACTGTAAATTTACCAAAAATGCTGAGTTCAAAATGTTCAGGATAAAACAAATAAATATTCATGTGAAATCTTGTAAAAACAAATCCAAAAGTTAAATAAAACTTACTTAAATGAATCTAACTGTATAAAAGCCGTGATTATAAATCTTTCGTACTGTGGCATGTATTTAAAATCTCTACATAATTCATAAACTAAGTACTGGTTACGTCAGTAACAGGAGACTACGTATTGGTCTGTCTGCTAAATGAAGGTGAACTAATGAAGTTTATGAGGAGTCGTTTGATACATATGGCAACGGATCTGTAGCTCTGGAAATAGATTGGAGAAGCCTAATAATGATAGTGATACCAACCGGAACTAGGCCAATACGATAAATAAAGCCTTGAATCTCTGCTATGGGTATCACCTGATTTCTTTTTGATATTCTTGATTATTATTATATATTTTTCACAAACAGAAAATGAAAAGCAATAAGGCTTCGATTTACATATCAAATAACGCCGATTTGCACGTCGCGGTTACAATGGTGGAGTTTATTACAGCTACACTGACAGTTTGATATAGGCGGGAAAATACGTAAATAATAATTATAGTTGCCCTTGTAAAAAATTGTTGATAACCCTTTTAACTGAATTAAAATTTAATTCTGTTTCATTTTTAAGATAACAGATAAAACTAATTGTTACAGTATTTTTTCAAGTAGACAGGCTTTTCCGAAAAGGATTTTTGTTAAAAATTAAATACCAAATCCAATTCCTAAGTCTTTAAAATGCATTTTTAAGTACAAGAACATATGTTGAAAAACATGTATACTACTTCAAAGTTATTGTGCAATTGAAAGGTATAATTTCAATACTGCAAAACTTAAATATGAAGGAGCACACGTTCAAAGTATTTAAAAAAAACATGTCAGCGATGTTAGCGATGTTGCGCTGATTTTTAACAATCAAAAGATTTTGCAACGCGTTTCCACTAATGAAAAAAAAAAATCTAGTTATTTACTTCTATTAAATAGACATACAAAATTAATTTTCATACTCTTTGAAACATCCTAGCACAAAAAAGTTTACAGCTTGGTAGATTAAAAGAATATCAACAATCATAAATACTTCTGTGAATATGTTGTGTCAACAGAAATAAGAATGACGAATAGGCTATTAATTTAAACAGTAATTAACCTAATAATATGAGCGCAAAAGAAAACTTAATAGATTCACTGCAAAATATTAATTATGATTACATTGGTTAGATAATTCACATGCATTTGTTATAGTGTGACAAACGTTTTAACGTGCCGCAATAAAAGGACAAAAATATTGCATCTTACGTAACTATAGTTGTAATGGGATTATTTTTTTAATTTTTAAGCACTTCATTGTTGTCAATTTATTATTTCTTTATCGCTTACAGACGCAGTTGCTAAGTGGAGCGTGGTGGTTATACTTGCTAATTTTTGTTGGCATTTATCTTTTCTGTTTGTTTCTGAACTATATTGTGAAGAAAATGAACGGTTAATATATTTTATTACTCATAACGATAATGCGTTAATTCTTAAATCAAAAATCTTTAAGAAGTTTTAACCTCAAGATTGTTTGCACTCCTACAAAACTTTAAAACGGGCTAGACGACCCTTTAATATTAATTTTTATGATTTGACTTGTTTCTTTTAATAAACAAAGCAGTCTCATTAAAAATAAAAGTTTCATAATATGTAATGCATCTCCAGAAAAGCATAAAAAATGGCACTTTTTTTTACTTTGTTACAGATGCAAAGATCGAGGAAAGAATAAAGAAACTTGATAGCAAAGATTCAAACATACGACTAGAAGAGTGTAAAACAAGACTAGCTGCTATAACGCTTAAAAATGAATTCATTCGTAAAGGACAAACTTTTATTTTCGACAGAGGAAATAATCTTAGTGCTCAGAAGTCACTATTTTCTACGTTCAGCGGTAGTCGTAATTATTCTCATCGTTCAATATTTCATTCTAATATGGTTCTAAATAAAAAATCGTGTTCCTCGTCAACAGACACAAGAACAGATGCCAATAGTGTTATAAACAAAATTGCAAACAGCAATATTGTTAAAGAAAACGACTCTAAAGACATCAAACATAGTGCACCAATTCAACATTTAAAAGATTTGAAAATTGACGAAGAAGTAAAGCATTGTTTGTCAGATTTATTACATAATATCAAAGATTAACGGGCAATTTTATTTTTTATATCACTAATTTCTTTTCTTCGCCACGAAAACATATTTTTATATTATTGCCTCCAAGCACTAATGAGAATTGTTAAGCATTTCATTATTCATCATTCCAGACAAAAGTCTAAAATACAGTAGGTAGTGTATATTCGTAAAACATAGCGTCGCGATGGGACCTACTTACAAGACCTAAACCAAAGAGATTTGTGGCCAATACCAAAAAATACCATCCAGTGCAAGAGACAAAATGAATCTTTTTTGAAAATAATTTATTTGATGTAATTCGTCTTAATATTAGTTTTTATGCATACCGACGAATTATTTTAACAATATGTAAAACGTTTCCACAGTGGATTTATTGTAACTTACGGCTAGCGCTACCATTCTAGAAGAGAATATCTCGATATTCTCAATATTATCTTTGCTTCTTTTTGCTTATAGTCATTCTGGACTCCTCTCTGGAGAGGATCTATCCAGCAGTGGTTGCCACAGACTGGTGATGATTGTACTACACTGTGATTATATTTAATAAATCAGTATTAAAAAATATTTTGAACTGTTTGCTTTTTATTATTATTTTCATGTGTAACATTTACAGATATTTATTATTGTAGTAGTTATTTATCTAAAATATCTATGGTAGACTTTTGTATAAAAATAACCATAGTGTATCATATATAGAAGTGACATTGACGTTATCCGCCGACTAGCATCTCGCCACTGTTTTGTTTGCTTTTAATGTTGTACTTTAAATTAATAATACAACACTAACACAGTAACATTTTATATTCGGAAAATTTATTATATAATGGAAACATTTAATATTTAACATTATCTAAATTTACTTATTTTTAAAATTAAGATGACGTCCATTATAAAGTTACACTCTCTTTCCGGAGCTGGTGATGAGTCTCCACCTTGCTACGTACTGCAAGTGGATGAGTTTAAGTTTCTTTTAGATTGTGGTTGGGACGAAAAGTTTGATATGGATTTTATAAAAGAGTTAAAGAGGTTAGGTTTTATGGTTATGTTTTTGTTTATAGTTCTTAACCTTCCAAACTTTGTTTAGTTTAAAGCTATTATACTAAGCAGCAATGTCTACACTCGAAAATAATAGAAAATTCCTGTCTTAATAAAAATGGTTTAGTATTTAGCTTATGTGGCTTTGAAATTATTATTAGGAAATTGTGTGGATTATTAACAAATCTCATTTAGATGTAGTTGGAAACTTGACTGAGTGTTTAAAAATTTATGTAGTCGGTAGAATTAAAGGGTAAATTAGATAAACTATTTAGTTTTTATGATGAATAGTTCCTGCTTATAGTTCTAGTCGGAATGTATTACAAACTAATAAACAGAATTCATTGTTTAAAAATATTATATAAAAAAAATTCAATTGCAAAAGTTGTTTCATTTAATAGCTTGTTTTATAAATGTTAATAAATAAACTATAAGCTTTCTTAATGTTAATCTATAATTTTTGTCATAAAATTGGAAATATGTAAAGTTGAAGAATTTTTTTTAGGCATGTTAACAGTATTGATGCAGTGCTGCTATCCCACTCGGATCCTCTCCATCTCGGTGCCTTACCTTATGCAGTCGGGCAACTTGGCTTAAATTGTCCGATCTATGCCACACTCCCTGTATATAAAATGGGACAGATGTTCATGTATGACCTGTATCAAGCACATAGAAATGTGTCAGATTTTGATCTCTTCACTCTTGATGATGTAGATGCTGCATTTGATAGAATCACTCAGTTAAAGTACAATCAAAGTGTTGAAATGAAAGGTATGTATTACTTTTTTTAATAGTGATTACTGAAATATTTATCAAAATGTTTTATGTAGATGAAGCTATAAAGATTTACAATATATGTAATATTTAAAACAAAGCTTTTCACATTATTTTTATTCTGCTTAGAATCTTAGTACAAATTGATATAAGAATATTATGAGTTAATATTTTTCAACTCGCTTTCATTAACTCATTCTCTAACAAAACAATAAATTAAGAGGTTACAGCTATAAATAGAAGTAAATCTAACATTTTAAAGCCAGAGTATATTGAATAAGCATGCTTAACAATCTTCGGAAATTTCGTGATAGTAGTTGTAGAGGAAAAATATTTGCCTTTCTAAAATAGAGTTTGCCTATTAAATACTTGTGTTAAATATATACGTATTTTTGTATCTGATTGACTTTCATCGACGTGCAACAACCAGGTGTTTAAAAATATTTTTTCTTTTTAATTATTTAACATTGTTTCTAACTGGTAATCAGGTTATTAAAAGTAATGTGTTTTGTATCATTCAGGCAAAAGTCACGGTTTGAGGATCACACCTATACCTGCTGGACATTCCCTCGGTGGTACCGTTTGGCGTATAATAGCACCGGGTGAAGAGGACATAGTGTATGCACCAGACTTTAACCATAAGAAGGAGCGGCATCTAAACGGCTGTGAAATTGAGAAGATAATGCGACCATCACTTCTACTGCTCGGTGCTGCAAATGCGGATTATGTGCAACAGAGACGGAGATTACGAGATGAGAAGTTGATGAGTAAGTTTCTATAGGCATAATATTATTATATAACTCAAGATGGATAAGTTGTATATAATATCTCTTTATTTTTACAGTAAAAATTTACTTAAATTCAGGAAATTTAGCATTTTTAATTTATCTGTGCATCTTAATAGAGATGTAAAACATATCAATATGTTACATAAGCTTAATAAGCGACATGTTTTAGCAACAATCCTAAGTACACTCCGCGGCGGTGGATCCGTGCTGGTGTGCACCGACACAGCAGGCCGCGTGCTCGAACTGGCACACATGCTGGACCAGTTGTGGCGCAACAAGGACTCCGGTCTTGTCGCATACTCACTTCTACTCTTGTCCAACGTCAGTTACAATGTCCTTGAGTTTGCAAAGTCACAGGTCAGTTAAAGCATATAAACAAAATATGGTATGCCAGTAAAGTAAATGTGTTTCATCCTAGACATGTCACATATGTCTTCAAAAAAAGGTTAAATAGACATCTTATAAGTAGAGCCTAGACCATCTCTCCTTATTGTCAAATGGAGACAAGTTCAAGAACTATTTACATTTAATTTAAAAAATTATATTTTAATCTTTTAACTTATTTTCTGCTCAATCTAAAACCAAACCTGGAATATTTTTTTTTGTCGCAAATAGTTTTTGATGGTAGAAGTTAGGTCATTAGCTTAATTTGTTTTCCTTCTTTTCCTTTCAAACGATTTTGTGGAAGTTGATGAGAGAAAACCTGCTTTGACTCTCCAAGCATTGCAGGCAGTAGTGATCTTTTATCATTGTATCAGCTGCTTGTTAATTTCATTATTTTCCATAGAAAAACAAATGTGTCTGTGGGTCATAACATTCTAAACATAATTCCAGATAGAATGGATGAGCGATAAGCTAACCCGGGCCTTCGAGGGCGCGCGCAGCAACCCCTTCGCACTCCGGCACCTTCAGCTTTGCCACTCAGTCGCCGAGGTCACGAGGACCCCTGGTCCAAAGGTTGTCCTGTCTTCTTTCCCTGATTTGGAAGTCGGCTTCGCGCGCGACCTGTTCCTCCTTTGGGCATCGAATCCTTTGAACTCCATAGTTTTAACGGCCAGGTAATATTTTTTCTTAATATAAAATATCAGCAAAATAATACTAACGCTATTTATTTGTCATAAAACAAAATTAAGTATTTTGACTGTTCCTGTCCTATTTTTTTCTCTCAATTTCATATATTGTTAAGATACAATGAGGCCATGAATGAAACCTGGTGATATTCTGGCTCTCATTTGCTGACAGCCAATATGAGCGTGGTAGCTAGCCAGACTAGTTCAAATAAAACTCTATGAAGAAAACTCTACGTCTCCTAGATCGTATTGGGGTCTTTGCATATTACAAGGCAAATGCTTAATCATTGCTCCAACTTATCTATAGGGCCAGCTCGCTTTTGTTGTTATTATTTCATTACTGCATTGGATAAGTATGCTGAAAAATAACAATAATTTGGTTTACTTCCAGAACGTCTCCAGGAACGCTGGCGCGGGACCTGATAGACAAAGGCGGTGACCGCACGATAGAGCTGACCGTTAAAAAACGCGTGCGGTTGGAGGGCGCCGAGCTGGAGGACTTTCTGCAGCAGCAGCGGCTAAGGATAAGCAACACTGTCAAGTGAGTTGTTATGAAGCAGAGTTTTATAATAATAACTAATTGAAGAAAACGCCAAAGAAGTTTCATGAATTTGTTTGTGTTTTTGTCGTCGGTAACAGTTTCATAGATTTTGACTACCTTTTTAATTTACTTATTCCTGTATTCTCACAACTCTGTATACCCACTTGATGATCATCAGATTGCTATTTCGCTTAAGGAGAGCTTGAGAAGGAGATATTTTTTTAATATCCTTACAAAACTTTTGCAGAGAGGAAGCCGGTGGCATATCCTCGGACTCGGAATCGGAGGGCGAGTTGGAGATGTGGGTGGTGACCGGCCGGCACGACATCCCGGTGCGGTACGACAGCAGACCGACCGGCTGCTTCAAGAGCAACAAGCGGCACCACGCCATGTACCCGTTCCACGAGGAGCGCACACGCGCTGACGACTACGGCGACATTATAAGGGTAAGTCAAAGTAGAATTTGTTTTAAACAATGCAAGGTGTTCTCCTGATGGTAAGCTAAAACGATGAAATGTTTTTCAAAATATCATCTTCAGATTTCATGATTTCTCAATCATCTTTTTTATTATTTATAACCTTAAAATTTTTATCCAATACCATTGATGCTTCTGCTCAAATAACTTTGCTTCTATGTCTTAGATCAGCTCGAAAGGTATATCAGTATAAAATGTTATTACGAATTAAATCCTCATTAGGGCATCACTTTTAATTAAATAATTATGTCTTTATACGGTTGCGCATCGCACGACTGTCAAAAAAATGTTTTTTTTAACACTGCGGTAATAACATTTTAAAATGTAATTTTTTCTGCTCATTTTTGTATCCGTGGCGCAGCGGTAAAGCGATTCTGGAGTCACTTCACATTATAAATCTGCCACGGCTGTGTACCGAATGTCAACGTACGAAGGTTATAGTATTCTGGCCGGGCACACTACACCATTCACAGCTATATTATCATTTAACTCCATGAGAAATTATAAAATGTAAATTCAAGATCCTATAAAAAGGTACATTTTCACTTTATGACAACATAGCTTTTTAATATTCTCTATTAATTTTTTCAGCCTGAAGACTATCGGCTTGCGGAAATCGTGGACGCGGAGGGGGAAATAAGAGATGTCCCACCGGCGCCGCCGCCGAAGCAGGAGCCCGACGGTAGTGATCTCATACACTTTTTGCTTGTGGTCACCCTATTAGAGGACACCCCAAACGTTATATAACATTTTACTTCTGATTACAATATCTTTTATCCCAAAGTGATGAGTACAATGTGATGCATTGTATATTATCGTAACTAGCGCCACATTGTTATAAGCGGGCGTATCATTTACTATCAGGTGAACGTCTCGCTCATCTCGTCGCTATGTGGACTTAAAAAGACTATCCACAGCACTTCCAATTCGAACATATTAATATACTACTGTCTGGTGGTAAAAGCAGTTCTGCGCAGTTTATAGACAACTTCTTCTAAGTCGTATTTCCTCATGACTGAGGGTCGTGGTGTGACGTCCGCGATACGCGGAGCTGGATATCGCAAATAAATATATATAGTTAATAATAAAAGTGTACCCGTGGGCACTGCCGGCGACTGCTTCGGGGTACCCCAATCCGCTTCACACTGCACTTTGTGTATATGTTGTGTAAGTATATGTGTAATAAGTTCCGATATCCAACCCAACAACATAAACATATATCACTTGCAACCGCTTCGATTATAATATACGGGGACAGCTGCGCGCGCGATCCGACCGCGAACCCGAATCTCTAGCAACTCACTGTCATTTGGCCACAGATTATAAACAAGCGACCATAAGAGTAGACTATATTAAACACGCGGTCATCATGTTTTTATTGAAACACACGACGACTCTCTTGGCAGTTATAATGGAGTGGTTTGCCATTGCCTTCTCCATTTCACATGCTAGTCTGACCACTGATGGTCATGGCATAGATATGCAGGTTTCCTCACGATGTTTTCCTTCACCGTCAAAGCACGTGATATTGGTTGATGTTTTTGCTAACTGCACATAAATTGAAAAATTCATTAGTGCAGGCCGGATTCGAACCCGGTACCTTCGCATTGGAAGGCCGACATTCAAACCACTAGGCTATCACGGCTCTATTATCTCTTATAGACAACTACAGTGCTGAATATTGCACATAGTATGTATATACTATATGATACTCTGAATATTGCAGAGGAGATGATAGAAATTCCGAGCAAGTGCGTGGCGGGGTTGCGGCAGGTGGCGGTGCGCGCGCGCGTGCAGTACATCGAGCTGGAAGGGCGCTGCGACGGCGAGTCGCTGCTGCGGCTGGTCGCGCAGGCCAAGCCGCGCGCGCTCGTCGCGCTGCGTGCCCACGCGCACGCCTTGCAAACGCTACGGTTTAGTTTCTTTTTATACTACTTTGCGACGACACGAGCAAGACGTTCACCTGATGGTAAGTGATACGCTTGCCCATGATAACGTGGTGCTAGTTAAGATGGTACACACTGCAGCACATTGTACTCATGGCCTTGAGACATAAGGTGTTAAGTCTCGTTACCCCAGTAATTACACTAGCTACAGCGCCCTTCAAACCGGAACACAGTAATGTTTGCACACTACTATTTGGCGGTTGAAATAGGAGCTGCGGTGGTACCCATCCAGACGGTCTCCGGCAACAGAGACCTACCACCTGGTAAAAAATACTATGGACCTTATGTAACCTTACATTCACACAATGTTAAGTGACAACTATGCAATTGTATTTGTAGTCTTATGATATTTACAGATTTTTTTTGCAGCTATTTAAAATCTTATTCGTCATCATCAAGCAAACTAAACTTTGATCTTCCCCGTGTTCTACGACCATCTGGCTGAAACTGCAACAAACACTTAGGAACTTTCGAATCGTTAATTACACATCCTGTCTAAAATACACATCCGCCGCGTATCAAAGAGCGCGGCTTTAAGCTACAATAAAAACCATAGCCATCCAATTTTTATGGTCTTGTTGATGTTATATTTGATAAAGCTTATAAATCTATGGTGTCCGACATTAATTACCAAAGTAAACGGCGCCATAAAAGCAATAGTAAACATATAACAATAAATAAAAGTACATGAATTAATACCACTCACATTCTGTATAACAGCAAACACTGCGAGAGCGAGGGGATAGAGAAAGTGTTCACTCCGAACAAAGGTGACACCGTGGACGCGACCACCGAGTCGCACATCTACCAGGTGAATGGTTACTGTTTATATAACGAATATCAGTGAAATTCTCAAAAATTATAATCTATCAAGTTTTCTTGTTCACAATGGATATCACTTTCCCTCAATTTCACACGGTGTTAAGTGTCAAAGGAGTCATGGATTGTGAATTGTGCTCGCCCGCAACATTCATATGTTGACAGCCAGAACATAATAATGCTTTTGTATGGGCAGATTTACAATATGAGAGTAGTTAGCTGGGCGAGTTCGAAAAAACCATATCATCAACTAAAACTTATCGACACGTGGTCAAGGAATCGAACTAGGCATCTTTGCTTCACAAGAAATAAAAATAAGCTCGCGGTGCCTTACTTTCGTCTGCACAAAATTAATGGAAGCTTTGTGGGGCTCGGTATCCGAATGTATAATAAGGTTCCACAATCTGTTTTAGATTTGCCACTTCATAAATTAAAAAATAAAATTAAAAATGTTTTGATAAGTAAATCATATTATAGTGTTAACGATTATTTAAATGATAAAGATGTGTGGAAATAAATGGCGCTGATTCTTAAGCAGAAAAAAAAATGTATATATATATAGCCCGCTGAGTTTCTTGCCCATTCTTCTCAGGTTCGTGGCATTTGTTTTGCGAATGGCTGGTAGATTTTGACGTTCAATAAGTGAACTATTGTTCCCATGTTGAATAAAAATTTTGACTTTGACTTTGACTTTGTGTTACAAGGCAAGCGTTGTATAAACACTCATATATATCAATGTGTCGCGCAGGTGCGGCTGACGGACGCGCTGATGAGCGGGCTGTCCTGGCGCTGCGCGGGAGACGCAGAGCTCGCGTGGCTCTCCGCCGTCGTCGCGAACAGGTCGCGCCCGCGGGACGCGGACGCCGGCGAAGGTAACGTGTTGCATTCGTTTTTAACGAATGAAGAGAAGAAGACCGAGCTAAACGTTCACTTAGTTAATAGCGTATGGACTACACATAAACTATATATATACTATTACATGCTTCTTCCTAACGCAACATGTACGCAGAACTGGTGTTGAAAACTCCATTAGTTGGAGAGGCACGCTAATAACATGCCAGTTAATACATTTACAAGGAAATTAATCAAAAGGCCCAATAATTAATAAAAAGGGACTTCGCATTAGCATATTTACTCTCTTCTTAAAGACCATCGACATCGGAAGAGAGGAGCATAGATGCTTGCGAGTTATTTCACTCATTTGCATTTGCTTTGTTTGTTTGCTGTTACTGCAGACTGTTCACATGCACGACTGATGACGATGTTAAGTATTATAGTGAGTACATTATGCTGATGTGTAGAGTTATTTTTCAGAGGATACGGCCGATGACGATCCGATGTCGCTGGAGCCGGCGAGCGGCGGCGGGCGCGCGGGGCACAGCGCGTGCTTCGTGAACAGCGTGCGGCTGTCGGAGCTGCGCGCGGCGCTCGCTAAGCACGGCCTACCCGCCGAGTTCTCCGGCGGCGCCCTCGAGTGCTGCAATGGCACCGTTGCCATTCGCAGGGTGAGAAGCAGGATTTGTTTTATTATTGCCTCATGTGCTCTCTTTTTTCACCTCCTTCGCGCTATAACTTTACTAGCGGCAAATTTCGCAGTCTTTTTAAATTTATTATAGCAAAAACAGCCGCCCATTTCTGCAATCGGCGTATCATATTTTCTAGCGACGATGAGTGCTTTTTATTACATTGTAGTGTACTTCCTTAAGTAGATAAGAAAAGATCATGAATATTCGTACATCTCTTGTTGACGCTAAAACTTTACTACTAATTTATTTCAGTTGGAGAACGGGCGCGTCGCGCTGGAGGGGGTGCTCTCCGAGGAGTACTACAAAGTGAGGGAGCTCCTGTACGACCAATTCGCTATTGTGTAGCGTTTGCGTAGTAAACGCGTAGCCCTTATGTTACAAAGCAATTTTCATTCTATTTTATTACGTTTTACAAGAATAGGTCTTATTTGAGACTGTTGATGTACATAATATTTAGGAATTAGCAAATAAAATCTTTATAATTTTTCAATTTTTCTTTGCAATAAAAATCATTTCATCCAGTTTTCTTTAATCTCGGTCACACGTTATCAAATCTTGTCGCTCTACGAAAAACGAATGGCCTCTAATCTTTCTCAGGAAAAAAGACAAGTCTAGAAGAAGAGAAGCAGCTTTCTTTGACCATTGGCAGCATAGTGAGATTAACCCTCTTTTTGGCTTTATACGGGGGCGTCTAACGAAAGCTTAGAGCCTCTTCAGCGTTATACATCAATAGGCTTGAGCAATAACAATTTAAAGTATTTGTTCTATCTGCAATAGTCTAGCACGTTTACCACAATTTCACATAGTGTTAAGCTACAATGAAACCTCAAATGGTGCTCATCCATATTACTATGGTTCTACATGTTGACACCCAGTCAGGCAGGTACTAGAACATAACCTGATGAACCTTCGTACAAGGCAAGCAGATAACCGCTGCGCCGTGGCAGCAGGAAATTAATAATAATGTATAAATCAAAAACGCTAAAATGTTTTCTCCGTTTTTATTATATTTACATATCCTCAGGATCGGTTTACGTAATTATAAATAACATCGTATAAACAAACATAAGAATTTCAGTTAAAAACGAGACGCAGCTCCGTCCGGGCATTGCGCGTGCGGTCTCACCTCGCTGCAGGGTACGAGTGCTAACGCTACGGGTTAACATCCGCGACGTCACAACTAAGCCGTGACGTCGACACCTTATTACATACACTTTGACACCAATTACATACGAATTATGCTTTAATAATCATCAACAAATTAATTGCGGGAAAAGTAATTTTCATCGACAACACAACACATAGGAACTATACAATATTAACTAAATGAAACATAAAAAAAAACGTGATTGCGGCGAACATAATTTACAAAAGACATTTTAGCATAGAAAAAAATTAAAACAAATCTCCGCCATTTTGTAGAGATGATTAATCAAATACAATTTAAACACTTAACAGCTAATCTGGCACATTGCGCGATTTGTACAACTATCATACCCTGAGACTGAACCCGCCCCTCACCGCCGCTCACATACGTTACATTAAAAAATAAAACACTATAAATAACACGAATATTCTTAACATAAGAACTACAACAAAACATTCCATCGCAACGGAAGTTAGTATACATAATCGTTACTTAGTATGGCTTTGTATACGTTCGAGCCTTACACCACATAACCTTGAGAGATAATGAATTATGTATGAGTTGAACAATCACACAATTATTGTACAATATTGCCGTATATATCGCAGGGACTTCGAAAGAGTCATTACAATTATTTCTCACCGTAATAATAAAAATACATTTTTTAAGTAGACAACAGAAACAGAGGTATGCAACTTATTTTGTACTTATAGGAAACATTCCAACAAATTGTATGTAACTTAGATTCTTTATTATTTACAAAGTGAATAACACGTGACATCAATTTTACTTGGTATTAAGTGACAGCGAGGCCTAAGATGATGCAGGGTGATCGCCTAGAATGCTCTGGCTTCCATGTTCACGCCTAAAACTTAGAAATGCTGTTAAAGCAGCAAATTTAAAATATGAGGGTAGCAACTAGTTTCAAACTTACATGGACTCCGGATTCGAACCAACTCCACAGCAAGCGGTCACACAGTGCGGAAACTATTAAGCATGGTTATCTATTAACGTAAATTGTTTAATATGTTAAAAGAATAAAAAAAACAGTAAAACCTCCGCGTGTAATAAATAGACATTGACATTATTAAAATTTCATGTAACCTCTTAAATATTTTATACATTAACCGTCACATATAAAAGACAACACATAAAAATCGATAGCTGTAATCGCACAATCATTTACTTCTCTAAATGCATTGACAGACAGATTATATATCCATAGAATATATAGAAAGATATTTTTCATCAAATAACATAATATAATTGTATATAAATACTTACAATTGTGTTCATGTGATGTATAATCAAAATCATATTTTAAGATATACTTCAGATAAATTATTGTATAAATAAATAAATGAAGAGATTAGTGAGTAGGGGGGGACGAAATTTCTGATCTTATATCACATTCACAATTAGATATAACAGTTCGAAAAAATGCAGCATCAGCATTGGTTTTCTCTGGTACAGAGAACAGACAGGGGATGAACCTCAATATGGGAAAGAATAACTACATAAAACTAGTTGGTAAAAAATATTGCTTTTATATGATTATTCTAGAGCATTGGTAGTTTGTAGTTGTGGGCAGTAACGATTGGTACTATCTTCACGCATGGGACACTCATCTTACTGCTCACAACTACCAACTATATGGATAGCTTCCACGAATCTGTGGAGGATGTTGGCTGTTGTAGTCCCCAAGCATTGAGAGACGAGCTATCCTGGCTTAGCAAACGGAGATATCGTGACTTCTAACGCTGAGGATGATCTCCGAGGTACTTTTAGTGGGTAAAAATCTCCACATAACCCCACTCTAAAGAAAAAGTATCAGTTTATAGATTTTCTCTTCAAAAAAACCCGGATCTATTTAAGCCACGAACAACTTTCTCTACTCTAGTATTATTGTTGATATACATTTAAAAAAGAACATCCTCCTGTCGCACTCTCGCTCACTCCGCGCTTCCTATACATGTTCAAAGTTTGTATAAAACATTCATTACACGATAATTATTGTTAAGTTTGTTCGGTCACTGGTCTTAGACTGCTGGCAATGGTAAACATCATGAAAAAACCGACATTCTATGAAACAGCAGCTTTCAAATGGCTTTCACACTCGTTACAAGACAAGGCCCATTCAGAGCTGTTCATATTTATAAGGTAATTTGTTTATATTGGTAACAGAGCGCTGAGGTAATATGATCCACAATAATATACTCCCGGACACATCTATCGGCCCCCCACCCAGTGTTTAAAGTTTCGACGGTGTCTAGTTAAAAATAAATGTTAGGTGGAGCAATAAGTTTTAATGCAGTTTTGAAGCAGATTTATTGGTCAACCCTTATGAATGGTTTTTTTTTATTTTTTTTTGGAATTTAGAATTGATTTGGCCGGCAGAAGTTTTACAACTTGAGCAACAATTATGGATACTCTGCCTGAAATTGTCAGGCAGAGTATCCATATTTTTTGGTCAAAACTGGCTCTAAGTTTAGATTTGCCTTTTTATGGAACCAATAATCGGACACATCAAAAAAAAATCCTGCTTGTGCGAGATAAAAAAGTTTTCTCCATTCCTTGGTCGTTGAAAACAATAAACAGACGCGAATTTTCGTTTTTTTTCCTTAACCCTTATCGTGGCAAGATTTTTTTTTTGCAGAAAAGCTTAAAAAAAGTATGTAGGTAGCTTCTTTGGGCTATAAAATACACCAAAAAAATAAATAAAAAAATCGGGAAATGAAAATTTTGGAAAAACAAGATGTATACTATTCTATACATTGCTCCACGTACAGTGATTACCGCATTTTTAAGAATGTATATTATGCTATACATTGCTATGTTTTGAGAGAGTTAAAAAGTTAGTGGTAGTTTTTCACATATACCAAAAGATTATTGTAAATAACACGATTTAAATAAAAATACCTGTCTTAGTGGAAGTAAAAATGTTTAATAACTTAAATCTTTCTTGAACAATTTTATTTTACAAAATAATCGTAATATAATAATTCAGAGACCCTATTGGTTGCGGTGGTGCCCAAAAAAATAGTTTTGATTCTTCATATAACAAAGATGAACCTTTCATTTTGTGCACATCATACTTGCCTGGCCAGCTTTGCAGTACTTGCACCTCTGGTATCCAGTTATTTACGGCCAATGGTCATATTTGTCATACCAAACACAAACTCATGGTTGTTGCAATGGCGTCTAAATTTTTCACTGAAACGTTTCTACCGCATTTCAGTAGTCCGCTGTAGATTTCATACCTAAAATCTTTCATACGATCCTGTTTTCTGGTGGTGCTGGTCATTTTGTAATGTCTCCTACGTAAGAGCCAAGCGTTGTTGATGCATATATCCCAAAAGCTCCGAGAAAATTTTCATATCCCATCTATGCGATCTTTTACTCTCGGTACCTTTTCCAAAAATGAAGGTCCTACTATTTCAGCCTTGTATTGAAATTGTGCTTTTTGCCAACAAAAAGATAAATTAATTCTTCGGCTATACCGTCTTTTTATTTTTTCGTGCAACGATGGCATGAACTTTGCGTTTCATTTTTTGAGCGCGCGTCAAAGCTGTACCGACAGGCGTTGATGCAAGTGGTTGATTTGAAGGCAAAGATGAAATTGAGGGTAGAGGGTCATAATTACTTTCTGATGGATTAAGAAATACATGAGTAAGAATAGATATAAGAGGCACTTCGGTTGTATAGGCATAAATATCATCTGCATGCGTTCCTATCTCATCATCAGAAATTTGTAGAAGGTTTAACCTTCCGAGACCGGAATTTATCGGCGGCGCTGAAGAATTTTCTGTTGACCCAATCATTCCAGCTTCATTACCGCTACAAGCTCCGTCACTTGTGGCAGAGTCTGTATTCTTTTCAGGCACTAAGCATAAAATGCGCCTAGCTCTTTCACTCATAGCAGTCTAAAACCAAAGCAAAAGAAACATACAAAAGGACATCACCATAGTAAAGCCAAACCATATTGTATTATAGATAGGTAAAAATTGTATGTAATGTTATTTGAGCCTTTATATAGGTAGGTTAGCAATAAAAATAATAGTATTTTTGTGGGAATCGAACCCACAACATCGTGTGTGGCTTTCTACAACCACTATTTTAACGAGGCTGACAAACATTAGTACAACTGTCTTTTAAATTGTAATAAAATTGGTTTAGTATATAAGACAGTAATAAATTTTATAGTAAAAATCAAAAAATATTGATCCCGTGAAGTTAGCAATGTATATTATTCTATACACCACCAACGAAACGTAAATTACTGCAACTGCGGCATTGTATAGTATAATATACGTTGGTAAAAAACACAAAAAAAATATGCCAATACTCATAGTGACAACATCATATATATAATAATGTGTAAGAACAAACATTTAGGTATATGTATTTTTTAATAAACATACATATTTAGGCGTACAAACACAAAAATAAAATAAAACTTACCTAAGATAAACTTGAGCGGCGCATCTTGTCACTTATTTTTCACAACTGACTTTAAATTATGACAGATAAACCTCTATTTTTATTTTTGAAGTGTAAATAAACGTCTAAAAATGTCATATATTTAATAAAAGTAAGTGAAAAATTATTTTATAGTGATCGTATATTTTTGTAAAGTTGTATGTATGGTATACTATACAAAATGACGATAAGGGTTAATCCTGAATTCAAAATTAAAAAAAAAACATACATAAAGGTTGACCAAAAATTCAGCTTTAAAACTGCATTAAAACTTATTGCTCCACCTAACATTTATTTTTAGCTAGGCACCGTTAAAACTTTTAAACACTAGGTGGGCCGATAGATGTGTCCGAGATTGTATATATACTATATCTTTGTCCAACAGTAAAAACGCATCGCTGAACTTTATATTATATAAAATACAACTGTTTAAATAAATCCTCTGAATAACAAACGATTCACATGTTATATATGTATATAGACATTCTGCGGGCGTCGAGTTGGCATTGCTATACAAATATTATCTCCACATAAGCTTTAACCAGAAAATAAAAATGATACATAAACATTACCTCTAGCAAACATCGAATAACGCGAAAGTAAAAACCGGTAAATGGACGAAACATAAATAACATATTGCTATAATCCTATAAAATCTACACATTTTTATTTCAATGTCCTAAATTTTTAAAATCTTGATCTTGTTTTTTTATTTCTATGGTGATTATAAAAAGCGAGTTTTCGTTTAATAATATCCGTTCAACTTTTAGTCGCTTATAAACATGTGTTTTTGTTCAGTTTTAAATATATTTGTTGTAATCAAAAGCATTTAAATTTTATGCAATAAACAATAATTGGTGAGTAAAAAATGTTTGCATTTACCCCTACATCTTTTCCTTTATTTACATAACCTAAAACACTAAAATCCGTGTAAGACTGTTACGGGAGGTAAATATATAAATGATATACATTTTTATGTTTTCGTTGTAAAAATTATCCTTTTTTCTATTTGATATAATATATACATGTAATATGAATATAATGTCATTACTGCAGTTATAAATATATCTATACAGAGTTTTTTTTATAAAAATTTCATTTTTAAACTTCTTACAAATTTAGTCCGTGTTTAATAAACATTGTAAAAAGAATCTGTCGACTTAAAAACTAAGCTGGTTTTATATTTTCGAGGTATTTATATTTTCGTGTGAATAACCTTCCCCCTCCCCCGCTCCCTCCTACCCCACACACATGTTATATCCTAAACCGATAATCTCGCAACTCCATCCTCACAGTAAACCTACGCATAGAGTTAATATTATACAAAAATAGTAACAAGTTTTGTACTAGCTCCGTCCATTTGTACAAATACCGGCGCGGGGACGTCGCGATCTCCCGCCAAAACTAAACGGAAACGGAAATGTCAGAGCGCCCGCCAAAACCGTCCCGCCACTTCACAGCCATATTACCACAGACTAAATATCCATTAATATACTATATACACTCGCTCCACCGCCGACGGGCCCTCACATCCGGCGTGCTAAATGCATTTTAAAGAAATCGCAGCAAACGAAACGCACTGCGGATGTGATATGTTTTTTGATGGTGAAAATGAAAGTCGCGGCCCCGCTTACATCCAAAGCTTTACAAATCATTCTTACACCTCGCCCTGGACCGCGGGCATTTAAAGCACATTCGTATTTGCACACACGCGTTAACTCGCACGTTCGAAGATTTACACAAGTACCTTTTGTATGTATTTGACGTGCAACGTACGATTGCCCCAACGCCTAAATTAAATTCTCAGAATAATAAAAAAAAACAACTCAAAAGTTCATAGAACAACACAACCAGAAATGTTCTCGTGTCTTTTGCACTGGGGTATACACTTTACTACTGGGACGACTGACTGCGCAGCCTTATGGTTTCACAAGCGGACGCAGCCCCGCACCGGCTGAGTGTGGCTGATTACTTAAGGTCACAACTTAAATTAGACCTCCAGCAACGCGAGCCTGCGCGTCTACCGCAGACATGCCTCGAGCATCTCCACGAAGAGCTTGTTCATGGGCGCGCGCCGATCGCGGTGCACTCCCGCCCAGAAGCGGCGCACCGCGACGTCCGTGTGGCGCAGCGCCGGCAGCACCAGCAGCAGCTGCTGCAGCGCCGGGTTCGCGTTGTAAGGCCTGCGGGTGGGGAATACTTCACACGTTACATATTATATGTTACAGATAGATAGATTTATTTATTTATTTATATATTCTTTGTTTGCACACCACAACAAGGAAAAGAAAATAAAACAATTTTATATAATGGGCAGCAAAAGGCGGTCTTATCGCCAGAAGCGATCTCTTCCAGACAACCAGTAAATGGACATGACTGAAAAAAGTATACACGCGGGTGTGCCGGTTTAAGATAAACTATACATAAATTTATACATAAATATGCATACGTAAATAAATACAAATATTAGAAGAGATGGGCTATATTATATAGTTAAAGTGAAGAATAGTAAGACTACTAGTTTTTTGAAGAGTGAAGGCAGTGTTTGTGCACGTCTAACCGATTGAGGCAGAGCGTAATAGATGTACTATTAATAGCTACTATCAACAATATTTTTATTATCATATCTAACAAAATTAACATCTGCCATTATTTTTAGATAATTTAAAAAAGAATTTGCAGAGTAAGCAGACAAAAAATACGATTGAATTAGATAAAAAGAGAGTCATAATGCGTAATTGCATTTACTTTTCTCTATATTGAGCCTCCTATTAGTTTGGTATACACTCTGGGCTGTTCTGTTACTAGTAACGGCTAGAAATTTTCAGAGCGCACCTGAGCGCCGCGACCGCGTCGTTGAGCGCGGCGAGTATCGCGTCGCGGAAACGCCTCAGCGCCGCGTGCTCCTCCAGCCGCGCCTCCGAATTGGCGAGCACCAGCGCCTTCAGCAGGTAGCACTCCTCGCGCTGCGCCCCCGCGCGCTCCAGCCGCCGCGCGACACCGCACACCTGACAATCACGCAAGCAACGTTTCAGCTAACACTTCACACCGCAATTTCACATGATATTATATGATTGTTAAAAACCATAATACGACACTTACTCAGAATACTCTAATTTAACATGACATGTCTCACAACGACGAATACAATGCGGTGCAGTGTATATCACCCTAACTAGCTAATTTTTATGAGCATGTATATAAAACCACCAAGTGAACGTTCAGCTCGGTCTCGTCGCATCATCGACTAAAAAACGTATTAATATTAAACATTACTGATATACTGAACAAAACAATATGTCTTACATGTGATATGGTTAAATAATAAAAGTGTAAATGTGATTGTGGGTTGGTGTACCTGCAGGTAGAGGTCGAGCGCTCCGATGTCGCGCGCCTGCTGCTCGTCGAGCGTGAGGTCCGCCGCGAAGCGCAGGCGCAGCGTGCCGGGCCCGGCGGCCGGCAGCGAGCGGTACGCGAGCATCAGGCTCAACATCTCCGCCCACGTGCTCTGCAGCAGCCGCATCTGACGGAACCGGTACACATTCACAAATTGCAGTTTCTCAAATGAATTACGTAAACATAACAATAGGTTCAAACAAATTGTTAAAAACTTTGCTGACAAAAACAGAAACTTCTTATTTATTTAATTTTATTTATTTATTATACACACTCCCTTAAAATTATAGTACGTGATATCCTTTGGGTCGTGAACTAAGCACTCTAGCAAACATCGAATAACGCGAAAGTAAAAATCGGTAAATGGACGAAACGTAAATAACATATTGCTATAATATATATATATATAAAATATACCCTATACACCGGCATCCAAGATTCCCTGCAATCTTCATTCGGTTCTCGATCCAGCTACGCCAGTCTGGTCTCCAAAAAAATGTTTGGTTGTATGAGTACTATATATACAGTACTCATACAACCAAACATTTTTTTTTATATATATTTATATAAAAACATAAATCCTGGATTAGAGAATCGAACGAAGATTGCAGGGAATCTTGGATGCCGGTGTACAGGGTATATTTTTTATGTGTGCATGTATATTTTTTAGTGAATCTTGGATGCCGGTGATATCGATTTGCGAATCTCACGTTCAGTAGTAGACAATAATAGACTAAAATGGTGACGATGATAAAGTGTATTACGTAGCTCTGGAAATAAATCACTTACCTGATCGTTGAGTTGCAAATCCGTGAAGCCGGGTATCTGTTTCGCCCACCCGATGACTCCCACCAGCTCCCGGTCGTACAGGTCTGCCAGCAGGGCGAGAGTTCTGGCGGCGGGTTCCGTGACGCCGGCCGGTGGCACGCCGCAGGTCAGAAGTTCCGGTTCGTACGACAGAAGCGCCTCCAGCACCTGTATATTGAAATATTTTTAAGATCACCGATACAGCCCGAATGTCTTAAGTCTTAAATAGCTCTTAACACCAATAGGTAAGGCACATTTCAAGAAAGGTTCCGTCCAGAGAAAAAAAAAATTGATGGTAGTGGTTTACTGGTAGACTAAGTATTGCCGAAGGAATGTTAAAAATAAATGCTTATCATGTATCTCACCAGTTAAAGTCCTGATATAACGTTCACCACGTCATAATTCTCATAAACTTTAAAACTAAATACACTCTTAGATATATATATATAATTTTGTAGCCGATGAGCAAAGACCCTACTCGTGATGGGTCCCTGTTGCCGGAGACCGTCTAGGTACCAGCACAGCTCTTATTCCAGCTACTAAACAGTAATATGCTAGCTATAGTTATCGGTAGGAGTAAAAAGTTACCATCAGGTGAAGCTCCCGCTCGACTTGCGTTGTGGAAACAACATAAATAGTGAGAGAGGTGCAGTATGACAGAGCAGTAACAAATCTAATATATTCTTCTTCTAAGTCATATTCCCTAATGACTAAGGGTCGTGATCATCATGTTTAATGAAACACACGACTTAATTGTCAGTTATAATGGAGTGGTTTGCCATTGTCTTCTCCATTTCACATACTAGTGTAATAAATATTTCTACCGCGTAACTATTACATAGAAATAATTGCAAGAGAAAAAAAACAACTAACCTAAACCTGTGTATCAGTGATAGGAAAATCTTACTATGAACCAGTATGAAAAGTTAAATTTGTAATGAAAATTCTAGGGTAAATAGACAGTAAAACTCATATCTCAAAGCCTAACATATATAATATATATAAATTCTGATCAGCATCACTTTCTAATGTCTAAACTTACTCTTCCCATAGCTTCGTAACTAATAAATATATAATAACGTGTATGTTATAAATATTTTAATCATCATTACAATCATAAACAGCCTTTACCTATTCATTTCTTCTTCTAAGTCGTATTTCCTCATGATTGAGGGTCGTGGTCATCATGTGTGATGAAACACACGACGACTTTCATGGCAGTTATAATGGAGTGGTTTGCCATTGCCTTCTCCATTTCACATACTAGTGCAAGCACGGATGGTCATGACATAGACATGCAGGTTTCCTCACGATGTTTTCCTTCACCATCAAATCACGTGATATTAGTTGGTGTTATACTAACTGCACATGATTCGAACTCGGTAGCTTCGGGGTGGACGGCCGGCGTTCAGACCACTAGGATATCACGGCTCTATGTAATATATACTCCCGGACACATCTATCGGCCCACCACCCAGTGTTTAAAGTTTCGACGGTGTCTAGTTAAAAGTAAATGTTAGGTGGAGCAATAAGTTCTAATGCAGTTTTGAAGCAGATTTATTGGTCCACCCCTATGTATAGTTTTTTTTTGTAAATTCGAATTGATTTGGCCGGCAGAAGTTTTACAACTTGGGCGACAATTTCTGGCAGAGTATCCATATATTTTGGGCAAAACTGGCTCTAAGTTTAGATTTGCCTTTTTATGGAACCAATAATCGGAAACATAAAAAAAAATCCAACTTGTGCGAAATGAAAAAAGTTTTCTCTATTCCCGGGTCGTTGAAAACAATGAACAGACTCGAATTTTCGTTTTTTTTTTTTCATAATCCTTCCTCCCATATCCTAAAGGTTGACCAAAAACCCAGCTTTAAAACTGCATTAAAATTTACTGCTTCACCTAACATTTATTTTTAGCTAGGCACCGTTAAAACTTTTAAACACTAGGTGGGCCCATAGATGTGTCCGGGAGTGTATTATAAGAAACTATAACGCCAATTGATTAGTAGGTAGGTTAATCTGTGTGCTGACCTTGATGTCGTCGAGGTGGGGCCGCTGTGCTAGCTGCGGGGTCGCGTCGGCCGCGCGCCGGTACTTCTGGCGGCCGCCGCGCACGCGGTCCAGCCGCACGCCCTCCCGCAGCATGCCCGTCCGCAGGCACTTGCTGAACCGGCACGCCTGGCACGCCTTGCGCCTGCGCTTGTTTATCTCGCACTCGTTGTTCGCCGGGCAAGTGTACTCTATGTTCCCCTGGTAATTTAACATCTGCGAATTAACAAAACCTCATTATCAGACGACGACGTTGGGACGGAGTCGGTTCATCGTACCAGTGGCCGCTCGGATCGAGCCTGATGCTGCACGCAAACTGCTTTTACAACAACCGATGTCCGTCCTCTCGTCGTCAGTCTTTATCTATATCATATAATGAAGTAAAGGACTGTTCGAATGTACGAATAAAAGTTAAATCACGTTACTAGCATAAGTGCTACTTTACTCGCATATCAAAGGTTTTATCACTATTGTTAGATGTCGAGTAAAAATAATTGTGATTACCAACATTTTGTTAGTAAAATAGTAGGTATACCGACTTTTTTAAAAGACTAAATTGAAAAAAGGGAGGGTATGGCATAAAAACCTTTCACTATAAAAGACTGACGACTGTAAGTCTCGAACATTCGTGTTTGGGCAGTGTGCGAGGTGTGAATGTGAGAGGTATGGCTGATTAAATTTATATTTTGAATAGATTGTTTCTAATACTATGTATGCTCTACTCGTTTCCTTTACGAGCTTTCATCCCTCTCGGACATTACCGTAGGCATACCTGTATGGTGCGTTTGAAGAAGGCTTTGCAGGCCTCGCAGCTTGCCACCCCGTAGTGGAAGCCGGAGGCTATGTCGCCGCAGACGAGGCAGAAGCGGCGCGGCGAGTCCTCGTCGCGCGCGCCCCCCGCCGCCGCCGCTGTGGTCGAGGAGCAATGCTGCTGCTCCGGGCTGGTGTTCCCCACCACCCCGTTCTCGGGCGACACGCAATATTTCACTTCTTCTTTCGGTTCTATCTCCAACTGTTGGATTTAATGAATTGGACGTTAAATTTCTTATGTTACTGTAATTTATGTTCATTATAATTTAAATTAAGCATTTACAGAATAAATGTCTATCCTCTGTGATTCCCATATCACCACTACTTAAAACTAAATAATTTAATGATTTCTTATATTTCCGCGAATGTTACACATTTATTAAAACTCAATTTTACGGATTTTATCGCGTTTATTATTTAGTTTGTTTATTCCCGACGTTTCGACCGCTTTGCAGCAGTCCTCCCGTGACCATGACTGCGAATCACCGCGATAAAATCCGTAAAATTGAGTTTTAATAAACTAAATAATTTATGAAATAGATAGTAATACAAACAATTTAAGCGCACCGTATTGATAAAGTTTTCTATAATCAAAAAAATATAATACTTAATAATTGTTATATTAGTATGAGAACCTAAAAACTTTACTGTAACTTTAAATCCTTTCCATTTATAATAACATGAATAAATGAAAGTATCGATTGAGCCAGCTCGTAGCAACTGTAACTTACGTAGCGACGTAGCCACTCGTAGGCCTCGTAGCAAGTATAACTTACTTGTTAGATTAAGAAACTTAATTTATTTACATTTCTACAAATCTATAATGGCAGTATAGTACGTCAATGTTGCCATTTTTCTTGTCTCAATTTATATTGTAATTAAGTTACACAACACCTCATCCGAGATTTTATTTGAATAAGTTAGTTTCATAGAAATAAACTATATTTTTTTGGTTACTACAGTATTCATAAAAAAATATAATTATTTTAACATTAGTATAAATATCTTTTATCACTACAACTGAGCGTTTCAATTATGGTACAGAAATACTTGAACATGTAAAAAGTGGATATTAATTTGTAAACTAACAAATATAAACTAATACTCTCAACTTTATTTACTGTAATATTACTTTAATATTCATAATTCAAAGATTTGATAGAGTGAAGAAATTGAAGGTCGACACCGCTCATAACTTACACAATATAAACACAACGATTATGTTATCACTTGAGTGTTTAAATACACTCCCGGACACATCTATCGGCCCACCTAGTGTTTAAAAGTTTTAACGGTGCCTAGCTAAAAATAAATGTTAGGTGGAGCAATAAGTTTTAATGCAGTTTTAAAGCTGATTTTTTGGTCAACCTTTATGTATGTTTTTTTTTTAATTTTTAATTCAGGATTATGAAAAAAAAACGAAAATTCGAGTCTGTTTATTGTTTTCAACGACCCGGGAACGGGGAAAACTTTTTTATTTCGCACAAGTTGGATTTTTTTTTGATGTTTCCGATTATTGGTTCCATAAAAAGGCAAATCTAAACTTAGAGCCAGTTTTGTCCAAAAAATATGGATACTCTGCCTGAAATTGTCGCCCAAGTTGTAAAACTTCTGCCGGCCAAATCAATTCGAAATTACAAAAAAAATAAAAAGAATATCTACATAGTGATTGACCAATAAATCTGGTTCAAAACTGCATTAAAACTTATTGCTCCACCTAACATTTATTTTTAACTAGACACCGTCGAAGTTTTAAATAATAGGTGGTGGGCCGATAGATGTGTCCGGGAGAATATTTTTATATTGCAAGTAACATGTTTAAATAGTCAATGATATTCTGTACGGATATAAAGATTAAATTTTCTTAAATAAATATTATTCACAAAGACAACAGACGGTAGAAGGGAAACACTTCGATATGTTATGTAGATACAAAACTATGCACCAATTAAGAGTAACGGCTGGAACGTCGTAAATCGATAAACGAAATTGATATTAAAGGTGCGCCATTAATGTTCATCTACACCACATTAGTTGCACTGTGCTTAATGCATTACTTCTTCTTCTTAGTCGTATTTCCTCATGACTGAGGGTCGTGGTCATCATGTGTCATGAAACACACGACGACTCTCTTGGCAGTTATAATGGAGTGGTTTACCATTGCCTTCTCCATACTATAACTAATGCATTACTAGTAACATAAATTTTTAATCGTAATAAACCTAAAACCTTCCAAACATGTAACATGTACTCTTACTAATTGATCGACGAAACAATGAAAATAGATAAATACTATTTTTCCGTTTGTCTATTAGAAATTAATAATCTCACATTTCTCACTTGTTATAAAAAAAAATTGATAGAGCAATCGGTGCAGAGATACTGAGTGTAGGATTCGCGAAATGAAACTAGGTCCTAAAGCCGATGCACTAACGGTCGCCTTGTAACCTAGTTATTGATTTTCAGAGACGGTCCGTGTTATGGAGACTGCATCCGAACGCGTCTCGCTCGTTCGCGCTGCGGCTGCGGGTGGTGACAGTATTGGCCAGCTCAAGATGCTGCGGAAGTGTTCCACTGGTGGCTAAAGACCTGATGAAGAATCATGTTACAATCGGATGTTGAACAAGTGTCGGATGGTCTCACCTGTGGCGCGTGCACCATTGGCGCGGTGCGGTGCAGCGGGTGCTCCGCGTGGGCCTCCGGAGAGTACTGGGGCGGGGGCTCCGCTTCCTGCTTGACGCGGCGCAGCATCGGCTCCCCGCTCGCCGCTGACATCATCTGCACCTGCAACTGTAAGTGTTCTGGATTAAAATGTAACAAACGACCGCGGGCCGCACGCGGAATTGTACCCTAATACATACACCACAAGCGCCTGTTGCCCGTATTACAAATTATCAATGTAACGATAAGTATATAAGTTAGAGTCCTCTTCCAAAGCTTTGTATAGTTTTTTTTTATACTACTATGCGACGAGACGAGCAAGACGTTCACCTGATGGTAAGTGATACGCTTTATAACAACGTGGTGCTAGTTAAGATGGTACACACTGCACCACATTGCGCTCGTCGCCTTGAGACATAAGCTGTTAAGTCTCGTTACCCCAGTAATTACACTAGCTACAGCGCCCTTCAAACCGGAACACAGTAATGTTTGCACACTACTATTTGGCGGTTGCAATAGGAGCTGCGGTGGTACCCACCCAGACGGTCTCTGGCAACAGAGATCTACCACCTGGTATATATAAATAGTTTTGTTATTTATTAGTTGTTAATCTATTAATAAACAATTCGCCAGATAAGTTCATTACAATTAAAGAGATGAGAAGTAGAATAAATAGTATGTGATAACATTTATGACTTATGATATTGTAATAAGTTTTAAGCATTTATAAGGTCTATATAATCTAAAGAGCCCCGGGAAATAAATCGTACGACAGGTAACTTAAGACGAATCTCACGAAACCGGTATTTTATATTTGAAGAGTACACAAACTAATGATTTGAATAAGAATCAGCGAGTAGTTCTGATCCTAAATTATATTGTTGAAGTAAATGATACATTAGTCTAAACATAGAATAGCTTGTGCGATAAATCTTAAGATAATAAGCCTCAAGTTCAGTGTTATAAAGAAATTTTATTAATAGCATTATTTGCTACGGAAGTTGTATAACATTGTCTTGGATCTTCTTTCAATTATTTCATGATAAATAATATATAGACTGTCAAAATTTAGGTCAAGCTGAAAACCTTCGGAAATTATACATGTACGTGTGTCATGACCCAAATTAACAAGTTGTAAGATTATACTGTAAGCTCAAGTTCATCAGCTAAATTCGTGAACACCTACAAATACGAAATAATCGGTTTAAAGTTTTTAGTTCAGTGTGTTAATCTTTGTTGTTTAACAAGGTAGTGCTTTTCGACTACGATTATCTACTAATAATGTAAACTAAGTCAATAACGATACGTAACCGCTCGGGAGGAAGTCGTTTCAATGGAGTAACAGAGATGGCGCTTACTTTAAATTACGGTATACTGAAATTTCATACATCAAAAAATCTTTATAATTAAAAAATTAACGACTTCCTTCTCTCATGAGACAGTCATGACCATTTATCATCTACACTGCGGATACTGCCAAGTGTGTTGGTGGAAATACATGGCAAAGAAAGCTGTTTCATTCTTGGAACATATCCATTTCCTCACGATATTTTCTTTCACCGGAAACTTAAGTTTAGCATAATCACCTTAACAACTTATCATGTTTTTGTATATTAAAGCATTACAAATTTATGTTTTTATTATCTCATTATTCCATTGTATAGATTATAAGCATTATTGGTGTGACTACATAATCGAAATTAACTTTTATACATAAAACTAATAATGGCCGTGATAGCCTAGTGGTTTGAACGCCGGCCTTTCAATGAATTTTTCAATTTATGTCAGTTAGCATAAAACACCAACTAATATCACGCGCTTTGACGGTGAAGGAAAACATCGTGAGGAAACCTGCATATCTATGTCATGACCATCAGTGGTCAGACTAGTATGTGAAATGGAGAAGGCAATGGCAACACCACTCCATTATAACTGCCAAGAGAGTCGACGTGTGTTTCAATAAAAACATGATGACCACGACCCTCAGTCATGAGGAAGTACGACTTAGAAGAAGAATAAAGGCGAGCTTAAAATTGTTGCCAGATTTAATTAACTTATAACATTATCAAAATATAAATCTGTGCAATAAAACTCTAATTATTTAGCGTCACATAGTGATAGATATTTTCGCGATATATTATCACGAAAAAATCCAACGATCGATAACATTCAGTCAAATTGTAAACATGTTGAGGTAGGTCAATACCTTTCGAGTTTTTGAAACGTCGACTACAATAAATGAACATGTTATTTTCTGAAATATAACAAAGGAGTGTTTATTCATGACACTGAAGCATTGAAGCGGAGTGGTGGATCATTAGATCACGTGATTACGTCAGCTCCGCCTACTGTAGACAGACGTACGCGTGGTATTAACATTCTTCTAACCACAAATTATTAAACATTCAAACTGAAAACTAATAAAAAAAAAGCAGCGAACTCATTGTTATTTACGGTCGGATCCGCGATAAATCGAGACATACCTACAACGATGAAAAATAAAACTGTATCTATCTACGATATCTGTATGTTTCAAGGATACGGGTTCAATGACCGCTTGACATTGTCGGGTTTCCGATAAAAAATGTCGTGACGCAATCAGCTGAGTTTTTTGTAAAGGGAAACTATTAATCGAATTATAAACACCTGATACGCATATCAATCTTGAAATAACAGTACTGTTTAATTGACATTTTCAAGTTTCAATCTGCACGATGATGGTCATTTCGGACTGCGTCTAGATCTATCAAAATTAACCTAACTGTAACGTAGCGTATAACAAAAATTTAGTTTTTAGATAATCTCTATCGCTTTTTTACCATGAATGTTAGATTTTGAATCCACAGCAGCAATACTACGGCATTGTGTAATAGTAATGTATTTATACCGTTATTTAAACAGACAACTAACCACAAAATCAAATATAAAATAAAACAACCCCAAGGTCAGTTACATACAGCGCCATTTTAAATACACGAATAATTAAATGATTTCATATATCATAGAAAAAAAAACGTAAATATGCCACTAATGTAGTCTCTGATCTAAAACTGATGTGCTTCCACTTCCTGTTAACGAGCAAACAAATTGACGAAACGGATATAGCTAAATTACTTAGAAAAAATTAGTAGATACTTTATATAGTTTTTATATACCGAAATTATTTTAATCAAATTTAAACAACCGTCAGATAATTTTAGTATGTTAAAATTATTTAAGGTTTTAATGAAAATGTAGTAAGTATGAAATGGTTGAGGTTATTTTCGATAAATTTAAGAATTTGAGATCGCCGAAATGTAAACATGAAACTATATATAAACGGTGCGGCGATAACGTCGCCTTACCTACGACAAGCTGCGAGTTATTGCGGCCGTCTGAAATTTCAGCGATAGCAACCAAGGCCGACCGCGACTCCATTTTTAATTTAAAATTTTCTTATATTTTTATTATCACTGGCCCCAGATGAAAATTAGCGCTGCAGTATTCTTTTTACAGCAGCAAGTAACTGAGCTGGGCGCAATTACGGTGCCTGTATTTACTGTCTGTGTTTGTCAAATTGTTGAGCGCCGAATAAATGTTTTTCTTTCTTTCAAATTTCGGAAACACCCGTGATCATATTTTTTATTAACCATCATCATCAGCCGAAACACTAGACAGCTGAAAATCAGCGCTTCAGTATTCTTTTTACTGCAGCAAGTAACTGAGTTGGGCGCAATTACGGTGCCTGTACTAATGTCTGTGTTTGTCAAATAGTTTTTGTACCGAATAAATGTTTTTCTTTCTTTCAAATTTCGGAAACACCCGTGATCATATTTTTTATTAACCATCATCATCAGCCGAAACACTAGACAGCTGAAGAATAATTATATCTATAATTTACTGATTGCAGGTGTCAGTTGCAGGACAAACGTAGCTACCGTAGTAGCTCCTTCCCATATTACTGTAGCTACTGAATTGACTTTTTTTTTTTTATTATACTACTATGCGACGAGACGAGCAAGACGTTCACCTGATGGTAAGTGATCCGCTTGCCGATGACAACGCGGTGCTAGTTAAGATGGTATACACTGCACCACATTGCGCTCGTCGCCTTGAGACATAAGGTGTTAAGTCTCGTTACCCCAGTAATTACACTAGCTTGTGAGCTGTGCTCACTTGTGAAATGTGATGCAGTGTGTGTTATCCTAACACGTGAATGTTATCCGGTCGACAATAAAAATCGTTTAAAACGGGAATGAGTGTAGGCGTTGTTCGAGGTTAAGGTTGAGCATTACCTATCTTAACATTGCGGGAGTTGCGCCGGCGCGGTGGTGTCGGTGGTGTCTGTGGTGGTGGGGGAGGTGAGGTTGGGTGTGTGGGGGGGGAGTGGCGGGTGTTGGTCGGACTGCTGGCATTTATCTACGATACGCGAAGGTGAAGCGGCGGGCGCGCGGCCGACGACCCGCCGCCGGTACACTTATTATGAATACCTATTCAGCGCGGCAACACATCGAGGCCCGCGTGTTTACGCGATTTATAACGCCAAGGCCCCACTCTCTACATCTCTAGAAACACATCGGCATACATTCGGTGCGCGTTTAACGACTAACGGACGTGGGCGAATGAAAAAATACTAGTTTAAACTGTATTTTTTTATTTCTTTATTTTTTTTTTTATACTACTATGCGACGAGACGAGCAAGACGTTTACCTGATTGTAAGTGATACGCTTGCCCATAACAATGCGGCGCTAGTTAAGATGGTACACACTGCACCACATTGCGCTCGTCGCCTTGAGACATAAGGTGTTAAGTCTCGTTACCCCAGTAATTACACTAGCTTGTGAGCTGTGCTCACTTGTGAAATGTGATGCAGTGTGTGTTATTCTAACACGTGAATAATATCAGGGCGACAATAAAAAAATCGTTTAAAACGGGAATGAGTGTAGGCGTTGTTCGAGGTTAAGGTTGAGCATTACCTATCTTAACATTGCGGGAGTTGCGCCGGCGCGGTGGTGTCGGTGGTGTCTGTGGTGGTAGTGGGGGAGGTGAGGTTGGGTGTGTGGGGGGGGGGAGTGGCGGGTGTTGGTCGGACTGCTGGCATTTATCTACGATACGCGAAGGTGAAGCGGCGGGCGCGCGGCCGACGACCCGCCGCCGGTACACTTATTATGAATACCTATTCAGCGCGGCAACACATCGAGGCCCGCGTGTTTACGCGATTTATAACGCCAAGGCCCCACTCTCTACATCTCTAGAAACACATCGGCATACATTCGGTGCGCGTTTAACGACTAACGGACGTGGGCGAATGAAAAAATACTAGTTTAAACTGTATTTTTTTATTTTTTTTTTATTCTACTATGCGACGAGACGAGCAAGACGTTCACCTGATGGTAAGTGATACGCTTGCCCATGACAACGTGGTGCTAGTTAAGATGGTACACACTGCACCACATTGCGCTCGTCGCCTTGAGACATAAGGTGTTAAGTCTCGTTACCCCAGTAATTACACTAGCTACAGCGCCCTTCAAACCGGAACACAGTAATGTTCGCACACTACTATTTGGCGGTTGAAATAGGAGCTGCGGTGGTACCCATCCAGACGGTCTCCGGCAACAGAGACCTACCACGTGGTAAAATTATTTACTATTTTATTCCAGAAAACTACTTTCAGAACCGAACGTGAAAAGACATTTTTTTTCAGTATTGGAATCATGATTGTCAGGATAAAAATAACTTTTACGTAAACTACTTTAAGAAATAAATTGTTATGTAAATCTTTTTTTTTTTAATATCTACGTTCACTGTGAAGTTTTACCACAAATTTAACTTTTATTGATATATTTATTACATGAGTCTGCGGATTACTTTTAATTCTTAAACAATGCGAATAATATCAACATGGAAAATATTTACAATAAATTTTGATAACCTTCAACTATGGTAATAATGTTTCGTACCAAACAACACATCCGGTTTTCGACAAACGCAGCTTTATGCTAATCAACCATAAAATCAAAAACCATTTCGCATTCATAATTTATATAAATAGCTATCGCGACTAATGAGGAAACATTTTAAAAGTTCTGACTTTTATATTAACCACAAATTTATGTATATTAAAGTTGAACAGAGCAAACTGGTTTTAGCGTGTACCAATTGATTTCTATATCTAATTATGTAACAGTGAAGTTATCTTTTGAACCGTTTTATCAAGTGCGATCCGAAGATAAGACAAACTGGAATACTTTACATGAATATAAGTTTTCAGAGTTCCTGCTCTGTTGCGACATCTTTTAAATCAAAGAGACGGGAGTTTAACATTAGACTGATGATGCAGGTCAAGAACGATTTCATTGCTTTACTTTATTTAACTATAACAACTGTTAAGTATGCGTATGTAAATGGGGTTAGTATTTACATAAATACTTAACCCATTTACATGTCTATTACATCTAAAAGTAATATATATTTTAGTGGGTACATCAAAGTGTAAAGTCAAATCGTCACGATAACCTCTGGCAATGATAATTTAATTAAAGTCGTAAACAATTATTTTAGACTCAATCATAACATATATTTTATCGACATCAATATTATATATTGCATATACTACAGAAGAAAACGTTAATGGTTTGATACTTACACTACTAAACTAGATTTGTAATATCTGCATTCCTATTAGTAAAGTTCTGTTTACTTTGCTAAAATGAAAATTAGATTCTGTAATGATATAAGCATATAAATTAATAGTATTTCTAACCTAAATTTTCCGCTTAAGTTAAAGACCTAAAAATCTATTTCATCATCATCATAAGGTGCCTTCTTCAAACTGAAGTTTGGCGGTCAGATTGCGAAAACTTTTCCGATCTTGGGCTAATCTTTTTAATTGGTGGTATTTAAGCCCAGTCCATTCCTTTATATCATCGAACCATTTCTTTAAAATCTATTTACTGCTATAAAATGTTTTCCATAATAAAATGTATTCAAACGTTATACTTAACTGGCCGCGTCGCCGTCGCTGTTACGCCGGCGTCGGACCTACCTCAACGTTATGATTATGTTGATTCACGTTATCTATGTAACGACGTCGATACACGAACAAAAAAAATGACGGTCGTCTATTGTGCGATTTGTTAGTAGTAATGAGAAGTCTGCGAAGCCTTTGAAGGCTGAAATTTGCACAGCTGCGCCATCTTTTGACTCATGCGCGATTGTTAGTTTTTTTATTCTTGAAATTCGGATTGCGTGTTTGTTTTATGTAATGAAAGATTTTTGAGATTATCATCATTCGAAGTTAAGTCTAGAGCGTGGAGCAAGGAATTAATTATCGATTGGGGTAGGTCTCTATAGCCGTACACCGTGTACTTAGGTCGGCTTTATAGACAAATTACTGGGGTAACGAATCTTGATAAGTTCTTTTTCTACCCTTACAACGTCTTACACGTTTCATCATTTCATTGATTTAGCACGAAAACATATAAGTTTCGTACATTTTATATGCTTGTATGAATTATAAATAAGTTATAAAGTAAAGACCGGTTCCGTTTCCAATCATTAGCTACAATTAGCAATTTAATACGGCCCGACTTTAATATCGCAGCAAACAAACGGTCATATCAGAATAATACAGCACCGCAGTTGTGATTGATTAAATGAGGCGTGGAGAAATAAAAAATCCTAAACACAATCCTGTCTGCAGCAAATGGTTTATAGCACAATGGAATGATTATAAGAAAAAAAAAATGGACAAAGTGAAGTCGTTTTCGATATAGCCTTGCGTATAGCCGAGGTGCAGACACAGGATTTCCTTGAGCGGTGGCCCGTTTGACTGGCAGGATAAGAATTAGATTGTTGCATGCAGAAGGTGCAGTGTTCGCGTGTGGTCCGCCACCAAGGCCACCGCATTAGGTATTCGACGGCGCTTGCAGACGGTGACTTCACTGCCATATTTTTATCGAAGCGATAACTCTCAGGGAAGCGGTTAAACAACGGACTGAATGTTTAAATTTCAACACGAAACTCACTGTAGTAGTAATTATCGACAAATTACAAACAAACTCCACTGAAACGTATATACGAACTATTATAATATTTAAAAGAAAATAGTTCAATCTTAATAATGATTCTCAATCAAAGTTTTATTAATCATAAATAATAAAAAATTTAACAACAACCTTTACAACAGATTTGATATTAACAGATCCAACAAACATAAAATATTAAACAATGAAAATGGTTAAAATGAAACCAATTTCGCTTATTTCAAGATATATCTTGATATATCGTTACTACGCAAAATTTTAATTGACTTACTAGTTAAGAGTAAGGAACAAAGGCATAGACTTCACCGTTAAAAACCAATTCGAAAATAAAATGAAAAGAGAGGCGGTTCAACCAAAAGAAGTAACCATTCTACTGATCCGAGAAAATATAATTTATATAAGTTATACTATGTAATAATAAAGTTTTTTGTATGGACCAAAATCCATGCTTAAATTAAGCATAACCTATATGCACAAAGATCACGTAACCAATTATTCTTTAGAAGAACAGTAGATGTCCAGGTAGTTCTCAAAACTAATCATAAATGTATTTTACAAACAATCATTAATAAAGAAATTAAATGAAAATGTTTCAGCGATCGCTTCATGAAACAAATTAAAGCTTAGTGACCCAATTCGATACATGTATAAAATGTACATGTCTTTAAAACATCTCACTTCAGACAAACTCAAGATAGAGAGAGATAGTTATTTAATAATAAATAATTATATAATAAGCGGTTAGTATAATTTATGAACGTCGGTCGTAATCTAATATAAATTTAAATTGGCATGTATAATTTTATAATGATCGTCATCAAAATCATCGGCGGATAAGTTTTGTTGTTGCTTCATTTATAATACGTGTGGGTAGGTCAGGTTCGAGCGGCGCCCCGGCGGATTCGCCGGCTGGAAATAAACTCGGGCGGCGGGTGGTGGGTAGTGGTGGTGGTGGTGGTTGTCAGGTGGGTGGGGTGGTTGGGGGTTGTGTCTAGACTGCGGCCTTGACCACGGAGCAGTTTCCGCGCGAACGAGGTCGGCCCGCCCTTCGTAGCACAGAGACCGAGTGCGGAGCGCGGACGTGGCCTCTACTGTAGAACACCCCCGCGTGTCAGCGACCGCGCCCCCACTCGCGTAACCCCCAGTAACTTACCCCACACCCACTCAGTTCTGATATATAACTAAGACGAAAATTTAATTTTTGATAATATATAGTTATTATATTTAAATTTTCTAACTAAAAATATAAATATTCTTTACAGAAAACAGCCGGATATACCTAAATATATTCTCATCGCGCAACACTTATAAATATCATTCGAATAGATTACTTTCCAACACATACACGAGGCGAAACGATCTTTTATACCGAGCTTAGAATTGTAAATAAAATTAAACAAATCATTCGCTGTGAAAGGATAATGTGGATATTTTTATAAATACTGAAATTCAATGATGTTACTTCACATGTACACTTCCATGTTTCAAACATCCCGTTTGCGATTAACCTTATCGAATTTCGACTAAGAACGGATGTCATCCTTCGATAACTTGACATCCTTATACCCTTCATTATTAAACTGAAAGATTAAGATTGTAAAAAAAATCTAGAATGAGAAATTAATCTAGAACGTGTAGTGTGTATCCGCATAAGTGTAGTATGACTACTTCTAGATCAGAGCGATTTACTATTAGGTGAGACCGTATTCAAGCGCTAGTATATATATAATAAAACAATATAATATTTATAATTATCATGTTTATGTAACGTGTTTGTTTTTCAGTGATAAGTATGTATATGACGTAAGAATCATAAAAAGGTAATAAATGTTTGAGAGCGAGAGTGAGTGGTGAGTAGTGGAACATCCCCACCGTTGGGGTAGGTCGGCTGGGTATCGGCGGGTGGCAGTGGGTCGCCGCTCGTGTTATGCAACCCGGCGTCGCTCGGCAGGTGTTTTGCATTCGTCCGCGTGGGTGTTATTGGGCCGGCGGTCGTTCACCCGGCGCTATCTGCATTATTTAGCTCACCAATGTCGGCGCAATGTCGAACCCGCGCGAGTTCACGGACCCTGCCGACGGCGCGACTCACTCGACCGCTATTCCAGCTAATTTTTATGGCCGCTTATAGACTCGCGACGGTGAGGCACCGAGGGGGAGAAGGGGGAGGAGGAAGGGGTGAAGAGGGGGAGGGGGTGATGGTGAATTTTTTCGGCTAACGCTTCTACGTTCCTCGGTTTTATTATTAAACAAATTGCGTTGACTGTCCACGAGTAATATATACACTGTACAAATTCTAGTGAAACTAACTTGAAAGTCTTATAATACAAGTAATATACTTATATAAGGTCAAGATAAGTTATTACTAATTGTTATTATTAATTGCGTTTATGGCGACATAGCTCCGTCGCAGATTTTTTTGATAAACGACTGAAGATGAGCTCTCTCCTAGTTGCTAAGTTAAGAATTTTTTGTTTAGATCTTAAGGACATGTTTAAAAATTTTGATTATCATTTTATTATTTTATATGGGTCAAACAATATGAAGTCTGTCTGCTAACTTGATACAGCGCGCGACATAAGTGAATGTTATGCAAATTGCAAAAACAGCATAAAGCAACATAACCATCCGGCGCGATCCATCGCATTAGATTGATGTAGTCATTGACCGCGAATAGATTGCTCAACAAAGGATTTTTGAGACATTGCCAAAGTTAATGCAAATTTGCTTTTGCTTTTACTTTATTTACTATACCAACAAATGCTTCTAATTTCTAATGCGATTATAATTCTGGTATCCATTGCTCCTGGACTGTGAGCTCTTTGAAGGTCAGGTAAGAAGTTTTTACCTCACGTTAATAAAAAATAGTCTTTTAGGCATTTCAAAAGTAGTACCCATTTTTAATATTATGAAATAAGATCATTTGGTTACTTTCAGTTATTCTCTATCTTTTCCTATCACTACTATTACATATGGTAATGGGTTCGGCTTTATTTTTTCTTCTCCACTTCTCTGTCCTCGACAGACTTATAAATATTGTCTAAAAAATAAAAATACATTGAAAGGATTAAAATAGGTCAGGACAAAATATAGAAATCTATTCACAGAGAATGCTTTAAGAATAATTTTTAAATTAACGAAGATAGAGTTTACTTTAAATCGTAACTAAACAGTAAATAGGTTTCATTGATGAATACGTTTAGTATGAAATTTTAACGACGTTTCGTCAATTTTGTTTAAACTCTTCTCTATCATCTATTCTATTCTACTTCTATTGTTATAACTTAATATACTGATATCGTCAGATTCAAAACGGCAAAAAACAGATTAAAATTTTGAATGCTTCATATTTACATAACTTAATGCACATTAATAAAACTTCAATCCGTGATACTTCCTGTTCGTTTTCAACAACCGAAGGTATGAAGAGGTAAGATAAGAAAAGTGTCAATTGGTAATAAGTGCTCGTAATCTTTTTATGTAACGACCTTTACGCAACTAACGGGGACAGTTACGGCCCCTGCGATCCAAAGGTCCGTTTATCAATCTTAAAGTTGGTCGACTTTTTTATTTCCCGACCAAAAAATTATTTAATAATTAAAAAGACAGTAATAATAAAGATGTGTTAGTTAATTAAAGTTTCAGTTATTACCAATTGGTGCTAAACACCACTTACAAGGAGACAGAGGAGAACCTTCAAAGTAAATCTTAGACTCGGATAAACACAGAAGTGTTAATAAACAGACGCCATATTGCATCAGAGTTGATTCTGTAAAATAAGTTAAAGTTTCAATAAATTCAGATCGCGTTGAATCTTTTCAAAATTTTTATCATATTCATCTGTTAACTTCTCTAACATTTAAGAAGTTTCCACTTATCAACCCAACGAATTATTCAATAAAAAAAAATACGTATATAACGATCTAACAATGTGTCCACTGCTGGGACTTTACGAGTCAAGGCCGTCTAATCACTGGCCGAGTGACTCAAATCTCAGTGACGAGGTCGCTGCTCAAATTGGAACATGGGAACTGGTCACCGTCGCGTGAACAGCGTAACAGGAATACAAAAACCGTCGTGGGTAATCAAAGGAGCCGACGGAGACGGCGACGCCGTATGGAAATGATTCGTGTCGGCTTGATTCACGCAGACGTAAGGTGCTAGCGGGTGTGGGTGGGGGTGGAGAGCGGGGGAGATAGGCGTCGGGTTGGGATCGCGGGTGATGAGTGGGTCGGTGCGGGGGGGAAGGTAGAGCTACGAAACTTCGCGCCGGGTGACATTGCGCGGGCATCGACACCGCGCCCGACCTACGCGCCGGGCTGCCGAATGCCCGCGGAAAACTACGCGGTGTCGACGCTCCCTCGTTACCTATCCCAACGCGATACACAGGACCCCCCTCACACGAATAACTTATACACTCTGACCCGGTAACTTGTTGCCGCTTATACGTCAACTTAAAAACCTTAAATACTTATACAATACTAAAACCGTTTCTAACAATTCTTCTACCGATTTCGTTATTGCGTCTTAATAGACCGAAAGGAATGAAACAAAACGATAACATCGCATGTACCATCTCATAAAAGGATTTTTTTTTTATTAAAGAATAAACAGATTTCAATTTCAGTTTTACATAAAAAAAAAGGTGTTAATGAAATTGTTACTCTAATGTGAAATTGTTTGGCACTAGATACATTTTATTACGACGTAATAAACAGCGAAAGAGGTTATCAGTCAAAGAACATAGGTTAAAGTTATATTATTGTAACGCAAAATTAAATACATAACTTATGACACGAAATTCTACTTAATAGTAGCAACATTTTGCATTTGACTAGTTTCTTTTTAATAACGGAATATAATTATCCAAAGCAAAGTCCACGGTTCCGATGAATATGAATATTTTACTCATACCCGAGGGTCGTGATCATCATGTGTAATGACAAACGACGACTTTCTTGTCATTTATAATGGAGTGGTTCGCCATTGCCTTCTCCATTTCACATACTAGTGCGAGCACGGATGATCATGACATAGATATGTAAGTTTCCTCACGATGTTTTCCTTCACCGTCAAAGCGCGTGATATTAGTTGGTGTTATACTAGCTGCACATAAATTGAAAAATTCATTGGTGCAGGCTGGTTTCGAACCCCGGTACCACTGGAGTGGAATGCTGGCGTTTAAACCACTAGGCTATCACGGCGCAACTTTCTTAGTTATTTTAACCCCCGTCCAAAACATGGGACTAAGATCTGCCATTTCATAAAACTCATTCCACTTGAAGTTGACCAGTCATTAAATATTACCTGGAAAAAATTCCAACATGTACTTAGCTTTGTGAGTGCAACGAACTTTATCTTTTTTTCTATTTATTTCTTGTGTATGCACTTCAAAAGATGCGGAGAGGTCGACGATGCATCGATCTCTATACATCACGATACACACAGCTTCCTGCATTGTTTATTATTTCCGAAATAATCCTTCCCGATTTTCTTACTGGCAACAACTATTAGATATTACCTACCAAAGATTTGGCTAAGTGTCGTTCGTTAAAAAAAGCCTATGTCCAACAGTTATCTGTCGGGAGCTGATGATGACATCCGAAGATATAGAATCCTACATAATTATTCCCATACAATGATATATATACAGTTTTCAAACAAATAACGTAATTATAACTTTCCACAAAAACATATATACAATTTTATATTTGTGTAATAAGTTTGGACAAAGTCCTGATATTTTTTTATTTCTCTTATTCCTTTTTCTACCACCGGATGTGGACATGGAACTTTGATAATTTGGCTGCAGCGTTTACTCAACTTCCACCTCTCACTATTAATGGTATACGTAGGTAAGAGATGGTCAATAAATATACTATTATATTATATATGTATAAGAGTATACTATATAGAAAACAAACAATATGTTAAGCGATGTAAAAATACATTTTCAAATAAAACTTTTATGTTTAATTTTTGTACGAGAATATGAATTAGAAAATCTTTAATAATAGCTGAATGGTTTTTTTAAGGTTGAAATATGTTAATTAACTTTAGACATGGGAACTCTAAGCACAAATACAACGGCGTACGTATGTAAGTTATAGCTGTGGATGAAATTAGTTAAGCAATGTTATCGACGTCATCTAGGTCAATAACTTGGACGAATCTTCAAACAAACTCATTGGTACTTATAAAGAAATATTAGTATTCAAAGATGACTAAACTAAAATGTATATTTTCACGTTATTTACTGACACAAAACCCAGATATTTTTATTCAGCGACGACGAGACGAGCGCCACATTGCGCTCGTCGCCTTAAGACATAAGCTGTAAAGTCTCGTTACCCCAGTAATTTCACTAGCTTACAGCACCCTTCTAACCGGAACACAGTAATGTTTGCACACGACTGTTTGTCGGCTGAAATAAGAACGGCGGTGGTAGCTACCTAGACGGTCTCCGACAACAGAGACCTACTAGCAGTAAGGTTCTCTGTTTTTGAAGACTTCTCAGTTTGGAAAAGTACGACTATATTCCATCACCAAACATTCCGAATTGAAGGGTGCTGTAAGCTAGTGAAATTACTGAAGTAACGAGATTCAGCATGTTATGTTCTGATTTAGAGGTTGATGTAGCTAAGGATTTTTTTTATGCTACTATACGACGAGACGAGCAAGACGTTCACCTGATGGTAAGTGATACGCTTGCCCATGACAACGTGGTGCTGGTTAAGATGGTACACACTGCACCAAATTGCGCTCGTCGCCTTAAGACATAAGGTGTTAAGTCTCGTTACCCCAGTAATTACACTAGCTACAGCGCCCTTCAAACCGGAACACAGTAATGTTCGCACACTACTATTTGGCGGTTGCAATAGGAGCTGCGGTGGTACCCATCCAGACGGTCTCCGGCAACAGAGATCTACCACCTGGTAAACTAGACTTAATATTTTGTGTGAAACATCCTGATATGCGCCATGTTGGTACAGGCTCACGTATCACTTACCACCAAGTGGAACACCCTTATCCTCTCACCACTTCGTCGCTATCTTATCAGACGGTCTAGAAAAACCTTATATAGCTCAAACTTTACTTACAAGTCTGAAAATGAAACATCAAGGCATGCGGATAGAAATCTAGATTTTTTTTATATTTTCGTTTTGGCGTGGACTATCAAAGTTAGAGCGGTCTGAAACACTATTTACTAAAGATCTTTTTATGTTCTAAGAAACATATATAGATATAGTATTATTTATCGAACGGTATAGTTATATCTTAACGTAATTACTTCCTTGAACTATACAATCGATCAAACATTATTTGTAATTCAACAGCTAGCGGTAATATTTTGATTGCACTCGTTTCAACTTAATTGTTAATATGTATTACTTTTATAAGCTGTAAATCATTTAAGTAAACAGTTTTGGTATACCTATGACAATTTAATGTCAAAGTCAAATTCGGTATTTTTCTACTTCCGCATTAAGAGACGGTGGAACGTTCAAATTGTCTTTAACGCGTGTCGTATTCATGATAATGAACTCGAAAACAACGGTATGGAAATTACGCAGGTAATAATATTATTTATGTATCAACGACTCGTGTACATGGAAATGAAAAGTGCACTTACAAAATATTGATTTAGCACATCCAAGTCGGTACTTTCGTCTGGACGGTTGATCATCGCGATCGTACGCAACATTGTGGCGGAAGGTCGTGGTCGTACAGCGGGTTGCGCGAGCGTCGCGTACGCACTGGCACGCACTGCGTACGCGCAGGGCGGCGCGGCCTCCCCTCCGTCGCTGCGAGCTGCGCACGCGCAGATTGGTCCCACCGGTGCACGGAACAGCCTCGCCAAGGGCCGATGACTTCCATTGGCCGCCGCCCGCGCGCTGCTCGGCCCTCGCCAATGGTTACGATGTAAATAACCAACACATTACGTTTTATGTAACGCGACCGACTCCCGCAAGGGTCAGCGATCAGCGTCGCGCTCGTGTTTACGATTACTACACACGCTGATCTCTTCACGACCATTATCCCTACTAACTGCATTTAATGGAAAATATTATTTACATTTGTACTAAAAACAGTGGCGTACCTAGGGGAGGGGGGGGGGCTTCCGCACCGGACGACACTTTTTATATTTACTTATAGTTGTAAAAAGCAACTTATTCATTTCATATTTATTTTCTTTCTTGAATAATAAATGATTATTATAAGTTTAATATTTGACTTATATAAATTATGATTAACTATATGATTTCGAATAAAATTTTCAAATTTAGCCTAATGGCGAAAATCTCTTAAGATCGTGGATGGTATATTCACCACCGAAGAAAAGTATTTATTGTTTCTGCTGCAAACTGTTTGATAATCTTTGTCAAGAAGGTTTTAATACGGAAAATGGTTTTAACAAGAAATTACAATGAATATAAATGTTGAGAGCGTTATACACGATTTTTCTAGTATGAAAGCTAGAAGAGTAGATATTATATAAATATGTTTACGAGTGCATACAAATATGTCTAAAAAAATTTACTCTGTGTATTAATTAATATTGATTAAATAACTCAATAATTTATTTATGTGTGTTAATTTACAAAAACCACTATTTGATTGACTTATAATAGAAAGGGCGGCAAAAGTTCTAGGTACGCCACTGACTAAAAACCAAACAATTTAGCAATGTGCGTTACATATGCAACAATTTATGTTAAAAATTAATAATTGTTTATAAATTTTCTTTAAAAAGTATGTATTGTTCAACTCTGAACAATGAACAATCAATTGCTGCGGGAAAAAAATAATAAGCTGAACAATTACCACCCTCGTTAACTCTACCATACGAGTATAATTCATTTTATTCCAGAATTACTACAGCTCCATCTAGCGGGACCTTATTAAAATGCTACTGTAAAACCTACCTACATAACCAGACTCTTATATTCAAAACGTATGTAATAATAACAGATTAGTTTTTTTTTATTACATAGATAGTTTAGATCTAAGTAGAAGATTAACTCTGACTATTAGTCGTGTTTATATAGACTGGTAAATAACGACTGACAGGTCAGTGTCTGTTTTGTAAACTTAGACGTGGTCCATCGATAAACACCTATTTTGTGACATCATCCGTGGTTATCCTAAGTGTATTTTAAATAATGACCTACATATACCATATATACACTATCCTTTATATATAAACAAAATATTGTAGTTTAAAACTTAAAAAATCCAACAAGCTATTAGATATTGGCCCGAATCAAATAACTAATAAAAGCATACTCTCAATTTTCTAAATATGATCCAGCTATAAATCAAATACTAACACCCAACGCGAGCCGTTCAAACGATTAAAATTGACATTTGCAATGCAAAACAAAAAAGGAACATCAAGGTCCGACCGAAAGGGAAACCAAGGCCGTAACACAAGCACTAGACACACAAAACACTAAACTAAGACCGGGCGCACATTAGAATTCGGCGCATCTGCCGGCGCGCGCGAAAATCTAGACAACAAAAGGGACCCAAAAAAAAAAGTCTAACAGCGAGCGGAATGTTAAAGGCTAGCCTTTTGAAATTGAAGCCAGGACGGTCCCAAGGTCCTCCGGGTGTATATATACTGGTGACGTAGACCGATCCGAGCCGTGATAGCCTAGTGATTTGAACGCCGGCCTTCCAATGCGAAGGTACCGGGTTCGAATCCGGCCTGCACGAATGAATTTTTCAATTTATGTGCAGTTAGCATAAAACACCAACTGATATCACGTGCTCTGACGGTGAAGGAAAACATCGTGAGGAAACCTGCATATCTATGTCATGACCATCAGTGGTCAGACTAGTATGTGAAATGGAGAAGGCAATGGCAAACCACTCCATTATAACTGTGAAGAGAGTCGTCGTGTGTTTCAATAAAAACATGATGACCACGACCCTCAGTCATGAGGAAATACGACTTAGAAGAAGAAGACCGATCCGGCGGTATATTCTTATTGTGGACGCGATTACATAAGCGCACCCACTTCAACTCCCAACACCAATATTATGATGAACATACAAACTTGCATCACTTTGATATTAATATAAACCCACCACCCCACTCCTGACTCTAGGTTAATTTTATTACTAGATTTAGGTACATTTGTTAGCATCTTCTTCTTAGTCTTATTACCTCATGACTGAGGGTCGTGGTCATCATGTGTAATGAAACACACGACGACTTACTTGTCAGTTATAATGGAGTAGTTTGCCATTGCCTTCTCCATTTGTTAGCATAGCTTAATTTAAATGTAATTAGTGCATAGACTTCATTAATTTCAGGAAACAAAATTATCACTTGATTTATAACAAAATTATCGCATTATATAAAAGGTTGTTGCTATTCAAGGTTCTAATTAAGTTATTTTAAGTTACAACAATTAAACTACTTTAATATGATTTCTAATGCATGAATGTTATAGTTATTCAAGTGTAGTTTGAGTGAGGTATTTGAAAACAAATACTTGTGCCCTTGGACGGCGCGGGCCCCGGCGAGTGGGCCTTGTACGAGTGTTAGCTCGGTATCGACGGGCCCTAGGCTATCTATGTATATGTTGAGTCAGGGCAGGCACGCGGCGCGACGGCGGCGGCGTTTTTTGGCCATAGGGCTGTCACGCTCAAGGCCGTACACATAATACATTTACACCACCTATATGAACATATGTCTGACGGCTCCATTAACCATATTAACTAAATCTTTTAATAGTTAATAATAATTTAGAATACAAAGTTTTTTTTGTTGATTTTCTAAATACGTAAAAATTATTTTTAAGTACATTCCGACTAACAATTTATCGATCATTGGAATGTTTATTGACACGTCACTGAAACATACAAATTTGTATTCATAAATAAGAAAAATATTATAAAGTTTTTATATAAACATCTATTATTGTAAGTTCTTCTCACAGCGTGAGAATAATTACAATTATTAAAGAGAACTTAAATTATAAAATAAAAGTTAAATTTATCAACCGAATAATAACCATTTGTAAGTTACAGCGACATTAATTCATATCTATTAACGTTATCAACGCGAATGCTAAATAATAAATCACAGTTAAAAATGAAAAGGATATTTGATATTGCAGTTTGTCTTTGTCTAAGTTTTGCTTAGAAATTCACTCTAAAGTTGGATTGATAAATGAAAAAAAAATTTACATGAAATCTTTACAAGCCGGCAAAAGTAATATACATATAACGTACTTATCTTACGCAAACAGTACAGATACAAATACAGCGGTTTTTTTTTTTTAACCGATGCAAGAACAGCAGACTCATTGCGGCTCGTACCGGAAGCGTCTCGGTCGCGATGAATAAATATCATTGATCCGAAAAAAAAGAATTCTAATCGACCGTCCGTCTAAGACAGCCCTAATAATAATCGTGTGGGAGAGGCCGTTCGTGGAACAGGAGCGCGTGTGTGAGTGCGGCCGCTGCGCATGTTCGCGCGCCGCCGGTTCATTGTCAAGGCCAACTGCCAAATCTCCCGCTTACTGCCCCCCGCACCCCCTCCGTACCACACCGTCCCCCGCCGACGCCCGCCGGCAGCGCCGCGCCGTCAATTACACGAATTCGGCGAAACTACCGCCGCGGTCCCTGTATACGAACCCGGCGCCGAAGCCTCCGCCGCGCCGCCGCCGAACGCAGCAACAAATGAACAGCGAACCGTCTCATACGACTCTGACCGCCCGATGCTACACAGACAGACTCGCATTCCAATTGTATTACCGCATTTCAAACAGAAAGGCATTAGCGTTTCATTTATTCATATAACCTCAATTTCACACAGTATAGCGTAAAAGCTCAGAACACTGGGCACATCTATGTTATTATAGCTACAATATTTTGCTACAGACCGTCTAGGTAACCACGACCGCAGCTCCTATATTAACCGCCAACATTACTGTTAAATGTTAACTAAGCTATTGAAATTACTAAGGTAATAAAATTTAACAACTTATGCCTCAAAGCGACGAGCGCAATGTGCTGCAGTGTATACCATCTTAACTAGCAGCATATTATGGACAAACGTCTCACTTACCATCAGGTGAACGTCTTCCTCGTCTCATTCCTTCATAGAATAAAAAAAAATACCTAACCAGGCGGTCTATTTCAATTCTAATCTAATGTGTATTGCAAAGCGCGAGTTCTGACTAGAATTGTAATACTAAAACAAATTACAATCTCCTCATCAACACCGTTCTCATATAGAGCGATTTTTTTCTCACTCATAACGATTACAAATGATTTATGTTTCAAAAATAACACACCTCGACAATTCAAACTGGTTAAACATACCGTCGTTAAATAAACGAAATCTGCTGAAAAATTTTAACTTACAATATGAAAAGAATCGTATAGATTTTAATGAACATAAGAACTGAGAAAAACTGAATTCGATTACAAAATATTTTATTACGTAAAACTGAAAGAAACTTTTCTAGGATTTAAATCTTTTTATTATTCTTTACTTAAAATTTAAGTAAGCAATTTTGTTTTGTGTATAAAAAAAAATTATTAAAATCTGTAAAACTTAAATAAGATTAAGATCAACATATTTTGATATACCGAAATAATTTTTATGGAAAAGAAAATCATTGAAAATAGACCAGATTGTGAAGTAAACATACTTGAGAGCAACAATAGGTACATGTTAGATTATTCACAATTGCGGAAGCGAGGACGGTTACATTGGAACTGCTATCAGCTGCCGACGGCCGTGACCGAATCGAACCCGCGACCCCGCGCATGTGTCCATCATATAAATCCTAAGATAAGCTAACTTAACACATTTATATATTATTTCTACATCCGACTATCCAACTGGGTAGGATCATAAATTTCTCTTCCATTAACTAACTTAACGCCGTCGATATTCGCTTACTTAACTTTAAGCTTAAAATGCTTAGCTACATATTTTTTTTTTATATATACTACTTTGCGACGAGACGAGCAAGACGTTCACCTGATGGTGATACGCTTGCCCATGACAACGTGGTGCTAGTTAAGATGGTTCACACTACACCACATTGCGCTCGTCGCCTGAGACATAAGGTGTTAAGTCTCGTTACCCCAGTAATTACACTAGCTACAGCGCCCTTCAAACCGGAACACAGTAATGTTCGCACACTACTATTTGGCGGTTGAAATAGGAGCTGCGGTGGTACCCACCCAGACGGTCTCCGGCAACAGAGACCTACCACCTGGTTAAATGTAATCCACCTAGTAATCAGGTCATAGGACGATAATCTAACATATCTTACTTTTATTTTAGTTTAATGATAATGAAACTAAAGTAGATAAAAATATGAACTCTCCCAAAACTCTACCTTTCATGTATCCAGCCACACGAAATGTTAAATTGGTGTAGATTATATAATGGTCATAGTTAAATGGTGTAGGGGATGGTAACGGTATCAACCTAAAGCGATTTTTTTTTATTTAACTCGGCGACGAGACGAGCGAGACGTTCACCTGATGGTAAGTGTTACGCTTGCATATAACATGCCGCTAGTTAAGATGGTATACACTGCACCACAGTACGCTCGTCGTAAGGCACAAAGTGTTAAGTCCCGTCACCTCAGTAATTTCATTAGCTCACAGCGCCCTTCATACCGTAACACAGTAATGTTTGCACACTACTGTTTAGACTCAATAGTTAGTCTTCACTATCGAGCATTACTCATTACTTTTTACATTCAGAAACAAGTTTAGATACAATTTAATGATTTCTATAAAAAATATATATATAAACGATTGTAAGGCGACACGAACTCGCACGTCGCGATAACTATAAACTGACACAGTTTGTCACGATTCAAACATTATAATGGCCCTACGAGGTACAAAGATAGCCTCTATGGCCGAAGGTGAACCAATAACTTCCGGAGTAATAATAAAAACATAATGAAAACCAAAGACAATATATGTTAGACATTGAGAAAATGAATTGTGATTACCGACATTTTGTTAGTAAAATAGTGGGTGTATTAATTTTAAAAGATTGAAATTGAAAAAGGGAGGGGATGCCGTAACGTCGTTTCGCTATAAATGGCGGATGACTGTCATTCTCGCTACATTCGTGTTTGGGCAGTGTGCGAGGTTTGAGCTCTGACTGGTGACGTGTGAATGTGAGAGGTATGGCAGATTTAATTTATATTTTGAATAGATTGTTTCTAATATATAGGGTTAGAAAGATTTTTTCTAAATCACAATTCCTTATGAGAAGGTCGTGGTCATCATGTGTGATGAAACACACGACGACTTACTTGTCAGTTATAATCGAGTGGTTTGCCGTTGCCTTCTCCATTCAGTCAAATAAACATAAATATCTTCTGTTAAAAGTAAGATTTACGAATTTCATTCATTATTTTCTAATCTCTACGTTTCGACCTCTTTGCAACAGTTATGGTCACAGTGGACTAAGATGTCGGAATTTTTTTCACCTAATATTATTATTCAAAGCTTTTTATCGTGCTATTTACATAATTTACTACTAACACTATCATATTATCTTTAATACTTATAAAACTATTACACATATATTAAAATTTATGTTTGTTTATATTCCTATTGTGAATAGTACAAATCTTTGAATCATATTTGAAAAGTCTCTAAATAATTTATTTTCTATTAACTCGTATATACTGGCTCTATCTATTTTTAGCTCCGTCCCTTGCTAGAAGTTATACCCTAAATTCCTATGGGTTGTATATTCCGTTAGTAAGTTAGGAACCGTTTCCTCCGCGGCCTCATCAGTAGCACCATGGATTGTCTAGACACTTAAAACGGATAATGGGATTGCAAAATTATTGAAGTGAAACTTCTTTATCGGGGTTGGAAAAAAATTTAGTGTAACATTTTTTCGTTACGCGTCACATTATTTCGTTACGCGTCACATTATTCCGTTACGCGCCATCTTTTTCTTATCCCTACCACGCGTGATTCGAAGTATACTTTCTCCAGCGGAGTAGGGGTTGGTAAATGTCTCCAATGTATTTTGCGGCCCGTTTTGAGTAGTTACATTTTTGAAATCCAGGTGGCGATTGCATCGACTTCCATAAGAGCCCATGACCCGCTTTGAGTAGTGATGACTTTGCCCACTAGGTGGTGTCGTGCAATTGCCATTTACCAATAGCATATCGTTTTAACGGACTTACTCCTACCACTATACTTGACCGTTTTTCTATTGCACGCTTATTTATTTTATAAAAAATCGTACAATTTAGTTACGCGTAAATATAAGAAATCATTATAAATATCATCAGCATACATTGCAGTAGGTGGTGCAGTTTAAATTAATTCATTTTATATATGTGAAGCGGACACTTCCGCGTTCCCGTGCGACCTCACCGCACTCGCGCTTCTTTGTTATAAATAACTACTTTTTTCAATAATAACACACCACCGTCAAGCGAAACGCACACCTCGCATATAAACTGTAGCCGCTGAAATTATTCAATGGATAAACTATCAGAAAAAACCTTTACAGGCTAATTTAAATCGCCTAGAAGTCAATGCGGTCCATAAAAAACATCAGAAAATTTTTGTGATACATAATTATTTTAAATTCTTGATACATTAATTTTCTCTGAAAGTATATAAAAGACCTATTTTAAGTAAACACTGCGAAAGTAAAAGATATGTACAGATGAATAAATAAACACCTTAGTATTTATTGGAACAATAACTGCATCACAATAAGTAAAAAAAGTCTATGTAAAAAAATTAATACGATTACATTTGTTATATGTCCCTCACAACAAACATGTTCTACTTCAGAATTATTTAAACGTAAAATGTAATCCACATTGTTAATATCCTGTAAAAGTATTTCAAAATTTCATGACAAAAATTATTATTGAAAGGTAAACTTCACGAAGGTTTCTGAAATTAGTATAAAATGTATTCAGAAATAAAAATAAATACTGTTTGAACTATGAAGAAATGAAGTAACGAGTAAATCATTTAGTAACTAAGAGCATTATTAATCCCAACAAAATTACCAAAAATCTAAAAATATCAAAAAATAGACTTAACTCAAAGAATAAAAAAAATTAATAACTAATCAACTAAAACGTTTATACCAATCTCGATATTAAAAGATATTTTTTTCTTACTTTTATGTAAACGTATGCTCGAGAAACTTCTTAATATAATATGAATAAAAATTAAAAAGAGGTTCGCGTTAATTTATTACCACTTTTTTTTAAAACAGCGCTATCTTCCGGGTTCGAATCTAAAACGACTACTACACTGCTATCATCAAAGTAGATCGTTATAGAATGTCACTATCGATTGATAGAGACTAAATAAGAGAGTGAAGAAATGTTTTAAAAACACAATGTAATTTGATATAAAAAAATATGTTTTTAACAATTGGTACAGTGATTAGTTAATCTCTAAATTTCTTTATTAAAACAAATATAATTTTTAATTATCAAATATTTATTACTCAATATGAAAAGAATTAAAATCAAACACAAAGAGGTTTGTCTTTATCAAGTACTCACAAATATATATTTATAAAAAGTATTGCAAAAATATTAAAAAATAGTTAACGTTAACCTTTCAAATAATCATCAAAACAATAACATACTTGTTACTATATAACAGTAATAAATTATTTAATGGATAAGCAAAAAGTGATTGAACTCGAAATGCTTTCACTTATGCTTATCAATGTATCAAATATAACAAATGACGTCACCAAAAACATATCAACTACCGATATTATTACAAAATATCGTATTTTCATATCGCGTAAACAGTACTTCATTTCTATACTAGGTAAGGGGACGTTTATGGATTTTTACTTCGCCCGCTGTAATACGTAGGTCGTTACGCAAGTTTATTCCTAAACATCACGTTACCCTATTAACCTTCGCGTTACCCTGCCAAATGGGGGTCGGCTATTTAGCAAAACATTTACGTAATACCATGACAAAAGATATCAGAGATAGCTCTGTTATTAAGATCGTATTTATCTGGAAGAGGCACTGGTTCGATACCACTTGAAAACGTGAAGAAACCGACATGTTCAAAGAACAGCTTTCGTTTGTATCTCTCCTTGTCCGAAGGCTGTCGGTCCCAGCAGTGGGAGTGTTCATGTTTTATATTAATAAAATAATACTAATCGTCAAACATACAAGAGTTCATAAATCATATTTTTTTTTTAAACTGAGTCCTATGAAAAGGAAAAGGAAGCGTGACGTAACGTTTTTAATTTTTCACACCCCACCGGTTTCAGTGACAAATGCACAATGCTGCTGAACTAATATTTAAAATGTTTATCATCATCATCATCATCAGCCTATAGACGCCCACTGCTGGACAGAGGCCTCCCCCAAAGATCTCCACTCCAATCTAAAATGTTTATAGTAATATAATAGTAATATAATAAACTATGATGACATAGAAGCTTTGCTGGACTAGATCAACCATTTACACATGAACGGCACACATCATACACACAAAGATATACATACGCGCACGCTGGATTTACAAATGCGAAAAGTAAAATGTATTTTTTTTTTATTGTTTTAGTATTTTTGTTTGTTCATATTTTGATTTTTTCCTTCAAGTCAAATGTCGGTGGAAGAGCGGGACATTCTAACACAAGCACTTTGTGTGCTCAAAAGAATGTCCCGGCAACTGTATACTATGTATGGCCTTGAAATGAATAAACTTTTTTATTTTTTTTAATATGTAATTATAATATATATATATATAGTTATACATTAAGATATAAAATTTTTTTTTTAGGTATTAAAAACTGAAAAACGAGTAACTGAAAATATTACAGATAAATCTATATATACAAAACTATATTTATATATTTACACAAGTTTTTTTTAATTTATCAATGACGTAACTAATGTGTTAAAATTTAAGTCGTTTTAAAAAAATTGTCAGAAAATTTCCTTTCGCGTTTTGTTTTGCTTCAGCCTCGTGTGAACTTCCGTTACGTACATACATATATAAATATATTATATGTATTGCACATATAGTTGGATTAGTCGCTGATAAGTTGATCGGCCAAGGTCGGCGTTGTTATCATGTAGCCGAATGGAAACCGTCTTTTCAGATTAGATTGAAATACGAAATTACACTTTCTATTTGTCTTTACGGAATTTGTTTAACGTTTTCTCTCTTTCCCAGCTCTCAAACCGAAAAGAAATATGACGTAAGTCTAATCTATTTATCTCTTCGATAATGTTTTTTTCATTAAAAAGCGACTCGACCTACTGCAGTCTTATCTATTTTTCTTTTACTAAGTGTCAAGACAAAAAAAATAGCGCTGTTAATGAAGTTGATATATATTATTAAAAATACAACTTAATTATGTTTATGCACATATTCATCGAATTGAATGATCCTTGATAAAATATCTGAAATGATAATAATAGCTTTAGAGTTAAAAAGAGTAGGCTAGTGAAATTACTGAAGTAACGAATTTAGTAATCTGAAAACCCTAACAAGAGAAACTGCCGGACATGCTTAGTTGCAAAGAAGTCTACGAATTTTGCCCACCCATCCAATAAATGTGAAATAGCACTACCCACGCGCTCCTATTGCTTCCAAAAAGGTTTATATAAAATAGAACGAGTAAACAGAGTAAAAACTGTTGGATTTTGTAAATTATACAATCTATGATGGAGTTATCCCATAGACAAAGTTTATATTCTATAATCTATGGTGTGGTACAAGTGTGATTAAATGTGTTCGTGTGTAAAAGATGGCTTTTCAATTCATTCTATATTATTAATTCTCAACAAAAACGAAGCAACAAAGACCGTGCAATACCCCGGGCATAAATCTAAATATAGAACTATTGTATAATCTGTATAATAAAAATCGACGTTACAGAATTTAATAAAGCAAAAGCAACGTATTGATATTCAAGGAATATTTAATGAAGTCAACGTTACCTTTCTCTACAAATACTACAGTTACAATTTCCCTAGGAACTTGCTTAGATTTTTATTGTAAATTAAAAAAAACGAAAAAAAAATTAAAAATTATTCATTAAACGCGTTTACATACATTTCAGCTGAAAATTAAACCTACACAATTTATTTCCTAACAATCATCGCACTCAACTAGACGGAATTATTTATAAATTTTATATATAAATAAATGAAGAAAATTTTATATATAAATAAAAGAAATGAGTTAAATCTTCCCACAACTGGGATTTAAGTTCCCACAAAGAGATAATCAAGGCCACACTGACCAACCGCGAAATCGCTCTTTATATATATACGGAATAAAATTATTATAAATAACTACATAGGTAAATAATTTACAAAATCCCAGTTACACTAACATTTAATCCATAAAAGAAATATTAGATAAATATAAAATCATAACTGTGAATACGAATATTTAAAAGTAATGCTAAACAGCCGCGTTGAATAGTTAATGGGGATTGCGTGGTTACGTTTGCCGGTTAAAAAAAATATATTCGTTAGACGTAGGTGCGGTAGGCGGGTATAGCGGGCTGGGTAGCGGATAGGCGCGCGATCGATGTTGGGGCAGGTCGGGCACGGAGCGGCACTGTGCGGCACTGTACGGCACTGTGCGGCACGGAGCGGCGCACGTGGAGCACACACACTGATCTATCCTCTACACACTATTTGATTATACCAGTATACACTTAACAATAAAAAAAAAACGTAATTACATCTTCATACACGCGACTTTACTCTACAACATTCCCGCAGTAAAAAATTTAATAATATTCAGGACTCAACGCTTACAGGTTTTATTATTAGTAAGAACGATTATTTATATAAAATGGCTGAAATTTAAATTTGTTATTCCGCGTAATGTTGTAAGATGAAGTGAAAAAAATTATTCTGTGCGGACAGTGTCGATAAGAAATAATTCAACAGTTGTTGTCCAGTGTGCCGGTTGATAAAATGTTTGGATAGGTCAAGGCAAAACATATATTTCGCACGCGAATCTAATGCCCGTCTAGACTGTAATGGGTTAACATGAAGAAAAGCAAACTGTAAATTTTACATCAAAATGTACGCACCACTTCCTCCATCCAGTCCATGTCGTAAGGTTGCGTAGTCGGTTAACAAGTTTAACTGTTTATATGGTTGAGGTGTCACGAGAGCTGTGCGCGTCGCGACGTCCGACACACGAGTGCAGCGTCGTGTCGTGTGTTGCACCGAAAATTCCCTCGCGTCCCTCCCGCCCTCGCACCTCTCGTCCCTCCCGCCCCCGCACCGCGCACCCCGCTCGCGAAATTTTCAATTTTCGGCCTGAACAGCGCCATCTAGGAGCCGGTGGCGGACTCTCGTGTGTAGCCTTGAACTTGACAACACATCGCAGCCGACCCAGTGCCGCTCACACCCCACCACCCCCCAGCCCAGCTGAATGGAACCGCGCTCAGTAAGGAGCGTTCGCGTCACACAAACTCTCGTTTTCATTGTGTAACGGTTGCATAACTTGCACTCGTATATTTACATCGCACGATTAAAATGCACTTGCCGCTGACGGTACAACACATTATGCACTTTAAGTTCGCGCGGGCGATAAGCCAGCTCTGACCCGGTGGATGCGGTTTGCACAATTATTGATACAGCTAACATGTTACAAACTTCGTGTTTTAACACCATTATTTTAATTAGATTGAAATGACATCCGTAAACTGATCTTATTAGCTTGAATTATACTTAAAATAACAGCTGTAACACGGAAGCTGAGGATCTAGATAAACATTAGAACATGTAACAGGAGAAGGATTTTGAAGCTATTAACAAATTTTCAAACACATAAAGAAAAACGGGGACCATTTCAATAATTTATTTATCGTTCCTATGTTACTGAAATTCTACCTCTTACTATTTAAAGTAAATCTCTCAACTTGTAGAATTATTTAGCTAATCTTCACCAAACAGTCTTTAGGTTAGGAAAGTGTAGGCAATGGACAGGATTAAAAAAAAACCCTTTAGATCCCGTAAAGATACGGTTTAAATAATCTAAACCGAGTCATTTATGTTTTGGTGTTTGCCTTTATTGAAGTGCTATTTGTAGATAATGAAACCGTAGAAATGATAACGAGTGGACGGAAGGAATGTTACTTAACACAAACAAACTATTATTTAATAACTGAATTAATTCGCAAAAAATAGTTATTAAAAGGTATTAAGTAAGCGGAATTAAAAAACAGGATTATACGAAAATCTATATGAAAAAACATAGAAGGATACAGCAGAAAGACAACATAGAGTAGTAACACAGACTATAATCTTACTACTTACTTTAAAAAAATAAAAAAGCTTTTATAGTAGACACGTTTCTAAAAAGTGGATTGATAAAAGTATTTTTTTTTTCATTTCAGCTTACATGAGCTCTCTCGAAGAAACGAAAAACATGCCAAGAATTAAGTACAGTTGAGGAAGCACAGGTTGCTGGTAAAATCAAAAGGAAAGCTGCAGCCCTTTTCCTGTTTAGTCGCCTTTCACGTTATACCAAATTGTAGTGTAAATCCCATACAGAGGATTTAAGATGAAAATTAAGAAAAGTGGACAAATCGTTTACAAGTCTCTGGCACAATGATATATTTAGAAAATAAGTGTAAATGATAACACATCATTCGCATTTAAAAAAAAGAATACTTATCAGTAGATGACAATGTTTTACATCGACCTATCAAAATGCGGAAGTCGGCAATTGTATAACCTACGTCAAGAACTGGGCTACGGAAAAACCACATGGGGTTTTAAGGCAAAAATTTTATATACTTTCGACAAGTATATTACTTCTGATATATACTGAACTTGATAGGAACGACGCAATAGGCATAGTAGGATAATAAAAATTTATTAGCTACATTTTCATTGTTATTAATAATGTAAAAATGGCAACGTTTTGTTGCACATTTGCGGAAAGAAATGCTTAAAATATATGTGCAATATGTAACACCATTGTTTATCACCATATACAGTTCACGAAAAAAATGCTTTTTTTATTTTCAGATGACGTCTCGCTGCTATCAGTGATTATTCTAAAATTATAAATGAGAAGGCCGGTGTCATTTTAGTTCAAAATTTATTAAGTTAAAAATTAATAAACGAAATTGACGACCAAAAGTGGGGGGAGAAGATCATAGTTGCACATTTCGCCACTAGATGGTGGTAATTTTTATATTGCAACTACTAGTTCAGGCAGGAAAAGGTTATCACTAATAAAGATAAGTTTTACTTCAAGTATATATATACATCAACATTATATATTTGAATCATGATTTCAATAGTTTAAATGGAGATGATAATTGTTTTAATTAGTTTTCATTAAAAAAACAATGTATAATATTAATTTTGCATGAAATAGTTGACAAAGGTATACATACATAATTTCAGAAATCAAATTTATTCCCTTATAAAATATTAATGGATGATGATAGTCAAAATCCTTCGGCATGAAGAATTTATTTTAAAAATGAATAAATATTGAAAAAAAATTGCTATGTTTTAGTTAACAAACTGTAACACAAAAGAATAGTTTCATATTTGACATTTTGATAACTTCCAATATGCATAAAATAAGACAGTCTTTGTAGTTTTTTTTTAAATACCATGTATATGAAACAATATTGTGATAATTTTAACAATAAATAAAATTATCTTGGTTTAGAATTAAATAATACATATTCATAAACAATTCTTTGACTGCTGAGCCAAAATACTAGATTCTGTATGTTTAATTTCATATCTACATTTGTACAATAAAAATTGTCTGTGTGATTTATAAAAGAGGCTCTGCATTAAAAGTGGATTAGAAATAATGTCTTACCTCATCCATAAGTCATTGATTTGTTGTGTTTTAACTGACCAAACATTCTAACCAAGTTGTCAACTTTAACAAACAGAGATATCTGAAAATAAATACATTACTATTTAGAGAAGTTTTAAAAAGTTTAAGGTGTTTTTGAAGATAAGAACTTCATCATAAAAAAAAATGTATTCTTAATTATTCTTATACTTCATACATATTTCCTTCTGTTACATACTAAAAAATGCCATATGATAAATGAAACACAAGTTCCAGTAAATAACCAATTATTGATAAAAGACAGTAAATTAACTTATGTATTAAGCTTAACAAACTCATCATCATATTAATACAAAATAATAGAATACGGTATATATTAGCAAAGGTCAAAGTGTAGAAACTAACATTGTAATTAATTGGCTTTGCTATATTACATGCTATATGTGTCACAATTGTTAGGTTTAGCTACATTACACTATTATGTAAACATCCGTGAACTCTATGTACAGCAATAACGGTTTCGTGTTATACTTACATAAGTATAAATTATAAAAGAAAGCCACCCAAGGCACAATCTTAACTTTTAATTCGTCTAATCATATAAGGATAAAAGATTAATAAAAACTTGGAAGTGCTAAAAAGTGACAGTCTTCAGTCTAATTTTCTCGCTATTCACTAGATATACTAATCTACAAACTTAGGTCAGTTTATAACTTATTTATTCATTAAACAATATTATTTTTTGAAAAGTAAAACTGTTTGTTTATAAGTTTTAAATTAATATCATACTAGGTTATAATTGACATTTCTAATGTGATGACATTGACAGCCACCATCAATCAGACCGTTACTACACATAGTAATGTTAGATTCTCAAGAAAATAAAAATTGCAAATAGGCAATAACTGTAGTAAACATAGTATAAATCAAGTAAAAATTCGCCCTCGTTGTATTGAAGCTGTATATTAAAAATACAAGAACAGTTAATACATACAAATAAAAAATGAGGCTTTTAGTTGTACCTGTAATTACTAATAAATATTAAATAATTCAATAACGAAAAATAAAATTATGTCTTCAATGGTATGTAATAATCATTTAGGTAATTTTACACTAAAGGATCTTATTTACTAACTTTAATGTACTTTACGATAAATAACATCTAAAATTCTGAAATTCACTAACTACTTCATGAAATAGTAATACCTTAATAATGGATAAACTTGTTATTTTATGTATTTAAAACCAACCGATGGTTTTCTGCACGTTTGACAGAACTTTTTCAATAGAGGAACCAAAGAGAATGAAAACGTAAATATTTACAGCATGCTTTCTATTGAACCAGTTTTTGAGTTGAATATTAATCACTACATGTAGCTTGTTCTTGTTTATTGAAATTTCTATTGTTACCTTATTTTCATGACTATATTAACATAATATTAACTTATGGTAACAAAAAAAAAATTAGTATTGCAAATGTGATCAACGTTACGTAAATTACTAATAGGCCAAATAATTTAGATTCCAATACTGTAATATATGGTCTATTATAGGAAGGAAATCTAAAATCTGTGATACCTAGAATTATGAATCCTTTTTAGTAACGTAAGTTATACATGCACTTAAAAAAATTATAGCGTTAATGATGTATTTTGGTTAGTTTTTTGTAATGACAACCCTGTTACTTTTCATGAAAACGCCGACGTTTCTCGTTTTTCGGGCCAACTCATCGGTCTTTTTGACATAGAATGTTTGTTTTTAGCTTACGAAGCTATGAGTTTTAACACTTTTGGTATATGATACATAAATCTTGTGATAATTAAAATATGGAGGTGTATTATCTCGTTTTTCTTTTGAGCGTTTTCTGGCATGGATGCCACGGAATTATGTGGAGTTTGGCTCCCAACACCCAGAAGTGCTTGAAAGAAGAGTTGCATGCTAATGTACTTGTTTCTGGAGAATATGTGGTAGCGGAGGCGACTGGACAACGAGTGGATTATATCGTAAGTTAAAACGTCAAATTTAATCTTGATTTGGGTTAAGAAAAGTAACAACAAATTGTAACGATTTCGGATAACATATCTATAAAATCACTGATTTTTATACAGAGCTTTAATTGTTTTTTTTTTTAAAGAGGTTTTTATAATATAGATCGAAAAATATAAATCATTTCATAATTGTATTTTCTTACAGGTAAAAGATTCCAAAGGACACATTCTGTCACAGAAAGACACAATAGATAAGGGAAAGTTCTCATTTGTTACAGAAACCTATGACACATTTGAAGTATGTTTCATATCAAAAGTACCACCAGGTAAGTTTCACAGTTAAATTGTTGTTTCAGATTGCTAAGACTTAACAGAATTTAGGAAATAGTGGTTGGTTCATATTTATATTACTGAAAAGGCTTTTGTCATTATAGTAACACATGCATAACACACAAAGTGATGTTAATTATTTATTAAGCAACTTCGTTATACACTCTCTTCTGACAAGAAGCTCTGGTTTCTTTTAATTTGCAATATTATTCACAAGGAGCAATTCGTTTGCAACAGTTATAAAAAGATGTATTTCATATATTCACAGAACGGAGAGGCATCAGTCAAGAAGTTTTCTTAAATATCAAAGTTGGATTTGAGGCTAAAAACTATGAAGGTGTAAGTAATTAATTTTATTACATGTCTGTTTTATGTAACATAATGATTATTGTAATGGAAGAAAGTACTTTCTCTATTGATAAAATTAAACCAATGCTTTATCAGTATTCTTACTTAGTAATTGTTGCTATTATTGTATCATATATATTTTAAAGGATATGACACATATATACTTTTCTTAAATTTTATATATATTAATTTGATGTTTATCTCTAAAATTGTTTTATACAAAAAGATTGTTACCAATGTTATCCTTTTTTAACTTAATATTATCTATAAAGGATTAGATAAATGAATCAACAACAATATGATAATTACTTGGAAATTTGATTGCAATATGAAAATTATACAAAACTATTTACTTTATATTTATAAAAGTGATATAAAGTCTTTCATATAACTGAGATATCGGCAAGTTTACATATAAAATGTAATGTCTACTTACAATTTTAACCTGAATATATTTTCTTTTAAAATACTCTCTAAATCTTACAAATAACATTATACAATATGTAATCCCATTGTCTTTTATTATCGGTGGGTCATCTATGGTACTGACATCTGCAAACCGCCAGAACACTTGGGTAAATTTGTATGCTTTTGTAACGACTAACATGAATTATGTGTAATGTGTCACCATTATACATAGCATTGGTATTAAAAGTCAAAAATGTGTTGTGTCCCTTTCTTTTCAACAATCCTTGTTAATAATCCTATATTATATCTTTCTGCATGATTTTTTTTTTCTATGGATTTGTGAAAAAAGATTTACAAACCTTCTCATAATATAAACTGATGAGACCGGCAATAATATCAATTGTCTCGAATAGCATGAGTTTTATTAGTTTTGTTTATGTATGCATTTGTCAATTTTCTTTCATGTATTTTTATACATCATTAAATTTTGAAGATTTCCCTCATAGCTCTACTGTTTATTTTCTGCAGTTTTTTTAGTGCTCTTGTTAACCTTATAAAAATAAGTATTATTTTCCATATTTAATCCACCCTTCTCCTATTTTGTTTTACACTTTATTATAATATACATTACATGTATATTTAATCAAAGATTTTGGAACATCATATTGCTGCTTTTCCATATATTACACTAAAATTAATAATTTAATACAGATTGGTGAAGCGGCTAAGTTGAAACCAATGGAATTAGAACTGAAAAGACTGGAAGACCTATCAGAAGCTATTGTTCAAGACTTCACTCTAATGAGGAAAAGGGAAGAAGAGATGAGGGATACTAATGGTAAGACACCTTACTTTTATTACATATAAACTTTAATGAATATATGTACTACAAATATAGTATTTACATTCAATATTTAATAACAGTTGCAAAGTATTTGCATGAAATTATGGACATTTTTTTGTCTCTGTAAGGCAGTCGCTTACTGCATCATCATCATTTCAGGTAATGGTTGTCCATTGCTGAACTGTAGTGATAACACTTTTTTAAATGAAATCTCTGTCTCTGATTAACTAATTGCTTGCTTTGAAGTATTCAGGGCAAACATGCTTCACCTTCCTCAACCATGTTTAAGACCATTGGAAATTAAAGACTTAAGTAGTAATGACAAGCTATAAAGCCAAATCAAAATTTACGTATGAAAATATATGTATAATTTATTAGTTGTCATTAAAATAAAATTTTAACTATTATCATAAACTTGGTGTTATTTTTGTAGAACTCAGTACCCTCTATTTTTTTTTTATTTAAATAATGAAATAACAGTGTTGAAAGAGTTTAACTTTTTTTTTCAGAGTCAACAAACAACAGAGTGCTGTTCTTCAGCATATTTTCTATGGTGTGCCTCTTAGGGCTGGCAACGTGGCAAGTTTTATATCTCCGTCGTTATTTCAAAGCCAAAAAACTAATTGAATAACAATTTTTAAATGGCGGTGAAACGGGCGCGCGTTCAGCAGCATCTCTGTAATAAAATAATTTGTTTCTTAAATCTACAAAGAAATTTTTTTACGAACAAAATCTGTGTCTGTTAATTGTGACATTAATACAATGAAAATTTATTGTCTATTACAAAAAAATAATTTTTGTTTGCCTGTTTCAAATAAATTTTGCAATGTTAAAGTATTTCATAACAGTAGTTGTCATAATGGCGAGACCGCCCGGTGTTGCCAACGTAATAAATGCCTAAAACTAAGATATTATTTTGGAAGACGAACATCACATCAATAGTGGTTCGCGTCGCTCCCAGCGGCGAGATCTCGTGCCGATCATCATCAACTCATAGACGTCCTCTGCTGGACATGGCCTGCCTCAAATATTCACATCGGTCGATCTTGCGCTGCCCGCATCCAACGGTTTCCCGCGACCATCACTAGTTCGTCAGACCATGTCATAAAGGGCCGTCCGGCACCGACTACTGGCACGCGCCGCAGCACGAGGACCCTAACGCGCCATCGGCCGTCAGTCACACTGTATTAAGATTTGAAGAATGTTTAATTAATACAGATTATTTAATTTTTCATTTGTATATGGTCGGATTCGTGTCTCTAAGTAAGAATGTAAAAAATATTGTTTTTAAAAAAATTCATGCGTTTCATTTGCCGAACAATCATAGCGACATCATTTCATTTATGAAAATAAGAAACCATCTTAATTTTCTCACTGTCGGGAATCAGGCTCTACTCTCAAGAAGCATTACGGCCGTCATCACTCCACTTCAGTTTTTTTTTTTAATAAATGATCTGGTTATGTTACTCATATTAAGGTAGATGTTTGCAGTAGTGAACGAATCGACGAATTGCGGAATACGCCATTTGTGAAACCAGAGACTATCTAGAAAGTTTGTTACAGGTGACTAGGATAATGTTCATTTGCAAATCAAACTGAAATAGGGCGTTGTGCAAATATTCTACCTCATTGTAGTATGAATCGGCTCATAACAATGTTGTTTCAAAGCACGTTGAAATGATGTACCATATACTAGATGTTTTGTTCGTCCCATCCCTTTGTCATATACTTTTAAAACATTGAAATTAAAACGAAAAATAAAGTTAGACGACCATTAAACATAGTTTACAGGAAAACAGTCCTGATAATAATAGTATTGCATTGGTTTATCATCCATCGATATCGTCTACCGCTTGGTAAAGGAAGAGAGGTGAATCACAATATCTTATACTTTTATCTCTCTGCGACTTCTCGGCTGCAGTAGCAAATACAAATTGCATATCCCTCACCGTACTTATAGAATAGCTTTTCGGTTCACCGTAGGTGACCAGGCCATAGCTACCGAGCCCCGCTGCAACTACAAATCGCAAACCAGTTCGGGCGACACTGACCGGTCCTGGTCCTATGCAACATGGGTTAGAACTAAATAATTTCAAACAGTTGATGAAAAATTTTGTATTCATAAATATTGTACAGCCAAATTAATCTTTTTTAGTATAAAACATTTTGTGTGATATTTTAACAACAAAAAATATGTACACACTTTGTGTGACTTTAAAATTAATTTAAACTTTACACGTTGCTATACGCTGTAAAGCAAACCGGGTGAATCTGGAAAAGCTACGACATAACGTACAGTAAAATTTGTTTAAAAATTGAGAATTAAAAATATAATCAGTACATGTATTTTTATATACTTAAATTTTGTTTAAATCTTTTTCTATTCAACGAAGCGACGTACACCTGATAGTAAATGATACTAATAAAAAGCTCTAGTTAGGATGGTGTATAGTGCAGCACATTCTCCTCGTCGCCTCGAGTAAAGATGTTTCACTACTCCAGTAATTTTACTAGATTCAACTGAACACGATTAACGTTTGCACACTACCAATAGGCGAGACAAATTTTAGATAGATATTACATTGATTGTATATGTTATAAAATAAAAAGTAAACAAATTTAGATTTTTTCTATAATTCAACTAAGTTTCTTTATACATGTAGCTTTCCCACATTTACGTGGTATTTGAATGACAAATGTACTAATTTTTTAAACTTATATATATAAACCTACCTGGGTGATGTAATGAAATCACGTGGTGGGACCGATCAATAACTTTTTTTTTTATTATTAAGTATAGGCTAACGCTTGACTACGATCCCACCTGATGGTAAGTGGTGATGCAGTTTTTGATGGTAAAACGCGCTAGTGTAGAAGAAGCCTATTCACTCTTCTCTTAAAGACTCCCACATCGTAAACAATTTCTTTTTATTTCTGAATATTAAAAAACAAAGTATGTGGTCATGGAATGTGTAAAAACATAACACGTAGCTGATGATATTCATGATATTTCACTACGAAAATAATCGGCAAATCAAAACATACAAAAATAGTAAAATATAAGTTGATACATAAAAAAAATACATAGATGCATCATAAATTTGTGTCTAATACTATAAATAAGAAAATAATAAATACTCTATATTGGATGACCTGTTAGAATCTGTTGCAGTGTAAAAATATTAACAATAATATATGTAACGCTGGCAGCACATGCTAATTAAAGCACGAGCTAATCTTTTCTTACAATTTTCAGAATTATTTACAAATAATTTATAATAGAAGTAACTAAAAAAGGTAACGGTATAATAGTTTTTTTTTTTTAGTTAATTCTATACTGTTTTATTTCATTATTATTTATATCACAATTCAAAATTAAAATACTTCAAATAAAATTTTAATGAACTGCTTTTACACGGAATACACTTTCAACTCGCGGGCATGTCTCCATAATATTTTTTCCTCATATAAAAACTTTGAAAATATTGCGTTAAAAAATCCCCCTGCTCCGCTCACCGACGGAGTCACGCGAACTGCTGGTACTCTTAAAATACATTACATTATATACAACGGGAAGGCTACTCCACCGAGTGGAGATCTGTACATGTACAACCGTTCAGTTCGTATCAGAGCGGCGAGTAGTCCAACTGCACCGTGAGGTGCTTGACGCCCGCCTCGCGGAAGATCCTCGCGGCCTGCTCCGTCACGTAGCGAGGGTCCACCTCCCTAGCCACTTCCAGCTTAATAGCACCAACGTGAACGTCACTGCACAGTGTCCAGAAGTGCGGCTCCTGCACCGCGTGCACCCCGGCGAGCCCCACCACGCGCGTGTACAAGTTGGGCAGGGCGCGTTCTATGGAGGAAGGAGTCCGCTGCATCAGAACACCGGCGGAGTCGCGCACTAGGGGCAGCACGCTGGCGGCGATCAGCAGCGCGATCGCCAGCGAGCATATGGGGTCGGCGCGCATCCAGCCGAACGTGCGCATCAGTATCGCGGAGATGATGACGCCCACGGAGCCGAGCGTGTCAGCGAGCACGTGCAGGAACACGCCGCGCATGATGGCGGAGCCCGCGCCCGTCGGCGCTTCCATGTCGTCGTGCGAGTGGCCGTGCTCGTGGCCGCCGTGCGAGTGGTTGTGCGAGTGGCCGTGGCCGCCGTGCGAGTGCCCGTGACCATGCCCGTGGTGGAACGCGTATATGCCGACCAAGTTCACTAAGAAGCCGAGGATGGACACCAGCAAAAGACGTTCGTGTTTCACCTGAAAATTATTTAAGATAGCATCAGCGTTTTGCTCTTATTGAATAAGTTAATTTACAATCAAATTGTTTCAATTTAAGAATTAATTTTTAACACAACTTAAGCAAAACTTAAAACTGGCAGACATTATATATGCATTTCAAAAGTAATTAAAATTAAAAAAGTAAAATATTATTAATATAAATACACGTCTCAAATGTGCTTATAGGCCAAGACTACCAGAACAGACAGTAAACTAAATTATTATACCATCCGGTGAAGATACATATTATATAACACAGAAAATAACAAAAAAACATATATATGCGATCCATATATAACATATTAAATATTGATAACATATAGTATTGAATAAGGTGAGCCATTGATATGTTTTTAACATTGCTAATTAATAACAAAATTTATTTCATATAATTCGGTCTTTCTCATCTTTTCTAGTTATGAAATGAATCAGCCAATTTCTACACGTGGCCTTACAATCGAACCTGGGACCGTGGCATTATAGAAGAAGTACTCATCGATTGCACGACGGATGCAGTTATGTTTAATTATGAATAAGGAAAATAAAACAGAATGACAAATTACAGAATATTACAAGTTAGATGGTTATTTAAATAATTCCGGTCAAGTCTCGAGTCGGTTAAGCTACAATGTAATAGTTACCGAGTTCCTTTGTATTTTTTTTATTTAGCAATCACTTTTAGAGAGTGGAAGCAAATCGTTGTTGTTATTTCAAACACTAAGCGGTAACATTTAAAATAGAAATTTCTCTGTATTATTACTACAGCTGTTCTTTTTACAACCACTCATTCGTTTACCAATGATTGGTTCCGCTCAAATCACAACCGCGTACTTATAAAATATCTAAATTCAATTCACACAAAATACAGTTAGAAACTAGATAACTGTTATACATCAACTTAGAAAATACTTTTTGTGTTTTATTGTGTTATTTAATTGTGTAACATATTAACTTTAAGAATATGACATGTTATTATGTAATTTAATTAATGTTTTTATGTAATGAAATTTTGTTTAAAAAATTACCTATTTACCTTCTCTACCGCATTACGAGAATCCTGTAATCGTAGTAGTAAGGATGTGTTTTTATAAATAAATTAATTAACTTAGTGTTATGTATATCAATGTACCCTACTACCTTATTTTGTTGAATAATAAAATACCGGAAGTGGGTAGTAAAATATAACGCATGACAATGTCACTTCCATCTTGTACTTGGCTACCTAGCACAATAAATATAATTAATACAACATTGTTTCACTGAACATTACACTTAGATTACACAAAACTTATTTAAAACGGATAATATTTATTATATTTCTATAATATATATTATATTGATAATATATTAGAAGGGTAAGTAAGCAAATTGTAAATTAATATAGACATTAAAGTCTGCACTGACAGATTTTATGGTGTACATACATTACTGTGTTCCGGTTTGAAGGGTGCTGTAGCTAGTGAAATTACTGGGGTAATGAAACTTAACTTGGTCTTATCTTGTCTCAAGGATGAGCACAATGTGATGCAGTGTATACCATCCTAACTTCAATCAAGTGAACGTCTAACTCATCTTATAGAACAAAATAAAAACTGATACTACATTCTGTGGTGCCACCAACTGCTAGACAATAAAAATACTAAAGTTAATTTTATCATTTGCTATTGAGGTTATCTTTTCTAATGTAAATAAAAGTAAAATTTTTTTGTTCAAACAAAATTAGCATACTCATTATGTTGATTAGCACGACATAAAGACATTTACATACTTAACGTATTACAGGAATATTTTTGTAGATACTACTACAAACATTCAGCTGGTGGTAAATATTAGATGCTAGTTCGATCTTTACAGTATCACATCTGTAAAAGATCAATCGAACCGACCCACTAATTATTGACCATTATAAAATATTCACACTTTCACATTTCCAATAATTTTAACTTATAAGTGAACTTTTATATTAATATAACTTGAAATACCTGGTCAGATAATAACATTGAATATTAAACGAAACTCAATGTATTATGAATAGTGTACTTTTGTATTTCATATATAAATCATATATTTTTTTTATCCAGATCAAGCAATAAAACACTGTTAGGTTTTAAATTAGTCCTTTAGTATTTCTAAATGGACGACTCACCAGCTCAACTAATAAATTATTAGAAAACAACAACAATAGTGTGCTTTTAGATACCACAAGTTAAACAATTGTTACAACACATAATTATGTGTTCCGCATGTCAATTATTTCCAAACTTGTCTACAAAATTACGTTAAACTCAAGATAATCGAAGTATTATTTAAACTTATGTAGTTGTAAAGACTATTTCATTAAATTCTAAAACATAATTACACGCTGTGCTTATCTCTGTCTGTAGCAATGTTCTGATATCAGCTACAGTGCTACGGAGATAAGACATGTTACATCTTAGTTAAGTTTCATGATCAATATGATAAGGATTTATTACAATGATACCAATTCTATTGTTGTAGGGTATTTTTTTTTATACTACTATGCGACGAGACGAGCAAGGCGTTCACCTGATGGTAAGTGATACGCTTGCCCATGACAACGTGGTGCTAGTTAAGATGGTACACACTGCACCACATTGCGCTCGTCGCCTTGAGACATAAGGTGTTAAGTCTCGTTACCCCAGTAAGGAACACAGTAATGTTTGCACACTACTATTTGGCGGTTGAAATAGTCACTGCGGTGGTACCCATCCAGACGGTCTCCGGCAACAGAGACCTACCACCAGTAAAGTAAAAACATTTTCGTGTGGAGAAAAATTGCCAAAAGTAATTAAAAATGTAACTGACACTCATTTCTTTTAAGTGGTTTATGTGGTATTTTTTTCGTTAACTAAACAAAGACAGCTGTATGTAAATACACTTTATGGCAAGACAATTGGTGGTACCAAATTAACACGTTCACTGCCACCCCGCTTTTGACGATGTCTTTCCAGGGGCCGCCATACATTGGGTATCGGTCACACCATTAGTGTCGCCGGCACTGGAGAAAAATTTTGGTGAACACAACAGTTGTGTCACCAGCGCTGAACATGTTAACCAACATCATATTGTTACAGGCGGGAGTATCACTTACCACCAGGTGAATGCCTTGCTTGTCCCATCCCTTCATTGAATAAGAAAAAAATTAAAACTCAAACTGTTTATGTTCACTAATGAACAAAGATTTATCCAAAAAACTTACTGGTATGATTAAATTATTTCTTCATAGTCTTATTAAAATAAATATTTAATAGGCTAAAAACGAAATGTGCATGTACACCAATTATTATATTTTTATGCTGGATAAGTATATATTTTTCTTCTGTACAAGTAAATAAAACTGAAGTATCCATTCCTAACATCAAACTTACTGTTATATATTTAATGCATATGAATGCTTACTTGATACATAAGTATAAATTTTTTTGACAATTTTTTTTTTAATTGTCTTTTTACCATAAGGTAAAGACCATTTAAAAAAAATTGTCTGCTTGGTCAGACCAATCTTAAATATGGCTGGATCAATTATGATAGACCATTCACTGAGATATAGATTATGTCATGAGGCATAACATAGATAATTTAAAAAAAAAAATTTAATAAATTTAAAGAGTTTGTGACCATTATACTCATGGAGGCAATTTTTCAGTTACTCATTTTGCATGAAGTAGTACTTGCCACATGATGGCAATGCAGAATATCAGATATTAAATAAATATAAAATAGCAGAACATCAGCAGCATATTATATGGAATATTAATATAATTTAATGTCCATATTTTAATTTCTGTCCTCAAAAAAGAATGCTGATGTTTCTCCTTAGATTTACTAAAAACTAAATATATTATCAGGAGAGGCCTATGTCCAGCAGTGGGCTGCTACAGGCTGTGGAGGATGATGATGAAATAAATTATATACCGATGATTAGTCTTGGTATAGCAAAAAAAAAAGTGTTTACCTCGGGTGGTTCAATAGCTCTTTCCACAGCTTCACTCATAATGAAGAAAGCTATGAACAAGAGAAACAGGCCATTAACAAAACCAGCCAGCACCTCGGCTCTTGCATAGCCATAGGAGAACCGCTCATTTGCCCTCCATTTTGAGACAAGGGATGCTGCTAAACCAGCAACAAGCCCGGTGCAGTCAAAGAACATATGGAATGCATCGGAAATAAGACCTAAAATAAAACGTTTAATGGTTAATTGATTGTAAATTTATAATAATATATATTTTTATGCTCCCATAAATTTTAAAAGTACTTACCCAAACTGTTCGTCCATATCCCATAAAAAAGTTCAACAAAAGCGAAGGACAAATTTAGTATCAAAAATAAGAACAAATTTCTTGAATTTTTATCTGAATAGATGAGTCTGAGCCAGTTTTGAAACTTTTCGCGGATCCCGCCCAGGGTCCCCCGCGGGAGCTTTGTATCCTTTTGGGTCAGTGGCAGCATCGTGTCACATTAATATTCAAGATTTCGACTCACGTCAGTTTTGGCCTAATTGGCCAAATAACTTAAAAACATCAGTTTGCTGCATACGTGTACTACTCTTGCGGTTTCTAACCTCTTGTAATAAATACTGTTAAAGATTTAATGAGAGAGAAATTATAGAATTAAACGTGTTTTATCTGTTAGATGCATAATCTTTAAAAGTTATACACCCTATAACAGATAATTACTTTAAAATGATAAACTTTTTCTCATCGTGTGACAATTTAATGTCTTTATAGTATTGAGCACAGATTGCCACTAACACATAAGTTAATAGGTTATATGACAACCTAATTATTACGTAGCGTTACAACTACAAGTTTGCACAATTTTTGTACACCATAACAGAAATAAATAAAATAAATTTCTTAGTTTTGTTATATTACTATTGCATACGAAAGAATAGAAAATAACACTATAGCAAAGTTTATTGTATTACAAATAAAAATTGCTTTAAAACAACGTTGCGAATTCTAATAAATTAAAAACATAGTAACTCTTTGTTTCTAAACGTAAGTATAATTATTTTAATGAAACAGTAAAGAAACTTTTAAAAGCAGTGTAAAAAACTGTCGCCATACATTATAAATAATGGATGGTACACAATTCTCATTTATTAAATTATTTGTGTTATGTATAAAATCTAATTTGTAGCATTCTTTCGTTATGTTTTATTTGTTACCTATTTATATCGAAACTATGCCGCCAACACTAACTCAATTGCAATTGGCTAGTTGATAAAGTATTTGCTAAGCAGCCAATAACAATACGACAATAATTCGTGTAATATGTAAATGAAATAGCATATGTGATGATTCATAAACTTTCAAAAGACACTCGTTTCCGGAAAAGTTTATTATTTTGTCTATGTATTTCGCACCTATTGCTTATGGCAAAGTCTTTTTAACATTTTCAAAAAATATTTTAGTGCATTTATTTATCAATTGGTGGCGTAAAAACTCATTGTTATGTACTGAAATAATTGCTTATTTTGTTATAAAAAAATCACAATGTCTTAATTGACAAATAATTTTTTCGCGCCTATAATTCAAAATCATTCCACCGGAAATTCGTCTATAGATGCGTTTGTTTCCGAAAAGTGAACGTTTCACGAGTCAACAGCAACGTCTTTCGAGAAGTTCTAGGCGCTGTTTGCGACATTTTTCTTTCTTTTATCCGTCATCCAATGTTTTGTGTGATGAAATAACACGTTGATTAGCTAGTAATTTTGTTATTAGTGTTCATAGTCGTAATAACGTAACTACTAGATTACGATATAAGCTAATATGGGCGACGAAAGCCACCCGAAAACTCTCTACGTCGGTAATTTAGACGCGACTGTGACAGAAGAATTTCTATGCGCGTTGTTCGGACAAATAGGCGAAGTTAAAGGCTGTAAAATAATTCGCGAACCTGGTAACGACCCGTATGCGTTTCTCGAATTTACAAATCACTCCGCAGCAGCTACAGCCCTGGCCGCCATGAATAAGCGAGTGTTTCTTGAGAAGGAAATGAAGGTTAACTGGGCTACGAGTCCTGGCAATCAACCGAAGACGGATACTAGTAATCACCACCATATATTTGTTGGTGATTTGTCGCCGGAGATAGAGACTCATATACTTCGTGAGGCGTTTGCTCCGTTCGGTGAAATTTCTAATTGTCGAATAGTACGCGATCCCCAAACGCTCAAATCTAAAGGTTATGCTTTTGTATCTTTTGTAAAGAAGGCAGACGCCGAAGCCGCTATCCAGGCTATGAACGGCCAGTGGTTAGGTTCACGTTCTATACGTACAAATTGGTCGACACGCAAGCCTCCCACCAACAGACCAAATGAAGGTGCGCCCAGTACCAAGCGAGCGAAACAGCCAACATTTGACGAAGTGTACAACCAGAGTTCACCAACAAACACAACTGTGTACTGCGGAGGGTTCACAAGTAATGTCATTACTGAAGAGTTGATGCAAAGTACATTCTCACAGTTTGGTCATATACAAGATGTTAGAGTATTTAGGGACAAAGGCTATGCGTTCATTAGGTTCACAACGAAGGAGGCAGCAGCACATGCAATTGAAGCTACACATAATACAGAAATTAGCGGGCACACAGTTAAATGTTTCTGGGGAAAAGAGAATGGAGGTGGAGAGAACCAGGTATGTATGATTATTTGAAAACTATTAACAATTAGGTACGTGAGTCTTTATTCATTATTTATTTAATATTTCAGAGTACAAATAACCCACCGGCAGCACCAGCAGCAATGGGAGCACAGTCGCAGTATCCTTACGCGTACCAACAAGGAATGGGGTATTGGTATGCTCAGGTAAATATCTAGAATTATACACACATTTTTATTATTTCTATGAATTGGATTCAGAAGTCTTTGGAGAAACATCATTATAGCAACCAAAATATAACAAAATCGGGCATTAATGAAATTGGTAAAGAAATACTAGATTTTTGCCTTTTCTTTACACTACATTTTATTATTAAAATAACACTTGTATATTCTAATGAAACTTGATTTGACCAGATTTATATACACATTGTTGTATGATCATGTAAATTTCAGACCTCTTTTTTTGCTAAAGCAAATGTGTAATGACTGTTTGGTGCGGCATTAAAGATTGATAATTTTTAGTGATCAGAAATAGTAAATATAGACTTTACCATTTTACTGTATATTTAGATAAATTTTTCATCTTATTACTATTTTAATTATAAAATTGAACTAAAATGTACATTTATTATTCTAACTTTATTCACAATTTCTCATTTTGCTTTTGAAATAAATCCTGTTCTCAATTTAAAATATCTTTCAAAGACTAGGTTGCTCTGTATTTATACACAATTAAACATGTCATCGAAAATTTTAGGTTATCATTACCTAATGACATCACTGACATTTCAGATACAATCAATGTTGGAGAGATTTTGAATAGGGTAAATGTCAAGTGAATGTTAATAAAAGACCGCTTACAGAAATGAACACGTACACTTTTATATTAATTTATTACAGTTTACTTTCAATATTTTATATATATGTATATCTAGTTAATTGACTTGTTAAAAATAACTCCACATCCAAAAATATTTAACATATACTCAAAATTAATAAATAGAATTAATAATGTAGTAATTATTGAGAGTTTTTTGAGAAACATCTTAAATAGGTTAAAAATATTAATGTCAATTATTACCCAAAACAAACATACTTAAATTTAACAGATCCTTTTATGCTATTTCACTATTTAAAATAATGAAAAAAGAAATTATATAGCATTAGTTTACAATTTTAGTTGCAAAAATATTTTAAATTAACAAATATTACTCTATGTCCATAGTCAATTTATATCTATTTTTTTTACACAAGTTGTTACATTTTTATTATAAAATTACTCACAAGGGCACATGGGCCATTTTTGTTATTATCCTTTGTTGATATTTATACAACACAAAGAGTTGTATGTTGTGAGTCACACAATGTACAGCCACACAGTAAAGATGTGTAGGAAAATTGATTTAAAGCAATTGCTTTTAATGTTTGTTTAATGAGCTTTCACAAAAATAAGCTTATTTTTGCCACTGGAAATTATTATTTTGTTTAATGTACCAAAATATTTTCTTCATTGTACTTTATGATAGGAAAGCAAAGTTCGTTATTTGCGAAAGTTTTTAATATTTTTATAGTATTGAGTGTAGCTTTGCTAATGTTTTAGCCTTTAGCCATGTTCATTTAGGTTTTACCAATTTAAGAAAATATTGAATATTAGGTAATTAGAACATTTTAGGTTCCAGACAAATGATTAATTATCTCCCAAATTCAAACATATTTTCATGACAGTTAAAACTAATATTCATGGTGTTACAGAAAATATGACAGAGAAAACACCTACAAGTGTTTGGATTAAAAACAACATGTGACTGTATTATTCAGTATGTGAATCAATACACATACTTGAATTTCTTTGCTCTTCAACAGTTCAATTTGTAAATAAAAAGTGATTTATCAACGCAAATTATTCTGTTATTGATATTTGTAAATGAATTATTTAAAACTTGTCATTGAGACATGCAACATTTATTCAGGTCTGATTTTTATGTAGTTTATTGCGTGTTTTAGTGCTTCATGGAGTTGTGTGCATTAATTACAATATGTTGAAGTTTAAATCGGTAACCTTTAGTTTAACATATGTTAATTGCAAGCAAGAAAATACAACACTTCACGCATCACTATGGCATTACATTTGTTACTCGCAACAACTATATTCTTTCATTCTCAACATTTATTCATACTCATTCTCTTCTCATATTTTCCTGGTTTTATGTATTTCTTTTTGTGCTATTGTTTGCTGGTAGAAAAATTAGGGCATGTCCAAACTTTCTGTTTGTTTATGTCTCCATTTATTTTTCATAATTCTTGCATGAATTGTGTGAATGAGTTACTATACGGTAGATTAAATTCTGCTCATTCTGACTCATCAAAATCACTGATTTTGTATAATGGTCTAGTAGCGACTATGTATTAATTTTCCACTTACATTGACCACTGTGAATAAAGTTGTAAATAAAGTTAAAAAATATTTTTTTGCATCAATCCTCCAAGGTGTACAAAATGACATATTATACTCGATGCAATGTATTCACAAGTTGTTATGCCATACAGTTGAATGTAAATGACAAAGTTGTGTAATGCTCATGTTTATATTTAAATTGATTCTCGGAAGAAAAAATTAAAAAGCGCCATAACATCTTATGTAACGAGAGAAAAGGAAACTGTATTTTTGTTTATTAAAAAGCATGTCACTGTTTACTTTAAAACAACAGTCTTACTTTTATGTTAAGTTTTATTGCGTCACCTACCATAACAGAAGCTCGCCATACAGAAAGTCCACAAGCAATAAGACCGCTGTTTTTATATTCTTTTTAAAGTTATGTAAATAGTTTAAAAAATTATAATAATGAATTCTTAATATAAATTGACCATGTGTCATTAGATCATCAGTTCTGTTTACTGGTCATCATAATCTGTTGATGAATGATAACTTCAAGTTATAAAAGAATACTGTGGTCTTCAGAGATAATCTGTGCATACAGCAGTGCTTATTTCCATCAATAGTTTGAATGGTGCTGTGGGTGATGAATTTAATGGGACAACCAGAAACAACATCCTATCCCTTAAGATGGATGACCATGAGTAGAACTCGATGGGAAACTGTATACCAATAATACTCTATTACCTGTTGAAAGTCCAGAATACTCGGTCATGTTTATGTTAACCATTTCTATTAAGTTATTGTATTCTCATCTACTTTCCATAGTCTAAAGTTTCTTTGGAAGACATTGATGGATAGAGATTTCCTCTCCTTCCTCAGGGATATCCAGCATTACAAGGGTACATGGCGCCGGGATACTATCAACAATACGCCACGGCATACAGCAATCCGCAAGCGGCTGCAGCTGGTAAGTGATGACTTATAAATTCATTGTAGTAGCATTTTATTATTTTTTTATACTAACCGATTATTTTATTCTTTTATTAATAATTACTAATTTAAACTGTAAATATTATATATTAGTTCAGAAAAAAGTTAGGAACCTTTGTAATAATGTTGGTATCAATCAACACTTAGCACTTATCTCGCGACAGTCTTATCAATGCAAGATACTGTCGTGTCTATTTTAAAACCGTACACGTTAATTTGTGAAATGAATCATTAGTTTATTACAATTGAGTTTATTTATAAATAAATGATGAGATAAGTGAATTAAATTCAAACGGGTGATTTCTGTAATGACTGAAAATATTACTTGTATATTTTCACATTCTTTTCAAGGTAGAGAGCAATAAAATATTTGATTTAGATTTTTCCTCATCTTTCCTTACAAGTAGCGTTTTTTGAACAGTTTGGTAAATTCATAAAACTGTATTAAACCAAATTTGTATATATATGATTTAAATATACTTACTGTACTTGTGTAATCTAAATAAGACTAAAAGATCGTGATTACTTGGGGTGCATCAGTCTGATAATTAGAATAATTTATCTTGACATGAAGTAGTATCATTTGTGCAGGGTTTTTTTTATATCTTTGTAAATATAAAACAGTTTGTAAATGTTCATGTTGCTATTTGATATACATAACGTACTTAGTGCTTAGTGGGTGTAGCTTTTCCAAAATTGATTATGCCAAAAAATAGATATATTAATATCAAAGGTTAAGGGGACCTATATCGTTAAAATGTTATTTATCGTAACTTCTTAGTCTTATTTCCTCATGACTGAGGGTCGTGGTCATCATGTGTGATGAAACACACGACGATTTACTTGGTAGTTATAATGCAGTGGTTTGCCGATGCCTTCTGATTACTAATATATAAATATTCATCCACTTACTGGTGGTAGGTCTCTGTTGCCGGAGACCGTCTGGATGGGTACCACCGCAGCTCCTATTCCAACCGACAAATAGTAGTGTGCAAACATTACTGTGTTCCGGTTTGAAGGGCGCTGTAGATAGTGTAATTACTGGGGTAACGAGACTTAACACCTTACGTCTCAAGGCGACGAGCGCAATGTGGTGCAGTGTGTACCATCTTAACTAGCATCACGTTGTTGTGGGCAAGCGTAGCACTTACCATCAGGTGAACGTCTTGCTCGTCTCGTCGCATAGCAGTATAAAAAAAATAATCGTAACATAACCTTAAAAATTGAATAAAGAGTAGTGGTGAAGAACAAATATTTTAGATAATTGTTATATTGTTGCAGCGGGCTACCGCATGAGCATGCCGGGCGGCGCCGGCGCGGGTGCGTCGTGGAGCGGTGCGCCGCAGCCGCTCATGTACGCGTCCGCGGCCATGCCCTCTGCGCAGTACCCGTCGCAGTAGCGCGCCACGCTCGCCCCGCCCCCCAGCCGCGCGAGCGCCCGCGTTCTTTGACACCGCTACTGTCGCACGCACGCGGCCGCAACACACACACACATCAGCCACAACAGTCACTCGTACAGGGGCTAGGTGACGCGTCGTCCCAAGATTTGGTCAAATATTTTTAGTGGGCTCCTACGTCAAATGTATCTGCCGCGTAGTCCATTCGCAAACACTTACATTTGCGTATTTAACAAATGTATTTGGTCATATTTTGGGAATGATTAAGTATTAGACGCACAACTTTTTCTTTGAATAATCTGAGATTATTTGAGGAAAAACGTCACAAACGCGGTTAAAAAATTTCTCACACTAAACTACTTGGAATTGAGAATGACTGTGGCTGATACGTCTCCATAACTTGTTAGTTAAAAACTCTTGTCATAACATCTGTCAAGGTGTCATTGTGACCACCGCCTTGCATTAGGTGACTACATATCGACTATTATGAGTTATAGCTTAAGTTCTTGTTAAGAAGTGAAAACTTGGGAATGCAAACTTTTTATTCTCTTTGTAAAGCTTAGTCCAACCACTCTTCGAACAGGCTCTCTTTTCTTTCATTACTGCTGGTATCACAAATTCTCTTTGGTACATACCATTCCATGTTCTGAATGTACCCTTATAATTTTCTCATTTCCGATGGAAATGACCTTTGTGCTCGTGGTTGGCAAAAACCTTATCTTCTTATTTATGCTGAGGAAGAAATGTTAATTGCAATCATCTACAAATGCATGAGAATTTTTTTCTGTGCCAGCTTCATGTTATTGATCCTCAAATCAAGTTCTAAGTGCCTATTGAAAATGGTAATGTTTGTTATCAAGCGAGTGTGCTTGATTTTGTTACATAATTACATCTTAACGTATTTAAGATGATATATTCTCGGACACAAATTAATATTCACTACATATATATATTATATATACACATGCAGTAAATGGCGATATCATATTTGCCCGCCGCCGCCATCTACTATATCATCGCTGAAGTAACTTTATTTTCATAAGTAGATGTAAGCCAACATCCCGCTATGTAGGGAGATACGACCTCTTCGTTAGTTTAGTTATTAAATGCTAGCACATTATTCAGTACACACAAACTTACATCACAGCAATGCGACATGCTAGTGGCTTCAAAGAACGCGTACAGACAGACTGTCCAATATATCCGGAGAGAGGTATACAAGAGTTTGGGGAAACTGATGCGTTGCGGAGCCGATGCCGAGGGTGGGCACGGACGCGAGCTCGGATGCTGCACTGGAGGGGATAGAGACAATCGTGTGGACCGTACGAGAGCGGTCGGCGGGAGACTGAGCCGGCCCCGGCGCAGTCGCAGCCTCGTCAGCCGATCTACATAGATAGGACATAACGAAATAAATTATAAATTTTTAAAAAAAGTTATAAATATATAATGGGGGAGATGTCGCGAGCGGTGGGAGACGTGGCCTCGTGTACATACGTTGATATTTATTGCGCCCCGCGCCGGCAGACTGAGACGTATTCCCGAGCCCCGACGCGCCAGGCCGTTTGACCTATTTATAATTATTAAGTTCGGCACATGTTGTTTTGTTTGACCTGAATTGTTATGATTTATTGTATGGAAACACTGGTGTGTCAATAAAGCAGTGGGTCTGGGACACGGGGTGTTTGATTTGCCGTCGGCGTCGCGCCCGTCGCTGGGTCCAAAGCTGCGCCGGCCGAGCGCTCCGCGGCACGCGATGGACGGACGAAAAGTTATTGTAAATTCTAAACGTCATTTTGTAAAACGAAAAATAAATAGTTTAAGTTGAATATGAACATTTTTGATTGCCGCCGCCTCCAGCGATGTTAGTTATGAAACTGCTCTCACCCCGCTTCCGTCAGCAGCGACAGACAGGCTCACAGCCCCTAAAAGTACACAGGCAAGATGTTTTGATAGTTTTTTTTTTTTCCAAATTATGCCCTAAGCAAATAATCTAATTGTAGATTAGTAATTATTAAGAGACAGTAGTAGTTTAATTATCGCCCGACGTTACAAGGGCTTTACAGCAACGTGTTCACGGGAGAACTGGGGTAACAGAGTTCCTGACCAGTACCTATAAATATTTCCTAAAAATACTACAAGTGTAAATAAAATTCGAGGAGCAGTATTGGTTGTAGGACACGACAGGACGAAGGAAGGTAGAGGAAGATGTCAAGGAGTAAAAAAAAATGCTTTAGCTTTTGGTTTTAATTAAAAAAAGTGGATAATAGCTGCACAAAATTTCGCGTTGGACTCGCCAGATGAGTCGAATGCACTACGTTTGGGTAAAATTTCTTTTATTTTTGTGGCCGACACAGCCTCCATAAAGTTCATATAAAATATAGTACTTGATTGTTTACTATGTTTTGCCTAAAAATATCGCTAGAGGTAAAATAAAAGGTTATTTTGTGTCGAAATTTAAAAGCGCGCCATTTTCAGTTATCTGTGTTGTTGGTATACGTGATACTAAACTATATATAGTCAACAACAAAAATCCGGGGAAGAACCGTTGGAGTCTCAGTATGCCATTATTATAATTAGTATACATCGACTATTTTACGCAGCATCGATATTTACTCTCTTATCAGTAAACATATTTTCCTTTAATCAATTTACAACAATAACATATATCAACCGTTTTACAATTAATATTTTACCGAGTAGTCTAAAAAATAAAACTGTGCCAAATTTTGGATATCAATCTATATGATATGTTTTTCTGCCAACAAGGAGGAGGGTTAATGCGATGCGTACATTTTTTAAGTATGAATACTGAATGTTTTTGGTAAGTAGCCCGATTTTGAAGGTTTTAATCTTAAAATAATTTTCTTCTATATAAGTTCCGTAATATTAAAAAAGTCAACGGAAAAGTTTTTTAATTCTGCTATGGCCTAATTTTCGGCAAAGGCGTCATATTACGCCGTACTTTTCTCTGGCACGGAGATGCGATCTTTTTGGATCCAGCTTTGCTATCTAATCCTTCTGTTTCGGCTGACAAGTAGTGTGCAAACATTACTGTGTTCCAGTTAGAAGGGAACTGTAAACTTGTGAAATTACTGGGGTAACGAGACTTAACGCCTAATCTCAAGGCGACGAGCGCGATGTGGTGCGGTGTATACAATGTTAACCAGCGCCGCGTTATGGGTAAGCGTATCACTTACCATCAGGTGAACGTCTTGCTCGTCTTGTAGCCTGGTTGAATAAAAAAATATAAATTGACATACGGATATAGCAAAAAAAAAGTACTCCGCTCAAAATACGTCAGGTCTTGTTGGAAACTGGAACAGGGCAATGCTATAATGGTCACATGGCCACATCTGAATCGGGATATAAATCCTCTGTGTTCCAAGGTAAGAGGTTACCCGCTGCGCACCTGAAGCAGTTTAAGGGTAGGTAATTAAAAAAAAAATAGTTTGCACACCTTCATATTATATGGTAAGAATCTCTTGTTTTTGAGTTTTAAAGTCTTTTTGGAGTTGTTTCTCTTCAGAAACTAACTATAAAAACTGTTTTTTTTTTAATTTATATAATGCCGTCAATATCTTCTTCTTCTTCTCAATTGATGGCATGAGCACGGTTTGTGCGTGATCCAATATCATGTGTAGACGCACAAAATAAAAGAATACAAATCCATTAAAAATTGTCTGCGTGGTCAATCGTTCATGTTTTCATCTTCGCAATTGATGGCGAGAGCTAATGTTATATATAGACGTATAAAATAAAAGGATACAAATTCTTAAAAAATTGTCTGCGTGGTCAATCGTTCATGTTTTCATCTTCGCAATTGATGGCGAGAGCCAATGTTATATATAAACGTATAAAATAAAAGGATACAAATTCTTAAAAAATTGTCTGCGTGGTCAATTCGTCCGCCATGTTTCAAGTCTCAATCGCCGTCAATATCAATACCGTAGCGCGAATTTTTGCCGCCAATTGGGTTATGTAGCTTGTTCGAGTTACAAAAGGAAACAAATTTACATCTAGATATCTGTTAGACATGGACAATAACATTATTTATTATAATCTAACAATAGTTTTATTTCTGCGTAGATATAGCGCTTGTTAGTGCTTACAGTAAAACGTTTATGTACATGTTACAAAATGGCGCATATACTAAATAAGAATAATGCATTGGTAAGATGACTTTGTTGTAAAAAGTTATTTATGTTCGGCGTTTCTCTTCAATGTTTGTTTTTGCGTTATGCCAACGTAGTAACTGATTCTGTATTTTTGTTCTCTAGTCGTTTTCCCACCCACACATTTTTCTACTAAGTCAGCCGCGAGTCATTCATGGGAATGATTGTTATTTTACATGAATAGTTTCACCGGTTATTTAAATCCTGCACGCGCTGTCTGTAACATTCCAGAATCCGTACAATCATCCTTAACCCAATTGTGACATCATATCGTGGTGTATTATAAAATCTGAGTAAAAGCCGGAGTGGTGTGACGTGGAAATTGCAATGACAGTGATCTAAAAATAAGGTCGCCGGCGACGCGCCGCGAGCGCGCGGACTCCTCCTCAGTCGAGGTACGATCGCCGCGAGTTACAGTCGAACGACCACGAGCCAGCAACCATGGTGTACGAGAGCGACTTCTACACGACGCGCCGCCCCTACCGGCCGAGCAGCTACAGCGTCACGGTGAGTACGGCTTCTAACCCGCTGAGCGTGCACCTCGCTCCATCACTCCCGGGAGCCGGACGCCCCTCGCACCGAGTCGACCTCACGCATGTCCCGTACGAACACCCCACCCAGTGACGGCTCAGATCCCTCAGTGGCGAAATCGGATCTCGCAAAGCGCACTCGACGCGATCCCCTCGCTTGTACGCGTCGCTAATTGAGACGGTCGGTCGAGGATTTGATAGGAGTTCGCGACGCAAAGTGGGTCAGATCGAAACAAGAAACCGAAACGGAGAAGCGGTACTTGCGGGCGCGCCAAATATAGCGAGGGCTGGAGCGGGCGGGCGCGCGGCTAACGGCGAGTTCTCCGCTTGCAGCGGCAGTCGCCCGGGGATTGGGAGAAGGTGCCGTTCGTGCCGCGGCCGAGCCTGGTGCCCGACCCGGTGACGGCGTTCGGGAGGCGCGGCGGCGCGGGCGCGCGCGGCTCCCCGCTGGAGCCGGTCGTGCGGCGGAACATCGCGCCGGCGCCGGAGTCCAAGCTGCGCCCGCTCGCGCCGTACGTGTCGCCGCGCGAGCAGACGCGCGAGCGCGTGCTCGCGGCGGTGGGGTTCCGGGAGCGCGCGCTCGCGGCGGACCCGCTGGCCACGCCGCGCGACCACATGGACGTGGTGCTCGCGCAGGCGCACGGCCGCCCGCTGCACGCGGCGCGCCGCCACGTCTACTACAGTAACTACGCGAGCTACTGAGGGGTCGCGGTGTCGCGGGGTCGCGGTGTCGCGTGTCGCGTGTCGCTTGTAGTCGCTTGCAGTCGCCGGGCGGGTCGGTGCGAGGGCGCGGCGCGGTTAAGGGCGCGGCTAAGGGCGCGGTTGTTGCAGACGCCGCGGCACTACGTGGTGGTGGACCGGGAGCCGCTGCCGCGACGCGCCGACGAGCAGTACTCGTATTCGTATTCGAGCACCAGCGAGCGGTCGACGGGCGGCGCGCTGCCTCAGCGCAGCTCGTACAGCAGCACGGTGGAGCGGCGCACGGGCGGCGGCCCCGGCGGGTACAGCTACTCCAGCGAGCGCTCCAGCAGCCTGGGCGGCCCCGGCGGCTACTCCTACTCGTCCACGAGCAGCGGCCGCCTGCCCTACGGCACCAACTACCGCCACTACTCTTACCGCGTGTAGCGCCCCGGCTCCCGACTTCTCCCTCCCTCCTAACTCCTCCACCGAGTTCCCTAACTTATCAGTATTCGCTAACGCAATGTGATCGCTCTACTCTATCTACAGAAGTGGACGTGGATCTTTAGTGCTTTTTTTGGTGTTTTCAGTGTACCTAAATTATTTAATCAAACATGTTAATTCGACTGAATTTGTAATAAAGCTTGCATTTTTCTAATATCTACTCTTTCTTTGTGTTATTCCTTAATACAGAATCGTTAAGGAACGAGATATCTGTTTACTAACAAATTGTTTGTAGCTCAAGTTGTGTGACAAGTTTTTGTTTATGGTTATAATAATTTTTGTTTACCTGTTCTACATTTTCAAATTAAACTAAACTAATATGATTATGGAAAATATTTTTCTACAATTCTTTTACAATATTTTAAAACAGATCTAAAAACTTTTTATAATTGTTTATAGCCTTTTTATATTACTAGTCTTTTCATCTGACTTTAGGCAAGTTTCATTGACAAGAAAATTGTTTAGTTTTATGATCTATGGTACTTCAGTACATAGATACTCAAAGTATAATTATTAAATCGTAAAACTTTTTTTTTGTAATTAAGTAAAGTACATATTAATCTATTAGATTAAAACCAGGTTAAACAAATTAAGGTTTAAAATCAGGATTCGTCGTCCCTTTTCATTTTAATTCAGAGTCACAATAATAATAATTAGTACCAATTAATAATTTATTTTGTACAATGAGCTAACACGACCTCAGTTTCGTATGTTAGGTGACAATGAGGCAGCAGATGTTTAAGCGTGCTCGCCCAGTATACTCTGGCTTTTTTATGTATACAGCCGACAGACCATTGCTTCTATGGCGGCAGATTTACAAAATGAGGATGGTGGCTAGTCCAAACTACACAACAATGTGTATCTAGAATCGAACCAGGGAATCCGTGTTGTTAGCAAGTACGTGATATAAAAGAGTATTGTGACTAGAAATAATTTATATTTGGTTAAATTACATTGTAATTTAAACAATTGTTACCTGTTTCCATTGGCACGCCGGTGACCGCAGCCGCTGACGTCTTACTACTATCTGTCGCCTCTAGTATCCTATTACAATACACCGTACGTCACATATATACCAAAGCTGTCTCAGGTGAGTTGATTACAGTTGTAATATCATGGCTACCGATCAAGGCATCATGTAAATACCAGCACGCATCATCAAGTGCACACGCGGTATCTAAGCAGAGGCAGGATCTCATCATTGCATCTATGTAACTGCACAATGTTATACTCATAGTTAACCGCACTTATTATATGTAGAAGCTTATCAAAAGTATATGTCATAATACACATGAAACGCTTTTAATTTATATAAGATATGAATGAATATGGCACTATACCACGGATTCTCTACTCACAAGAGAGTTAAGGTCGTTCATCCACCACGCTGGCCAAGTACGGGTTGATCGATGTCACGTGTCCATAAATGCCGCCGATTTCCTCACGATGTTTTCTTCCACCGGATGCTCAAGCTCGCCTTACAAACAGTTGTCACAGCTTCTTTTAAAATGTATCAAAATAGTTTTATCACTAAACTTTTCTGCTTGAAAATTTTTATAGCATTCGTAGAAAAGTCTTCAAACGTTGGCAGTTTAAAATAAATTACACAAACATTTAACCTGTTCCTTCATAATTTGAGAATGCTTATATTAAGAACGATCAATTTGTAAAAATTAACATGTTAATATTCAAAACAGGAAAATAGTAATTATTATGCACTTGATATAAAATTTGGAGAGTACATAGACGAATGTCAAAATAGTTTTGACTTTATTAATTGATTTTGAGAACGCTAAATTCCAAAATATTTGATTTTCAAGGCAAGTGCATAAGTATGAGGTTAATTCTACAAGATTTTCCCTTATATAATATAAGATTACGTTCCCACTTGATGATAAACGGAAATGTATTTTAGTTGGTAAAGCTCACTAGTTTAGAAAAAGCTTTTACACTCTTCTCTTAAATATTCCCAAGTCACATTTAATTAAAGCTATTCATATTCTTGATAAATTTCAGAGCATTAGCCAAAACGACATAATTCTCGTGTCTATTTTAGTATCCAATAAAAATATTTGCTTTAAACAAAGATTAAGCGAAAGTCATCCCCTGTTTATAAAGATATCGGGCTATGTATGCAGTTTAGCAAATTAAGTGTCAGAGGTCTATTGCTGTCTTGGCAGAAGCTTGACAGGAGAAAATCACTTGATAATATTCGACATTATCCTTAAATCGATATGGAAGAGTATGACCAACGGAATATAAAGGCGCAATTTAAAATACGATATTTAACGCAAATGTCACCTGATTAAAAGTGAACGCTATTGGAACGGGTGTAAACTGTTTATCGTTTCATGGTTATTTGTGAATTCAGTGCGACGAAACTAAATATTTGAAGCTGATATGGAAACGAAGCTCGGCACGGAGCCAATACAAATGCGAAAATTCAGTAAAGTGTTAAATATATTATTATTCATAGCGATAATTACTATACAATTGTTATCAAGGTTTTTGTGCTTTGATCTGGTGGTAAGTGATGATAAATCAGTATTCTCGGTTTTGTTCTAATTTGTTAACGATTTTATTTGTAACATTTCATTTCTTTGACGACAATTGTTTAAGAGTTGAATAAAATTTTGGTTGACATGCTAGTTGGAGAATTAAGACAAGAAGTCTAGCCCAAAGAATCCGAGAATAAAGGCATAGCAGCAGTGGAATATTTATTTAATTTGATTACATATCATAGACTTCGACACCGCGAAATTCTTTCAGTCCACATTACCTTTATTTGATATTTTAACTTATTACTGCAATATTACCAGTAGCACCACGGACAAGGGAGAGCAACAGAAGTAAACTAGATCTATCTGAAAGCGTATTTTTTGAATAAAGTAATGAAATGCCGGACTGGAACATGCCGTCAAGGGAATAGATTGTTGGCGGAGCTCCAAAGACCGAGGTAATACACATAAAATACGTTGTGTTACACAAACTGAACAGCAAACCGATTTTTTTACTCCATGACTTCGTTTACAAGAAGTAAAGTAAACATATGACGAAGTACGTGAAGCTTTGGAAATAAATTAAGAAAAATCATGGGCAAATTGATATTGTAATTTGATACATTACCTTATTAGGTTACAAACTCTGAGAAAATTTTGTATGGCAGCATACTACTACATGCGTGGTATCATCATCATAAGGTGCCTTCTTCAAACTGAAGTTTGGCGGTCAGATTGAGAAAACTTTTCTTAAAAAAAGTATTACTAAATTTCTAATGCGGAGTGCTTTATAACAGCTATGATCCTGGAATGACTAAGGTGATAGATATCTTTGAAATACCATTACTAATAAAATTAAATCAAATGCCAGGCATATCAATAAAAGACTTCAAGATACACTGAACTCATTCTGTGTAGATCGGATTGTAAACAATCATTTAAAAGCTGTAGATACTCCGTGATAACTATGACGTTAGGACATTTATCTTCTCGTGACCGTGGCTGCTGCACAGCGATCAAAACGTCAAAGAAAATATGTAAATAAACAACAAAATTCATAAAATTGATTTTAGTTATACATTCGCATATCTATAAATACACATCCGCAATTACGTCATTTTGGCAGCTGAATATATATGCGAATGGAAATCAAGTAATTTAAATTAAAACAAAAAACATCCTCTCAACTGCGCAGTGCGTTAGCGCGCTGTTATTTCGTCTAATTTTACACGGACGGACGGAATGACTCAGTGCGCTATTGATAAATGTAATAAAGTCCCTCATACACCGATTTGGCTCGCCGTCGCATTCTGTGACTATCGGGCTTCGATTTGTTCTTTTGTCACGTTGAAAAGTTCACACTGCATCTACATGCAACTTCCTGTTATCTAATTTCGGACTAACTGTCTCAACGATGATGAAACGATATACAGTTGATTAGATAACAATAAGAACTCGTTCAAATATATTGTTTAACAGAAGATTAGAAATGATGATGATAAACAAATCATCATCAGCCGGTCCTCTGAAAGAAGACAACAGTCTCCCCTGAAGATCTCCACAGATCATGCTCTCTAGGTTATTAGTTGTGAATACAGAAGTTATATTTGTTTAATGGCCGTTTTCATATATTTATCATTAGGAACGGCGACCACAGTTCGATAAATACTAGGACATTTGTAAAGTAGTATTACGTACTTTTAAATTACAGTACTGAGTTGTGAATGACAAAATAATATTTCATTCATTATAATGAACACATGTCAGTATCAAACAGGTGGCATGTTGCCTCGCTTTGTTTGCGCGGAACATTGGTTTGTACCTTCGCCAAATCTACTTAAAATTCATCATCATTTGAATTTAGTATTGTTTCGCCTACTACTGACCATAGCCCTCCCGAATCGGTTTCCAGTGAGACCAGAGGCGACATCTCACAGATACACGGATCTCACGGATCATCTCAAGGATGCACACTTACGAATAAAAATAGAAAATTGCTACACATATAACAGAAAAATTACCTTGAATTTTCTATTTGTTTCCTTTTACGCGCAAATTTACAATATAGACGCATTGATTTTTAAGTGAATGCCTGTCTATCGCAAAAGAATTGTTAGACGAAAACAGGAAAATAATTTTTCATGTTAACACTACTGGGACCCGAGACCTTCTCAAGAAGAGGGTCAAGGTCAATTTATCCACCATGCTCGCCAAGTGCGAGTTGACGGCATCAAAGAACACACGAACAATAGTTAAAGATGAATCTAATAATCAACCAATAAAGCTAAGTATGGTTTGGAATAGAGTGTAGAAAATTTGGACTTAAGTATTAGATTATAAACTCAAAATTTCTTTACTAAATATACTTTTCATCAGTCGTCATATGGTTATACGAAGCTATATCTACTGAGATGTACTGACAAGAAGAAACTCGGTGATGTTTGTCTTTTTTTCTTGTGATGTTTTCACAAGTTTCTTCTAGGTGCGTATTCGTTTATAAAAAAAGTTTCATTTATTACTAAAATTAGTATTATTTCTATTATTTTTATCGCACAAATTGACTAAACGAACAAAGGGAATTTTAACATTGATTTAATCATATTATATAGTCAAATATTGCAATCCTCAAATATACTGTCATTTTGCTGTATATGTATTAAATATCGTACTTTTTATAACATGTTAAAACTGAAAAGTCAAAAAGCTCGAATAATTTATAATATTTTAAACATGTTATATACGTAAGACTTAAATACATCTAAAGCTTTTGAATGTTATGATCCACACCGCCCATTTGAGCTTAGTAAGATTCAGCTTCATTTACATGTCCTTCGGTATTACAACTATTTGTTAATACACAAGATCGAATTATTTAACTCACAATTTGTAGTTCTTTACGGTTCACATTGCATCCAATGAAAATGCTTGCACCATTTCGCAAGACCATATCATAAACATATATTTCAAATACCAAATGTTTGTTTTCGTATAGACATGTAGTTATCACTTTATTTTTTTGGAATGAACTATACTAGCGTAACTAAAAGACATCCCTTATAATTGTAGACTGTACTGCATTTGTATTTATAGCGTATAACTGTAAATTTGAATTTAACTATCATGACGAAACTCCATGCAGTGTACAACTCGAAGCATGCATTAGCAAATAATAATCAATTATCTAGATGGAAACAGTGGCTTTTTATTACATCAAAAGTTACAAATGCTTTGCTTAATCAAAAATATTTTTGTCGTCCTCGAGTTCTAGTAGTATTGTAGCTAAATTTGTTGCTTAACAAGAGATGATTAGTTAAAGCGGTGAGCGCTACTTGGTGCTGTGGACATCTTAATCAGCGCTATTGGTATGAGGTAATATTGCTTATCTGGTGGAAGATATATGTTAGTAGTCGATCGCTCTCCATCTAACATATAGTTTATAGGGGCATTGGTGGTTTCAGGCCGAGTTGATCTACAGGCCGCAACCGCGCGCGTTGACCCGACTCGCCACGTACCCGGAGCCGCCGCACCACGTGGTGCGCGTGCGCGTGCGCCCCTCCGTCATCCTCCGCGAGCTGGACCGCATCGCCTACCGCCGCCGCCCGGCCCTCGCCGTCTCCGCCGTCGACGACTTCTTCCGCTCCGAATCAACTAAGGTTGGTCAACCGCAAAAATCAAGACGTTACAAGTTAAGGTCCTAAGTTCATAGGTCCAAAACGACAATTTTTATATATTTTTTGTTTAATAAGAAACGTTCGAATGTTCATAGCTGTAACTGTATAGAAGATTGATAACTGTTACGATTTAATATTTTAAAGGTAACGACCATTATTTTTTTTTTTATACTACTCGACGAGACGAGCAAGATGGTAAGTGATACGCTTGCCCATGACAACGTGCTGCTAGTTAAGATGGTACACACTGCACCACATTGCGCTCGTCGCTTTGAGACATAAGGTGTTAAGTCTCGTTACCCCAGTAATTACACTAGCTACAGCGCCCTTCAAACCGGAACACAGTAATGTTTGCACACTACTATTTGTCGGTTGAAATAGGACCTGCGGTGGTACCCATCCAGACGGTCTCCGGCAACAGAGGCCTACTACCAGTGTTAATTTTAGGTTATTAACATTTCCAAAATGTCGGGAATTAGGGTTACATTTATTTTAAGATCGAAAGCAATCTTTGGGTGCAAGTGTCATCGTAGCGATTGCCGGAAATTGTTTAGGGTGGCCTATGTTAAGCAATGTACAACAATAGGTTGAAATGATGATGATAATACATATGTATTATCAGTTGTTCGAGGACGAGACGCGCCGCATCCGCGCCGACACCGCCGCGCTGATCCACCGCGCGCGCTCCGTGGTCCCGCGCGCGAAGTCCCTCGCTCCCCTCGACACCATTTACTCGTGAGTTGACTGTTATATATTTATTACGACATTTAATACGCTAGCATTAGTTATTTTAATTTTAAAATACCAATATTTAATCATACGTATCATTATAACCTATCACATACATACGAGTACATAGAAAAAATTCACCAATTCCACCATTCCTCTCATGAGTATAATAAAACAATTACATAGTCCAGTTTAATATATAATTAAGTGTTATTTATGTTACGACATCTGTAAATTACTAAATTTTAAGGGTTTTGTAAATATTTTCACTAGTATAAAGCCGTAAATTCGCTCAGAATACCAAACGTTGTAGATTTAATTTTTATTAACTGTACATTTACAACTTTTGTAACAAATCATATGAAATATATTAATAAATAGGACGTTAAGGTAAAAATATAATAACTGTGATCCTTTCCTTATCATCCTATTAGGAAAGGCAAAGGACAAAAACATATAACCAAGTTTTTAATATATTTTAGAGCGTTTTTCTAGACATTAAATTTTTACTCACTGCAAAAGATATTTTCATGATTATTTTATGTAAGAAATTGTAGTTATTTTATATAACACCTTGAGATACTTGGGATACATTGGATTTGCCTTGACCTAAATTATACGAAGTAATCTTTGGTTACATTTCTGTACAGGGTCAGCGGATGTTCAATTTTCTATTAATAATTCATGAGTATTTTGGGTTGACGTAATGGGACTACAATAAACTGATCGTTGATGCAACGCCTCGATATTGACATTGACGTTGACATATCAGCCAAGACATAAATAGAATGTAAACAAAGTAAATATTATAATTTAAGGAATTTCGATAGTTGATAGGGTTTTTTCGAATCGTCCTGGTTAGCTACTGCGATTACAAAATCATAAATCTACCGCTTTAATAGTATTGCTATATTCCGGCTGTAAACAGAGTATTCTGGGCGAACATTTGCGGCAGCTTTTTAGTGTTTTTTCTTTTTTCATAACCTTGCTCTAAACTCTCACCGTTTTTTAAGTTAGCTAATGATAACAATTACTTCAACAAGTTCACTCTTTGTACCCAATAAGGTGTAATAAAATAAACAAAAGTACAATAATATAAAGAAAGACTGTAAATATTTCACGTGGGTGTATATTTCCCGGCCAAAAGCATGCCGACGTGTACTTACGTATGCGCAAGCTTGTGTACAAAGTTTTAATTATAGATTGGTTAAATGCCAGCTCATGTTTGTCTGCAGCTCTTAAGAAAATGTTTCGCAAGTTGTGTTTTTCCGCTTTGATAATATTTTGAAGATAGTACGTACGGAAATAAATATGTGAATATTAATGAGAAATATATAAAGATTGTTTGAAATTAAAGTTATACAAAATTAAAGTATTATTACATTTCATATTTATTTTACTGTGATAACGTTTTTTTTAATTATGTTACAAATGTTATGAAGGATGTGGAATACATTATTGATAGAATTTAATTATTAACGATAAGTTAGAGTATTTGGAAAATTGGCTACGACGAAATTTTCAGGTACTCCTACGGAGAACCGATTCCGTACCGCTACAGCAATGACGCGTACGTGGCAAAACTTCTGCTGCCACTTCGCAGCGTCACCGACAACATCAACAGCATTTCCTTCTACAACGAACCCGCTAAGAAGTTTACAGGTACCGCCGCAGGTTTAACAGAATGTATACGTTTTCTAACCGACTGAATGTTCGGTTTACTTTGCCCTCTGTATTTGTCCGGACTAACAACCAGTTCCAGCTTGCCCCTGTAACCCTCGAGGTGTTCCCCAGGACGTGGCCACCTCGCGTGCGTGCACTACTCGGGCAAAAAAGCCTTCTCCAACCGCCGGCCGCTCTACAAGGAGTTAAGCATCAGGGACGACGTAAACCTACTTTCGTTTTATGCGAAAAATAGGCTCGCAGCCGCCGGCTTAGCGGGCGAGAAAGCCACAGGTATTTTGGATCGTAATTGTATAGCCAGACCTCGCTTCGCCATACGCATAATTCTATTAAAGACGATGTTAAATAACGTGGGCCTTGTAAGTAAACCTAAAGTCGAGCGCCTTGTAAATAATTCCTTAGTGATTGTTTTTAGAAAGCACTTAGCTACATGATTTCTCTCGAATTCATAACCAGAAAAGTGCCATATGTTGAACGTGAACTATAAGTTTGTGAATAATACGCAGAAATTTCATGTTATTTCAAATTAAACGTCATCGTTAGTTCATTTGTTTATAAAACTTTAATAAATAAGCAAAAAAAAACCTGGAGGATGTCTGGGCAACAATTACTTAAAACTCGGAGAATCCACACGTAGACGATATTTCTGTTTCCGTAATAACAAAAAAAAAAAGAAACAAAATACTTACTGAAACAATTTACTAGTATTTTTTTTTAAATTAGTGAAGGTTTACTTATTTGGCTATAGACTTGTCTAAAATTCGCTTATTCGCTCCGAAGCTATCGGTGCATAAAACGAGCAAAACATAAAAAAAAAGTTACGATAAAAGTCACCTAACACTGCGTGTGGTGTCTCTTGCAGCGGGCGGCGCGCAGGAACAGCCGTCGGCGGCGCAGTGCGCGTAGCTCGGCCGCGAACTCGAGTGGGGCGTAGCTAGGGAACACGGACACCACTAGCAACACTATCAATATTCTCACCGTATCTTAATCCACGCTATTCAGCACATTAATAGTGGACATTGACGTCATAGTTGTTAGTACGCTAACAATTTGCCACCAAATTATCCAATTGCATTTGCGTCGCGTGTCATTAAGTTAAAATTGATTCAATGTCTTCTATTATATAAGATAGTTGTATGGATTATGTAAAGGTCATAAAGCGGAATAATACGCAGTACATTGACTAGAGTCCGCTTTAAAACTCCTAGCTACGCCTGAGGACCGACTTCGCGCTCTCTGATCTCGGTATAACACCCTCCGACTAACACAGATCATATATTTTTTTATCAATATTCGAGTTGTAATATTTTTGTATGTTTTTTGGATGAGCGATGTATAACATTCGTTTCTCTCATAGTGATTGTCGTGACGATGCGGTTCAGCCGCCATGTCGTTAATAAACATCTTTTTTTCCTTTTAACAGAACTGATTTTAACAATAAATTATTTGTCACACTTTTCATTTGTTTCAATTATTGTGCATGTGGTTACCTTTTTTTTCACGCTTGAAAATCCACGCTTGTTAATGCTATTGCTAATGATGCGTCTCAACTAAATGTTTTTCAATTGTTACTCTAAGCCTTTTTATCATATGATAAGGAACAAATATATAATTCAAAGGATGGAAACCGCAATCAATTTGGTGATCATTTTAATGACTACAATATAAATCCCATCAAAGAATTACTTTTCGAAAAACCATTTCATGCAAGTCGCCTGTATGTAAACAAATACACGAATCGCAGCGTATGCCAAACTCATTCACGCTTCACAGCATGAAGCACTTAGAAAAGTTATCACAAAGCGAAAGGCATATTAAAATTTCAATCATCTAGCATCCGAAGCTGGTGTTACGGCTAACCTCATTCATGAGCGTCCATAGTGTGACATACGCTTACTGTCAGTTACCAACGACTATTGGCATGGATAACCAAGAAACTACCAGCATTATCAAATTAAAAAGCTAGGGAGTTCTCCAATGGTCGTGGTTATACTGGACACGTGTAACATTGGCCGCGGTGCAGTGAAACTACTCCCGTGGAGGCCAAGCCGCAAGTTCCAGGCGCCATCGATGATGGAGGACCCAGGCATGGAGCTGAAAGCAGCCAAAGCGGAACGTGCTGCCCGTTTTCGAGCAACCACGGCGGAGCCTGTGCTCGCTCCCTCAGCGGATTTGGCTGAAATCAAAAGGAAAAAGCAGGAAGAAGCTCGTGCTGCAGAAGAAAAGTAAGAGATATTTTTTTGTAACAATTATTTTCATAAAATAGTAGAATCATAAAAAGTTGTAACTAATTTAAAATTTTAGTTTCCTAATATTTTGTACGATTTTAGCTGCTGCTTAATGTTTTAATATCAATGATTATTAGTAAAATCTTTTTACAGGGCTCTGAAGGAAGAAGCCAAACGAGAAGCAGAACGAAAGGCGCAGGTAAGTTTGATTATGAGCAGTTTATTACTTTTTTGAGAAATCCCATAAACTCATTTAAATTAATATAAAACATTTTTTCAAGGCTGAAAGGGAGGCTGCAGAAAAGAAAAGAGCGGAGGAAGAAGCCCGAAAGGCTGAAGAAGCTAAACGAAAAGCTGAAGAAGACGCTCGAAAAGCTGAGGAAGAAGCAAGAAAGGCCGAGGAAGCCAAAAGAGCTGCAGAAGAAGCAAAAAAAGCTGAAGAGGCACGGCTAGCCGAAGAAGCGAGATTGGCTGAAGAGGCTAGAAAAGCCGAAGAAGCAAGGCTAGCAGAGGAAGCACGGTTGGCTGAGCAGGCAAGATTAGCGGAAGAAGCACGCCTAGCTGAAGAGGCAAGATTGGCTGAAGAAGCAAGGCTTGCAGAAGAAGCCAGGTTAGCCGAAGAAGCGCGTTTAGCTGAAGAAGCAAGACTTGAAGAGGAACGATTAGCTGAACAAATAAGACAAGAAGAATTGGCACGCTTAGAAGAATTAGAAAAACAAGCGCAAGAAGAACGCGAAGCGGAATTAGCAAGACAGGTACGATGTTCTTTAAATAAGATAACATCAATAATAGCTTTTTAAAAATTGTGTTTAAACATTCATTGATTGGCCTTGCTTTATTTGTGACCGCTGTGTTGTATGTTTAAAAAAAATAAACTATCAATAAAATCAACATGTTTGCAGGCTGGTGAATTAGCCGAAATTGCCAGACAGGAATCGGAGCTTGCTGCACAGCGCCTTGAAGAATTATCACACAGTGGCTCTGCTGGCGACAACGTTACTGATCTCGAAACAAAGTAATAAACAAATATTCTTCATTTACCAATAGGATATGCGTAAATCTGTAGTAAATAAATAACAATCAACCCTGATATGTTCTTTATATACATTGTAATAAAACACTCTTAAACTAATAAAATAACAATTAATAAACGAATTATTCGACAGTGAAATCCCAGAGGCGGAATCACAACCGATAGTAGAAGAGCCGGAGAGCCCAGAAATCATCCCAGACGCAGAAGCTGATGCTGGCGCAGAAATCAGTGAAGACGAAAAAGCAGAACCTGATCTTACAGACGAGGAATAACTAAGATCTAAATAATGTATCCAAAATGGTTGTAATAATGATTCAAATTAACGTCAAGGAAAAATTAAATTCAATAGCAATGACGCCGATTTTCTTGTTGCAGTGTTATTTATCGCAAGCATGTCTGTACAATTAGAATTAGGGATGAGACGTATTTATGCGAGGTTTTGAAACCAAGTACTTGCTTCCAAATTTGCGCACTATATGTCTGAACGAAAAATTCAAGTATTCAATATCTTTAAGTTTTTATATAATTTTACAAGACACGACCATTTGTGAAAGATTTATAACTGTATTATAATTTGTGTATTTTTACTACGCCTATACACTTTCCGTAGACACAGCATGTACTGTACGCCAAACGAGTTAAATATACATTCAATGAAAACGCAGAAAATAAAAGTACAACTCTCAAGATGTATTTTCTTTTTTAGGTTTTTTAAGTTTAAATGGCGGAACAACAAATACCTTAAAGTATTTTAAAAGTCAGTTTTGGATCTTGGTATTCAAAAAACATATCAGGGCGACCTGAAATTTAATGTTGCGTGTACGACTCATGCCTAGTTAGAATTGTTTCAATAACTCGTTTATTTAAAAATATATCTATCGTGAAGAGCAAACTTTCCTTTTAGCATTTTCTTATTTTTACGTGGTTATTTATACATTACATACAGCAATCATTCATGTCTCATGTATTAACATTAAATATGAAACATGAACTGTGTAATAAATTGATGTCGTTTTTTACCTTTGTTACTTTCATGAGCGTAATAAAATTACGTATCATTGAGAGAAAACGTAAATGTTTTTATTATAACAATTTTTACTATCATTGTTAACAAAATTGTTTTGTTTTACTTGTGTTAGTAATTTTATTTAAAATGTTTTTTTGTATTTAACAATAAAAGACATAATAACATAAAGAAGTTTCCTTGCAATAATTGCATTTGATGAATATATCCTAAAAGACAGACACAGTATTGTTTGTTTGTTTAAATTCCACAAAAGTTAACCAATATTCTATTTTTATTATAAAGATGGCTACATTTTGATTGATGCGAAATTTTTATATTAAACAAAAATAGGATTGTTTTGTTTAAATGTGCACCTTCAAATCATAATTAAATTAATTATTTCCAATGACTATAAATGAAAATGGAAATATTTACACATTAATTACCATCACAACCAAAAGTCAAGCTGGAGTCAACAATTATTTTATAGGAATAATTATCAAATACATTAATAATCAAATTACATAAATGTGTAATAAATTATATTAATATGACACAGGACATCTTGCACTGTGTTTACTAAAATAATACTCAGTGTTATGAGCAAATTCATACAAAATTGATATTCTATTTGTCATCTCAATATCTTCTTCAAGATTTGACTAAATTTTAAAGAGAAAAGAAAGTTCATAGTAATAGTCCAATACAATTGCGCAAAAAAAATAATATTGGTAAATAATGTATTTATTTCTTAACATATTCTAAGTCCATTTTTACAATATCTTCTGCAGTTTTTGTGACTTCCTCCTTAGTAACATTCTTCGCAGACTGTTTTAACGGAGTTTTGATACTGTTTTTTGGCTTACCTTGTTTACTGTCTGTATTTTTTTTTATTTCCAAAAATTGTTTATCTATTTCTCCGATTTTTTGTTTGATCTACAATAATAACAAATACTTAAAAAAAATACTAAGCCTCCACAACTTCTTTTTTTTTTATTTTAATGTAAAATCAAAAAATAACCCAATTACACTAAACCATTTGCATCATAAACATGTACACACTCAATTTTCCAAAACACTATCATCAAAGGGTAAATATACATAGTGTCATTCGACATTGGAACCAAATATTTTGTTATTAAAATAACACCCTACACAAAAGCTTAAACTCGCACGGGATATTTATACTGGTAACAATTACATTGCTTGGTTATATTACGTTATTGGAATACCAAATACACCAAGAAAAACACATAGCATTGCCACCAAGAATTTCTGTTACAACATCAACATCTTTAAACAAACTAGCATTGTTTTTTAAAAACAAGGAAATTATTTGAGTGCGAAAATTATGAAGTGAATATGCATCTCAAATTTTAAATACACACAAACATCACTGCATGCTTTAATAGAATAACTCCTGCACTTATCAGAATAAATACTCACATTTTTCAAACCTAAATTCACTGGTTTAGCTTTTGTTTTTTTCAAACTTTTTGCTCCTGCTACCTTGAAAACGTTAGCTTTAATACCTTTTTTGTCATTTTTCCCCATTTTTCACTCAAAGTAAGTACTTCATACACATTGGCCAGTTTTTATACAGCTTTACAGGTTATGTTATCAGTTTTAATGACGTAAGTATTTCTTTTACATAAAAAGGCAAAGACATTTTTTTATTGTACCACATAGAAGTTTGACATTGTATTAAACAGACTATTACAACAAAAGAGAATTCACTTGAATACTAAACATTTAAATTAATTAATATCATTAAAAATATATAAATCTTTAAAAAAAACTTAAGTACTATTTTTGCCTTAAAAACTACCAAATGTTACATTTAGTGATAATGAGATCCAATTTACAGTCCTATAAAAAAGAGTAATCAAAATTTAAATTATAATTACAAAACTTTTAAATATAATTAAGAAAGAGTTTCAAAAAAACTACAAAAATCACAAATTTTCCATTGTACCACACAATACACCAGCAGTAGGAATTGCTATCTTCCATTTTAATATTGTAAGATACAATGGTGATAGTTACATCTCTTAAAATTTGGTATGAAAAGAATATTTAATATCCATGTATATTTTAAATAAATTATTGTGTGATATCTCTATACAAATATTTTTAAACTTTTATCCAAAGAGTTTTCCAAGACTAATTACTATAATATTTCAAAAGATCATAATTTTTTAGATATTCAATTGCTTTTTTATCCCAGTTATTATTATTTACTGTACGTGGACTTGGATGTGGTAGATACAGCACCTTGAAATTAAAAAATAGACAATCATTAAAGGAAACAAATATCTTATTTCAACGTAATGAAATTCTGATATAGATTCTAAATAATTTTTCTCTTTTATGAGAGGACTTTTTTACATATTAATAAATACCTGCAAATTTACCTTAATAGTGTTAGATTTTGAAGGACAATACTCTTCAATCACTTTTTTTGCTCTGTCTTCACAAAACTTTCCCACAGCAACTATTGTTTGCACTTTATAAAGCTCCAGCACTTTCATGAAAACTGGATCACAAATTTCATACAATGCTTTCATCTCTGCCACCTATAAACACATAAACAATTAAAAAAAGAAGAACTTAAAATTCAATAATAAGAACAAACACATCACAATTATATATATTTTTACATTCAGAAGGCCCCATGTTTTATTAAAACAGATTGACCACTCCTCATATCCACTCGTATGATCACATGTCCATATTTATTTACCTGTTCTATTTAATTTTGTCATAAAGGTTTTAATTACTTTGAAGTCTGCAGGAGTTATATTGCAACCATTGCTCTTCATCCACTGCTGGTTTAAATAATTGTAAACAAAACTTGTCTCGAAAAATCTTTCAGGAGTTCCACATATTTCTTTAAATAAACTCCAAAATCTCTTGCCACTTATCTGTAATAACATTACATTGATTAAAAATATTGATTCATAATTTATTTAGTTGTTTTAAAGAAAATTAAACTTCTATTTTTTTCATGTGCAAAAGGTACCAAAAATTGAAGGGAACAAGAGGAAGTCAAAGTTATAACAAATTTATCAGTAATTTTATTTGTGGTGAATTTATTATTGGATTAACAATTTTGTTTAAAGTACACAAAGTTATTTGAAAAAGACTTCATAAAATTTTTATTTTGCTCTATTGCGAAAACTTTGTCTATAGAGTTCTAGACAGGCGAGTATTGTCCTGTTTTGTGTTTCAATCTTCACATACACACAAACAACAGTTGTTACCACCATGATGTGTTCATGTTCTTGTTACAACGATAAAAAAGCCAAAGGAATCCGCAAACTTTTTAATTTAAAAAATAATCATGATAGTGTTGTAAAGCAAGTTGAAAACAAATTTTGATTTACCTCTGTTCTAGTACATGCAAAGCCTTTAACAGGTCGTGTTCTAACTTCTATAATAGGTTTTCCAACAGGACCTTCTATTTCCAGCCAATCTCTTACAGAGCTAACTTCACCAAAGGGAACCTAAATAGAACAATTGTGCAATAGAATCATTCGTTTTATAATACTTATACACTATACAATGTAATCAATATGTAATATAGTATTTTCTTACAGTCGTAACAAGAAAAAACCGCGACACTTTGAAAAGATATTAAATATTCCTAGAAACAAGTCAAACTATATTAACTTCGAACCCGTAATGTACTTACTCCAGTTTGCGACATTCCAAACGGTCCCGGGTTCATACCGAAGTACATGATAGGTTTCACTGTACAACAATATTTGCGAACATATTTTTCAAAGGTATTTCTCGCGTATATTGTAGGATTGTAAACGCATTTTATAGCTGTTGGTAATGGAAATGTTTCAAGTTGGTTGTTAATTTCATCAATTATATCGAGGAATGAATCGCTTATACTTCTGTCGCCTCTATTTTCGTTTGTAAAGAATGTTGATACAACTTCTGTAGTCATTTCAATAACACCAAGGTACGTTGGGTACACTGAAACGTTTTATTTATTTGTTCTGTTTATGAACCGTTTGCATATTTGTATACGACGATTTTGAAACGATTAACTTTATATATGAACGGTTATTTGTTGTATTTTGTAGTCCCAGTTTTAAAAATCGGTGTAATGTTTACAGGAGGTACGTGATATGTATAAACTACATCTGAATTTTTTTTTAATAAGCGTCTGTTATAGCAGATAGCTTGTACAAAATATTTAATTCTATAAAAATACTATAAAATGTTCTTAATTAAAACAAGAGATTATTCACATATATTAGTTACGGGCATTGAAATGAAGAAAGACTTTATTAAATTATATAAAAACAATGCTCATAAAATTTATTAGTGTATCCAATCGAAACGTCAAACTCAAGGCTTTTTCAGATACGCCTTATGCATTCTTATTTTTCAGGTTTAAAAATCAGAATATACAAAACAATAGGAATTTATATATATGTTAGTTGTACATATGTTGCATACCTATGTAATTGTTTGTGCCTCATAATTAGAGATTATATTTAAACTCTGTTTATCAAAGCAATATTTTACAAAGTAAACATAAGTGGACTACTTGTTTTGTGAAACACTGACTTATTGTTTATATTCGTATTTTAACCGTTGTTTGTACAAGCCGCCAAAATTACTTTCTATTCGAAATACAACGGAAATATACCCATGGCCAAGGTAAGCGTGACAAAACCTGTTGTTTGCGACTTTTATACATATACCTGTTTTCCGAGAAAATAGTAGTTTTATCTGCTATTAATAGGCGTGCTGTCGAATTGTTAATCAAGTGGTTCGTGTCTTTGCAAGTAATTTAATAAAAAAATTAATAAGCTATGAGTGGGGAAGATTTACAAAAGGTACATAAATTTAAATATGTAATTTTAATATTTGTAATTTAATTGGTTTAAATAGTAAATGTAATAACAATATAAAGCGCCGACTTTATATATTTAACTGGTTCTGCTTTTGACATAACTTCCTGTGAAAATGTGTTCTATGCATTACTTAATTTTTTACATTATTAGTTAATAAAAAAAGACTATAAATTTTATTTTGTGTTATTATAATAATTTTGTATAGTTTTTTTTTGTCATGGATTTACTATGAAATGTTTCATTTTAAGATACGGTTAGTAAGTTAATTTCTCATATAGAGAGAAAGGAGGGTTAAATATCACTCCTGGTTTAATAAAAGGGAAGATTTGGAGATAATGATATCCATAGTAACAAAAGTATAAATAAGTAATTTATCACAAATGAAGAGGAACACCAGCATTAAACTGCTGTTTAATGTGAATTTTATTAAATTACAAGTTTCAATATTCTCAAACATTGCTGTTTCATAGACCACTTTTTAAATCTTAAAATTAAAAAGATTATATCTTTTTAAAACTAGAATTTTGTTGACTAATGAAATAAATTACTTAACAATTTCTTACTATTAAGTTTGTAAATTAACAAACAATGCAGGTGTTAGTAACATGTTAGAGCTTGGATAAATTGAATTGGATAGGTGCTACACCAAAGTGAAATGTGTGATGTACCAATTGATGAATTTAATTCGGATGGGCAGCATTCGCTGTAATGCCATTGCCCTCACTTACTCTACTGATCTTTTGACTACTTTCTAACTATGCAAATTGATTGGTGTGTATTAGCAACATAAAAAAAAATCATATAGCAAGGAGATCTAATAGCAGATAGGTAGGAAGATCGTTGCGTGAAGATCACACTATGGCCAGCATAGTGCGGTCAACCCGGTTTTCTATTGTTTCCTAAATTTTTTTTTAATTCTTCATTTCAGCCAGTGCTGTACTCTTACTGGCGCAGCTCCTGCTCATGGAGAGTGAGAATTGCTCTTAACCTCAAGGAGATTCCATATGACATCAAAGCAGTAAGCCTCATCAAGGGAGGTGGTGAGCAACATTGCAATGAATACAGAGAAGTTAATCCAATGGAACAAGTACCATCACTTAGTATTGGTAATATCTTCAATTAAAATTTATACATTCATCTGATAGCTTTTCAAGATTTGTAGAATTGTGGGAATAAATTCATGAGAGCTGTTTGGTCTGGACTGTATGTTTACACAAGATTAATTATAATAATTGATGGTTGTTATATTCAAATTATACAATATATGTTAATTACTTCATTAAACAATCCTACTTTCTTGCTGATAGAATGTCTTTGTAATAATATTTGTAAATTCTATTAAGTAATAAAAGAGTATAAAATGTTATAAAGCATGTGCTGGATCATGGAATGTGTACATGAAGTTGATAGTTAAATTTCAGATGGTCACACAATAATTGAATCTCTGAGTATAATGCATTATTTAGAAGAAACAAGACCTCAGAGACCTCTCATGCCTCAGGATTGCTTCAAGCGTGCCAAAGTCCGAGAAATTTGTGAGGTAACTACCAAATTCAAAAGAACTATATAGTCTAAAGAACATCATAGAAGAAAATTTCTACAAAAGAATTTCTAGAGCAAAAAATTAATTCCATACACATTTGTCTTCCTGCAAAAATATAAAACTTACCTTACCTGTTGTTTCTTAAACACTACTTGTGAAATTATTTTAGAACATGTGGCATTACAGATTGTTAAATATCACTTCCAGGTCATATCATCTGGTATACAACCTCTACAAAACTTAATAGTTCTTATACATGTTGGCGAAGAAAAGAAAAAGGAATGGGCACAACATTGGATAATGCGTGGGTTCAGAGCAGTGGAGAAACTTCTCTCTGCTTCTGCTGGTAAATACTGTGTCGGGGATGATATTACGTTGGCTGACTGCTGTTTAGTGCCCCAAGTGTTTAATGCCAGAAGGTAATATTTACACATTCCTGTAATCCTTTGTATGTTTTTAATATATAGATTTAATTAAATGAATTACAAGGAAATTTAATTCACAGGTTCCATGTAGATCTTCGTCCATTTCCGATAATACTTCGCATCGATAGAGAATTAGAAAATCATCCAGCTTTTCGTGCTGCTCATCCATCTGCTCAACCAGACTGCCCACCCGAAGTTACAAAGTGAGAAGAGAAGTTTGATCAATATAAAACACAGATATGGCAGCTATAAACAAACTACTCGTAAATTCTGAAGTCACAAGAAACAAGCTTTGAGCTCAAATTTTCATTATAACCAGGACTGTAATGGAAGTCGTAAAACTCTCCCTAGGCCAAAAAAAATTTTTAAAAATATTTTTAAATGTTATAGTTCATTTCTTTATTCATTTATGTAAGAAAAATACAATACTTTCTTTATATTTAGCTTTTGAGTTCTGGATCGGCGGGGTCATGAGTCCTATGTAGTTGTTAAAATTTTTTAACAGTACCTAATTTCGTGAGAAAAAAGAGTACAGTATATTTTCATTTCAACTTTTTATAATTTGACTCAACACAAGTCTATGTAGTTATAAGCATAACAATTTTTCTTTCACAAAAATGTTTTAGTTTTCTACAAGTAAAAATAATAGTAATGTGAAACATTAATTTTAACTATATTGTTGATTGTAATAGGATTATTAACTTTTTTTAATGTTTGGCCCAATTTGAATTATTTACTGAGATAGTTATGCTAGTGATCAATCTTCATGATAATTTAAAATGTAAGATAATGCAGCGGCTCAACTTCAGTGTTGTTGTTCAACACTATTTATATAGCCAGCTAAATTGTTTATAATCTGTGGTGTATCATACACAAAGGAACATCTGAATAGTATGTCTTCTATTTTTTACATATTGAGTAGTATGTGCAGCCATTTTTTCAAATTACCGTGTAGCACAATCATAAGTTAGCCACATTGATCAAAAGTAAAGCTTTCCTTCTTTAACTGAAGGGGTGACCAATACATCGACACATCATCTTCCCATGTTCAAAACTCAACGAAAATACTCATTAACACTTTAGTGAAATTTGAGATATATTTTTGAGATTCATTAATGTAATTTTATATTTCTGCGCTACTAAATACTGTTTTTTTTAATAACTTTTGGATATATTTTCAGATAACAATTTCCTGTTTTATGTTATGTTCAACATTTCGGTCTAGTCGGAAGTAAAAGAAATAGTTATAAGGTTTTAAATCATGAAATTTTTTTAGTGTTTTATAGTTTATGTATGGAGTTTTAAGTAAGTGATTTTTTTTATTGTGCCATTCCATTTAATGTAAAAACTTTTATATAGTAGTGGTAATTTTTTATTATGTTTAACATAAATCTATTATACACTTCTATATTTTGTTTGAAAATACAAATTTCTTGATTATGTTGCATTTGGTTTCATTTCACATGAGATTTTGATGATGAAGATGTACTATGAATAAAAATTCAGATTTCCTTATTTTTAAAGCAAAAAAATAACTTGCAAAAATTATTAAAAGTAAATTGACACTGCATCGAAATCTTCGTCTTGATCAAGTCCTGAAAAAAAAAATAATACGATTTAAAGGTCTAACTTATTACTTACGTATTGTTTTATTTAATTCAAAAATAACACTTCCCTTACATATTTATTCCAGATTTTTTTTTTATATTGCCATATATTAATAATAATTGATAGAAAGTTGTAGTAATTGATTATAATTAAACCAATAAAGGCTAATAAATCTTGTAAATTTATTTTATTTCAATTAATTTGCAAAAAAAAATCTTATAAGAATAGTGGTTCATCTCACAAAGGTTTTATGTTATACTCTTTTGTTAGTGATGTGGTAACACTGGTTCGTCTAGTGTCAAATGTATCGAACGCCCTGTGCTGTGCTGTTTATTCGTAGCCGATAATCTCAGCGCACTTCGAAAGTGTACCGAGTATCGGTATATTAATCTCCCGGTTCGTTTTGTTCTCGTACAGCGATATTACAAAAATGATTCTAGTGTTATGTTTAGTGATTAAATGACAATGCCGGTTAAAACCGTCAGTTAGTAACGTGCTGTGAAAGTTGTACCTAGTAGTGTAAGTTGTTCGGTGCCGATTTAAAATGACGGAGAAAAATAAATCCGAAAAGATGACTAACTCATCGAAACCTGTTCCCATGAAACTTTTTGCCGCCTGGGAAGTGGACAGGACGCCTTCCAACTGTATTCCGAGGTAAGTTTGTTATTGTACTTGTTGTTATCCGGAATTATTTTGGTTGCTTGAGACAACCGTACTTGTGTGTGTATTTTGTGTAGTTTGCAATTAAAGTAATGAAATAAATTGGTTTATCAAACATTTCAGTTTCTTGAAAACATCCTTAAAAAATGCCATTAAATTCTATGTTTTATTTTCGGCGCATATAGCCGTTAAAATTAATAAATACTGTGTAATCAAATGTAATTTTAAAAATATACTTGCATTAAAAAAAAAATGTGCACATGTATTTCGAAGAAAAATAAAATAATATTATTTGTCTAATTGATTCATAATAAATCAATAATCACTTCTACGAATACACATACATTGTATATTACATACATAGAGAGTAAAATAAACATGAAATAAAAGTAATACTAAACGCTATTGTCCCATACATAAATAAATTTATTGAGAGATTATTTACTTGTGAAAATTGAAGCTTTATATTTTTATAATCCTGGCCACTAATTCATACATAAAAGAACTTGTTTTGCTTGAACGTGTTAAATAGAACATACAAGTTTTGTTATCAGTAAAGGTTATTCCTAACTACATTTTGTATAGCTTATATTAGTTAGCAATAGAACTAAGTACCTATATTATCTGAAATTTAACAAACAATGTAAATGTGTTTCATTACAATTCTAACATATAATTTTAAGAGGTTTCTCATTGACACATTCAAAATTAGCTCTTCTATTGCACAAATAAACATAATTTTTATTTGTAACATAACAAATGAAACCATACGAAATATTATCAAACAAAATCATGTCAGTTGTTTCTACTAAAATTATATCGTTATAGTTGTGTTCAATTAGCCATTACATTAGAGAAGAAACAATATGATAATTGTATAATTTTTTTTTAAATTACTAAGCAAATGTGATTACTGATGTGTGGTTTTATTGAACTTGTGTCCATAGCAAAGTGATCATAATTATGAATATTAATCTGTTACATGCCTGCACTTATTGTAAAATGAAGTCATTAACATTGTTTATCTAATATTAAACTATTGTTTCATTTAAATAAATAATGAAAGTTTGCAGTACAAACATATTTATTTATGTAATTGACAAAATGCATCATTAGAACTTTCTATTATTTGCTTTAAAATGTACCATTATTATTAATGTCTAATACAAAATAGTACCACCAATAATATCAAACACAAATATTTATTAAATAAACATTAGACAATAACACAACAAGAATATGAATCAAAAATTAAAAACCATTAAAAATTTTACTCATAACAAATGTAAACGAAAAAATTTTATTGTAATAACTAATTTATATAAAGTCTTTATAGACTTATCTAAAATTAGGTTATTAATCTGCTGTCCTGAATAAATATACTAACTGGTACTTCATTGGTAGGCTTACCATTAATCATCACGTCAAACTTCGCTCTATACCGTGGCATCGTTTAAAAAAAATAAATTTAAAAACTTCTTTGTAATACGATATACTAATACAATGACCTGTATTTCTACCGGAACACAGTAAAATTATTACGGCGGCATCTTGATAACCTTACTATCAAACTGCTGCTTGTGGCAACGAACGCTTTTAAACTCTCGAATCGGTATAGTTGTTTGTGTGAAGAACTGTATCCTCTGTATTTTCACCTACTTAGCTATGAATGAAAACAAGAGTCCGTTCATTCGCACACCCGTGACCCGGAAACTGTTGACGCACACGTTACTTGCACCCGTGCTCTAGAATTTGATATCCGACACAACACCATACGAATATAAAATTTTATACAACCAAATCCTATTTTAGCAATTGAACGATAGTTTACAAAATCTTTATCGACATACCTTTATAATTGTGCATTTGAAAAATATCTTAGATATTCAAAACGCAATAAAGTATAAGTAAAAATATTTAACTGTAACTCTGAACTATTCGCCGGTTATATTAAAATCTTTAAACCTAATACAAAATTGCGCAAGATTAGGATTTTCGCTCTCACCGCTGAGTACTCAAAAGGCATAATATAAGTGAAAGTAACATTTTGAGTTATTAAAATTAAGTACACACGAATCCTAATATAAAAGTTTATAATAAATTACTACAGGATATATGTTTAGTTTGCTTTAAATCTCGTATTGCTTTACGCAGACTGGTGGTGTCTTTAGACGGTGACCGTCCAATTAGTTATCACCGTAGTACTGCCGCTGAACAATAGTATGCAAATATTAATACTCCAATTTGAAGGGGCTGTAGCTAGTGAAATTACTAATAATAACACAATGTGGTGTAGTGTACATTATCCCAACAAGCGCTACACTTGATAATCAGGTGAACATATTGCTTTTGTCGTTGCAACAAATAAAAAAAAATCATACTTGTTTACGAAAATAAAATAAATTAATGAATGATTTACTAATTGATCATTATTTTCGTATACACACACATCCAGATAGACATTTTTCTAGAATATAGTACATAAAAGAATATAATATTGAAATGTAATATATAACCACAAAAATGTAACTATAGAATTAAATTAAATATTTCACTATATTATAATATCAAAGTCCTACGAATCTAGATTTGATACAGACTATTATATACTGATGAATATTTCTACTGAATAATTGTACTTTCTGAACATTAGCGGTGTTTTTGTATAAGTAAGCTTGGGATGGTCATCGTTGTCGTTGAATGAACAAAGTTCTTGCGAGAAAATCGGATTGACGGCTTTCTAAATACGATTAGATGCGACCCTACTCTCCCGACTTACAGAGTATACATTAACTTCTATATAAATCTCTCAGTACTGCGATTTAGGTTGAGGAGATTGAGAAATGTTAATTTCATTTCTTCTGTATCCATATCACGCTTTGATGTTCACTTTTTCATGGAAAGAAATATGTAAAAATTCAATAAATCATATAATCATGTTTTTTTTTCCATGTTTAGGTATAGATCTTTGGAAAATATACACTCCCGGACACATCTATCGGCCCACCTAGTGTTTAAAAGTTTTAACGGTGCCGAGCTAAAAATAAATGTTAGGTGGAGCAATAAGTTTTAATGCAGTTTTAAAGCTGATTTTTTGGTCAACCCTTATGTATGTTTTTTTTTTAATTTTGAATTGAGGATTATGGAAAAAAAAACGAAAACTCGAGTCTGTTCATTGTTTACAACGACCCAGGAATGGAGAAAACTTTTTTAATTCGCACAAGTTGGATTTTTTTTTTGATGTGTCCGATTATTGGTTCCACAACAAGGCAAATTTAAACTTAGAGCCAGTTTTGACCAAAAAATATGGATACCACTCTGCCTTAAATTGTCGCCCAAGTTGTAAAACTTCTGCCGGCCAAATCAATTCGAAATTACAAAAAAAATTTAAAAAAAACATACATAAGGGTTGCCCAATAAATCTGCTTCAAAACTACATTAACACTTATTGCTCCACCTAACATTTATTTTTAACTAGACACCGTCGAAACTTTAAACACTGGGCGGTGGGCCGATAGATATGTCCGGGAGTATATTTTGGTTTAATTCAATGAAATCTTTGATTTATTATTACAATAAATATATATTTTAAGACAGTCGCGACTTTCAATGTCTTATTATGATAAAAAAGATATAAGTATTATTGACTTGATTCAGTTATATTCATAACAATATATTTGTTTCGTTGCTCAACAACCTTCTGTTCGCAGCAATTCATACTGCGTGTAAACCTGAATCTTCTTCACCAGATTATCACATCATCATGTATCAGAGTTCAATAGGTTTTGTTCAGAATTCTTCGTGAGAAGTAAATACAATTTCAACCGCCGACCTCGTACACTAATGTTTACACTCGTGTTTGCTTATTTAACGTCTCGCTTACGTGATTTATCTGCGTGCAACAATAATAAAGCAGATAAGGGGACTTACCGTTTATTGTGACGGTTTTACACGTCGCCGACACATTGCAATGTTTTAATCATCGCCATTAATACATTTAGGGTTCAATTGCAAATGTAATTTGAGAGGAACCATTCGTTTAATCGCTTACATGTTTTCATGTGTTTGTGTCCGTCTGAACTAGACAGCGATGTGCAAATATATATGTTACTGGTGGTGAACGTTGTCTGAAACCGTCTATGTAGATACCACCGCGGCTGTTATCTATATCGCCAAACGTAGTATGCAAACATCACTATATTCTTGTTTGAATGGTGTTTTAGCTACTGAAATTACTGTGGTAACGAGACTAATCAAGGCTGTCTCAAGGAGATAAGCGTAATGCGGTCCAGTGTGTATAATTTTAATTATCGCCACGTTGTTATTGACAAGCGTATTTCTTACCACCAGGTAAACGTTCTAACTTATAGTTTACACCAGGTGGTAGGTCTCTGTTGCCGGAGACCGTCTGGATGGGTACCACCGCAGCTCCTATTTCAACCGCCAAATAGTAGTGTGCAAACATTACTGTGTTCCAGTTTGAAGGGCCCTGTAGCTAGTGTAATTACTGGGGTAACGAGACTTAACACCTTATGTCTCAAGGCGACGAGCGCAATGTGGTGCAGTGTGTACCATCTTAACTAGCAGCACGTTGTTATGAGCAAGCGTATCACTTACCATCAGATGAACGTCTTGCTCGTCTCGTCGCTAAGTAGTATAAAAAAAAAAGTTCCTATTGATATTTCATTGTAACTACCTGCAATCTCGAATTTAATTTTCAAGCATTTAATATGTTCAGTTTAATTTAGTAGAAAATGAAGAATGTATAATATACACGATGAAGTCATTTTGTATAAGAATGGAGAGAAAGCGGTGACTATTGTATGATAGTTGGTATAACTTCACCTTATAGAGTGACTAAAGATATCCTGATTAGGAACCGACGCTGGACATTCGGGCCGTGGGTGTCCGCAGGATGTTCCCGATTAGCAACGAATTGCCAGTGTTTGATAACGCTCTTTACGCGATGCCGGTTAACAAATTATTCAATTGAATTTATGTTCCAGTTGCCTAAGGGATGATTGCTCTCTATGTGCGAACTGTCTTACTATACAGAAGATAACTTAGTTTTGACACATTAACATTTTTCCTTTTGTATCTGGTCTGGTATACATCTATTGCAATAATGTTCTTTATATGTTTGTTATTTACTATATAACAGTAAACAACTAACAGAAGTGAAAGATTCATACATAATGATTATGAGGTCTATAGCGTTTATCAGTTGATGATGATGACTATCCAAATCTTTTAAAATGATAAGATTATTCTTTAACTTGTAAGAAATTTGTTACTAAGTAATGAGACTAAATATCTTATACGTCAAAGCGATTAACGTAATTAGTTTCAGTATATATCGTCCTAACTAGCATCAGACTTCCGTTCAGCCGTGTTAGTCTAGTGGTTTGAACCACAACCTTTCAATTCGGAGGTACCGGGTTCGAATCCGGCGTGCACCAATGAATTTTTCAATTTGCAATTAGTATAACAGCAACTAATATTACGTGCTTTGACGGTGAAGGAAAACATCGTGAGGAAACTTACATATGTACGTCATGACGACGAGTAGTATGTGAAATGGACAAGGCAACGACAAACCTCTCCATTATGACTGCCAAGAAAGTCGTCGTGTGTTTAATTACACATGATGACCACGACCCTCAGTCATGAGGAAATACGATTTAGAAGAAGCATCAGACTTAATCGTCTTGTCGCTTCGTTGAATTAAAAAGAAATAGGAAATATTTTTCGAGACAAAGTGCAGAACCGTTGCGGTGCCGCGTTTTATTCTCTTTTCGGATATTACAACTGTACTGCGGCGCTGTAGATTAAATTTTACATTGAAACTGCAGAGAAAAACATCCGGCCGAAGTGAATAGCTACGCGAAAGCCTTTTTTGTTGCGCCACTGGAAACGCGCAGAATGAAAAATAAACTCGTGATTGTTCTCCGTTTCTTATTATTTTTTGTACGTTTCAATTTGTTGTTTAGTTGTGAAGGAACAATGTTTCTCAACTATAATCTAGTGTTAAGTGAAGCTGTGCATAAAGCCTAAATACTCCGGCTCTCGTTGATAGTCGGAACAGAGATATAATGGTGCTATGTACAAACTTGACTATATGTACATACAGAATTGAACCAATGACAAAACAAACGCTGTGCCAAAGCATTTATATTGGCACTTATGATTTTTTTTAATTTTTCTGCTCTCCAATTATATCTTCAAAGTATGTGTGTATGATATGTAGCGGGCTTATAAATCTTGTTCATAGGTTCCTTATGTATGACTCACGCAACAACAATACCTGTTATCTTAATGTAGTGACTACAGTTCCTATAATCTTTTCTGCTCTCATGTCCCTCAGTTCCAGTATTGTATATAATCGGCGGCGGCGATCATATTACTATAATAATAACCATTTCTACAATTTTGATATATGAATATATGTTCTGCTATGATATTTTATCTTAAAAAAACTTTTGCTAAATAAAAACTGAAAAATCTCAACTCCCGAAAGAGATTATTTTGATTGATGGCAGGTCTCTGTTGCCGGAGATCGTTTAACGCTAAAAACTAAAATAGTTAAAGTGCCGAAGAGAAATCATAAAATTATTAGTATTTTCGATCCGACAAGCGCGTGTAAAAGAAGCCGTCGGATTTATATATAGAGTTGAACGTTTGATTCAAATGTCAAGTTCAAACGTTGCCGGCGAATGACTTCCAAGTTTCAGTTCCCTTCGCACGCAAACAGACGATCACTAATAACTTACAGGCACTGAAATAACTTTCTCATCTATCAATCTTTTTCAAGTTATTTTTGAAACGCTATTTCTTTTTGTATCCTCCTTTATTGTAACAGCATCATTGATACAAAATGTATTTATGTAATAACATATAAAAATCTTCCGCTGCTTTAGACGTGATTCACTCGAAATCGAGTGTCCTAAAATATAATAGTGACAAACATTTCTATAAAAAAAAATCTTAAATTTTTATCTTATATTACGATAACGACCGTCGTTTGCTACAATTAGACTAATGGGTCTAAAATGAGATATTTTGATGTGATTAGTGTTGTTTAAATATAAAGCGAACCCATCTCATAAATTTCTATGTAAATTTATGTCCTTGTTTGGGTTTTTTCATCTTATCTATGAGTTCTGTGATGATGAAATGGATTACCGGTCATCTTTTTAATAATAAGTTACTAAAAATTGTACTACCTGAAAGTAGGAAAATGTAATAATTTTATTATTATTATATCGTATTCGTTAATAATATATCATTTTCTTTATATTAATATACACTTTGTTATATGATATCCACTTGTAACGAAGTGGCGATGATTTATATTACATATACAATAGTAAGCCAGCGTCTGCGGGGTTCAAGCAGCATATTCTATATGAAACTATATTTAATATAGTATTGTTTACATGTGTTATATTAAACTGGTTAATTGTTTAATCAGATCTAAATTTGTTAATTCGGTTAATTGGTCCATGTAGCGAGGTCGGCAGCTGAGTCACCCGGTGTCCTCCCACCGTCACATGATAAGGTACTTATATACCACAGCGGTATTGTACAAGTTCGCATTTCAATCGTAAATAATTCATCTATGTATTATATAAAAGAAAATTGTCAAAACATAAATATTTTTAAAAGATATCCTGTTTTTCTTTTTTGATAAGAACAGCAAAGCAGTGGAACAGCTTACCAACGCCAGTGTTCGTCTTGAAAAAATTGTATAGTTTGTTACTATAAGTTAGTGCGCTTTACCATCACTGTAACCTACCAGGTGGTAGGTCTTTGTTGCCGGAGACCGTCTGGATGGGTACCACCGCAGCTCCTATTTCAACCGCCAAATAGTAGTGTGCAAACATTACTGTGTTCCGGTTTGAAGGGCGCTGTAGCTAGTGTAATTACTTAATGAGACTTAACACCTTATGTCTCAGGCGACGAGCGCAATGTGGTGCAGTGTATACCATCTTAACTATCACCACGTTGTAATCGGCAAGCGTATCACTTACCACTAGGTGAACGTCTTACTCGTCTCGTCGCAGAGAAGTATAAAAAAAAAATACCATCACTGACCACATAATAATTTAACAACTTGGAGTTGTAGTCAAGCACTAACATTTTTCATAAAAAAAGAGAGTAAGTAATAAGTAACTAAACGCCGTCGCGTCGGTTAAAAAAAATTTAGTACTGATTTCGGTTATAACGCATACAAAAAAATGACAAATAAACACAATGTTGTAGACATGATAGATATGTATGAATAAATCACGTCGCCGGTTAAATGTGTAATGAGAGATGTAAATAGCCGAGACCAGAAGATACATCTTATCCATGAAACTGTTAGTCATAGAATTTGAATAATGATATATGACTAAGCATCGGAGAATTTTCCTGTAATGTATCCAGTGTCACACGGAGCGGCTGCTCCACATTCAGATGGACATTGTGGGCTATTTATAGAGATGGCGGCTTGATCCAGTGGACAGCTGTCCCCGCTCCTGATGAGTTTCACCGGGGAACTAATAGAATGTGATTACTTGCACTCTATACTGCTGGTGTACATACGGTTATTATATAATTTATAACGCAGGCGGAAAGTAAATTTTAACTAATCTACCTCACTTACCGCAGTGATAGCCTAGTAGTTTGAACGGCCGCCTTCTATTCCGGAGGTGCCGGATTCGAATCTGTCCTGCACTAATGAATTTTTCAATTTATGTGCAGCTAGTATAACACTAACTAATATAACGCGATTTGACGGTGAAGGAAAACATCGTGAGTAAACATGCATATCTATGTCATGACCATCCGTGCTCGCACTAGTATGTGAAATAGAGAAGGCAATGGTAAACCACTCCATTATAACTGACAAGAAAGTCGTCGTTTGTAATTACACATGATGACCACGACCCTCAGTCATGAGGAAATACGACTTAGAAGAGAAAGAGACAACGTATCAATTAAATAATTAAACTATGCAACAGTAAACAGGAATGCGTGAAGGTCTTTGACAGCGATGACGATACTTTTAATGTTGATACCCTTGCGAACTAATTGCAAAGTTAAGTAAGGACAACACCAAAAAAAAACCACTCCATTATAACTGCCAAGTAAGTCGTCGTGTGTTTCATTACACGTGATGACCAAGACTCTCAGTTATGAGGAAATACGACTTAGAAGAGAAAGAGACAACGTATCAATTAAATAATTAAACTATGCAACAGTAAACAGGAATGCGTGAAGGTCTTTGACAGCGATGACGATACTTTTAATGTTGATACCCTTGCGAATTAATTTCAAAGTTAAGGAAGGACAACACTAAAAAAAACCACTCCATTATAACTGCCAAGTAAATCGTCGTGTGTTTCATTACACGTGATGACCAAGACTATCAGTTATGAGGAAATACGACTTAGAAGAAAACGATCCCACATAAACATTGTGTGAAATACACTTGTCACAGTTAACGATAGTGCGAATTGCTCTTACGCACGTTGTTATATTCAGTTTACAGTGCGGAGTGCGCAGACGCAGCGGATGTTATGCGGCGGCTTGTTTACAGAAAGATCCATTGTTTCCCGCGAGTTTACCGCTACGTACGCATCTGATACTTTACATTTGGTGTAAAACGTTTGATCCTGTTCACGTGGTTGGATTTGTAACTAGATTTATAATCATAACGGTTACGTGTCCATTTTTAAGCGTGCGTTGGATTTGAATATATTTTTTGTTCGACTAACGAGCGGGACAATCACTTGATGGCAAGTGATACGCTTTCCCATAACGCGGTGCTAGTTAAGATTGTGTGAACTGCACCACATTGCGCTCGTCGCTTTGAGACATGTGTTTAATCTCGTTACCCCAGTAATTTCACTAGCGACAACACCCTTCAATCTGTTTGGAGGTTGAAATAGGAGCCGCGGTGGTACCTACCTAGACGGTCTCCGGTAATAAAGACCTACCACCAGTAAACTTAGATATAATGTCTTGTTACCCCAGTAATTTCACTAAATATAACACCCTCGCGTACTCCTGAAATATTGCAGAAAGGTTATAGCAGATATCATAAATAAGAACAAAACTAAAGACATTGGCGGAGCGCAAACCTAACTGTGATACTAGGATAAGCTGGAATAGACAGGAAAAACAACTGTGATAAGATTTTTAACTGTATTATTATATTATTTTGGATTTTGTTTTAACTTGTTATAATTGTTTAGAGATAGGATAAGTGTTGATTAGTAATAGGTCTCTAAACTGTGATATTAGTATAGGGTTGTTTTTGTTGTTTAATCGTATTGTTTTTAAAATTCTAAATTTGTTTGTTTTCTATTCCAGCTTTAATGCTTTCAGAGTTCGTGTATGTAGGACCAACTGGAAATGTATGACCAAAGATAGGTTAAGTATATAGTTAATAAGACAAAGTCGTCACTTACAGCGAGAGGTATGAATAAGGAAGGAAGCTAATTGTATGAAAGTGAGAAAAAATTTAATGAATGATAGAATTTGAATGAAAGAGGACCCTGACCCACAACACGCAGGGGGATTGAATGTAAAAAAAAAAAATATCACCCTTCAAATGGAAATACAATTTTTGTAGACTACTGTTTGGTAAAATTTACTTTCTTCACAAGTCTCTGGAAAGAAAACTATTTTAGGGTTAAAGCTCGCCTATGTACCTTTCCTTTACCTATGTATATTTTGTCTTTTTATGTGTACAATAAAGAATAAGAAAAAAAAAAACCGCGACGTATTTAGTCAATCTCCAGGTTCAGAGACCTATACTACCTATTCTATTAACTAGAAACCTTATTTCCATTCCCAGCTACAACCGTTATAGTAAATATTTCTGTTGTTTAAATTAATACTTAAAAATATTAACTGACACCATTTGTCAAACAGTAGATAAATTAACATTTTATTATTTGTTCAGTTACATTAAGTTGATTTAATGTTAAAACAAGCCATAAAATTTATACGGTATTAAAAAAAAGAGTAGTGATATCAAAAAAATTGCTTATGTTAATATAACAAATGAGTTGGTAATTGTATGAAACGCTATCGGTTTTTTTTAGTATGATAAAAAATGTCGGTACGTTAACTACTATATATAGAATGTTTTTAATTTCAATATCCTCCCATATAACTCAATTTGAATATGAAAATTATGTAAATTAGGTATAATACAAAATGCTGCCTCCGTATTTAGTGTATGTGGCAAATTGTTTCAACCTTGTGGTATAATTTACAATGTTTGTGAATAATTAGCGTTGTGTCATTGTATTTGCGCTAAACGAATATATTTTTCATTTTGATGTCTACATCACAGGTTTATTCCCATCCGGCCAACCCACACTTGGCCGTGGATATTTTGATTATCTACTTATTATACAACACTACGGAGATCCAGAAACGGAAATTGTGAAAAATCTCTACGTAAAGTTTTTTGAAAATTAATTCAGATGAGATACCAAATCATACGTCATTAGTTTTCTATTTTTTTTTTCAGTAAATCACTATGGCACCAATTAATAAATTAATGTATATTTAATCAAAGTAAGATGTTATAAAAAACTACGTTATTTCATAACTCTGTTATTATCTCAAAAATGTTATTTATTTACATAAAACAATATGTAATATGACTTTTCCTGTTAATCATTTTTAATATATTTTGTGTGTAATATACATTATCCAATTCGGAGAAAATTTGATGAGATAAGATCGACGACTATTTACCTTGTAAGCAGCAATTCCTATATATAAACTTGTCTTAGTAATGCATAATGACTCATACATGGTATTAAAGTAGAAAGAGTTTTATACTTTTCACTGTAAACTAATATTTTTATTCGTTATAAAATACTAGATACAAAAATAATACTAACAGTGTATTCAAAACGTAAATTTTTACATGGATCTAATCGTTGTATAGATTTTTTAAGTAACGTTGGTATGATATATACTGCATCATAGTGCTCGTCGCTTTGATTCATAATATGTTAAATATCGTTACCACAGTAATTTTGCTAGCTACGACCCCTAGCAAATTGGAATATAGTGATCTTTGCATAATACTGTTTAGGGGTAGAAATAGGATCTGCGGTGGTACCTACCTAGACAGTAATAGAAACCTACCAATAGAATCCGTGAGCTATTATGTATTTTCCGTACAGCCGTAACACATTGAATTGTAAATCGTTACTGGATTTATTTGATCTGATGAATAATTGATAGTTCAGCGATGCAGCTGTAAGTGATATATACAAATGGAGCGAGGTGATCGATGTTCTTGATGTCGGGAAGGCACCGCGTGCCCGACATCAAGCGCTCGCCCCTCTGAATAACAAACGCGTAGGTATTCCTAGAAAACGAACCGAGCTGATGTTTAAACCATACGTCCCGCAGTACCGTGCACCACTCAAAAAACTAAAGAGTATCTATATTTCGTCGTTAAAATAATATATTTATTAATAATTCTTACTAATATTAACCGATGTTAAATAATCTGTACGTCAAGAGATAATACCACTCGATCTATTTTGTAATTGAATTCATGTTCTGGTTACTTTTTTCAGTAAGTAAAATTAACTTAAGCTATACATTCCAGTTTTAAGAGAAATTAAATTAAATTTGATTTAGAAAATAATTAAATATATTAAAGAAAAATTAATAAATCCTTCAACAACAGAAAAACCCACCGAACAGATTTAAATTTTTCTGTTTCACTTTTTGGGTGTAAAGGTTAAAACGTAGTAAATGTAACGTAGTAATTTTTTCAGTACAAGTGCACGGAGAGTGCAAGCTGTGAGACGAGCTCTTAAGCTCAAAAGTCGTCTGAGGGCTTGTCGATGACACGACGCAACTGTCTCATCCACCTACTATTACTTTAGACTTATAAACTTGTTAAATTTTAAGGCATTCGTTTAGTGAAAACATCTGTAGCCTTTAAATATACATTTGTGTCTTGTATTTGTGTGTGGTCAGACTTCTATTTTAAAAGTGAAATAGCATCGTACTCGTATATACTTGAAATGCGAAGAAGTCTGATTCTAAATGGATCACAGAGTCTATCCATAAAAATACGTTCATGTTGTTAAATACAGAAATCAATGATATAAATGAATTAAAATGTTATTGTTTTAACTTATAAATTACTTATTAGGTTCATAAGATGAAATGTCTGTATCGCGATAAGATATTCTCCAGTAGGTGTTAGATGGAAAGTCGACTTGTAATGTTATTTATTATGGCGATTACTTGCGATGACATAAACTCGATCCTCTTACGGCGTAAGGCTTCCTTGCTAATGAGGCTTCTGTAGCGCAGTAAAATTTTGCAAGAATTAAATCTTTATTAACGTTAACTTAATTATATTAACTAATGTTTTTGCTGCCGTAGAATATTTGTTTTAAGTCTCTTTGAACTTCTGGCAGAGAATGACGTAGATATTTGTCTGCTAAAATAGTAAAGTAATTTTAAAAGTTTTATTCAATGGTCACCATCATTGAACCAAAAACGGACTAGCGATGGTTCTGGTGAAGAAATATGCAACTTATACTTTTTTTAGTAAAAATTCATTGTTTTTAGTCTACTGATTTCTCTGCGTGTGTTAGTTTCCATAAAATCTATTCCTTTTACATGGTTTCAGTTATGGTCATTCGAAGTATAGACAATTTTTTTTAACAACGCGTCTAATAAAAGAGGTACAAAAAATAGATAACTATCAGTCATTACATATTGTTTTTCATCTCTTCACTAAGTTTACTATCTTTAAGCAATTTCAAGATAATACCAAATTACAGTTCAAGTTATCCGCATTTGACTTTTGTATTATTTGCTAAACACACAGGTCATCATTTAACATAATGGCATCTATCTAATGTGAATAAAGTTCCTGATGATTCGCAGCGAATATTTTGATATATTCTTTAATACAGACAATCAAAATGCCTCAGCTGCAGATAGTTTTAAGAGAAAAGATGTTGACACAAAAAAGCAGTCGCATATTTATTATGAAGACTTTGTTTCCTTTGTATTCGCGATGCGACCCCCTCGCGCCATATTTGGTACATAATAGCTGATCGATTAAAGCAGACGGAATGACTTAAACTGACAAGTTTCTGAGTGTCCCATTTTCTTTGAATTCGTGTCATCGAGCTGTGGAGAGGTTTAAGGCTGTTCGAATCTTGACTGTATTTATAATTGTTAACCTGAATATAACCCGATTTTACTCGACATCAGAAAAGATCTGTAGTGTTATTGAAAATTAATAAAGTATCCAAAATATATTTTTGCTAGCGTATAAAAACGTGTGAAACTTTTAAACGAAATTTAAGAGCTATAGTCATCCGCAACCTAGCAGGTCATCGAACTACAAACCTTGGCCGGTAATGTTTGTTATTCTATTCATAGGACCCCGAGATGGTAAACCTTTGACTCGGAGCCAGACGTACAGAATGATAGTGACGGTAATTTTAATAAAAGTCTCACATATTCATTGAAGAGTGAATGAGAACTTAAACAATTGTTAAACTGTAAAACAAAAAAAAACTGGGATCTAGTGCTGAGAAACAACAATCTCATGAGCTTCCTAAAAAATTCTTCATTACATCATCCTCCATTAAATCGTTACGATTTCTATCGATCGTTACCCTAATCTAATTGGACTGTTCAAACTATAAATTCGCTAATAATCCGCGACCCACATACTGGACGATGTTAATTTATGGTAAGTGGCACCAGAACGGAAACTCGAAGGAGTAAGCAGTGCCAGTGACCCAGTGCGCCGCGATATCTACCAGACGGAGCGGCGGATCGAAAGTGACCGTCCTAAACTTTTATAGCAGTTGAGTAATAAATTTTTTGCGAACGACATTTCTACACGAATCCTGATCATCCGGTCGACCCAGATAAGATCTGAGGTCTTGCTGAAATGCCAGCTTTTAAGTTAAAAAACCCAGTATTACATAAATACTTTTGTGCCTCTTTTTTTTACATTATCTCTTACATGTTATGATAGTGTCTGTGATTTTGGTCTAGTTAAAAATATTAAATCTATCAAAGTAGATATTTGAAAGAATTATGTATAAGAAGAATTATAGTTTTCTTGAACTACTCTCGAATGCTTTATGTTGGTAAGGTCATAGACCACAATATACGCTTAGCGACTGGTTTCTACGATTTGTCACGTGAACTCGACGTTAGACGAGGTCGTCAACTCACCATCCATAAGTTCAAGGGTCAACATCTTACCTTTCCTGCGTTTAACTAATGTGCGTTTAGATTGAGTAAATAACTTTTGTTTTAAGTGATTTATGCGGGCTTCATGTTTATAAGTTTTAAGTGGAATAACAATGTTCATAATCCTTGGTAGTGGTAATGAGTTATTTTATAACTCGTACGCCTTGAATTTTTTTCGGATTATCAATTAAGGTCTTACTTTATGTTGATTGTTAGAACAACCAACTAATTAATTGACTTAAATTCTTATTGCATAGGTTATTTCAGCTCCTGAAGAAATAGTAGAATGTTTTATTATATTTAGTATTTAATTTTTGAGTGGGTCGAAATTATTATTTGTTACTTAAATGACCACACAGACTGTTGTCATAAAACTATGTATTCTGTTCACAAAAACAACATATGATTCACCTTTTGCACTCGGCCGAGTGTAACTTCAAGTTGTTGTCATCGGATGGAGTGTGCATTCAATGAGTCACCCGGGCGATTTCCTCTACACCTCGTGTGTCCTGACATGCACCAGTGCATCCTGAGTCATCGACAGCGTCGAGGGTCGGTTGCTTTGACTTAAGAAGGGGAGCACGACCCAGGGGACGGCAAGTCGATTTGCAGTTCGGTGCCCGGTTTTGATTTTTGTTTTTGCTTAATAATGTTAAAATTACGTAACATATATGATTTTTTGATTAGTATTAATATATTTTAGGTACATCAATAGTATATTAGTAAATAAAATAAATTTCCACTCTTTTAATTTCAATACTTTTTAAACAAACAAAGCTCAAGTTTTTAATTATTTCTCTTACCATTTTCAAAACCAGATTATGTTAAGCATAATAAACTATAATAATTCATAAAATAGTGCGATAGTAATGTATACAAATTAAAAACTTAACTTATAATAAACAAAACGGTGTAACATATACAGTCATTTTTTTTTAAAACACAGAACCGATTTTTTTATATGAAGGAGACACGGAATGAGATGCTTATTCATAACAATATGGAGCAGGTTACGATTATAACACACTGCACCACATTGTGCTCGTCGTCATGACATATAATATGTTGTCTCATTACCCTAGTAATTTCACTAGCTGCACCACTTTTCATACAGTAATCTTTGCAGATTATTTCTCTAATAAATTCTTCCATAAGTAATTTTCGAAGGTACTCGCCAATTAATACACAGCAAGGCATTCTGTAAAGATGCTTCTTCGATTCTGTTACGATTGATATTCTGTACAAACTTTACCGTGCTCGTGAACTCATTTATAATTAATATTGTTTTCTTCTTTTCAGGTACGGGAAAACTATAACAGAATTTTATAACATTGTGAGTAAACGTAAGCATTGATACATTATCATTAAAAAAAAACTATGTTATCGTTTCCGTAACATGAATTTCAAGTTAATTTATCAGTGTTGGCGCCGCCGTGTTTGTAAGTTTTGAATTTTGTTTGTATTGAAATGCGTTTCAACGAATTATCTTAATTTTTTTTTCGTAAACTTTTTCTGTACGTAATTTGCTTTAATTCAAGGCAAGATGTAATCAAATTACAATACAATCTTAATCAAATACTTAAGAATAAGTTCAATTAAAGTCAATGAATAGTAATGTTAGTTAGTACAAACAGTGTGTGACCTTTGTTCATAAATGACCTGATATATATATGCTATATATACTAAGACGACTCATTACTCTATTACCCTTTACTTTCCTTTATGTTTATTTATATTACACGACATATACTATTCTAAATAAACCGAATTGTGCTTCTTTTATATAACGTTGCGTTTACTTTATTGGATTTGAGGATATCCTCGATACTTACGGTTTATACAAAATCAAAATATTATAAAGAGTTTATACATTAGGAAGCAAACAATATCAATAGATGTTTCGTTTTACGTAAGGTTTTTTACTCCAAATAGTCTGACTAGGTAACATAGTAATTATGAGACATATATAAGTAAGTTAACAAAGCGGTTTAGAAAATGACTTCTATCACTATTCAAACTCTTGTGACTTGAGAATAGACTAGACATTCGTTTTAAACTATACTTATGGATTTTTAATATAAATCGATAAGTACGAAGACGGAGGCTTCTTTTTCCTTTTAAATTAGTGATATCCTTACCGTTGATGTTATTGTATATGATAAACGTTAATTAAACATCCAGTTTCCAGGCCTTAGGTGTAGGTTGAAAGATCAATCATTCCGTAACACATTTTATATATACAGATTATAATAGGATACCGGAGGGTTATTTACCCTCGTCATATATTTGTTTGGATGGTTAGGGTGGGCAGGGTGTTCCCTTTCGCTGAAGCTGTCGTTACCGAATAAAGGATATATAGAGCAAACATCTCAATGCTTTTATTTCCCCTACGGTTATTCACTGAAGAAATGAAAGCAATTATTTTTATACTTCCGTCTTTTCGATTATTTACATTCATATCCATCTATTTAATTAATTTAGATATACGAAGATGATAATTTTCTATTTAAGGACATAATATTTGTATGAGAATTTACCTATAATTATTCGTTATAACATGTTTAGGAAATCCCTTATTACCAAGTAATTATCGGTGTCACGACTCTTAGTTCTATCGTGTAATAAAATGTAGGACACTATATGTATTACATCGAAACGCTATATAATGTATGTACTGTTAATAAGTTAATATTCGGTAGGTAATTAGTTTTCTTATATATTTTCAATCCTTAACTATAGAATGTTAAAAAATACAACTTCGTTTTACAGACAAATGAACTGTTTCATAAATTTTAAACGGACAGAAAAATGTGCGCAATTAGATTGAATGACTAAGTCACATACGAAAAATGGATGGGGTACCTTTTGTTAACATTTTTTTTAATATTATGAAACGTGCTCTCTCAAACTATTTACTTTTTATATGAAGCTAAACACGAACAAAAGGTTGGGGCTACCTTTTGTATGACTAACGACTCCCAATTATTTTCTACAACAAAAGTGCGTATCTGGGCACAACCCTTTGTTTATTATTATATTCATAGAAAAACAGTTGCGAGAAGAGAGTTTTTACACATTAATCAAACTATGAACTTTATCTAATTCAACTTTTGTGTTTTACTATTAAGTTAGAAATTCTATTATTTGCGTTTTAAGATACTTGTATGATCTGTACCGAAATTCGGTTAAGTTTTCGTGAAAGAAGTTAAGACAATATTTTTACTGTTTTTTTTTATCTCTTTTATTGTTATATTTAAATAATCCTATAAAACAAATTGAACGAATGTGAGTAAACCAAAATATTGCTAAATAGTAACAAGCGATTTTTATTGGATCATTCTTTATCGAAGGTATAACGATAGTGAAAGTGTTATTTTTTGTCAAACGCCCGACGCAGTGAAAGTGGGGGACCCTGTATTGAGAGGTCGGTGACGTCACCAGCCTGGATATACTCTCGATTTTACGTAATGATTATTTTAAGAAAGTCCGATGCTTTGATTACGAAACGCAGACCACGGCAGCGTGAGGGCAACGTGACAAGTTTTAAACTATCTTCCGGTGTTTCGCCAAAAATAAAATATTAATGATTTCAACTCCAATCAAATTTGGTTTCTAAGCAGATTACATGTAGCAAGAGGGTTCAAAAATAGATATTTATTAACGACACCGGTGAACAAGTTTTCTAAGATCTATTTTCGTCTCATGAGTAGAAGTAATGGGAAACGTAGGCCTTGAACTACAGAGGATTTTCAAAAAAATATTGACTACAAAAATATCAAAAGTAACAAATACAAGTATGCGATGAATTGACGACCTCCTCGTTGATAAAAGAAATAATCTTTAAGAGATATTACTTAAGTTACGAAATGACCGTCACTAATGAGAATATAAACGGGCGCTGTTAACTAGCATAGCATTTACATCACCACCGTTAGACAGTCGATTTGTTATCGGTGTTATGTATCTTATAAATATTCTGTTTTGCTAGTGTTAAATAGTAAAATGGTAAGCAGTAAGGTGCCTAAGTAATTGAATGCATCCTAGTAACTATTCGTCTTAAAAATTAAATCAATGTTGACCTCAAATCATTATAACGACCTTTAATTTTTCCCGTCTTATTTTTTCAATGATTTAAATAATCACTGAAGACTGTATTAGTTTTCTCAATCTGTCCGCTTAATATTTGTTTGAAGGCACCTCATGATGATGATGGTAACGTTATGCTTTTTGAGCTATAGATCAAATTAATACAAAAGAAAATAGGTGAGAACATAATCTTAAAATCGTTAGAAGGAAACTTAGCTGACAGATCCTAAATAATGACGTTTTCAATACCATAACATTATTACACAGATATTTCTCAACACATTATACAAGGCGGGCCAAAAGAAGTCATCAGATGTTGTTCGGCTCTCATTTCTTTTTTAAATGAAAAACTTTGATTCTGTTTTTTGGTTATGTTTATTTAGACCTTAACAATTTTATTGGTCAAGTCGCGAAGATGATATCGGCCAAATGGGCGCCGCCACAAATTGGTGATTCAATTTGGGCTTCCAATAGAGTGTTTTGTTTTGGCCCACCTTGTATAAAAAAAGACTTTACTATAGTAAAAAATATTAAAACAATAGTTATTTTTATTCTTAAGTCGCATGTCTAAACAAATGTCCGCATTATAATGCATGTAAGAATGATCGCCGTAATCATTGAGCAGTCACGACGGTACAAATGACCGTCATCAAGGACCAAATAACGGCGAGGTACGACGCCATTAAAGCGAGCGTCTGTACGAATTGATTGTGACGAATCGATTCGATGCGAATGATCGCTTTGTATCGCTCTCACAGTACAGTAGCCCACCTAGCGTTGTTTTTTTTTATTCTACAAGGCGAAAAGACGAGCGATACATTCACCTGATGGTAAGTGATACGCTTGCCCATAACATGTCGCTAGTTAAGATATACACTGTAACGAATTGCGCTCATCACCTTAAGACTAAGTTGTTAAGTCTCGTTACCAAAGTAATTTCACTAGCTTACAACGCTCTTCAAACCGAAACACAGTAATGTTTGCTGGTTGAAATATGAGCTGAGGTGGTGCCTAGACTGTCTGTAGCAACAGAGACCTACCAGCAGTTAATGATTTTAATGATTTCTTATATTTATACTAGTTATATCAATTTATTGAGTTTCTATTGTATTTATAACATCGTCGTTTCCTGCGTTTTACTCATCTCCTTTCAGTCCCGTGTGATAAATAGTTTAATTAGTACCATAAAATTTAGTTTTAATAATATTAATATTTTTAGTCGTTTTTAATAAGCTAATTAAATACTTAAAATATTTACTTAATAGTTTCAAATTTTCTTACAGTGTAAGTATTATTTGTTTCGGTGATATTCAGGGTAAAACGATTTAAACTGTAAATTTTTTTTTTGTGTAACTGTATTTTGTAATTGGAGACCGTAACCTCTGATACTCAAGTTCCGTAACCGTTTAGTTTGCATACAGTCGGCGCCAGTCGCCGATCACATCCTGCGTTTCTCCTCCGGTAGTGCACCGCCGGGCGGTTTGATGGACACTTTCGCCGCGACATTACCATTCGTCTGCGGCACAATCGACCATATTACAGTAACCCCTATAACACGGTAGATTGATTACGCGTTTACGAAACGCGTATTAGAAGTATTCAAGAGTACATTTCATGTTTAATTATTCAAACATTATGCAAATGTTTATAAATTTCACAGTACAGAAATGTAATGTGTGAACTTCTCGCGTTATATGGAGGGATGCCCGTGTTATACGAGGGATCGAAAATGTGTTATAAGAGTACCGTGTTCTATAATGGGGGATTACTGTATGACCAAAACAAATAATCGATTATTTTCTACTCTCATTTTATCATAATTCAACATGATCCCACCTGTTGGTAAGATGTTAACGTGCTATTCGATTTTGGGTTATCTTTACTTAGTGCAAACATTGCTATTGAACCGTTGCTTTATTTTTGAATGATACTTTTAATAGTTTTGTAGTATATATATTTTTGTGGATAAAATAAAATTATGAATCTTCGTAAAACACTCGTAAAGGAAATCGATTTAACTTCAAATGCAAGACAACGTTCATTGGAGAGCGGCTCGCGGCTCGAGCACCGTTGACCCACTTCGAGACTGCAGTGTTGCAAACAATTTTATTTTTATTGTTACATTGATGCCTTATAATTTTTTTGTATTTATAACACCGTCGTTTCCTGCGTTTTACTCATCGCCTTTCAGTCCCGTGTGATAAATAGTTTAATTAGTACCATAAAATTTAGTTTTAATAATATTAAAACAATAGTTATTTTTATTCTATAGTCGCATATCTAAACAAATGTCCGCATTATAATGCATGTAAGAATGATCGCCGTAATCATTGAGCAGTCACGACGGTACAAATGACCGTCATCAAGGACCAAATAACGGCGAGGTACGACGCCATTAAAGCTAGCGTCTGTACGAATTGATTGTGACGAATCGATTCGATCCGAATGATCGCTTTGTATCGCTCTCACAGTACAGTAGCCCACCTAGCGTTGTTTTTTTTTATTTACTACAAGGCGAAAAGACGAGCGATACATTCACCTGATGGTAAGTGATACGCTTGCCCATAACATGTCGCTAGTTAAGATATACACTGTAACGAATTGCGCTCATCACCTTAAGACTAAGTTGTTAAGTCTCGTTACCCCAGTAATTTCACTAGCTTCCAACGCTCTTCAAACCGAAACACACTAATGTTTGCTGGTTGAAATATGAGCTGAGGTGGTACCTAGACTGTCTGTAGCAACAGAGACCTACCAGCAGTTAATGATTTTAATGATTTCTTATATTTATGCTAGTTATATCAATTCATTGAGTTTCTTTTGTATTTATAACACCGTCGTTTCCTGCGTTTTACTCATCGCCTTTCAGTCCCGTGTGATAAATAGTTTAATTTGTAACCATAAAATTTAGTTTTAATAATATTAATATTTTTATTAGTTTTTAATAAGCTAATTACATACTTAAAATATTTACTTAATAGTTTCAAATTTTCTTACAGTGTAAGTATTATTTGTTTCGGTGATATTCAGGGTAAAACGATTTAAACTGTAAATTTTTTTTTTGTGTAACTGTATTTTGTTGATCCTCGCAGAAATATATGCTATGCCTTAGTTTCAGGATGTATTTCAGGCTTAATAATATTACGCGAGACTGGTGGTAGGTCTCTGTTGCACGAGACCGTCTAGTTACCACCGCAGTGACTTTTTCAACCGCCAAACAGTAGTGTGCAAACATTACTGTGTTCCAGTTTGAAGGGCGCTGTAATCTAGTGAAACTACTGGGGTAACGAGACAACAACTTATGTATTAAGGCGACGAGCGCAATGTGCTGGAGTGTACACTATTTTAACTAGTGGCACTTTGTTATGGGTAAGCGTATCACTTACCATCAGGTGAACGTCTCGTTCGTGTCGAGGTTTAGAATTAAAAAAAAAATAGATTTTTGTCTAAAACTATATAATCAACGTTAACTAACGATTGAGGATTTTTTTTGGATTTTGTCTTTTTGTTTTTGAGTTTACCTTTAATGTATTTTGTTGATCCTCGCAGAAATATATGCTATGCCTTAGTTTCAGGATGTATTTCAGGCTTAATAATATTACGCGAGACTGGTGGTAGGTCTCTGTTGCACGAGACCGTCTAGTTACCACCGCAGTGACTTTTTCAACCGCCAAACAGTAGTGTGCAAACATTACTGTGTTCCAGTTTGAAGGGCGCTGTAATCTAGTGAAACTACTGGGGTAACGAGACAACAACTTATGTATTAAGGCGACGAGCGCAATGTGCTGGAGTGTACACTATTTTAACTAGTGGCACTTTGTTATGGGTAAGCGTATCACTTACCATCAGGTGAACGTCTCGTTCGTGTCGAGGTTTAGAATTAAAAAAAAAATAGATTTTTGTCTAAAACTATATAATCAACGTTAACTAACGATTGAGGATTTTTTTTGGATTTTGTCTTTTTGTTTTTGAGTTTACCTTTAATGTATTTTGTTGATCCTCGCAGAAATATATGCTATGCCTTAGTTTCAGGATGTATTTCAGGCTTAATAATATTACGCGAGACTGGTGGTAGGTCTCTGTTGCACGAGACCGTCTAGTTACCACCGCAGTGACTTTTTCAACCGCCAAACAGTAGTGTGCAAACATTACTGTGTTCCGGTTTGAAGGGCGCTGTAATCTAGTGAAACTACTGGGGTAACGAGACAACAACTTATGTATTAAGGCGACGAGTTTAATGTGCTGGAGTGTACACTATTTTAACTAGTGGCACTTTGTTATGGGTAAGCGTATCACTTACCATCAGGTGAACTTCTTGCTGATCTCGTGATTCCATCGAATAAAAAAAAAATAGATTTTTGTCTAAAACTATATAATCAACGTTAACTAACGATTGAGGATTTTTTTTGGATGTGTGCGATTTTTGGTTCCATAAAAAGGCAAATCTAAACAGAGCCAGTTTTGACCAAAAAATATGGATACTCTGCCTGAAATCGTCGCCCAAGTGTGTCCGGGAGTATATTTCATGCTTAATAATATTACGCGAGACTGGTGGTAGGTCTCTGTTGCACGAGACCGTCTAGTTACCACCGCAGTGACTATATCTACCGCCAAACAGTAGTGTGCAAACATTACTGTGTTCCGGTTTGAAAGGTGCTGTAAGCTAGTGAAATTACTGAGGTAACGAGATTTAACATCTTACGTTTCAAGGTGACGAGCGCAATGTGGTGCAGTGTATACAATCTTAACTAGCCACACGTTATGGGCAAGCGTATCACTTACCATCAGGTGAACGTCTCGTTCGTGTCGAGGTTTAGAATTAAAAAAAGAATAGATTTTTGTCTAAAAATATATAATCAACGTTAACTAACGATTGAGGATTTTTTTTGGATTTTGTCTTTTTGTTTTTGAGTTTACCTTTAATGTATTTTGTAACTATACAAATATTTCGAATCAATACATCTCTGTGATAACATCGTGAACTGCATCAATGTTATAGCTGTGTTACAATGTTCCGATACCTAATAGAATATACACACTACAATGTAACAGTTTTAATGTTGATTATGAATATAATAGTTTTAATGTGCCGTCGGTACGTTAGAGACGGCCCAATTTAAGAACGACGAGATCTGTAGAACGTATATCTGATGGTAAGTGGTATGTTTGTCAATAACAATGTCGCGATGGTTAGGATGATATAAACTGCAACACATTAGAAATAGATTCTGTATTAAATTATTGTTGTACGTTCTCAATACCATTCTTAGTTTTTATATTAGACGATCACAACCTGATGGTAAGTGGTATGTTTGTCAATAACAATGTCGCGATGGTTAGGATGATATAAACTGCAACACATTAGAAATAGATTCTGTATTAAATTATTGTTGTACGTTCTCAATACCATTGTTAGTTTTTTTATTAGACGATCATAACCTGATGGTAAGTGGTATGTTTGTCAATAACAATGTCGCGATGGTTAGGATGATATAAACTGCAACACATTAGAAATAGATTCTGTATTAAATTATTGTTGTACGTTCTCAATACCATTGTTAGTTTTTTTATTAGACGATCACAACCTGATGGTAAGTGGTATGTTTGTCAATAACAATGTCGCGATGGTTAGGATGATATAAACTGCAACACATTAGAAATAGATTCTGTATTAAATTATTGTTGTACGTTCTCAATACCATTGTTAGTTTTTTTATTAGACGATCACAACCTGATGGTAAGTGGTATGTTTGTCAATAACAATGTCGCGATGGTTAGGATGATATAAACTGCAACACATTAGAAATAGATTCTGTATTAAATTATTGTTGTACGTTCTCAATACCATTGTTAGTTTTTTTATTAGACGATCACAACCTGATGGTAAGTGGTATGTTTGTCAATAACAATGTCGCGATGGTTAGGATGATATAAACTGCAACACATTAGAAATAGATTCTGTATTAAATTATTGTTGTACGTTCTCAATACCATTGTTAGTTTTTTTATTAGACGATCACAACCTGATGGTAAGTGGTATGTTTGTCAATAACAATGTCGCGATGGTTAGGATGATATAAACTGCAACACATTAGAAATAGATTCTGTATTAAATTATTGTTGTACGTTCTCAATACCATTGTTAGTTTTTTTATTAGACGATCACAACCTGATGGTAAGTGGTATGTTTGTCAATAACAATGTCGCGATGGTTAGGATGATATAAACTGCAACACATTAGTAATAGATTCTGTATTAAATTATTGTTGTACGTTCTCAATACCATTCTTAGTTTTTATATTAGACGACCACAACCTGATGGTAAGTAATACGTTTGCTCGTAATATCGTGCCGCTAGTAAAGATGGTATACACTGAGACATAAAGACGTTGTCTCGTTACTCCAGTAAATTCACAAGCTTACAACAAAGAACACTTAAAAAAGTCTTGTTTTTAATTTAAAACTATATCTTATTTTTAAACAAACTACTCGTGTGTAGTAAGAATGTTGGTAAAGGCCGCGTTAAACTAATTGTTAACATTTGACTTCACATCGTTTACCTTGGCGGACCGGTTTATGGGCTCGTTATTTGGAGCAACTTATCGTTTCCCTTGATACTATCCGCTACAGCGCCTTTGAACACTATTTCTTTCTATATTTATAGTCTTTCCTAATCGCTTTAGAATTACACACACGATAGTATACACTTTTTGTATTTCCTTTATAAAATTATATTTAACTTGAATTTTATGGTGTTTATTTATTAATTTATTAACTCAGTTTCGAGTGTTTTACAGTATCTGTGATATGACTAAACTGATAGATGCTCTGTCGTCATAACTATCATAAAGCTTTTTAATTATCGTTTACAATCCGATCTACGCAGATCTCAGCCATGAAGTCTTTTAATATTATGCTTAGTGTTTAATTTTATTTATATAACTAGCTGGTCCCTGCGATTTCGATCGCGTGGTGTACAAAGCAGTTATTGTTACAGAAAATGTATACAGCTTCCCTATTTGAATCGAATATTGTAGGTTTTAATATTTTTTCGTGAGGCACTATAATTTTCCAAAAGAAAGTAGCGTAAGTTACTTCCCGTTACATTAGCTATCTGCTAGTGAAAGTCCCGTCAAAATCGGCCCAGCCGTTTCAGAGATTACACGGAACAAACGGACAGACGGTCATCAGACAAAATTTTAAAAAATGTGATTATTGTTATTTTTATGTTACAAAGAGACACTCCAACTTTATTTAACTGTATTTTTTTTATACTACTATGCGTCGAGACGAGCATGACGTTCACCTGATAGTAAGTGATACGCTTGCCCATGACAAGGCAGCGCTAGTTAAGATGGTATACACTGCACTACATAGCGCTCGTCGCCTTGAGACATAAGGTGTTAAGTATCGTTACCGCAGCAATTTCTTTTTTTTTTATACTACTTTGCGACGAGACGAGCATGACGTTCACCTGATGGTAAGTGATACGCTTGCCCATGACAAGGCAGCGCTAGTTAAGATGGTACACACTGCACCACATTGCGCTCGTCGTGAGACATAAGGTGTTAAGTATCGTTACCGCAGCAATTTCTTTTTTTTTTATACTACTTTGCGACGAGACGAGCATGACGTTCACCTGATGGTAAGTGATACGCTTGCCCATGACAAGGCAGCGCTAGTTAAGATGGTACACACTGCACCACATTGCGCTCGTCGTGAGACATAAGGTGTTAAGTATCGTTACCGCAGCAATTTCTTTTTTTTTTATACTACTTTGCGACGAGACGAGCATGACGTTCACCTGATGGTAAGTGATACGCTTGCCCATGACAAGGCAGCGCTAGTTAAGATGGTACACACTGCACCACATTGCGCTCGTCGTGAGACATAAGGTGTTAAGTATCGTTACCGCAGCAATTTCTTTTTTTTTTATACTACTTTGCGACGAGACGAGCATGACGTTCACCTGATGGTAAGTGATACGCTTGCCCATAACATGTCGCTAGTTAAGATGGTACACACTGCACCACATTGCGCTCGTCGTGAGACATAAGGTGTTAAGTATCGTTACCGCAGCAATTTCTTTTTTTTTTATACTACTTTGCGACGAGACGAGCATGACGTTCACCTGATGGTAAGTGATACGCTTGCCCATAACATGTCGCTAGTTAAGATGGTACACACTGCACCACATTGCGCTCGTCGTGAGACATAAGGTGTTAAGTATCGTTACCGCAGCAATTTCTTTTTTTTTTATACTACTTTGCGACGAGACGAGCATGACGTTCACCTGATGGTAAGTGATACGCTTGCCCATAACATGTCGCTAGTTAAGATGGTACACACTGCACCACATTGCGCTCGTCGCCTTGAGACATAAGGTGTTAAGTATCGTTACCGCAGCAATTTCTTTTTTTTTTATACTACTTTGCGACGAGACGAGCATGACGTTCACCTGATGGTAAGTGATACGCTTGCCCATGACAAGGCAGCGCTAGTTAAGATGGTACACACTGCACCACATTGCGCTCGTCGTGAGACATAAGGTGTTAAGTATCGTTACCGCAGCAATTTCTTTTTTTTTTATACTACTTTGCGACGAGACGAGCATGACGTTCACCTGATGGTAAGTGATACGCTTGCCCATAACATGTCGCTAGTTAAGATGGTACACACTGCACCACATTGCGCTCGTCGTGAGACATAAGGTGTTAAGTATCGTTACCGCAGCAATTTCTTTTTTTTTTATACTACTTTGCGACGAGACGAGCAAGACGTTCACCTGATGGTAAGTGATACGCTTGCCCATAACATGTCGCTAGTTAAGATGGTACACACTGCACCACATTGCGCTCGTCGCCTTGAGACATAAGGTGTTAAGTATCGTTACCGCAGCAATTTCTTTTTTTTTTATACTACTTTGCGACGAGACGAGCAAGACGTTCACCTGATGGTAAGTGATACGCTTGCCCATGACAAGGCAGCGCTAGTTAAGATGGTACACACTGCACCACATTGCGCTCGTCGTGAGACATAAGGTGTTAAGTATCGTTACCGCAGCAATTTCTTTTTTTTTTATACTACTTTCCGACGAGACGAGCAAGACGTTCACCTGATGGTAAGTGATACGCTTGCCCATAACAACGTGGTGCTAGTTAAGATGGTACACACTGCAGCACATTGCGCTCGTCGTGAGACATAAGGTGTTAAGTATCGTTACCGCAGCAATTTCTTTTTTTTTTATACTACTTTGCGACGAGACGAGCAAGACGTTCACCTGATGGTAAGTGATACGCTTGCCCATAACATGTCGCTAGTTAAGATGGTACACACTGCACCACATTGAGCTCGTCGCCTTGAGACATAAGGTGTTAAGTATCGTTACCGCAGCAATTTCTTTTTTTTTTATACTACTTTGCGACGAGACGAGCAAGACGTTCACCTGATGGTAAGTGATACGCTTGCCCATAACATGTCGCTAGTTAAGATGGTACACACTGCACCACATTGCGCTCGTCGTGAGACATAAGGTGTTAAGTATCGTTACCACAGCAATTTCTTTTTTTTTTATACTACTTTGCGACGAGACGAGCAAGACGTTCACCTGATGGTAAGTGATACGCTTGCCCATAACATGTCGCTAGTTAAGATGGTACACACTGCACCACATTGCGCTCGTCGTGAGACATAAGGTGTTAAGTATCGTTACCGCAGCAATTTCTTTTTTTTTTATACTACTTTGCGACGAGACGAGCAAGACGTTCACCTGATGGTAAGTGATACGCTTGCCCATAACATGTCGCTAGTTAAGATGGTACACACTGCACCACATTGCGCTCGTCGTGAGACATAAGGTGTTAAGTATCGTTACCGCAGCAATTTCTTTTTTTTTTATACTACTTTGCGACGAGACGAGCAAGACGTTCACCTGATGGTAAGTGATACGCTTGCCCATAACATGTCGCTAGTTAAGATGGTACACACTGCACCACATTGCGCTCGTCGTGAGACATAAGGTGTTAAGTATCGTTACCGCAGCAATTTCTTTTTTTTTTATACTACTTTGCGACGAGACGAGCAAGACGTTCACCTGATGGTAAGTGATACGCTTGCCCATAACATGTCGCTAGTTAAGATGGTACACACTGCACCACATTGCGCTCGTCGTGAGACATAAGGTGTTAAGTATCGTTACCGCAGCAATTTCTTTTTTTTTTATACTACTTTGCGACGAGACGAGCAAGACGTTCACCTGATGGTAAGTGATACGCTTGCCCATAACATGTCGCTAGTTAAGATGGTACACACTGCACCACATTGCGCTCGTCGTGAGACATAAGGTGTTAAGTATCGTTACCGCAGCAATTTCTTTTTTTTTTATACTACTTTGCGACGAGACGAGCAAGACGTTCACCTGATGGTAAGTGATACGCTTGCCCATAACATGTCGCTAGTTAAGATGGTACACACTGCACCACATTGCGCTCGTCGTGAGACATAAGGTGTTAAGTATCGTTACCGCAGCAATTTCTTTTTTTTTTATACTACTTTGCGACGAGACGAGCAAGACGTTCACCTGATGGTAAGTGATACGCTTGCCCATAACATGTCGCTAGTTAAGATGGTACACACTGCACCACATTGCGCTCGTCGTGAGACATAAGGTGTTAAGTATCGTTACCACAGCAATTTCTTTTTTTTTTATACTACTTTGCGACGAGACGAGCAAGACGTTCACCTGATGGTAAGTGATACGCTTGCCCATAACATGTCGCTAGTTAAGATGGTACACACTGCACCACATTGCGCTCGTCGTGAGACATAAGGTGTTAAGTATCGTTACCACAGCAATTTCTTTTTTTTTTATACTACTTTGCGACGAGACGAGCAAGACGTTCACCTGATGGTAAGTGATACGCTTGCCCATAACATGTCGCTAGTTAAGATGGTACACACTGCACCACATTGCGCTCGTCGTGAGACATAAGGTGTTAAGTATCGTTACCACAGCAATTTCTTTTTTTTTTATACTACTTTGCGACGAGACGAGCAAGACGTTCACCTGATGGTAAGTGATACGCTTGCCCATAACATGTCGCTAGTTAAGATGGTACACACTGCACCACATTGCGCTCGTCGTGAGACATAAGGTGTTAAGTATCGTTACCGCAGCAATTTCTTTTTTTTTTATACTACTTTGCGACGAGACGAGCAAGACGTTCACCTGATGGTAAGTGATACGCTTGCCCATAACATGTCGCTAGTTAAGATGGTACACACTGCACCACATTGCGCTCGTCGTGAGACATAAGGTGTTAAGTATCGTTACCACAGCAATTTCTTTTTTTTTTATACTACTTTGCGACGAGACGAGCAAGACGTTCACCTGATGGTAAGTGATACGCTTGCCCATAACATGTCGCTAGTTAAGATGGTACACACTGCACCACATTGCGCTCGTCGTGAGACATAAGGTGTTAAGTATCGTTACCACAGCAATTTCTTTTTTTTTTATACTACTTTGCGACGAGACGAGCAAGACGTTCACCTGATGGTAAGTGATACGCTTGCCCATAACAACGTGCCGCTTGTTAAGATGGTATACACTGCACCACATTGAGCTCGTCGCATGAGACATAAGGTGTTAAGTTACTCCAGTAATTTCACTAGCTTACAGCGCCCTTCAAATCCAACACACTAATGTTTACAGACTACTGTTTGGCGGTAGAAATAGGAGCTGCGACCTAGACGGTCTCATGCAACAGAGACCTACCAGCAGTAAAGATCCTTGTGGGAAGCGTATGTTCAGCCGTGAGCGTCTTCCAGCAGAGCAGAACAAGTAGGTAACGGCAGCAGCCCTGCCAGCCCTGCACTGCTAACTGCAGCCGGCAATTATTTTAAATGCGTCTTATCGCGCATCGTGGGAAATGCGAAATAGTTTACTGCGCCCAGTTAATACATTGCCAAGGAATCTTTTTATTTTCATTGGCATGGCCACTTGTTACTCTGTTGCCGGAGACCGTTTTGATAGATACCGTAGCTACTATTTCTACCGCCAACTAGTAGTATGCCGTGTTTGAAGGGTAACTAGTGAAATTATTGGGGTAACAATATTTACCTTATGTCCTAAGACGACCAGTACAATGGTGCTTTGTATGTAAAATTATATTTTAGCTGTGACTATAAATAAGTGTTAAAATTATCCTTGTTATATACCAGTGATCGGTTTTTTACATTCTAATCGATACATTTCAAACACTACTATGTACCAGTCAAACGTTCAAATTTGTACAGAAAATTTCTTTGTTAAATTGGATTTGTGTAAAAATTTGTTTTGTTTTTCTGCGGCCAAGTTATTAATCTCTGTTGATAAGTTATCGTTAAAGCTGTAGCTAACGATTGTAAAGTATAAACAATAAAAACCGATGCGTAAGGAAAACCATTACGACGGTGTCGTATCGCAAAAATATCGATTTCCGCGTCGACATTCGATATGAACACGTGACGCCGATGGGCACTGCACTGTGGGCGTTTTGTATCATATCAAATAGCGTGGGCTGGACTGCTTATGAACCTATCCACATAAATAAAGACCATTATAATCTGACCGGCTCTCGGTTGCTCCGGTAATGGTCCTTGAAAATACGGAATCGATTCTTAGACCATCTGTGTCATGTTTACCGTGTAAACATGTGCTAGATAGATATTTGTTTTTACTCTATCCGTCCTTAATACGCGCATGTAGGTAGAATATTTTCCAGATGCCAAACTGATGTGATAGAGCCCCATTTTAAAGTAGTAGGCGATAATTTACGAGTTAGTCATCTTCTTGAAATAAGGGATACATAAAAATTACTACGGTTAAAAATTAATGTTTCTGTGTTATGATAAATCGTAACGATATAATTTTAAGTCTTTAACCCATGTATGTATCTGGTTACTGTCTCAAACATTTATTTTTAGGGAATGACATTACCATTTCACAGGCGTAATTTAATGTGTTAAAAGTCAAGAAAAATTTCGCGTATATTGGATTGTGAAATGTAGTACAGTTAACGTTTATATTAGAATAATAAACAATCATCAATCAATAAGTATTTTATCATCAGATTTCTATAACATATTATTTTATAATTGATAAAATTGGTATCAATGTGTAATTTTTAGCATAGCCGCGAGGAAACTCGGAATCCTTGCCACAGTGCGGCGGTACTTTACACCGGGACAGCTTCTGACTCTTTATAAAGCCCAGGTCCGATCGTGTGTGGAGTACTGCTGCCATATCTGGGCAGGTGCTGCCAATTACCAACTGGAAGTCTGGACTCGGTGGAGAGGCGTGCTATGAGAATAGTCGGTGACCAAGAGCTTCTGGATGCAAAACTCGATGGCTTGGGTCACCGTCGTAGAGTAGCTAGTCTCTTGGTGTTCTATCGAATGCACTTTGGAGAGTGTGCTCAAGAGCTGCATGATCTAATACCGCCTTCGCCCTTTTATCACCGGACGTACAGACACACCGCAGGCATCCATCCCTTCGTTGTCGATCTCCCGCACATTAGGACTAAGCGTTTCGCTTCGTCCTTCATAATGCGTACAGCGAGGGGGTGGAACAGTCTGCCGGCGTCAGTGTTTCCGTCCAGGTATGATGTGGGGGTCTTCAAGAAAAGAGTGAATAGGCTTCTTCTAGACTAGTGCGCTTTACCACCTAGATTACATCGCCGCTTACCATCAGGTGGGATCGTAGTCAAGCACTAGACTATCCTAAATAAAAAAAAAATTTAATGTGTTAAGAAAAAGTGCAATAACAAACAGTCGGATGCAAGTCGCACGGCCTGTTCGTTCCGCTCTCCCAAGGGCGCCTCTTATCAGTCAATGACACTCAAACTCTTATCAGCACCTGAATTCGATGCCGACACGCTCTCCAGACGGCCTTTGCATCTCGCCGTGAGATAACTTACAGACGATACAGCTTCCAAGCAAGCTTTTGTCTCTACGGTATGAGTAAGTGTGAAAAATTACTTCAGTGAAGTGGACGGTGCGAATTTGAAAGCTAGTCAATATTTTATTTTTGTTTGAATACTTATTTAAAACAATCCCAAATTGTTCACTAAAATTGACGATATTTTTTTTATCCATAACATTTGACCTCATTTGAAATGTAGGTGTGAGAAATACCAGGATTGGTAGCAGCTAAACGGTACAAAAACTTTAATGTCGGGCAGGTTTAAGTTTGTCACTATACATTATTTTATTTTAATATTTTCGGCGGACTTACAGCTAATACAGAAGAAAAGGAACATAAATAATACGCAAGGCCAATTGACAGAAAATAATAAAGAAGGAGGACGTAGAGAGATAAAAAAGTTAATTTGGTTATAACAAACAGGGTTAAAAAAATGTTCAAGTATGGTTATCATTTTAAAAAAAAGTATTTTCAGTTTCTTTCTCATTTGTGACGCTGAACTGTTGAACAAGTCATTATCAATTGCTTTGATAGTGAAGTGTGCATACTTATGTTGTTTTAATACTAACAAATTAAATACGATTTTCGTTTGTATGTACCAGTGAGAGCCGTCAGACCCGTGATAGCCTAGTGGTTTGAACGCCGGCCTTCCAATGCGAAGGTACCGGGTACGAATCCGGCCTGCACCAATTAATTTATCAATTTATGTGCAGTTAACATAAAACACCAACTAATATCACGTGCTTTGACGGTTAAGGAAAACATTGTGAGGAAACCTACATATCTATGCCATGACCATCAGTGGTCAGACTAGTATGTGAAATGGAGAAGGCAATGGCAAACCACTCCATTATAACTGCAAAGAGAGTCGTCATGTGTTTCAATAAAAACATGATGACCACGACCCTCAGTCATGAGGAAATACGACTTAGAAGAAGTATCAGTGAAATGTAACACAAACATTTCCGTTAAGGTATATACATAATGACTTTTAATAGGGTGAAGCATTGTAATTTATAAATAGACTATGTTGTTTCACCCGGCGCGTCGCCATGTCGTTCGCTTTTGTTTTCTAATTACGCGTCGGTTTTAATTAAAACATGTCAAAATGACGAATGGCGCAGACTTTGTTAAAAAAATCGGTAAGTAGGAAATAGAGTTTTCATTTTTTTTATATATATACTACTTTACGACGAGACGAGCAAGACGTTCACCTGATGGTAAGTGATACGCTTGCCCATAACAATGTGGTGCTAGTTAAGATGGTACACACTGCACCACATTGCGCTCGTCGCCTTGAGACATAAGGTGTTAAGTCTCGTTACCCCAGTAATTACACTAGCTACAGCGCCGTTCAAACCGGAACACAGTAATGTTTGCACACTACTATTTGGCGGTTGAAATAGGAGCTGCGGTGGTACCCATCCAGACGGTCTCCGGCAACAGAGACCTACCACCTGGAAAACCTGGTAGGTTTCTTTCCACAAAACGATGAGACGAGCAAGACAATGTTTTCTCGTAACAATGTAGTTGAGACGATATACACTGCACCATTATGATCGACGTTCATCTCGTTGCTCCAGTGATTTCACTAGCTTCAACGCTCTTAGAAACTTGAGCACAGTAATGTTTGCATATTACTGTATGTAGGTAGAAATATGGACTGCGGTTGTATAGGCAGACGGTCAGTTTCACCACCAATAAGGTCTTCCCGGTAAATGGTAAATTGTTAACAAAAAGTATGGACAAATTTCGATTACTACAACAATTATTAGTGAACAGTAATAAAAATTAAAAAAAAAATTGTCATTAGCAAAATAATCGCGTTCGTCAGTCTGTGTCACGCGAGCCGTGAATTTAATAAAGTTTTGATGCGAAACAATTAGCGACTCGCGAATTAATATGCTTTATGCTGGCGGCTCTCAACCTTTAAAGCGGCACACGTATGTGTTAACTTGGATCGGAGAACAGGGATTACACTTATACTTTACATTAAATAGACAACATCGTAGCAGTAGGGGCGGCACGGCGGTCCGAACAAAAGTCAGCCGCATAAAGATTCGCGGTCATTTATATAACAATTTCAGGATGGGGCGCTTCGTCGCACGGTTACGTCTCCGCTCACCTGAGCCACCATAGTGTTGCCAGCAACATAAAATACGTTTAGCATCTAAAATAGTATTTTAAATAAATAAAAATATAACACACTGCGCACTTCAATACATAAAGAACATTAGAAATATCAAAATAGCTTACGTGACCTCAATAACGACCAGCACTGAATATAACACGACGTTCGTACACTACGGGCTCTGACGACCAATTCCTTTTTGTACTTTCGAGCACTCCCATTTTATAGCCGATCGCAGGGGCCTCGCCTTTACAAGTACCCGCCTTTTAATCGATCTCTGGGCGACCGCCGAGCGCCTGCTATTTCTGACTACCTGCCTTACACGTAGCCGATCGCAGGTGTGGCCGAGGACAATGTATGGAGAGTCCTAACAATACAAAATATTTTACTATTTTCCGTGATAACACTAACATATGTAATGAATTTAAATAAAATTACATATACTTCTTTATTCGCATCTTTTCCTCGTTCTACCCTCACACTGATTGCCGAACGGGTGTTCTCCGTTTTATTACCGGAAGCGATTCCCATTAGTTGTTTAATGTTACCAATATCATAATATAAAATTGCAATTGACTTTTGAGTGAAACAAACCAAAATCACTACACGTACTTTCAAATACACCGCTCTCATACATGCAAAGTTTTTGATTATTGAAGTTTAGGTACTTGTATTAGAAACACATCAATTCAAAATATAAATTCAATCTGCCATACCTCTCACATTCACACGTCACCAGTCAGAGCTCACACCTCGCATACTGCCCAAACACGAATGTATCGAGAATCACAGTCATCCGCTATTTATAGCGAAACAACGTTACTGCATCCCCTCCCTTTTTCACTTTCAATCTTTTAAAATCAATACACCTACTATTTTACTAACAAAATGTCGATAATCACAATTATTTTTCTCAACATCTAACATATGTAATGAATTTAAATAAAATTACCTATACTTCTTTATTCGCATCTTTTCCTCGTTCTACCCTCACACTGATTGCCGAACGGGTGTTCTCCGTTTTATTACCGGAAGCGATTCCCATTAGTTGTTTAATGTTACCAATATCATAATATAAAATTGCAATTGACTTTTGAGTGAAACAAACAAATCACTACACGTACTCCTTTCAAATACACCGCACTCATACATGCAAAGTTTTTGATTATTGAAGTTTAGGTACTTGTATTAGAAACACATCTATTCAAAATATAAATTCAATCTGTCATACCTCTCACATTCACACGTCACTAGTCAGAGCTCTATAAATTAAATCAGCCATACCTCTCACATTCACACGTCACCAGTCAGAGCTCACACCTCGCACACTGCCCAAACACGAATGTCGCGAGAATCACAGTCATCCGCTATTTATAGCGAAACGACGTTACGGCATCCCCTCCCTTTTTCACTTTCAATCTTTTAAAATCAATACACCTACTATTTTACTAACAAAATGTCGGTAATCACAATTATTTTTCTCAATATCTAACACATGCAAAGTTTTTGATTATTGAAGTTTAGGTACTTGTATTAATAAATGTGACATAGCGACGGGAGTGAAAGGAGTTTGAGACTTATTATTTAGTCACGTTAGTTGGGAACCACTGGTTTATGTGACACGCACTGTTGACGAGCCCATTGTTGTACGGCTGAAAAAAATACATGAATTATGCTCGCTGCATACTGTACATTGTCATTGTTTTGTGACGATTTGTCATTACCCGATAATTTGGCAGTGTGGTTATGAGAGCATGCGAAATAAATTCATTCTAATGAAACTAAAATTTAAATATTATTTATCATCACTCATACATTAAGGAGAATTATTGTTGGCACATAAATTAACGACTTGGAAAATCACGAAGCGTTTTAAACGAAACAAAAAGTAATGTATATTTTTATGTTACAACTCCAAAGTATTTTTTTTTATTTAACATATTTATAGCCGTTTACTTATTGAATGTCAAAATGTATCAGCAATTCGTAAAAAGGAGCCTCGGATCTGGAAAGGATAAACGCAAGAAATACAGCGGGCTGCATAAATTTAAGATTAGTGTTATTTTAAATTATAAAATGTCTACCATGTTAATTTACTGTAGAATAGGTAACCTAGTTCATTTGAATCCTAATTGCACTTTGTAGTATACGCCTACGCGAGACAAGCTCCAAATATAAATTCCCGGACACATCTACATCGGCCCACCTAGAGTTTAAAAGTTTTAAAGGTGTCTAGTTAAAAATAAATGTTAGGTGGAGCAATAAGTTTTAATGCAGTTTTAAAGCTGATTTTTTGGTCAACCTTTATGTGTGTGTTTTTTTTTAATTTGAATTCAGGATTATGAAAAAAAAACGAAAATTCATGTGTGTCTATTGTTTTCAACGACCCAGGAATGGAGAAAAGTTTTTTTATTTCGCACAAGTTGGATTTTTTTTTTGATGTGTCCGATTATTGGTTCCATAAAAAGGCAAATCTAGACTTAGAGCCAGTTTTGACCAAAAAATATGGATACTCTGCCTGAAATTGTCGCCCAAGCTGTAAAACTTCTGCCGGCCAAATCAATACGAAATTACAAAAAAAAAACATACATAAGGGTTGACCAATAAATCTGCTTCAAAACTGCATTAAAACTTATTGCTCCACCTAACATTTATTTTTAGCTAGGCACCGTCGAAACTTTAAACACTGGGTGGTGGGCCGATAGATGTGTCCGGAAGTATATATACAGAAAGAAGCAAGTGAATAACTAATTGCATACTCTGCCTGGCTGGCTCTGTTTTTTTGTTATTCTGTACCAGTGGTACTCAACCTTATTTCCATAGTTGCCATAAACACGAGTCAGTGTCAAGGGCTGAAAAAAAATATAAAACAGATAATGATTTCTTAGGTTTGGTTTGTTAACTATGGTTAGGTTCATCGCGTATATAATATTTTAAAATATAACGAGCGTGAAATTCAATATGGTTAAAAATAAATTGGTGTCTCGAGGTCTAATAACAAATTCTGAGGCGGTCAGGTTGAGTGTAGCTGGTGTATACCATTTATTTTCTCCTGTGCGTCACACAGATATTTAGCACATCATAATTATTTCAATAGTTCTTTTAAAAATAAACCACTTCATTACTGGTAATATATAACCTGATTTACTATTTTCATGGGAGTTATATATTCAGCTGATGCTGAACTTATACATTATAGTAAGAGCAATAGCTCCTAAAGTATTTTTAAAACATGATATCAGCGTTGATGGTACGACTAGTTTCGCTTTTGGGATTGCCCATTGTTCAATATAAAGCAGATTTCCATAAATTCATATTTACCCGATAACGTTACGACTTCTTAACACATCCGTACACTTCGGCGGTCGGAGCGCGACTGTTTTTATAGCCCGGTGCTTTCCTGTTTATACCCGCACAAGAATTACAAAAACATGAGTCATCTCTAAAATAACTTATAATCATTAACAACGAAATTTTAACAATCAAATAATTTTACAACGCGATCGCGCCTCATATAAAACAAGTACAATAAGTATTACCGCATGGCCACTATTGATTAATATATAGTATTTATATGATGTGTTTTTGTATGATGTATCATTTTGATTTGTATGAGTCAGAACAGATACCGACACCGACTCGAGGACCCTACGGTCCCGTAGGGTCCTCGAGCATCGACTAGGTACGACGTAGTACTGCAAGGGCCTTCTTCACGAGGTGGATTGACTGGCGATTGTGGATATCTTTAAGGGTGACCAAGTAACTGTCTCTCTGGCCAGCATGTGGTATGCTCGACCCGGCGAGCATGGCACCTATCTTTTAAAAAGACCTATTTTAATCAGTGATAATATAATATTACATGTAGAATAAAAAGAACCTTGAAAGTGAAGTCCTTTATTTTCTTTATAATTTAATTCACGATTGTGTACTATTTAAAATTATATGTTCCCATTGGAGGTGCTTCGGATTATTCAGTTAGGAAATAATTTTATAATAGAAATATTTTTTATTATTATTAAACAGTTGATTTGGCTTGGTCGTGGATATTTTACACAATCCAGATGGATACGAAATAACAATCGTGTTTGTGCAATAGTGTCAAGTTACAATAGATCCAAATCTCCAGTTTCTGTTCATTACGAAACTGTTGTGGTCTGCGACTATTTTATTTTGCAGGGGCGTAATCTTCCTCCTCCTGAATAAAACATTTTTCTTTTTCTTTGCTACGTTCAGTTTTGTCGATCCCAGTGGCCATTGTGGTAGAACCTCGACTTTCTTGCTCCTAACTGTAGGAAAAATTAACATCTCTAAATCAGATTGTTATAAATTATTATGCTAATACATACATATTATCAGAGAAGAGTGGCGGCGTGTAGTGAATCTTACCATCAAAACCTAATGTGATGTGATAAAAGAAGAAGACATACGATCTAATTTACTAAAACTAAACTACAGATTTTACCTCTTTTTTACTTTATATTACTCGACGGTTTAAATGCTTATAGCACTAATGGTGAAAGGAGTAAGATGACAGATGATCTGATGTCAGTTATAACCAAGTACTTACCATCTTTTGAGTATTATATACAGAAGATATGCGCAGAATATGCTTACTGTATTTTGATGTCTTACACATGAAACGACGAATTTTAAACGGTTAAAGCTCTAAAATTTAGTTTTATTATATGTATAATCAATTATTATATATATATCATTTTAATGGAGTTTTCTATTCGTATGTTTGCTTATTACTTTGTGAGTAGCACTTGTGAGTAGTACGCAACATTGTTCTTCGGTTTCTTGTTATACAAAACACAGCGTATTCTAATTCTGAGAATATTGTTTGTTTAATATATGAATGGCTGTATGTGGGTGTGTCTACCTGATCCGCCAACTCGCACTTGGCTAGTATGGTATATTATATATATGACTTCAATTCTCACTTTATGAGAGAAGGTCCTAGCAAGAAAGTTGTTTGTTAATAGGTGTGATATTTGCCTAGATTTAAGAAAATTAGTACAAACAGATATTAAACTTTATAAGTATTTCTTTAGATGTATATTAGAAGCGATTTGCCCATTAAATATTTTACGTTGAAGTCTAGCCCGCGTGCATTCAGCGCTGTACTATTCAGATTACAATAGGCTATTAATTTATGCGCATAGCTATCGCTCGCTATCTGCATTCGCTTGATGTATTACAATAGAGATCGACGTGAAGTGAAATTATTTTGAGTTTGTATTAAAATGTAGAGAATTTCTTAGTACGAAGAGCTTTCGTTTCGCTTCCAGGCCCAATGATTCGCGGGATCTACTTTTGTATATAAAGAAGTACGTTTAAATATGTGATACTTAATGACGGTATTAATCATGAGACTGTTCAGCTTACTGTTTAATGTATTTTCAGCTGTAATATTTTAATACCACCTTAAATCCCCATTATATGCTGTGAGACCATAATATGTAAAAAGGACAAAAAAAAACCTAAAAACAATTTTAAAGGTTCACAACAAAATAATAAAAAAATTACAGTTTTTTTTTTTAATTATGAACTGCTTCATGAATATACTAATTTGGGATATTGTAATAATTGACCAATATTGTTATTAACTATTATTTGCACCCTACTACGATCTAATTTACGGACTCGACTTAGAACATCATTAATAAGTAAATTTAGCAACATTAAGAAAACTATAAAATTAACGTAAATTAAATCAATAGTTACTATAATGTTGTAATATGTCATGTTAATGGAGTTTTCTATTCATATGTTTGCTTATTATTTTGTGAGTAGCACTTGTGAGTAGTACGCAACATTGTTCTTCGGTTTCTTGTTATACAAAACACAGCGTATTCTAATTCTGAGAATATTGTTTGTATAATATACGAATGGTTGTATGTGTGTGTCTACCTGATCCGCCAACTCGCATTTGGCTAGCATGTTATATTATATATATGGCTTCAATTCTCACTTTATGAGAGAAGGTCCTGGCAAGAAAGTTGTTTGTTAATAGGTGAGTTTACATCAAATGTAAAACAAGGACAAGTATTTTTTTTGTATTATAAATCTGTCAGTTCGTGTGAATCTGAAAAAGTAAGATTCTGCTTCTAAGTCAAGATTCAGACATTCAGTTTTTATTTTCATTGCCTTTTTTTGATATTTAAGATATAAAAAGATTTCCCAGATGATACTAACAAGTATATGTATTAGTTAGCCGATCGAATTTCTAGATTTTATTGTTTATTCTATTTCATTAAAAGTATTCATTTTTAAAAAATGCTTATTATCTCTACAGCGATAATATTGAAAAAAATATGTTACTTCAAACAGTGTTTAATATTGGAATCGAAGGAAGTCCTAACCTAGGTGCATTGTTTTAGTTAGAGTATTTATAAAGACTGAAACGTAGAATAAACATTGTAATATCGATACGGTTTCCGTTTTTGTGTTGTTTGTTTTACTAACAGGGGAACGCTTGTAGTTTTGTTAATATCCGTTACAAGGTGTGTGTTTAGAATAATTATATAGAAACGCACCGACGCGGTGGAATCTTTGTACGTATACATTGGAACAGTCCAAACACAGCAACAATGGGTGATGAGGTCTAATTTTTGGTACAATGTCATTCATATTCGTGGGATGGGTTGGCGGATGTAACTTGCGCCAAAATCATACATGTACCATGCAAGGATGGTATACGTAATCAGGCGCCAGGCTGTGACGCTGGTGCGAATTGTAGCCTTCCGGTTGCTTCGCTGTATTTTATGTACTCCGATGATGGATATTATATACAAATAAATTATACAGGATAACTTACAAACAAATATTTTTAATTGAATGTAAACTAACCAATGATCACGTATAGTACGCTTTCAGTTAAATTTTCTACCAATAACCTTCTGGTAATGAAATGAAATATTTAGCGAGGTTTCATTAAGTTCTTTAAAAAACGTTTGTATTTTTTTTACGAAATCGATAATGATCTTGTGATGCATTACGGCGAGGCGTATTCCTGTCTGCAACTTTATTAGTATCTTAAAATATCAATGATTATATTATAATTCATAAAAAATTTATAGAGAAAATGATTTCTGTTTGTTTCTTTCTTGTATTTGCGTTTTTTCTAAATATTTCATGAATTATTACGGGCTTTAACCGATTGGACAGCGTAAGGTAATATTTGAATGGTCGCAACCCTAGCAGTCGTAAATCGTTTCCGTTCGGTCCGCGGCTTAGCAACAAGTGACGGATTTCACTTTCGCGTCCATCGGCGGTCATTGACCGTTATTTGCTCTACCGGCTCGATAGCATTCACAATAATTACCATTACTAGTCGGTGATATACCTAGACGCTATCGTCTGAACATAACGTCTAGATCTAGAAATATATTTTGACATTTTCCCATCTAAGTCCTTTTTAGGATACGAATATGTTCAACCAAGTACATAATATCGCTTAAGTTATATATTATACATCTAAATTAACTTTACTGAAATTACCGTGATTTTGTTCATGTATGATTGTTTATTTAAATATGAATCCGTTAAGGTTTATTTACTTGTTACTGCTGGTAGTTTGCTGTTGCCAGAAACCGTGTAGGTAGCTACCACCGCAGCTCATATTTCAGCCGGCAAACAGTAGTATGCACACATTACTGTATTTCAGTTTGATGGGCGTTGTAGCTAGTAAAATTACTGGGGTAACGAGACTTAACCCCTTATGTCTCAAGATGACTATGTCAATGTGGTACAGTATATACCATCTTAACTAGCGGCATGTTATGGGCAAGCGTATCACTTACCATCAGGTGAACATCTCGCTCGTCTCGTCGCTTAGTAGATTAAAAGAATTACTAATAAATATGCAATTACGCTGCTTGTCGGAGTAGAGGTAAACATAAGCTTAACATTAGTATGCAAGCATCGTGATTTAACGAAACAATGGTTCCGAGTTGTAAATTGTATGAATAAAATCGTGAGGCATCTTACGGAGGCATTCATATTATAACCACTCGTCTTAACTATGAATAAATATTGTACTACAGTCATATACTTCCTTTTCTGATGGTAGGTCTCTGTTTTTGGGAGCCGAGAGAAAGTACCAAGGTAGACTTTACTCTTTCAAGGAACGTGTTTAGCCAGAGTACAGAGGGGCATCACTTATTCCTTGCCTCTCCTGTGGCACTAAAGAGGACCACCAGATTCGTGGGTAGAAATCCCTCATAATCCTGTTCTCCTCCCAGTAAAGTATCTTTAGAAGATTTAAAAAACATATCTCACTCCCGTCAGATCATGAGCAGGTGTGTCACTATATGATGAACGTCTTGCATGTCTCGTTCAAATAAATTTCAACAGTCTACTAGAAATTTTCAGTGTTTTTGTAGTAACAACTAGCTCCGTTTCGGAATTGGCGATAGATATTAATGCTCGGTTTGATCTTGTCGATGGATTTGTCGCTGTCTGCTATCAACGTGGCAGTTGATGGACGCTTCCTACCCAGCTCCCCTCCGTCTACACTCTCCCCCACTGCATTTACGAAATCAATAAAGCTTTTAACGTTAATGGTCGGACGGGTGGCAGTGTCGCCGATCCGGACACCGTCCACCTGCTGTCTATATTCCATTACCCACCATTTTGTAACTTCACATAAGCGTCAACGTGAAATGGTTTTTATACTACATAGTATTGTCTGCTTCATTGTGATTGATTTAGTTAGGTCTCTCTCATTCTCATTTGGAGATTAATTTAGATACTCCGGGAAGTAATGGTTTTTTTTTCAAATGTAATGGCCTAACATTTGATATTAATTTCATGCGATGTTAATTGACAATTGTTTGATGGATAATCGCAGAGACTACTTTGCTTCTCATCTATTGAAATACAGAACACGGAAATTATGTTATGGCAGTAGAATTACTGTTTGAAGGTAGTAACTAGCTAGGCGGGTTTTAAATAAATACTATCACGAATTAAATAAATATTACCACGGAATCAAATCGGGGACTTCCGTATTACAAGCTTTTAGCTACTGCACTACGGAGGCAGTTAATCTGATTTCATATTTAATTCATCATACAATTCTTTTGATGAAATATATGCAATAAAAATGTTTCAGGAATTATTGAAAATCAAGAAAAGAGAATAATTGTTAAGTAGTTTGTATGTTTTGTAGGAAATGATGGAGGTGTATAAACATTGAACTGATTTTATAAATTATTCATAAAAATATATTTTTTCATTTCATTCAGAAAGTATTATTTGATATGATGAATTTGTGCTGGTATCAGATGGAAGTGAGATTAGTTTATGTTTTCGCTGAATTTCAATGAGTCTTCACGAAGTTATGATCTGATTTCGTTTCGTCTGCGGAACGAGGTCAATTGAATTTTGATATTCATAGGCGCGCCCGTCGCCGTATCGCACAGTACTAATTTTAATAAGATATAATATAATGTTACAAATGTCGACCTTTGATAGCGGAGGTCTAAAGTCAATGGCCCATTAACAACAACTCAATGATTTATAAGTGACCAGATAAAAAAAATTTAATATCTTTATTGTGTTAGGTATTGAGGAAAAATAATTGTGATTACAAACATTTTGTTAGTTAAATAGTAGTTGTATTGACTTTTTAAAAGTCTAAACTGAAAAAAGGGAGGGTATGACGTAACATCGTTAAGATGGTATACACTGCACCACATTGCGCTCGTCGTCTTAAAACAAATTGTCAAATCTGGTTGCTACAGTAACTTCATTAGCTACAACACCCACCAAACTGGAACACAGTAATATACACTGCGGTAGTGTCATCATCAGCTAAGTTTCAATTCAGATGTACATAAATCGTGTAACTTAATAATCTTTATACTTTTAACCTAATGTACAATTTACTTATTTCTTGCGACATAGTTTACTGCAGGTTAGTCGACACAACCGGCTTACTGAGTTTTCAATTTTGTGTTTAAATTCGTTACACTGTCATTTCACTTAACACGTACTTGACATATGTAATACGGAAGTTGACATAAGTTATCGTGTTTGTTATGTAAACGGAATGTACATTGTATATGTTGAGTTGAGGCGATACTGTAACATATATGTTGTGGGTAATCATAATTCATATCAACACTTTGTCTGTCTACTGAACACTTAGACGTTCTCGTTTATAAGTAATCAGCTGAATAAACTTTTCGATTTATTTACATTTAAGAAAATAATTACGCTTTATGTTCTTAAGTTATAATTCATTGTCCTGTTAATACAGAATTTAAGTTTTAAGAAATATGTTTTACGCTTTGTTTATATTATACTTATAATATTTTAGAAATTGAAAATAATAGAATAGCTGTATTGACTTTTTAGAAGATGGAAATGAAGATTTCGATATAAAAGCCGGAGGACTAGGTCTCGCCACATTCAAAATTATTTCTAATGAGATTTAAGACGCACTCACTTCTAAGAAATTCATAAAATTAACAAAGTTTGCTTAATCAGTTAAAAAATTTGTCCGTCGCCATTAAATATTAAGTGGAATGTAGGTTATAGTAAAACTAACTTATATCTGAAAAACTAAAAAATTCGTAACTTAATGGTACTGTTACGTGCAGTTGTATGATGTTTGAATGTAGGTCTGTATTTAATTGGTCATTCGCACGCTAATTCATCAGCGGAGGATGTTCGCGCGCCGGAAGCTCGTCGCGATGACGTATAAGTACATCACCGTTACCGTCGGGTCGTTTACCGCGCTACATTTCGGACGTTGTTTTGGTAGTACAGCATTCGATGTCTTGATCCTTGAACTTTGCTCGCATCGTAATAAAAATCGTCGTTAATGTTCTATTATACAAGGTGGGCCAAAAGAAATCACTCTATTAGAAGCCCAAATTGAATCACCAAATTGTGGCGGCGCCCATTTGGCCGATATCATCTTCGCGACTCGACCAATAAAATTCAAAATGTTCAAATAAACATAAAAAACAAAATCAAAGTTTTTCATTTAGAAAAAAACAATTGAGCCCAACAACATCGGATGACTTCTTTTGGCCCTCCTTGTATTATAGTTTGATTGGCTTCGTTAATGTGGCTGTGAAAATTACTGCGGGTTCCTATTGTAGGAGAACGTCTAAGTAGGTGGTGCAGCTTCTATTACTGCCGCCGAACAGTAGTGTGTAAACATTACCGTGTTCCGGTTTCAAGGACGTTGTAGCTAGTGAAATTACTCGAGTAACGAGACTTAACATCTTATGTCTCAAGACGGTGAGCGTAATGTTATGCTGTGTAAATCATTTTAATTGGCGAGAAGTCGTTTTGGATAAGCGGATCACTTACCGTCAGGTGAATGTCTCGCTCGTCTCGTCGCCTCTTAGAAAAATAATCTACAGCATGGATTCCCAATGTTGACGGTTTCACTCCCTTTATTATAACATTATCATAACATGATGACAGAGAGAGAGAGATAGAGAAAGTGGTAGACAGAGAGAGATAGAGAAAGTGGTAGACAGAGAGAAAGAGATAGAGAAAGTGGTAGACAGAGAGAGAGATAGAGAAAGTGGTAGACAGAGAGAGAGATAGAGAAAGTGGTAGATAGAGAGAGATATAGAGAAAGTGGTAGACAGAGAGAGAGATAGAGAAAGTGGTAGACAGAGAGAGAGATAGAGAAAGTGGTAGATAGAGAGAGATATAGAGAAAGTGGTAGACAGAGAGATAGATATAGAGAAAGTGGTAGACAGAGCGAGAGATAGAGAAAGTGGTAGACAGAGCGAGAGATAGAGAAAGTGGTAGACAGAGCGAGAGATAGAGAAAGTGGTAGACAGAGCGAGAGATAGAGAAAGTGGTAGACAGAGAGAGATAGAGAAAGTGGTAGACAGAGAGATAGAGAGAGAGAGAGGCAGAAATAGAGAGATATTAGGTAATAATTTATTAAAAATTCAGAAATTAATTTATTATTATGTTTATTGACAGGTATATAAAATAAGTATCATTAACTATTATGTAAAAGAGGGCGTTGAAATTTTTTTCCATGTAAAGACGGAGGTAGTTCATAAATGGTTAGGAATCTATAATCTACTGTGTGTTAATTTTGGTTAAGTCTGACCTTTTTTTAATTGTACCTTCTAGCAGTAGTTAGACAACTGATTTTCGTAATTTTATCAATAACTATACCATTATTAGCTATATAGACGGTTAGCGATAAATTGCATTAAAACAGCCTGCTAGGTGATATATCTTCACAATATTGTCTTCGGAGATAGTAATTACGCGCCATAATGTAACTATGATCCCAGTAATAAACTTGCGTAGTGCTCCTCTCGCGAGTATACAGAGTTAATTAATATCGAAATCAAATAAGTTGCCCGGGTGGCAGATGGGAGGGCTTCCATTACACTTAATTATGACCCTCTGTCTTTACTTCACTCAACTTTACTGTTTAAAACGAGTTTAGCAATCGATTCACAAATTCATTTGCGGGCGACATCAATAAGTTGGGATCATTCGTTCTGTTAAAGTCACCTTTGTGTACTAACTTAAATCAAGCTGGTGCATTTGAATGAAACGTTTATAATGTTATGTTACTTAAAGAATAGGTTATATCTTATTGAATAACCTATAAAATTTTATTTATTTTAGTTAATATCACCTTTTTATTCTTGACCTTCCTATCGATGATATTTCTCGTATTAGAATAAAGCTTTTAGCTTTTCATTAAATCAATGAGATGAGTCTGCTTAGTGTTTAATTCTGTCATCGTGTGAGCAGTTAAGTTAAAAGCGAAGACCTTTCTTGCCTACATTGCTTTGACATCGAAAACTGTCTGCTTTTTTTTGCTCTCGGGTTCCTCTACGTATTTGGGTCAGTCTTTCTTTTTGTTTTTCCTTCTTAATCTTTATTCAATACTTTCCCTAATTTGCTATATGTTTGTTTACCATCAAGCTCTGCTGTATATAACATGGTAACAACGATAAACAGTAATAATATTATGTCATCAGATTTAAAAAACAAGGGGATTAACTAAACAGTGATATCTTCAACCGCAATTACGGGTCTGGAATCGAACCAGGGAACTTCGTGTTATAAAAAAATCTGTTTGCCGCTGCACAACGGAGTATTCGGACTGATTTTAGTTTTAATGCAAGTAAGGACTTTTGGTTAAATACTAACATTTAATTGCAAACTGTAAATAGAAGAATTAGTCAGCGGCTAAACCGATATAGTTTCTTTGATGATTAAATGATTGTTCTTATATATTTATGTAAAAAATAAATCTATTCAACTAAAGATCTATATTCTTCAAGATTATTTAACAAAATTATAGAGACAAATGCAGTAGTGGTATTAGAAGAGATTAAGACCTCCCATTAGTCGACAGTTTAGGTGCGGCATGCCCTGCTTAGCGATGATAACTGAAATTAACTACAGAGTGTTTATTTATATACAACTAAGGATTAGTTATATTATATGAGAGCTTATCGAACCTCACGTGTTGGGGCTCGATGTTATTTCTGACTGGGAGCCGGTAATCTCCGCGTCTACTTTACTCCGTCCTTGACGTGTCAATAGCTGCCATTACATGGCTTAACAGAGCGCGAAGGTCCTATTACGGTGGGCCTTTATTATAATAAGACCCGCTTTATACAAGACGCCATATATCCATCCTTACAGCCACAGTTAGTTTACAACATTAAAAAAATTGTTTTTTTTTTATACTACTATGCGACGAGACGAGCAAGACGTTCACCTGATGGTAAGTGATACGCTTGCCCATGACAACGTGGTGCTAGTTAAGATGGTACACACTGCACCACATTGCGCTCGTCGCCTTGAGACATTAGGTGTTAAGTCTCGTTACCCCAGTAATTACACTAGCTACAGCGCCTTTCAAACCGGAACACAGTAATGTTTGCACACTACTATTTGGCGGTTGCAATAGGAGCTGCGGTGGTACCCATCCAGACGGTCTCCGGCAACAGAGACCTACCACCTGGTGAGACCTTGTAACGGAGGAAACTGGTGGTAGGACTTCGTTACTGGAGTTCACCTCAAGGCTCATTTCCGCTGCTGAATACACCACGGGTTCATTCATTTCGATTGATATTTATATTATAAATCTTCTTGATAATTTTTACAGCTTAATCGGAGTCAGGGGTCATCTTGAAACCAAAGACTGAATTAAATTTAATTAAAAGTGGTGAAGAGAAAGTTGAGAGAGTATCGGATGGGAGAACATATAAAGAGTTGTATAGTTTAAGTGCAAATGAATGGGGACAAGAGCGTGTACGGACTTCCGTTTATATTGACTGTCGTTATATGTAGTGCTAATTCCATAATCATCAGTATTTAGAAATGTATAATATTAAAAATTTGGCCAAGTATACACTAAGTAAAAATACTTAACGATCTACTGTCCACTCTTTTCTTTTATCCGCGTCACAACAGCGATAACATTAACTATGCTATTTATGTACTAACTTACGTATTATTAGTTATAAGTGACTTAAAGCGGATACTTAGAATTTTATTGTTACGGATCGATCATATTTCTTTTCCGCTTTTCCCTGTTATTATTGTTCAGGGCCTTTTTATCCTACTATTTACATAATTGACTACTAACATAACATATATGTAGGAATGGCACTGTATGGAATGTAAGCAGGTTGTAAGGAGATAGTGTGAAGCAAGAAGGATGGAAGGGAATTAAAAAGCAAAGGTAAAAACAATCGAAGGACAGAGTGTCAGAGTGACAACGGGAACGAAAGGATATAGAAAAAGCGTGGTGGTGATTGCGTGGATTGCTGGTTTAGATCACGACGCCTAAATCCCACATAATTTTGGGGGCTCGTCCGGGATATACTATATATAAAAATCATATTTATTTGTTCCTTTTCATATTTGTTAACTATAGTACGTATCTTTAAATAATATTTGAAATATTTATATCTTACTAATTAATTTCTATTAACTCGTATTAACTATATCTGTAAAAAAAAAGTTTCGGCATGAGCAACGTTGTCTTTAATATCAAATTCTAATTTCATGATGAATTTAAACACTAAATATGCACAAGTTAATGAGATGAACTTTATTTGTATGTTTGAACTTTATTCTCATTTGTAAACGTCATTATTAACTGGTGTCGCGGGGTCAATTGAATTTGTCTTAGGCGGTTAACTACAGACCACCCCCGACACTTAACCCGTATGAGATTGGAATTCGTATGAGTCAAGGCCGGGACAAATTTTAATAGCTCTATGTTAGGTTAGCCTTTTTTTTTTTTTAACTGAAAGTTATTTTATCATTGAAGAATTTGGTCAGGACATTTTTGGTTTTAAGTGTAGAGAAGGTACTAAAATAGCATTAGATGCAGTTGAGGCCGTGTGACTCAGCCAGCAGGCGTGGTTGCTATTCTGGAAGCCAGGATGCGCCTGTCGATACAGACAAATTACTGTTGTAATAAATGTACTAAATTATGTTGCTATGCTTTATTTCACTTATTTGAGCCGTGTTAGCTTAAAGAGCGAATTTTGAGTTGTAGACATGAATTCTTATGTATATTAAAAACATTGTAGTCATCATAATATATTTTTTTTTATCCTATGAAACGATGAGTCGAGTGATACTTTCACGTGGTAATAAGTGTTACGACTGCCTATAACATTGTCGCGCTAGTTAGGATGATATACAAAACATGTAATTGTTCTCATCTCCTTTAAGACTTTAGGTGTTGTATCGTTACCCCAGTAAAGTTCAACGCTTTAAACTAGAACATAGTAATGTTTGCGGTGTTGGTACTTTGACAGTCGGGGTCTTCAAAAAAAGAGTGAACAGGCTTCTTCTAGACTAGTGCGCTTTATCACCTAGATTACATCGACGCTTACCATCAGGTGGGATCGTAGTCAAGCACTAGTCTATCCTAAATAAAAACAAAAAAAAAACAGTTTCCGGAAACTGAGTTGATGGCAGATTATCTAATTAAATTTAAATCGAAGAACAATTATAATATTCGATTGATCAAAGTAGTAACTGCAAAAAAAATTTTTAATCAGAATACGCCAAAGTATTCCATAACAGAGATAACGAAACCATTATGCATTGTTCGCTGTGTAGTGCATCGATGTAAATCGTGACGCGTAATATTGTGCTCTTTTGTGCGGTTGCGTTTGGCTTTGTTCCACTGAGAATGTAGCATTAAAATCGATACAATGTTATCGATTATGTTTATTAAAAAAAATCTATGTAAACTCGTCTGTGGAAAGAGACTTTAAAGATGGTTATGGAAATTGGCTTGCATATTGATAAGTACTTTTTTTTATACGACGAGACGAGCGAGACGTTCACCTGATGGTAAGTGATACGCTTGTCTATAACATGCCGCTGGTTAAGATGGTATACCACTGTACCACATTACGCTCATCGCTTTAAGACATAAGTCTCGTTACTCCAGTAATTTCATTAGTTTACAGCGCCCTTCAAACTAAAACACAGTAATGTTAGCACACTACTGTTTGGCGGTAGAAATAAAAGCTGCGGTGGTACCTAGACCGTCTGTAGCAACAGAGACCTACCACCAGCAGTGGTACGTCTTAAGCTGATGATGATGAATACAATAATATTAATATATATTTCTTTTCATAAAAATTATGTTTACTATTTACCAGTGATAGCTACGTATCAGGTTTAAGATGCATTTAATTTTATTTATAAGAAAACTTTATTTTCCTAACTTACATAGTTTTCTTATTAACATTTTTTTTATAACACTTTTTGTATATGTAGGAATACCTATTTGGGTGAATGCCTCCTCCAGCTTATTTCATTTCTCTCTAACTTTTGCCTTTTCTATCCAATAAGTTCCAGCTATCTGTTTTATGTCGCATACCCATCTTTTCCTTAGGCGTCCTCTTCTTCTATTTCTAAGAAATAAATATACATTTATACTATAGTAAATACATACTTAAATACACCAAAATTTACATTAAGGTTTGTCTATTTTTTAACTCTTGTTATCTATCGACGTGTTTTGTTGATAATGACCCTTAATGTATTCACGAAATCGTCCAGCGACTCCTGATTATCATCAACAACGATTACCTTATCGCTTAAGTGACTTAGTGCTTCTGTTATCACCTGTACTATTCGATTAATGTTGGTAGATAGATACTTTTTGGTTTCGTGCTACATTTTCTGCTTTACTTGAACTTGATTGTGTGAGGATGAAGTTATTGTCTCTGCCTCGGTGACATTTAGTCAGAATTTTGTACAAAGAAGCTAAAGCTTATAAGTAAATTAAAGTGTGCATACCTTCGATAATGCGTCGCATTAATGCAAATCAGTAAATGCGTTACAAAACGTGTTTTAAATGTTCAAGTATGATATTTAAAAGGAAAATAATAGTATTGATTAGTCATTGTTATGCAGAACTCGCTTCGTTTAAGGATAGCCCTGTATTTAAGAGAAACGTTACACGATATCCCTTGTTTATGTTGAACTTGTGTAATTTACGAGGAATTGATAAAATGTATCCAGTAATTAGTACGTAGAAGTAGCTGCATATTATACTTTAAATATTCTATGAGTTGCCGGAGACCGTCTAGGTACCACCGCAGCTTCTATTTCTACCGCCAAACATTACTGTTTCCAGGTTCGAAGGTCGCTGTAAGTTAGTGAAATTACTGAGGTAACGAGACCTAACAACTCATATCTTCGGTGAGCATGTTTCACTGAGTGATAGGCCCGGGTAATGGGGAAGAACCCCGAGGCCCGAACATTCTCGCAGGCCAGAGCCTGGCTTCGGCAAGCCTTGCGAATGACTCGTAACTAACTCATATCATAAGGTGACGAGCGCAATGTGGTGCAGTGTATACCATCTTAACTAGCAACACGTTATGGGCGAGTGTATCACTTGCCATCACGTGAATGCCTTGTTCGTCTTGTCGCTTCGTAGAATAAAAAACGGAAGAAATTATCCCAAAAGGAGTAAGAGACCATCTAACAACCGAAAACGATAGGAAGTAGCAAAGTACTGTTCCAATTTGAAGCAGCAATGGTCACCACCCTTGGCGTGTATAAGACGATCAAGGTATATTTCCTGCGAAACAGTAGCAACTTTCCCTCATGACTGTTACCACCATACTGTGCTCGTCAATCCGCATGCCGAGCGTTGTAAGTAGACCAATTTACCCCGTTTAGCGGAAATGATGATTATGTAGCCTAATTACTGGGCTAACAATATTTTTCACTAGCAGATGGCTTCGCCTATGTAGACGCAGCAAATATTTTTTGTTTATATTATACTATGTAGTTATAAAGAACTACTGTTTGAACTTCACTTTTCCCAATTTAATATTAATGATGGATACAGAAAAATTCTAGAACGCTATAATAAGTTACAGCCTTCCAACCTCGTGGTCTCACCGACTCACAGGTCGTAAGGGCTGAATCACGCCAGAACATACACGGTCTTCATTCTGTTTGGCTCCAAGTACACTTGACTCCGTCATCTCTTGCCTCGTCATGTTTCCAATCCCCCTTCTTCCGAGCTGGACATGATATGTACTCCGTTCCGGATATTACTGTCATGTGTGAGCAAACTCCCGCAACCGCGCAGTTTTGTTCAGCGCTCACTAGTTCCAATTAGCGACAATCCCATCCATCATTTCCATATCGTATACAGCTCACGTTCACATAAAACTTGGTGGTTGTCCACTGCCAAAGCTGTTTACGAAAACTACTATCGAACTGTAAAGAAAAGTACTTGAACAAAATATGTATAGTCGATCTAATGTTTTCCAAGAATAAAATTCTTAACTTATGTATGCTCTCTCTTTTGACGTGACAACGTCTATTAAATTGGTATAAGATAGGACGCGCGTGCTGAGAAATGTCCCGCACATAAGTGGGCGTGGCTTACGCCGACCGCTAAGTCGGTATGCGTTTGCCCGAATTGGTTGAAAGTAAAAGATGTATTCTATTGCTCAATAATAATTAGAAATAAAATCCCTAACAAATATAATTGAGAGTTAGTATAACTTGATTTGTAACCCGATAAACATGTCAAACAAACGACCGTTTCCAAAACCATTAAAAGAGAACGAACGATTCATTAAGTAATAATAATGAAAGGCATGTAATTTAGAATAATAAAATTTATTATCAAAATTTTTTGTGATATAATTAATAGACGTTGTCACGTTAAAATACATAAGTGCCCTGCACATATAACCCAGAATTTTATTTTGTATATATTTAATGTGTATGCAATTAATTTAGAGAGTGATTGCTGTCGCTAATAGCTCCGTGATTTCCGCTTCCGTTTGTTTCCTCGAACAAAAGAGGCAGCGCGGCGCCGCGGCGCGTGAAAATATAAAATGTGAGCTTTTCCAAGCTCCGGCTGCGAGGTGTTCGGCTCGCTGGTGATGATGATTACTACTGAGATTTTAATTTATGTTTTGCTCTTTACATTATTGAAACTATAGAAAAATATTAATACAGACATTTGTTTATAACGAAAGAACAAAACTACTCATTACTATTATTTACCGTCATTAATTTGAAAACATCTCTGCGTCTTTCGTATAATAATATGAGCATAGATATACTAATCAGTGGTATAAGTTTTTGTAGACAAACAGTAGTGTATATCATCCTGACTTGAGCCACATTGTTTAGGACATCAGTAGTACATCGTATTGTAGCTTTGTCGAATGAAAGAAAATATTTAAAAAAAATTATAATAAATACGTTGCAGCTCTTTCGTTGCTCTTTCATATTATGAAATTAATGTATTCGTATAAACAACGGCAACATGCACAAACTTTTTCGCACAAATTATTATCACGGCTTCGTACCGAAACCGAAAACCGGTAAAAGAAAGGGAGGGGTTCCCGACAGATTACGATTACACGGCCACTGGGAAGTAATAGGAATGCGTCACGACAAGGGAGCTGCAGTCGCTCCCCCTAGATACATATTTGTTATTACTAACGTCTCTTACACACGCAAGCCCTAGGTAATCGCTGCAACATACAAGGTAGTCCTTGCGGATTTTTTTTTTTTGAAAAATATATAATGCCGCCAACTTTATTATTTCCGACAACCTTTAAAGTTTACTACATTGTACCACCAAAACTATTTATAATAAAACAGTGTAGTTTAATGGTCATCCATTAAAAGTCCTGTGTAAAGACTTTACCTTACATATTCAGCTTTTGTAATTATGTAATTCGAATAATAGTGTTTCATTTTTTTTGGAAGTCAATAAAATATTTTTCTTTTGATAAAATAAGGGCTGAGGCGAGTAGAACGTTCACCTGGTGGTGATGCGGCCTGTTCATTACAACCTGGCGCTAATTACTATGTTATACACTGCACCATATTATGCTCGTCACCACGAGACATAATATGTTAAGTCTGATAGCCTTGGTATTTTTGTAAACTACAACGCATTTCAAACCGAAACACCAGTCAAATCAGAACTTCGTATATATGATGGAGCAATCGCGTTGTAAAATTATTTGATTGTTAAAATTTAATTATTTATGATTTAAAGTTCAATATAGAGATGACTCATGTTTTTGTATTTCTTGTGCGGGTATAAATAGGAACGCGCCGGCGGCGGCGGTACAAAAACAGTCGCGCTCCGACCGCCGAAGTGTACGGACCTGTTACGTTGTCGGAGAAATGTGAGATTATGCAAATCTGCGCTTTATTGAACGATGGGTAATCCCAAAGACTATGTTAGTAGTGCTATCAAAGCTGACACCATATTTTAATTATACTTCAGGAGATATTGCTTCAACATATGTATCCAATGTTCTACTCCGTGCATAATATATAGACCTGACTCATTTTACCTCGCTAAATCGGAGATTCCTTACGTTCCTGGTGTGTTATTACTCGTATTATATTTACCTTACCGTATTTAAATTGTTTGTTTTCGCACATCTCTCTCGCGAGCCGATGCACTGTTTGTGTGTACTAGAATAGACGATGTAAATAAATTCTACGAGTAACGTCAATTTTAAAGGATATGCGGCTTATACAATATGTTTTGCAACTTTAAAGATAGTCTTGTATGTTTTGGTTTCTATAATTTAGTTTTTACATTGCCGTAGTTTCTAAATTATTAAATAACGAACATTATCAAGTTGAATTTATGGTTCGGGCAGTTTTTACTTTATGCTTCTGCGTTGTAATCAAGTTGAGTCATGGCAAAAAGCGGCGATGGCTCAGTTTGTAAATGTGGTTATACAGCGGGAAGACGTGGGTTTGATCTCCAATAAGTGTGATAAAAGATGAAGGAGACAGCATGAGGAAACTGGTAGAGCTCTATCATTTACATGTGTCATCCTTTAGTCATTTTACCAATGTAAATACCTTTGACTCTCTCCATCTGAGAGAAGGCCCCAGCAGTTGGACCATAATGATGCTTATTGTAATTAGTTATTACTTCTTTAATGTACGTCCATGTAATTGACGCATTTTCCATTTTTTTTTTTAGAGATTAGAAGGTTAAACTAGTTAGGTTCCGAATTAACTATTACTTTGTTCTTGTATTTTGTGCATGTAATTTAACATCATCTCCATTGTCGTGATGATAATACTGTTCTAATCAATTTTCTCTTTTCTTTACAGGTAAGGAGAGAAAAACAAATTATGAATCGACAGCGTTATCAATTAATTTATTGAGAAAATTTGTCAAAAGAGGTAAGTCAGGAAATTAGAGCGTGAACCATTGTCGGTAGTCTGTAATAGTGTCGGTGGCACTATTCAATGTAGAAAGGTCGTTCTGGTCACGTTACCATTTGCAGTTCCCCTTTTGTTGTGCGAGGCCATTTTTTTTCTTCAAAATACTTTCTAATTTATGTTTGTACGAAAATTGTATTCTCATTCCGCGATTAATTGCCCTCTTGTACTGGCAATTAAAAATAGTCCTTATATCATATTTCTACCGCCAAACAGTAATGTGCTAACTTTACTGTGTTCCGATTTAAAGAGGGTTGTAAGCTAGTGAAGTTACTGCGGTGACGAGACTTAACATCATATGTATAACAGCGAGGAGCGCAATGATGTGCAGTGCAATTTTAACTACCGGTACGTTATGGGCAAGCGTATCACTTACCATCAAGTGATCGATTTGCTGTCTCGTGGTCGAATAAAAAAAAATGATGGTGTTCTGTTAACTTCTAAGTCGTATCCTCATGACTTATGGTCGTGGTCATCATGTGTAATGAAACACATGACGACTTTCTTAACAGTTATAATGGAGTGGTGTTGCCATTGCCTTCACCATTTCACATACTAGTGCGAGCACGGATGGTCATGACATAGATATGCTAAGTTTCCTCACGATGTTTTCCTTCACCGACAAAGCGCGTGATATTAGTTCGTGTTATACTAACTGCACATAAATTGAAAAATTCATTGGTGCAGGCCAGATTCGAACCCGGTACCTTCGAATTGGAAGGCCGGCGTTTAAACCACTAGGTTATCACGGCTTGTTCGGTGAAACGCGCGGTGAAGTCCAGTTTATGTAAGTGTTCTGGTGTTTGCGGTGCGGAGTCACGCGCACCGGGCACGTGGCCTTGCTCAGGGTATCGATAACATTCCTGAGGCACCGATGCCCTTAAAAGAGCCTCTTTGTCTCTCCACGGACAAACAGTCCCACTGCTACATGAATATTGTGTTCAATGAATATCAATCGCGGTTTACGTAAGCATAACTTCATTCAATACAAACATAGTTTGTTGCATACTAAGTTTGTAACTTGGCGCTAATGAAGTAAATGTGTGTTTTAACTTGAAATCCAATTTTGTTTTTTATTTGACAAATCGAAGAGATGAGTCAGACGTTCTGATGGTATATAATACGCTTGTCCATAACAAAGTGGCGCTAGTTAGGATGACATACACTGCATCACACTGCGATCATTGCTTTGAGATATATAATATTAAATCTCGTTACCCCAGTGATTTTTTTACGTAAATCCTTATTCAAACTGGAACATAGTAAGATTGCACATTACTGTTTGTCGTAAAAAGGAGTTGCGGTGGTATCTAGACGATCTAAACATCGTTATAAGTATTTAAAGTTTATAATACTCTAACAAATGCTTAAAATTTTCTATTTGTATCTCGTGATGCACATTTATATTTGGTATCTAATCTATAGATAAATCAATTAAAATATATAAAGAGCGCTAAATCAAGTTTAGTTTAATTTATAACAATGCTATCGGTTTAAACAAACTGAGTGGTATAAAGGTTTAACTGTGATAAGCTCTCGGTGTTCTATCGAATGCACTTTGGAGAGTGTGCTCAAGAACTGCTTGATCTAATACCGCCTTCGCCCTTTTATCATCGGACGTACAGACACACCGCAGGCATCCATCCCTTCGTTGTCGATCTCCCGCGCATTAGGACTAAGCGTTTCGTTTCGTCCTTCATAATGCGTACAGCGAGGGAGTGGAACAGGCTGCCGGGGTCAGTGTTTCCGTCCAGGTATGATGTGGGGGTCTTCAAGAAAAGAGTGAATAGGCTTCTTCTAGACTAGTGCGCTTTACCACCTAGATTACATCGCCGCTTAAAATTAGGTGGGATCGTAGTCAAGCACTGGTCTATCGTAAATAAAAAAGAAAAAAAAAGCGACCGAAGTGTATGCTATTAATCATTATCCTATCGAAAAGTTCTCAGACTGTTTAACAGTAAGTGTACTTATATTTAGTGCACTAAAATTATTAAAATTTGTCTAATTTGGCTAGACATTGTATCGTATCAAATTTAACGAGTAATTGAATAAAAAATATTACCGCAGCGGTTAAGGTAAGGTTCCAGGTTCGATTCCTCAGCCACATGTTATATAATTTGGACCGTGATAATATTTCTTTTAAATAGTCTGTTTGGTGTAACTTATATATTGTAAATATTTAGACATGTTAGTATTACTGTTATTCGGCCGTCACTTCACCGTCATCATCTTCGTTATGTCTAAGAAGGATACAGATAATTAATTACTCATTAAAATATAAAAAAATATTCTTGTGGTTGAATTAAATCTATGAGTGTGTGTGTGGTTAAATCAGAAAGACAAGAATAGAATTGTTGGAATTAACTTTTTAAAAAAATGTTATATCACCTCACACTTTAGTAACAATCCTATATCTTTCATTAACAGAAATTTAATATATAAAAAAAATTGCATATTTCGTAAAATCGCTATTTCGTAGTTAACAACCCTATTATTAGTAATCGCCGTAGTGGGTGCATTGCTGGCCCTTTTACGCAGTTAATATATGACGTCTTTGAACATGTTTACAATATCTTAACCAGTTTACTTCTTTTAGGTTAAACCGGCTATGGATATTGATTGACAGCCTTTACATATATGTTTTTGTGAGTCATCTATTGTGTGAAGTAAACAGTCCTTGACTTATTGCGCAGGATGATATATAAGAACAACACACATGTATCTAATTCTTATTAATAAGTTAAATTAGATAAGTTGAAAGTTTTTTTTTTTATTTGATTCAAAACCGATGTCACTTATTATACTTTCCGTTGCTTAATTCTGTTGTAAGAATAGATCGTGCTAACTTGAATGTCTATCATGATTGTATAATAGTCTATAATTTATATTGTGTGTTAATATGAAGGTCGCAATACGAACCGTCGGAAGACCAAAAGTTCATGGTTCCTCACTGCGCACGATGTAATAGTAATTTATTTTAATGAAGGCGACACGTAATAACAGTTGCCCGATTATTATTTCACTAGTGGTAGGTAGCTACCACCGCAGTTCCTATATTTACCGCCAAACAGTAATGTGCAAACATTACTGTGATGGGCGCTGTAGCTAGTGCAATTACTGGGGTAACGAGACTTAACTTAGGCCTCAAGGCGACGAGCGCAATGTGGTGCAGTGTATACCATCTTAACTATCACCACGTTGTCATGGGCAATCGCATCACTTACTATCAGTTGAACGTCTTGCTCGTCTCGTAGCATTGTATAAAAAAAATATACCGGTATACGTCATACCGTGTCGTGTTCACACGTGCGACGCTCGCGCGATCTGATCTCTTCACGCACGTGAGAGGCGCATCTAATTGCATCGGAACCGTTTTATATATGCACGTAGCGGTCACCACTCTCCTGGTAGATCATTATATCACAATACACTCGAAGCATTCGCTGATCATACGTCACATTCCGCTGTTCCCTGTTCCAATGCCAAGAGTTTAATTATCGTGACAACCGGCCGGAGCCTTGGCACTGACTGTGATGCGGTAAATATAAACTCTTTGAACGGCACGGGCAGGTGGACACTTTGATTTTCGATTATTTAACCATCCACATTTAGAATTTGGATGTTTTGGACCGAACTTTATATCTTGCTTTCATGAATAAAGGAATAATCACTATTGTATGTATCGTTGCATTTAAACTAAAAGTTTTTTGGTGTTGTCCTTCGCTGTCAAAGACCTTCACGCATTCCTGTTTACTGTTGCATAGTTTAATTATTTAATTGATACGTTGTCTCTTTCTCTTCTAAGTCGTATTTCCTCATGACTGAGGGTCGTGGTCATCATGTGTAATTACAAACGACGACTTTCTTGTCAGTTATAATGGAGTGGTTTGCCATTGCGTTCTCCATTTCACGTACTAGTGCGAGCACGGATGGTCATGACATAGATATGCAGGTTTCCTCGCGATGTTTTCTTTCACCTTCAAAGCACGTGATATCTGTTGGTGTTATACTAACTGCACATAAATTGAAAAATTCATTGGCTAACACAGCGTGATATCGCGACTGAAAATTTAAATGGAGCGGTCCTTGGCCGCGGGGCACGCAAACATATAGATCTGTTGTGTAAACATCCTCGTGTGAGGACTTCATGTTACCGCTTTTAGACTTAATTGCGTTGGATGTTGAGTTCGGTCCCTTCGAGACGCGGCCGTATCATAAATGTTTACCCTGTATGGATGTAAACAATTTTTCTTTTTACACTGTTAATAAATGAGTCATATTCTAACATGGACGTCGATCTACAACCAGCTATAGTTTGATCTAATTTAATTCTAAAGTTTTAACTACTTTCAAATATATTTAAAATTTTTGTGAAACCTGAATACACAGAGATAGTTTTTAAATCAATGACTAGTGTTATCTTATGTTATTTTAGATAATTGTAAATCGTCATTAAACTTTGTATATAGATTTGTTTTTATTACCAGTTTTTTCTTCGGATTACGAATATAATAGTGTTTTGGGTTTCATATGTAAATAAACATTAATTTGTAATAAAATTGTGTTTTAGGTATGCTTTCTTTGATGCCTAGTTTTTATCGGATGAATATTGTGTTAGCCATATTGTGAACTTTTACAACTTTGGAGTCAAGGCGGCATTTGTCCGTAACTATATCTGAATTTTTAAAATTTGATTTGAGGAACGGTGGTAGGTCTCTGTTGCCGAGGCTGTTTAGGTAGATACGACCGCAGCTCATATTTCTAACGCCGAACAGTAATGTGTTCCGGTTTGAAGGACGATGTAAGCTAGTGAAATTACTGGGGTAACGAGACATCACTTATATTTCTCAAGGCGACGAGCTCAATGTTGTGCAGTGTATACCATCTTAACTAGCTGCGTGTTATAGGCAAGCGTCTCGCTTACCATCAGGTGAACGGCTTGCTAGTCTCGCCGTCGAGAAGAATAAAAAAAAAGAATAACGAGAAATCGTTGCGATTGAAAATGTCCATTACGAAGTCATCACGCGAAGTACCGCACACAATGTTCCATGTGAGAATGTGTGCTGCTCTTTCTTTGTGAAGACTGTAACATATAGACGTTACACGTTTATTTGTCAACTGCACAAGGTGTTTAATGACGAGGACATGGATGGTGAAATTAACACAGAACACTAGCTTTTGTATATTGACAGCCGTAACTCAGCAACGTCGTTATAGCGGCAAATTTACAATATGAGGGTAGTAGCCAGGACAGCGGATGCCGAACACCTCCTCCTCCAACCAAGCCCAATCGAACCACGGACCTCGATCTATTGATTAGACAGGCAGTTACCCACTGGGCCATGGAGGTAGTTAAAAATTTATTATCTTACGACCAGCGATAATTGTTATCGCACAAGATTAACTATTAAATTAATAATTTTGAATACATACCATTTTATTTTGTTATTCTCGGTGACAAGACGAGCAAGACGTTCACCTGATGGTAAGTCAGACGCTTGCCCATAACATGCCGCTAGTTAAGATGGTATACACTGCACTACATTGCGCTCGCATTGAGACATAAGCTGTTACGCTTCGTTACCCCAGTATTTCCTCTAGCTTACAGCGCCCTTCAAACAGGAACACAGTAAGGTTTACACACTACTGTTTGGCGGTAGAAATAGGAGCTGCGGTGGTACCTACCTAGACGGTCTTTTTTTTTTTTCTCTCCTCGAGGGGGAATCTTCGTAAAGATGCCTGTCTTCTGGGGGGAAGACAGGGTTATGTGGAGATTTTTACCCACTAAAACCCCCTCGGTGGTCGTCCTCAACGTTTGGAGAGGTGACAGAAACTCAGTTCAGAACACAACTGACACCTCCCTAACGCTATGCTGAGATAGCCCGCCCCGGGGACTGATTTATGCAGCCCCCAACATCCTCACGCTGTTACAATCGCTGGAGACCACGTCCAGCCATCGTCCTCCTCGGAACCTAGACGGTCTATAGCAACAGACATCTAGTAGCAGTAAAACTTTTTCACTAGTCTGTTACCTGGTGATCGTTAATACTTCTAGTCTATTGTCCAATATAAACAGCTAACAGGACTCGGAGTCCATTGCCTAAAGTGATTTAGCTGGGATCGACGCTAAAAGTGTATTTTACAATATACTAGTGACAGCGAGGGATTGGAATAGTTCGCCGGCGTCAGTGTTCGTCATGCGATGATGAGGGGGTCTTCAAAAAAAGAGTGAACAGGCTTCTTTTATACTTACCGCCAACATTACATTGCTACTTACCATCAGGTGGGATCGTAGTCGTAGATCGTAAAATAAATAAAAAAGACTACTAAAAGTTTACATACATTCCGACTAAACCGTCGCGCGATAATTGTACATAATAACGTCGGCGGTCAGCAAGGCGTTCATATGGAACCGTCCCCGATAACCCGGATAACCCGGCGACCGGAATGCGGCTGTCCAACGCTCTTATCTCGACGCAAACAATGCATTTAAGTTCATATCTTTACTTCACTGTTTATTTATTTACCTATACACTTAATATTCTCCACCGCGCTAACGATTTACAAGTGTATAAACCGTAAGATTTTTAAACCTTAACCCGAAGATCGGATGTAAATTAAAACATTTATCTGTCTTTGAACACGCACAAAGGTTTAACCGATTTTGGTTTTTTTGAGATGTAATCTAATCTAGTGTTACTTTTAAGGATTACTTCTGGTAGGTATCTGTTGCCGGAGGCCGTTTAGGTAGGTACCACCGCAGCGCCTATTTCTACCACCAAACAGTAGTGTGCGAACATTACTATGTTCCGGTTTGAAGGGCGCTGTAAGCTAGTGAAATTGCTGCGGTAACGAGACAACACTTTGTCTCAAGGCGACGAGCGCAATGTGGTGCAGTGTATACCATCTTAACTAGCGCCACGTTGTTATGGGCAAGCGTATCACCTACCATCAGTCGTCATCTAGTCATCCAGTCATCGTCTTGCTCGTCTCGTCGCCTAGTTAAATAATAAAAAAAAAGTTCATATAAGAAGGGTTTCAAAATTTCAGTTTTATGTTATAACTAAGTAAACTCGTGTAAGTGAAACTTACACAAGTTTAAACAATATTCATACCTAAATACTCGTCTGTTATTAAAATGTATTAACTACTTTAAAGTATTTTTCTACTTCGAACCCATTATCCAAGGATAAACCGAAATTACAATTAGTATATACTCGCTGAATAGTCGAATAATTATATTGATACTTATTGGTAAATTATAGCGCAAGGAACCGATTCTTATAAAATCTTACCTTTTCATAATATTTGACCTTCTCACTGCTCTTTAGTTATAATTTAATGAATATTTGTAGTTTAATAATTATAAAAGGATTTATTGTACATTTGTGGTTTGTAAAATGTATTTGGGGGACGGCTTTTTTATATCTGGAATTATATTTACTTCTTTAGATAATTCTCTGTGGAGCTGGGGATAAAGTATCTTAGAATTCACGACTGGTGTACTTCAGAATAGTGTTAATGCACTTTGTAGCATGACTATCATCGATAGGATAATTATTATTAACCTATGAAACACCATTTGTGTATTTAACACAGGACATGTCTAAGTAAACTTAGTCCTATGCCCGACTCTTTGTTATTAAAATTGAATTATTATAATTTTTTGGTCCTCTGAAAAGTAACTAAGTAAGCACCGGTTTAAGTACATCAATTTTATTGCTTCTGTAATCAATTTAACAATGTTAAACATGATCACCTACACTCCCGGACACATCTATCGGCCCACCTAGTGTTTAAAAGTTTTAACGGTGACTAGCTAAAAATAAATGTTAGGTGGAGCAATAAGTTTTAATGCAGTTTTAAAGCTGAGTTTTTGGTCAACCTTTATGTATGTTTTTTTTTTAATTTTGATTTCAGGATTATGAAAAAAAAAAAACGAAAATTCGTGTCTGTTCATTGTTTTCAACGACCCAGGAATGGAGAAAACTTTTTTATTTCGCACAAGTTGGATTTTATTTTTTGATGTGTCCGATTATTGGTTCCATAAAAAGGCAAATCTAAACTTAGGGCCAGTTTTGACCAAAAAATATTGATACTCGGCCTGAAATTGTCGCCCAAGTTGTAAAACTTCTGCCGACCAAATCAATTGGAAATTACAAAAAAAAAATAATAAAAAAAAACATACGTAGGGGTTTACCAATAAATCTGCTTCAAAACTGCATTAAAACTTATTGCTCCACCTAACATTTATTTTTAACTAGACACCGTCGAAACTTTAAACACTGGGTGCTGGGCCGATAGATGTGTCCGGGAGTGTATTTAAGTAAGCGTTCTATAGTAAATGTAAGCAGCTCGGTGTCCTGTGGATGCAGGTCATATCGGACGTTGCTCCAGCGATTGTAGCTAACGATTTTGCGAACTACAAAAGCAAATTATTCATTTAGTTTACTATATGTATTTTATTTATAAAGAATTCTAAACATTATGAATCACTAAACTGTAAAAATGTTATTATGCTTGATGAATAAATATCACTGTATTTACGACGGCCAAACACAATTGGACAGTACAGTTAAACAACTAAACCATGATCCCCTTAAACCTTGATTTTAGTTTATCAGAGTTTAGATATGTAACCTACTTAACTGAAAATTAGTTTATTAATATACTTTCCACTATAAGTGAACTGGATACATTAAATATCATCGGGGAATTTGAAAGTATTAAGGGTGTTTCGTAATTTACAAGAATCGATAGGTAATGTAGAGGGTGAATGATGTCATCAGTGCTGGGCAGGCAATCGCATGTACATAGCGATTGTTTTACAAATTATGTATGAAAAGTACAAAATTGTTACTCTTTGCTTTGTTATATTTTTATTCTGTATATATTACAGAAAAACTTGTATTTATTTAATATTTACTTTTTAATTGTGACGTGGTCAAAGAATTGTCACATTTTGTGTCAATCAACTCGGCAGATATGACTACTGTGACTATGACTATAAAAGAGTTAATTTTTTACTAATGTATACTTAATAGTATATCATATATAATTTTTATAACACTTTTCTTCATAAATGTGACAGTCAGACATAGAGCAGTGGTACTGTTAAATTTGTATCAAAAATTATTATCTATTAGGCTTTTCATGTTTTAAAGGCTATATCCAGTTATCATTGTATCAAGTGTGTAGATTTGATTCTATCTGTGTGATATTTTTTTTGCATTAATAATACATGAAATCTGTTATTGTGTTTGAGTAGCGAGAAAATGTGTTCAACAGAAATTAGTTAACATCAAAGTGTTCATTTGTCGGCAAATATTCCACATATACCCGATCTACCGCATCGGGTCTCCCATGGCCTGTAAACAAAGTCCAGTGGTTCAGTTTCCCACCGCATACATAAAGTATTGGTGCCGTCCACAAACTAGGCACTTTGTTTGACCCGTTTTTGTGGTTTGTGCACTTCCGCATTTTTATCGACCTGTATAAAAACTATGTCAATAAGGCTGGTATAATAAAGACTTTTCGCTCTATTAGACCTTGCCTTATTATAATCTTCAGCTTTATTATTTTCAAATCACTATTTGTATTAATTAAGAGTGAAAGTTGCTATAACAGAAATTCAGGTTTTCTGTTGTCATACACATTAATCACAATATTCAGGAGGAATACACTTAGCATCTTCGCTTTCATTGTCAATCACGCTTAAGTGAAATGAAGGTTATGTTTATCTTAAAGTATATTGAAATTTAAAAATGTAGTAACCATTTTGTAATGGTATTTTATACATAATAACGAGTATGTCCTCTGTATTCCAGGTGGTAGGTCTCTGTTGCCGGAGACCGTCTGGATGGGTACCACCGCAGCTCCTATTTCAACCGCCAAATAGTAGTGTGCGAACATTACTGTGTTCCGGTTTGAAGGGCGCTGTAGCTAGTGTAATTACTGGGGTAACGACACTTAACACCTCATGTCTCAAGGCGACGAGCGCAATGTGGTGCAGTGTATACCATCTTAACTAGCGCCACGTTGTCATGGGTAAGCGTATCACTTACCATCAGGTAAACAAACAAACGCCTTGCTCGTCTCTTTGCATAGTAGCATAAAAAAAATGTCGACAAAATTATTTAGAAACTTAGTTAATATGACACAAAGCATTATTGATATCGTTAACTTGCGCAAATTGCAATATACTTGTATTGCACGATACAGAATAATCGAGGAAACTTTATTTCACGCGGACTTATATCGCTCATGGTGGATATGTAAAATTGTAGCCATAACCATAAACACAGGAAACGCAATAAAACTCTAACGATCATCTCAATCCATAGGCCCCGTAATGGCCTCGTAAAATCAGATTGTAAAATGAAAAGGGTTTTTTACGATATCCATCTGGTTCGCTTTAACGCTTTATATTTCTGCACAAATAACAACTTCACGTATCACTCACTCTTGGCCTGGTCTATTCCTCGTTTTTTTTTTTTTATATAATACTACTATGCGACGAGACGAGCAAGACGTTCACCTGATGGTAAGTGATACGCTTGCCCACGACAACGTAGTGCTAGTTAAGATGGTACACACTGCACCACATTGCGCTCGTCGCCTTGAGACATAAGGTGTTAAGTCTCATTACCCCAGTAATTACACTAGCTACAACTTGTTATCTTGGATACTTTTGGATATCATGAAATGCTTACAAAAATACATTTCGCATATTATGATTAAAACCAAAGATCGAATAATTTTAATGAATTCGTACTTACTAAGTAAATTAAAGAAATCATTTTTCAAAATAAAAATTATCATATGAAAGACAAAGTAGACAAAAGTAGCTAGATTGTAAGATAACGTAAGTACCCCCACACCATCGAAGCTACCCCGTGGTTACTTACCAATAGTAGTCAGTAATTATATTAGAGTCTACAGTAAGAAACAGACAATGGGTTAAGGATATCTTTAATTCATACTAACTAATATATATACACAGGATGAGGATACTCAAAAAACAGCTCTTTGACGTCACGGTAAATATTTCATTTCTTAAATACATCTAAAAATCATATGTACTTCTATTTTCTTTTCAAAATAGAACCTCCATCCGATATATATCTGTTTTGCTTGAGTTGTGCCAAAATATATCTTGTATAAGAATTACCAAAGTATCCTCTCAGTAAACAGATGACAAGTGGCACTTTGTTAAATCTTTAAGTACGTTCCAAGGCTCCTGAGTGCTTCTGTAAAAAGAAGAAAATCCCCCAATTTCCCACTTTAATAATACAAACGTATAAACACAACGCAGAATTAAACGACAAATATATACAACCGTGAACGATTAAGTAAATGTTTTAATGTAACTGCAACTTATTACTTCAACTGAAAGTAAATTATATGAAATATTATTATTTTTTTAATTGTATATAACGTATTGTAGTTAAACAATATATTATTATGCAAACAGTATCAGCTTACCTTTGTTTATCTAACTCAAACACACGCCCACGGACCAAGTGTCTTGTACACTAAATGTTTAATCAATATGTAGTAAGGTAACAGGGTATCTTAAGTATCTACATGTTTAATTATCGCAGTAATATTTAAACACAAAGAAGTTAAGGATGGAAAGAATAAGGTGCTGTTTAGTTGACGGGAATATTTATGTCTAATCGTAGTTTATAAAGATACAAAGGAGTGAATAGAGAAGAAGAAGATTTCTGTTAAAAAATATAATTTAGTACACAAGCAGGCATAGACATAGACATTTATTTATCAGACACACTCAACATATAAATAAAATCATAAAAGGTAGAATATAGAAACTTAAAACTAAAACTAGGTGAGTGATGTGATGCTAAATGGACGCTGACTCAGCATATGCTGTGCAAAGTACAACAAGTAGATTCTTTAGTAGTGTATTGTCATCGCAAGCTGTCGAAAGACGACGGTGATTAAAGATCTTAAAACAGCAGACCGTAAGATCTTAACGATAATTAAATTTCGAGAACAAAAGCATAGTAATTTAGTTTTCGTTTTTTTAAGATGAATTGAGAGTGGATTTTTGTTCACCTGATGGTAAGTGATACGCTTGCCCATAACGACGTGGCATTGGTTAAGATTTCAGTTACGTGTGCCAGTTAGATATCCTAGATTTAGAATAACTCCGTTCCAACCACCCTATCGTAGAACAGTTTTTGGATTAAACTCCCCAGTTGCAAGACTTTCCAAATTACTCAACGAGTATAGCGATTTCCTGGACATTCACGGTGATTCACCCAGCAGGCTCCGCCAAATAGTCAGGGATATTTTCTTAAGCAATTGTTAGTCGTAATGGTATGCATTACTCAGCTTAAATTTTAATTGTTACAAGGTATGTTTTCCTTTTCCTTTCACATATCTTATAACTGCTTGTATAATAGTTTATTAATGCATGTTGTATTTACCTTTAAGTGTTTTGTTACATTATGATTTTTGTATTTGCAAGTATTTTGTCAAAGAATTGATGTATACAAGCGTTGGTAAATCTAATAAATAAAAAAAATTAAAAAAAGATGGTACACACTGCACCACATTGCGCTCGTCGCCTTGAGGCATAAGGTGTTAAGTCTCGTTACCCCAGTAATTTCACTAGCTTACAGCGTCTTTCAAAACAGTACAGTAATATTTGCACAATACTGTTTGCCGGCAGAAATTCTAGCTGCGGTGTTACCTAGACGGTCTCCGACAACAGAGACCTACCTCCACTAATAGATTAACAATGTTTATGAATCAATAAACATATTACCATTAATTAAAGTAATTTACAAAATTTTTTACACTAATTAATCTCCGATGTTGTTATCTGAAGCGGGGGTTTTTAGAGGGGTGCGCCGTGGGCGAGGGTTGACAGTCGGGAGCAGTCTTCAAGATTTATTCGTTACAAATACATTAGCTGATTGAATACACTTACATTCAATCAACTTTATACGTTCTACTTACTTATTTGAACTTATTCCCATATAAAAAAGATAACCTTCACTCTAATTAAAATCATAGTTTTTAGTCTTACATCAATCATAAGATCATATTTGTTTTAAATAACGTATTTATTGACCTACCTAAAATTAGGTTACAAAAGGCCTATGGGCATTCTCTAGCAACCTATGAAGTGTAGATGTGCTGTGGTAGGCGAAGAGAAACAATTTACAAGGATACAAAAACGAAGAGTACATTTGTACACATAAATACAATGCATAAAAATAAGTTATGTAGATAAATATTATCTAATAGAATAAATACACATATATATTTATACATTGAGCATCTTCAAACTGAAGTTTGTTAGTCAGATTGAAAACAAAACTGATCCGATCTTCAGTTATTGTTTTTGTCTGGTATTATTTCATCCCGATTAATTCCTTTTTAAATTAATTAAAATATTTCTTCCGTTATCTACCAGGAGCATGTTTTTCAGGGATTTCACCCGTCCCGGAACAACGTTTAGAACTGATAATCCATAAGAATATATATACCTCGTAATATTTAGACGTAATTGAGATATCTGTATGTTTTAAGTTACTCATCTAATATGTTAGGTTTTACTTTAAACCTTTTTCCTAAACAATATTATATATACGGTAAACATACGTCTCTGTATGTGCTCGTTGCAAATTGAACACTTGGGGCCCTGAACATTTTTACAAAGTCTGAACTGTAGTAAGTTCTTTTAAGCTGTATGCATACTTAAGTAGGGTTTCGAGACGGACGATTTGATATGGACCATTACTCAAAACTCAATATGAATTCATGGATGGGAACACACATAAAAAATAATGCCTCTATTTAGTTCCAGTGAAAAATATATCTTTATTTTGTGTACCCAACGCTATATTGTTATTGGATGTAATATTTTTTATATATGTATATAAGATAATTAAATTACACTTGTTTTACTTTTATAATACCATTAGCTATTAAAACAATACTTAATTTTGTGATCCACAGACTAGAATTAAACTTTAGACTTTAATTATACATTCATTATGTTATTGATTATGAGTGTATATAAATGTATATATCCTTATATAACATATCACATTTATAAATAATAACTGAGCAAATCTATATGTAAACAAAATAATACCATCCATCTGCTATCGCGCGATATTACAGTCAAAACAATCCTCCCGTCTGATGGATGGAAATGGAAAAACTGTTTTCTCGTTGCGTACAAATGATAAATTGTTGCCACGTCTCGATGGATCGCACTGTAATATATTACATAACATGCGCCGTTAGTGCGGCAGCTTCGACGTAAGTCACTACTCAGTTGTAGCCGATTCAAATACACGATGATTTATGTAGTAAAGAAACCAAACAAAGATTTTAACTTTTCTGTTAATGTCCAGTTTTCTAATCGATATCTGAAGTAAACATTAACCAGGTGGTAGGTCTCTGTTGCCGGAGACCGTCTGGATGGGTACCACCGCAGCTCCTATTTCAACCGCCAAATAGTAGTGCGCAAACATTACTGTGTTCCGGTTTGAAGGGCGCTGTAGCTAGTGTAATTACTGACGTAACGAGACTTAACACCTTATGTCTCCAGGCGACGAGCGCAATGTGGTGCAGTGTGTACCATCTTAACTAGCACTACGTTGTCATGGGCAAGCGTATCACTTACCATCAGGTGAACGTCTTGCTCGTCTCGTCGCATAGTAGTATAAAAAAAAATGTTATGATACTCCTTTCTGTCATATTTTTGAACACAAAATCTAAAAAAACTAGATAACGGTTAAACTAGAACTAAACTCAAATATAAGTTCTTTAACAGCCTCGTAGGATAGATGAGTTTATAGTTTGAAACGTGTAATAAAATATACAATAACAATAAATATAAATATTTTTTACTACATATCTCGATAGAGTATCTAAAATTCGTATATTACATCCATATCAATATGTAAAAAGGTATGATAAGAAAATTTTCTTTTATACTTAAGACTAGTTATAAAAACAATTGAGGAGAATTTTAAAGAAAGTTCTAATCTAATGTATACAGTATCCTTATCAAAGTATTCTTTAGACAGACTTTACTGAAACGAAATATATAAAAGAATGGACTGGGCTTAAATACCACCAATTAAAATGAATAGCTCAAGATCGGAAAAGTTTTCTCAATCTGACCGCCAAACTTCAGTTTGAAGAAGGCACCTTATGATGATGATGTTGATACTGAAACGGTAAGTTTTAGTTATGCAGATCGGTACAGCCTCTTGCACGTTCTCTTTCCTATTCTAGACTACAATATATATGTTATTATTAATGAATCTAAACTAATATAAAATTTATCGTTATTAATCGTTTTAATGAGACTGCTATGTTTGTTATTTTTGTGATTTTTAATGTTTTATCTTTTCATTTAAATCTTTCTCGTGTCTCTAAGTGCTCTCTCCGTTCATTGTTTGCATATCGACAAGTAATAAATCAAGCAATACCCAAAAGTACGGCAGGATCATTAATCCTATCCATCCATTAGCTGCTAATGGAACAGCACTCGTCTGCCCGTTGCAATTTGAATTTCACTCTAACGAATTAAAGTTTTTCCTCTTTAGTCATTTAGATATTTTTACACTATGATTAGAAACCAGAGATCTACACTTTCAGCTTACGATTGGTTTGTTTTTCATGGCCGATGCGAAAATGTCTTGCGTCGGACTGCTTATATTATTTACATAGTTGTTTGTTCTATATCGGACAGATTTTAAAAATGTTATTTCTAGAGTTACATTAGTAATAATGTTATATGATATAGATGGTATATGAATGTTTGTAATTTTCTGCTTCCGAAGACCGTCTGTATTAAAACGCTTCATCATTATCCGATAGTCAAATAAAGGCCTCCCACAAAGGTCTAAAACTGAAAGGCTTACGTGTTTATTACTATGTGGGTCCTTCGAGCGGTGTCTCCGCTGGTGAAATGACCTCACGGCAGCAGACGCACCGTAATGTGAAATTTTATTTATAACCTACCGTCGCCTTGGATTAATGTCGGATTCTGGCCTCGGCGTAATGTTTCCATAAATTTTTTATCCTTAGACAAAACCACCGTGATAGTCTAGTGGTTTAAGCTCGCCCTTCCACGCCAGAGGTATCGGGTTCGAATCCGGCCTGCACCAATGATTTTTTTTAATTTATGTGCAGTTAGTATAACGTTACAAATCTGACCTCACCAGGTGGTAGGTCTCTGTTGCCGGAGACCGTCTGGGTGGGTACCACCGCAGCTCCTATTTCAACCGACAAATAGTACTGTGCGAACATTACTGTGTTCCGGTTTGAAAGGCGCTGTAGCTAGTGTAATTACTGGGGTAACGAGACTTAACACCTTATGTCTCAAGGCGACGAGCGCAATGTGGTGCAGTGTGTACCATCTTAACTAGCACCACGTTGTCATGGGTAAGCGTATCACTTACCATCAGGTGAACGTCTTGCTCGTCTCGTCGCAAAGTAGTATTAAAAAAAAAAACTTCTATATTCACTTAACACAATATCTTAAGACGAACGTCCGTCTCGTATCGCATATCGGCGGGGAGTGTCCCATTCCATTTTATTTCTCGATTTAAAAACAACTATCCCCACTCTGACCGCCATTAGGTTAGCTGTGTTGCCAGTAACAGTTGCTTTTTAAATAAACAATTATAACATGATAATAATTTAATTGTTTCCATTAATGTTTAAACGTTACATTATTTTATTAAATTTGTAAAAATATTCTATGAAGAGATATTTTTAATTTATTGGCGGTTTAAAAAAGATAAATTTATAATATAATGCAAATACGCAAATGTTTTTCAACCTCACCCTGGAACATTAAACGTAGAACCGTCTGTAATTTTTTTCACAAGCAATCCATCCAAAAGCAATTTCCACGCCTCGAAACTTAATTATTCACCTTCTACTTAAGGAAATTAAATAATAATAATAATCACCCTCCAATTTACCGCAGCTCTTGTCTTATTACAAACGGTAATTTATATTTCTAATTAAGTAATACAGTATACCGGTTTAACTGAACACCGATGCTTTTTCAGCCCGAATTTGATTGAATCAAGGTTTCAAATGGACTGACATGCGGACAAAGTCTTGTTATTTTGTAATTATATCGAATACTAGATTAGCGATTTTACTATTGCTATAAAGTTTTAATTTAGTAGGTCTCTGTTACTACAGATAATCTAGGTAGGTACCACCAGTTTAATGGTGATTACTGGGGTAACGTGATGTAAAATCTTTCGTCTCAAGAAGGCAAGCGCAATGTGGTGCAGTGTATATCATTTTAACCAGTATCACTTACCATCAGGTGAACGTCTCGTCGTTTCTCCGAATAAAGAAACTGTTTATTACCCAATCCACAACAACAACCATTATCAAGAAAAGCTACCAGAAAAAGTTATACTTATAACTGGAGCTTAAAGTTATACACTCCCGGACACATCTATCGGCCCACCTAGTGTTTAAAGTTTTAACGATGTCTAGCTAAAAATAAATGTTAGGTGGAGCAATAAGTTTTAATGCAATTTCAAAGCTGATTTTTTGGACATTCTTTATGTATGTTTTTTTTTTTAAATTTCGAATTCAGGTTTATGAAAAAAAACGAAAATTCTAGTATGTTCCTTGTTTTCGACGACCCAGGAATAGAGAAAACTTTTTTAATTTCGCACAAGTTGTATTTTTTTTTTGATGTTTCCGTTTATTGGTTCTATAAAAAGGCAAATCTAAACTTCGAGCTAGTTTTGGCCAAAAAATATGGATACTCGGCCTGAAATTGTCGCCCAAGCTGTAAAACTTCTGCCGGCCAAATCAATTCGAAATTACAAAAAAATAAAAAAAACATACTTAGGGGTTGACCAATAAATAAATCTGCTTCAAAACTGCATTAAAACTTATTGCTCCACCTAACATTTATCTTTAACTAGACACCGTCGAAACTTTAAACACTGGGTGGTGGGCCGATAGATGTGTCCGGGAGTATATATACATTAACCAATTCTAAGTTGAAAAGAATCATAACAGTTAAAGCAAATTGGTAGCGACTCAATTGGTATTGAAACTAATCTACTTGTAAAACCAGTAACATAGTTAGTGTCGCAGCAAGACCTGGGTGACGTTTGATTTCGACTTGTTAATTAACGCTCTCGATAGTGGGAATTGGAAATTGGATAGGAAATCGAAAACGTTGCTATAGCCGCTTTCGAATTGCTGAAATGCAGTAATTTTCAACCAGACGTACTGTACTCTATTTCTGTAACAATAGCCCATTCGGCTCGGCTCTTTCTGTACCTTTATTAAAACATTGAAAAACGGATGGTAAAAAAAGATCTAGAAATTTAAATATATATCTATATGTATAAATATAAATGTATATGCATTATATTAAACAAATAGAGTCGGGACTTATAATAATCTAAATTTACTGCTGGTAGGTGTCTGTTGCCGGAGACCGTCTAGGTAGGTACCACCGCAGCGCTTTTTTTCTTTATAGTACTATGCGACGAGACGAGCAAGACGTTCACCTTATGTTAAGTGATACGCTTGCCCACGACAACGTGGTGCTAGTTAAGATGGTACACACTGCACCACATTGCGCTCGTCGCCTTGAGACATAAGGTGTTACGTCTCGTTACCCCAGTAATTACACTAGCTACAGCGCCCTTCAAACCGGAACACGGTAATGTTTGCACACTACTATTTGGCGGTTGAAATAGTCACTGCGGTGGTACCCATCCAGACGGTCTCCGGCAACAGAGACCTACCACCTGGTGAAGCTTATTTCTATCGCTCAACAGTAATGTTTCCATATTACTATTTTCCAAGTTTAAGAGTGTTATAGCTAGTACAATTACTATGATAATGAGACTTAACATTTCATGTTTGAAGGCGACGATCGTGAAGTGGTGTAAATCCTAACTATCACAAGATAGTTATGTGCAGCATATCACTTACCATCAGGTGAACGTTTCGCTCATCTCGTTCAATAAAAAAATTATAACATTTAAAAATTTCTAATCGCTAAAACTAATACAAAACTAAAAAAATATTACTTTCTAGTTCTGTTCACGTTTTTAAATTTTTCATAAGTACAATGAGAGTCTGTTTAAGCGAAGTTATATAATTTCTAAATTATTTTACATTATACGTAAACACATGAAAAACATATACATGAAGTATATACATCAGAACATCTTTCCCTTTGGCCCGTCACCAAACAAGATGTCATGTCATATTAATTCTATAACATAAGTAGCTTCGGCAGCATTTAATCTGACAGTATATTGCACAGTGTTGTTCAATTATTTTCATTTGACCGACTTAAGCTACTTATTAAATAGTAGTGTGCAAACATTACTGTGTTCCGGTTCGAAGGGCGCTGTAGCTAGTGTAATTACTGGGGTAACGAGAGTTAACATCTTATGACTCAAGGCGACGAGCGCAATGTGGTGCAGTGTGTACCATCTTAACTAGCACCACGTTGTTATGAGCAAGCGTATCACTTACCATCAGGTGAACGTCTTACTCGTCTCGTCGCATAGTAGTATGTAGTAACTGAAAGGTATAAATCAGGCGGTTAGTAAAACCTACGCCGTACATCAGTCGCAGCGATATAAACTATTGAATATTTTCGATTTAAATGCATGAGTCTGTCTGCGCGAATTGTAATGCATTACGAATGCGTTATATACATCAAATATGTATTTTAAACTTATACGACGTTCACCTGATGGCATGTGATACGCCTACACAGCAGTGCGGCGATGTGATATACATCACCATCATTCGAATTGAAATAGTGTTCAGTTTAGCATTAAAGAAAATTTAACCAATTTTTTATTATAAACTATTACTACTTTTTAAGAGTTATCCTGCTATAAACACACAAACAAACATTATAAAATTGACACCAGTCAACGTATACTTAATAGAGACATTAAGCAACACTGTCTCACTCGTTGCTTCTCTATCCTGCTTTTAATATTCAGAGATTTTTTTTGGTAAATTGTTTAATGAGGTCCTTTCGAAATAATATACCTGGCCCTTTACCATATAAACTACAAATCAACAGCTATCTACCTTTTTGAATATATTATATCAACTATGAAATATAACTTTTTAACGACATTTAAAATGTGCATCCAAAATTGAAAAACTAAATGAATATTCAATGATAAGAATTTATGTATGTTTGTTCTGTTGTAGTTTTTGGTTGTGTTTGTGTTGGTATGAGATATGTTCAATAAAAATAATAAAGTTTAACACTGACGGGGCCGTAGACAGCAGCTAGTCAAACATTAGTAAAGAAACGCAAGTGTCGTTAGACTCATAACAAACAGTCACTATATACACACGACAACACAATTGTTCCAATAGTAACATGTTCTCGTCATTGAATAATCATTAATTGGGTATTACGATATTCTACATTATCTATATGTATATATAACATCGGATAAATGATCTATGTGCATAATAAATATAGAAATATAGATCCTGATATTTAAGTTAAATATAAGGACATTTTTCAGTGTGACGAAGGTTTCTCGGGTTTATTTGTCTGTTTTAGTAATTTTAACAAAAATAATGACTTCTAATATGATATACGTTGATAAGTATTTTTTTTTAACGAATTAGATCTCGTGCGTAATGTTGTTGCACGCTGAAATAATATATTCGCCGACGGTCCACCACGACACATAATTTGGATGCGCTCCAAGGAAAGCGAAAACAATTAAAATAATTATTCGACCTTGCGTTGATATTCCAAATTCCGATGTACGAAGGCCTCGACTAATAACAAAAATAGTTTCACTCGAAACGCAGTTCGTTAATGATAAATCTATGTAAAACTGAAAAAAATAACATAATGTTACCCAGTTAACTTTACCGTATGTATGGTTAGTATTAAGTGCAACAATAAGACCGTGGGAGCCAGACGGTTGTGCAATAGCGGCCTGGCAACCGCTTGGCAATCGCGTTATCACGTCGATGCCGTAACATGTAAACATGGCCGATGAAATGTATGAGGAATGTTCGCTGTACGCTATAATGTTTTAACGCGCGATTTTCTATACAAACGGCGATGACTGATCCGTTCGTATCATAGAACTGTTTATACGTAATTTTTTGCTGTTCCAAACTAATATTTGTTTTGCTAATACAATGTGCTTGTTATAGCTCTAAACGTATATTAGAAACTTCTCTTCAAATATATATTTGATTAAGAGCCGTGATAGCCTAGTGGTTTGAACGCCGGCCTTCCAATGCTAAGGTACCGGGTTCGAATCCGGCCTGCACCAATGAATTTTTCAATTTATGTGCAGTTAGCATAAAACACCAACTAATATCACGTGCTTTGACGGTGAAGGAAAACATCGTGAGGAAACCTGCATATCTATGCCATGACCATCAGTGGTCGGACTAGCATGTGAAATGGAGAAGGCAATGGCAAACCACTCCATTATAACTGCCAAGAGAGTCGTCGTGTGTTTCAATAAAAACATGATGACCAAGACCCTCAGTCATGAGGAAATACGACTTAGAAGAAGAATATATTTAATCAGCCATAATTTTTACATTAATAATTCACTGGTAACAGAGTTTACACGTTAAACTGCCCAAAAAATGAATGTCGCGAAATTTACAGTCATCTGCCTTTTATAGCGAAACGATGTTTTCCATCCCTTCCTTTTATTTCAGCTTTTAAAAAATCAATATTTCTAACAAAATGTTTATAATCACAATTATTTTTCCACAATATCTAACATATACAAGAAACGCGCTAGATTTAGTTTATTAATTTTATTTGGATCATTAAAAAGTAATCCACTGCTTAAATTTATTAAAGTTATTTTAGGAATCATGTCTAACATTCTCACTTTTGGACGAAAATATATGAAATGACTCGAGCAATAATAATTAGGTTATAATTATTACATGTTTATGTCGGCGTGTAAACAATGTGAAATTAATTACATATATTCGCGGCACGCGATACCGTATAATGGTATTCATGTCAACGGGTCGTGGTATTCGCGTGAGCTTTATACACAAAGGGGTTCTGACGAACACCTCAAATTGGGACGACAAAGTGCTTTTAATTGTTATAAACATAACAGAGAAAATATCTAAATCCACGAGTCCATTTTTAGTTTATGAACGTAAAATTTTGAGTGTAGACCGGTTTCAATTGCACACATCATATCGATGGTGCTGAAATTATGATGGCGACAGTTTAGATATAACGTGTTCAGTATTATTCTCCACTGTGATTATCGACTTTATTAATGGATTGAAATGTCGCTGCGGTAAACAGCGGCGGTTTATGTATGGCCGGGTGTTTGTTGAACAGATTTACCGCATCGTTAACGTAAATGCTAGCGAAGTATACGGGAGACGTAGCGGCCGTGTGCCGATAACACTAACGCATTACAAAGGCCCGCACAATTGAAAGCCGGCTCCGGTAGAGCCTCCCCACCTTCCATCCCCTCTCACCTCCCTTGGCCTCTCCCCCGGGACGCATTAAGCCTCACTCGCTTTGTTCGCTTTACGGTAAACCGATTTTTAGTCGCTTATACAGAATTGTGAGTGCTTTGAGAACTACCCTTTTTTATACCACGATAGTACACACTTTATACGAAGCAAGTATTTTTTTTTATACTACTATGCGACGAGACCAGCAAGACGTTCACCTGATGGTAAGTGATACGCTTGCCCATGACAACGTGGTGCTAGTTAAGATGGTACACACTGCACTACATTGCGCTCGTCGCCTTGAAACAAGGTGTGAAGTGTCGTTACCCCAGTAATTACACTAGCTACAGCGCCCTTCAAACCGGAACACAGTAATGTTTGCATACTACTACTTGGCGGTTGAAATAGGAGCTGCGGTGGTACCCATCCAGACGGTCTTCGGCAATAGAGACCTACCACCAGTAACAGTGGTGGTGGAAGGAGCTCATCTGATGATAAGTGATACGATGTTATAAGAATGAGGTGCTAGGATCATGATGAGGTAAAGAAGACGAACATTACGTGGTGGATGTATCACTTACCATCAGGTGAATGTCTCGCTCGTCTAATCACTTCGCAAGTTAAAAAAGAAGGTAAAGCTCTGCGAATAGACTTTATATCGTTTACAGTTTCATTATTCGATTAGTGAAAAAATCTTATGCATATTATTCAGTATCAGTTAAGTATCAGGTGAATTAATTGAATAAAAAATCGGCAGATACACCTACATTTTATAACAGGTGGTTAGAGTAGATTATTGTTACTTTGATATATTACAATGTCCAAAAAGTGAACGTTCGTATTTTGATGGTGACCGTTCTATTTTAACCTCCGATAAAAATATAAAGCACGTGTACCGGTTTATTTAGATACCTTTGGCATTGTAGATACAAGTAACAAAGTTCTTGTTTAGTTGGGAATGTTTTAATTATGACATTGTTCATAGTGAACTCATGTATTATTATATTTATATAATTTTATGCGGTGACTCAATGGCGGTACCAGTCCTGACAGATGCGCATCCTCTTGACTTTCTTCTGTAACTGCAGCATCGCATACAGCAGCGCCTCGGCCGTTGGCGGGCAGCCCGGCACATATATATCAACCTGAAAGTATATAATATACAAAAGTACTTTTAACAAAATAACTACTTACAGAGTAATCAATACTATATGAGCTGAAGTTTTAATTACTTTAGTTTTTACTATTAGCTTCGATCGTTTTCGAGAGCGTCTAATATATCGCGTTTGCGTGATCTTGAAACGTTTATAGTTATTTTATAAAAAATAGCAGCAGAAATAGAGAATATTATTCTTTATATCATAACCGTGATAGTGTTAATAAATAAATTATAGCGTGTTTGTAAACTACGAGCCGCGACTTTATATGAAAGGGACTTTTATATACTATAACGTGTTGCTGTTATTTTTTTTGTGTATCTGTAAATAGTTTTTGTCGTATACAAAAATATTATAATTTTACACACCATTATAATTTTGGTAACGAGACTTAACACCTTGTCTTGGGCGACGAGCGCAATGTGGTGCAGTGTATACCATCTTAAGTAGCAGCACGTTGTCATGGGCAAGCGTATCACTTACCATCAGGTGAACGTCTTGCTCGTCTTTTCGTATAATAGTATAAAAAAAAGAAACCTTTAAGAAAATTAGCAGATATAAACAATCTTTATATATCATCGTTATTTTTTTTAAATTAATTAGCATGTGTGATACAAAGTCTTCAGCCGATTACCTTAAGCTGCATAGTTACTAATAGATTAACAGCAACTAATTCAACCAGGAAATAGTTGAGTATTAGGTATACTTACCGGTATAATCCGATCAGCACCGCGCACTGTAGAGTAGGTGTAATGGTAGTACCCGCCGCCGTTGGCGCAGCTGCCCATCGACACCACCCACTTGGGATCTGGCATCATGTCGTACGTCTTGCGGAAGACGGGTGCCATCTTGTTGGTCACCGTGCCAGCTACGATGATGACGTCGGTCTGGCGAGGCGAGCCCCGGAACACCATACCGAAGCGATCCATGTCGTATCTGATGGTAATCATCACTCAAATTAGGTAACTTTTATAATAAGGAGGGCGGTTCAGTAAACAATTAATAAAAATTAAAAACACTTTCGCATTGACTGTACACAACTTTTATTTAGTAGGTACATCACTCACACCTGTTTGTTATCAAAAGAGAATGTGCAGGTTTCACACAAACTGTTTTAGGTTTAAGAAAGCGAAGAATTGTCAGATTTTGTATTTTCTTTTTTAAACAAATAAATGAAAAAAAAAAATAATAAAAATCGAAAGCAAACATGAACTCATCAGGTCTATCGGAATAATGTTTTATTACCATAGGTGCTGGCTAGAACATATTTTCCAAAAACAAAAATGGTTTGTTGTAGATGGAGTTGTTTGCATAAGATTTTTTTTTCTCTCTTTATTTTGTTTTTGGAGCTTTTATCCCTTAGGGACATGCCGGCCCCATTGATGCAAAACGTAACAAGAACACAAAAAATTGCATAAGCTTAACGTACTAAAAATGTATATTACTTAACGTACTGCAAAGAATAATACGTATTATTTCAATGATGATAGAAGATTAGATTGTTTAGAGTCATTAATCCAGAATTTTACCAATACGACTTATTACATAGATCTCGTGGTTGTAACTTTTATATTCCATAATAAGCAGGACGACGTTCTCTTTTTTTCATTGATTAAGAGACAATTAAGTTATTTCTAAAGGCTTTTTCTAAAGGATGGCCGACATTAGCCAAAACGACATTTTAGAGTAGAGAAAAACTTAAGAATGTTAAGGTTTACCCTTCTTCGATAATAAAAATACCTCGGCATTGCATAATGCATCATCTCCAGAGCGCAGCAGGCGAGTCCGAAAGTTAGAGGCCACAGGGCGCGACTCCGCGCCCAGTTCAGAAGGTCATCCAGACGCGCGGTGGTCCACTCAACTGTTGACTGTAATTGATACATTTTATTAAAAAAAAATCACATCCGCCGAGGAACTGTTCCACCTTACAAGACACTCCAATATTGTCAGAGTTAACAGACAAACCTTCATACATGAAGAGGCACGACAAGAACAAGAAAAATATGTTTGAGGTGTCCCAAAAAAAATTAGCGTCGAGATCTCCAATAGGCATGGATTTTTTTTATTATACCTATAACTTAAAGTGTGATATAGTCATGGCGACTGTAAATTAATCAATGGTTTTTTTTAGTTATAAATGGTATAGCAACTGACTGCGACGGTTAACCGAATGCCTTGTAACCCAGAGGTGTTGAGTACGATTCCTTGGACACACGTGTAGTTTCGATGGTGCGGTTTTTCAAAAGTAATGAAATTCATAAAAAAAATGAAAGAAAATGATTTAACAGTGTTATGTTCTGGCTGTCAACAGAGCCAGAGCATCATGATTCAAGATTTTCAACTTGGTCGAGAAAAAGATTGTTATTAATGACTCATGTTAAATAACTGTCTTTGTTTCGTACGTAATTTATATTTCGCTCTATTTTTTTGTTATCTGTCGCAATTTAGAAATCGTTTAGTTTTGTTATAGAGACAAGGTATCAACGGGCTGGGGGTTGTACCCTCTAGGTAATCCGATAAAGTCAGAGATATCACTCTGTATTCTCAAACAATTAAACTGGAGAGCTAAGTCCAAGGGTCGCGCATGAATATTAATGACCGAGTTCAATTAGAGTGAATTTTGTCGCTAGAACCCTGTGGTATTTGTTGTAGATTTAAATAATATACACTCCCGGACACATCTATCGGCCCACCTAGTGTTTAAAAGGGTGGAGCAATAAGTTTTAATGCAGTTTTAAAGCTGATTTTTTGGTCAACCTTTATGTATGTTTTTTTTTTAATTTTGAATTCAGGATTCGAGTCTGTTCATTGTTTTCAACGACCCAGGAATGGAGAAAACTTTTTTATTTTGCACAAGTTGGATTTTTTTTTTGATGTGTCCGATTATTGGTTCTATAAAAAGGCAAATCTAAACTTAGAGCTAGTTTTGACCAAAAAATATGGATACTCTGCCTGAAATTGTCGCCCAAGTTGTAAAACTTCTGCCGGCCAAATCAATTCGAAACTTTAAACATTGGTTGGTGGACCGATAGATGTGTCCGGAAGTATATTTGAAACATTAAAATTCTAGTTTTGTGATGCTTCTGTTGCTTGGTAGATCGACTCCAACCTACGGCCACTGATAGTGAATAAAACCCAAAAGTAAAATTCTTTGCGTTTTGTTGTGTTGTGTTTTTCCAAGCCAAATTGATTGTACTCGACTTGTAACGCTTCCAAGCTTAAGAGGGCAATCACCAAGGCGTACGATTGTACTGCGCGACGTTTTACAAATTCCATAACTAATTAGTGCTCGTTAGTGCACTACAACTGCAGCGGCTTCAGACATTGCATAACAACAAGCGACATGGAGCGCTAATTGAGGCAAAGCAGAAACCCATGCAGTGCGCCGCTCGGCATTAACTATTCTATTTCATTATTCGTACCGACTGACCAGTCATCTTTCACATGCTAATCGGATTTCATCCATTCTATGTGTGAAAATTACAATCCCTTTTAATAATATTAGATATTGGGGATAAATGACTGTAATTACAAACATTTTGTTAGAAAAATAGTAGCAGAGACTTTAAAAGACTGAAAGAGAAAAAGGGAAGTGATACCAAAATATCGTTTTGTTATAAAAGGTGGATGTCTAAGTCTCGCTACATTCATGTTTGTTCATTGTAAGAAGTGTAAACTCGGTGACTTGTGAAGTGTGGATATAAAAACTGTGGCAGATCAAATATGTATATGAAGAGTCTATTAATAAGAATCTATTTCACTTCATAAAACTTTTACACATGAAACGCAACCGCTATTAAATATTTATAACTATACAAACTTTTTAAACATATTAGCAAATGCAATGACTAAAATCAAACTTTTGTATTTCTCACACTTTGCGATGGGATTTTTTTTTGTTTATATGAAACCAACTACCAAGGTATCTCAATAATCATTTACAATCGTGATACTTAACGATCACGAATCTGTATAACTAGAACCTAAACTGTTATTGCTTATACAAAAAGGAATTTTTATTATAGACACTTACGCTTATAATAAAAAAATCCTTTTTGTATATACATGTTATATACAACTTTCACCTTTATGAGATGCTTGTATTCAATGAATATTATAATTTTAACCAGACTAACCATACTAGCAGTGACGTAAAATGTAAAAGTGCTCTTAACCTTTTCATTTCACGTTACATCTATAAAAATGTTTCCTCATTAAAGCTATTTCAAACGTACAACTTGACTCGTTAAAAACATTAAATCCTAAAGAGTTAACTTCAGCTACAGAAAAGCGAGGTCATTTCCTTTTAGAAGTTTTAATTTTTTAACTGTGGAAATATTTGCTAAGTATAAAAGCAGGAAAAGCGCTTTGCAAACTTATCTGTTCATTATCTATTGTATAAACAACGTCGGTCGCGTTTCGGAACAATTAAAGTAAAACAGTAGAGTGATTTTCTCTCAAAATATTCCATTATCAAGTAATAACTTGTAACAACATCACTCTACCATTTTAAGTAACTAAGTAAAAAGAATATGAATTTTACAAGGCGACGAGCGCAATGTGATGCAGTGTATACCATCTTAAGCATGTTATGGGCAAGCGTATCACTTACCATCAGGTGATTGCATCAATGTAAGAGACTGATGCGCGGACTTAAATATTCCGTAACGCTTGTAATTTCTTAACCGAAATAGTTACATGTATACTCTTTCAGGATAAAATGAAGTACAGGATATCGAGACGAGAAATCCAGAAATTAAAAGTCTATATCTCTCCCGGTTAAGGAGACATGATAGGTCAAAGTTAGAACATTGGGGCGAAACAAAACAAAGAAAAATCACTGAAAATCGAACTTGTGATCTTTGTGTCTAAAGCATGAAAATTAGCCTCTGGGTCATTCAAGCACATTCTAGCATTATAAGGTTGAGATAGAGTCCTGGATAATAACGCATTCGCTGTGTTTCCGGATTATTTATAATTTTACCTGTCCGTGATAGTTAAACGGTGAGTATGGCCTCTTCTCCCCCACTTTATAGGCTACACCGGTATGAAGAGGCACTGGCGGTATCTTCTTACCGCCAGCGCCACTCTTATTTCTTGTTCCCGTTGTCTTTTTGTTAACCCAAACATCACCAAGAAAATTATTTCTTCTATAGCTCGCGTATTCATTAGTTGGGAGCGAGAGGGATTTAATAACGGTGGAATGGTTTCTAGTACTGTTAAAAATTTTACAATGATTAAATTTTTTGATCGTGGTCTTAATATAAATAATAAACAATACTTCTTACCTATACAAGCAAGCTTTAAACGTATCACCAAATATTTTCATCATATTAAGTTATCTATATGCTAACTCTCTTATTTAATTTGTAAATGATATAATATCCCACTGTCAAATTGACTTCAGATATAAACAGTGCGAAAAATTTATTCACATTTGACGTATTGATTATAATTCGTAACTTGAAAAAGTATGCTTCAGTTTCATGAAAAGGTTTTATTGTAAAGATTTTTTGTTATGCGATTTACATGTTGTGTATGGATAATGACAACCACGTGGTAAAAGCAGCGAGCCTGAAGGTGGACCGACAACTTGAAGATGGCAGTGGAACGTTTAACGAAATCATAAGGAGGTTGATGATTTTGGAATAATGAAAACATACAATTACCATCCGTCTCGAATAACCTATGGATCTTTAAGAAATTTGAAGAGTGAAGAAGTTTCTTCAAGACTTCATCATCAGAGCTCGGCTCACTATAAGGTTTCCTGTTTTTATGTTAGTAATATTAACAAAATGTGGCAACATTTTTATTGGAACATTTGTAGACCTTAACGAGGAATTTGTCTATTTGTTTCATTATTTATTCTAGATAAAAAATACTCTAACAATTGTTGTCCGAAACATCAACTCTTCAGTAGATTTATTTAGCTTTACTAACTACAATAACTTTATATAGCTTAATCGCTTATTCTATTGCATAAATTCAATTTATTGCTGTAGTTATTAGCTTGGCAGAGTCAACGTGAACTTATTTCATTTATAATTTCACGACGCGACGTATTCCGCCGTCTTCGTTCCAGTTTTCACGAAGAGGAACATTTAACGAGCTCTCGAATTTCGAGATTGGTCTTACCTCTTATCTTGTATACATACTTGAATGTAATTTTCTATAAAAAGGAAGTAATCAGAATTGTCTATTGATAAGTAGTACACGTTATCGCAGTAATATCCTTCACGCACAGTAATGTTTAAATCTGATGGAAGTATTAAACCAGTTCGTTGTAAAAAATAACTAAATATCATTAATTAAATGTAATGGAGGTAAGTGTTAAAAATAATTACTAGCGGCTAGCTGTTTTTGCGTTCACTAATTGTGCAATTGAAGATTATAGATCGATCGATTAAATCATAGCAAAAAACACACCAACGATTAAGTTTCTCTTTACTACAGATGTAACTTATCTTGATATTGTAATGAGTTTAAAGTAATTTTATAAATAATTTAAGAAACAAATTTTATTTTTGTAACAAGACGCTGTCTTACTCTGCAATCCCTTCGTTTTAAGTTACTGATGATAACGGGAGGGTACGTGTTTAACAAAATGACTTCGAACGTCTTTGAATTTTCAGCATCTCTCTGCCATTTCATGTAACTGCTTTGTACATAAAGGTTTTTTTCATTCTCTTGTACAATTTTTGATGAGGCAGCTGTTTTACGAAGATTCATATTGGAAAGCAATCTTATCGTTTAGACGCTTTTTATATGAATTATCTTTTTTATTGGCTTTTTATATTATAGAGCCGTGATAGTCTAGTGGTTTGAACGCCGGCCTTCCAATGCGAAGGTACCGGGTTCGAATCCGGCCTGCACCAATGAATTTTTATATTTATGTGCAGTTAGCATAAAAACACCAACTGATATCACGTGCTTTGACGGTGAAGGAAAACATCGTGAGGAAACCTGCATATCTATGCCATGACCATCAGTGGTCAGACTAGTATGTGAAATGGAGAAGGCAATGGCAACACCACTCCATTATAACGGCCGAGTCGTCTTGTGTTTCAATAAAAACATGATGACCACGACCCTCAGTCATGAGGAAATACGACTTAGAAGAAGAATAATAGACACAATATGTTTTTAATTTGTTTACAAATTTTTTAAGTTTACATCTTGTACACAAATTTACAGCTTACATTCAATATGATTTTATCAGTTATAGATTTCTCTTTTCAACATTCTTCTTGACGAATACCTATCGTAGCGGCTGCCTCCTTCTGATGGCAAACAAGTACAGTGATTACAAAGATTACTATTAATTACTTATTCGCGTCTTAAACTACTTATAATATTATGAAAAATAAGAGCGCGACGTAATTCCTATCACAAAAATATGAAGGTCCTTTCTCGTCTTGTATCCTTTGTTTGCTATTCCGATCGCGACTCCTCGAGCATTCATTACTCGCGACAGACGAGCGTTTCCCCGGATTTTTTACGCAGAAACTTGTTTTATTAAATCCCATTGTGCCTCCTGCCTCCCGGGCCCACTGAATCCTTGGAGGGAGGTTCCCTCCGAACGAAATATAATTTACGAGTACATCCGACGGAATCGTTCCCACTCAATAAATTTAGGCCAACGTTTTTCCGCGTTATAAATTTGATCAATATTTCGGATCTTATAACATATATACCTCTTTGAGATTTGTTAATATACCGACGATAAAGTTACTTAAAAATTGTATTTCTTAAAATTTGTCAAACAATTTTGTATTTAAATTCAGATAAATCCTTTGCTTTAAGTTGTTTTTTGTAAAGTCGAAACAACTAGAGAAATTCTTCATACGTGTCGTCGCTCCATAGACAAAAAAAGTTAGTACTGGTATATTTACTATAAACAATGTCATTAAGAATAAGCTTATGTCATACAATATATAGTTGTATTTTATAGTCACATATCAATATATCCAAATTCTACAGTAGTTTACTGACGGTAGGTCTCTTTTTAGACATTGTCGAGACGTGCATATCAGCTTAGGGTCTGTTTCCGCATCAGAGTGTGTTTCTGCGCTTTAGATAATGCTATAACTAGTGAAATTACTAGCGTTAATAAGAAAGCTGATTTTATTTCTTAAGGGACATCATGATACACTTCAGTGCACGCCTTTAGTCCCACAGAAGCAGTTCATCCTGCCGAACGTGAACCGATATCTCCACTCGTTAGCTGCTCCCCTAAGACCACTAGTAGATACTGAATACTATTCTGAGTGTTGATGTTGATTTCATCGAGTTCAGTAAATATAATGTTTCCAAACCTAAAATAATTTATATGAAAGCTCTTGTCACTGTAATAAGCACAAACTTGTACTTATGATTTTCTCCCACCTTTCTCTATATTTTCAAATTACAGTTAAATGTCTGTTTTACATGTTTTACAGTTAAATGTCTGTTTTACATGTTCTTTTACTACTATTTAAGAACTTTATTAATCTATGCTTAAAGCGGACTTCTTACTAAAAGGAAGTCTCTTTGAGAAAACTATGATTAATATAGTAATTATATCACTAAGTTTAAAATATTATTTCGTAAAGTATCTGAATATAATCCATTCCCAATTAAATGAGGAGGAAAAGTCATGGATATGGATGAATACTGCTGGTAGGTCTCTGTTGTCGGAGACCGTCTAGGTAGATACCACTATCCTGTTTCTACCACTAAACAAGAGTGTAAACATTACTGTGTTCCGGTTCGAAAGGCAGTGTAAGCTAATAAAGTTACTGGGGTAACGAGACGTACCTTACGTCTCAATGCGAAGAGCGCAATGTTGTGCAGTGTATACCATCTTAACTAGCGGCTTATGGGCAAGCGTATCACTTACTATCAGGTGAACGTCTCGCTCGTCTCGTCAAATAAAAATGTATATAAAATGGAATCGTTGTTCCCGCTGTGAGTTCCAAGTCCCGCGTGGTTCACAAAGCCGCGTATACCAATTAAACTCGAGTCGACTCTTGTAAAACAAAGAGCAACCATTAATCTGCCAAACGAGCAGGCCGTTGGCAATTTTCATCGTTAGACGAATTAATGCCAATTAAACGATTTATTTCCAATTGGATTGGATTAAAAACTTTTTTCAAGGTTTGTCGAAATACCTAATGTTGCTTATGTGAGTATTTTTTTATCTTCTTAGTCGTATTTCCTCATGAGTGAGGGTCGTGGTCATCATGTGTAATGAAACACACGACGACTTACTTGTCAGTTATAATGGAGTGGTTTGCCATTGCCTTCTCCATTTCACATAGTAGTATGACCACGGATGGTCATGACGTAGATATATAGGTTTCCTCACGATGTTTTCCTTCACCGTCATGTCATATTTTTTTATATGATCATACAATATTTTGGTATTGGACAGTTCAATGGCAGCGTGTCTAATACACGGTGAGGGGATTCAATTTTCCAGTGAACCGATCCGGCAACGTCGCTGAACATTATAAGACCTTCAATATATCGTGTTATACAATATTGCACAGGTTGTGGAGTTGTGATGCCGTGTAAACACTTTTTCTAAACCAATAAACAACTCGAAACATAACTCGCCTGGAATTGGTTAAAAGAAACCATAAATGTTAAAAAAAAAAAAAAAAATTATTAAAAAAAACTAAGTGAAGAGCAGAACTTTCGTCTGATGATAAGTGATACGCCTGCCTATAACAAGTCTCGCTAGTTAGGATGATATACATTGCAGCACATGCTCATCGCTTTGACACATGAGTTGCTTTTTTCGTTACCTCAGTAATTTCACTAGTTACACAGTAATGTTTGCACATTACTGTTTGGTAGTAGATATGGTGCTGCAGTGGTAACTACCTAGACGGTCTCCGGCAACAGACACCTACCACATGCGAAATGTATACTGAAATTACAGCACCTACTGAAAATACAGAACCAGACCTCCGTTAATTTTAATGCTGTAGATTATTAATTGAAATCTTTGCCAAAAGAAGAAAACAATTATTTTCAATGTTCCTATTGACTTGACCTCACAATTTAACTAACAATTTTTTTCTATTTAATTATTCTATCTTTAAACGAAAAATAAGAACATAACAATTAACGTGAAACCCATTCGGAATCTTCGAGGTTAGATGAAGAGGGTCAATGATGATCGTTACTTTAGTTACGTTTAAAAATATGCTCGGCTGGTTAGTGGTTAATAAAAACCATTAATTACTTATCGTCTGCAACTAATATCTAATCATCTAATATTATATCTTGTACAGTAATTACCTAACCCGTCTAATCAGCGCTTCAATTATTATTTTTTCTAATCTGTGGGTAAGATGTGATTTCAATTTTACTAGTGGTAGGTCTCACTTGCTGGTGACCGTCTGGATGGGTACCACCGCAGCTCCTATTTCAACCGCCAAATAGTAGTGTGCAAACATTACTGTGTTCCGGTTTGAAGGGCGCTGTAGCTAGTGTAATTACTGGGGTAACGAGACTTAACACCGCATGTCTCAGGCGACGAGCGCAATATGGTGCAGTGTGTACCATCTAAACTAGCACCATGTATTATGGGCAAGCGTATCACTTACCATCAGGAACGTTTTGCTAGTCTCGTCGCATAGTAGTATAAAAAATGCGACGAATGCGATAAAACCCGTAAAATTGAGTTTTAATAAATGTGTCATTCGCGGAAATATAAAAAATCATTATGGAAGTAACTTCATATATCGATGTTGGCAATCCAACATAGATGTTATTTATGGTGGACGGGTCCTCGTGGCGAATGGCGTGCTCTAAACTCCTAGCACGCCTCCATGTAGTGTTTACATGGTCTAAAAGACTAGTGGTGAGTTTGCAGTCGCAAACACTCGTGATGTGGTGCTGGTGAAATAATCTGATCCCACACCACATCAAAAAACCGGCCGAGACGGAGTTCCCAGGGGTCTTAGTAAGTAAGAGTCTCACATAACCTTCGTTCTTTCCCCGTAAGGGCGAAAGTATCCATGAGGATTTACCCTGTTAAAAAACAAAAAAAATGTTATTTATGGTCGGAATAAAAAAATGCATTTCCCACTTGCAGACTGTGCACACTGCGCGTGACGCGGCTGCGCGTGTGCGGGGCGCTGGGCGAGGCCGGCGGGGGCGCGGCCGGCGGGGCCGGCTCCGGCGCGGTCATCCTGGCGGCGCGCATGCACAGCAGCAAGCGGACGCTGCGCTCCAACGACATCGCGGTGCCGCCGCTCGACGTCGAGCTCGACCTCTGCTTCTCGCTGCAGTACCCGCACTTCGTCAAGCGCGACGGCAACAGGTCAATTATATTATTTTTTTTTATTCTTCTAAGCGACGAGAGGAACAATTCACCTGATGGTAAGTAACTTACCCATAACAATGTGCTGCTAGTTAAGATGGTATACACTGCACCACATTGCGCTCGTCGCCTTCAGACATAAGTAGTTAACTCTCGTTACCCAAGTAATTTCACTAGCTTACAGCGCCTTTCAAACCGGAACACAGTAATGTTTGCACACTACAGTTTAGCGGTGGTACCTACCTAGACGTTGCCGGAAACCTACCATCAGAACAGGAAGTCATCATATGTGTATGAATACTTTTGTTTGCAAATCTCTTATATAAAACAGTTTCGTAATAAAAAAAGTATAATCACACTTATAATATATCATGCGATTGGTTTATCAGTAATAAACTGAAAATACCTGCACCATGTTGAACCGATCTCGTCATCGATTTAATTTCACACAAAAAAACCCTGCGCAGTTTTACAATGCTGCATTAAAATAAGCATCCGAATAGATCCAAACGCAGCGAGACGGCTCGTTTCCAGCGAGAAATGCGATTCCCTTACAAATGTACACCGCTCGTAAACTTACTGTAAACTTTGCTGAAAATAGATGATGCAGGAATGCATACTGCAAGCGGTGACCGTAAGTGTGCACCGTTTTCGTGTTTATTACACCGACGTCCGCGCGTCTATGAACTATTACAACTGAGTCACTTCCGCGTTAATTAAACAATTAAAGGTAGATCCAACAATGAATTAAGAAGGAAAAACTAGATTTTTTTCAATGTAAATAAATAAATCATTAAATTAATTCATAATACTAATTGTATTATTTTTGTCTATATTAAAAAAAATACAATGAACAAAAACACTTTACCTATAAATAGGTACCCACGCAGGTAATGTTGTAGCCTGTGAATACTAGAACCCTGATTTTTCAGTGGGACTTGGGACTTGACCTATGTCGACATCATTAAAAACCAAAAATAATAAAACAAAGCATATTAAACTACTGTTCGATGTGATTCCAAGAACAAACAGCTATGTAAACATAGATAGAGAAAAGCCGAGAAAAAACAATTTTTTTTTTTAAATGTTACTAACAAATTCCAATAATTGCAAAAAAGTATAAATTTACGATATGATACACCAGTTTATTAGTAGGCACTAAACATCAGGTACAATGAAACATTATTTTTGCAAATTTAGTAAAAAAAAAATGAATCTGTAATGTATCATCAAAATACGTACTGCTGGACATAGACTCCAACATTTCTACAAAGATCGTTCCAACGCTGCCTACTTCCGGTCTATCCTTTAATACCTGCATACATATGTTATCTTATAATCGATTGATATTTTTCTGAATTACTTAATCCACAATTTAATTTCTAGATTACAAATAATGCTGCAGAGGCGCAAGAAGTACAAGAATCGCACAATACTTGGCTACAAGACCCTCGCCGAAGGAGTCATCAGAATGGATCAGGTAAACTGACGCAAGTTAACGAAAATACAAAGCTTTTCATTAGAAACCCCGAAAAGATTTTTTATACATTAAAAACCCTATAACTTCAGTTTGGAGAAGGCATCATGATTATGATGATGTAACAAATGGGCGAGCATTACAACCGCCTCTGATATTTAAATAGACTCAATCATTAAAGACTACATCGCCATTTACCATCAGGTATGACCGTAGTCATGCGTTAGTCTAAACATGATTAAAATAAAATCAAGATAAAATAATTTGCCTGCTGTCTCATGTTTGATGAAAATTCATGTTCATTTGCAAGAAAAGTATATATACTTCTCATTGTAGCAGTTCTATGTCCCATACATCAACTTCCACTACATAGTAGTTAGTCATACGTTCTTATGGAAGAGTTAGACCAGTCTGGTTAAAGCAATTATACCATTTAAAAGATGGGTTTAATTACAATATTAATACGATGGTGTTACTCGATACATAAATATCATTTGTTATTGTAAACTGTTGACAAAACAGAAATAGATGTAACAAACCACACAGCCACCGTTTCAAGTGTTTCATCTCGTTAAACCGTTTACTGCACTACCAATTACTGCAATACAGTGCCCCGCGTGAATCATTCATTCGAACGTTACCTACGTAACAGCTCTCATTGGTTTTATCACAATTGTGAAGCAAACTAATATTTAAAACTAAAATCTGTTCAACTTAAATACAAATGTGTTTTTTTGTTATGCTCATATTAATCATAACGATTTTACCAACACTTTTCTGCCTAAGTAGTCAAAATAGTCTAAAATCGGTGTTAATTTTAACTATTTTACAGATACAGAGAATTTCTGTATATTTTCTTTATGTAATGAAGCTTTAAATTTAAGAGAGAACATATATAAATTGTATCTAACATCTGGTATATGTATGACCTTTATTGGTTATGTCTTGTTCTTCTTCTTCTAAGTCGTATTTCCTCATGACTGAGGGTCGTGGTCATCATGTTTTTATTGAAACACACAACGACTCTCTTGGCAGTTATAATGCAGTGGTGTTGCCATTGCCTTCTCCATTTCACGTGCGAGCACGGATAGTCAATGACGTAGATATGCAGGTTTCCTCACGATGTTTTCCTTCACCGTCAAAGCATGTGATATTAGTTGGTGTTTTATGCTAACTGCACATAAATTGAAAAATTCATTGGTGCAGGCCGGATTCGAACCCGGTACCTTCGCATTGGAAGGCCAGCGTTCAAACCACTAGGCTATCACGGCTTTTATGTCTTGTTACCACATAGTTATTAGCGCAACGAGATTTTCTGTCGGCGAGCAGAAATATATGAACATAACTGTTTCTCAGTAAGAATTCAGAAATTATAAAAGACGTATTGTCCAGCAGATTGTAATGATGATGTTAGAAGGTCACTTAATAGGGCAATATTAGTATGAAGTTACTATCCTCTTTCACATCTTTGTTATCAGACATTATCATATGAACATCATATTCGTCTCTTCGCGCTACAAAGTTACTGCGTCTTGGTTTAATATTAGATGTAATAAGCAAGGTTCTTTTACAGGTTCTACAGAGGTCAATGGACATGGAGCTGGAGCTGACGGGGGTGGGTGGCAAGGTAGGCGCGGCTGCGGGCCAGCCGGTCGCCAGGCTTACCATAACCGGCCTCGCCTCCACGCCAGTAGACCACGACACCAAGAACAACAACACGCTGCTAATTACCGGTACGATTTCAATTATGTTACTAAATCTCTGCCACAAACTCTCATAAACTATCTGAAAACATACAAGGTGGACCAAAAGAAATCACCCTATTGGAAGCCCAAATTGAATCACCAAATTGTGGCGGCGCCCATTTGGCCGATATCATCTTCTCGACTTGACCGATAAAATTCTAAAGGTTCAAATAGTCATCATCAAAAAACAGAATCAAAGTTTTTAATTTAGAAAAAAAAAATTGAGAGCAGAACAACATTGGACGACTTCTTTTCGCCCAAATTGTATTTATTAGATCTTCATAATTTTAAACTCACAAGAATCAAGACAACTCGTTATTTTTCTATACATAGAAGCAACAGTAGTTTGATACATCTGATGTTAAGTGATACTTAAAGCTACCTGTTGATGAGTGAACATTTAAACTAATACCGTCACATTGTTATAGTCAGGCGTATCATTAACCTTCAGGTGAACGCCCTGCTAGGTTATTGTATAAAAAAATTAATCCTCGCTATTTTGAGCCGGCGTGCATGACATTAAAATACATTTCCTGTTCTTTCAAAGCAATGGATGCGTTTTCGCTATAAAAGACTAGGCGTATGCGAAATGTATACAGTTTTTAATAACCCCCTTTTAATACCCACTAGCTTACTCTAAACACGTTCCTAGGACTTCGCTTGGTCCGTATTTTTATACGTTTCTGGAAACTCACTGCAAAGTGAAATCTTTCTTTTGTAATTCGCAGTACTCTTAAAATAGAACTAACGAACATGGAATGGTAAATTTCGAGTGGTTAATTGCAAAAATAGAAAAAGGGTATGACTTCGGGACATGTCTTTTGAATTTATGTACAGTACATTAATTAAGTTTTTATAAAATGTGTCCAATGATTATTTCTTTTGTTTAAAAGAATTTACCCTAAAGTCAATGACCTATTTAAAGGGGATAACTGTAAATAGTTAATCACATATAATAAAAACGTTTTAATAGTAATTTATTATCTTCGTGTTCCTCCTAGAACATTAAAATAATAATACTTCAATAATTATAGAGAACGTTAAATTTTTATTAAAAAAAAAGAAAGAAAAACATTTTATTCATGCTGCCTAATGCAAATAAAAAATGACACTTGAAAATAAAAATAAAATTGACAACTGAGAAAACTTTTAATATATTATTAAAAAAAATACATTAAGTAAAAAGGCCGTTGCCTTTGTAAAATAAAAAAAGAAATTTAAACTCACTTGTAACTTGAACTCGAAACAATAGTCACACATTTTAAGTAATGTTTAGAAAGTCATAAATAACTGTTTTAAGTTGTACGTAGCAACAAGACGAGCAAGACATTCACCTGATGGTAAGTGATACGCTTGTTCATAACAACGTGCCGCAGGTTAAGATGGTATACACTGCACCACATTGCGCTCGTCGCCTTGAGACATAAGTTGTAAAATTTCGTTATCCCAGTAATTTCACTAGCTTACAGCGCCCTTCAAACCGGAACACAGTAATGTTCACACACTACTGTTTGGCGGTAGAAGTAGGAGCTGCGGTGGTAACAACCACCACTAGTAATCATGCAGCTTTTCTTCTTCTTAGTCGTATTTCCTCATGATTGACAGTCGTGATCATCACGTGTGATGAAACACACGACTTACTTGTCAGTTATAATGGAGCGGTGTTGCCATTGCCTTCTCCATTTCACATACTAGTGCGAGCACGGATGGTCATGACATTTATATGCAGGTTTCCTCACGATGTTTTCCTTCACCATCAAAGCACATGACATTAGTTGGTGTTTAATGCTAAACTGCACATAAATTGAAAAATTCATTGGTGCAGGCCGGATTCGAACCCGGTACCTTCGCATTGGAAGGCCGGCGTTCAAACCACTAGGCTATCACTGCTAATATTTTTTTTTTATTTATGACAGACTAGTGCTTGACTACGATCCCACCTGATGGTAAGCGGCGATGTAAACGTGGTAAAGAGCGCTAGTCTAGAAAAAGTCTGTTCACTCTTTTATATCTAATCATGCAGCTCTTTTAATTTATATTTTGTGTACGTTAACAGAGAGGGGTTATTCTGATGAAGAGGAGGAGGGCGAGTTCAGTTCGGTGGAGGAGGCTGATGAAATGACGTACGGCGCGCCGGCCAGGAGGCGGCCACACCGCCAGATCGAGTTTAACAAGGCGGACATGTCTTACACGAAGGTGAGCCAGCAGGCATCATGGCTTATATACTAACAATTAGTAACATAACGGACATAATTATATAAATCATATTTTATTGCATATATCTAACATATACATAGGATGTTTCCAAAGTTATGTGAATTTAGGTTACAATTTTTATTGTTATCTCAATTTCCTATAACCTCTTTTAAATTACACTGAACATGTCAAGACTTGTCTAACACTAACATTATTGTAAGTTCAGCGTAATTATATCACAATTCTCAGAACTTTGGAAACATCTCTCGTTTTTTTATATATAAAATCTTGATCTTTAACAATCATAGTAATGTATTTATGTTAAAAGATCACGGTCTTAAGAAACACTTCAGTTATGTAATATAAATATATTAATATATCACTCACCTATATTTCTAGTGTTATATATATAGTTACGTAAAGATTTCATAACGTACGTAGGATACGTCGGCTAGTTGACAAACTTTTAATAAGGCTTCACCGCCGACGGCTTCCGGCATGCGAACTGTTTAATTAAAATACTAGTATACAGTAAAAACTATAACATTGCAACTACAAGTATCTTGTTAAGTATAATAATGTAAGTTGTAGTTTCACATATCACCGCAGTTGATTATATAATTTCGATTAAAAAATAGTAGTAAAAATAAACATTTGAGTAGTTATGGAGCCCCCGAACGGAGCCGGCGCGGGTCGCTAGTTAAAATTCATTATAACATTAAGTTATGTATGGTAATGCTAAAAACTTAGTGTAATGCTTCCGCTTCAGCTTAACCTAGCGTTGCTTTGCACAGCGCTCGCGGTCGCGTGACCTGAGCTACGCGGAGCGCGAGCGAAAGAGACAGAGCTATGTGCGCTCCAAGGTGCACGACAGGGACAGCGACAGCGAACTGGAAAGCGCCACCGCTAAGCGCAAGGGCAGCCGTGGAAAGCTCTCGGTGAGCTTCCGGCACGGGAAACTCTACTTATTGCTGTTAGAAGTAGCTTTCCTTTTTGTTTACTGTCTCCTTTATGTTATTATAGAAAAATTCTGTCTATCAACTACTATTCTACCTTGTGTTGTTTATGTGCGGGCCTTTTCATGTAATTCCAGTATACTCGCGTGCGTACTTGGTAACAAGTGTCTCGGGTACTTGATGTTAATGCACGTAACTGTTTGCCTTGAGTATTTCTATGCACATGAAACTCTTTCTCACCCGACCTAAACTGACATGTCTTTCAGGCGCTAAAGTATGTAATAATGTCCCCCGAAAATACCATTATTACTTTATAAAAACGTTTTGAAAGTGTTTTGGAGATCTGGACATGAAAGAAACGTGAATAATAGTAACAGTAGTTATAATCCCTATCAGAACTTTTTACTAGAAACGTATGTGACTATAAAGCTTTGGAATTTTTTTATCCATTGTGTAGTGTTTATTTTTTTCGTTTATGTACGAAGATGTCTTTAACTCTTCAAGGAAAGAGTGAATCTTGGTTAAGAACTAGTGTATATAAATTAAATATTTGAGTAGCATTTTGTTTTAACATTCTTCTAAGTCGTATTTCCTCATGCCTGAGGGTCGTGGTCATCATGTGTAATGAAACACACGACTTTCTTTCGCAGTTATAATGCAGTGGTTTGCCATTGCCTTCTCCATTTCACATACTAGTCCGAGCACGGATGGCATTCACCAGGTGATAGGTCTCTGTTGCCGGAGACCGTCTGGATGGGTACCACCGCAGCTCCTATTTCAACCGCTAAATAGTAGTGTGCAAACATTATTGTGTTCCGGTTTGAAGGGCGCTGTAGCTAGTGTAATTACTGGGGTAACGGGACTTAACACCTCATGTCTCAAGGTGACGAGCGTAATGTGGTGCAGTGTATACCGTCTTAACTAGCGCCGCGTTGTCATAAGCAAGCGTATCACCTACCATCAGGTGAACGTCTTGCTCGTCTCGTCGCATAGTAGCATAAAAAAAACATAGATATGCAGGTTTCCTCGCGATGTTTTCCTTCACCGTCAAAGCACGTGATGTTAGCTGGTGTTATACCAAATGCACATAAATTGAAAAATTCATTGGTGCAGGCCGGATCGAACCCGGTATCTTCGGAGTGGAAGGCCGGCGTTCAAACCACTAGGCCAAATAAAAATCGGTCCGTTTTATTTACATTTTAGATTTAAAAAAAAAATTACTGAAAAGTTTCCAAGGAAATAAAGTAATTTTAAACCGGTAGTTGATCCTTCCTATTTTCCCACATAGGGCTATAAATTTTTTGACAAACAAAATCGTCAAAATGAGAGCATACTTAAGAGAGAAAATGAGATCAAAAAAAAATGCGTTGATATAAAAACCTTATCGGTTACTTGTAGTGATCATAGTGAATGCATCTGAAAATAATGAAGTCATCATGTAATGTGTGCAGTTTGATAGCGGTACGGTAGCTTATCTCAGCGCTATGTTTCCAATGAGATTAGATTATATGCGCACTCGCGGCGGCTGGGCGGCCGTCTACATGGAGGTACCTATGGATTAAAGTATTACCTTATTTATACAGTTTTAACTTTTAACAAGTTTAATGTATTTATTTCTTATGTTTCCGCGAATATTATACATTTATTAAAACTAAAGTATAAAGGGTTTTTAACGCGTTTATTTTACTTAATCTATTTAATCCCGACGTTGAACATGACCATGACTGCTGCGAAGTGAAACGTCGGGATAGAATAAAAAAATTTAAATAAACTTAACAGTATGTTTTTTTATATCTGCTATATTTACTTTCATGTCGTAAGCCATTCCCCCGGTTTATTTTATTTATATACATATACAGATGTCCCTGAAAATACCTCTCTTATGTAATATTTCTTCTTCGGTATTTGACGTGTTTCCTTTTTTTCATTCCAAAAGAAACATTCACTGATTCATGAATGAAAATAATTTTCTCGCATGAGTCAATAGCCGTAAGTATTGCAACGAAATAAATCATTTCTAATCAACTGTTTGTTACATCGGTATTGTAATGATTGTTATGTATATAGTTGTATTCGTTTAAAATAAATGTTTTTTATTTCATTATTTTATACTACACTCAATGTTATGTATGTATTAAGTTTTGTTGTATCTATTAGGAGTACAAATAAGTTTCCGCCGTTTTTTAACACAAATTAAATATTTATTACAGAAGAACGGTAATATAAATTTATTTAAAATGTTGCCCATCACTTGGAACCACTTTTTCTCATCTCTTAGGCAGCATTGGAATCCCACGTCTGAAGAACTCCTTGTCTTTTGAGGCTATCCTCATAAGATGTGAACCGCTGCGCCGTCAGAGCATGTGCCATGGACCGGAACAGGTGATAATCGGACGGCGCAATGTCTGGTGAATACGGCGGGTGGGGTAACACTTCCCAATCCAGTGTTTCCAAGTACTTTTTCACGGGAGCCGCAACATGTGGACGAGCATTGTCATGCAGAAGAATAATTTTTTCGTGTCTAGAATAGTATTGAGGGCGTTTTTCTATGTGAGACTGCTTGCTGAGTGACTTCTAGTGTTAGAGCAAGTTCTTTTTGTGTTTGAGATGAATCTTCCTCCAATTCTGCATTCTAGTAAATTTTTGGCCTTCCACTGCGATCTTTGTCTTCTACATCGAAAACGCCGTTTTTAAACTTTTGAAACCACTCTCGACACGTTCTCTCACTCAAAGCACCCTCACCATATGCTTCTACGAGCAATTGATGCGCCTCAGCAGCAGATTTTTTAAATTAAAGAATTTCCCGCAAATGACGCTTACTTGGATCAAACTTTGACATTTTCAACTTATAAAAATTATATTTTACCAATATAAAATCACTGATATTAATAGGTTATGTTGTTCTTGAATGTCCAAACTATTTTTTAAGCCGGTTATCATCTGCTAAAGCTAACCGAAACTCCGTGCCGCACCATCTACAATAAAACGGCGGAAACTTATTTGTACTCCTAATATTATTAATGTTATCTGTAATCTAAGAATCCACGTGTTTCCATTCAATGGAGCTTCATGAAATTCATTTCCTTCCCAATAGTTCTCAAATTTATGAATGATCTATTTATGGCATTACTTAATTCGAAATGTTTCTTAATCTAATGATTTCTTATATTTCCGCGAATGTTACACATTTATTAAAACTCAATTTTACGGATTTTATCGCGTTTGTTATTTCGTTTGTTTATTCCCGACGTCCGATTCCAGTCATGATCACAGGGGTCCTCCCGTGACCATGACTGCTGCAAAGCGGTCGAAACGTCGGGAATAAACAAACGAAATAATAAACGCGATAAAATCCGTAAAATTGAGTTTTAATAAATGTTTCTTAATCGTTAGTTTTGGTGTGCTTAAATCTCCAGCGATTTCCTCTGGGCCCTTTTGATGTACCTTTGTATAAGCCTCTACCGCTCATGAGTAGGCGTTGTCATGCACTTCGGGAAACATACTTTGTTTTGTGTTAATATTGGTATTTGTGGTCTGCAGCAACGCAACCTGAAACAGAAGTTCGCAGCACTGCTGCGTCGTTTCCGCGTACCGGAGGAGATGGGAGAGCGCGGGGCGGCGCGGGACACGCACCACGCCCAGCGGGACATCGACGAGCTGTTCCAAGTATGCTGAGAGCTTTTAAATCATCACCGACACATTTGTATGAAAAAAAAAAAAACAATAATGGATCTTAACCTACGTACATTTGACGAGTGAGACCTATCATGGATCTGATCAACCAAAATTACAGATTGTAGGTTTTTTTTTTTTCACCAGGTGGTAGGTCTCTGTTGCCGGAGACCGTCTGTATGGTTACCACCGCAGCTCCTATTGCAACCGCCAAATAGTGATGTGCAAACATTACTGTGTTCCGGTTTGAAGGGCGCTGTAGCTAGTGTAATTACTGGGGTAACGAGACTTAACACCTTATGTCTCAAGGCGACGAGCGCAATGTGGTGCAGTGTGTACCATCTTAACTAGCACCATGTTGTTATGGGCAAGCGTATCACTTACCATCAGGTGAACGTCTTGCTCGTCTCGTCGCAAAGTAGTATAAAAAAAAAAAAAAATTACAGATGACAAGCCTGACTTTACTAAATCAACTTACGTTTGTTTATCTAATGTTGTATTCATTTACTTTTATGAATAAAATTATATTTTGGTTATATTTATAAAATAAATGTAATAATCATGATTTTACAGTAAAATTTAATACTTTCAATGTGTTGTTGGTGCAAAAAAATATCAAATAAACCGCTACTCAATGAGTTATTTTTTCTATTGTATGAGTATGTTAAGTGATTTACTAGTTTATTTTCTATATAATTAATACTTAAAGTATGTATGAAAAATTGTTAATAAGATATACGTACATAGGAGCTGGAGTCACTGTCGTGTGGCGAGGGTGAAGACTCCGGTCCGGACCAAATGGACACGATCAGCATCGGCTCGACCCCTAAGCCCTCATTGCGGCCTTTCTTCAGCAGCTCCCGCTCGCTCGCCAACCAGGAGCACCACAGACACTCCAACGGTAAACCACCTGCTATTGCTTTTGCTTTATTTCTTAATTAGGCGTCAACGCCTGAAAATGGATACAGTAACAAAAATCAAAAATATTCTTAAAAAATAGTTTTCTTTCAAAAGTATTATAATTTTTTTAAATAAATAAATTGTAGTTTCATTAGAAACATAACTAGTTTATTTTGTTCAACTAATATTCATAGGTTTAGATATATGTATGTGGTATAACGATTTCTTTCTATTTCACTAAGCTAGTGTTAAAGGTAAGTTTATGTAATATGTTTTTTAACATACAAATGAAGTGAGACTCCTAATAATAGGTATCTGTAACTGTAGCATCCTAGTTTTCATATGTAACCATGAACCGCCTGAGCATCGTATTGCATACACTGGGACGAAGAGTGCGTTTTATGAATGCTTGTCTTTTCATTTGCATAGTTAAGGCATTAAGTAAGCGATGACTTATATGTATGTAACAATACGACATATGTATAATGTAATCAAGAATTTTTTGTTTTTGTTTTGTAACGCTGTGTGTATAGAGTAGATTATACATGAGCGAGCCGTGGAAGGATTTTTTTGAGTTGGTCTTACGAGCATGATACCGTGAATTTAATTTAATTTTTTTTTGAATTCCAAATAAAACTATAAATTATGATAATATTCTATAAAATATAGTATAAATAAATAAAAAATAACATTGTCTATTTCACAATGTTGAAATTTACAATCCGTATCAAGCTCTAGGACTAGAATTTTATCACAACGAAATGTTGTCTCTTTCCCTCCCCCGTCTCGCTCGCACGTAACGTGTGCGGCGCATGCGCAGTGACGCGGCACGCCAGTCTCGCATCGGCCGCCGAGCTGTCAACACCGCGTGAGAAACTGCTGGCAACACACCCGCTTACAGGTACAGCTCAGGGCTCAGCCCTGCATGATATTTCCTGTTAATAATGACGAAACCTGGCTTAACGTAACACTACCACACAAATATTCTTAATGCAAATATTTAAAATTTCAGCTTTTACATTTTTTCTATGTATTTTATTCCTGTTTAAGTCCGTTTTATCACTGAATGCAAAAAAATTGTTTGTGTGAGTGTTACTTAAGTATATGCTTGTATCTCTGAAATCGTGTATATGCGATATTTAAATCATTCCGGATGTACCTTCAACAAATGAACACACTAAACTCTGCTTCTGTCTGTTCTTACATATCATGTTTTCTTTGATTGTCTCTTAACAGCTTCTTTGTTTTTTAGCATGTTGGTTTTTTATTGCACTCTCTTCTCAATTAGACCACTACATTAATGGTAATTATTTTTAACATGAAGTACTTTATTTTTTTTTTTAGATTAATTTTCATCAAGGACTGTTACGATTTATTTTGCAAAAATGTAATACAATTACTCGCAATTATCACGTCATTGATTGTTATTATAAATAAAAAAAGAATACTATTAAAAATCAATCTAGCAACATTTTTTCAATCTTTAAGCTTTTCACTGTGGAATCTTGAACTGCGTTAAAATTTCGTGATTTTATGCATTTCTTCTAGCTTGGTGTTTGAAAGAATGACATTTCTAAAAACCATATAAAATTCACTAACACAAATTACCGCTAAATTGAATGTCATCAAACATAATAGAAGTTTTCTCTGAGTATTTAGCGCCCTCCAGGGTCTTAATGCCCACTTCGTTCACATTTTTGTCATGTGCATGTCGAGAAGAGTCGGAAGCGATGCGCAGCTCCGCCGGCGATGAGCGCGGCAGCGAGGGCAACAGCGACGGCGACGCGACCCTCGATGCTCCCGTTTCTGGTGCATCGGTCTCCAGTTCGCCGCCTAACGAGATAAAGGTTTGATTTATTTATTATAAGATTCTTGAACACTGTATATCAACTATCTAGTTTGTCTCTGACAAATGAAATCACCCGATGAATAAGTAACATATTGTGAGCTGGTGTTAACAGGAGGACAAGCGGTCGCGGTTGTTCCGCAGCGCGACTAGCGGCGGCAACCTGACCCCGGCCGCGGCCGCCGCTCGCAAGAAGAACTCGCTCGTTGTAGGCACCGACAGGCCCCTGTCCGCGCACGACCTGCCCGCCCAGAGCCCCACTACACTGGAGGTATTAACTTTAAACTATTTAATCTAGAACTAACCGTTTATATATCTTTTAATTATGAAAGTTACTAGAAAATGAATTAATGTAAATTTATACTATTTTTTATTCCACGAAATGACGGGATTAGTATAACGTAGTATATCTGATAGTAAGTGATGCCCGTTTGCCCTTGAGACAACATGGTTATGTCTCGTTACCCCAATAATTTCACTAGCTACAACGCCCGTCAAAATAGGAACACAGTAATGTTTGAACACAGCAGTTTGGCGGCAGAAATAAGAGAGGCAGTGGTGACATTTGATTTAATGGAAATTATTGATGAACTACTTCAGCCCCGTCGCACGCTAATGGAACAAGTCGCCCGCGTGCTTGGCGAAGACGCGCCCCTGCCGGAGTGCGTGGCGATAGCGACTTCCAGCGCTGCTTTAGCGCTTCAAGCGCTCGCCGTGCCTGCCGTCATAGTAGCTCCGCCGGCTATACCCGACCCGAGGCCTCTGCTACAAGCGATTTACGCTCGAGCGGCCAAACAGTGAGTTATTTTCAGAGAAATTTAAAAGTACCTTCATTACAGCTTCTTTTAAAAAAAAAAAAAAAAAAAAAAAAAAAAAAAAAAAAAAAAAAAAAAAAAAAAAAAAAAAAAAAAAAAAAAAAAAAAAAAAAAAAAAAAAAAAAAAAAAAAAAAAAAAAAAATAATTTCATTTATTTTGTTTCAAAGATGTTACAATCGATTGTATTTTTACCTTACCTAACGTATTTTAATAAAACAACATTCAAAAGTTTTTTAATTTGTTAAGTAGATTATTAAATAAATAATAAATAAATCTTTATTTGCAAGGATATGGTTTACAATAGGATATTCATATAATTAGAATTTCACATATTCTGCTGAAAAGCGTGCAAATCTTATAACTAATGCCTAATGCTACAATTAACTATTACAATTATATAGACATAGCTCGTTTCAGACATACCACTACAATAACAAATTTACATTTTTTATTTTTCATTTATGTAATCATTTATATTATAATACATTTTTGAGATAAGCCAGGTATATAATACATTTTTGAAGCTTTTCCCCGTTAAATCTATAATATGCTTTGGAAGTCTATTAAATATTGACACTGCCATACAATATGCATTTCTACTACAGAGTTTTATCCGCTGTTTAGGTATGCAGAGTTTATTTGGATGTCTAGAAATTTTAGTTGCTATATCGCTTTTTTTTGTTAAAATACATTGTTTAGTATTTCAACACAAAATGATATTCTTATTTAGTACAATCATGTTGAGCATCATATAACGGCTAAAACTAAAGAATTACACAATTAATTTAAAAAATCGATTAAAATCGAAAGAGAAGCAATATGATAAATTATCTGTGTTACAATTAAACGGAGAACACAACTAATCATTAAATATTTTCGTTTCGTAGGAGCTCGCGTCGCACGTGTGTGCGCGTGTGTGTGTGCGGCGGCGAGGCTGCGTGCGCGGCCGTGTTGCGCGCGCACGCCGACCTGGCCGCGCGACGCCCGCACGACGCACCCAATTTGCGCTTTTATATTATACCGTTAGGTATGTATTATTTAATCAGCCCCGTTAACACTTGGCTAATGAAAATAACAAATAGCTTCTTTTTATATTCCCCTATACGGCATTTGTTTTCTCTTACAAAAAGAGTGGCAAGGTCATAATTCACCACACCAGCTAAGTGCGTTGGTGGAGACTAGGATAGAGAGATTATGTGGGGATTAAAGTAGATACGGACTACTGCTTCTAGACTATGTTTAAACGTTTTGTTAGCCCCACTTTAGACAAGAGATCTCGTTTCCTCCGGAAGTTTTAATAACTACAGCGCCCTCAAACTAAAACTGAGTAATATCTAAACTTCTGTTTGGCGGCAGCTATAAACATCGTTGGTAGAACCTGCAACCGGCATGTGGTCTGCATGGTCATCTCTTTTAATCAATTTGGTCTGCAGGTCCGTGCACTGTGTCGCGCTACATCGCGTTGTCGGACAGCACGTACGCAGCGCTGTTCGCGTCGGACGCGTGGGCATCGGTATGCGAGCGCGCCGCTGAGCACTCCATGCCCGACATCGCAGAGATGTCTTCGCGCATCGCCAGGTTAGATTTCTGAAAAAAAAAAAAAAAACACGGATTTTTACACAATACTTATAACGACAAAACTAGTGTAATTACTGGGGTAACGAGACTTAACACCTTATGTCTCAAGGCGACGAGCGCAATGTGGTGCAGTGTGTACCATCTTAACTAGCACCACGTTGTCATGGGCAAGCGTATCACTTACCATCAGGTAAACGTCTTGCTCGTCTCGTCGCATATTAGTATAAAAAAAAACTAATTTTATATACTTTTTGTATGCTTTGCTATCTGTCTATTTGATCCTGGTAAACTCCGAAACGGTTATAACGTTTTTGCCTGGTTATTGATTGTAAAACAATTGAAAAAGTATAATAAAAACTCATTTTTTTTTGTTCCGAATACAAGGATTCAAACCCTTCTCTCACCAGGAGAGAGTCAACGTCCCTTATCCACCACGCGACTGTGTGCGGGTTGCCCGATCTCATGTATTCTCGAAAGCTTTCGTTCATGAAACGTAGACTTCTTCTTTCCCGGAAACTGGTGGCTCAGAGGGAATCGAATTCGCGTCTTTTCGAGACATACAGCGCATAAGACTATCTTACAAACAGATATTGCAGTTTCGTAGTATTCTACCAGTATAAGCAACAAGAGTACTTTTCCAGGATTTCGCACAATAAAATTAATGTTGGTTTACTACATTATAATTAAATATAAAAAGTTTGGTGATGCTTAATTACAATGTAACTATTTTGTATCATGTATAAATATATCGTCTATGATGTATTATGTATAAATACTGTATGTTGTCGTATTCAATCATTAAATCATTGACGTTACAGGTATTTGAACAGTATTGGCCCCGTGAACAACATTCCCATCGGCGAGGCCATGGTCGCGTACAGAGACAAGTCCGGCGACGAGGACTCCAGTCAGACCTTTGTGCCCTTCATTGCTGTAAGTATTAATAAATATTCTGCGCATATTCATAACGAATATTAATTTGTGGGTAATACGCGATAACAAGGCGTGATAGCTCAGTTTGCGGTGAAACCTACTAAGCTTACTTCATGAAAATATTGTGAGACATAATCCATGAACAAAACCTTTTGTTTAACTCGCCTTGATAGGAGAATCCTAGAAGTGGAAACACTAGCAGTGTTGTTTATTATTTAGCAGTGATAATTATTCTAATAATTTGTACGTTCTTTATAAATGTCATAAAAGCGGTCTTGTGCTGTTTTTGGACTTCAGTGTTAATACTGTCTAATAATTTGATTAAATGATAACGTTAAATAAATTCCTCTTTTTTTGTCAATAACAGGAAGTGCGCGTCGGTTGTGGCGAGGGCGGTCCCTCATCGCTGGAGCTGGAGGAGGGTGGATCTCCCCCGGCCCGTCCTTCGCCGCCGGCCACGCCTGCGCCAAGCGACGCTGTGCCCTCGCATGCCGCGCAGCCGCTCCACCTACCTCCGCAGGAATTGCAGCTCGATTACTGGCTGGTGAGTATAGAATTACTACGCATTGCATAATTAAAGTGGTACATATTAGTTAATGTATGTACCGTAGCTCATATTTCTGCTGTCAATCAGTAGTATGCAAACATTACTGTATATCGGTTTGGAGGGCATTTAGTAGTTAGTGAAATTACTGGGGTAATGAGACTTAATAATAACAAGATGATGGCAACAATATCGTGCATTCGAAATAGAGCCACATTGTTATTGGCGAGCGAATCACTTAACAACAGGTGAATGTTCGCGCCTTGTCTTGTCACTTCGTCGATTAAACAAAAACAAAAGATTGTTTTTAGTTCAAGTAGCCCAATCAAAGAAAACGATTTTTTTTTTGCATTGTTTCCTATAATATATATGTTGAACATAATGTGCAGGTACCAGGGAGGGCAGCAGAGGGCGCGGACGGTAAGGTAACGGTGAAAGCGACTTTCCGTGCGCTGCTGGTCACGCGCCAAAACGCCCACCTCAGCATCACCTACCTCACCAAGGAGAAGAAGCAGAAGAGTTAGTACTATTCTATTTAGCCTCTTTAACATTATTAGCTATTCTAGTTCTACTTGTTAGTATTTTAATCTCTATAGGCTAACACTTGACTTCAATTTTACATGATGTTAAATGTCAATGAGGCTCTGGATTATGACGTGTACTTGCCTGCAATATTCCTAGTCTCATATTTTGCTGTTACTGCAATATACTTATGGTATGAATGTGATTGCTAGCCAGGAAGGGTTCGCAACTACTTTATCACCGAACTCGGCATATGCCTGGTATTGAAACAGTGTACAAGGCAAACTCTAACCACAGTGACATGATCGTGGTTATTTTATAACTCAGAGTATAGAAGTTTTAATTTGGAGTTATACTTTCTTCTAGTAATGCGCCTTGGCAAAAAGAAGGAAAAATCGGAACCGGAACCGGGACGTGCTCAGGTTGTGGAAGGTGTCGCGCGTCTCATCTGCTCAGCTAAGGGATCGCACAACGCGCCGCTAAAAGGTAATCCACTCGTGTACTCCACTGCAATTAAAAGTAGTATGAAAGAAAAAGTGATCTTTTTTAGAGAATAACCAATATATCTTTTAGTAATTAATATAAAATTGATACAGAACTTTTATTTCAACAATTATTAGACTTCTTCAAGGTTTGTTATTTGTAATAAGTTTTTTTTTATAAATACAATTTTTTTTTAACAGATATTATAGCAAAATGTAGATATCATTTAAATTTTAATTATTCTTTGTGCGATGCATTTATATATGTAGCTAAAAAATCAATATAATGTTTTGCAGTTGTACCTCTACATACTATTAAATCTAACTGTATTTTTCGTTTCACTTTCTCTCTCTCTTCCCTACTCGGCATTCAACAATATGGTTACATGTGTTTTTGTATCAGTAGTGTATTTACATAGTTGTTTGCCTCATTTATACTTTCTGTTGGCAGTGTTCATCGATGGTACGGAATGGAACGGCGTGAAGTTCTTCCAGCTGTCTACGCAATGGCAGACGCACGTGAAAACGTTCCCGGTGGCGACGTGCGGCGCGCCCCTCGCTCCGCCGGAGACTTAGCTACGCTCGCTGCTGGCGACGGTGTTCTCCCCGCTTTGGCTTAACTCGGGCGACGTAAGGCCCTGTAGTGTTGCGTAATGGATATATCCGATATTACATAAAGGATATCGAAAATTGCCATCGGTTATCGGAACCGGTATCCTGGAGAGTCGGGCTTCGCTTTATGATCCTCGTGGGATAATGTTTATTTTCGTAAAATAAGCGGACATTCGTATACGTCTGCCATCGGAAATATATCAGATTGAGTAGATATCCGACTGCTGTAGTTGAAGACTGAGGATCTTAATAGTCCATCAGTATATACACAAGTCTCACTTAGGAGCCGCATGTAGTTACATAAAACTACTTTTTCCATAATTTTTTAGTGACGCTACCGGAGCGGCCATTTTTAGCGATTAACGAATTCGATACTTACTTGTATGTCGTAAGATCGTAATTCCTCAGTCATTATACTTGCATGCTGTATTTATCGTCTAATAGATAACCGAGCTGCGTGACGATAGCTCAATAATCGCGTTAACTACATTGTAGTGGTTGATTAAACTAGCCCTTAGTTTTGTCGTACTCAGTGTATATCGAGGAGTAATGGTTCGTGACATTTCCAGTATATAAGTTAGGTTATGTAGCAGAGGTTAACCAAATTTTTACGGGATATTGGACGGCACATATCATTATAGATCCGTACCGGATGCTAGTCCGGCTTGTTTTGAGTTCATCTGTGATTCGTGAAAGCGGTTTTGTTTGCATGGTGGTGATGAGCTACGTTATTTTATTTTATATCTCCAAGTATATTTTTGTACATAGAAAAAAAAAGCAATAGAGTAGTGTAATGAGTTTATATTGTAGTCTTTAAGGGCGTAATCAATATCAAAATTTTACTCGTGTTAAACAGCTATTTATTAGAAGATATATATGATTTACTAAAAATGAGGATTACCGAGTTCATTTATTATTGTGCTCACAAATGTGATTGAATATGTAGAAGTGCTGTTGGCAGAGGTGATGACAATTTCTTCTCGTCTTATTCTTGGTTCAAAGGCTGGGAGAAGATGACGACTGAATAAGCAAGCGATATTAAAGTGTCATACAATAAACGATGTAATCATAGAGTATTGATCGTCTCTTAGATATTATCTTTTAAATGTCAAGTGTGATTCGTGTGTATGTATGTAGAAATCTATAACTCATTCAATTGATGTAGACTGTATATTTATCATCCACCAACTCGCACTTGGCTCGCGTGGTGGATAAATGGCATTAACTTTCAACTTGTTAAGGAAGGCCCCAAAGTCACGATCATTAAATGTGCTGTTTATTATTATATATTTACCAAGCATCGAAAATTAGTGATACAAATGTTACTTTCCATGTACGATTATTGTACGGAAGCATCTGTATGGCAAATGTGGACTAAATGCTTATGGACAAATGTGCAGCTCTCAAAGTTCTTGTGTTTTGCCATAGTTAAATTTGAAATTAACTCCGAGCCAATTTGGAACGTTTCCATTGCTACGATTGACGATACGTCTTCGTTTCTTGTCAGGGCAATATAACAAAATTTCCGAAGCCATTATATGTAATAATTGTAAAAATTATTAAGTAGCTGTGTGTTTATACATGTTTATAAATAATGGCTCGAATAGTTATTATCCGTTTCACATGCGTATCTTCCTGAATTTTCGCAATATGCATTGGATTGAAATGCTTAATTCGCGAGTCGTGCCAAATTTGAGGAGAATCGAAGGATTTTCTTATTTCAATGTTAACCAATACTATTAGGAACTGTAACAAGTTAAAACAAGTTTTATTTTCGCAAATGCATAACCTGTAAAGCACCGTGAAATGTTTAGAATTCATGAAGAAGATTTTCAAAAACATTTTCTGTTTTAAAACAAGCTTTCTGATTAATATTAAGAAATAATGATAACCATATCTTACATAAATGTCTAGGTGACAGTAATTTTGGCGCCAAAATTAGTGTAAAGACGCCATATGTACAGATGTAAACTTCATGATATACATAGATACGTTATAAAAACTCTTATCATAATCACCAATGTTGGGAACAGTAGTCAATGAAATAATAAAAACAATATTTTTGTTATTGTATCCGGTGCATGTCTGGTGCTAGACTTTTGACTGTTGGTGGTTCTTTTTTTTACACTTGATAATTAACAAAGTTGCTATGGGATAAACTTTATATAATCATTGAGTTAAATAAATTTTTGTTGTAATTGATTTTGTGGTGCTTGTGCTGTTATGAACACAATGGTTGTGGATTTTGTAACAAAAAATATATTTTTTTTTTGTTTGTTGTTCCCAACACCGGCGTTATTTTCAATATTTCTCTTGTAATCAATTATATCAACATATAATGTTAAGTTACATTATTATATCTGCTTATAACAACATTTTACATAAACTAATCTATTCAATGATCATTCATAAAATGTACGTTTATAGATCAATCCTGAATAATACTGAAGGATACTTATGTGAATTAGTAATAATCTTTATCACGTTCCATAGTGACTACTAACAATTTCTTAATCTAAGAAACATAAGATTATTATTTTTTTAAGGTGCAAGTTATTTTAAATCTTACTTCCTAACATATTAACATTAACACGAAGAATTTTATTCATGATTATGTGTACTAAAATATTTACTTCAAAATTAATAAATAATATATTAAGTAATCATTATTCAATATATCAGCTACTTTATTACGAGGTTGTTGCTAATACACATAAGCGAATGTATAGTGTAATTGGTGCATTTCCAAAATTATATATAGTGTATGGCTTAATAAATAGTAAAACTTTAATATATTATGGTGGTCTAGTCTCGTTGGATGTGTTGTAAGTGTCGCTAGATGACTTAGTTCTTTTTGTGTTAAATGCTGCGCGTATCGCAACACTTCTATCAAATTCATTTCATAATTTCAGCCTATTGATGTCTACTGCTCAATTAGGCCTTCTCAAGAGGTTATTTGGTATACTCATACTCAATGTGGAACTGTATCCACTACGAGTTGTATGAGGCAACTAAGAAGAAAATAAATCCAGTGGACTTTTGCTGTTTCCTTAGCATACTACGTTTACCAACTCTTCTGCCTAGCAACGCTATATGGCAATGATTTCCTTTTTTGTTTATTAATAATAAAATTTTGCTGGATGCGGGACTGATCGGCCTATGTCCAGCAGTGGATCAGTTTATGATTAAATTCTCTCATTTTCTTATGGCATCTCAGTTTTGTCATTTATCATCGTCTTAACATATTTTAACTTTAAACATTGCGTACAAATATACCATGAGTGGTGATAACAGCAATAATATCCATTTTTATATCTTGTTCATTCAATAGTAAATATGTTATCGGCGTCACAATTCCTTACAAGTTAATAATAGAAGTGTTGTCATATTGAAATTATTCATGCAATGAAAGTGATATCCGGCACAAAAACCTTAATATGTTATGTTATTGTGTTTTATATATTTAAAAGAGTTTCGGATTAATTATTCGTGTGTATGTGAAATTCTTCTTATTCTTTATGTATTTCTATTATAAACAAAACTTGCAATAATTATTTAAAATTGTATATTTAATTTATCATGATAATATATAAAAATATATTATGGGGTGGCAAAGAATTGTTGAAATTATATAACTGGTAATAGAACCGTGCATATGTCCCTTACGGTGATGTTTCACCAACTTCGCTGATAAAAGCTTAATTAGTGCCATTACCGAGTGAACTAATGGCAGTTGAAACAAAAAGAAGCTCAAGTTTCCAATAGTTATTACGTAGAGGCCTAGCCGACGGTGTTACATCAATCTAATTTGTATATTCATATTGTAATAGTTATTTGTAATGGAATATATAGAAAGATTATAGAATATATTTTTGTTTATATAATTTGATCTCATATAATGCTGACTGACTTGGCGATTATAACTCTTTTTATTTAATTATAATTTTGGTAGCTTATTGTAAGGTCAATATTGATGAACTTACTACAATAGCTGCATATTTAAAATTAATTATCAATGCAACAAAAAATTTTCCTTTTCAGTTTATCATCACAACTTGTCTAATTTATGACAAAAACTAATTGATTTATATTTAGTTTAGATGAAAGTTTAAGTTGGTTAATTTAGTACAAAAATAAACATTAATGTCTATGTTATATCTTTATAAAGAAAGCATGATTTTTTTTAATACCATAGTGCAATAATTGGGTACACACCAAATTCTTATTTATGTTGCAACTCACTTGAAACAGGTACAGACCCTACAATACAAAACAGAATTCAAGTCATGATATTTGTTCTTTTATAATAAGTTGCAAGTACGGTTTTGTATTTATTGTACAAATAAAAATTTTGCATTAAAAATATATATTTTTAATTAAATCCTCAACAACTAATATTAGTAGTATTCTTAACAACATTCCTACAAACAAATGGACATAATTAACAAATGTAGATTCTGCAAATGCAGTAAACTTTATAATCAAGTTGTAAAGGTATGGATGATTATAAAAGAATCAGGTATACAATATACAAAACACAAAGTGAAATATGAACTACATTTTCACTTATACATAAAACATTAAAAATTTATCTCTTAAACCATTTTCCCCTCCTATTCCTCCCTCAGGAAGTACATACAGCAAGCCATCTTCAACCTTCTTTGGTGAGAACTCAAATAGATTTAAATTACTTTTATGAAGATCATTCAAAGACCATGCAGTCAAAAATTTTGATTTTCCATGTCTGCATAATACATACACATTGTCAGGATTGGAAGTATATGATTTTCCACAGTCGTCCATTATAATAATTCCACAAACCAATGCCCAATGAGCGGTGTGGCCTTGTCTAAGACAAGGAGAGTGGTTAAAATCAGCATCATAACTGTGATAGAATATTGAATAATTATCTGTGAATTATTAAAAAAATGTAGTTATGGATAACGCATACAACTATACAAAATTTATTTTGTGTTTTTATATAATTAAATGTAGAGTTTATGCAACTTCTTTCTGTAAACCGATTATAATTGCAGTGTTTGCTCTGCAGATTAAAATTGATTAATCCAATAACACATTTTTAATAAACTATTATAAACATGTTTTAGTATCACAAACAAGAATATGAAAAAAAATAAACATTATTTTTTATTTAGTATCAAATTAAAAGGATACGGGACTAATAAAACTGCACCGTCCAACAAATCTTGAATTGTCTCTTGGCTCAAAAGTCCGCCCTTTTTTAAAGTAAAGGGAACTTTGTCTATTTCTGCTAAACTGAACGCCTTCTCCGCCAACTTAACCATATCTTTACAACTTAACATTTCGCCATTATTGCTGTATCCCTCCATCTTCGCAATATTTAGTAGTTCGTCAGGGGACACCTCACCCTCTAATAACATTGATAAAGCTACCAAACCACACGTCGGTCCGACTTGTAAAATCGATTTATAATCTTTATATTTGTATCGAAAAGGTGGATTGTGCAAACATATTAGATTTTTAGAGCATACTTCCCACAAATTAAATTCCGATGATGCCCATTTACAAACATTTGAATAATTAACAGTCTCCTGAGCAGTTTCGTTGGCATCTAATATTTTGATCGACAATGTAGATGGTGGTGGTAGTGGTGGTGGTGGCGGAGGTGGTATTATGGACATGTTAAATCAAAAGGATAAATATATTTTTATACATTATAACCCATTTTTATGTCAAAATCCATTGCAGAATTTGACATATTACAGCTGTTTATAAAAAATGAGCGAATGTGAACCTTAAGACATTTATCCGTTGTGAAACACTGCAGAAAAACTTTTGCTTGTATAATTTTCATAACATAAACATTTTTATGAAAACAAATTTGAAATTTTGAAAATTTTTATAATTTCACAAAAAAAACATTTTCTGTTATATTATGTAGTTGTCATGGCCGAAAGTATGCATAATGTGTATAATAATAAACATTAATCATAATCATGAACAAAAGTAACAATAATTATAAGGTGATAAAAATATTTGTAATAATTTTATTTTCATATTAATTAAATAATTATTTTCTGAAATAACGATTTTTACATCATTGCATCTACAGGAAACTACATTTTTAGTGTTTGCGAAATTGGAGCGCATTCATTGATCCTTTTACAACGCTCTCATTCTTTCATTCTTCGACCGTCAATTAACAGATGGTGGAACACGAAGTGAATTTTTTACGCTGCAGTGCTCTGCTGTAATTATAGGTCCAAAAGAAAGTGAAAGCTTTCGTTTTATCGTTTACAACTGGTTTTAAGTACATTAATTTATCATGTCGGAGTCGAGAAAAAATCATATCTCCATAGATGGCGGCCAAGGACGGGACGATGACCATGTCGTCGCTTCTTACAAGCCCATACCAGAATCTGATACAGGTAATTTTGAGAGTATTATTTTTGTATTCTTTCATCATCATCATCTCCTGAAATACATCCTCTGTTGAACGTGGGTTTCCCCCGAGGGTCCCCGGGCATGATCAATCTGCTCTATATGCTTCGGTTTCCCGCGACCTGTACCAAATCTACCTTGTGAGGGGTCTTTCGGCATTTAATTGTAATATGAATATAACAAAGTTTAGCCTTCAGTTTTTTGTAGACTTGTGTGTTAGAAAATCGACCTTGACATTTTGGCTTTGTAATTCATAATCATTACCGTCTGTATGTTTAATAAGTCGTATATTTAATAGGTATTTCTAATAGTTATGTGTATTCTCGAATTTCTCTTGCCCTTATCAGCGTTATCAGTTGACATATGGGGCAGTGACGACATCTAATGTCATGTATGAAGCGACCATTTTGAATTCGCAGCAATACATTTTCGTTTTTATTATTTTCCTATTAATATTTTATAAAATGTATTTTATTTATAACTAATACCTCTGTATTTTTGAAATGAAAGTAATTATTTATTATTTTATTACTTATTTCAATGGGAATTAATGTTTTTACACGTGATGTAACTGACATTTTGTTTTGGCCGGATTATAAAGCGCTTTCATTGGACGGATGTGGCTTTAGGGCAGCGCCATTTTGTGCTCGATCGCTGACTGATGCAATTCACTAATACGTTTGCGATATTTTGTGTTTTTTATTGTTTATTTCAAAAATCATTAATATTATTATTGTTACATTATATTCTTATTTTAATTATTATTATATCGCGTTAGTATTAGTATGCTCGTAGTGTTATTAAATTCGATCCACGTTTTTTATGCAGAATTTAAAAATGTGAGTTTTTCTATTAAAATATCCGTAATCTAACTTAAGAACGGATAATAAATATAAGATACGGTCAAGATTGCAGACAAAATACAAACAGTTAAAATTTGAATGAACAACATGAGATTGTCACCAGGAAAAACTTGTAAGAGAATGGTGACTGAAGATTTTATTTTCAGCACTCGAAATTGAATACATTGAGGCTGATGGTGAATACATGCAGTTAAATCAAACTGAGGTTATGGATGGTGAAGGTGCTGATGATGCAGATGATCACTGGGATCACAATAGCATAACAGTAATGTTAAATTTATATATAGAGAATATAGATAAATTCAGAAATCCAAAGATAAGGAAGAAAAATTTATGGACAATTATATCTAATGCAGTAGGCAAGGGTCCAGACTGCTGTAATAAGAAATTTAGAAATTTAAAACAGACATATATACGATTACTTAAAAAGAAGAACAGAAGCGGATTAGCCTCAGTAAAGTGGCCCTATTTTGATAGTTTTGAGGAGATATATTGTGTGGATGGGGAGTATCAGCCTGAAATACAGCAGAAACTGCAGGAAGGTTCCAATGAAAGTATAGCTAAAGCTTTACTTTCAATAAGTGCACCCTCAAAGTTTGAAGATAGTCATGAAAATGGAGAGAGCTCTAGCGTGCAAAATGTTGAAGTGAGAAGACGATTGACTCGGAAGAGGAATGCGGAATTAAGAAAAGCAACTTTAGAAATCAGAGATAGGCAAAGAGTGGTTGAAGAGAAGTTAGATAGGTTAATTGATATAGTGCAAGAATCAAATAGTATTCAGAGGGAACGGAATCAACTGTTTCAAGAGTTTTTGGAGAAACTCAATCAATAATGAGCTTATGGAATAATTATAATAGGAAATGATGCTAGGAAAGCCAACATATTACAATAGTATGAATTGCAATAGCATTTCACATTTGTGTCGGTAATGTTACAAATGATTATATATATAAATAGTATTTTAATAAACATTTTTTACAAAAACTTTTGATTTTATTTCTTACAAACTATATCCAAAATGTTGGCATTTTAATATGTAATAAAAAGATCCAAGTTCCTGTTGTGTCCCTAACATGGCACACAAAGGTTAAAAGTCACATAAGGTAAATAAAAAAAACGCTAACAGTCATTTTAACTTTGTCATTGTTTGGTATCTACTTGATTATGTTATAAGTCAACCTCGGCTATTGTTATTTATATAATTTATTAGGCATTAATCAGTAGATAAAATTTAATTTTAACAAATATAAGGCGGGCCAAAAGAAATCACCATATTAGAAGCCCAAATTAAATCACCAAATTGTGGCGACGCCCATTTGGCCGATATCATCTTCTCGACTTGACCAATAAAATTTTAAAAGTTCAAATCATAATCAAAAAACAGAATCAAAGTTTTTATATAGAAAAAAAGAATTAAAGCCAAACAACATCGGATGACTTCTTTGGGCCCACCTTGTACAGTTTGATTTTAACAAAGTAGTTACATCAAACACTATAACATAGTATATAACTTGTACACTAACTGTTCAATTGGTGAGTGACTAGGGCTGCCTTATCTCCCAAAGCGATTTCTTCAAGGCAAAAGTTATTGTTACTTCAATTTGTTTATAGACATTACTGATAATGGTGTTTAATTTATATTCCAATTTCATTTACACACATTAACTTAATTCATATACATTTAAATAATTACCAAGGAATAGAAAGAATATGTTCACGAATCTCGAGGCAAGCGCTGCAACCTAAGGGTAAATGAGGTTGATATACACAGCACCACATTGTGCTCGTTGCCTTGAGATATAAGTTGGTAACTAATTTTACTGGTTACTACATCTTTCAAACTGGTTCACAGTAATGTTTTCTCACTACCGTTCGACGGTAGAAATAGGAGCTGCGATGGTACCAAGACGGTCTTCACATCAGAGACCTATCACCAGTATTCGAATATCGCTATAATAGATTTTGTTATGGTATAACCATCACCATTGTCACCAGTGGCCATTATTAAGATATTAGTAATGTTCAAAATTAAGAGCAATGGAACTTAGGAATTTGTTGTAAGCTATCAGTTTCCCAAACTATACTAGAGAATAACTAAGAAAACTGTCGCTTATAATAAGTTGTTAAAGGTATAAGTCTCTTGCAATATTTTGGCACATCCTTGGCATATATATATATGGAGCTATTGTCAAGTTGTTGCTAGCTGTGATACATTCCGTGTGGTACCGTTGAGTGGGTTACATGCGTTCCGTTGTCTCGGGCCGGCTGGGTGCCCTGGTGGTACACTCGAGGGGCAACCTGGCTAAACAGTACAGCAAACGAGGAACAGGCAAGCCTAAACTGAACACTGAACAAGGTAATTGTTTAAGCTGCTGTTTCATCTAACATCCCACATTATAACTGTTGTATATAATGTTTACAATGTCTGATGAAATGAAAAAATATTATCAGTTACTTAACTATAATATATTTCATTGTTTTATCACTTTTGTGGGGCTCCACTTTCAATTTGAAGAATAATTTATTGTTATCAATTATATGGACCATTTTAAATCAGATAAAGAGTTAACTTTGTTCTTTTACTGATTAATAGTGGTACAGTCAATTTATTTTGTTCCCAATTTCACACAGTGTTAAATAAATAAACCTCTATTTATTGGACTCAATATTCTAAAATAGACAGTATAATAGTAATTATACTATAAATATTCCAGTATGATTGCTTTAATTAAAAAAAAGATAGCTCATTTTATACTAAATATAGTATCTAAAGTTTGTTACTATCGAAAATAACTTAGCTGCTTTGGATATATCATGAGTTATGTAATATGATATTCTCCAAATTGTCCGGCAAAATTAATACATAGCACAGAGTCTGAAGACGGAGAGATTCGTGGCTAAAAAATATCCTGCAATGTTCCACCTGGTTCTGAGGTGGAAATCACCATGATCTTTCCAACCTTGGGTAGGAGAACTGGAGGAAAAACCGCTCTTAAACATAGTTTCGTACTGTATACTATTGGCGTATAAAGTTATCTCATTATAGTGCTACGGATATTTAACTGAACTCAATGGATACTGAGAGAATGATTACACCGGAAGTCATTGTTACCGTTAAACTGTTAACTCGCGAGACATGCGTTGTATGAGACGACCGATATATACTTCTATATCTTCGATCAAATAACTAAGTTTATTACTTAATAAACTTATTTTCAGATTCAGTGAGTCCTGTGTTAGTAAATTACTAACAATTTTTGCTCACGAGCTGGTTTAGTAACAGTTTATATAACAAATTTTAAAATTAAGTTATTTAGAATTTTCCTTTTTTGCCAATTGTATCTATCGGCTATCACTGCATCAATCATCAGAATTTAATTGGAACCGGCCCGCATCCTGCAAAGCATCGAAGCAGTCTTTTCGCAAAATTGTAGATACAACTTAATGCTGTGTTATTTATTACTTAACCACGATCCCTTCTCATGTGACGGTAAAAGATACCAACATAGTAATAGGATATATACTTTTAAAGACGCCCATGTTTTTTTATTCAACGAAGCAACGAGTCGCATATGCTCATAACATTGTAGCTATACTTAGGATGTATACACTGCACTACATTCTGCTAGTCGCTTCAACACGTAAGAAGTATCTATATACATAGATCTCATTACTCCAGTAATTTCATGGCGGTGTAATGTCGAACCTGGACGAGAACACTGACGCTGGCAATTGTTTAAAAACTTATTTGTTTTGTATTTTTTTTAAATGTTAATCTGTCATATTTTTAACTTTCTGCTAGTAGAAGTCCCATCATAATCACAGTTCAGTCGTTACGGTAATATCACAACGAATGAACAGACACACAAATTTTTTAATTGATTTTCTAGTATAAGAATTGAGTAAATAATCATTCAATTTAATGAAGCTTATATCATTTTCAAGATAGAGTTTTTTTGCTTATAATTGCTGAATGGGTTAGTAAAGGAATTAAAGAATAAAGTAATAATCAGGATGTTAGAATTATTAAGTAATTTTTTTTGGGGCTTTCAATTAATAAAGGTTATGCCAGTCCCATTATACTCTTAACCACTATTTTCTAAATATTACCATTAACAGCTATAATATCCAATATTATCTAAGTTCTCTTTAACCTACAAAAAAATTGTTAAAAGTTAATAATGCTTCTCTGTCCCTCTTTATTATGAAATTAGCTAAAATTAGTGTAACAGACAATTCTTTAGATAATTTGTAAACAATCTTCGTTTAATGTGGTCTATGTTTAACCTTTAAGTTTAACTATTTGGTTCATTGTTACTTAATGGTTTTACTTTATCTCATACTGTCTTAGTTGGAAGTGACTTTTTGTTTAGTTTTTAAGTGATTAGGATAATGGGTTTGTGTTGTGGATGGTTCTAATGGTACTATTGGTAACAAATTTAGTTTTATTAGTTAATGGGAGCCCAGCGAGGTCTGATCAATTGAACAGAAAGATCATGTTGTAATAAGAAATGTTTAATTGTCTAGTTAAGGGATTTATAATCTATTTTGGGCAAGAGATCCCTTTTCCAAAATGAACTTATACCTCAGACCTTCACAGCCAAGTTACTTTAAAAATATTATTTAAATTTTCTGTATTTTGATACAAAATACTTAGCAATTTCAAAAAAAACTTTGCGGTTAGTTAAGTGTGTAAACTTGACATCATTTTGCCATGAAAATTAACAAAAATAAATAGACATAAAATTCAGCAAATGACAAATGTAGTTAGTAATTATTAATATAAATAACTTAAAAAATACTTTAATCAGTAATTAATTTTAGAAAAAGAAACTAAAACTGCCGAGTTAAAGAATTATTTCTAGAAGTTGTTGACTCCCAAAATCAGTGTTCATTTATATCGACCCCCGGCAAATATATTTCGACTCCAAGAGGTCGAGTCGACCACTTTGGGAATCAATGATTTACTCCCATCCATAAATTATAGATTTAAGTTACATAATGCAGAACTAACAGCTGTTAAGTCCAGTACATTCATTGTAGCTATATATTTCAGTACATGTTCATAAATAGTTTCAGTTAACATGAGCAAACATTCGGTAAATTAAATATTGACCGCCGATAACTTCTCTCCGTACAATAATTGAGCAAAAAAAAGGTATACTTTTAAATATATCTGATGATTGATTACGCAAGCTGCATTTTTCGGAACAAGTTAAACGAGAGATTGTACTTCTTTTTGTTTGCGTACGTTTTCGAAGAGGAATTTTCGCGAACCCCGCGGCGACCGCCATGTTCCTTTTCAAGGTGTCCACGGTAACTGTTAAAGTGAGGATATATTGTCAGAAGTCTCCGAGTAGTTACCCCTCTCTGTTACCTTAGACAATTATATACTAGATAGCAAAAAACCGTTTTATAGAAAACCAAAAAGAGCTTACCACTTTAAGTTTGTTGAGGGAGTTTTGTGTGAGGAACTTTAAAGTGCGTTGCGTTTGTCCGTGAGCTTAAGTGTTCACCTTCCATCACTTGAACTATTCGAAAAGAAACTTATTAAATTATATACTTATTCACATTTTGCTTTACGTTAAAAATATTCTATAAATCTTTAGAAAGTAATTAAAGCGTTTATAACTTAATGCGGCTACCGTCAGTATTTCGAGTAATGCGTTGTCACCTAAGTATTTTAAAGTTAACACTAATGTAACTTGGCCGGACCTTTTTTTGGTGACGGAGGTAGTCTAAAGCTACCCTACTATGCTACATACTATAACTATCCATTGAAATACCATCTGATCATCTCTAGTGGGCTAGAAAGCTCACCCATATTCAAGTTTCCTTTTAACTCAATATCACTTATCAAAAATATTGTCACTTATGTTTTTAAGGTTTCAGATACTTAACGTCCAACTAAACAATTTATAAGGTTAAGCTAAAATAAATTGTCTTATCCTTTTCTATCGCATTAAACAACAGTTGTTAATATGACGGCTATACCCGTCAAATGTTGCAGATTCAAGTTTCAGTACAGTCTCGTGTTGTTGTTAACGTTTGGTGTTGTTAGTCCCATTCCTGACGGTTTCCTGGAAGATTGTTATTTATTAAACTCAGCCGAGGCGCGCCATGCTCTTTTTGCTGGTAAGGCGCCGTTCACTACTGTCCACTTGCAATTGATAGGATAGAAGTATAAATGGAAATTAAAATATCATACTTTTAAGATATATTAGATTTATAGCGCTTAGAATATTAACAGATCATATCTCTCATCTAACTAGGTGGTAGGTCTCTGTTGCCGGAGACCGTCTGGTTGGGTACCACCGCAGCTCCTATTGCAACCGACAAATAGTAGTGTGCAAACATTACTGTGTTCCGGTTTGAAGGGCGCTGTAGCTAGTGTAATTACTGGGGTAACGAGACTTAACACCTTATGTCTCAAGGCGACGAGCGCAATGTGGTGCAGTGTGTACCATCTTAACTAGCACCACGTTGTCATGGGCAAGCGTATCACTTACCATCAGGTGAACGTCTTGCTCATCTCGTCGCAAAGTAGTATAAAAAAAAAAACAACTATATCTCTGATTCAAAAAGTTTTTAGTTCAAAATAATCCCTCATGTGCAGTTAGATAAAGAATTACAGCTACGATTAGTCTAGAAAATGTCTAGAAATTTGTTTTACTTGGCTCAACTTATTTTGAATTCATATAATAATTTAAACAGCGATTTTCGTTTGTAAAATAATTGAAGAATGTCTGAACTATCGTCAAACATGAGGGACGTACCTTAAAGAGTCCGAAAAATAGACAAGACTTAAGAGACCTAGATCTAGAATACTTACAACTTACAAACACAAGCAAATTGTAACTAGCGATATATTACTGTTTCAAACAGCTAAACGTAACGTCTATTAGATTAATTTTTAGTAGTTATAGAATTGTACATTAAGTTGTTTTGCAAGTGAAGCATTGTAAAGGTTATTTTTAATAATAATACCTTAATGAAGCCTTCAAACAGCTATCAGATTAAACAATCTAGTCTATATCTAGATTTATTTAATAACAATGAGATGTTAGATGGTGTAACGGACGGTGGTTATTGTATCAATTGAATACTTTCACACGTGACCACCACTTTACACATGCGACCGTCCGACGACCGTCCGCCGTCCGCTGACTGCAGTGCTCCATCGGACGGTCCAGGGTTCGGACGCGCACGCAATAAAATACTATAGGTACGTTGTTTAGTGATTTTATTGCTTTTACTAATTCGTTTCTGATTAACTACTTCGCTTTGATAACGGTTAAGTAGTTTTTTTTCCATTTAATGAAATATTTTCGTTTTAATCTTACTATTCGATTTTCAAATTTTCAATTTATATATATTTAATTATTTATTTATTATGACCAACCAACGCTTGTTACACCTAAAAAAAACATTAAAATATACACGTGTAATATCCAATTGCATAGGCGTAACACTCTTACAGGCTAGTTCCGCATGCACAAAAATAAAAAAAAATTACTAAATATACATACATGTAAAAAAAATTAAATATATACAAATCGGATAAAAAATAAAATTAAAAAATATTTATTTTTAGTCTATGAAATTAAGGCGAGCTTAACATTTAAAATAGTTGGTCTTTAAAATTTGTAATACAGATTATATTATTTTTATAAATACAGTGTTACCAGTGTAAACAATTAATTCCGGTCTATTTCTCTCAGTAACAATACTCCCGTTTATCGCGAAATGCTTTCATCATGAAAGTTAAATTGATTTTTTTTACGACCCATTATTATTGTACCTTATGTTTAAATAACGTTTATTATTGTATTTAGATACAAGTATTTTTTTTATATAATAAGTATTATTATATACGAAAAGAAATTATATTTTTTTGCTTTTAAAAGAAATTGATTTAAATAAATTATATTAGAATATAAGACTCACATATAAAGATATTGTTTAAAAGTTTCAAAATTAAAATTTAATAACTTTAACATGTTTCTTTTTGTATGAGATAAAAGTTTTGAAGCTTTAGTTGTACATCAAGAAATAAATAAAATTTTATAGTAATTTTACTACAGTACAAAGTATGTATTGTAATATTGAGAGTAATGCGATCGGAAAGTTTCATCATGCGAGTAAAGTAACGCAACAACTTGACTACACTTAATGAACTTTTCTCTTAACTACTAAACGTTTTTGTTATTTTGAGTTAAGGAATTTACTTCATAATATTAAGTTATCTCTTACTTGTTTATGACTTATATATTTCTGAACATTACTTTTGATAATGTATTTAAAGTTAATGAAACTGATTCATATGAAAGTTAAAAAGAACATTTCTAATTGTTTATATAGGAGAAAGAAATTGTTTAGAAACAAAACTTAAATTTTGTCATATTTATATACTTAAATTATTTTGTACTTTCCTATTTTGTTTGGTTAAAAAAAATCGTCTAAATTTATTGACATCTGTTAAATATATTTTAGATAGTGTCTGTATTGTACGAAAATTTTAAATTTTATGCGTATTATTATATTACTACAACATTTTATTTAATTTATTTATTTTATTTTTTTACACACTCAGAGTGTAAGGGTTGACTTAATGCCTTTGGCATTATCTGCCAGTCTACCTTGGGTTGTGCAGAGAACATATGAGGTAGGTGCTAAAAAAAAGTTAAAAAAAAAAGAAACGACGTTATAAATACAATACAAATATTATAAATACACATATAATATATTATAAATAATACACGTATAAAATATATTTATATAAACATAAATACAAAGTTATTAAATAAATAAATAAATACATACATACATAAAAGATTAAGAAGATTTGTTCATTACATCGTTGAGAAGAAGTTCCCGAACTTTTATCTTAAACATTTTATAGCGTACAGGATAAAATAATTTTGTATATAATCGTGTATATAAGTATGTCTATCGTATATTACATGTGTGGTAGTATCTGTTGAGTTTTCACTCGACAGTTGTTTGAGATTGACATGATGAATTCCAAGCACCTGACTGATGCGTTTCCACGGTTGTGAAAGTTCCACTCCCCCTCTCCCCTCTCTACCCACGGACCTCCACCCGTAATGATTTGAAGCCGTACATCATAAGGGCCCGTGCACACCGGAGTCAACATGATGGTATACTTACTATTGATAAGTAATACTATTGTTAAATATATATTAATAGAATATCCGTCTGTTATTCCGAATTTGATAGATTTTTTTCAAAACGCTTTTACAAAATTGATGAAAAATTCTATTTTTACCGCAACTGACGCTTATTAATGATTGTTTATCTTTCTTACTATTGCAATGTTTTAAAGTAATTTAAAGAGATGGGTATTTTTTTTAACTAATACGTTGAATTAATGATTTCTTATCTCCGCCAATATAACACATCTGTTAAAATTTAATTTTAAGGATTTTATCGGGTCTATTTAACTTATTTTATTTAATCACCGAACTGACGGGATTAATTAAGTTAAATGAACGCGAAGAAATCCGTAACAATTAGTTTTTATAAATGGATATGTTGATTTGTGTCTGTTGCACGACGGATAACCGGTTACCGTATAAAAGAGGTGTCGGATCATTTTCTGGGCAGCGTATAGTCTGGATGGTCACCACTGTCCTCACTGTCTGTCTGTGACTGTATCTTTTTTTTTTTAAACTACTAAGCGACGAGACGAGCAAGACGTTCACCTGATGGTAAGTGATACGCTTGTCCATAACAACGTGCTGCTAGTTAAGATGGTACACACTGCACCACATTGCGCTCGTCGCCTTGAGACATAAGGTGTATCTACGTTAAGTTCGAAAGTCCAATGTATTCCCTTATCATATAATTATGTAAATATAAGAAAGCACTTGTAATTCAGGAAAACAATAGTATGTTAATATATCGGCAAACTAATTTTTTTATTGCATTCGCCAGCCGACTACCGCAAATCGAAGTCGAGCCTGTCCAAGTCGAAGGAGAAGGTGTCAGCTGAAGAGGAGAAGCTGCTGGAGAAGGAGGACGAGGCGAAGATCACAACGCGCGTGGACATGGCCGACGCGAAGTACGTGGTGGAGGACCACAGGAACGGAGACGCCAAGATCGAGCTCGACGCCAACAAACGGGTAAGACATATATACTGATATTTATATACACTCCCGGACACATCTATCGGCCCACCTAGTGTTAAAAGTTTTAACGGTGCCTAGCTAAAAATAAATGTTAGGTGGAGCAATAAGTTTTAATGCAGTTTCAAAGCTGATTTTTTGGTCAACCTTTATGTATGTTTTTTTTTAATTGCGTATTCAGGATTATGAAAAAAAAAAAAACGAAAATTCGAGTCTGTTCATTGTTTTCAACGACCCAGGAACGGAGAAAACTTTATTTTTTTCGCACAAGTTGGATTTTTTTTTTGATGTTTCCGATTATTGGTTCCTTAAAAAGGCAAATCTAAACTTAGAGCCAGTTTTGACCAAAAAATATGGATACTCTGCCTGAAATTGTCGCCCAAGTTGTAAAACTTCTGCCGGCCAAATCAATTCGAAATTACAAAAAAAATATAAAAAAAAAACCTACATAAGGGTTTACCAATAAATCTGCTTCAAAACTACATTAAAACTTATTGTTACACCTAACATTTATTTTTAACTAAACACCGTCGAAATTTTAAACACTGGGTGGTGGGCCGGTAGATGTGTCCGGGAGTATATCTAATTAGGTTTTATTCAGGTTAGTTGGATTGCTTATGCATTATATACATATAGTAGCACACCAAAATTAAATAGAGCACATAATATATCTAGTATTTCATTCGATAAGCAGTAGTGTGTAAACATTACTGTGTTCCAGTTTGATGGGCGTTATAGCTAGTGAAGTTACTGCGGTAACGAGACAGCTTATGTATCAAGGCGATGAGCGCAATGTGGTGCAGTGTATACCATCTTAACTAGCGGCATGTTATGGGCTTGAGTATCACTTACCATCAGCTGAACGTCTTGCTCGTCCAACGCTTCGTAACTGAAGCACTGGACATTCTTGACCATGGCAATTTTCTTTATGGAACTACAATTAAATACGAATTCGAAGATAAGAAAAAGATGTGTTTTTTAAATCGTCTTAGGTTCACTTCGATGAGACCACTGAAGTACTTGTTTTAATTTTTCTTTTGTGAGATGCATGCATCCAGTCAATCACTACCACTCAAGCTTCTTAATAAAAATACTCGAGTTTAACATTTAATGATTTCTTATGTTTCCGCGAATGTTACACATTTATTAAAAACTCAATTTTACGGATTTTATCGCGTTTATTATTTAGTTTGTTTATTCCCGACGTTTCGACCGCTTTGCAGCAGTCATGGTCACGGGAGGACTGAGATGACAGACGTCCAAATGTCACAGCTATCACGTGGTACCCGCAACTTTTTAATTGATAAGACATTTTAATAATGGTAAATGAGTTTAACATTATTAAAATGTTGTATGACTTCGGCAGCAATTCTCCGGGCTCACCAAGGAGGAGCTGATGAAGTACGCGGAGGACCCTTTTTGGGTGCGCCTGCGCTGGTTCATGTTCATACTGTTCTGGGCGCTGTGGCTGTGCATGCTGGCGGGTGCGGTCGCGATCATAGTGCGCGCGCCCAAGTGCGCCCCGCCGCCGCCCAAGACCTGGTGAGTACACGCTTACCATCCTCACCACTCCGCATAAAAATGTGAAATTATACCACTGGTATAACGAAATTACTGGGGTAACTGAGGCTTCACATCTAATACCTTAAGTGTGATCTACCATCAAGTTAACAATCTCCTCTTCTCGCTTAGTTAAATAAAAAAAATCTCTGTATTATTTTGTTCGTGCTTCATTCGAACTATATTTGTTTATTATCATGACATTTTCATATAAAATTAGTGATCCATATAAGTTCAATATAACAGAACTAGATTTTAAGTTAAAATAGTAAATAATTAATTAGTCTTAATAATTAAATATTACGTTTAATATACTGTAATATCTTTTCCTGTTTATAATCGTAAAAAAATATAGAATTCTATTGAAAATCTAAATTAATCAGGGAACCCACTCAAACACAAATTAAAAAAAAAAACACTGCCTATTGGAAATTGATTACTGAATCGGAGTAAGAATTATTTATCTTTCTGTACAGGTACGAGAAGGGCCCGCTGGTGGACATGTCATCGGTGGACAGCTTCGAGAACTTGGAACAGGAACTGCCGACGCTGCAGAAATCACAAGTGCAAGGTATCTTCACCTACGTCTGCAAGGACACTTACGAAGTACTCGAGAGCCCCGGCTGCCTCCAGCAGTTCAAGGACTTCGTAGCAAAAGCCAAGAGTTACAGCATCAAGTAAGGATTGATTTATTTCTCAGTTAGGAATACTTTCAAAAATTTATATTGGTGAAGAAAAACCAGATTTTATTTATGTTTATATATATTTAGCTAAATTTCCAAACCAAAAGCTCTTTGTGACATTCAGTTTTTGTTTACAGGGTGATAGTGGATCTTACTGCCAACTTCGTGTCGAAGGAACACCCGTGGTTCGCGCTAAGCGAGAACCGGACCTCAGGGTACGAGGACTACTTCATCTGGGCCAAGAGTGCGGACTTCGGCGAGGACGGCAGGCCGAGATTACCGAACAATTGGGTAAGCGCTTAAAAATACTACTGATGTATCTAATATATATATTGTACACTAATTCAATATTTTATTGTATAGATGCTTGTCTTGTAACGCGGAAGTCTCGGGCTCAATTCCGTGTCTTCCGGTTTATTAGAAGCAGCCTGGCTAACCATCCTCATAATGTTTTTTTTTTTTTTTTTTATACTTCGTTGACGACGTTCACCTGATGGTAAGTGATACGCTTGCCCATGACAACGTGGTGCTAGTTAAGATGGTATACACTGCACCACATTGCGCTCGTCGCCTGAGACAAGGTGTTAAGTCTCGTTACCCCAGTAATTACACTAGCTACAGCGCCCTTCAAACTGGAACACAGTAATGTTCGCACACTACTATTTGGCGGTTGCAATAGGAGCTGCGGTGGTACCCAGACGGTCTCCGGCAACAGAGACCTACCACCTGGTGTAAATTGACGGCATTACAGCGTCGCTGTGTTCCAGTCAACGTATCAGATTCATAGTATTCTGGACGATTCATTATCTTAATTAACTCTGTATACAATTGAGGTTAAGTGTTAATCCATTGTGGATATAAAACATGGACTTAAAGTTCCGGTTGTCCGTGGACAGGTGTCAATGGTGGACGGTCCGGCGTGGTCGTACAGCGAGGCGCGCCGCGAGTACTACCTGCAGCGGTACGACGACCAGCAGCCCGACCTCAACTTCACCAACCCGGCCGTGGTACGCCAGTTCGATCGTGTGCTAACCATGTGGATGCAAGCCGGCGCGGACGGTGTCAGGTAACCGGCTTTCCACGTTTCACTTTACAAAATTTGTTCAAAAAGAAATGCCGGAAAATTAAGTAAAAAGTATCAAGTGCTGAGTGTGTGAGTAAGGGTTGATTAAAAATCAACAATTAAATTTAAAGTATCGTGAGAAAAACAACTTGAGCTAATAGACGTGCACTGCTGGATGGAAACCTTCATCGAAGATCTGAACAGAGATTGGTTCCGTGCTTTCCGCATCCAGTAGTTTCCCGCGATATTGACTAGATCATGGGTCCACCTTGTGTTCCTAAAAGAATATATCTTAATTGTACTCAATAGTTTATAAGAGACTTTAGTCGTGCAGGATTATTTATTTTTAATGTTAACTCTATAACCAGGTTACATAAAGCGCGTGAGCTGGTCGTGAATGAGTCGCTGGCTGACGAGGCGCCGGCGGGCGCGCGCGGCGGTGCGCTCGGTGCCACGCACGCGCAGCACGGCTTCTGGCAGAACCGGCACACCAGCGACCAGCCCGCCCTCGACGCCGTGCTGGCGCACTGGGCGCACCTCGTCGACCACACGCCGCCCGCCGCAGGTCTCGGTATGTACATAATACTACAATCTAAGCTAACATTTTATAGATTTAAGATTGAACCTATTGGATTGACAGCATTTCATCAAGTTCATCCATTACGATGGGATAAGCCTATTGAAACTCATCTTCACATGCTGTTGTGACGATCAAGCTGTGGATGGTTAAGCGCGCGCTCGATCGGAATACTCATACCTTCAACATTGACAGTGAGAACATAGCAGTATCGCGATTTATTTACCTGACAGTGGTAACTAAGTAGTTTCGATAAAACTATACAACTACTACAATGCCATTGGTATCAAACCAGGCATTTGTGTAACAAGGCACGCGCTTAACCTGTTTCAATAAGAAAGGTAAGGTGACAGTGATGTGATATAATGGTTCTTGTGGTGCAGGCGAGACCGTGTTCACTCTGTCGGAGGAGCGCCGCCCGGAGCTGTTCGTGTCGCGGCCGAACGTGTCGTTCCTGCGGCCCCCCACCGCCGCCCCCCTCCCCGCCGGCAACGCGGACGCGCTCGTCGAGCGGCTGCGGGCCCTGCTGCCGCGCTGGCCCGCTGTGCAGGTGAACACCATACATTACCTGTACTCCCATCATGTTCCTGTGGTTTGTGAATGAAGATGAATATTAGACGAATAAGATTGAGATGCATGAACGATTGATTTGATAGAAAGGGATGGATGCATGAGTGCGAAAGGGATGGATGCGAGAGGTAGAACGTAAGGAGGACGGCGAGTAAAGACGTGTGCGAGTGGATCTAAAAATTAAAGGAAGTGAATAAATAAGTTGAGTCGGCAAGTAATCTTTTATTTAGCTCACCACGACACCACATATATTTTGTGTTGCTTTAGAAGGATGTGAAAACTATGTCTGTGAAGGATCTCTGCTGGTCTCGTCTGTTTCTGCCGATAAACAGTTGCGTGAAAAATTTACTGTTCCGGTTTAAAGGGCGTGTAGCTAGTGGAGCTGCGGGGTAACGAGAAAAAGCGTCTTGTGCGTCAAAGCCATGAGCATAATGTGGTGAAGTTTATATAATCTTAACTAACGCCACATTTTTTATTATTGTTTAAATAGCGCCATATTGGCTTATGTATCTCGGCATCAGGTGAACGTCTTGTTCTTCTCGTTGCTTTGTGGGATAAAAGATTATTACATAGTTATAGTAAATTTGTATATGAGAAAATCTAAATTATAAGTGTATGTACTGTATTATAAGTTTATCACATATAACATGTAATGATATGAACTCATTGCTATATTTCTACTGCAGCTGGTGGACGAGGAGAGCAGCGACCTGTGGCCGCTGGCAGCCGTGCTCCCCGCCGCCCCACTGCTGGACGTAGCACAACTCGGTGCTGATGATAATTCCACTGATGTAAGTCAATATTTTATTATTTTTTAAATGCAGTGAGCTAACTGCTCATTTAGTAACAATAAGCGGTTCGATTCCGAGGTTATGTTGTGGAATTGCTGAATGGCGGGGTCTTTTCGATCGCGCCCGTTTACTCTCCTCAGCCGCCATAACAGCATCGCTGTGTTCCATCAACATAAGAGAGCCGGAGTGTTCTGTTCGAGCGCTCTTTACTATTTGCGGTTCGCCGCTGCTCTGTCACGGCAGTCAAATACAATGTTTTATTGTTGCTATGTTCTTACCGTCCGCGCATTATTATACGTGTTTATGTTAAACAATGGTCATGATCATCAGCTGATAGACGTTCAACTAAGTTAATTTGTGTATGTTATTTACAGAGTTCTCACTTCGCGCAGCTGTCGGCGCTGCGCAGCGACGCGAGCATCGAGCACGGGCAGTACGCGCTGGCGGCGGTGCCCGCGCGCGGCTCTGACCTGAAGCTCGTTGCCTGCGCCAGGTGGGGTTTTTGGATTTTTTTTTTTATACTACTATGCGACGAGACGAGCAAGACGTTCACCTGATGGTAAGTGATACGTTTGCCCATGACAACGTGGTGCTAGTTAAGATGGTACACACTGCACCACATTGCGCTCGTCGCCATGAGACATAAGGTGTTAAGTCTCGTTACCCCAGTAATTACACTAGCTACAGCGCCCTTCAAACCGGAACACAGTAATGTTTGCACACTACTATTTGGCGGTTGAAATAGGAGCTGCGGTGGTACCCATCCAGACGGTCTCCGGCAACAGAGACCTACCACCTGGTGAATTTTGTTTGTTTGGATTGTTTTCTTGAACATTACCAATTTTGAAATAAACATCTTGCTTTTGGTCACGTCTGAATAGAAAAGTGTGTATTATGTTAAACACCATGGAGATTTTAGTGGACTAATGATCCCATATGACCCCATCTCCGTCTCGAATATGGGGTATCTTAAATTCTCATTCTCTTGAAGAGAATAATTTCTAACAAAGCGCCTTTTAATACAATCTCGTAGTCTACTAGTGTTGACTTGTATCCGTGTTCTAGATGGAAGGTCGGGCACACCGGGTACGCGGCCGTGTACAACCCGGGGACGGAGAGCGCGCGCGCGAACCTCACCGCGCTCGCCTCCGTGCCGCCCTCCCTCTCCGTGCATCACATCTCCGATGACGTCAGGCTGTACACCAAGTTAGTATGAACTTTATAAATGGTAACAGGCTACACCATCCTCGCAGCTCTGAAAAGTAGTAGCTCAATTTGTAAGTGTATATCGGTTCCGGAAGTTGTGAAAAGACGCAGGTTCGATTGCAGCTGTTTGACCTTTTGGTCAAGTAAATCATCGTGGGAATCCGAAGGTTTCATAAACCGCTTTCGTTAACATGTGAAATCCGTAAACCCGCATTTGGTCAGTGTTGGCGATAATAACTTATGGTCCGTCTGTACAATTCTTGACTTGTTTAAATAATATTTGCAGCTACACAAACAACATGGCGGTGAGCAGCGACAACGTGCTCGTGCCGCCGAAGTCCGCGGTGCTGCTCTCTTACGTGCCACAGACCGCGGTGGAGACCTAGTCCGCTCCGGTGTGCAAGTCTGCCTGCTTGTGCCGCGGCACGCGCGCGCCGCGCCTTACTTAGCATCCATGTTTATTTATGCGAATTATGAATATTAAATTTTGCTGCATTATAATTTTTTTTATATCTGACTCAGCGACGAGACGAGCAGCAAGTTCACGATTACAACACTGTATCGTGTCGTATTAAGCTAAGTGGCTAGTCTCGTCCTAGTAATTTCACAAGCCCTTCAATCCCCCTTCACACCGTCTAGACAGTATCCGAAATCTTACCACTAGAAAGATTTTCTTTCAACCAATACTTTTTTAAAAGGCGCCAAGTTGCCTTTAACCGACCATCTTGTTTTTGTCCTAAAAAAGTGTTAACGAATGAATACACTTATATAACAGAATTATCTGTCGCCATAACAGCATTTCGGTTCTTAAGTATAAGAGCCACTATTCTAGGCAAACGAGTTTTATCATCTTCAGGCTTACTGTCACCTAATATCACGTGCAGTTCGAGTTATTACCACCACAACTGATGGATGTCCACTGCTACACATAGGTCACTTATTTTTTATTTATAACGATTTTATGATCTGGTATCAAGAGATTTAAGCCAAATCTTATTTTTGAGCACTAATTTAAGTGTTTAGATTGCATACGCTGGGGTTACACACACATAAACAATAAAAGACAATTAATAATGTAATATTTATTCAAAATCGAATAATCATTCGCTTTGTTAACATTAAAAAAATAAAATAAAAGCGTTTTGTACAAATAGATAATTCGTAAAAGCTTAGCGCTACGCTAACTAGCACTTAGTCATACATTAACGTTTGCGATACACAGGTTACCTAACGACGATACCTAGGTCACACAAGCTAATATGTTTTATGCAAACACAATTTACATTCAAATAATACGCGGAGATCTTTTGATATTTTTTCAACAAAATATGGCGCCGGTTAGGACGGCACACACTGCGCCGTATTACGCAGAAATCACAGAATTGCAATTACATATACATACGTTGTTGTGTACTATAATATTTATATGGCGCTTAAAAATTTAACGTCGACATGAAGTTGAAGTAAGTTGCAGTTTTTCACTTAGATTTGAGTGACTATAACATGCCAGACAAAATTTCAAACTTATAACAGTTCAGAAATAACATGTTAAGTTGATTGATATAAAGATGTCACATAAATCATTTCTTTTTAATAAAAATATAGAAATAGCAAAAAAAGGTGTGATAAATTTTTTAAGATTATATTATTTTTACAATTTTTTTTTCTCTAATTTACATAATATAAGTCAATATCGAGTACTATGTAATAATACTAGCGTTATTACAAGGCATACTAAATATTAAGCGGAGTTGGCTCAGTTTGTGTATGAGGTCGTACGCGGTGCACGGTTCGATTCCCACTGAGTTTGAGGTCCCGGTGAAGGTTATGAGGACATCGACATGTTCCAAGAACAGCTTTCGTGAGCATGTGATGTTGCCAAGCGCGTGGCCAGCGTGGCGAATAAAAGTTTATAAAGTTTAAGTAGAAGTTTAAAAAGTTATAAACTGTCAAATGACTTAACTAAGTGGAGACGAATCTATCTAAGTTAAATAGAAATCTACAAATATTTGACACACAATGTAACGGGTATCCGTTCGCCGGCGACGCCGCACGATGATACACTTAAATGCTTTATCAAAAAGAATTCAATTGCATCGCATCAACTAACAAATGCGACATCTCACTTCATTGTCATTCACCCATTTGTTATCAGGAGCAACCCGCCCTTGGTTGACTTCAGTTTTAATCCCAACAGTGGGAACCAAAAGTTACTTATTCTAGTGTTATCATATGTAAGCAGGTTTATTGGGCTATTAATAACTGTAATAAGTAATAGTATCTCTGGACATCCCATGGATACTGTTCTATATCTGCGATACCTGCACAGTGTTATTGTACTCCAGGAGACAAACCGCTAAATATGAACTCGACTACAAAGTACAACCAGATTTTATGCTAGAGATCTATGGGATGTTTGTGAGTTGAGATAATAATGATCCATACTACGTACTGCGGTCCCTGGTGTCGGTGAGGGGCGAGTGTGTTAGAGTAAGGCGGCGCGGGCTGGTTACCGCCGCTTGCTCGGCTTGGGCTTGTTGAACTGGTAGCTGGCGCACTTGGGGATGTGCCGCTCCGCAGCGGACTTGTTGAAGCGGCGGCTGCAGTGCGGGCACTGCACGTAGTCCGGGTTCTCCGACGGCGGCGGCGGCGGCAGGTCGCTCAGTTTCCCTGCGCATGCGTATGGCGCAGCTCGTTAAGTGAGCAACATTTATACTTAGATATCTTTTAATTATCCTTTTAGTATACACATATGACAAAAGAGAGATTTCCAGCAAACCGTAGCGTGGAGAAGATATATAAGTCAAGTAATACAAGGAAACAGTTACAATACGATAAACAAAAAAATCATTAATTTTATTATGAGATAAATACTAGATGTATTTTCGTATAATAGAGATGCCGGAGATAGTAGTTGTATAATAGACAACGTCACAACCAACAGACGATATATTTAATATCAGTTATGGCGGCAGATTTACGATATGATAGTAGTTAGTCAGGGCATCCTAAATAACTAACACCGACCCAACTACATACCTTGAGCTTTCGGAATCGAACTAGAGACCTCTTCGCTACAGATCAAGAGATTAGTCACAATTAAAACTTAACTTTTTTTTTTTTTTTTTGCGTACCCGTTTTTTAATTAAGTTTTAACTAATGGGTTCCTCACTAGGCGATGCCTGTATCGAGGAAACCCGGGGTATATACCTACGGGCACATATAGAATGTGTTTGGCGGTAACTGTTAGTACTGTAGGCTGGAGTGTTCGCCAATAAAGCCTTTACATATATATATATATATATACATACATAAAATATTTATAAATAAATAAAACAGGTTAGCATAATTTTAAAAAGCATGAAACAAATAATATGCATATAAATATATATTTTTTTTTAATGTATATTGATTTAGAATACGTCGGATGTTGTTAGATAATACTTATATATATTACTTACCCATACATATACGTACTATGTATCAACTTTCACCAGATCTTCGGTTGTATCGTAGGTTAGTGAACTTAGCCATTTATATATCTTACTTAGTTTAGTTAAAACTTAACTTACACAGTTTAAAAAACTGACGCGATGTAAAAGTTATTGCGGTATGTAATTGCATAAGTTAATTAAGTTCTTATGCACATTAAGTTTATTTGTTATAAAGATATTGTCTGTAGTCTATTGTTAGTTATGTGTAGATTTAATGATTTCCGTATATAAGGAAGTTCAATGATCCAAACTTACTACGCAATTGTAGTAGGTTAATCATTATTTTTTTTTTATACTACTATGCGACGAGACGAGCAAGACGTTCACCTGATGGTAAGTGATACGCTTGCTCATAACAACGTGGTGCTAGTTAAGATGGTACACACTGCACCACATTGCGCTCGTCGCCTTGAGACATAAGGTGTTAAGTCTCGTTACCCCAGTAATTACACTAGCTACAGCGCCCTTCAAACCGGAACACAGTAATGTTCGCACACTACTATTTGTCGGTTGAAATAGGAGCTGCGGTGGTACCCACCCAGACGGTCTCCGGCAACAGAGACCTACCACCTGGTAATCTGAGATGTGAATGATCAAATGAATGATTGATTGAATGGTCTACGTGTCAATGATTGGTTGAGTGAATGTGATTGTATGCGGAGGTTGTTCTACTCACCGCCAGCCTTCAGGTGCGCCTGCACCTGCTTGGCGGCGCGTATCGCCTGTATGAACTCCTCGTGCTTCTGGCGCCAGGTGCTGTTCAGCTGCTTGCCCGGCTTGCTGCTACTCTGCGCCGTACTCTTGCGCAGCTTGCCAATGAAGGGCTCCGCTTCCGTTCCCTATTAGTAACACATTTGTAACTTTATATACGGAGCTCTTTCAGCAAAGTCTAAAGTTTTAAATGTTTGAAAACCTTTTAATATAATCTCATGTATTGTATAGGGCATTGAGTATTTCTGAGCTTCAGTCATCTTGAGCTTGAATAGCAAAATTGTTAATACATCGTATATACAGACATGCGTGGCATTATTTAACAGTGAATTTGTATGTATGCGGTACTTTGTTGTGTGATAAATAAATACGTTAGTATCAAAACATGTTTACATATGTGATAGTGCAAATGTCTTTGGATAATAAATAATAGTTTGTCATGAATATAGATAGTAAAAGTTTTAAGGTTTCGTGCAATAATTCCATTCGAATGCTTGCCTTGTAGTTCTCAGCGTCAGTGCCCTGCGTCGGTTGTAACAAATAAAAGGCATTAGTGTTTCATTGATCAGTTGTTGTATACATTTTGATATAATGAGTATCACATGAAATACAATCGCTCGTTTTTTCGCTCTAAGATTTTCTGATTTTTATAAGATCAACTTGCTGATATTACTTTTACACAGCAAGTTACCTAAACCCCCCGGTGCGCTGTTTATCTTCTTCTAAACCGTATTTCATCATGACTGAGGCTCGTGGTCATCATGTGTAATGAAACACACGACGACTTCCTTGTCTGTTATAATGGAGTGGTGTTGCCATTGCCTTCTCCATTTCACATACTAGTGCGAGCACGGATGGTCATGACATAGATATGCAGGTTTCCTCACGATGTTTTCCTTCACCGTCAAAGCGCGTGATGTTAGCTGGTGTTATACTAACTGCATTGCCGGATTAGAAACCGGTACCTCCGGATTAGAAAGCCGGCGTTCAAACCAGTAGGCTATCACGGCTTTATTATTAAAAACTACAGCGCCATTCAACAATTTGAATGGCGCTGTAGTTTTTAGTAGTGCTGTACCAATGTACGCAGTAAGTTTTGCATATTACTTTCGCTGACTAGTGTATAGTAAAAAGTAACTCACCGCGAGGCGATGTTTCAATACGTCGAAGGGCTTCCGTTTCTTCGCGTGCGACTTCTTGCAGATCTCCTGGTGCTTCGCGAGCCGGTCGGAGGCGAAGCGCCGCCCGCAGATGGCGCACGCGTCGCCCGCGCCCCCGCCCGCACTGCCCGAGCCCGCGGCGCCGGACACGGAGGCGTTCGAACGCGACTTGATCGACGGAGACTACAAGTGATATGTATTAAGATTAGTTACGAACTCTTTTCACCTGATGGCAAATATATTTGCTCATATACGCTAATTAGAATGTCAATGATATTAGTAACTGTTACTGACTTTATAAAAAAGCGGCACTATTAGATATTGGTAACACGCTTGTTGTTGACGAATTAAATTTAAACCGACAAGATAATTTCAAAATCACTTACCGCCGGAGTTTTCTTAATCACCTGAAAAAGTGAATAAATAAATCAAAACACGCAAACAAAACCAATAGTACTCATAAAATTTAAATAAAAAAAACGATTTCATTTCATTTTGATAAACTAAAAAGCACAAACAAACAATTCATCTGACATGAAACAAAAATAAACCTAACATCAGTTTGTTGTAATAGAAATTACAGATAGCACACAATATCCGGATACTAACTATTCAACAATGAACCCAGGAATCAAACCAGGAGTGTCCGTGTTAATGCGTCACGTAGACAGACATGAGATCTCGAATGACGCGTGTCAATAAATTCGAATGTACTTTGGAGGAGTCCGAACAGCTGCACAGTAACTTCATTTTGAATGTAGCTCTCAATGATGATTACTTTGCATCATTGAATCTCCTTAGTGGCCTCACACTGGATCGAGCACCTTACCCGAATAGTCTTCAGCTAGTGAGTATAAGAGTAAGGGAAGCCAGGCTTATCGTAGAAGGAGACTGAAGGGAGTCTGAGAGATCGCAGTCTTTAAGCTTGAGAGTTACTAATTGTTGAGCGAGTCCTCGTACGATGGCAAATTTTCCATTTAGTCTCGGGCCAAAAGAGTAGGACTAAGGTAAGCGCAGTCTTAGAAGACGACTAAAATGGTTTTCAGGTTCGCAGCCTTTGAAAGTGTCGGCCCTCATTGTCTACGACGAGTACGAGGTGATCTCGTATTCGTCGCAGTAATCCGAGGGTGTTGGTGAGGGTTATAGCCCTCGATGGACGCGATGAGACAGAGCGCTGAGTGGAACTGCTGTGTTCTTGGGAGATTCTGGAGTAGTTCCTAACCCTTACTTTCCCCTAAAAGCAGGTTATCTTTAGATTTCCCTCCCGATGTAAATAAAGCCGAAACTCTGTTGTTAATTTCACAGAGGTAGAAAAAGGAGCTGCAGTGGTATCTACCTAGAGGGTCTCCGGCTACAGAGACCTACCCGCTAAAGATATAAGATTCGCCACTTACGCTGTTGGAGATCCTCTGCATCCCCGCGCGCTGCTTTCCGACCTCCGGCGCCTGAACACAAACACCACACTGTAGTATACACAATTATTTTAAAGGACACTTTCACTTGATGGTAAGTGATATACCTAGTCAGTAACACACACTGTAGCACATTGTGCAGTTAACAAAAGATCGGTAAACTAATTTAAAGGTTTAGGTACTCCGTGACAACTATGCGGTCAGGACACCTGTGACTTCACTCCTTTGATCATCTCTTCAACAAATCACACGAAACGTGGTAAAGTAAATAGTTAAATGGTAGCGATGAAATATTTTAAAATTTAGTTAACTCGCGCAAACAGAAATCTTGTTGAAATTACTGTAAACACACGACCTACGAAAATTTTGACATGTTTACAGTATAGACGTTCAGTGTCAGTGTGATTTGAATTCACTGCGCTTATTGGACGCAGTTTTGTTAACGTGTCAAAGAAATAGTCACCGACACCAAAGTGATATAGATTTTTTTTAATTTTTTCTTCATTGCTTTTTAAAGAGGTTACATAGGCCGAATTTAATGCGTATAAGTTTCTTCAGAACAAAATAATAATAAACATCCTTCATAACGTTCCTCTGCTAGGAATCAACTTTCTCTTTCAATGAGAGCTGGACCTTTTTCCCAACACGCTGACTAAGTGTGAGTTGGTAGATATCGCAGTTCCGCGATGGCTGTTGTTGTTGCTGTTGATATACAATGTTTTTTTTTTTCACCGGAATCTCAAGCTCAGTGCGGATCGAACTCCGCCTGAGATTCATCACGAGCCTTACTAACTAAGCTGACGCGACTACTAAAAGATACGGTTTTCGGTTAAAATATTTCAACGCGATAATATGTCGCTGGTCTGTATATTCAAACTCAAATTGAAGCTAACTAAAGTTCGTAACATACAGGTCTTTCACAGTACTAACTTTGACCATTCATATCCCCTTAACCGGTAGAGCTATAGACTTTTTATTTCGGATTCCTCATCTTCTTATCCTTGTAATTCATTTTATCGTGAAAGAGTATCCATATTGCTCTTTCGGTTTAAAAGTTAAAAGCGTTACGGAGTGTTTAGGTTAGAACTTTTATTCTTTAACGCCAATGCAATCAGGTAATAGGAACTAAAATCTATTAACAAATAAATGTAGGTACTAACATTGTTCTCGTTCACTCCTCGTCTTATGGAGGTGACTGTGGACATTTGTGGTTTCGGTTTTGCTGGACTCGCAGCTCGTTTGGTTATCGAATTCCTGAAGAATATATAAATAAATAGCACTAATGAGATTTTGCAATAAATCAGGATTTTTTTTTTTAATAAACCTTTCGACGAAATTAGATTTGTATGCCTCTTACCTCTGGATAAGGTGTTAACGTCAAAACGACACTGACATAGATAATGTAGATAATATAAAAAAGGCTAAAAGAACTTAACAAACAGCATTTAAGAAAACGTGAAGTAAATAATATCTAATTATAGAGACATTTTGTAAAAAGCTGTGTCTTTTCTGAGGTTGTAGTTACCTCATTGCTGGTTTCTTGACTTCCGCCTTCGGCTCCGGCGACCTGGGCGTAGTCTCGGGCGCTAACGAATCCGGGAATGTCTCGTCTTCTAGAAGACCATTGTTCTGCGCTTTGTCAACCTCGTCGGATGGTGTGTAATCGCCGTTGATATGATTCTGTAATAGATTCACCTAATGAATTTTAATGAAACAAGGTAGGCCAATGAACTGGTGAAGATCAGCAGAAGACTGATACATGCGGAGATCTCTGAGAGTGTTGGTGGAATGACTGAGTAAATCTTTTTCTATTTTATGCAGGATAGAAGGAAATGAAAGGTCCAAATATGCTTTCTGATAGTCTTGGGTTTTATTAAAAATTGGTAGGTCGATGAGTCATAAATCTAAGACCAGTTTACATAGTTATTATGTTTTCATGTTTAATTTCTCTTACGAGGGGATATAAGATTTCCTATACCACGAGTCTTTGACCAAGAGATATAGAAAAATTATATAAAGAGTATGAGAGGAAGAAAACAATTATTCGTTAAAGGCCAGAAATTTCCGAACAAGTCTACAAGTATCGAGAATAGCAACTTTTTGGATAGTGATTATGAGTTAGGTAGCAAATCAAGGATTTTGAAAAAATTTTTGTTGAAACAGCTATTGGTACTATGTAGGTCTTTTCTAAATTTCATTATTGGTATTATTATTTCACTGCATCAGGCAATATCTATTAGTTTATCATAAAAGTCATATTAAAGTACTCACTGAATTTTTTATTGAATTCAAATCCAATTCGTGGTTGTGGTTCATATCGCCGGACACGTTCACAATGTTCTCAGATTTATGTATCTGAAAGATACATAAAAAAAATCAAAAGTTATTGAGATGCATCTGAGGTCATCAACAAAACACTAGCGGTAGGTTTTTACTACTGGATACACCTTGGTCTCACCGCAGCGTCTATATTGTAAGCTAGTGAAATTACTGGGGTAACGAGACTTAACACCTCATGTCTGGAGATGAGCGTAATGTGGTGCAGTGCTATCTTAACTAGCGGCGCGTTGTTATGAGCAAGCGTATCACTAACTATCAAATGTCAGTGTCAGAATAAATATGGTTATTGTTTCTTGGTGACGGCAGCTTGTATGGAATTGTATTAACATCTGAAATCGATATAGACCGATATAATTTCAGATGTAATTAAGACTTATTGATTGTGGACCATTACGTCTTTCCGGTCTCGGTCATGAACAAAGGCATAGGTGTAAACTTACAATTTGTTTCTTCATACTGTGCGTGCTGGTAACATTGGACTTGGTTATCTTCTTGTCGGCGGTGATCCGTGTGCTGGTGACCTTCGAGTAGCCATTGGGTAGCTGGTTCCTCGGTTTGGCGCGCTCCGTGTTGTGTATAGGCTGCAGGGGGTAGCTCTTGTCGATGCCGGCTTTAGTTCGTCGCTCTTCGAACATCTGTCGTACCTATGTGAGAAGTACATAAGTTAAAAATTATATATATTTAGTGTATTGTTGTTAGTGAAATTATTGGAATATGTATTAACTATGACATCAACGAGCGCCATGTAATGTTGTGTAAACATCTTATTGATATAAGATTGCCGATGTACTGAGTTCTGAACCTTTTTGTCAAACATACAAAACTTTAATCCTATCTAATGTAATGTACATAGCTATAAGTTATTTTTAGACAAATAAAGATCTTTATTCTTATTCTTTATTTGTCAAGGCGCTTTGTTATACAGAAAACAATTTATTTGTCTTATGATAATAATTTTTCTAAGCAAAAGTAACTTATTGTGTTCAGTCATTATATAAATCAAACTATCTATAAATATTTATACAATAAATTAGAACTTAACCACTTTGACCTTCTGTGATGAAATACAAAAGCTTTGAAGCCCACGTAAGCTTTTTCATGGTTACATATCCATTTTAAGGTTGAATAATAAAATCTGAATAAAATTTATCTAAAATCTAAGCTGATCAGTGTATTAACATTAATAGTTAAAAGTTTTTTAGTAGAATTACTATTTTTTTTTATATATATATATACATAATGAAAAAACCAGGAAACCGTTGGATGCGGACAGCGCAAAGCCGTTTGGAGTGGAGATCTTCGGGTTGGGGGAGGCCTTTGTCCAGCAGTGGTTGATGACGATGATAATGAAGAAACTCGCAAAAAAAATATTTATTGCATGTTTCACCTTTCCTGGATGTACGTGAGGCTGTGTGGGTGTGGTGGCGCTGGTGTTGGAGGCGGTGCTGCTGGGCGACAGGCGCACCTTGTCCAGCGCGCGCGCCTGCTGCGCCTCGTACAGCGACGCTATCTTCATCTCCCGCTCCTGGAGCTGCTTCTGTTGGAACCGAGCCTGTGGACAATCACACGAAAGCTCAATGCAAACTTTAAGTCAGTTTTCCTATTTAAGAGAGGCGATCAGTTATAAAAATTAATACATTCTGCTAACTTTTTAAGTCCGATTTTGATGTAACGCAGTAGTTATTTTAATTGTCTAATATTCATTTACGTATTGATAATTGCGAGTATTTACATAAACTGAATGATCAAGACGTGGGTTTAGCTGCTGTCACAGTGGTAACTTTCCTAATAAGGAGCGAACACTCGATATAGAGCGTTTAGGCTGTGTCCTTAGATACGCGGATGCAGAGCAATAACACTAATATCCGAACGTTACTTCGTATACAAAAATAAAGAAATTAAAGTTACACGGCACCGTCATCCGTATTTGTTTAAATCGACTTAACGAATGATGATACAATAAACAATATTGAAATTAAAGAAAACAGCTAAGTTATAAGCTATCATAATTTCAAATGACAGACGTTTACTGCTGGACAGTAAAGCGTGCCTAGTATACCCAGACTCTATGGCTTGTGTTGGTATAGTTACACAACAGTATCATTATATCAACTACTTTTTACTTCTGATTATACAGTGACGTCATCACATTTACAGTCTTCAGCAAGAGATCAGAAGACAAGGAAAAAACTGATAACCATCCAACCTCCAAAGGCTTGTAACCAGAAGTTAAGAAAATAGAAAAGCAAATGCATATATAGATAATCAATTGTAATAAGATAAAAATTGTACGATCATATTTTTTTTTTTTTTTTTGATGAATGATGTACTTGCTTTGGGTCACCTTTAAGACCGTCAACAAGGCTACATCGGACCCTGGGCTCGCGGATCCGGCATCCGCGAGCTGACGTTATAAATAAATACATAAATATGTACATAGAAATACTATAAAGAGGAGAGGAGATAGGCAAAGAAGTATTGGATGGAGTAGGGTTGAAGAGCAGGGCAGTTTTATAAGGGGGATGAGAAGAGGAACGATAGTGAATAAATACACAGATAGTACCATCATAATAAACGATTGTATCCTAAATGATTCCGCGCGATGTATGGAAGAAGGAAATGGATTAAGAGCTAAATAAAAATAAAAGATAAGAGAGAGATGAATGGATGATTGAAATAATGAGAGAAGGAAATTGAAAGACAGGGTGGTTGTGAAATAAAATCAGTAAACCAAGGCTAGACTGATCCAGAGTTTACGCGATCTAACCTATGTTCGGCTCCACGTAATTCTTGATCCTTTACATATTATTTATTGTTATACATATGCGTCTACTCTTCTTCTTTTCAGGCTGGACATGAATGAGACAGGTAAATAAACAAAGAGTGAAGTGTATATGATACGTAATCGCTGCGTTGGTTAAGGCAGCCGGAGGCCGGCGCCTACGCCCCGCCGCGCACGGGGACAACCTGCGGAACGCCCGCTGCATTGTTCCATTGTAACGGAACACTTCCGTCAGAACTGAACACCACACTGAAGGTCGTATACAAGTGAAATGGAAGTATACATCTTGTCAATGAAATTAAGATTTGTGATATGCTCTTGGTTACGTAAGCAATTAACAAACTTTAAAATGTTGCAGTGAATTTTAAAGAATGAGGGACTAATCAATTATTAGTTGAAATCAGTAAAACCTTTTTCCTTTCTCTAAATGTTCTTTTAAATTATTCTAAATCTTTACTTCTTAAAAACCAGCACATTAATCTAAACGTTACAGTGATTCTTTTATTGTATAAACAATAAAGCTTTGGAATGGTTTTCCTCGTGTCCGTAGTATCTGTACCTCTCCTTTCTTAGTTATTTTTGATTGTAAAAGACTATTATCTTCGCCTCTAGTTGCACTTTATATATTAATTATAACTATACGTATATATTGTTTTTTCCTTGTCAGAGTTTACAGGAAGAATACTCTTTTTAAGCATAAGCTCGCCTCTGTTCTGTATTTTATATATATACATATAATAAATGAATGATTCAAAATTTTCCTAAATGCAATCCAGTCTAATAACATCCGTCATGGCCGACAGAAACTTTTCAAGTATTACTGAGAGACGGTAATTAAAATGTAGCTTCTAATTAACACGACGACGTACGTTATGAGTCCAATGCTAATTGGCTAAAAGTACGGGCTGTCATTGTGTCACAGCGGAATGTAGTGTAGCGCAAACACGGACCCGGTGCACTGGACACCGAATACTAACTACCACTATACTACTACTATTCAACCAGGTGGTAGGTATCTGTTGCCGGAGACCGTCTGGGTGGGTACCACCGCAGCTCCTATTTCAACAGCCAAATAGTAGTGTGCAAACATTACTGTGTTCCGGTTTGAAGGGCGCTGTAGCTAGTGTAATTACTGGGGTAACGAGACTTAACACCTTATGTCTCAGGCGACGAGCGCAATGTGGTGCAGTGTGTACCATCTTAAGTAGCACCACGTTGTCATGAGCAAGCGTATCACTTACCATCAGGTGAACGTTTTGCTCGTCTCGTCGCATAGTAGTTTAAAACTAAAAAACTAAACTGGCTTAACTAAAACTAAACACGCGACAAGCTTCGATTGTTGACTGTTATGATGGTAACGAATGATGACATTGTTTATAATTTGTTCAGGCTGTAAATATTTTCATAGTAAAAACTACAAAATTTGAAGAGAACAAACAAGCAGTAACAAATAGATACAGTGCCTTTCATATAGATATGCTACAATTTTGGAAATATCTGTTTTTGAGAAGAAATGCGTTTAGATGGATAATAATCAGCTGGAATATGTCCATTGCTAGATAAGTTTTTCTCAAGGATCTCATTCAGCGACATTTCGCGAATTTCACCAGCACCCATGCCATTTAAGATTAGAATATTTTTTTTTGGGCTTTTTGTGACCTCAGTTCACCTACGCATCTCCTCATTCTAATTTAACAACGCATGTAAAAGTTGTTCACCTCACACTATGCAGTTCGATTAGATTATTTCATAACATTAAATCGATTCCGCAAAAAACATACCCAAATAGAAATGTAAAATAAGAAACGTATATTACGATTAAGAAATCGATAATAAAATGCCTTTAAAATATGCAGTTTTCATGTCCTGGTAATAAAGTGAAAGGGATACGGTGCAGTAAAGTGGTAATGTTATTCACTGCTTCGTTAGCGTGGGTGAAGAACTGATACAGCGAGGAGACACTCAAGCGGAATGGTATACATAAGATATAATATTTTTTTATTTTAAATATTAAAAATGCAGTGTTAGTTTCCTGCCTAGTAGTTGCCGTGATAGCCTAGTGGTTTGAACGTCGGCCTTCCACTGCGAAGGTACCGGGTTCGAATCCGGCCTGCACCAATGAATTTTTCAATTTATGTCCAGTTAGCATAAAACACCAACTAATATCACGTGCTTTGACGGTGAAGGAAAACATCGTGAGGAAACCTGCATATTTATGCCATGGCCATCAGTGGTCAGACTAGTATGTGAAATGGAGAAGGCAATGGCAAACCACTCCATTATAACTGCCAAGAGAGTCATCGTGTGTTTCAATACAAACATGATGATCACGACCCTCAGTCATGAGGAAATACGACTTAGAAGAAGTGTTAGTTTCCTAAAATATTCCTGTTTTTATAAAAAAATCGTCTAATGCCGTTAATATTCAGCTGATTGCAAATGACTTGTTGCAATCGGAGACTACTGAACAAAGAGACAAACAGACAAATATTTTCTTTGATAAAAATAATAATTTTAATGTTATAATTATATAAATAGACCGTTTAATTTATTTTTACAACTTTATAAATAAACTAAATGCATCGGTGGCCATTTTTATTATTAGCACAGTATATATCTATTTGCAAAAAAGTTATCTTTATTACGTTTTTCAATATGATTCATTTGCGTGTTTTAAAGTGATTTATGATGAAATATTGTATTTAATTAACCAATTTTTACTTAAGTTTTCAATCTTAATGTTTTCTTAGTTAAAAGATGCGGTTTGACCTTACAAGGTTATCTGGTTACGAACCTAATACAGTAATATCTAAAACGTCCTTACACAGTGTTTGTGTTGACTCACCAGTCATCGACCTTAAGCTCCGATAACTATTGACGGTTCTTTTTTTACTTTTAATAGTTAAGTCGTTGCGATTAATTAGTTTAGTTTTAACGAAAAAATTAAACTATAGATAATCTGAGATACTCTTAAAGATAAGTCCAAATAATAAACACCTAAATTACAATAGTTATTAATATGGAGCGATCAATATACACAATTTCTTTATTGGAACTATCAGAGGTCTTCAGTTTGTATACCCCTACGATATCATACCAATAGAATCTTAAACGCAGAAATAATATGTAGAAATAGAGAAAACAAAACAAAGTTGATACAGCAGCAGAATCCTGTTCACAAAGAAATATTAAACTTAACAACTTCAACAAATTAGAGTTTTGGTGACAGCGGAATAAATATACTTTAACATTTATTTAATGTGTATGGATCCTTTGTCCAACAGTGGGCGTCTATAGGCTGATGATGATGAGTATAGATAAAAATGAAAAAGGATATATAACATGGGAACAGTCTATAATTCCAAATATACGCTATTTCCGGTATTAAATGCGCAGTGTTTTTCCTTCCTTATACTCTTTATGGGCGACATGTTAGTTTATGGGACCACTTTGTGCCAATGTTCATTTCCTCGTCGCAATACAAACGCTATTTCCTTTAAAATAATTTTATTGTGTATTTTAAGTTTTTGGTAGGAATATTTTTATTATTCTTTTTCAGTACATATTCATTGAAAAGCTGTGATGGCCTAGTGGTTTGAAAGCAGGCTTTCCGCCCCGGAGGTACCGGGTTCGAAACCGGCCTGTACCAATGAATTTTTAGTTAGTTCAGTTAGCATAAAACACCAACTAATATCACGCGCTTTGACGGTGAAGGAAAACATCGTGAGGAAACCTACATATGTATGTCATGACCATCCGTGCTCGCACTAGTATGTGAAATGGAGAAGGTAATGGCAACACCACTCCATTATAACTGACAAGAGAGTCGTCGTGTGTTTCATTCATTACACATGATGACCACGACCCTCAGTCACGAGGAAAGACGCCTTAGAAGAAGAAGAATATATTCATTACTTCTTTAAATAGGTTTTTTTTTTTTATTGATGTTCTTGCTTTGGGTCACCTTTAAGACCGTCAACAAGGCTACATCGGACCCGGGGCTCGCGAATCCGGAATCCGCGAGCTGACTCTCATTAAATAGGTAAAGGTATCAAAAACTTTTATAACTCGCTGTTTTTGTTAATCTCGGCTTGTTAAGACTGGAATACAAAACTATATACGGTTCATTTTCATTCAGAGAAGATCATAAAGACATAGATAAACTTTTCTTTAATTATATCCTAAATACTTTTAGTAATTTAACCTACAACTAATAGTTAATTAACGTTTGCCTACTTGATGTAATCCAGTATTAGAAAAGTTTTTCTGTGGTTATTTCCAATCTTCCTAGCAGCACGTGAAATATCATCAGAACGTAAACAAGCCAATCTCTATATTAACTGTAGCGGTGTTATAAAGAGTACATTGTTTTTGCGAATTTGTCCAAACAGCAGCACTGGTGAGTCAGCGAGGCCGTATGCAAAGCGTTGTGATGTAACGAAGGTTACGACTACCTACAGGCGTCGTGACTAAGCCGCTGCACGAACCGAACCGATACCGCGAACCGCTCGTCAACCAGCCGATCTTTTGAACCGATGTAGGTTGATGACCATGGGTTAATTCAAAAACTAAAAATATAGTTTTGTTAAAAAAATTATTAGTTAGATTACCGCTGAATCTCTGGCACGAGATGATGGAACGACGACCTGGTGAAGATCGCAGGGTTTTGAATAGGCAGTAAGTTGAAATGATGATTTTTAAAATATCTAAATCATTAACATTGATCTACGTTAAGAAGTAACAATTATTACGAGGCTAAATTGAAAGTAAGAATTTTTTTTATTAGTAATATGTTACTACCGTTTATCCTAAGTACAAATATATAGAAGTAATCTTAAAAGTTAGTACCTCGTAATCCGGAAGTGTTAACCAGCCATTTCTTATATCAGCTGGATCGGCGTCTCCTAAAGATATCGAGGAGACAGTGTCGCGCAATTTCCGATTTTCAGAACGCCACCAATTTATGTGTGCCATTGTCCGATGTTAGCATATTAAACTTACTAAAAAGGTTTACTAGATTTTATACTCAAAGTTTGTCTACTTTAAAGTTATAATAGATATTTTAAAATGGAAAATATAGTTTAGATATTTAACAATTTTTTGTTTTAGGTATTCTGTTTAGTAGTACTTCAGGCTGCGTTTATAAAAAGTTCAGCCTTCGTCCACTTTAGAAATATGAATGAAATCTTGAAGTGCTGTTAACTTACTGGTTGTTTGTTTGCTTCCGGGTTGCTTAGCGACGCGTGCACGTGGATGTCAATGTCACGGCACACTTGACCTCAGAACTTAAAGCCAACTTGACCCGGTAAGGTGCTGAGCTTCGTTTAACACGACTTCCTTATTAGATTACGGTAACTTGTTTAGGGTTACGTTACAATTTGTTACCTAATTCCAATGCAATGTGAGATTTAATTTCTATTACAGAAATGGTAGTGACGTTTGTGTATTATATATTTTCTTTTGAAATTAAGCTCCCAAGAAATAATCTAGAGCTTTCGCAATTTTAAGTTATTATAGTTTCGAAGCTAATTTTATATTGTTTTACAGAGTCAAATGAAATATAAGCCAGGTAAGAAAGAGGTGAACAGGGCAAACTAGAATGCAACTGTGGTGTATAACAAAGAACCTGTTTGTACAAGTGCAGTAAATAGATCGCGCGGAGTGCGTGACGATATTACTGGAGGGGCCCACAAGTGACCGGATACGGGCGTAAATGGATAGGTACATTAGCCCTACTGAGGATTACTTCAAATGTTATAACTGTAGCTTTTTGTTAAGCCTGTATAGTAACAGTTTTTATATAAACTATTACTGCCAATCCAATGTGTCTACAAATAGTCTGTTATTCAAACTCCCTCTCCATTGCGATCCACAGATTTGCGAATTCGCGTTTATCTTGAGCCACTTGGAACACTTTGGTGCAAATATTACAAATGTTTAATAGGATTTAGATTGCATACGTCGTTTTAACCTTTTGATGTCCTCTGATAAATATAGGCCTGCGCAAATCTCAGGTTCCATACGCCAAAGGATAAGGTTCTGATCACTTCCTGTGGCTGCTCTAGGGAAGAGTATCGTCAAGACTAACTTGTATCCTCTACATGAGTTTGTTCATCGCGTTAATATATTTTTGAAATACTAGATTGACATGGAATATATTTCTTTTTGGATTGTTGTATTTGAATAGAAATGAATAAAGGAACGAATGTAAACGTCGCTAAGTCGGCCGTTGTTATTTGTCCAGACGAATCTAAATAATGTAATTAGCCCGAATAATCCAACTCTAAGGCTTTCACTGCAGACGAGGTCAAAAGTTGTCGGCACACAATTTTATATTCTCACCGCCTTTATTTACCTTGCTTAAAAAGTTTTAGTAGAGAGACATTCGTCATCTACTATCCACTTTCTAACTTTCCACTGTTTATCAATCTTCCAATTTAATCCACCAAAGTGCAGTGCCGCTGAAAATGTCATTGCGATTTTATCTTTATCATCACGGATTAAGGTGGAATGTGGGCCGTTTGTCCCGCCCACGTATCACTTGGACAGATCTGACCATAAATGTGCAGCAGTCTCGCTGACTCAGCGCCGCTTCCTTGTAAGGTGGCGTTAGATGACGTCATAACTTTCGTTTGTTTATCCACATTGCATCGTTAGCGACAGATCTTGGTGACCATATTGTTTGATGAGTTCAATAATTTCATTAAGGTCGTAGTAATTCAAGAGTAAGACTGCTGCTGCAGCGCTGCGTTGCTCATAGTTTTCGTAACTTGTTATCTCTTCTATAATCCATTTGTTTCGCAATCAAACCATAACCAATTGTTTTAAATATTTATTAATGATTAATGTTACTATATAAAGCCGAATTGTAATACTGTATATGATAACTACTTGCTAGTCGATTAGCCTTTGTATACATTACAGTAATCACCAAAGTTAATAATATTTAAGAAAGTACCAAATGTAATTTAGATAAGAATAATTGACCTTGTGAATTAATAAGGCAGCATAAATGAAATAAACTTACCTTTTTCATGATTTAAGAAAATGAGGTAAACTAGCTGTCAGAAGCTTTTTAGGTTATAATTTTCAGAGGTTGCAACATATCAATTGTTTAATGATGAATAATAGACTGCCGTAACGAATTTGCGTTAGTTTTGAATCGATTGGATTGTTACCAAGGTTATTGGACGGTAACTTTGTTGTTAATCTCGTCGGCGGCTTCTCGAAGTAGCTTCCAGTTTCAGCCCACGCGCGATATAATCTCGGGTACTGTTACAGGATTAAGCTAACCGTTACAGTCTATACCTTATAAAACATTTACATGACTATGTTTTATTCTATTTAAACTATAGTATGATACTGGTATAGAGTATATTTAATATTATTACCGTTATCCTTTTGTTTTCGGAAAAATCGATACACCTCGAAATATACTTTTATATTTGTAGAAAATAATATTATTTTGAATAAATAAAAAGATGTTACACCTCTTTTTTGGTTATACAAGAACTACCTTTAAAACATCTAGGAATTGAATTAGATCTTCCGTTTCTTGACATATGATCTAGAGTAGCAGCAGTAGTAAGTAATGGGACAGTTTACGCAATTCCACTCACCATTCGTTTATTTCTTTCTTTCTGTGGACGAATAGAGAAATAGGATAAGAGATGATACAGGAAACTGTTGTGATTTATGAGTTGCGTTGGATTTCCCTGCGGACCACACATCCTTAAAGTTGTTTGTTAATAACGTTTACGAAGGATGTTTGCGAATACCGCGACGCATGTTATCACTGACATGTTTGAAGTAAAAATTTACTTGCATTATTTTAACTAATATTTACTGCGTACATATGAAATTGGAGGAACAGGATGTGCGATCTAAAAGTAACTTTGTTTACTTTAAAGTTATTTTTATAACTCACGATAACTATATTCGCATATGTATGTGATAATGGTCATATGCAGTACAATATTTACATTACATCATTCTGGCGAAACACTAAATTTATGACCGATATCGTGGTATTAAAAAAAAGGAAGTTTTTTTCAGATAATACAGATTGGTAAGTTTTTAGAACTTGATGTAAAGTAAATAGGAAGCGTGAGAAGGGCTCCTGCCATTGCTGGTACGTTTTAAACTAAAATATAGACGTTGACGGTCAGTCTAGGGCACAACCATGACCATTTCTGCCAAGTAGTTGTGTACATACATTACTGTACCCTAGTGCAAAAAACAGAAGTGCTTTTTTATGATATTTTATAATGCAGTTCTAGAAGTATTTATATTGGTACGGTACCGGAAATCGGTATGCGGTCTTATGTTAATTCTTGTGTTGGCGCAGATTGACTTCAAACGTGCGTTATACTTTATATGGTAGTCGGCTTCTCATTGCAGGATGTGACGTAAATAAACATATGTTGTATGGAAGCGCTTTAGTTTTTTATAAGTGAGTAATAATAATTTTTATGTCAACAAACATAACAATGAGGCCGAAGACACAGAAGCTCACTGCTGGTAGGTATCAGTTGCCGGTGACCGTCTAGGTAAGTACCACCGCAGCTCCTATTTCAACCGACAAACATTACTGTGTTTTAGTTTGAAGGGCGCTGTAAGCTAGTGAAATTACTGGGGTAACGAGGCTTACACCTTATTTCTCAAGGCGAAGAGCGCAATGTGGTGCGGTGTATACCTTCTTAACCAGCGGCACGTTGTGCAAACGTATCACTTGCAATCAGGTGAACCCCTCGCTCATCTCGTCCGCTCGTGAAATAAAAAAACAACTTTCATAATTACAGTTTTCAGGCCAAGGTTGAAAAGGACGATTATAATTATAAAATTATGAAAGTTAAGAATATTAATAACAATTTTTAGAAAGACGAATCAAGTTACGAATTCAAGTCAGTCAGTGTTCCCGTCCAATTACGACGTGGGTGTCTTCAAAAGAAGAGTGAATAGGCTAATACAAAGTTAATGCGCTTTACCACCACAGATCGCATCACCACTTAACATCAGGTGGGATCGCGGTCAAGCATTAACTTTTTTCCCATAAAAAAAAAATTAAAGAAGTTAAAAAAAAACATATGCGTTGAAATTAAATGTAATACTTGGCGCAAATTTCACCTAATATTACGTGTGTAATATTCATGTGACTTAAGTGTATTTCACGTTATAATGTAATTGGGTTACCTAACTCCTAATGAGCGTGTCCGGGGGTGGGTGTGCCGGTTACATGTAGCGTGGACTTAATTATATCGAAACGCTGACCAAAAGGAGGGTGTGACAGTTGAACTGTTGCCCAGGAAATTGTGAACTCCATCAGCAAGTCGGTCTACGTTCAGCAGTAGAAGAGTTGTATTAAGCAATTTTGTTAACTGATCAAAAAATGTTATTGATCAATTAATTTCTTGTATCTAAGCATTTAAATCAAAGTTTTAAAACACTGTAGTCATAAAAAACTATCTGTTATTGTTGTAACAACATAATAAAATGAAAAAGCTGAAAGTATTCAAAAGGTATACTAAACTTTAGAATAGTGTTAACGGTCAAAACTTATTACTAATTTGTATTGCTATTAATCATAATGTAAATTTTAAGATACATCGTATACGTAATTGCAAATATATTCTTATCAAAGATAGATAGGTAGTCGATTTCTTACCACACTACGGTTGACCCGGAAGGGAATGCCATTAGAATCTCAAATCGTTCCTCAGTTACTTGTTTTTAATAGGTAAAGCAATAAAGTTTTATAATGTACACAAACATAACTTCATTCGAGGCTACATAAAATATTCACATTTTATAAGAGAACAGAAACAATATCAATTAGTCATCAAGTTATCAGTTATCAGTTTAGGTATCAACGATATTATTACTACACAAGTTTTTGAATCATATTTCAATAATACAAAAATCTTTATTATACAAAAGTAAATATACAGAATAACTTTATCAGTGGTACTTGAATTAATATTAAAAATTCGTATCATTAGATGCAGATGTTCAATTATCTATATGTATATGATTTACATCCGCTTATTTAATCCAAGTTTATAGTAACTTCTCTTATTTAACGGCACATAATAAAATTAATAATGATTCATACTAGTTTTAATGTGCGTTAGTTTCTTGCTTGCAACTCCCATACAAAAAAACCGGTGTAATGCAATCTGTCCGTTCGTATCATAAATTGATATGCAAGCGAAACAAAAGAGTATGTGTGACACAGAAGCAAATGGAGTTGTGAATTGACATGAAGTTTTTTTCAGTAACAACCTTTAACAGAACATAACCACACATAAGTGCTGAAATATCGATGATGCCCTCAAGTTAAGGAAGAAAATATTCAATTATTAAGAAGATGATGTTTTTATTCTAAAATCAGTGTTTTTTAACAGATTCAATTATCTGTGTTTTATGAAATATATGATTATTGATGGAGAATAAATGAATATAAGAGAGATTGACAAAGGTAATCTGGAATTTTCCAAGTGTCAGCACCACTCCACACCATCGCCTTGATATTGACTCAAGTGGCCATTACGCTGCATTCCTCAATTAGTCAGAATGGTCTGTTACTATTTGCTTACCCGGCGCACGCTTTACTCCGGTACTTGGAACAGTGTGGTATAAATAGAACCTTTATCAGGCACATACTCCGGGTAATGAGGACATTAAACGTATTAAAGAATTTACAAATTTTGAACAGAAAAAACGAAAGTAATTTTGCTATGTAGTCTGAAGAAAAGTTATTGTTTTCTTACTCCAATACTTAAAATGATACAAGGATATAGGTTTAGAGGAAGCTAATCATTTACGACGTGAAACCAAAAATTTTAAATCAGTGAAATATGACAATATCTATATCTATATGTAAAGCTGGTCATGAAATTTACTTATAAAGTAGTAACTGTGAAAATAGTATTTAAGTATAGTCTGAGAGTCAATGTCTCATCGTCCGTCTTCAGTTGATCATTAGCAATTGTCCCCTCGTTTGAAACTCTTAATGACGTCGGTGACTGTCAGTAATATGTATGTAATGGATGGTCTGAGCGACGGTGCAGTGACGCTTGAATGTTTGACTCATACAAGTTGTGCATAAATGTAGTTTATGGCGCCAATGCTTTCCATCCATTTTATTTTATTAACCCACCGCTGTATATATCAAAACATGGTTTAAAATTTGAACAGTCTAATGGATGAAATACAGCAATCTTAATTTTTTGTTATACTACCTATCTGTAAGTAAAGTTTTGCAAATGAACAAACATAGCAGAGTATCTTTGAGGGGAGGCGTGGGTGACCCCGATGTTGCAACGCTGCGAAACGGGCATAACTTGATCTCGCAAAAACCCCGCCCACAATATGACATTATCAACTTGATCGTTTTTGGATGACGGAACCTTAATTTTGGCCAGTGGAACTATAAACATCGCTCATTAGCCCACGTGGTCGGCGGTTGCGATGATTTATGCTCCAGACGTGAGCCGAGAAGCAAACATTCATAAATTTTCCTCTCGCACTAAAACCATCTGAGGGCAACACCTATTTCTATTTAGAAGAGGTCGTTATACTTGCTAACTAAGCACTCGGATCCAAGGTCATGGGTAATAAGCTAGAGTTGAACGAGAGTTTATAGAATTGAAACTAATTTGATTTCATCCTACACCAATATGGAAACGAAAGTATTTTTTTACTTAAAAATCATTTACATTTCTTTATTAGTACAACATCGCGTCGCGGGTATTAATTACTAAATAGCTTTAACCGCGACAGGCGTACAAATAAAAAAAAATGTCTATTGATTTGGTAAACTTACAACGAAGCCGAAGACACCGCATATTATACGACGTCACCGTCTTTACATTACTGTATTAAAAAAGGTAAAGATAGAAGAAAAGTAATGAATGTTTATAACATTAAAAAAACTCTTTGTTAACTCATTCTACAATTTGATGAGACGGTAAAGTAATAGGTCTATTTGTACAGCAAAAATATATATAAAGATAAATAGTGAGGTCGACAGACTGACGCAATGCAGTAGGATTGGATGCAGCTCGCCGAATGAATAAATCAAAAGCGCTGCAGAACAGCTATCTTCATGTGGACCGTATTCAATCAATTACCTTTGAATTCAGCTTCTAAATACTTTACGATGACAACTATTACCGTAACGTCTTCTTCTAAATCGTATCCTCATGACTGAGGGTCGTGGTCATCATGTGTAATGAAACACACGACTTACTTGTCAGTTATAATGGAGTGGTGTTGCCATTGCCTTCTCCATTTCACATACTAGTGCGAGCACGGATGGTCATCACATAGATATGCAGGTTTCCTCACGATGTTTTCCTTCATCACCATAGCTAGTGATTTTAGTTGGTGTTATATTAACTGCACATATATTGAAAACTTCTTTGCTGCAGACCGGATTCGAACCCAGCAGCTTATGACTGCTGTTTTTAATATTATAATCCAAAAAATGTCTATTGATTTGGTAAACTTACAACGAAGCCGAAGACACCGCATATTTTACGACGTCACCGTCTTTACATTACTGTATTAAAAAAGGTAAAGATGAAGAAAAGTAATGAATGTTTAAAACATTAAAAAAACTCTTTGTTAACTCATTCTACAATTTGATGAGACGGTAAAGTAATAGGTCTATCTGTACAGCAAAAATATATAAAGATAAATAGTGAGGTCGACAGACTGACGCAATGCAGTAGGATTGGATGCAGCTCGCCGAATGAATAAATCAAAAGCGCTGCAGAACAGCTATCTTCATGTGGACCGTATTAAATCAATTACCTTTGAATTCAGCTTCTAAATACTTCACGATGACAACTATTACCGTAACGTCTTCTAAGTCGTATCCTCATGACTGAGGCTCGTGGTCAACATGTGTAATGAAACACACGACGACTTACTTATCAGTTATAATGGAGTGGTGTTGCCATTGCCTTCTCCATTTCACATACTAGTGCGAGCACGGATGGTCATGACATAGATATGCAGGTTTCCTCACGATGTTTTCCTTCATCACCATAGCTAGTGATTTTATTGTGTATTATATCAACTGCACATACATTGAAAACTTCTTAGGTGCAGACCGGATTCGAACCCGGCACCTTATGACTGCTGTTTTTAATATTATAACCCAAGAATATACTAAGTCTTACATATTTACTATTGAGAAAATCATTCCGAGCAAATATTACAATTTGCTGTTACGTCGATGGAATAAAATGTTAAATACTTTGTTTTTTTTTTAATTCGGACAGTAACTTGGCTATGATAAGTAGAAACTCATAAATCTGACCTATTCGCGTATAATCAATAATGTAACGTATTCCCTATAAATCATGGGTAAAGTAACATTAAAACTTTCCGTGAATGCCGAGCCCATGTATACAAGGCCATAAACAATTTCCTTTTCAATAAACTTTAACAATGCGTTAAGCAAAACTACATAACGATAAAGTTGGCTTCCCTAAACTTATTTGATTTAATATATAACTTATGAAAATATCTATACAGCTTTTTTTCAGGGATATAAACATATTAGACTAATTTTACATATTTTATGCGTCGCGTTAGTTTTAATGATTTATTAGGATAGATTTACGTTTGTGGTACTTTTGGACGGATATTACTTTTTCTATTGTGTTACTTGTACTAGATACAATTTAGGTACGCACCATTTCATTGTACTCATACTAAGCGTAATGTGCTTAGATTTTTTTTTATACGTAGTGATAATGGTTACGATATAATAAAAAATAGTTAGATGGACTGGTGGTAGGTCTTGGTCTAGGCACTACCGCTGTCCTATTCAGCCGAGAAACAGTAATGTGCAAGTATTACTGTGTTCCAGTTTGAAGTGTTGTAAGCTAGTGAAATCACTGGAGTAACGAGACTTATATGTCAAAATGACGAGCGCAAAGCAGTGCAGTGTATATGATCTAAACCAGTGCCGCCTTGTTATGGGCAAGCGTATCACTTACTATCAGGCGAACGTTTCGGCTTGTGGAATAAAAAAAAATGATTGTGATTCTGTTTAGTTGAGTTTGTATGTCAGTGGGTGATATTGGTCGCATATGGTATCCGCTGGCGCGCTCCGTATCGATCCGATGGGCCTGCGAACTGCCGATAACACTTCGGGATAATCGTTGTCTGTATGTAGGTCGTTACTTTAGTGTTGTAAAATTTATTATTAAAGTAACAGCGACATTTACACAACAAATATTTTTATACATAATTTTTATTTACATTTCTTAAAGACATAAACATTTGATATACACTCCCGGACACATCTATCGGCTCACCCAGTGTTTAAAAGTTTTAACGGTGCCTACCTAAAAATAAATGTTAGGTGGAGCAATAAGTTTTAATGCAGTTTTAAAGCTGATTTTTTGGTCAACCTTTATGTATGTTTTTTTTAATTTTGAATTTAGGATTACGAAAAAAAAAACGAAAATTCGAGTCTGTTCATTGTTTTCAACGACCCAGGAATGGAGAAAACTTTTTTATTTCGCACAAGTTGGATTTTTTTTTTGATGTGTCCGATTATTGGTTCCTTAAAAAGGCAAATCTAAACATAGAGCCAGTTTTGACCAAAAAATATGGATACTCTGCCTGAAATTGTCGCCCAAGTTGTAAAACTTCTGCCGGCCAAATCAATTCGAAATTACAAAAAAAAAAAAAAAAATAAACCTACATAGGGGTTGACCAATAAATCTGCTTCAAAACTGCATTAAAACTTATTGCTCCACCTAACATTTATTTTTAACTAGACACCGTCGAAACTTTAAACACTGGGTGGTGGGCCGATAGATGTGTCCGGAAGTATAGTTCGTATAACACAAACGGTGCTTTTGAATAAGTTAGTGTAATTACTGGGGTAAGAAGACTTAACACCTTATGTCTCAAGGCGACGAGCGCAATGTGGTGCAGTGTGTACCATCTTAACTAGCACCACGTTGCCATGGGCAAGCGTATCACTTACCATCAGATGAACGTCTTACTCGTCACGCCGCAAAGTAGTGTAAAAAAAAAGTTAAGACCGCAATTATATACTAGTACGATAATAAAACGATTCGTAAAGATAGTACTGAAGCATGTAAGTACACAACAATATAAGATATAAAACAATGAAGCTTCTTAATGATTATGTAAAGTATATTCATAAATTACTGGCATGTAATCGTAAAGCGATTTACGAAAAAGCGTTAATCACAGCAGCATTTACTTTGAAACCATCCAGTTTTTCTGTTAAATAAACTTTATTAATTAAACTTTAGCGGTATCAGCAAAAGTCTCACAATAAATCCTTAAATTTCTTTTCGCGACAGTCGAGCGAAACGGAGTGAAAGTACAGCTAAGTGTGCCGCCAATACCTGTATAAAATAACTTAACTAGCTTTGCACGCGGTTACGGCTAAGTAAATTTAGGTTTTCTTTAAACTGTTTGTTACAAAGTGTTTAGTAGTAAAAGTGAAATCAAAATAGTAAAACACCCATTTCCCATCAAGATTTCTGTTTCCGGTACAACATTATAATATTAATAACGAATATCAATGAGGCTGTATAGTGATATTAACAAGTAGCATTTACTTATTGCTAATATTCAAAAAAGCTTCCGTTTGTCTGTTACATATCATGATCAGCTAATGGGCTTATATTGTAAGTTAAAAAGCGTAGCCCAAGACCGGAAGAGTTTTCTCAATCTGACAGCCAAACTTCGGTTTGGAGAAGGCACCTCATGATGATGATGATCATGATCAACTCTACCGCTAGCCTTTCCCGTGAAATATCAGTTAAATCAAAAAGAAATTGAACACACTCTTTCTATAATGATAATTATACCCAGACAATCTTTTTAAATCTTGTTTCTTATAACTAAGTCGACTATTGTATATTTTTTTGACAATGTATTACCTTTTTTTGTTTTATTTGTGAGGGAGCTGTGTAATTGGCCTTCCGTATTATTTATGTTATTTCCCCGTATTAGATGTAAGTCTACCGAAAATGTTAAAATAAAATAAATATCTATGATATAGTAGTGATAAAAAAAAATCAAAATTGTGAAAGGCATGTTATAATAAGTTCACGACGGCTGTGTGATATGATACATTAAGTTTGTAAACGTTGTAACACCCTTTTAATTTTACAATTGTGATAGTTGTGTTTATAAAGTATATAACTAAAAAGAAGAATGAAAAAACATAAAAAAGTTTTTTTTTTATTTATTTTACTAGGTGACGAGATGAGCTAGACGTTCACCTGATGGTAAGTGATACACATGCCCATAACATAGAGCTAGTTAAGATGGTATACACTGCACCACATTGCGCTCATCGCCTTGAGATATGTTGTTAAGTCTCGTTAAAAAAAATAAGACCGGTCGTTAGTTATATATAGTTTCTTAATTGTATAAAAATTAACGAATATAACAATTGTTTATATGTTAAACATACATGATACCTGTAATTCGTGAGGTTAGGACAGTGGCGCTGTTTAAAAAGCGCGTTAAAGAGCACTATCTTTAGATATCTCAACGCTCATGACTTAGAAATTGTTTTTCTTTTTTAGTTTTGTATATTTTTTTTCATATTATTTTGTATTTCTTATAAAAACAGTAGCTATTTTTTTTTAAATGTATATGTTTTTTTTTTGTTAGCAAGTTTTATTTTAGTATTTATATGTCTTAGTTTTATTTAGTATGTAGTTTAGCAATATGCACCGAATTTACTTTCACTAATATAAAATTTTCCAACAAAAGGCCTACTGTAAGAAATTTAACACTGGAATAAGTAGTGCCTTTGCACTTAATATCTCTATACATTTAATGTCCTATCTATAATTTCTGTGTGCATAAAAAAATAAATAAATGAACGTCTTTTAAATCGGGGCGTGGTGGGCTTCGTTGGTAATCGATACATGACCTGAATAACACTTTCGATAGAATTTCTTTAATCATCAATGCAGAGTTAATAACACAACAGACAATCATTTGTAAAGATTATTTAACTGTCTCCGTTGGTGTAATGGTGTTCGCCTTGTATAGTTTTTTGAATTCGTTTCTACTCACTTCAAAACCGGATGTATTTTAAATAACGTAATTCTTTAATAATGCCATTTAAAGTGTTTAAAAAGTACGCACACATACATGTAGTTATTATGTATGTATATATATTTACACGCTCTCGTGAATTGCGAACGAGTGCTGTCGACATAATGACTTTCCACAGTTTAGGCTTAAAGTAGCATACATTACTTAAAATATTTAGCACAACGTTAAATCTAGATTTGATGTCGCATATTTACATATCCTAATTGAAGGTTTAAATTAAGGTTTACATTATATTTACCTATTATATCTCTATTCAAAGATTAAGTCACTTTAAGAAGATATTTATATGTAAGTTAATGTAACTATATGTACTTTGAAATGAAATGTTTTATTCGCCTTTTACGACTACCAAAATTGACCTGTTTCATACTTCATCGTCATCATTATCATCATCATTTCAACCGATGGACGTCCACTGCTGGACATAGGTCCTGAAAACTAAAAACTAGTCACCTATATAATGAAATCTTGCATTTTTGATGAAATATAATATTAAACAACCCCGGGAATTTTTTTTTTCATGCACTTATTATTATATAAGAGTTATTAATCAGTTCGTATAAAATACGAGTTGCTAAGTTATTGATCAAAAGTAATAATTACTTACTATTTCAAGTTAAAGTTTTTTTTTAAAACAGATTCATTGACGTTTTAATTTATTTATTCTATTTCCCGTGACATCAGAACTTAAGGATCTCATTTTACTCCTTTCTATTACATCTATAATATCTCTATTTAAAAGTTAACTTAACCTATTATTATTAATTGTCTATTATTTATTTGTTAATTTGTAGCTACAAGTAATTTCACTAGCGATCGCTCCTTTCGAATTTGCATAGTAATAGTTACACGCAGACGTTTTTCGATAAAAACTATTGCTAGACGACTTCCGGCAACAAATACTTGCCATCACTAAAAACAGTAAACGCTCATATGTTTAGAATTGTGAAAAATTAAATGAAAAGTTTCAGTTCCTTAGTCTTTAATACTAACATTCTTTATATTTTTTTCATAATCAGTACGTTTGCTATAAAAAAAATCAAGTGATAATTTAGCTCGCAAGAATACCTTAAAAGGAAGATCTAGATTATCTTAAGAGGAACTGGTTCGAATATAACTGAACTAGAGTTTGGAGTGAAGGAAAAAACCGACATGTTTCTACTTCTTACTACTTCCGTTTAAGAGGAAGCACCAAGTCCCACTGGTGGGAACATTAAGTGGGCTGTTTATTTTTAGTCTCCATTATTAATGGTAGTAAAGTTTTAATTATCATGTCCTTCACAATAAGAGTAAAGACAGCAGCGGCGTGAGAAGGAAAACATATGTTCGATGACAGACGGATGTTCACACAATTTATTTGTATTATTATATAGTTTGTAATAATTTATGACGTGAATGTCACAGCAAACTATTTTATAATATATACAATTACGAATTTTTAATATAGACTTGATACATTTTTATACGTGTAGTATATTTCGATAGCCAAGTGGATTGAACGCCCACTTTCCACTCTGGAGATACCGGGTTCGAATACAGGCTGTACCAATGAATTTTTTTTAATTTACGTGCAGTTAGTATAACACACCAACTAATATCACGTGCTTTGACGGTGAAGGAAAACATCGTGAGGAAACCTATATATCTACTTCATGATAATCCGTGCTCGCACTAGCATGTGAAATGGAGAAGGCAATGGCAATACTCCACTATAACTGGCAAGTGTCGTGTGTTTCATCACACATGATGACGAAGACCCTCAGTCATGAGGAAATACGACTTAGAAGAAGTTATATTTTAAGTAATCTTCACAGGAAGTCATGATTTGGATATTTACTACGTGAAATGTTCATATGTGGCGAAGTATGAAACGGTTGCATCAATTTCATCACCATCATCTTAAACGTTACCGTTATTTGAGTGGCTCATAGTAATTTAATTGATACCGTGCTGACCATCTCAATTTAGAATTCTTAATTTACTTCTTATCAATATTTAAAAAACGGTTCAGCTGTTTAAGCAAGACTTCACCTGATGGTAAGTGATACGCTCTCCCATAACAACGCTAGTTAGGATGGTATACACTGCACCACATCGCTCGCCTTGAGCCATAAGCTGTTAAGTCTCGTTACCCCAGTAGTTTTACTAGCTTAATGCGCCTTTAAAATTTGAACACAGTAATGTTTTACTATTTGGCGGTTGAAATAGGAGCTGCGGTGGTACCTAGACGGTCACCGGCAACAGAGACCTACCAGCAATATTTATAACTAATCCTATCGGTTTTATATTTATATATCTTATAGAAAACATAACATTTCAAGAGTTATTTAGTTAAGTTTAAAGAGTATAAAGTTTAGAGTAAATTTCGGCACAGTTCCATTGGCTGATCGCAATAACGGCCAAGACCGAGGGGGTCAAGGTTCAAAATTGCCAGCGTCGTTATAAAATACATATCTACCTTTCATTCGCTCAAGTAACAAGCGTCGATTGTGCAAGTGAGATAGATTTCGGTGATGAACAGCGGCGAGACGACAGACGCTCGGTTAGTGAATCACCGTCCGTTAGTTCAAATAAGTAATACAAACAGTTAAACGATATTGAGATCTATTGCTGATAAATAACTATCTCGTTAAGTTGCAGAATTGTATTTCGCGTCATGTTTTGTTTACTTTATTCTATAAATAGATTACTTACGTATGTATCTATTAAATAGTGTAGTATTATTCAATAATTCACTATCACTTACAACTTACGTTTTATAACAAAAGTTTATCATGTTCTAACTTATTAGTTCTTTAAGATTTTAAGCGGTGTGTAATACGATCTGTTCATTAAAACTGTTAGGTCTCTATTCAGACTTTCTAGGTACCACCGTAGCTATCTTTACCGCAGAACAGTAATGTGGGATTATTATAGTTTTTTATTTGTTTATTCTCTTTCATCGATGGTATACTTATGAAGGTAGTAGCCAGTCAGACGGGTTTTGAGTATATTCTAACCACCAACTAATATCACGTGCTTTGACGGTGAAGGAAAACATCGTGAGGAAACCTGCATATCTATGTCATGACCATCCGTGCTCGCACTAGTATGTGAAATGGAGAAGGCGATGGCAATACTCCACTATAACTGGCAAGTGTCGTGTGTTTCATTACACATGATGACCACGAGCCTCAGTCATGAGGAAATACGACTTAGAAGAAGTTATATTTTAAATAATCTTCACTGGAAGTCATGATTTGGATATTTACTACGTGAAATGTGTTCATATGTGGCGAAGTATAAAACGGTCGCATCAATTTCATCATCATCATCTTAAACGTTACCGTTATTTGAGTGGCTCATAGTAATTTAATTGATACCGTGCTGACCATCTCCATTTAGAATTCTTAATTTACTTCTTATCAATATTTAAAAAACGGTTCAGCCGTTTAAGCGAGACTTCACCTGATGGTAAGTGATACGCTCGCCCATAACAACGCGGCGCTAGTTAGGATGGTATACACTGCACCACATCGCTCGCCTAGAGACATAAGCTGTTAAGTCTCGTTACCCCAGTAGTTTTACTAGCTTAATACGCCTTTAAAATTTGAACACAGTAATGTTCACACATTACTATTTGGCGGTTGAAATAGGAGCTGCGGTGGTACCTAGACGGTCACCGGCAACAGAGACCTACCAGCAATATTTATAACTAATCCTATCGGTTTTATATTTATATATCTTATAGAAAACATAACATTTCAAGAGTTATTTAGTTAAGTTTAAAGAGTATTAAGTTTAGAGTAAATTTCGGCACAGTTCCATTGGCTGATCGCAATAACGGCCAAGACCGAGGGGGTCAAGGTTCAAAATTGCCAGCGTCGTTATAAAATACATATCTACCTTTCATTCGCTCAAGTAAAAAGCGTCGATTGTGCAAGTGAGATAGATTTCGGTGATGAACAGCGGCGAGACGACAGACGCTCGGTTAGTGAATCACCGTCCGTTAGTTCAAATAAGTAATACAAACAGTTGAACGATATTGAGATCTATTGCTGATAAATAACTAACTTGTTAAGTTGCAGAATTGTAATTCGCGTCATGTTTTGTTTACTTTATTCTATAAATAGATTACTTACGTATGTATCTATTAAATAGTGTAGTATTATTCAATAATTCACTATCACTTACAACTTACGTTTTATAACAAAAGTTTATCGTCTTCTAACTTATTAGTTCTTTAAGATTTTAAGCGGTGTGTAATGCGATCTGTTCATTAAAACTGTTAGGTCTCTATTCAGACTTTCTAGGTACCACCGTAGCTATCTTTACCGCAGAACAGTAATGTGGGATTATTATAGTTTTTTATTTGTTTATCCTCTTTCATCGATCGTAGACTTATGAAGGCGGTAGCCAGTCAGACGGGTTTGAGTATATTCTACCACCAACTATATTAACCAGGTGGTAGGTCTCTGTTGCCGGAGACCGTCTAGGTACCACCGTAGCTATCTTTACCGCAGAACAGTAATGTGGGATTATTATAGTTTTTTATTTGTTTATTCTCTTTCGTCGATGGTAGACTTATGAAGGTGGTAGCCAGTCAGACGGGTTTGAGTATATTCTACCACCAACTATATTAACCAGGTGGTAGAGCTCTATTGCCGGAGACCGTCTAGGTAGGTACCACCGCAGCTACTATTTCAGACTCCAAACAGTAGCATGCGATATTACTGTGTTAGAAGAGTGTTATAGCCAGTGAAATTACTGTGGTAACGAAACTTAAAATCTCAGGGCGTCGAGCAGTATATCATCTTAGTTAGCGGCATGTGATGTTATTATTTACCATCAAGTGAACGCTCCGCTCATGGCTTAGTCGAAAGTGACAATTATTTATATCGATCGCCATTTTTATCATATGGTAAATATGCCATACTATTCACGATAACTTGATATAGAATTTTGTTAAAATATAGTAACGTTACGCAGTATACCGTTTCCGCTCGTCATCAGATAAGGAACTACGTCAGGCTCACTGATTTTGCTTCACCTTTCAAACCGGAAACGATGTTTACTTAACTCATAGTAAAATAATATAATATGGAATAGTACATTTTTACTAGTAGTTAAAACTAATAGTAACTTTATCTGGTTGATCGATACCATCGATTAGTTAAACATCGTTTTATTTCTCCTAAAACAATGAATCAATAATTATATAGTTTAGAGTGTTACTCTTATGTAACATAAGTTTTAGATGGTAACTGAGCTGTGCGAAAAAGCACACGGAACCTGTTCCGCGGGCATGACCATAAGGCCATTTACCTCCCACGATGAATGCTGGATTTAGTGAAAAAAGAAAATATTTGATTCAACTTATTCTTCGGTTTATGTAAATATTAAGCAAGACAGTTTGTTTCACATATGTAAACAAACAACTGTGTGGTTGAATAATTCTAAAATAAAGTATAAATATTACATTACTGTAATGTAATATTACTGTGTTCTAGCAAAATTGGTAATACAATATGTAACTTTTTTAATGGACAAAGTGATAGATAGACCCTTACGATATACTGCTGGTAGGTCTCTGTTGCCGGAGACCGTCCAGGTATCACCGCAGCTCCTATTTCCAACGAAGAGTAGTGTGAAAACATTACTGTGTTCCGGTACGAAGGGTGTTGTAGCTAGTGAAGCGACTGCGAGATATTCACTTGATGGTAAATTATACCCATAACAACGTACCGCTAGTTAAGATGGTATACACTGCACCACATTGCGCTCGCCACCTTAAGACATAAAGTGTTAATCCTCGTTACCTCAGTAATTTCTCTAGCTACAACTCCCTTCAAACCGAAACACAGAAATGTTTTCACACTACTCTTTGTTGGAAATAGAAGCTGCGGTGGTACCTGGACAGTCTCCGGCAACAGAGACCTTCCAGCATTATATCGTAAGGGTCTGGTGGACTAGTGAACTATGTGACCACTCTGGACCTATGTGAACTCTTCTCGTCACTCTATCAATTTTGCGTAACGAACACTCTATCAAATATTGTAAATATAATCGTTTTCTTTTTAACAGTTTTAATGAAAATTGGTTAAAGGTTAAACTATGAAATACTTTCATAAAATGTTAGTTCTTATTGCCATTGTTTACTATCCATAAAATACGTATTTTTGTGGACAAAATTATAAATTTTAGGTTTTAGATATTCAAAAATAATATTAATGTATATGTAATGCTGTGAGTTGGAACGCGAAATTAAATTATACATATATTAATGAAAACAAAAATAATTTTCATGTCTCGTGTTTTACGTATACATTAATTTGCATTGGCAGGACTGAAACAGACTAGGTATGAAATCACAACTACTTCTGTCTAAAGAGGATAAAAAAAATGCACCACTCGCAAAAGGCTTTATGGAAATATTCGCAGCTTCGTTAAAATAGAAAAACTCGCCCCGCTTCCGCCGGGCCAGACAGTCTGCTGATTTTAATGAGCGAGGGTGCCGTAATATTGATATCGAAAACAAAACTGAAAGAAAAAGCCTTGATCTATAAGTACTGTAAATACATTCCCGGATACAACTATCGGCCCACCTAGTGTTTAAAGTTTTAACGGTGCCTAGCTAAAAATAAATGTTAGGTGGAGCAATAAGTTTTAATGCAGTTTTAAAGCTGATTTTTTAGTCAACCTCTATGTATGTTTTTTTTTAATGTCGAATTCATGATTATGAAAACAAAAATGAAAATTCGGGTCTGTGGTTGTTTTCAACGACCCAGGAATGGAGAAAACTTTTTTTTAATGTCGAATTCATGATTATGAAAACAAAAATGAAAATTCGGGTCTGTGGTTGTTTTCAACGACCCAGGAATGGAGAAAACTTTTTTTATTTCGCACAAGTTGGATTTTTTTTTGATGTTTTCGATTATTGGTTCCATAAAAAGGTAAATCTAAACTTAGAGCCAGTTTTGACCAAAAAATATGGATACTCTGCCTGAAATTGTCGCCCAAGCTGTAAAACTTCTGCCGGCCAAATCAATTCGAAATTACAAAAAAAAAAAACATACGTAAGGGTTGACCAATAAATCTGCTTCAAAACTGCATTAAAACTTATTGCTCCACCTAACATTTATTTTTAGCTAGGCACCGTCGAAACTTTAAACACTGGGTGGTGGGCCGATAGATGTGTCCGGGAGTATATTACATAACACCTCTCAAGATTTTGTATAACCGGAATTCAAGAAAGGAAAAAAGTACTTTCTTAGAGTTAATTAAGAACACTTCCTTATCAGTTAATTCACTGCATCCAAAGCATCCGTTTCCGAAAAGAGTGGTGAAGGCTGGCTATTGTTTTTAAATTGAGTTGGTACCATATCCTGTGCAATTAGCGTGAAAGCTACTTAGTATCTAATGCTGTATCCTTCTTTAGTCGAAACGTTAGGGTACAAAGAGTGGATGAAGAACGTAATCGAAAGTGATCAGTCTCTCCGAGACCACCACCATACTTCGAGCTTTTTCATGACTCTCCAACAAATAGTTTTCTCTATATCTTAACGGGTGGGATTGGGCTCGTTATTCTGGTCGTAACGATTTTGATGATGGTTGATTGTGGTTATTGGAAGCCATGGTAGCACCCCAGGTTTCTGGGGATTGCTCTACGTAGACTTCGGGATGAGGTAACAGGTAACAGTAATGCATTAGAGCAGTTGCAACTGACAAAGGATATCTTTTGGTAGATTCCCATCTTCCCCAAATTCAAAAAATAACCTCCAAGTTTAGTTTATAATTCATTGTTGCAAGTAATGATTTAGAGGAATATTATACACCGGTTTTGGTGAACAGATATTTTTAAGGAAATTACAGGATCGTAAATCGACTGGATAATAAAAATTATCATATTTTAATTTTAAATTATACTATGGCTGAAATGTGTTTACACTTACAATAACGATGTTTACAATATTAACATAATATTATTCTAAAATAATTTGCGGCACGCGGATTAGTCACAGAAGGAAGGATAATGACACGGACCAGTTTCAATGCATTATAAGTGGTAACATAATATATATTATAAATAATTTAAAACTTACCTGCATCTGCAGTAGTCTCGATCCACCGCCCTTCTCCATTTTCTAATCACTTTAATTTGATCACAACAAACAAACGGCCGGTTCCAATCACGATTAATTTGTTTATAAACAGAATTGTTGTGTAAATAATACACTTGATTTATTGTAAAATACAACACAATGTTCACAAAATTTGACACAATAAATGACAGATTAAAATGTATCAAAAATACAATTCCCGCGTTTTAATCGTACGTAGAACGCGTACAGATAAGTCAAGCGCGCATTTGTAATTATTATTTATTGCGTTACCGATAAAACGAGGCAACGGTCGCCCAGCGACTCAGCCACTGTTATGAGGATCTGTGGCGAATAACCGCAAGATGGCGGTGCGCGCAGCCTGCATGACTGTGGCCTGAGTAATCGACTGCACCTTGGCTTGTAAGCATAAATTCCACTTGCGATTTCATATAACTGCTCCGCTCTCGAGCGTTTCGCTCATTCTATTTATTTAAACATTTATCAATTTTCAGAGAGTTGGAATAATCTATGAGATGAGCGTGAATAGGCTCTAGATTAGTACGTTTTACCATCAAAGATTTAACGACGCTTACCATCGGATGGGATCGTAGTTAAGTACTAGTATATATGATCATAAAAAATCTATTGATTTTCTTCCTGTTTTTACGGTTCAGCTCTAAATAAATTACTCTCCACAACTTTATATCCCCGATCTTATTTTCGTTCATTTTTCTCTTCTTTTTATTCATGAATTATTTATCTATCGCAGCTGCGGTATCCGCGAGTCCTGTTTCGTCCGTCAAAGCTGTAAGAGTCATCATTAAAACAAACAGCAGCAACTTGTTACAAAAACAAAATATTTGGAGGAACAGAAACATTTCATTAAAAGCTATTTCCCTCATTAGCTAGGTAACTTGTTTTAAATATTTACTTTCCTAATTAAATAACTGTTTTATTAATTAAATGTCGTAAAACAGGCATGTTTAAAAATTGGCTATAATAGTTTATAAATAAGTAGACTTAAGCCTGTAGAAAATTAACTATAAGCAATGCAATGTTATTATAACATTCATTACGCTATGCCATAAAATGATTAGGATTTGCTGGCGATATTTGATGTGGTATTTAAGTTAATGCAACAGTTATTGTATAAAAGTTAAATTTTTTATAGCATTCATTAAAATGAACTCGTAAAACGTCACAAAGTAGAAGTATTATTTTCATTAGTTAATACTTTCGGCCATAGTCATTAAAATAATGAAACTAAGAGAAAACCTTGAGTTTCAGTTGATAGAAATGTCACATGGCCGTGTTTTCCGGCCCAATGACAGAGTATTTTTTGAAAATTTCTGCCTTTATACATAGAAAGAGTCTAATTATTGCACAAACTGAAACGGAAATCCTTGTATTATGGAATCTATGTATCCTTACCCTCTCGTAGACAAAAAAGCAGTGACTATTACTTATTATGCAAATGATTACTTAAAACATTGATAAGTATTGTAATAACTCACAAGCTTCTTATTTTATTAAATTATGTTGTAAAAAGTCAATAACAGTTAACATTTTACGCGGAATCGTCATGACATTTTTTTTAAATATATATTTGGCAGTCCATAAATTTAATCGAAAATTAATGTTATAATTTCTAAAAATCGGTAAAAATTGTGCAGTTTAAAAACTTCAGTTTGCCAATTTTCGTGTCATTTACTTTAGTAAAAGCGACATCGATCAGATAAATATCAATTTAAAGAGTTTATCTATGGTTAGAAAACTATTGAAAGGAATGCCTTTCAGAAAATATTAGATTTACAATACATCAACAGATGGCGCTGAAATCAATTCACCCATTGAAAGCTCCGGAGTTTGCAGAGCTTAAAGAATATAAATGTAGTTTTTATGAAAAAGTAATGTTCACTCTGGTGACTCCGTACACATAAAAGTATTACTTCGAATGTATATACAATTACAATAATTTTAATAACTGCCTAGACGGTTTCCAGCACCCAGCACCAGATACCTAAAGTTATGTTTTAATAGAATAAAACAAGATGTTACCCCAAAGGCGTTTATTTTACAAAAGTTACATACAAACATTCATAGTTCTGTATCGCGAACGGCACTAGAGCTAGCCCGCTCGTTACACACGGACACACTGCAACGTCAAACCTCACTATGCATTTCTACGCATTTTATTTGTCAAAACCTCTCCGCCAGTAAGCACGCACTGCGATTTCAACTAAATCACCGCAGCCATGGAATATTTTATTTAGACATCAATTGGCAAATTGGCAATTTAAACTGTATTCTGATCTTAAATAAAGCCTGCACAATATGCAAATCTAATGATAACTGGAAGATTGTCAATTTGAGTTGCGATTTAACCATAAAGTATAACATAGTATTTAAATAACATTCCTTTACTAATTACTGATACTTTAAATAAAAAAAAATGTTAGATTAATGATTGACATAATTTTGTCTTAAATCGCAGTGTGTGCTTCCAATCTACATCTAAATTATCTATTGAACATCGACGTTACAATCACTGGCATTATTTCTATGAAGTTTGCAGTTCGGATTTTTTAAGCTTTTATGAAGTTGTTGTTGACTATCGAGAGGTAGTCTGACTAAACAAAATCTAGAGGGTTATTGCAATTTTTTTATTACAAGAAAAATGCCAGTGATTTGGGTAATTGCTCACACAGCTATAATTAGGCCAATAAATACTTTAGTAAACAAAGTATTTCAATCAATTTAAAGAAAACGGTTAAAAATAGAACAACTAAATAACCAGAACCAGAACGTATTTCTTCATTAAAAATAAATTGTATTATGTAAATTACAAAGGAAATATCTCGTTAATTATCTGTGGCCATAATTATGGAAAATTATCTGTTGTATTTAATGATGTCTCTTTAAATTATTCTCAAATTGATTTTACCAATTTTCACAAGATGGCGGCGAGAGATCTTTCAATAATACACGTGTAATTACATCTTTAGTCCGTAGGTAGCTGTGCGAACAATTGTTACGACTAAAACAAAACTTCACAATGTTATTTTTATAAACGACATGAACGAACACATTGGGGGTTTTATGTAAAAATAATTATGCAAGCGTTCCATACAAAAATACGTTACTTTATAAAATTGCGACGAATCCAGCGTCTAACCTCTTCATAGTTGATTAACGTTACTTTTGAATGTCACCAACGGTACAAATTTATATAAAACTAAAAATGTTACATCAATTTTTATGCAAGTGTCTGATAGGACCATTAATCTTTAAGTTATAAAGCAAATTCACTTTTAAATGTATCCGAGTGATGGTTTAACGTAAATAACATCGCACCGCGAGTTTAACTTAAGCACCCTGTTGTCAATTGGCAGATTCGATATAACTGTATTGAAAGGTCACATTTAACTAAATCACACTTAAAATCGATGAAGTTTAAATAAAAAAAAATGTTAGATTAATGATTGACATAATTTTGTCTTAAATCGCAGTGTGTGCTTCCAATCTACATTTAAATTATCTATTGAACATCGATGTTACAATCACTGGCATTATTTCTTTGAAGTTTGCACTTCGAATTTTTTAAACTTTTATGAAATTGTTGTTGACTATCGAGAGGTAGTCAGACTAAAAAAAATCTAGAGGGTTATTGCAATTTTTTTATTACAAGAAAAATGCCAGTGATTTGGGTAATTGCTCACACAGCTATAATTAGGCCAATAAATACTTTAGTAAACAAAGTATTTCAATCAATTTAAAGAAAACGGTTAAAAATAGAACAACTAAATAACCAGAACCAGAAAGTATTTCTTTATTTGTGGGTTACACAATTTATTATCTACGTCTATCGCCGTAATGCAAGACTCCGCCTTTAAATGTTGGTTAAATGAAAATGTATTATTTTTATTAATTTTTACTTTCGTGTAGTTTAGTTTCGTGTAGTTATTTGGTTCATATGCAATGTCGCGGCAGGATGTCTTGCATCACAGCTCATCGGCGGGACCGGGGACTACAATCGCGTTATCTTTGCCTAGGTACCACACAAAACAGGTATCAGGTAATATAATTTTAGGCAGTCTTTGGGTAGGTCGGAAGATTTTATAGCGATTACATTTACATATATATATATATATGTATATTAATAAATAATTGTACTAATGTTACGCCAACCACACCTAAATACGCCGACCGATTCTAAATCGAAACACACGACAATTGGACGAGGGGAGATCTTTTGAAAATGTAATCAGTTATAAATATAGGGAAGTCGTTAAGTATTGTTAAAACAAACAGTTAACCCGACAGAAGATTATCTACAACAAACAAATCTTAATTAAAACATTTAATCAGTTTTCATAATGATGCTTTATCAATATTTCCTCTATTCTGCCTGTTAGGATTAGAACAATTATAGAATATCTATGAGGTATTTCTATGTATTATCAAAACCAGAACCTCATGTCAAGGCTTATAGGTTCATACAAAACAAAAAGAATCACATGTGCCAAACTAAGAACCTTCCGTTTTCCACCGGTTAAAAGTCTACATTTTTAAAAGAGCTCCATTCTGTAAGGTGTTTTAATCTCTACCGACCATATACTCTACACGCTAACACCAATACTTAAATCTACAATACGAACATCACTTATTTAATTGGTTAAATATAATTAAATATCCTCATTAATTGGTGTCATCAGGGATAAGCGTTACTTACTCTACGTTACAAAAGAAAAAACATTAAAAGGTTCGTTTGCATTGGAATTTGCTGTATACCCGGAGTTGTGCGATTGTCTTTCATTAATTTATAATATTACCATAAAATGTGCTTGTCATGAATAAATACATTCAAAGTATAACAATAAACATTACCCTGGTGTCGTGGCACGTAAAACATTCAAAAAGTTTATTTTAAACTCCTGTTTAACAAAACCGTAAAAGTAACCAAACGCGTGACGATGTGTTACATGTTAGCCGTTTTTAATCTTCTTTCTTTAGTACTCCACCACTTCTCTTATTTAGGCGGTTTCTAAAAACTGATTCAAGAAGGTATAATTCTAAATTACCAACTTGCTTGCTTAGCAAGGCAAGTATGGAAGTCCTAATATATATCTGCTGAAATACAACAACGCTATTATGATAGCAGACAGCTAGCCTGGTGAGTTTACAAAACCTTACCATCAATTAAGCACAGCTGCTTATATGGATCCGAAATGAAAACGGATATCTTCATGTTGCCTTATAAGTTGAATGTCATTACTATTCGATAAAAAATTATCATCACCATTTTTCAACTGATAGTAAAATAATAATAAATAAAATAAAAATAGTTTATTTGACAACATACATTGCTTGTTAATAACAGTTTTTGGACTGATGGGCGTCCATTTTTGATTGCTGGTATCCTTAGTGCTTCTACGGATCTCCTCATGTCTAATTCGATCGTAAAGAAACTCCATCAGTTGAGGTAATAGCTAAAGACCGGATTGATCTTCTCAATATGACACCAAACTTCAGTTTGAAGAAGGCAACTAATGATAATGAGAGAAACTACATAAAAGAATTACCAATGCCCTTCATGATTTGAATATTTTAAACCTTAACTACAAACGTATCGAGTATTGTTAAGGTCTTGAAACGTATAAAACTAGAACCTAGTGTTGCAAACAGTAACCGTAAACTATTCGTTGGTATAATTCTTTCTTGAAACGTTAAAGTGTAGATATCGTCACGTGTATGACTACCTTTAAGTTTATTGTATAATAGTTGTTTTTTTTTTAATGATAAAACAGAAACGGTTTGTGGGTTAAAACAGTGAACAGAGTAAGTATCGTAGATCAGATCGTTAGTATAGAATGGTTTAGAGGATTTCGAACATTGGCTACGTAGCGGTAGGCCGTAATATCTCTAAACTCATGGCTACACACATCGTTTTCTATTACGAACACAGTACAACTACGGTGCATGCAACTATCTAACAGAACCCGAAGTCTCATCCATTAAAAATCATCGGAATTGATTCAACCTCTGGAACTTCCATGTAAGTGTTCAATGTTAAAAAATTCATAAGACGCAGTGTTTTACACGTTTTCATTCGGTTATGAACATTTTGCACAGTGTTTGGCACGCGAATTGAAACTATTGATCACACGACCAACGCTTTTCTCCATTCATTACGCTTTGAGCAATTCGTTTACAATCATATCTCACATGAGTGTTAAGACGAGTAAGGCTTTAAAAATATTCACATCAAAAGTTGAACTATGATTGTAATGATTATAATAAAACATTGAAATTTTTTAGCGTAAAATTGCCTTCGACAGATTCACAAATTTGAGTTGATAAGATAATTTATCAATATCATAAAATAAATATTCTCACATGCAAATAATTGTTTTGTACCGTTTTAAAAATATATCATTGACTATTCATACCAAATTATGTTTGTCTCTACATGTCACAAAATTCTCTCATCTTAGTAGATTTATAAATTTGGTTGTTAACTGTAAGGCTTGATCTATAGTTATCAGAAGTAATTGCTTTCATAATCAATGTTAAAGAAATTTTCTCTTCAAAGCAGTCATTGAGAATCTTATTTTTCAGCTTTCTCTTAATTTCTTGTGTGGAAAAGATGTAGACGATTTGTTTGATGTGAATTCCTGCCATTGTGTGTATTTGTATAAAAATTATTGTACCGAGATCGTTTACATCATGAAATCGCCGCAGTCGACACCGAAGTCCCAGTCGTCTGAAGTGGTCGCTGTGTCGTCGTATTCAGCTAGTGCTTGTTCGTATGCTGATGCTTCATAAGCGGTGACACCATCAAGCATGGAGCAGGCCTGCGATACGTTCGTGTGGTGCATGATCGGCATCGCGTGGAGCGCGAAGTCGTCTCCCTCCTGCGACCACATCAGACCTGGAATTTAAAAGAGAAAAATATAACTAACTCAACATCTAGAGGCATTTCACATTTTTATGCGTACTTTCGCAAGTTTCACATCAATATTATATTATTCTTTTATGTGATTTTACTCAGATATGTTCAGATTGTATTTTGTCGTTGTTTCGTGATGTTAACACTACAAGGGTAAAACACGTCATAAATATAAATAAAGCTGAAAAAAAAATAATGAGTATTGCGTAAGATACCTTAATATTTTCACTGATATTTCTATACCGAAATGTAGGACCGTTAACAAACGCCATTCACCGTTTAACAGGAGCTGTCTGGTGTCCGCACCGCTTTCTTCCGCTGCCGACAGCATCAGCATCAGAAGAATTTATTAGATATTACTTACGTCCATTCCACACGCCGTTGGGCTGCGTCGCCCAGCCCCAGCCTTGACCCCATGCGAGTTCGTGGTCTAGCTGTCCCGCCAACGCTACAAAATGGAAGAAGTGGAATGCTATCAGACGCTCACGGTCATCCTAGCCGACGTTATAACCTATCCCATTCCGCCTGTCCGGGTACCTGTCAACACTATAGTTAAAGAGAGGTTTAGTACTCGGTACTCACGTCCGCTCCATACGCCGTTGGGTAAGGTCACCCATCCCCATCCCTGGCCCCACGCGAGTTCGTGGTCGAGCTGCCCAGCCAGCGGCACCTGCCTCTTGATCACTGCCACCAGACCGCGCCCGTCCAGCGCACTCAAAGCGCTGCGGGTGCTCCTCGTGTACATCTCCGATGACGTCGCTGAAATCAATAGGATATTTACCAATCTTTGACCGTACAATGCGCAAACCTTAGTTTTTGACTCTAATTTTATACAAATTTATTAAAAATGTATTCCCTGTTTCAGTTGTCATATTAAAGTTATGATGTTACTCTACCAATATGAACACATGAAAAATCTGAATTTTGTTTTATAAATTCTTATGCAGCGTAGTCTTCTCGAAGTATAAGATAGCGTGATTCGCTGCTTCAGTAATTTTTGAACATAAAGGTACTAATATTACTCTCTTTAAAAGATATCATCTACAAATCATTTTAAAACTTTCGTTATACTCAATCTGTAACGGAACATTTCTGAAATTGCACAAACTTTGTCACTTATGTTACTTCACAAAAAAATACGAAGGCCCAAATTAATTTCCTCGTACCTATAGCTTATTAAATTAATTTCGCGAATAATTCATTGGGCTTAAATTAAAACGAGATTCATTAATTCTCTATTATACTCGTAAGAGGCTTATAAGTACTTCACGTACCGGAAAATTGTACCCGGTTAACTTCCAATTACACGGGTTATTGATGTTCACATTCTTTAATGATGAATTTATTATATTCAGTCTTATAGTAAATTAAATTAATTGGTAACAAATTTTAAAATCACTTATGTATACAATAACGCTGTGGTGATCTAAACGACAAGTAGGATTTTTCTAGAATTCAAAGTTTTCAGAATCATTTTCTTCTCGAGTTCAAGTTTTGCAACACAAAGAGAAATTATGTTTGTTTTAATATGAAAAGAAATTCTATACAGTTTACATATTTACTACTAAGTAAAGAAACCACAAGATAATACATAGCTATGTTAATATTAAAAATCATTTATCTCTATCTATTTAAATAGGACGAGATCAAAAGCTAACGTCAACAAAAAAAGTAGTAATTAATGTTATAAGCGTTGTCATGCTTGGGAGGAAAAAAATTGAAAAACACAGCCTTGGAAATAAAAAAAAAGCACTTATTATAAATGGGGGCTTATGAAAGGCTTTGCGAGTGGCTGAAAAAAAAAGGGGGCGATGTCAACTCGAAACTTGTGCAGAGTTCGCAAACTCATAATGGTGAAGCCGTGTACCCGAAAACTCGGACAATGGGTTTACGTAACGCGCAGTGTTGCAGCACGACGGCCGCGTACACTGCTCTTTGTGAACGATGGTAATCCATTTAAGTCAAAAATATTTGATTACGAAGCATTGTTTACCTCGTTACTAGTAACAGCTGACTGTTATTAGTAACACGGTTGCTTGTTATGCGCCTGAGCGCATCCATCACTTTCTCCTAAGTCGTATTTGAATTCAGCTTCTAAATACTTTGCGATGACAACTATTACCGTAACGTCTTCTTCTAAGTCGTACCCTCATGACTGAGGGTCGTGGTCATCATGTGTAATGAAACACACGACGACTTACTTGGCAGTTATAATGGAGTGGTGTTGCCACTTCTCCATTTCAAATACTAGTCCGACCACAGACACGGTCATAACGTAGATATGTAAGTTTCCTCACGATGTTTTCCTTTACTGTCAAAGCACGTGATATTAGTTTATACTAACTGCACATAAATTGAAAAATTCATTAGTGCAGGCCGGATTCGAACCCGGTACCTCCGGAGTGGTAGTCGGTCGTTCAAACGCCCGCATGTATGCTGCAATATGGCATAAGCTGTATGGCATCCATCACTATATTTGCTATAATTTCGATCAGGTTTCCGGTACGGAGGTAACTGGTTATAACCTATACCAGTAATTAAGAATTAATCTAATACGTCCAGGTTAAGATGACGAGCACAATTTGGTCCTGTGTATACCATCCTAACTAGCTACACATTATTATAGGCCGGCGTGTCACTTATCATCAGGTGAACGACTCGCTCGTCTCGTCAAAAAAAACTACAACATTTTTTTTTTCGAAATGGTGATTCGCCCTGCCTATAACGTAGCGCTAGTTAAGATTGTATACACTGCACCGCATTGCGCTCGTCGCCTTGAGACATATGTTAAGTCTCGTTACCCCAGTAATTTCACTAGCTACAACGCCCATCAAACCGGAACATTTTTACATATAAGAGAAATATGAGCTGCGGTGGTACTTAGACAGTCGTCAGCAACAGAGGTCTACCACAACTGAAATAATTTTACTTATTAACACATTACTTAAATTGAAACTGTGTAGAACCTTTTCCTTTTCTTTTTCCCTTTCATTTTATTTGGACCTTTTCATTTTATTTGGATAATTTAAAAACATTTTTCCTAAAGCCGGTCTAACATAATCCCTTTACATAATCTAGACTAAATAAGATTTTGGTTGAGACTCGCCTTGTCCCTTTTTGATATTAATAATTTTGGAGCTGCTTTACTTTCTCTCCTAAATATAATTGTTTAAATTAATTAAAATGATTAACTAAACTATGCAGTGCGTAGATTTAAGATGTTAACTGTAACGATCTAATAAAGCTCGAGTTGGTTAAACGTAGACCGTAATGAACGTCAGATAAATAGACCAAGATTAAGTCCATCCCGGCGTAACTTAGCTAAGATACGGCTAAGGATCACTTTTGTTGGGTCCATCGTTCATCTTTCATGTGTGCTGTACAAGAGGTAAGTTTTCGAGTTCTGTTAATTTTAAATTTCAGAAGCGCAATAAAATCAGACATTCCGACTACGCTGTATAGAATTTCTTAAATAAAAATCGAATAGAAATTCGACTGATTGAACCTTTCTGAAAGAAAATGAAACGAACTTCGTTATGAATAGAAGAAAACGTATTTAAAGTGAAAGCGTCTTGTAATTAGGTGTTTTCAATTTAAAATATCGTGAAAATACATTGATTTTTTTTTGTTAATGCGTGCATGATACATTAAGTATAATCGATTGATGAGAAATATTGTTTGAAGTGATATCTAATGATTAGATAAATAAAACCTGGATGCCTCGATAAAAGGCTACATATTTAAGTTTACTATTTAAGATTATAGTAATATAATATTAATTTTAGTAATTTTTTATACAACTTTATTTAATTATTATCTTACTTTTATGTACATTACATCGTTACTCAAATGATTACAGTTTTTAAATCTTGTGTTTTAAAGTAATTAAGGTATGAAAAATTCAATGAAAGGATTGTTATTTTGTTATAAAATATCACGTGTCTCAATTGTAATTAAAGTTTGTTACAAAATTTGCTTTTTTGTTCAAATTTCTCTGCGACGGCACAAGCGACCATTAACGTAGCTCGATATCGATTCTCCATTATTCGAAGCGTAAACTCGATTATTCTCGTTCCGAGTCACTTGTTTTATAAATTGTTATTCGCTTACTTATTAATTCGATGGAATATCGATTTTAAGGATTGAACAGACGCGATCGTCAAGTTTCGATACCAAGGCAAGTAAAATTTTAAAGTTATCAATTGTTTAAAGGCATTCAAGATAAATAAAGTCTAAAATTCTCAAATATTTCTTTATTAACATCATGAGTGTGCAAAGCCAAAGAGAGGAAGAAATATTGTTACTTAGAATCAATACTTACGTCTCACTCTAACCGTTGGTTTTTTGAAAGCAGTGCGAAGGTAAGGCATGGACATCACCAATTCGATGTGAGGCGGCGGTGGTAGCTGCAAACATAAAAAAACTGTTTAAATTTTATAATTAGACTATCATTGTATTCGTATCGAGATATAAACAGGGCTAGATATAGCCGAACGCTAAAATATTAATAAGTGATTAGATCAGTATATTTTTTACAGCTGATTTACAACATCTGTACAGTAGCTAGCCCCAGGCGGGATCGAAAAACACAAAAAGTAAGTGATTAACTATACGAGTAATTGTTAATAAAACCTTTAACTACTCTTCAGAATTAATTAAAAAAAATTTTGAGAATTTACTTTAACGTAATACTACGAATTTTTTTATTTTAACGTCTGTAAAGCATTAACCAATTGTAATTACATTAAATTGTTTTATATACAAAAAGGCATATGAATTTAAAACAAAATAATATTTGAATTAGAATTTTAAGATATTTCAGTAAAATCCCATATAAATACTTTTAATAAGTAAATAAATTTTAGTAATAATTTGATTGTTATATACACTTGTTTCAAATTATTATAACAAACATATAATGTTATAGATACTTCCAATGTCACTCAATATACGTCATTACATCGGGGTCCCTTACAAATTTTTATCGTGCGATAGTGTTTATTAGGGTCCCGCCTCTATAGAGCCTCAACTATTGGACCTTCGGCGAAATAGCCATCTGGCCCCACACTAATTTGTAGCCTATGATATTCCTTAAGTAGTTTCACGTCTTTGATATACCCTGAACCTACCTTCCATGCTTGTTTTTCTTTTTATGATGCCCAAACAGTTTATTACGTTATTTCTCATTTTAGTAACATCGAAACCAATATTTTTATTATCAATAATATCTAATAATACTTTACGAATTATAACATGATTAATATTCTTTTCTGTAGTTATGACACAGCATTGAATTACAATAGAAATATAACCATAAGTTAACAAAGTTAACTAGACGTTATATTGTCATAATCTATATAATAAAAATGAATTGCTGTTCGTTAGTCTCGCTAAAACTCGAGAACGGCTGGACCGATTTGGCTAAACGTGGTCTTGAATTATTCGTGGAAGTCTAGGGAAGGTTAATAAGGTGAGAAAATATAGAAACAGTGCCTGGAATAAGGTAAAAATAAAAATTTCTCTTTTTCATTGAGGTGTCCAGATTTTTAGATAGGCAAAGCGGGACAACTCTGAAGGAATAATAATATCGTAATTTTTTTTTAGTTTTAACATAAGTACAGTTTATAAATGTTTTTTTATATAAGTGAATTTGTTTGAGTAGATTGTAGTAATTTTGTAAAATATTGTAAAAATCTTCACAAGAATTTTATAAATTAGTTTGATTGACTTGAAATATTTGCAAAATTTTATTCGTATATTACTTTCTAAATTTCTTCGAGGTTAAGGTGGGTGATACACGTTTTGTCATCAATATAAAATATGAAGACTACGAGTATTTTAAGCTAAGTTTAAGAAAATTTATGCATTTATGAAATATTTAAATAAATTACTTACTTTATTTTTCTATGGTAAGAAACAGATTTGTAATATTTATTTGTTTAATTATCTTGCTAGCACGCAGTACGGATACAAAGTGTATCATTTGAGAGACAAATACAATGTAACTGGGTAGCAAAAGCAATATGTTACGCAAAACAATGATTTTCATAAATTTAAAATTTTACTTAATTCTAAAAGTCGGGACTTTTGAAAAACGTCGCGTGACGCGGGATTAATAGTAAAAAAGTCAGGACTGTCCCGCTAAAAGCGAGATGTCTGGTTTCCTTACTTTAGATACATTAAACGTCAAAAATTTGAAGTTCGTCCCGTCATTTAGACACCAAATACAATTTAAAAGAATATTTTTGATTTTGACATTTGATATTGACAACCAACAATTTCTGATGCAACTATAATATTTTACGAACTTTAGCGGGAATCTGGGTGTAAAGGTCGCGTTGTCTCGGTTGAATTTTTTTTAGTGCATAATGCAGTTGAATGTTCAATGTGAGTGTATCATGCAGTAAATTAGTGTGTTCGTGTGCAGCGATTGTAGAATTCAAGCAGGAACACGACTTTCCTAAGTTCAGATTGGTTCAAAATAGTAGTTAAGTCTTAACTTTACTTTGTTGATCTTTTGTGATAGTGACACTATTTACCGCTGAGTGCGCGAGAACTTTCTCTACTTCGATTATCTACAATTTATAATGCCAAAGATAAGATATCCTGACTTAGGTCAATCAACATGTGCATTTAAATATAATAGAAAAACCAAATTAATAACGGGCATTTTTTGTGATTACGAATTATTTTTTTCTGGTTAAATTTTCATCACATTCTTTACTAAAGTTGAAACAGTCTCGAATTACCAATAAGCGTTTTTTTTTATTGATTTTGAAGCGGAACGAAGTTTGCTGGGTCAGCTAGTGTTTAATAAATAATAACAAGAACTTCTTTCTGAAGTATTTGCATGTTTAAAATTATAATAATTTACAAAATACTAACAGTAATATTCTCATAAATACTACGTAGTGCTGTACAATTTCAATTTCTATACAATTTAATTAATTTCTATATACTTAGGACAACGTCTACAGACAGGATTCAGTTCGTTAATACATTGCTGAATTGAAACAAGTTGTTGCTAAATTATAAACTATTCAACTGAATATTAATTTAATATGTATATGGTAATTAAAAATGTTTAGTTTGATATGTATATGAGTAATTAATTACTCATTAATATGTAGTGTGGCGACTCGGTTTCAATGCAGAATGTTTTCATACCACTTACCGTTTTCGATATCGCAGCAACCCACTCCCTTAGTAAGCGTTAAAGAAAACATAACTTCAGTATTACATAATTATTTTTTGTAATAAATATTTTTTTTCAATACTGTTTGGGTATAGACATAGTACGTTTCATGTTTGTGTACATTCGGAAGGAGATTAAGACGTATTTAAACGACCCGGTTTTAAAATCAGGTAAATACCACCAGAAGCGCATAAAAAAACCAACAAGTATTTAATACTTTAGAGTTTTTCATACTATATTACAATGCTCGATCATTTATCGAAGATTTTTATTTATATTTCTATAATTTTGTCTATGTCTATACTCTGCCGTTACCATAGCATATAATATACTACGTAGTTGAATATACAAAATACTTTAATGAAAACCGATAAAATCAAAGTACAAGTATCAAAAAGTATTTTAAATTTTATGCAGCGAGATTTGGAAATACTTTAAAATACTTTCTTCAAACCTGGTATTTAAATATCTTACATTACGTTTTGCAAGTACGACTCATGGTTAATATATGTATATAGTATACTGAAAGCTATATAAACCAATTTTGTAGGTTTCATGATCAATCTTTTTCTATGTTGATACAGACCATTACTACGGACGGACGGTAACACTTGTTATTTACTCTTTGTGGATTCCATCAAAGTATGACAACACCATTAGTCTATAAATTGTTTACCAAAGCTATCTGTCGCTAAGAAGGCTTCCTAGAAGACTTTACTGCCTTCGTAGTGATTAGCCTCGTGCTTTATAACATGAAAGTTCCGGTTCTTTGTTGGTGTTTGAACGATCAGCTTTGTTGTCAACAGAGCATCAGACATTTTGTCACATAACATTGTAAATTTTATTATAATTACTACTAGAAGCGCTCTGGTTTATTATGAATAATATATAAAGAAGATATGTAAATAAATATGCAGATGGTATTGAACAGGTCCCTATGGAAATTGATAGGACGAAGATGTTCAGAAACGGAATGAAATGACGTTAACCTATTTAAATAAATGTAAAAGTAATTAAAATATAATCAACGTATTATGAAGTATGGGATGATGAGTTTATAAATATTTATAAGGCGAAGCTAGTTGTATGGAGTGTGTAATGGTTTCTCATACATTTTGCGTCCACGTCGGGAGCTCAAAAAGCGGGCGGCGTTCCCACGGGATTAATTTCATTTCAACTCGACGATTTACAACGCGCAACTTTACAAGCGGCCTTGGGAACTTTTACAATATTCGAATATATCTTGCATGCATATTCTTATTTAAATAACGTCATCGCGTCTTATATCCCATGGAACATAAGCTCTCTCCAAAGATCCACACTGCTCGTCCTTACTGCGAGTTTAGCTGTCAGTATGTTCTGCCTATTGCCACTTAAGTCTAGAAATCCTTTGGACTATATCATTAACCTTAGTCTTTCTATAGATCTCCAGATATCTGATCCGAGCAAAGAAATTACAAACATCCCCTCTCAATTGCCCTTTAACCGACTTTTCATAAGGCTCCATTGTGTACAATGAAATGAAGTACAATAGCATAATTAATAAAAACGGAGGTTACGTTTAATTCAAAAGATCAAACAATATGTATACAGTGAAATTACAATACAGAGTGTATTGTAAAACAATAATCACAACGTAGTAACCAGTGTTACGGCGTTGTATTGTTTACTTTGTTAAGTTATCGCGATTCAGCTTCGATCAGGATGGATCAGCACTCATACATCATGCTCGTGCATGTCGCTCCGTGACGTGTCGTCGGTATGTCGGTTTGTGTGAAAGAAATGATGAGTTCCCGATTTCCTCGTTCAGTTCCCGGGTTGTCGCGGGTCTCACGTTACCCGCCTGGGCCCGGTTAGACCCAATTATCGTAAATAATGGTGCCGCGTCGGGTTTCTATGCCAAGGACGTGAGATGAGTAATGTGCGTAATTTTAACCTTCCCGAGTCTGTAGTGGTGGATTGTATAAACTTGATACTTGATGTAATCTCTACAAAACATTGCATTGGAAAAAAAATTGTATAAAAGAGAAATTAAGTTATTTCATATCCTAACGTGACGGACACGATGTGATGCTGTATTGACTAAAGAAGTGGAATGGAAAAGAAGCAGACACTAGAAAAGATAGGATGAATATATCAGACAAGTGGCAGAAGAGATAATAAGTTATTTACTGATAATAAGTTTTAAATATCTGCAGTAGAGATATTAACTGCGTATTGATCGTTTATCTATATCGAATAACTTTTGTACAATGTATATTACACGAAAGACAGTTTGAGAGATATAAGTCCAACAGTGGGAATTTTATTACTATGAATTAAACAGAATTTTTTAAATAATTGGATAGATAATAGAAAATTAATAAACGTCGTCAACAGGTAACTAATACATAATTATTAACGGATACTGAAAGTTCTAAAGCACCTATACTAGCTATTATTTTCACAATACTGTGTGAAGTTAGTGAATTTACTAGAATAAAGATGGACGTACTCGTGTGATTTTTTTTTTTTTTTTTTTTTTTTTTTTTTTTTTTTTTTTTTTTTTTTTTTTTTTTTTTTTTTTTTTTTTTTTTTTTTTTTTTTTTTTTTTTTTTTTTTTTTTTTTTTTTTTTTTTTTTTTTTTTTTTTTTTTTTTTTTTTTTTTTTTTTTTTTTTTTTTTTTTTTTTTTTTTTTTTTTTTTTTTTTTTTTTTTTTTTTTTTTTTTTTTTTTTTTTTTTTTTTTTTTTTTTTTTTTTTTTTTTTTTTTTTTTTTTTTTTTTTTTTTTTTTTTTTTTTTTTTTTTTTTTTTTTTTTTTTTTTTTTTTTTTTTTTTTTTTTTTTTTTTTTTTTTTTTTTTTTTTTTTTTTTTTTTTTTTTTTTTTTTTTTTTTTTTTTTTTTTTTTTTTTTTTTTTTTTTTTTTTTTTTTTTTTTTTTTTTTTTTTTTTTTTTTTTTTTTTTTTTTTTTTTTTTTTTTTTTTTTTTTTTTTTTTTTTTTTTTTTTTTTTTTTTTTTTTTTTTTTTTTTTTTTTTTTTTTTTTTTTTTTTTTTTTTTTTTTTTTTTTTTTTTTTTTTTTTTTTTTTTTTTTTTTTTTTTTTTTTTTTTTTTTTTTTTTTTTTTTTTTTTTTTTTTTTTTTTTTTTTTTTTTTTTTTTTTTTTTTTTTTTTTTTTTTTTTTTTTTTTTTTTTTTTTTTTTTTTTTTTTTTTTTTTTTTTTTTTTTTTTTTTTTTTTTTTTTTTTTTTTTTTTTTTTTTTTTTTTTTTTTTTTTTTTTTTTTTTTTTTTTTTTTTTTTTTTTTTTTTTTTTTTTTTTTTTTTTTTTTTTTTTTTTTTTTTTTTTTTTTTTTTTTTTTTTTTTTTTTTTTTTTTTTTTTTTTTTTTTTTTTTTTTTTTTTTTTTTTTTTTTTTTTTTTTTTTTTTTTTTTTTTTTTTTTTTTTTTTTTTTTTTTTTTTTTTTTTTTTTTTTTTTTTTTTTTTTTTTTTTTTTTTTTTTTTTTTTTTTTTTTTTTTTTTTTTTTTTTTTTTTTTTTTTTTTTTTTTTTTTTTTTTTTTTTTTTTTTTTTTTTTTTTTTTTTTTTTTTTTTTTTTTTTTTTTTTTTTTTTTTTTTTTTTTTTTTTTTTTTTTTTTTTTTTTTTTTTTTTTTTTTTTTTTTTTTTTTTTTTTTTTTTTTTTTTTTTTTTTTTTTTTTTTTTTTTTTTTTTTTTTTTTTTTTTTTTTTTTTTTTTTTTTTTTTTTTTTTTTTTTTTTTTTTTTTTTTTTTTTTTTTTTTTTTTTTTTTTTTTTTTTTTTTTTTTTTTTTTTTTTTTTTTTTTTTTTTTTTTTTTTTTTTTTTTTTTTTTTTTTTTTTTTTTTTTTTTTTTTTTTTTTTTTTTTTTTTTTTTTTTTTTTTTTTTTTTTTTTTTTTTTTTTTTTTTTTTTTTTTTTTTTTTTTTTTTTTTTTTTTTTTTTTTTTTTTTAAGCTATGATCGTACCGTTGAATTCTGTTACATTTTTCATTATTTTCATAAATTTCAAACAAATTTTAAATGAATATTATGTAACGCAATTATTACACGTGTACTTATTCACATGTTATTATAATATAAGGCTTTATGCTGTTCATTACGCAATCAATACATTGCGGCGGCGTGTACTCACATGTGACATGTTACACACAGCTCCGCACGTGGTTTTTCAATATATACTAATATATAAACTACTATATATATTATATAATACATAACTAGTCCTATCGCTATCCTGTTATTTTAATAGCTACAGCGTTAAAAAACCTTGGAACTGAGGATAGTTTGCTGAGCTGCGTTGCTACTTTGATAATCTTTGTGGCAAGAGAGGCCTAAATAATATAATCAATGTCGAAGAAGAATGTATTCAGGATAAATTTGATCAATAAATCATCATAAATTATCCAAGTATTGCGATAACAACTCTTTACTGCCTAACTTAGCGATCATATTTTTATTCGTTGATTATGTAACTTATTATTTACAATAAATTTAGTGCTAATGAAATAGTTTTCAGGTATCTTTGTTAAGGTTTCTTTAATCATGTTAAATTACTTTATAAACATTACTAGCAAATTACAAGTTCAAATTTAATCTGTTTCATTTGTTAAGAGATATTACGAAAATTTAAGTTGTCTTTATAATTAGATCATATAAATATTCCGACCGCTTTGTGATAACTAAGTAAGAAATGACTTCACAGAAATGAGGGTATAATTTTGGTATGAAAGAAACTTGAACGTTGTAAAAAGTACTATTAAAAATGTCAATAATTCAATTTGTAGCAAACATCGAGAAAGTTTGAAAGTGATGACGACTTTGTCGATAAATAAAGAAAAAAAAAAGGCCGATCATAGGAGTTTTCGCAAACAAGCGATATCGCTTTATTACAGGGCGAAAGTTCGCAAAAACTACGTCGTTGTACTGATATATAACTCGCAAACAAAATAATGTTAGAGTCGAGATAGGGCACGAGGTGAAGGTGCGATCACACTGGAGCGGTGAGGTGAAATTATTTTAAACAAAACTATTCAATAGTATTTTTCATTATACTACGAAGCGATATAACCGAGCAAAACGTTCACCTGATGGTAAGTGATACACAAACCCACAATAAAGTAGCGATAGCTATACTTTAAGATAAAATGTGACGTCCCGCTACCCCAGTAATTGTTTATTTAAGCTACAACCTTCCAACCGGAACACAGTAATGTTTCCACACTACTGTTTAACAGTAAATTTGCATCTACACGACACATATTATATGCAATTACTAATCTCTTCGGCGAGAGTTTAACGTGGATGGCAAGGACAGTATTAACGACAGCATGATTAACACACTCTTTTCACACATCCTAGGTAAGCCTCATTCATATTCACTACACTGTAGCTTGGCCACGATAAATCGGAAACCAGTACAATAAAACGAATAATAAGAACTTCCGTTTTACGTTGTAATTAAATAACTGGAAATGAGAAGAGTTATATTTCATAAAAGAAACCCGTGCCAAAGGAAACATCACAGACTTCCAACTATTTTGTGAGCTAAAGCTACATAATATTCCTATGGCGATGGAGCGAGCAAGTACACTAACTCTTGTGAAAGTGGAAAATGAAATTGTATCCTCGCGCAAGGCAGCGTGAAAATTGCTTCTAACGTATATCAATAGAGAGAGGGAAAAGGAAATGTAAACTCGCGTCGTAAACTTTCACAAACATCCCTCAGTACGAACAGCGTTCTGAAACTGTTATACGATTTTTTTCTATTTTCAATAGGCACTTAAATTCACATGGTGTTAAGTGTCAATAAGGCCGTAGAGGGCGAAGGAGCGGTATTATATGTTAACAGTCGTGACTTGAAATGTGATTCAAAGTCAAAGTCAAAGTCAATTTTTTTTATTCAACACGGGAACAATAATTCACTTATTGAACGTCCAAATCTACCAGCCATTCGCAAAAGAAATGCCACGGACCTGAGAAGAATGGGCAAGAAACTCCGCGGGCTGTATATGTACACAGTTTTTTTTTTGATTGTGGTAACAAATCGGGTTCGAAAAAAAGCAACCAACGCGTTACATCCCGGAATCGAATCAGGGACTCCCGTGTTACAAACCAGGAGCTTAGCCATTGCGCCAATAATAACAACATATTTCATTATGTTATTATTAACATAATCTATGTAAATATATGATCTTAGTAGTCATTTTTTTTGAACTTACAAACTTAAGTACAGAAAGTTACAATAAAAATTATACACAAATTCATACAGAGATGTTTTCAGTTATATCCTTTATTTAATAATTTTTTTTTTACCTAAGTTCGCGCCGAACTGAAAATTAGATAAATCTTGTCAAAATATTTACCAAGGGATTTCTCTCCTCACTTTTTTTCTTTTAAGTGTACGTGGGTGTATTGAATTAAATAGAAAGCTTTTCCATGTATACTTCTCACCTCATTTCAGCGTCGGACTTTGCCAGCATCCAGACCACACGACCGGGGTCCCTCCTGGAGCCGAGCGCCATCAGTTGCGACAGCTTCGCGCCGGGGGGCAGAGCTGGCCGCTTCGGCACCTGCCCGGTCCACGTCGATATAGCCAGCATTTCAGGGCTTTCCTTGACGAGGTGCTTCTGCGTAGCCAAACATTTCCCCGATGCATCCTATTTGATAAACAAAATATAACGTTAAGATTTCTTTCAATCTGATCCCTACATTCATAAATGAAGTTAAACGCATGCTTTGTATATATGTAGCGTGTAATTCGCGTACTATGTAACACGAAGGTCAATGGTTACATTCCGTGGCTAATTAAGTGTCGGGAGTTTTTTTGTACCTTATTCGTTTGCTACAACCCTCACAATGTTTAGAAAAATAGTCACAATTCTGGAGTCGAGTTTATTAAAAGAACATTAGACACTTATTAGAACTATACGCATGTTTCATATCTGCGAAAACCAATTACCGTTATTAAAGAGAGATGTAAGTTAAGTTTATTTACTATTTCTTAGTTTACATATGTATCTATAAATTTGTTTATTAATATAAAAAAAATTCTGGGTTATATGTGTAGGGCACTTATGTATTTTACGTGACAACGTCTATTAATTATATCACAAAAAATTTTGATAATAAATTTTATTATTCTTGTTTGACATGTTTATCGGGTTACAAATCAAGTTATACTAACTCTCAATTATATTTGTTAGGGATTTTATTTCTAATTATTATTGAGCAATAGAATACATCTTTTACTTTCAACCAATTCGGGCAAACGCATACCGACTTAGCGGTCGGCGTAAGCCACGCCCACTTATGTGCGGGACATTTCTCAGCACGCGCGTCCTATCTTATACCAATTTAATAGACGTTGTCACGTCAAAATTTCTAATATAAACTTTATTTAATCCGGTTTGTACTGTTACAGAAGATCCTGAAAAAATAAAGAATGCGGTCTTAATGCCTTAGAACATAATATCTAATAATCTTTTATATCAGACAGATCTTCGAGTTAACGCGATAACTGAACTAAACAAGATTCTCACTTAATGGCTGACATTACTTAAGAAACGTTTAACTGCCATTGGCACAGATAAAATAACGAGTTTATTCACAGATAACAGAACAGATTACACCTTTTATTTCATTGTTCGTTGATTAAGTAAAGGATAAGCAAGTGTTTAAGTGCTGAATTATTAACAAAAGCAATAGACTAAGCAATAAAAAGTGTCTCTTCGTCGTTAAGTGGTGCTCGCCTTCGAGCGGCGATCGTTCAGAATATTTTAAAGGCAAAGTGGAATAAGCGCCTCCTCGACTCGTCGGCATCAGATAATGTTTAATTAATAGATTAATGAACTTTACCGATAAAAGCTTTCAATTTCAGTGCGGCACAGTGGTTTAACCATTTGGAAATCTAATGTATGATTCTAGCATCAGATTTGAGAAAAAACGTTTATGTTAATTACACGATTAACGATTTTAATTCTTTGATATTTATAAAAATCTATTCTTTATAAATAACTATAACATATGTGTTTTGAAGGAAAAGCGAAAAAAATGTAACAAAACATATCAATAAATCTTAAGTTATGTGTGTACACTTCGCGATGTTTGTCGTCAGCTATAATGATATACAAAAAGTTGAGAAATTAATGAACATTAATCATTAACACTATTTACTTATTGCACAAAAAGCTCATTAAAATGACTATATTTTTCACTGTTTGAATGTTACGCCACTGCATACATTTCAAGGGCGACCGCCATGTAGAACGTTTTCAGAAAATATTTTTGGAAAAGTGGACTAGTAGTTTAGTAGTAGTGGTAGTGGTAATTGTAGTTATTGAATGTTACAAAATTTTTATAACTGTCGCTTCCTGTGTTTCATATTAATTTATGTCTATTTGGCAAAATATTTCATTTGCTAAAGATGTTAGTAGAAACTACTGCATAACCTATTTCAGGTTGATATGCATTGCGGAATTATTACTGAATTTAGGGTAGATGAGAATAATACTGTTGTTATTTAGTTGCTTTTGTGTGAACAACGATATTCGACACCAAAAATCGATCATCAAAAATATAAAAGTTGATTCATAAACTAATCTAAACTAATGAAAGTTTAACAAGCAGCAGTATGCAAAGATTACTACTGTACTTCCGATCGTAGAGTAGCATAGCTTCGGAAATTACTAGATTAATGATCACTGCTCGATTTGATGCTTCATATTATAAATAACTATATGATATAATATCTTATACAAAAACAAGGCGGCTATAAATCCAACCATTGATTAAAATATGTAAAGGAACTCATCAAAAGCGAAGACCTTGGACAAATAAAATTGAAAAGGCTCCATCATATCGTCCACATTGTCATTTTAATTAGAAAACTTTTCAAATTTTTCCTCCGAGGACGTTCACAAAGTCTATCGGAGCTAAGACAATGGGGAGACGAGTTCAGAGAAGTTCCACCACTGCTGTCCACACAAAGGTAAGAACTGACTCGAGAATTTAAGTTGCAATATAATCACCGCGACGATAATTTCCATATTCTATCATTCATATAGAAATTTATTTAACTTTTTATAGTGAGTATGCTATATGGCAGCGCAGGACTGAACAGAGGAGATCTTTAGATAGATCTGTAGCCTACTGTGGAATTCTATTAACGGATGATGATGAATAACCAATCTGACAGCTAATTTCATCTAAAAATATTTACTAATGCCATGTTTTTTCAATGCCTCCTTTTATTCACAAGAATAATGTTCATGTTCATACAAAAACTATGAAGATTGATGTATTCATATATTGTATTAGCAACTGGGGAATCTTATCTGTGAAGAGTGCTCCGCAGTAACATAAGAGGTCGGTGGAGTATCAAGGGAGAGGCGGCCGACGATGACCTCGGGACACCTCTTGAGAGGTGCCCACTGTTGCCGCTTCAGCTAAATTCACGAACGAAGGTAAAAAGCCCACTTGCCGCTATACAAAATTGTTTGGACGGTTGTTACTTTTGTATTAAAATCATAACGTTTGACGGGACGCCTAAGGTTTAAATTCTTTTGTTATTAATTTTAACGAGTAGCTATAAGTAAGTAAGTAAGCTATAAGACACTTATAATAAATATTTTAAGTAATTTTTAAGGCCAGACAAATATAAAAAAACGTGATGTTATTTAGATCTAATCATTTCATATAGCCGTGTAAAAAAATTTCATACCCATTACATTAACTCAGTGATACTTTATATGATTTCAAATAAGACTTTTATGTAATGAGTTTTTTTTTTTTTTTTTCATTTTAATATAAAAATATAGTCAAAATAAAATGAAAAGAAAATGACTCCTCCTGCTAATCATGTACTCGTATTACATTCAAGATCGGTATCATTTTATTAATTTTCAGGTCCTCTAACGATTCGCAAAGGGCGTGAAGGGCCCTCTAAGGCGTAAGGTCGGTGGAAACTGAGTGTTCTCCGAGTGTGGCCGCGAGTCACCCCTCGAGACACTAACGAACGCTGCGTCGCATAATACACGGGATGAAAGTCGAATACACCCCCTCCACTTTATATTTATAGTGGTAAACTGTCACGGATTGCAACCTTATTCGTTGCCAAAATATTAGGTCGCGAGTAAAAGAAATCGATTATTTTTATGTGAATTTCAAGACTGGACGATTGGACGAAGTTTTTCCAAAAAGTCGAAACTGCTCACTTAATGTTCCTTCTTATGAGCTTTTTCTTACAATGAGATATTCACCAGGTGTGGATTGGCGGATGTACGTCCGTCAAATCTGTTCTCATAAAATGTCGGTTTCATCGTGATGTTTTCCTTCAGCTGAAGCTCAAGTCAGTGGGAATTGAACCCGCGTCTTTTCGAGATCTACACTACACGATATCTTCAAAACCTACCTTACGGCTCAGTCCATATTTATAATATTAACTAAAATTATAAAGTAAACGTTTTCATCAATCTTTCTAAAATTTATACTACTTTATTTTATTTACAGGTTTATAACAACATTGATCTTAATTTTTAGTTCTTTACAAACTTTTAACAGATTACTTATAACAGACAGTCTATTTGTATTGATAGATTTTTTTTAAAGATTTTTACCGCATATGGTAAAAGCAGGTTTTTATTCCTATTTAATATTACGATCATTAAGAAATATTAATTTTATTCTAATTTTCTAAGAGTTTAACAACTAAAAATTTGTGAGTAATATTTAGATGCACTATTATAATAAAATGATATATACATCACAATACTTTCCGCGTACAAATGTTTCGTTGTAAACAACAATATTCTTATATTCAACACTATAATCTAAACCAATTACCAGTAATCCACCTGTAATACTTGAAAATAATACGTTAAACAAAAACAACGTCTCTTATCTAACAATCGGCCATTTATAAAAACAAGAGTAGAACGGAAAACATTACAGAAGTAAACGGCCCGTGTAAACTGATTTCGCATTTGTCTTGCGCCTCATGTGATAAACTTACGCGTTATTTTCGAAAAAAAAAAAGATCTCTTCACATCAAAGGCTGAATAACATAAAAGATTATTTACAGGTTTTTTACCTTATGGTAATAATACGCCGGCGAAAGACATGTCGAAGACATCAATATGAAATTTGGAATTTCAAGACAAACGACTTTCAATAAGTAAGCGAACAAATGAAAGGATCGTGTATTTTCATATTTATATATATACTAATGTAATATATGTCATACTATATATGTATTCATCATATTTGTTAGAACAATATTTATTGGTATATCGACACGATTGCGTTATAAAATCAAGTAATTGTTAAAGTTAGTTTAATATCAACGCAAATAGGTTTTAAATTCATCTGTTCGTTAAAATTTCATTATTTATAATTTTAAGTTCAATTGATAAATGATTCCTTAAATTCAATCATGTTTTTGTAAATCCACAAACTAAAGTGTGCACACCTCTTCAGAAATCGTTACTCTTAAGTTCAAATATTCTGCAAAATTAAATTCTATAAGAAAATGAATAATCCTCAAAATAATGTTAGTTATGTTGTATTGTAATGTTAGTTGTTTTAAGACACTAGCAGCCGGCTGGTACATTTCCTTTTTTATTCCGGATATGTTGTTAGTATTTTTGAATAGTTTTACACCTTCATCAAACTCTAAGAAACATTTGTTTTTTTTTATACTACTATGCGACGAGACGAGCAAGACGTTCACCTGATAGTAAGTGATACGCTTGCACATGACAACGTGCCGCTAGTTAAGATGGTACACACTGCACCACATTGCGCTCGACGCTTGAGGAAAAAGGTGTTAAGTCTCGTTACCCCAGTAATTACACTAGCTACAGCGCCCTTCAAACCGGAACACAGTAATGTTCGCACACTACTATTTGGCGGTTGAAATAGGAGCTGCGGTGGTACCCATCCAGACGGTCTCCGGCAACAGAGACCTACCTACCACCTGGCAAATGTATAAGTAATATCTTAATGGAATACTTTTTGGAATTAAGTGTGCCTTTTGTATTGTATTTGTGTGTGCAAGTTTTGAATGAAATGAATGTATTACATTTCGTTACCGCTTTCCGCATAACATTGGACGTTGCGAGCGTTCGCAAGTTATTATAACTTTTTGTCGCAGTAATCCGCCGGGCAAGGAGTGGATATAACTCGTTTAAGAAGTGGGTGGGGAGGGATGAATCGCTGATTCACCTTGACATCCGATATCGTGTCTGATTAATGTGTGGCCGGGGGACGACCCGCGTGGAACTTTCCGACTATGATCAGCACTGGGGGGCTGTTATTACGAAGTTTGCGCGGTTTATTGACTCGCATCGTGTTCCTAACTGACTTTATCCATAACTTAATATAACAATCAGAAGTTGAAATTTTTAAATAACTAAAGTATTATTCATTTGTTACTTTATTTGCACATCACACAGAAATATTTAGAAATAGATGGAGGTAACGCCAAAAGACATTCTGTCTTCTACCAGTGTAAATAAGAGAAAACTTTTCCTCTATAAATTGTATTTACTAATTATAGCATATTACTAAACTTTGTTATGTAAACGTTGATTCTTAAAAACTAAGACTTAGTTAATTTATCCATCGACTTTAGTTAAATGTGTTATTTAAACAATGAATTAATATAATTATTAAGTTATACGTCATTAAATATCAATAAATGTTAAACGGATTGTACAAATATTTTACAAAAATCACTGTACAACATTACTGTATAGTACATTCAAAAATACAAGATCACATAAAACTAATCTTTATGTATTTATTTGAATTATCAGTTAACGGTTGTTAATTCTGTAGCTAGTTTGCTCTTATACGCTAAAATATTTATATCTTTTGTTATGGATTACGGTCGAATAGTAAGTATAGTAAATGGAAAATTATCTGCATTTCTGATGAATTATTTTAATTATATAAACACCGGACGTTTCATTATTTATTAACGAAAAAGAGCTGACGAACAAAAGAAACTGGTGGCCCTGTCAGCAAGCTATCAGACGGAGAGCCAACAAGTACGGAGAAGCAAGCAATTAAATAAATTTGATTCAAAACGATACGGATGCTGCAATGTTCCACTCGTGACATTTCCAAGATTAATATTTTATCTGGGCCCATGTCAACGTTCCACTTGACAGAGTTCAGTTTGTGACCCAGTTTTAACTGGTATATTCCAGCAAATATCTGCTACAGCCATCTCTAACATTACCGGCAGCTGATGAAGAAATTTAAACTTCAATATTTACTGTAACTGCTAAATAAAAAATATTCAGACTTAGAATTTTAAACCTAAATAAATTGGTAGACTTTACAAAATTACTTTACGTATTGTCATACACCTTTCATACATTTGCGATTTTCTAGGAAATTAAGAATATTCTTAATTTTTCACAAAGTAATTTAGTCATAGCGGTTATAATTTTTTTTAAGCCCAGCGAGTCATGTTCCTCTCCCATTAATTACACTTGCTACGGCACCTTTAAAACCTTTATTAAAAACTTTAAAAAAATGCAATATACTCGACCTGCACTTGAGCGTTTTAACTACAAACTTATCGCGGCTGCCACTACTGAACAATCATTACTGTGTTACGGTTAGACGAGCAATGTAACAAGTGAAATTACTAGAGAATAAGACTTAACATCCAATATCTTAAGGCGACGAGCACATCGTGTAGTCTATATTATACTCAGCGCCATATTGTTATAGGTATCACATACCATCAACCAGCGTCCATCTCATGTCGTGGTTTAATTAAAGAAATATAAAACAAGACCAAATTTTTTAGTCTTAATATTCTCGCCATAATTCAATAAAAAAAATCTTCTCTTTTTTCCTGCCATCACTCACTCTGCCCTCGTGTTAACGGCAACGCGACATTTTTTCACGTTATTGATTACAATTTATTCGAGGTCGCCATCTTTGAACTCATTGCATATTCGGCCGCCCATCACACTATTCATCAAACCAACATAATATGTCGCGGGGAATTTAATGAATACTTTTTGCATACAAAAAGTTTAAAAATTGACCTAGATTTCAATGATGAAAAAATCATTTTGTATAATTATCTGGTTAGCCTAAAGAATTATGTAGTTTCTCATAACAAAGCGCAGTAGTTTAGAACTAGTTTATTCACTCTTCTCTTTTAAATGTTTATGACTTAATCAAAAAATCATAAATCAAGCAAATGGAAACGTTTTTATCGATTTTTAACAAGGAAATTGATACAAAATATAAAGTATGCGCGAAAATCCAATTCGGCCAAAATTATATAATGAATGGAAGTTTTAATTGGAGAGACTGTTATGAATGTGAAGGCTTAGAAAAGAATCTTCATAATTTTGTTTTTCTTTAGCAATAACAAGCTTGATATTTCGTGCCAAATTAATATAGCCCTTTGTTAAAAAAAGAAGCCTTTAAAAACGCCTTGTAATTGCGACACGGAGGCAATTTTTATTCATCACAACTGCCAACAATGAACGTCAAGTAAATGGATGGTAACAGTATTGGATTCAGAAGGATTAGTTATTAATGAACTAAATAATAATAACAACTACTTTCACAGGGAATCCCAAAGCAGTAGTATGTTACATATACTATCATATTTCTGTATTAGTTATTCTAGGAAAGTAGGTTGTTAACTCCGAAAATAGTCAGGTTTCTTGAACTAGGTCAAAAAGTTCCTTGGCGGATGTGATAACTATTTAAAGTGTAATCACTAGCTATAAACACTACAAATCGGTACACAGTAATATTTTCAAACAATTGTTTAGCGACAGAAATTAATAAAAAAGAAATTTGAACGGAATCTACTCTATTCAGAGCGAATTATTATTCAGTGGGACAGGTGGGGCCGAGCCAGAGGAAGTCGGGAATCATTTAGAATGTAATCGTAAAAATACATCAATCACTTGACGACATGCTGTTGAGTGATGACATAACGACTTAAAGACGCAGCCGGGTGTTACAACAATCAACAATATAGAAATGCGTCGCGTAAAACAACAGTTTTAAACGTCTATAAAAAAAAAAGGCTTTTATCAACAAACTTCCTAACGAATGATTATGGCTTTATAATTTTGTAAAAAATCCAGCCGTTTGAATATTATCTGCATATCTCTAGTTTTAGATAAATATTTTCAATGTGACACGTAAAGTACCCACCAGTTACAGAATTTATATGTACATTTAATAAACACTTCGACATTTCAAGTCCTTCACAGCACTAATGGTCACAGAATTGAGTTGACAGGTATACTGTTGCCATAGTTATCAAGGAGTACGTACATTATTTTTTCTTTCGACTACTTTTTTTGATCATTTAGAATAAATAAAAATATTTACCTTAAACCACGCCATCGTAGAGTCATCGTAGAGCACCACCCATTCTTCCGACCAAGAGTTCCACAAGTATTTTCCTAAAAATAAAATTGCATTTTAATATATAATTTCATAAAATTAATTAACGCTAATGAAATGTCTATTTATTTAATAAAAGGGGGATGTAAGCTGTTACTACGTTAATGCGTTTTATGACTGCAGAGCACATTTCTACTTAACATCAGGTAGGATCGAAGGAAGACCGTACCTATTTGATTTAGAAAAAAAGAAATCATTCAGATCGCTGGCGATTACATCAAAGCGGATATTATACAGCTATCGATAACCACTTCCCGCGCTAAAGCCGTATACACGAACCGCATTCGGGACGCGCGCGTTCGGATAATTGTAATGGAGCTGTCGAAACGATCGGATACGCGATGCGGAACGGCTCGCGCGATAACTGATTGCTAAATGAAAACGCTAATAAACGAAGCCGCGCGTTAATTAAAATATTTAACTTAGATACGATTTAATCTGTTTTAGGTCAACTTGATTAAATTGTACAGTTTTAGCCAATATTAAAAGCTTTTGAGTAAGATATTCTAAAAAGCGATGAGTTAATTGAAATGTTCAATTATCACTTTTATTTCGTTTAATTTAGTTTAATTTCCATTTGTTTTTAGCTGTACGCAAAATTAATTCAGCACTTAAGTAGTTTTAACTACATGCGTTATAAAAATATTATCTGTTTGAAAGATAACATAGGAAAAAAAAAACTGTTAACGGTAGTTATGTTGGGCGATCGGGCGGATGAGTTTTTGTAAATAAAACTCTGGGACTACTGTCCCATGTAATGGTGTAGAGAGAACTGTTATGTTGTGCAACCAATAAAGAAGCTTTTTATAAAATAATACTTTATTCTACAGGCAGACAACCGCTCTGTAGTACACTGGCAAGCGGATTGAAACTTTACATGTAACATATTTCTTAAATACACTATGAAATACAATAAGGGCTTTATGTTACAGAATGAATGTTATCGCTAAGTGTACAGTACTTAAGTTACACTTATTCCATGTTGTGGTTACGTAACTCCTCCGCCCGTAGAACGAAGCGTACTGGAACTGAGGGTTGGGGTGAATCTTCAACCCTTAGGTTAGGAGCTTCTTGCATCTCGATGCTTGTACAGTTGCCCGTCGAGACTTGACTCTTTGTACTGCACTTCTGGTGACATAACTTACGATAGTGATTAATTGTAGTAGTATCCGTAAAACCATTGTAAGCCAACAGGGTTTGCTTGTAGTAACTTGTTGTTTTCTATAGTTGTTTCAGCATCTAAAACTCTTACATTATTTAGGTTTTTATGTGGTTGTTTGTACAATGCAATCTTTTGATAACTGTAAAGGTTGCCAATTCAAGTATTTGCAGATCTGGAGCTCTTGGTTTTTTGTGTACAGGGCTCTTGAGGGTATGCGTATTCATTATTACCGAGTATAGTGGAAGGATGCCCGGGAACAAGTATAAAGTTATCTAGGTAAAGGGTTGAGTATATAGATGTAGGATGGTAAACAGTTCTGTCATGACTAACTGTATCTCTAATATAAAATTCAAAGTTTCGTTAGTTGTATAAGCTTTAACATGACTACTTTTCTCTAAATTGTGGATATCGATACCAGGAGAGCTTCTTATGTGAAGTTGTTTAAGTTGTTTATCAATTGCGTCTCTACAGTATAATAAGTCTTTGTTTTTATCAGATTCTGTTTGTTCATTGTTCTGATTTGAAGTGCTCGGCAGTTTAAAAAGAGTGGATATGTTTATATTGGTGAGGTCGGTGTTATTACTAAAAGGAATGTTTGGAGGTGAACCCGATAAGTTTTCAATAAATTTATTTATCGATTGGTCGCCTGTTTCTTGAGAGGTAATGTCAAGAGCTTTTATATTTATACGTGATAATGCGTCGGCGTTTGTTTCATACTTGACTTTTTTATATGGTTCTAGCTTAATTTCTTTTTTTTTGTCGGAGTTAGCGAGTCCGATTTGTTTACAATCTATTATTTGAAAACGAGCTATAATTACTATAATCCGGTTTTGACGTAAGCTCTACTTTATTACTATAGTTATAAAGGTTATTCTTATTTTCGTATAATTTTAATTTACGAGTATATTCCTCTTGAATTGCTAGCCGAATAGCATTTTCGAGGCTACTTGGTTTATGCATCCTTGTAGCGAGTGATACATATGGACTTAGTTGCCTCACAAATGTGTTGATAGCCATTTTTATCGTAAAACTCTTTTTTTAACGGATCTAGATTAATTAAAGTGTAAGTAAGGTACCTAACTTTATCGCCAAAACTATCCAAGTCCATTTTATTTCTATATAAATTGTTAAGATCGTGGACTAGCGTGATTTCGTCACGAGTCTCACCGAATCGTTTTTTTAACATACTTTTAATTTTGGGCCAAGTTTTAAAACTGGGCACCTCTGAAAAAACTTCACCTGCTCTACCTACTAACTTTTTATTATAAGCAATCCGATGCTAGGATCCTTATCCTTATTGTCAACAATTTCTATGACATTTCTACTGCCTTTATGAAGAAATTTATTGTCTTTCTGTTCTCATCATAGGATGGCAACAGCTCATTGATTTTTGCGTATTCGGCACTAGCCGTAAGCAATGACTGATCTATTTCAATAATTGGTACGCTTTGCGTTTGTGTACCTTGCGCCATCTTTCTACGATTAACCCTTTTCGTTTCCGCTAGAAATTTTATCTAATTGGAGAAAAGTTTGGTAACCGACGGGATTATAACCAATAGTACAAGGTACACCCTAATTAAAGATCAATACTGACTGCAATACCTATCAATGAGTTTACACTTTTCGAGGAAGGGATGGTACACAAGGAAATACTCGGAGTGATGAAAATCTGCTTACCCCATATAGAGCATCCCGCTGTCCATATAGGTCTCTTCCTGCGACTGGACGTGCTATTCCAGGAATCCGCTGCTGCGTGTTGTCTGTCTTCAACCTCTTGGTTACACCGTAGGTTCTTTTGTAGAATCGATGCCGGACGTATTCGCGATTTTGAGCGGATTCGTAGACACGATTTGTTGCTGTTGCGAGTTTTTTTTTTACTCCACCCGATGCTCGTTGTAGGTTCTTTTGTAGAATCGATGCCGGACGTATTCGCGATTTTGAGCGGATTCGTAGACACGATTTGTTGCTGTTGCGAGTTTCTTTACTCCACCCGATGCTCGTTGTAGGTTCTTTTGTAGAATCGATGCCGGACGTATTCGCGATTTTGAGCGGATTCGTAGACACGATTTGTTTCTGTTGCGAATCTTCCGGAGATGCTATCCGTTACGACTGCGCCAGTTATGTTGGGCGATCGGGCGGATGAGTTTTTGTAAATAAAACTCTGGGACTACTGTCCCATGTAATGGTGTAGAGAGAACTGTTATGTTGTGCAACCAATAAAGAAGCTTTTTATAAAATAATACTTTATTCTACAGGCAGACAACCGCTCTGTAGTACACTGGCAAGCGGATTGAACTTTACATGTAACATATTTCTTAAATACACTATGAAATACAATAAGGGCTTTATGTTACAGAATGAATGTTATCGCTAAGTGTACAGTACTTAAGTTACACTTATTCCATGTTGTGGTTACGTAACTCGGTCCTTATAAAAAAAATGTAAAAGATTTGTGTGGGTTTATTTGAAAATCAATCAAGCAATAGTTTATCTCTACAAACAGACGATTACAAAAGCACAGAAGTAGTTGCAGAAGATTGCCGTACCGATTTTTTTATTTATTGTTGAAAAAAAAAACTTTTTATCAAATGCACCTAAATGTATTTCACAGTTATCGTTAAGTATTTTAATTGTTTCATTTTCCACATTTCCACGTATAATACGTGCGGAATCGCGAGAGAAGATACGAAATCTAACCTCTATTGAACTCTGCGTACACCTTCTTGACCCATTCCAAAATATGTATTGACAAAACTTGTTTCTATTCGTCTACTTTAAGCTGGACAGGATATGCATACCGTCAGTTCCGCGCGTCACTGCCATGGTGCTTCTACGAGTATCCCATAAAACTTTTTTCAGTACACATTATTTCCGAGTATTACACAACAACTTTTAGATGCTATACACCAAAATCACACCTACTAATTGCCACCAATTTCATCCGACCAAGGCAAGCTTTCATTCCGATAGCAATAAAGTACTACGCAGTATATGAAAACGTGATGTATGCGTCGAGTGTCGATATCGCCTCGGTTTATTGGCGGAGTCGCCGAGTCGTAATGTGTAAGGGGGCTTCGATAACTGCGGTATGTATTTTATTAGGGCCGTTACACACACGCGGCTCGCTCCGCTCCGTACCATTACATCGTGAGTAGACGGCGTAATAAGGCCGCGTGAAGGGGCCCGTAAAATAGGACGCCCGATAACGATTGCATTTTAATTTGAGAAAATAATTGTAGTGCTCTATATTGGAGATGTTTACACCGGCAGAAATGAAGACCAATCAAAAGGTGGTAAGATGACGACATGCTGGTAGAGGATGCAAACAGCAAGGAATCTCCGGCGTGATGAAATGATGAAGAGGCCTATGTCTGGAGGCAACCATAATAAAGCTGTTATAGATAGGAAGTCGCAGGAAAAAACAAAATGTCAGGTTTATACGTAATTTTTAACTGATTTTATAATATTAGTATGAGTAACGTATATTTTTTTATTTATTTATTTATTTAAGCTTTACGTAACACTTTAAGCTAAGGGTACAAGGGCGGACTTAATGCCGTAAGGCATTTTCTGCCAGTCAACCCAGGGGAAGAAGTAAAATTGGAAAGTAGATGTGAACGCGATAATAATATATATGTACTCATATAAAAACAAATAGATAAGATGTGATATAGCATCACAACAACACTGATTATTGAGATTCATTTAAAAGATGTCTATTGTGATATCTGTTTTTTATTTACCAAAAAAACTTCACTAACGTTATAAAACCGGCTAGCTTCGATTATCTTTTGATGAAAGCCCCAATAGACATTTTTAAATGTATTTATACATAATAATAAGCATCTTAATTTTTGTCCGCTTTCCTAATGATGCAGAACAAAAATCAAGAGCTGGCTTTTCTCCTGTGACTATGAACAAACTATAAAATCATCACTGTGTTCGGACTTTCAACGTTTGAGCCAAAGAGTATTTTGGACGAGCATGCCTTACCATCCATGGTCTTTTTCTCAGTTAACACCATGGGCAACTGTTGTTAAGTATTGGCCCGTTGCAGATAAAAACACAGTAAAGTTTATACACGTTTTGGCGATAGAAATAACCCTTTTTATACGCAAGGCCATTAAAAGCAACGTCAAGCCTTTTTTAATGCTAAGGACGTAAAGAATAACGAAAATCTACTTACTTTTATAACGTAGCATATAACCCCCTTTGATCTGTGTGCCGCCATGTTCTGGAACAATAAAAGGAAGTTATCACATGCTTATGGGAACATATTTTTTTTAATCCATGCTCAAAAGAAAGACTTGTTCTTTTTAACCTCACTACTACAAATTTTCATTACCTGTAATTACAAATTTGACTTCTCTAAGTATTTATTAATCAGCGTATATGTTAAACAGCCAAGAACTTCTTCGTGTCGTATAGGCGTAGTTTCATTACACTAAGTATCACTATTATTCATTTAACATTTAAGACATTTGAAAATGCATTTATTAATATTTCAACAACTTAAATCTTGTATATCACACACAAAGAGTTAGGATTTGTATTATTATATCAATATTCAACTAAACAAACTGAAAGATTTGCTCTCCAAATAGCGGAGGTTACGTTTTTGACAGACGTCAAAAAACAGATACCGACGCGTTTCTTTTATTCTTTGTATTACAAATTTGACTTCTCTAAGTATTTAATAATCAGCGTATATGTTGACAAAAACAGCCAAGAACTTCTTCGTGTCGTATAGGCGTAGTTTCATTACACTAAGTATAACTATTATTCATTTAACATTTAAGACATTTGAAAATGCTTTTATTAATATTTCAACAACTTAAATCTTGTATGTCACACACAAAGAGTTAGTATTTATATTATTATATCAATATTCAACTAAACAAACTGAAAGATTTGCTCTCCAAATTGCGGTTACGTTTTTGACAGACGTCAAAAAACAGATACCGACGCGTTTCTTTTATTCTTTGTATTTACAAATTACACTCTCTTTATAAAGTATGCCAAATTTTCGTTATTTTTTTTTTAATTTGCGTAATCTTCATTTCAACAATGGATGTCCATTTTTAGACACAGATCTATCTTTAAAGATGATCGTATTTTTTTAATTATGCCAAACTTATTTAAGAATACAAGGCTACATTACACGATACATTTTATTACAATCTCTGAACTGTGTAATTCAGCAGTAGCGACGGTTAGTTGAACATGGGAGGGAACGATAACAAGGGGGTTTCACCAGGCGGTAAACAGGGAAAATTGGCGCTAAAGAAACTCCCGGCTTTCCACGTGCCCTGAATATTTTACGCGGGAAAAGATATATTTTCATTTTAAAAATACCTTATCCTAACTTAAACTTTAACATACATTTTACAAAAAATCATCGAATTATTACAAAATAGAAGTTTTATCTTGAATTACTAGTCCATAGTTAACTTTTGCTTTATGTACCCTTCTTCACCAGTGTGTTTCGTTGAAAAGGTTGCATTCCAAACTAGAAGATCATTTAAGAATAAACTTTTAATTTACAAAAAGCATGTTAAGTGATTAAATCATTGTTATTGTTCTTTAACCATTTTGTAAAGTATATAAAACAAGTATAGCTTTTACTTCTAAGAACTAGCTAAACGCTAACACGCGTTTAAGACCTCTAAAACAAAACATAGAAGTCTTTAAAAGCATCCTGCTCCAAACATTAATGTCTTCCGGTTGTAAGGAAGTCATAAATTGTGAAGTTTATCTAAAATTACATACTAAAATTTCTTATTAGAAGTTTTGAGCATTAGGTGCTTCACGAATAAAGGTGAGACGAATATCCCCACCACAACAACTGCGATGCTTAAAAGAAAGCAAAGAAGAAAATAAATCCAGAGAAAGAGCAGCAGGTATAACTGTGGCGATAACCGACATATCTATGGCAAATAAGCTCAACTCCCAGGAGGGTTCAGCATTGAACATTGATTGGCTGTAGAATAAAAATGATTGTACAAATCCCGTTACCTCTCCCTCTCTCCAAAATTTCAAAAAATCTGTTAAGTAATCTAAATAAAACTCATAATCTTTAAATGGTTGAACTAAAAACCCGAACTTTTTTTTTAATTACGATTGAATTCATTCTATTAGTAATGTATCTCATTACAGAGACTGTCTAGGTAGGTATTATCGCATCACCAGTTTCAGTGCTTTCAATACTCTATTTCTGTTTGAAGAAGGGTTGTAGCTAGTGAAATTACTGTGGTAACGATACTTAATAAATTATTTTTTATGGCGTCGAGCACATTGTGACGCTGTCTTAACTACTACGGGTCGGGCCGTCAGATAAATGTCCAGGTTGTATCGTAGTTTTAGAATTCATATACAACATATAATAACAATTATGAATGAATTATTGTCTGTCAAAGCTTTCGGATGCAGCTGGTTATGTACAAGAGGTCAATGGAAGGGAAGGGGAGAAGCTGACCCGTTATGTAAACAGTATACGACCGCTTTACGTAACTTGAAAACTTGAAGCACAGTCTCCGTGTAAAGTATTTTACTTTTTTTCCTTTTTTTTTTTTCTCTTTATTTTTTTTTGGGGCTTTTATCCCTTAGGGATATGCCGGCCCCATTGATACAAAACCTAACAAGAACACAAAAAATTAAAAACTTAAGAATAAACGCAAAATAGAAAAAAAATACACTTCTTAATTGAATTATAAAAAAAAAAATCTTAAGTAAAAAATATAGTAGTGCTAAGGGAGTCCTTAATCCATAAGCATGTCAAAAATATCTCGTGCTGCGTTGGAGTTTGGCTTACACAAAATCATTTGTAGAGCACCTATGTCTTGTATATTAATGTCATGCTTATGGATTAATAACTCCCTTTTAGTCTTATACTTCACACATTCCATCAGCAAGAGTTGGACATCATCTATTTTATTGCAAATGCTGCAACATGGGGATGCAATATTTTTCATTAGATATCCAAAACTTGCTGATGGATAGTGTCCAGAACGTAACCTATGGGCTTTAATTATATATGCTCTCTTTAACGAGCAATCAACATACCAGGGAAAACGAGGAGGTTGATTTTGAATAACTTTGTACCAAATGCCTTTTTCTTTACTGTGTTGGTCAAAATATTCTTTGAACTGCTTATAACATTTTATTTTAAATTTTCCAAACACTTCAGTAAAATGTGGCTTTACCCCAATTTCTGTACCCTCCCCCGCTCCAATTTTAGCTAATCTGTCAGCCTCCTCATTTCCCCTAATCCCAATGTGTGATGGAATCCATTGCAATTTCAGCCTGATTCCTTTCTTACCTAGTTCATTAATTTTACATAGTATTTCGTATGATACTGGTAATCCTTGGACTCCGGAACCGCTTCTAATAATATGTTGTAATGCACTTTTACTGTCTGAGAAAATAACAAAGTGCAGTCCCTGTAAGGTATTGATATATTTAAGACTTTCTAAAAAAGTATTTTACTTCGGTCTGAAGTAACACCGAACTGTCTCAAAGTATATAAAGTGTGTCTGTGTAACGGTAGACACGAATTTACGATAAACCAGTAAACGATACAGTCCATCGGATGATCAATGGTGTGAATATGTGTTGTACAAGATGGGATGGAAAAACCAATGCCCAAGATAACTTGAAAATAACTGACATATAAAAATTTATGGTTTCTTTTGCGAACATGAATATTTATTTTATAATATCCGCCTCCGTGTCGCAGTTAACCGCTGGCATTGTAACATGAAGTTACGATTCTTAGTTTACATGTGTCATAGAATACTTTCAATCCATCACTAGTGTGATTACTGTAACAGAAATGCTATTCGTCGTTACATCATCATTATTTCAACCTAATGCTGTTCACAGCTGAACATAGACACCAAATTTTATTACTAGCGCGATCGATGCCGTTGCTATCTGCATTCAAAGTTTGTATGAAATCTTCATTAGGTTGCACTTCTACATACATGAGAACGAAAGGAAGAAATCTTGAATGTAAGATCAGAATCGATTTTTTATTCTCTATAACGAAATGGAAAGTATTTTTGCAAAACAACAAAGAGAACGAGGTCACATAATTGTGATCCAAACCGCTCGAAACTAATATTGTCACGAGCAATAGATTTTCTAATGTCCATGAGCTAATAGTGAGAAACATATTGCTAGCAGTCGTCCGACTTTCAAGGTTGGCTCTTATTATTATTGCAGATAAAGAAATAATTTCAATACAATAAATCTGAACTAAAATATAATATAATCTCTGATTTCTACGTTTTACTGTAGTTTTAATGTGTGCATAACTCGAAAAGAAATTTCTTTAGAAATATTTAGCGCAGAACCAAGATGTTTTTTTCGTGTCTTATATATCACTATCAGCATCAACTTTACTGTGCGTTGTAAAACCCAAAAGAACGATAAGGTAGCCTGGGAAAACTTCGCAGAATTAATAAATAAAGAAACCCATTACAATACTTAGTTTTAATTTACCATTAATTACTGAGAAGTGGTTAAATATAATGGCAGGGGTTTGCGTGGTGTGTGACGTAACGAACTGTACATTGCATTGAAGCCTTGCATACCCTTGACTGGTTTTTTAGGGCACCGGTACGTATGTAGGTCATTGTGTGAGGAAGTTTCATCTGAGCGATATAAAAGACGACAGCGACGTTGAGGCCAAAGCTTTTTGTCTTGCGGGACTATTTAGAAATAGAATTCAAAAGTACTACTGTTGTGTAATAAGATTACTGCTGGTAGGTCTCTGTTGCCTGACACCGTCTAAGTACCACCGCAGTGACTATTTCAGCCGCCAAATAGTATTGTGCAAACATTACTGTGTTTCAAGGCGACGAGCGCAAAGTGGTGCAGTGTATACCATCTTAACTAGCGACACGTTGTTATGGGCAAGCGTATCACTTACCATCAGGTGAACGTATTTCTCATCAGTTGTGCAATTTTGATTTTACATTTATTAATTGTTTGGTTGCAGATTTCTATTGCCGGAAAATCTTGTGCCTCAATGCGAACTAGAACTACGTTATGGATTTTATAATCGTATTACTTAACATCAGATGAATCAGCTCGTCTTCTCGCTTCATTAAATAAAAAATACTTCTTTTCATTTTTGCTTTACCATTTACCTTTAGTAATTCAGTCCGCTTCGAAAAATGTATATTAAAACTCTTTTAATCCACACGGAGAATATTACAGCCGAAGTTCTTTGTATTTTCGCGTAATTCTCAACAGACATCTCAAAATTTAGTTTATGATACTTAAATAGTTTAAGATTAAAACAACGAGAACCAAGTATTATTTAGGGATAGTTTTTTTTAAAGCTTATATAATGTTGGAAAGTAATTAATTTTTGTTTTAACCTTAATACTGTGAGACAAAGCCGCGCGGGAGGACTTGGCTCATTTCGTCTTGTGTCAACAAGCATTAGCATAAAACCAATATCCAGCTCAGTGGTACGGGCAAACACCTGGCTCTTTTTTTATCAAACACGCTTAAAAAAACATGAGAAAGGTCTGTCCTCTGAGTAAATAATAACTTTTTAAAACTGTGCTTTCTTTTTTCTTACAACGATCCCTATAAGAAAGTATTAAATGAATATTCAGTACAGTTCCAGCTACATAATTTAAACAATGGAAACCTGTTTAAAATCTGTTTTTCATCAAGTTTTACATAAAGATTCAGCGTTAATAAATGTCGGTATTTATCGGAGATTAAAAATGTTTTTGCTTTTACGTTGAGCGATAAGCTTTCGTGCAGCGAAAACCGCATCGCGATCGCTTCGATAAATTTTGACATAATGCTTGCAAACATAATATGAACGTTGAACCACCTGAAAACATCATAACATTTTTGGGTGTGAGTAATATTGTAAATCATCATCAGCCGGTAGACGTCCACAGCTGGACGTAGTGTTCTTCCAAAGATGTTTATACCGATCGGTCTTGATCTAAAAAAACTTCAGTTTACGTTATTTTTTATGTTTGTAAAAATTGGAAAAATCAAAGTGAAACCCTCACGCGAATATCAATTTCTAGGTAAAAGGCCCTTGATCCAAGAGCTCGCGTTTAAATGGAGTGGTGTACACTTCCGTGCCAATTCAACCTGATGTAACCATAATATAAATATGTACAAAGGTTATATAATCCATCCGTAACAACTTAAGTAAGTCATACAAATATAATTAATCGAGCATACCACCATATGAGCTTATCAAGACATCTTTATCTTAATATGTATTAACCCGCAGACGCTTATTTTTTATATTTGTTACTATTGATTAAACTAGTTTCCAAGTTTTACTTCCTCCTTGACGCAGTAGTTGAGCGTTTAACTAAGAACATGAAGAACCGTAGATCAATTTTGTAGCTTAGATGGGGACTCTGCTTACATGAGCTCCGATCAGTTGACAAGAAACTGCGACAGAAGACTGGTGCTCTCTTACGTCGGAGGCTAAGACTTGTAAATACACCAACCGCAATAAAGTTCATCATATCTCTTTTGAACATCGAAAGGAAGCAGCAAATAGAGAATATTTGAGGTGGAAATGCATTGATGTATACATTTCTTATTATGTTACGCGCGTTCTGTGTAAAATACCGCAGCAACGGAACGAAAATAATTTTCCTCGCATGAGGGAACCGTTATTCATACGTTTACGCATTTATACGACATCCTTTTCTTATTTCATATGTAATTCCCATGTTTGTGCGGAATTTTATGTAGTAAATGTGAAAAATTAACGGGTTAATCGTATAAGCGTCGAAGCTTGGAAATCTGTGTGCATTGTAGGTCTCGTACAAGTGATTAAGATTTTAGATCTAAACGAAGTTGCTAACCTTAAATGCAGTGTTCGAGAATATTTACTAAAGATATAGAACTGGATTATTAAAACGCTTAAATTTTGTGTTGTATATTAACTAATATATGTTAATTTATTTTCATTTATTCATCATAACTTTTTCTTTCTGATATCAATTGTTGAACCTTGGCAAGTTGATTTACGAGGACAGTATGATGGTAAAGTGCACTGGAAGTTTTGAGCCCCTTTTCACGAATTCCCTCGAGTTCCTTCCTAGACGTATTTTACGACACTCGTGAATTGGATATTTTAACCTTTCTACCTACGTTTTATTGGAATATATTTTTTGTTAGTAATTCAAGGTGAATTTTATTTACTCATGTTCCTAACCCCGTGGCACCGATACATAGTTTTTATAAAAAATATAAGGCAGGTGTGTGCGTGAGGCGGCGACGATATTGGTTTTATGCTAATGTTCCCCGACTCTGAACGGGATCAGCACTTGTACTCCCGGCCAGAAACTGATAACAAGCGTTATAGTGAAGCAGATGAGGTTCATAGCGAGAAGAGATTCTCGTTCAACACCTTTGTGACCAAAGTGGATGAGGAAGAGTAAAAAAAGACTGGGCTGGTAGATCTCTGTTGCCGGAGACCGTCTGGGTACCACACCACACAGCAGCTCCTATTTCTAACGCCTAACAGCAGTGTGTAAACTTAACTGTGTTCCTTTTGAAGACCGCTGTAGCTAGTGAAATTACTGGGGTATACTATTCTAATGTCCCAAAGTGATAGTCACAATGTGGTGTAGTGTATATCATTCTAACAGGTGTCACATTGTTATGGGCAATTACCATCAGGTGAACGTCTCGCTGATCTAGTCGCTTCGTCGAAAAAAACAAGATTTTTTCGTTTTCCCGCAGAAATGTAATTACAATGGTTTGACTTTTTCTCTCCTCTATAATAACCAACCAACACCTGAAGTGATGATCACGACCACTGTCAAGAGTGACACCGACAAAGAAGAAGAAACATAATAATGTCTAGTAATTTACAATAGTTATTAGTAAGTATATTAAGTCGTTAATTCGTTTCTAAAATGTAAGTATTATCATTAACACTTTCATACTAAGTTGGAAAGTATACCGGAAATGATAGCAAAGATATCGAAAAGACTTATTTTTTATACTAGTTGTAGATCAATACATAGTAATGAAAAAAACTTACTACAAATGAAATTAAAAACTACGTATTTACGTATATTACTATAAAATATTTTTAAATCATCTTTCAACATCCTCTCATGTTTAATTTATTAAAACATATAAATTTTTATAAATGTTACACAATAACTACTGTATTGTATAGCACTTATTAAAATTAAATTATTAAATATAAGACGATGTTAAACTTCCGTGTTCTTTTCTCTTCTGTATTCTTCCCCGTTGCGACGGTAGATGCAGGTATACCAATTGCTTCTTGAAAGTATCTTTAATACTTCCGAGAAGCTATTGGTATACCGACATCGGACATCTTCATTAGTTCTTCTTTCTTGCAGCAGTAAAAGCAGCGTCAAAAATACACAAACATTATAAAAAAATCATTTTTTTAATAAAGAACAAAAACTTTTATTGAAAGAACTACTTCTTTACTAAAGATTTAACCCGCAAGAAATTGCAATGTTAGTGCAATCTGTGTCTCAAGCCACAAAACGACGAACACCATTTGGCGTTGTGTAAACATTTTAATTAGCACAATACTATCACCTGAACGTCTTACTAGTTTTTTAATCACTAATGAGCTAACACTAATGTTGAAGCGTGCTCGGCTAGAATACTTTGGCCTTAACTTTTATTATACGAAGAGGTGAGACGAGCATGGCGTTCACCTGATGGTGAATTGATACGCTTGCCCATAACAATGCGGCGGTGATTAATATGGTGTACACTGCACCACATTGCGCTCGTCGCCTTGAAACATAAGGTTTCAAGTCTCGTTACATTTTAGTACAGGTTTAAAATATGAGACTGTTAGCTAGCGAGGTGGTTTCATAAAAATCTCTGCCTTCGACCAAGTCTCTTCGTTTCTTAAAAAAGTAACAGTTCACTGTTACCATCAATACAATCTTATTTTATTAATACATTACATCTATCAGCAAACATCGATACTTTAAATGAAATTATTTTACAAAAAATTACAAAATACTTTTACACAAAGATAGTACAGCTTTATAATGAAATATTACACAACCCTTCATTTCCGAAAACAGGATTTATTATCGTATTAAAACGGTTGATTCTGACGACGGCGCAGCGGAGACGGGGGCAGGGGACAAAACAGATAATTTAATAAAACCCCGACTGAACTCGGGGAAAAACAAGGGTGGCGGACCACCGGCAGACTAGCTGACGGCTGTGTGTATATGACGGCTACTATCGATCCTCAGCAGGGGTTGCCCCTCCGTCTAACTACTCGATTATATAGTAAAACCACTTACTATTTCCGATAACATCACACACACTTATCTCCGAAACCATAAGACCGAGGACTATACAATTTAAAGGTATATGAAGTTTCAATATAAAAGATAATGCAACGGTGTTGCATTTTATGAAGCAAAAAAGTGATAACTATAATTGAGACATAAGATTAGTCTAGTTTGTAATTTCATAACACTATTGTTGTTCTACTAGGTGACGAGATGAGCGAAACGTTCAACTGATAGTAAGTGATACGTTTATTCATAACAGCGTAGAGCTAGTTAAGATGGTATACACTGACATTAGATGTTAAGTCTCGTTACCGCAGTAATCTCACTATCTTACAGCGTCCTTTTAACCGGAACACAGTAATGTTTGGCGGCTGAAATATGAACTGCGTTGGTACCTACCTAGACGATCTCCGACAACAAAGATTTACAAACAGTTAATAATATTATGGACCCTGCGTTGTAATTTCTCATATCCGTTAACCGCAAAGACCAATATTAAATCCTTCATAAACTATGATTAAAATACATAGATCTAATAACTTACTTTTAACGTAGCTGAACCCGGAAAAAAAATCTGGCCAGTTTAATGAGATACACATATAATACACAATTAACAAACATTAAAGCTGATGGACCCGGAAGTTTTAATAAGCTTTTGCTTCTGTTAAAACCATGATGATGGTAATTGGTCGACTAGTTAAGGAAGGTAAAATATATATTTAGTTGTCACCACTCTTCGTATTCCATACGTGCGATTAAGCCCAGCGAGAACCACAAGAAATAACAATGTGGTGAAAGTTAAGATTGTATACACTGCACCACATTGCGCTCGTCGCCTTGAGACATAAGGTGTTGTCTCGTTACCCCAGTAATTTCACTAGCTTACAGCGTATATATCAATACGCCACGTGTTTAAACAGTTTAACATTTAGATCCCCTTCGGTAAACAACTCGGCGTTCGGTTTACTTTCTATTCAAAATTCTGTTTCGCACTGTAGCATTCTCGACAACGGTCTCTTGAAGCTTGGCAAAGTTCCTGAAAAAATGATTGTTTACAAACATAGCTTTTATGGCCGTGGATATGTCGATGTTCGCATCGAACTGGGTCAAGTTCGCGCCTTCACCGTGCCTGCAACGTTACTCCGCGTTCACTACAACTTGTTAAGTAGCTGTCCACTTAAAGGCGATATACGAGAGCAGCTTCTTCAGTATCACACTGTAGTCCTTACACAACAACAGAAATATACACAGAACTAAGCATTTTTTTACCGATAACGGGCTTACACTTGATATCAAAGATATGAGATAATAAAGTTGGAGATCATGAAGAGTGCTCGTCCAGAATACTCCGGCTTTGATATGTTGTCAGCCGAAACACAGAAATACTTGCTACAACGGAAGTAAGCCAGGCGAAATTCTAAAAATAAACTTTCCATTATCCAAACTTACTAGCAAAAGGACAACTTTTATAACATTCGGATATTGAGCTAGTCTAAATAAAGTAAAGTTGCTGTTTATTATTTAAGAATGTTTTTGTCTTACTGCATAGTTAAAATTTATCCATTTCAACTATACTATAATTATAGACAGCTTGTTCCAGATGTTAAATACAATGCGAAATTGACTTCCAGCAATGGAGAGAACGATTTTGTTGACATTACAATTATTATTGTACAGCATATTAGAACTGTATTGAATGAAACATTTTATTTCATGTCATCTTGTGCTTGTTAATTCAGTTTGGAGACCTCAACTATAATAAATTGTATTTGCGGATGCCGCACTCACCGACTGTCGCCGTAGACTGTAACGATAATTATTAAGGCGATAGCTTTTCTTTTAGCCTGTCTGACGTCACTCTTACAGGTAACAGTAATAAAATGGTAAACGCCAGAAGAAAGGAAATGGATCTACACTTAGTTGAGGTGAAACGAAGAAGGAAAGTGATCGACAGAAGATATCTATAATAGTATGTCTTTGGACAGACAGTGAATGTGTTCCTAAAGGAGACTCCTCCAAACGATGACCGCCATAGAATCAGTTTTAGAGAGATGAAAACTTTACATAACCCCCCCGACTTCTTCCCAAAACTTGGGAATCTTTTCCAAAATTCCCTTATAACAGCGAATCAATAAAAATATTGTCAGTTATCACATTAACTTAATTTTGTTGTAGAAAAATCTAAAACATAATAGTCGTAAAATGCAATGGCCTGTTATAGCAATATAATAAGCTTTTACATGAAGTCTGCAGATCCATAAAATCGTTTTGTATGAAACCAAAAGGATTCGAATCATTTAGGTGAGTGCTCCTGAATGGTGGATACATTTTAAGACGTTCAATGTCTTCATTACTTTGCCCGTATTTCGAGAGAAAACGTAATGTGCGATCTTAAATTTTACTTCATGTAAATTGAACCCCGTGAAGCATCTAATGAAAAGATTCAACAGCCCTTATACATAAGAATTAAAATAGCTACTTTGCATTTTGTAGCCCTTGTGTATTTCCCATGTGGGAGATGAGTACAGTATCTCCACTAGATCCAGTAAAAGCTTTTACATGAAGTCTGCAGATCCATAAAATCGTTTTGTATGAAACCAAAAGGATTCGAATCATTTAGGTGAGTGCTCCTGAATGGTGGATACATTTTAAGACGTTCAATGTCTTCATTACTTTGCCCGTATTTCGAGAGAAAACGTAATGTGCGATCTTAAATTTTACTTCATGTAAATTGAACCCCGTGAAGCATCTAATGAAAAGATTCAACAGCCCTTATACATAAGAATTAAAATAGCTACTTTGCATTTTGTAGCCCTTGTGTATTCCCATGTGGGAGATAAGTTAGAGTATCTCCACCAGATCCAGTAAAAGCTTTTACATGAAGTCTGCAGATCCATAAAATCGTTTTGTATGAAACCAAAAGGATTCGAATCATTTAGGTGAGTGCTCCTGAATGGTGGATACATTTTAAGACGTTCAATGTCTTCATTACTTTGCCCGTATTTCGAGAGAAAACGTAATGTGCGATCTTAAATTTTACTTCATGTAAATTGAACCCCGTGAAGCATCTAATGAAAAGATTCAACAGCCCTTATACATAAGAATTAAAATAGCTACTTTGCATTTTGTAGCCCTTGTGTATTCCCATGTGGGAGATAAGTTAGAGTATCTCCACCAGATCCAGTAAAAGCTTTTACATGAAGTCTGCAGATCCATAAAATCGTTTTGTATGAAACCAAAAGGATTCGAATCATTTAGGTGAGTGCTCCTGAATGGTGGATACATTTTAAGACGTTCAATGTCTTCATTACTTTGCCCGTATTTCGAGAGAAAACGTAATGTGCGATCTTAAATTTTACTTCATGTAAATTGAACCCCGTGAAGCATCTAATGAAAAGATTCAACAGCCCTTATACATAAGAATTAAAATAGCTACTTTGCATTTTGTAGCCCTTGTGTATTCCCCATGTGGGAGATAAGTTAGAGTATCTCCACCAGATCCAGTAAAAGCTTTTACATGAAGTCTGCAGATCCATAAAATCGTTTTGTATGAAACCAAAAGGATTCGAATCATTTAGGTGAGTGCTCCTGAATGGTGGATACATTTTAAGACGTTCAATGTCTTCATTACTTTGCCCGTATTTCGAGAGAAAACGTAATGTGCGATCTTAAATTTTACTTCATGTAAATTGAACCCCGTGAAGCATCTAATGAAAAGATTCAACAGCCCTTATACATAAGAATTAAAATAGCTACTTTGCATTTTGTAGCCCTTGTGTATTCCCATGTGGGAGATAAGTTAGAGTATCTCCACCAGATCCAGTAAAAGCTTTTACATGAAGTCTGCAGATCCATAAAATCGTTTTGTATGAAACCAAAAGGATTCGAATCATTTAGGTGAGTGCTCCTGAATGGTGGATACATTTTAAGACGTTCAATGTCTTCATTACTTTGCCCGTATTTCGAGAGAAAACGTAATGTGCGATCTTAAATTTTACTTCATGTAAATTGAACCCCGTGAAGCATCTAATGAAAAGATTCAACAGCCCTTATACATTAGAATTAAAATAAACCCTTTGATTTTGCTGATCACTTCAATATAACATATATTTATATTTATCACGTCACTATAGAGCGTTGGGAATAAATAAGCGTGCAATAGAAAAACGGTCAAGTATAGTGGTAGGAGTAAGTCCGTTAAAACGATATGCTATTGGTAAATGGCAATTGCACGACACCACCTAGTGGGCAAAGTCATCACTACTCAAAGCGGGTCATGGGCTCTTATGGAAGTCGATGCAATCGCCACCTGGATTTCAAAAATTAAACTACTCAAAACGGGCCGCAAAATACATTGGAGACATTTACCAATCCCTATTCCGCTGGAGAAAGTATACTTCGAATCACGTTACGTAACGTTACGTAACGTTAAAATGTGACGCGTAACGAAAAAGTGTTACACTAAATTTTTTTCCGACCCCGATAAAGAAGTTTCACTTCAAAAATATCATGGTCTACAACTGCAATTTAAAACAAACCTATGTTTGATTGCTTGGCGCATGCTTATTTAACATAAATTAAAGCACATGGGGCAGCGAAATAAAACATGAACACAGAGTCAATGGGACAATTTAGATGTATATTCGTTAGCGGGTGGGCCCGCGTCGCGTCGCGCTGCCGGCCGGCCTCATGAATAAACATTCGCGTTCCCCGGTGACGACATCACATACAAAATGTACCCCGGAATTTTCAGAAACATTTCAAGGTTAACAACAAGCAGTAATAGAAATTTCCTTGAAACTTTGGCTAGGAAATTTCTTCGGTATTATAATATATCGATGAATTACTCATATGATAACAATCACATTGACACGATACATAAATAAAAAGGTAGAAATTAGAAACGACTAAATGATAAGGACAACATCAGAGAATAAATATTCCCAGGCTGAAAAGATGGTAGACAGATGATTAGATAAAAGTAGCACCGAATTATTGAATAACAATACCGACTGAATAACTGGGGCTATAGTAATAAGAAACATACTGAGCCATTTCGAATTTTAATACAACACCCCTAAATAACACGAAAAACACAATAATTTCAATGTTATTATAATAACTTATTAAAAGGCCATCTTAATTTTAAAAGACTCTTGATAAACTTAGATACAAGTTTTTAATTTAATGTTCTTATGAACCTAATTATAGCACACGCTTAGTTAAGGTACCTAACATTAATATTTTTGAGGTTGCAAGCAATAGGACAGAAGCAGTAGACTATCAAGAGATAGTTGGACACAAGAAACGTTGGCCCACCTTGTCCGAGGTGCGAAAGAATGACTCAATTTGGGTCCGTAAGCTGGTGGAACCGGAAAATAATTCAATGAGTTAAAGTGTACCTTTAAAGTGAATACTAATCCATCGTTTATTTCCATTTCTGGAAATGTAAATAAGAAAAAGATTAGAATACAAAATGTTCTGATTATAACAGAATGAATTTATTTATTTAGTTTTGTGTATTGTGGTGATTATGCAAATTGTCAATTGCGTCGCTCTGTTATGAGCGGACCCCATATAAGTTACCTTCAAGTGAGTCAACTTCAAGTCTCGCCGCTTTATTTAAAATAACCGTCTCATGTTGTTTTTCACCATTCCTCTCAAAATAATTAAATTAGACATTTTAATTTCGAGCTATGTTTCGGATTTTACGCTGCAATCTAAATTCTATTGACGTTCCATCCTATTTATATCTTGTTAGACGTAGCTTAATTTTATACTCTCGCTTCTTCTGGAAGTTTTAGAACGAATTTACGGAGTTAAATTTATAAGGATTTATTCGTTAAATTGGATGCACAATTTTAATAACTCATTTTATTCATTTTTATGTTTATTTATGCTTCCTTTGTTGCAGCTCTTGGCTTGTTTGGTCTCATTGTAATAATTCTCTTTTTTTGTGTAGCTGTCATTAACATTGCTTGAAGAGACATTTTACTTTTTTCAGACACGCCGTTTCCATTTGTCTAATTTTGACTGTTTAAAATAGGACATCAATTTTATGCCATGTAATTTGTACTAATATATCTTGTACGTAGTTGTTTTGGTACATTATTAATTTACTACGGAAAAAGGCGTTCATTTGATATATAATAAACTGTTCATGAAATTTACCTTGATAACGTTTAGTTATTACAGATGTTTTTTAACATTGAGAAAATCGATCACAGAATCCCTTCGGCGACAATGAAAGAGATATTCTAAACGGCCTTTGGTCGGACTACGGTATCGCTTTCATAAACATCAGTAGACCCGTCTCCCTTAACCCGCCCTTAAGCCCTTTCGGGGATCACTAACAACTAATACGTTATTATGTGTGATATTGAAAGCAAAATAAGATTCACCGAATATGCCAGAAATATTATGTCATGTTATAAACGTTTCTCATTTCCCACGTTCAGCAAGAATCAACTACAAAAGTCTCGTGGTCGGTTAGGCGGACTATCTAATCCAGTACAGCAACGCGGCTAAGTCCTAAGTACATAGTTAAAACTGTACTCACAGTGTACCTAAGAGTAATGTTTACCGCACGACGCAAGAGAACGTGACCGACATAGTAGAGTGCGGTTTATTTGTGATGGTTATTTTTATTCGAGTGTCTGGGGGAATTCCACCTCCACCACCCCACGGCTACAACTTAGTAGCGAAAACTTTTGCCTCGCCGGTAGGGTTACGCTTTAAATAATTTTTTTTCGAAATAATTTTTTTCCTTATCACTTCACACAGAGACAAGATTAAGATTAGACAAAGTTAAGAAAATTTATTAAAACATGATAAAAGTTATTGTTCTATGAAAAGCATCATCATAAACATGATTTTATGTAAATCAGATTATTTTCTGTGTGTTTGCAAGCGGCACGTTGTCACCCCTAAGCTCTGAAATGGAATGGCTCGTTAACAGAAATAGGTTCTGCGTATTACCAGCTACACTTCTATTTAAAACTAGATATTGCGTAATACTCTCAAGTTGGTCTGCACCATCGCAAATTGAAGTAGTTATAGGATTTATTCTCAGAGGTCTCAATTTCCTTAATAAAGAGATGTTTATGTATGTTCTACTCGTGGTAGTGGTAGTAAAATTTTCACCGCAGTCCGAGACCTACTTAAGTTCGTACGTATGTAGTCAAAAAATATACTTTTACGGCGTGAAATTGCTGTTTATATACTGTAATATATGATAGGTTGCAAAAAATACAAAATACTTTTAACAAATGAGAAAACGGATTGTACGTTTATTAACAGTGAAGTCTCACTTCAAATATTGTGTCGTTTTTGAAGCTTTTTCTTCATAAGAAATTGGTCAAAAATATTTTAAAATTCACGCTGTCCATTATTAGGTAATTGTTTAACGTCTGTTTTAATGATTAATGACATTAAGATATGTATATTTAGAGCGGTTGTAGTAAATTTCTACGTTACATTTTAGAAGTGTCGCTGCGTATTGATCGTTCTTAGTTTTATGAATGGCCCTCGTCCCTCCTCTGTCCCGTCTTCCTCCGTGCACACCCCCTCACCCGTCCTCCGGAGGCGGTGAGGTGAGAGGTATCCCAATTTCGCACAGCTGATTTGTGACGTGAATATTATACAGGCAATTGCTTTAAAAGGTGGGCGGTTACCGGCAATTTCTACCCTTGTGCATTTTTTTACATTAATTCCAGAACAACAAATCGTCCTCTACTTGTACAACAGTTTATAAACAATTTCTTTGAATAACAAATAAGATTTGCTAGACACGATAAAATTAAAAGCTTTAACAATATCTTGCGTAAAGTACGAGTTACAAAACGCCAGTCTTCTTCCTGCATTTTGTAAAAGACGACTATATAAAGAATAATTCTAAATAAAGTGCAGCGACTGTTGTGTTTATGACACGACTCCTTTCTTCTTCTACTGAGGAGGTTAATGTTTAGATAATGGATATAACTCTGAAATAAATCAATTAAAAAAATCTCTTCTAATATTGCTAATAAACATTACACAGTGCATTTGGGCTATAAAACTTTCATTAATATTGGTCTCATTGTGAATACATCAGTGGTCCCTGTACGAAATTCGCAAAAGGCCCACATTTCTTACTCCATCTTGGATGACGATAACATTCAATTAATACGTTTAACAAATATTACATATTTTTTGTTATTCATAAGTTGTAGAGATACAGATAAGTAGTGGAAGTGAGAAAAGATTTTCCTTAGTAATTTTTCTGAAAAGTTCGTATTTATCGTGCTCTCTCAAATAGCTTCAATATAATACAATGACATTATTCATTTTGACGTTTGACACTAAACAATAAAGTTCCATATTAATGTATATGAAAATTCCATTCATTTAATACGATCATTTTCATTGATAGTTTGGGTGTAATCGTATTCCGATAAAGATCCGAGTTTTCCTGATGGAAAATAATTTCTTACTACATATGTACCCATATTACCGTGAGGCTGAAATTTTTAAAAAAAGGAAAAATACTCTCAAATTTATTTTTTTATCGATCGCTTGCATTCACAGCTGCTAATTGCCGTATGATATTAATTGGCAATTTCGTAACTCTAGCGCCGGAAAAGTCCCGATAAGCACTTCATCTGCTATTTAACATTTTTTTTCAATTTTACATTAGCTTCAACGTTTGTTGCTAATGAGTATCCTGATCTAATTATAACACTACAAAAAATTGTCTGAATTTTAGACCTGTACAAAAATTAACAGGTTCGCAAAATAAAAAGCTTAAATTTTTGTCAAGTTAAAAACCCATTAATCTACTCGTAAAATGATTTACAAACTTTGACACAATGGCATTCCAGCAAAAGTAGAATTAAGCATTACATTTAGAAAAATGTTTGAAAGAGCTAATTGAAAAAAACATTTCATTTCTTTCAAACAGCAGCGACTATTTGCAAACATTTTTTAAATTTTTAATATTTCCATTTCAACTTATTATAAAAAAGTTTAACATTATAAGATCCAATATCATACAATTTTCTTGTGCATAATAAACATAAAACAGTTTCGCATAAAGTAGATTTTCGGATGAAATCAGATTAAATCTTACGCAACAGTTTCATTAATCTTGTTTTGCTATAGATCTCGGTAATACATTTGCATAATCAATATGCCTATGAACTGTCTCTGAAACTAAGTTACGTTGGGCGCGATATACATAAGCTGAATCGAGAAGCAAAATAATCATTTATTACTCCTTCGACTAATCATAATTAGTAAATTTACAGGGAGCTGGATCTGTAGTTATTGAAGAGACGACACTTTATAGGGAAAGTGTTTTATTACAAATAATTTTTCTATATTCAATTAAGTTAAGGTTAGATAATGAATATAAATATGACATTTGTATTGTTATTTATATCGTTAATCTGATGAGAAGATCTATACAGCTATAGCTATTTTCAAAATATCACTGCAGATTTGATAATATTCGCATAGAATAACGAAGCAAAATCCTCGGACATGGCAGAGGATTAAGCGGACAGTGTAATCCGGCTCAGTAGTCAATACCAGCGGAAACAAAAATACCAATAGTTACTTTCAGATCGCTCCAGAAATTATTCGGCATTGCTAATGCTTACTTCATTCATTGAAATTCACTTCTTTTCATCCAATAGAGCGATGAAACGAGAAGATTGTACAGCGAGTGATAAATAAGCTTAGCTCTTAATAAAGAGCCGGCTAATAAATGAAGATATTCACAGCATTGCTCTTTTCGCCTTGCGACAGTATTAAGTTTAATTACCTCAGTTATATCTAGCTACAGCATCTTGCTAAGAAATGTTAATGCTTAATTTCGGTACAGTATTTTGTGAATATGATATAATAGATTTAAGGCGAACGAAACAAAATTTCATAACATATTTTTCGTGTAACAACTTCGATGGAAACTTTCTGTTTACCTAACGCAAACGTTAAAATATTACATAAGTAGTTTCAATATTTCCAAGTTACGTATACTTTACAATTTGATCAGATTATTGAAGAAAAAATTACTGAATTATAAAACTGAAATACTTTTTGAGATGGTACTCGGAAGCTTTTCAGAAATGTAAATAGTTTCTAAAACTCAAACCATATTGACTTGCTGGTTATAATAATAAGTAAATAAGCGGATGCTTTTAAATGGCGCCATTTTGTTTTTTGTGAGTTATTATCTTTTGATCGAGTTGCATAATTTAAAACCAGCTCTTTAAAAGGAAAAGATGGTATCGATCTTTAATAGTTAGGTAAAGGTCATTGTATTATAATATATATTACTGTAGTAACATATACAGTAACGCTCTCAAACTATGAAGCGAATTTCTCGAACTACCTACACAGTGGTATACGTGCCCGGGTTAGCCAAGCAAGTTCAGAAGTATCCACTTAAAGATCGTACGCAGTTACGAGGGAAGGGACGATTGAGAGCCGATGTTTACTCCCACTTAAGGCATTATATTCTGCGCAACATATAACAACGTAAAATATATATACGAGGCAATAAATATATACACAGTAAGACTCAAGTCAATTCTGCTACATATTAAAAAACAAGTGTATAAATCATATAAACTTGCTTATAAACCCAAAAAAGATATGAAGACAGCCGAAACATAGAATAATGCATACAGATAACTAGTGGTTAATCGATCGGATTAAAATAAAACTATACCATAATAAAAGAATCGATCAGTGAACTTCGTGTCACAAGACAAGTGCTTAGCTACTATACCATGAAAGGAAACAATATGACGATGATTATTTTAATAACCGTTAAGTAATATATCTTGTTTTAAACAAGTAAAACTTGTCAAGTTTTAAATTAAACTCTTGCTCATTTCCATGTTCCAAAGGAACGTAATAATATTATGCTAATAAAAGTGATACAGTTTATTAAATATGCTTATTGCATTGGGGACCCGCCAACACAACTCCTTTGAAAGCAGCGTACCCGGCATTTTAGATTTAGCCGGTGATCCTTTTAAACCCTAGGGCGTTACCATCGGCGCCCGTAATCCATCTAAGCGACACGATGTCGGAAAATACTGAGCCAAAATCTCTTAGGAGTGAACCAGAACGGTTACTGACTTTTCCGACTCAGACTTTTCTAATTCAAAACTGAACCCATTCAGCTTTTTCCTCAAAATTTTTACAAACTTCTTTTAAAGAATATTTTTTTAAAGTAAACAATATTGATCATTATAAAGGGGGATCAATATAGTTCCTATCTTTTTCACTAAACAGTTATGAGCAAATATAACTGTATTCCAAAAAGAAGGCCGTTGTAATTAACAAAATTACCCGAGTAAGACCTGGAGACTTGATTGGAGACTTTACTAAACCCGATTTGTGCATTGTAGCGCAGTGTAAACATCTTTACCAACATTTCATTTTCATGAACAACATCAGATGAATTTCCTACTATTCGTATAATTTTTTTGAATAAAAGAAATATTAACATATCTTTTATTTCATCTGATATTTGGTCCTCTAACTACTAACATTTATTTTATAACAGAGTGTGTAAACTGTATGCCAGTCTAAAACAGGACTTAAATGGTCTTCGCGCAAATCTCCTCTACAATTAACAGCGATTTCGAGCTTCAAACTCTAGCCTGGAATTTGTAGTAAATATAGATATATTACATTTTGTTGTTCCTATTAATAAAATTAGGAACAAAAAGAACATTAAGTTTTAACAGAAATTAATAAATGCAAAACCAATCATTCCTGTTGTTCTATCGTCATAATTAAAAGGTTATTATTAACAAAAGATAATAACTTCAATACTCACTCTACGAGCCGTGCTTCCGTCGACGGTCAGCGATATACTGAGTACTGACTGTCGACCCAAAGCTTGCATAAAGCAACAGTATCGTAAAACAGTGCTGCCACCTATGTAAAATGTTGCCAGACTACCCAGTTTCCGATTTAATTACAACTATTAAAAAATTTGTGACAAATAATTATTTGTAACATTACTTGCTAAATAATTTAGTAATAAATCATTAAATTAATTAAAAGAATTATAACCAAATAATTCTATATCCAAACAAATAATCCTTCGCCAGTCATTTAATTGATCTATTTGCTATTTTGAAGCCATTTACATTGTTCAATAATAAGTTCAGTTACTTATTTTAATGTATGTTAGCAAAATGAAAATGTTCATGGCTCTTTTAAGTAAAATTCCAGTGAAATGTGTATGAAAAAATACATACCGTGTTCATCTTTATATCTTCTACATAGGGAGAACATTATGTTCAGCGAAGCGGCTTCCGCAACTGTAAAAGTGGAAAAAATTTAAATCTACATTGAAGAAAAAAAGAGAAAAAAAATACAATATTAAGCGCATTCTCTTGTTAAAGGGGAAAGAAGAAATATTTTGTATTTACTATCCTTTCGCTGTCTGAATATTTTCATTACAACTTTGTTTTTTTTTTATGAAAAGAAGGCATCAAAACGTAAAGGTTCACCTTGCGGTAATCCATGCGGATCTTTTCGTTTAAAAGGAAAACTTCGAATAGTAACTATGCTTTCAAGAGTTCTCTCTTGAAAGCACAGTTACTATTATGTATATAAAAGTTATGTAGGATCATCATTTAGTCAGAAATACCTCTAGTTAACAGGGGACAATACCATTTTTGCAGTAGCAGCCGATGAAGGCCTCCTTTGACAATTGTACCTTACAGTATAATCTGATACTACAGAGCTGGGATTAAATTTTACCTTAAAAAGCATTTTTAATTAACCTATAAATTAAATGTATGTTTTATAATAATATTTATTAATCTTAGTAGATCACGATCACGCCTTGTTAATACTTTTTATTTATTTTTTTATTGTGAGATCTAAAGTTTATTTAAATATAAAAAAAGTACTAACATTAAACTCTCGCGAATGTCGGGTGCTATTTTATTAACTCGTACTTCACGTCTGCACGAGGAGCCTGGAACTATGTCAAGTGACTTTCAAGGATGTATAAGTGGGGAGACAATAAACTTAACGAAATCTTTTAAATTTTCATATAATTTTTTGTCAATTTAATTAGTAATAAACATTTTTGATAAAGCTTTACTCGTCGGGTCTCCTGTATTGATTTATCTAACGAATGTATTCGAACTTAACGTTTTTTATCTGTAAGGAATAGGCCGCGAGTAAACTTGAAAGGGATGGAGATAATATACATTACGGTTTACCTTCAAAACTAAGAGATGTGCTTCAAATAGTTATAAGTAACATAGCTGTGACGTCAAGTATACGGATATTAATATTTAGATGTGGTATAAGAAACTAATATTTTATCATTAACAACAGTTTAATTATTCAATTATGTTTTATAAAAATCAAAGCATTTAAAAAAAAAATTTAATTTAATTTAAATTTGTTGGACAATCCTTGATTTGATGTAATTGAATATAATTTCATTGTGAAATGTTTAATTAGTGAGGTAAATTAATGAGTATATAATTCTTTAGTCAATTTCTTCTTCGCGAATTGTTTAGACGTATTATTCTGTATATAGAACTATCTTCATACGAAATGTTCAAAAGTATTTGTTTTGTGTATCGCAGAACAGAATGCATTATATCATGTTGATTATAATAAACATATTTGACTGCTAATACCTTAACTTTGAATATTAGAATTAGAATAGAGAATGTCCAAGCGCCCATAGTGCGCTGGAAAGTCACATTTTTGCAAGTTTGTGTATTAAAAACATTTCCTCGTTAATTAAGGTAGACGTTAGTGGAATATCACACACAACCATCTACATGAACTCCCGACGGACTGACGGCTGTTTTGAATAAAAGATATTTGAACGGGAATATTAACTATAACATATATTAAATTCACGACACAGATTAGCTTAAAAACCAACACAACAATATATAGATGATTGTCTATCTTATCTATCATGGATACAGTCGTAGGTAAAATTGACTAAACTACTCAAATTTTTATTTAATTTCATAGTTGGTCAAATTGATTTGTTACTACTCTACCTTCTATCCACAACCTTAGTGAAGTTACAGGAATAATTTACTAAACTATTATATTCGTAGAAGAACAAAACTCGCTGACATAGACCAGATTTGTTACTCGAAGTGGTAATGGTCAGGTCTCATAGCGCGAAGATCGGACGGCCATTGGAGCAGTGAGACACTAGAGTGAAAATAACATTTTGGCAAGAAAAGAAAACACTTGCTGGATTGAGGACCTGCAGATGGGTTGCACTGGAAATCAGTTGAGAGGACAGACTGAAATGATGATGATGAAGGGAGGGAGAATCGGAAATAATTTCGTCGTATTAAGAATCTTCATATAACGTTGTCTTTCTATACTTTCTTTTCATCAACATTTAAATTGTTTTTGTGTTAACTTATACGTAAACAGTTTGAATACCTTCGCAGTACAAAGAAGTGAGGAATGTTTTCAAAGTGTATTAAGTAAGATAAACGAGGCACATTACTTTTGACAAGCTGCTGGGGTAGTTCTTTTTAATAAAGAAATAATTCTAGACCGCAATTTGTCTTCGTTTTAGGTACGCAATATTATTATACAGCAGTTAATTTCTGCGGGCGTTGCGTGTTACAGTAGATTTTTGGTTTAACCGTTTCAGCAAATGAAAATAATTTTAAAAAACATTTCTTTTTCTTTTACGTAACTTAAACGTTTACTTTAAATAAAAGATATATTTTTTTTTAATTATAAACGTATGTAAACTGATTTGTCATTTTTTCATTCGTCTAATTATTACATTTGAAATACTATTGCTGTTATTTTAATTAAATGTTAGCATTCTCTCGTATTTACGGTAACCATTCGTAAAATTCGTTATATATTATAAGTACTATAAAATAGTATACTCGTATAAAGATGTAGACTACGTACAAACCTGCGCTAGTCTAGAGTTTCCGTCTAGGCGACGTATCGCCGACACCCATCATCAGTCACTACCATCAATATCGACGTGCAAGTCTACACCGTGTGTACACTATGTGCTTGGAAAAAAGTTTAAAACATAACCGAGGGTTGAACGAACGCGACGGGTGAGCACGGTGGCTGGATGAAGACTAGCGGCCATGGCGAATGCTCAGCCAGATGCCGTCTTCATTCGGAAACGTTCGGGAGGGATCGAGCCGGGGCTGTTCAGGACGAACGGGAATTTGGAATTTGGGACTCCAACGGCGGAGTCAATTTGGTCGCCTGTCATTACCTAGATGGAAAATGCAATGACCAGTTGTGCTCAAATGTTAACTCAGTTTAAACTTTTCAGTACTCCACTATTCTATCAGCGGAATTTTTTTTTTTTTTGGTGTCTACCTGAGTTGGAAAACGTTTGTTTAATTATTGAAGAATTCTTCATCATTACTTTCACGATTGCTGTTAAATAGTTAAATATTTATTGGGAAACATGGTCACTTTCAATGGGTCTTATAAAACAGCTCAAAGTCACCCAAATGGCAAACAGAAGACTGTAATAGAAATTTCTATGTGCGGTCGAATCACAAATAAAGATGTTAATGTAAGAACTAATCGCCGACTTCTATGGTTTTTCCACCCATTCTAATGATGAATGTACGAAATATTCACACTTGAAATCAAAATCGATATCAAATAAGAATTTAAACCGACGTTTCTGTTGTAAAATAACACGGTTACAGTTCCTCGATCCACGTTCATACGGAGTTAGTAGGGTTCCCAATCGAATCGTGTCATCCGTGCACATGAAAAGAAAATGAGGCAAATCGCATTACAGTCACAACCCGACGCTCGTAAGGTACCGTGCACATCGGATGTGCCCTGTATTCTTTTAAACAGCAAAGTAAATCTATAATCTCACCTGATTTAGTTATAAGCCTGTCTACAAATAAAAGAAACTACTTAAAATGTGACATACATCGCTTTTAGTGTTGGACTTAAGATATCTTCTCACCACAATTTATTTACTATCTAAAGCGTCATTCATGCTGGAATAAAATAATGTTTGAACACTAGCTTGAGTTGTCTAAATACTTCCCAAGAGGATCTCTGGCAGCAAAACTATACTATGATTATACATTCTCGTAATCACACTGATTTTTAAACAAAATAAATAAGATCCGCCATTGCGGAAATCAACTGAACGAATGGCAATATTTTTTTGTTTTTTATTTTCTCTAGTAAAAAACGTTAAGTAAACTTTATTTAACATTTATTTAGAAACAAATAAATTAATTTTAGATATAATAAACCTTTTCATTAATAAAGTAATATATGTAAAGATTTTCTTCAGTTACCAAAACTTGTAGATTTTATTTCTATAGATTCATATTATTTATCTGTATTCTGTAATATTTGAAAGTAATTAGTATTAAGCAGTCTTATTTTTGTTTGAATCAAGAGAGTTCTTCATCAAACTGTATTTTTTTGGTGTCAACTGTGCACAGTGCCTTGTTTCAGTTCGGGCTGTCGCAGTACGGTTCAACCATCCCACCCGCCGTTTCATTTCGTTATATGAAAAATTGATTTGGACCAACTCGTTGAACTCGGATCGCTGTTAGATTCAGCGCTAAGATTTCAATGGAAAAACTACAAAAAAACTTCCCCACACTACATTCCCTTATTAATCACAGTTTCAGTTTTCAATTAACAGCCCGTCTATTGTTCGCGGTACTGGGACTCGGACCTTCTCTCTCAAGGAGATAATCAAAGTCATTTATCCACCACGGTGGTCTAGTGCGGGTTAATAAATGTCACATGTCCAAGCAAAAGACCTACCCGCAACCTTTCGATACGTACAGAATGTACATTCGCCTTACACAATGAATTATCACAACTTTAGTTGCAGTTTTACAGTCAAACTCCCAACATCCATACACGATAATATGCCAAAAGAAGATCAACAAAAACAGGGAAACATTTATTCATCCATCAAAAGAACAGTTTTTTTTTTATTATCTGTAGATGGGATTAACTAATTTAATACTTCCTACCCTAATTCACTTTCATTCTTATTTTCTTAAGACTTCAAACGATTGCAAAATTCCTCTTGCCTGCAGCAAGCGGAGAAGGTTCTCCGGTTCCAGTGCTATAGAAGCAGTAGAGTTTCTCAAATACTTAAATAAAAAAAAACTCAGGTATAAATTTTCGCTTTGTCCCTCCATACTCAAACGATGTTATATCGTAGAAACGCTCATTCTCCTTTCATTCCATTATTTTTTTCCATTTATTTCTCTGGTCTTTAATTAGTTAAAATCTTTCTACGCTAAGTTTCTCTCTTACATTTAAAAGCTTTCAGTATTGTAAACGTAGTCGCTGGAGATTGTCGGCAAATTGAATGACGATGGGATAATGATACCATGAATAATAAACCGAATATCGTTACAAAATATAATCGCGTCCGTAATAATTTTAATATAGCAGGATAATAACAGTAATTAATACTCGTTCAGACAATTTCGGTTTTTCGTTTGGTAAACGATATCAAGAACAGAAACGCATACTGTACATAAATGTAGAATAATTTATTATTGAGTAGTCTACGGCAAGATCACATGATTGATTTCACCAGTCAAGGAGTCAAAGGTTTAGAGACGAACAGTTTTTGTTTTAACGGAACTCATAATTAGATAGAAATATTCAAGACTTATGTAGAGAGTGTCTAACAAAATTCTCAAATGCCATTATTTTGTTTTTCTTTGAAACGTAGGCATTTAAGATTTGTTATTTTTTCCCGTGTCCAAAATTATTTGCTTACTCAACTCGAACTCCGTAATATCTGCATTCAGGTATGACTCTGATTTTCAGAATTTAATTCTTCTGCCGGCAGGCAAGTATATAACATATGTACGTTTTTTATACAAGATCAAAATCTAAACGAATCGCTACATTTTATTACGTTTTCATGAATAACCACAAAATTCAATTACATACGGTTTCATTTCGTTATCGCTCACAGCGTCGCTAACGTATGCATGTGTCTCATTATTGCCTTTTATAACACATTTATCTTATATCCAAGAGACGAATAAGTGTCTAAAATTTTGCCTCTTCTTCGCCAGTAAGTTGATAAATTTTAGACCACCTAGATGTGTAAACTTTGACATAGTTGTTTATTCATAAGGAAAATACCTTTTGTATATTTATTTTTTATTTATGTTAAACTCTTATTGGCAGAGATCTAGGTCGCATAAATAAATGAAATAATTTTATTAAAGAAATGTAAAGAAATCTTATAAGATATCTGAATGAGCCACTCGAGATTGTTTACACGTGCGAGACATTCATAAACACGCGGCTTACAATTTCCAACCTAATTCCCGTTGCGCGCAAAACGACCCGGGACCGCTTTAAACTAAAACATCAAATGTGACCATCTGCAGGCCAGGTTACATACTGACCTGTCATTAATCTTAAACAAATTTTGATTTTATTTCATAATAATAAACAGCCATTTTAGTACACCCAGAGCTAGAGCAGACTTGGGAGGAGTAGAGAGACGTTGGTCCGGGTTTGGCAGATAAAGAAACTCAAGTTCTATGGGGATCGAGCTCGCGCCTCTTCAAAACGACCGCCTCACAAATTGAGCTATCAACACCCCATTTTATTTCTTATATAACGAAATAATAATTAACCAAGATATTAATAAAACTAATAAGGTATCCAACATTTGTAAGATGTATGCCCAGCAAAAGAAGTGGATCGGTTGATGTGATGATGATCTAACATTATCTAAAATGAACGTTATAATAAATCGTTAAATTGTTAGCATACTGAGAGAGCCGGGCGTGTCTTCCCGACGACTGGGTGACCGGGCTACGGTTTGACCGCGTGACCCGGTCGCGATGTGACCCGGTTACCCTGCAGCTGGGTGTGCAGCGCCCGGGTTCCGCCGCTTACTTGCAATTCACGATTGATTCACTACAACATACTTCCAATACTGAACATAATGTATACTCCAGGATTAAGATCGATCATATTTTGCATTTATGAACTAACATAGCATGGAATAGTTAGAAATCGTTGGCATGAGAAGGACTATCTTCAGCAGTGGACATCCAACGTTTGAGACGACGATGATGATAATTTACAAACTATAAACTGTATATGCATGTTAATACTGCTCTCATCAATATAGTTTTCATCGTATTCATAAATGTATGAAGTTCGTTAAACGTGAAACTATGTTCGGTAACATTGATTAGTTTCTGTAGTACATGATGTTAATGACAACGAGAAAGTGTACATGGCAGAATATTGCGGTCATGTACGCATAATCAACTTGACGTGCACATCTTACAGTATATAATTGCGTTAGGTGGTCGCAAACTATATTACCAGTCAAATGCACGCGTCGTGAGATGTTTGCTTAAGTTTATATAACAAGCCTAGAATATTTAATCTAATAAGTCAAAATGTACCTAAAATCTTTTGCTAAAGTATTAAAAAAAATTAAACAACCGTTATTATGCCAGTGAATATTGTATTGTTGAAAACTAATGAAACGAGAAGATAATCGTTATTATGTGTTGTACTGATAATAAAATAAAATTCTTTGATTTTTAAAATAGTTCAAAAGAAACATTAAATTAATTTCGTTAGTTTATTCAAAATAAGTCCACAGAAACCATAATGAAACATTTATGCTTTATAGTCGATTGTAAATAATTAAATGGTACTATCAAAAACGTATCCTTCTGTCCCCAATGATTTGAGTAGAAAGCTATTTTTCAATTCACTCTCGAACATTCTATATTCAGCATCTGAATTATTGGACATGTCGGGCGTATGAGAAACTGGATTTAAACTCTTCACGATCAACTTAATCACCCGCCTTACGTTCATCAACTCTTTCATTAATTTTTTAACTAAATCCGTCTTTGATTCCAACAATGCGCGCAGCTTCATGTTCTCTAATTGTAAAGACAAATTTTTAGTTTGCTCTTTCAATTCCCTCTGATGTGATCGCTCCAATTGTTTTTTAATTTCGAATGTAATCGTTCTAGATGTTTCTCTCAAACTATCCGTGCCAATGTTAGCTTCTTGCAATTCCTTTTTGAGCCCTTCGATTTCTTTATTTTTATTCCTGATCGTGATATCCGTGTTAATTTGGGCCGTTTCTAATGACTTTTTACGTTTCCCAGAAACACCCTTAACGATTACTTCAACGGAAGTTGTCTCATTTCTGAAAACCTCGTGCGATATATCTGGATTTAAAGCTAAATTGTTCCTCGAAACTTCTTTATGTTGACTATGTAAAGATCGTAAAACTTTTTCATTATTATCCGTCATCTCCATACAATTGACGGGTTGACAGAAATGTGTAAATAGACCGATAAATTACTTACATTGTTCTCTGTACAAAGCATCCATGAAAATATATTATACAAGATTATCTTAAAGTTAGAAAGATATCTTGTGTTTCTGTCACTTGTGCTTTTTTATAATTTAATGTCACTTACTTTTAAAGTTGATTGTCTGAGAAAAAAAATAGTAGTTTGAAAAACGTCAAACGTGAACTTCTATATAGACTTCTTTAAAGGCGTTCTTCTATTATTCAAAAACGTATCGTTACTGTTATGGATGATAATGATTATTAATTAGTATTTATTAAAAAATTTGCACTGAAACACATTAATAGGTCCAACATAGGTTACTTAGCAGAAAATGTTCGAGTCCCGATTATTTATTGGTTCTTCATCTTCAGGTTTTAATTAATTTCTGGATCAACTTTTACAATTTTTCTTTTTGTACGAGTTCTTGAAGCTTCTGTAATAAATTATTAGAGCTATTGCCATGGAAATACGAGGCAGATGGAAAGTAAGTATATAAAGTAGTACTTTTGGAGATTTTTTTATTATTCGACTAGGCGACGAGACAAGCAAGGCATTCACCTGATGGTAAGTGATACGCTTGCCTATGACAACGTGGTGCTAGTTAAGATGGTACACACTGCACCAAATTGCGCTCATCGACTTGAGACATAAGGTGTTAAGTCTCGTTACCCCAGTAATTTCACTAAGTTACAGTGCCCTTTAAACCGGAACACCGAACAACCGTTTGGCGGTAGAAATAGTCACTGCGGTGGTACCCACCTAGACGTTATGTAGCAACAGAGACCTATATAAACTAAATGTAATTAAAAAAAAAACAATGACTAACTCAACGTAGCTGTAACCTCAGTTTTACGTCCAGGTCAATTGGTTCGCTCTCTGGTAGGTATGCTTTAACTGAACATGTGAAAACAAAAGTTGTTCGCTAATGGGCTGATATTACAGGCTTCCCGGCGAGGTGTGCGAAGTGGGCCGTGTGATTGTGCCCGGCCGGCGGCGCTAAACTCTTACCGCATCACCAGCATCGCCACAAACTACACAAATAAGTAAAATTCAAGTGTCTGTTGTGTTAAAATAACAACTTTTCACTCAATTACACATCAATTATTAAAACAAAAAATATACTAAAACAAATATCTATCTGTGTGTATATTATTTCACGTAGTGACCAGACGAGACCATAACAATGTGGTGCTAGCTAGGAAGATATACACTGCACCTCACTGTACTCGTCTTTTAGAATAATATAATCTTAAGACATGTTTCCTTAGTAATTTCACTACATATAACGCACATAAAAACGAAAACAAAATTAATAAATTGCACCTGAACGAAGTTATAGGGGTCGCCAATGAAAAATAAACTTGGTTTCGATTAGCTGATGTTATAATTAATTAATTAGCCACAGATTTGATTGTACCTTGACAAATCTTTGATGAATAGTAAGACAGAGAAGTATATCTTGTTTGCAAAACATTAATTTTGTTAAAATATGAAATAGTAATTACTTTCTCCTGTGAGAAAATGACTCTAGCACCAGACGTATACACATTTAGGGACAGAGTTATTCTAAAAAAATATTGTAAATGTATAGAACAAGTTTTTAAATCACCTTATTTGTTAGATTCAATAATCGGCAAGAGATGAGCGGCTGTTAATGGGCGATGGTGATCATTCATCATCATTTGAGCCGCCTATAAAAATGAACCAACCTGACTCGAATCTACCGTCTCTTGAAGATGACAATAGAACAATTCTATTACAAAATTCCTTCTTAAACTCAACTTACAATAAAAATACTAACGTTCGCGTATTTTTTCAATAGTTATCTCAGTAATTGCGAAGCCGGTATAAAATCTTTTAACGACGTACGCCCGAGTGCGCCAACAAAGTTGATAAAAGAGAAATCCCTGAAAATTGCAAGTAACTAACTGGGATATAAGTTTTGATTTGCTGTACTTAATTATCCATATGTTATTTGTTACATATGTATAACTACTTTTGGTAAGCCTGATCCAGATATGACTAAGTTTATTTATCATATTGAATTCATTTAAAATAACTATTTGTCAAACTAGGCATTTTAGCTTATTCGATAAATATTTTAAGCAGTTTCATTCCAAAAATAACATAATATTGTCTCACATGAAAGCGATAATAAATAACAGCATTTATATTTTTGGCACTGTTATTTACTAGCACACTTTGTAATAACTTCAAGAAGTTGTTTTATAAGATTTTAGGTTTTATAAGCTGTTAACAGATCAGAGACAGCAATTTATGCAGAAAAGTTATATGTAAAAATAAAGCAGACAACTTTTTTTTATACCACATATGATTTTTTATTATACACTTACGAAACGATAATATAAAAATGAAAATAAGGTCGAAGACGGTTAGAACACAGCAATACTATTATGGTAGCAAATCAACAATGCTTAGATTATCTTATCACTATCTAAGTTTCATCGTTTAATTAACATCTGTACTAAAAAGTTTTCAAAAATAATGATGTCGATAAGTCCTTTATAAGAAATATGTAAAGTATTAGTTAACGGATCTACATCCAAATATATGTGATTCAACGTTTTCTTTCCAGAATTTTTTTCTGTTTAACTTTCTTAAAGGTCGATCCGGTCGGGTCGGGTCGAGACGCCGGTGAACATGGATTACAATATAAATTGAAATTATTTTCGAAAAGTATATGTAACACATTACAATACTAACCCAGTACTCGGATTACCTACAGTTACTTTTTATAAATTTTATCGATTAGTTTTCAAAATATTTATAATGTACAAACTTTTATATAAAGCACTTAACAATGTAATTTTTAAATTAAATTCAGTTACTAAAGCCAAAAAAGAATGCAATAGAAAAAAATGGAATACTGCATGATGTTGATCGAAGATTATTACTAAACAAAGGAAAAACTATCATGCTTTATATTTACTTTAATCAAACTTGCTGCAGTGCATAGCATCCTAATTTATCTACGATTGCGGAGTTCTGCTGTTTGTCAATGTTTTTTACGTACTACCTGTCCGTCTATTTTTACTTTTAATTTTAAAATGTTTTATTTCTCATAAGTGATTTATAATTAGTGGAGAAAATAATAAAAATCTTAAACCACATTGAAGAGGACCAATCCTGTTGCGACAGGTTCTAATGTAGTAGCGCTGATGTTTTGTGCATCTTATGCATGAATAGGTGATTATATTAAAATAATGAAATAGAAAACTGCGTATAGCAATCACTATTACAACAAATAAATTCTAACTTTCGTAACGAAAACTTTAAACAACTTAAATCCACCACCCCACTATTGGCCAGCGTGCTGGTTAAATAACCTTGACTCTCTCCTTGTCAGAGGTCCCGAATCTCAGTAGTGGGAACGCTAAGCAGATTGTTTAAATGTATAAAAAATGTTATAATTATTTCAGTTGGAAATAATTATTAAAAGCTACTTATTAAAAATTCAGAAACTTGAGAGAAACTCGTGTGCCTATTCCAGATTTTAACAAAGAGCTAGAAACTGGGGCTTCGCGAATACTCAACGATTCGACTTAGAAGCTGAGCGCAACGCGAAACTTTGTCCTTACACATATTTGATGACTCCAACCTCGACATTGTTAAATCTTCATTCCCAGTTATGTCGATTTCTAGTGCAGTTTTCAACTCGCATTTTAAATGAGGTCTGTTAAAATTTTATGAAAAATTCTTACGATTTATTTATATAGACAATTTTTTTAAGATCACGTAAACTTTTCTTACCATCCTTTTTATTCAGCATGTCAATTTCAGTGCCTATCAGCCACGAGGTGTAATTTCATGTTCTACTCAATAATGTCTATAACTCGATAAAATTCTCATAATAGAAACTCTACTTAATATTTCATATACGGGTTCACCTTTTTAAAAGTTTTGTAAAGCCTTTTCAGGTCTATGGTAACTCAATAAGCATACCTGCACGTACGACGAAACTAATTCGATAGCTATGCATCCGCCACACAATAGTTTCCTGCGCGTCGCTGAAAGTCTAGGAACGTTGGGAACTATAGGAAGTCTAGGATGCCTAGGTATTGCGCGGGCTCGGGGTCGGGAAAGTGGGACGTCGAAGAACCGGGTTACAGCTGTGCTAACAACTAGCTATCTTGCTTCTTGCACTTTTTGGAACGTCGTATCAGATTTTAATTCGAACCGATTTATTGTGCTTTTTGTTCTTAATAGTACGTTCTCAGTAGTTTTTTTATTGCTTTCGTAGAGTTAATATAAGTTATTTACCTTTCATTTGTTGGCTTTATATCCATAATAATGACTATTACTTGTCTACACGTAACTAACAATATGATGCTGTATAGAAAAAAGCAATCCGAGGCAAAATTGTAAGTTTATTAGTTCGTTACGATCTGCTTATACTACGAGCATTACATAATTACAACGTCATATATTGTTAACATCTTTTGCTCTAATCTAATTCCTAAAGGACTAACCGTTACATTAAAATCTAGTTATACCAATGTTTACTATAAAATGGAAGATAATATTCTCGCTGCAGGGATTACTTTTTTAGGATATATATATATAGCAGCGCCATCTCTGATAACGAGCTCACAACCCGCGGGCATCAGGCACACTGCCTGTAGCTGACAGCTCGAGGCTTCTCAATTTACAAAGCACGAGTCCTCCAAGAGGCATCAACGTATGCATTGCATCTGAATATTTAATACATTATATTAAAGTCGGAATAATATCCGCATATATAAGGAAAATTTCCGCAGTTCCATTTCGAAAGCGATTCTTAGAAACTCTGACGCAGTGTTCATCTGTAATGTTGCAAACTTTTCAAAACTATTACTTTCATCCTTTAATTATCATTTAGATATTGAAAAAAAATCAACATTACATATTTTCATTTCTTGAAAACTACCAGACCAATTTGTAACTATGTGCAAAGCAATGTTCCAATAGTTAACGTATGAAAACCGTAGTACTCTGAGCGAGGAGAATGCGGCCATCTGCGTCATCACGAAAAATCGTATGGAAATAAAATTTAAATATTAGCTCATCGTACATGTGATGTACACACTTTGTATGCACGGCATTGCAATCGTCTCTAGGATATTTAAAACGAAATATAAATGTAATAAAAAACCAACTACCTTTTATGAAATTTAATTAAAATTCCAAACAAAAAATAATCGAAATATTTCGCTTATAGTTGTAGTAATTTTTGGTTAAAATGTTAGATAATTCCACAAAGGAGCACAGGTTAAACAATTTCTTAAAAATACATTAAAACGCAAATAATAGTTAATACAACATGTAACGGTTAACATTAGGTTAAACTGTGAATAAGTTAATTAAGCGAAATAATAATGTGTAAAACCAATGAAATAAGTTTTTATTTGTTAAGTGAGTTTACAGTTAAGATTGTCAAATATTTGCTTATTTATTTAATTATAGATATTTGGAATTTACACATCAAAACGTTGACAAGATTTATAAATAAAATAAATGTATAATATTATTACTTATACATAATAATTCAATACTAGATCGTATTCATAAGTGTATAGAGTATTTCGGCTTAATAACTTTCCATTTCATGTAATGACTAAGTTACAGATGTTCTGACTAATCAAGGATGCTGTAAATCTCTCGAAACGACTGTGTTAAAAAGAATAGTTGTAATAATGGCGATAAAATCAGTAAAATTTAGATTCATTAAATATGTGAAAACATGAGAAATCTTTGACCACTTGTAATAACTTTATTTTATGGATACCCCCACAATGAACATAGAAAAATATTTTTTTTACAGAAAGTTCACAACTAATAAAAATTTTATCATGCAACAGAGATCTTTAATAATAATCATTAGTATTTATTACGGGTGCGTTTCTATTCTATTAAAGCATTTATCTCCAAAATTAAGTGCGTTTTGATAATTTGATAGTTACTATTTATATTTCTTATGAGATTCCTACCCACAATATAATATTTAAATTGAACTCTAGCGTTTTAAAAATAATGTTAACAACTGTGTTAATTATAATTTTCCATGTCATAGCCACTGGCGCAATCATAAACACTGGGCGCTTCAAAATGTAATAATTACTATGTCAGAAAAAAATTATTACTTGCTATATATCACTGAAACACTTGTTTAAAAACACGACGTAATAAAACAATCATTTTTCAACATTAGAAAACTTCTTACTTTCGATATAAAATTGTAACAAAAACATAAAAATATAAAATGTAAACAATCGCAATACCAAAATTCATAAGATCTATTCGAGATTTCAAAATTATTTTCATTGCGGCAATCGGATCGTTTATTTACAGACGTAGAGTATTTTTGAAATATCTGTACGTTTATTATATGGACTATAATTTTCATTTATTTTTATATCATGTACCAAAAATCATTTTAAAAGTCCTAATAATATAAGTATAAAAAAAAAACATATCTAAGTAAAGTAAATTTCATCAAAATATAAAAAAATATATTACATATAAATCACCACATTCTGCCTAATACTAGGTTCGTGTATTAGGTACTAATGCATACACATATTTGTATGGACGATGAACAAGCAAATAACAATGTACATGAATACCTAGTAATTATTGTTAAAGAAATATTTATTATGTAATAGTAGAAATTTTGTTTACAAGATTATTTGATAGACGATATTGTTGCGATAATATTATCTTTTAAAAAAGTGCAACTCTTTATTAGTATATATTAGTAAGTACTAAAAAGTCTTAACTTACACGTTTCTTGTAAATACCTCTTAATGTGTTTTACTGTCTGACTTTAATAAACTATTGAAATTTTAAATTAATAAAGAAATTTTAAGTTCGTTTTTTTAATTACTAAAATGATCTAGATTTTTATTATTCAAATAAAAATCACAACGAAAATGTATGTACATAAAATATTACATTCCAATATACTATTAAAATGTTATAAATCACTTAATTATTTTATGACTAACCAAAGTTTCGTATAGTTAAGTTTAAGCACAAAGTTTATTTGTTAGTAACAATAGAAAGTTAATAAATCCGCAATCAATATTTCATATTTGTGAAAAGAAATTATTTTCGCGTTTAACATTTAAAATTACATGAAATCGGAATCTAGTCTTTGGGTGTCGGTAATAATTTATATATTTACAAACAAATAGATATCATATACTCAGATCGAAATCTCATGATTTTTGTGTATAACATTATGCAAGTCTAAACTCTTCGAAATTATATATCACAGATATTTTTTTATAATTTTTCAGATATACAATATAAGCCATTGTTTTATTATCAGTGTTGTACATTTATCGGACACAGTAACAATATTTCTACATATATAATAACTTATTATAAAAAGAATCTCAAGTATAAAATGATCCAATAAATCATCTCAATATAAATCGAATATTAATAAAAGTTAGATATAAAAAGTGATTTTTGGCTACAATTGTTTAACAACCACCGGACACCCACCACTAGCTTCCTTCTAAGCATCTTACCGTTTCTTATAATATAAAGCGATATGGAACAGGACGTTGTGACGCTAGTTAAGTTGTTAACATTGCAACATATTGTATACATCCCGAGAGTAAGATTTTAAATTTAGTTTAGTATTTCTATTGCAACGCCCTTGTTCTATCTTGCGCTTGTGTGATAGTGGTGTTATACCAGAGCGCTGCTCGCCATCATGTTGACGCCGCACGTGCCGTCGCCGCGGTACACGCGGTAGTAACCCTTCTCACCCCATGTCGCGCCCCAGGAGTTCTTAACGATCCAGTATGGCAGCCGCTTGTTGAAGAGAGGGTAGTCTGCGAAACGGGATAGAAAGAATATTGTAATCATTCATTTAATATTCAGGGCTCCCTTTATTGCAAACTAACCCCTGCTTAAAAAAAATCTAATCTAAATTATTATTGGCAATCGCTTGCTGTCACCAGAACTGTCTAGATGTGTACCACATCAACTTCACAAGCTACAGCGACTTTCAAACCGTAATACAGTAGTAATTTCAAAGTATTTAGATACTAAAAGTTTAATTGTTTTTAAATGGTATAAAGAGCTCTCACCTGATTCGCCGTACCCCACGATGAGCACGCCGTGGTCCAGGTTCTTTGGGTTGCATAGCATCCGCCACGGGTGCGACACGCCGCCCATGTAAAACTGCATCGCGTTCGCGTTTATACCTGATGGCAGTAAAAACGAAATTATGTACTTGCTGCCTTCGAGAAGAGGGGAATTTTAGGTGATGGAGCGTTAACCTGAAAACCTGGGCTTTACGACTGACTACTTTTGGAGTTTAGCAGCAGCCTGCCGATGCTGCAAAATGATAGTTTTCTTTCTTGATATAGTCGTCAATAACGTTGAATAATTATATTTATATCGTGATTAATATATTTGTCATAAACAACCGAAAAAGAATAAGATACAATGCGTTTGTAACAAGGATCTACTAAAATAGAAACCCTGGTGCCTCGACGAACAGTTTAAATTTTTATCTCCTTAGGAATTACACTTGATCTGAATTTAATGTTCAATGGGTGATGATGGTCTTTGCCCAGAATACTTAAGCTGCTGGAACGGGGATACAGTTAGGGAGGCACAACAACACGATAAAGGTGGTAGGAGGTCCATCACCAAAATACACTGTCAGGCACCGGAAAATATCCATGAAACTAGACAATCTATTAACCACCTGTATGGAGAGTAGTTGTAATTCCTTACGAAAATACGTCTCAAATAAATAAGACATTATTCCGTAAATGAATTTGAAACTGACCTATCGATATGGGTCCGTTTTTGACCAACCACTTGGCCATTTCGTTTTCATCCGAAGTGATGTTGACCGCTCCTCTGACCGTGACCTTAGACAATGTCTTGTTAAAGGAGCACTTATCATTCTCGCCCTCGTACGGGTAGTCGCTCTCCATCTCCAGACCTCCCAACTGTTCAATGGCTCTGAAAAATTATGTAAAATAATAAGTAATAACATAATCACTCTTTATAAGTCTAAGCAATAAAGGCCAAATCCAGTTGCAAATGGTAAAGATGGTCATATGAATGAGGCACAACTTAATTTCTAGCCTAATTTCTCTTTAACTACAGCCTTTTTTTTATTATAAAATCGCGTATACTTGACTTGTTCTTTTACGATTGCGAAGACATTTGAAGTGGAGTTTGGATGGTAATATATTGTAAATCTTCCGCTATGTCGGTTTTCTGTGTTCCGTGTTATTTTCACTTAACATTATGTAAAAAATGATTAGTTAAACGCTAATAAAAAAAAATCAACAATCTCTTCCTTGTCATCGGTAAAGAATTAATTGCCAAATGAATCGATACAACGCTTAACAATAATCCGTTTGTTGTGGTTATGTGTCATTAAACATTTATTTTATAAACGATGTAATAGATTCCTGAGCTCGACAAAAACAATGTTAACAGTTGACGCATCCGTTTAGTTCGACTACGTTCTGCTTATTTATCACATTTGTGAATTCCGCGTATTTGTTATTGTTTCATGAACAAATCGGTAATAAACTTAACAACTCCATTTATGCAACGTCTAGACATTCTATAGAAAATAGATTTAAAACACAAACATACAGTTTTACATCACAGACATTTATCACAAATATGTCATTCTTTTATTGTTTTAAACTATACATAATGGTATAACAGAAAATGTTTGCATATGAATTATTGTTCTAATGTTTCCGAGTAAATCTATATATAACAATTAAACGAGGAAATTTCAAAACCTCAAAGAATGCTGTATACGTTACAATTCACGATGACATAACGTAAGTACAGGTCACAGCATAACCTGCTGCCCTATTCCTCGATTTCGAATTAGTCGTCTTTGACGGAGAGGCTAGATATTTGCACACGTACCAACGAGATAAAACTTACATCAACGCTCTTTAAATGTCAGGAAGTAAAAATGTTCTTAATTGAAATTACCCCCCTGCTTTTGGAGAACATGAATTAGCATGATGACCAAAACCTCATTATTACAATCAGTACAAAATCTTTACAATAATTACTTGTACTTACTTAATAAAGCGTTTATAGAGTTTTTAATGTGTTACTCTTTTTATTAATCTATTAGTTTTTTTTGAGAGAAAGAAAAAACATTTATTCGGCACTTTACAATTCAATACTCTTTATTTTACTATATAGAAGTAAATAGTTGATTTTGTACCTGTAAGCATTATCCGGAAGTCCACCATTGCAGCCCTCGTCCAGTTTATCGCAGTCCACCAGCTCCTGCTCGCTCAACGATACAAGATTACCGGTCTTTATTTTCCATTGACCTTCGATGTTGCCTGAAATTTGCATAATTTATTTTTATTTATCAAAAGTTAACAGGATTTATTATGTTAAGTCAATTAAATTATGTGCACAGTAAGACTTTACTGATGGTCCACCTGCTGGTCGTGTCACAGCGTTGAATAGAAAAAAAACTTATTATTGCAAGTTTTAAATAAAATAAGTACCTGTAACACTGAAAGCCCAACAGCTTCCGCAGGAGCCTTGATTCTTAACTTCAGTTACAGCTCCGCGCTCGCGCCAGTCAAATTTATCGGGCAGTGTCACATCCGGAACCACTGCTTTCGTCGCGTAGGTGCGTTTCGAATCACGCAAACTCGTCTTCAAACCTAAGTACTTGCTGCTGAATTCTTCGTACGTCAAGTCAGCGAATTTAGTTACGCCGTACGTAGCCGTGCCGGCCTCGCGAATATTCAACACACGGATCTTCCTCAAGTTATTTTTGAATATTTGTAACCTCTTCATCTTTTCATTATGGTCATTTAAATATATTGGTTTGTAAGTACGAAGGTAATGGTCAAAAAGAATTTGGGCTTGATTTCGTAATGTAAAATTGTAACCTTTTACATCATTGCAGGTAACACGGATGTTAGGAATGTGTTCAGCCGAGGATTGCGAAGAAACTTTAACAAGGCATTTCCTGTGTGGACCCATTTTATCGACTAGTGTACAGTTTTGCTCCAAGCTCATCGCTAAACAATTAGTCGGGCCAACTTCAATTTTCATTCTGTAGTGAACATCAGTGTCATCAATGTTCTTGGTAAATGAAATGACCCTTATAAGTTTCTGACGCCGGAAATGAGAGTACTTTGCTTCAATATATTTTAAAGCTAATGAAGCTAGTTGCAATGCGCTTTCCGAATCCTGTTCTACCACAGGCGCGTCAAGTTGAAACTTAGTGAGATTAGTTGATTCACTGTTAAAGTTTTTCTTTACTTGCATACTGTTGATAGTTTTCTTAAGGTTTTGTTTTTTCGTTCCCGACTCTTGGTCCTCGTATTCATCATCTTTAAAACAGGAAACATCAATTTTTTTACGCCCTAACCACGGTCTATCCCAAATATTAGTGTGACAATAGAGAATGTTATTTACTTGATTACATTCTTCTTGGTTAAGAGTGGAAGTGTTGCATTTCGTTGGTGTAGCTGTATAGTCAATTTTGTACAATGTGCCTGAAACCACTTGAGTCACCACGTGTTTCACTTCTAAAACTTGATGTTCCTTCACATCTTCAATTTTTTGATAACGCTGTAATGATTCTTTTGCCAACAATTTATATTTAGATAGCGTCGGATTTTCTACTTTTGGACCACCCAATTGCTTTTGTTTATGTTTAGCATTAATAGATAGCGAATGGTCTTCAGCTTCCCATAGAGCTTTACCTGCTTGACATAAAACTTTTATATCTTTCTTCTTAATCCATGGCTGCTCCCATACTTTAGACTGACAGCTTAAAACTTCACCAGTGTCTTGTAATGGCTTAATTTTAAAATAAATCACCGTCAACAGGCCCGAAACTTCTTGTGTAGACACTTTATCAATTTTAGTAATTTCGTGCGGATTTGAATTGCCCGTTGTTTGAAGATACTTTTTCATCGACTCCATGGCTAACTGAATGTATTCCGGCGGTTAGGATCTGCTCTGTCAGGCCTCCTGGTAGTGGTCTTTTAGATCTCGATTTTCTGTCAGCTATTTGGCACGAAACGTCGATTTCTTTTTTGTCTGGCCAACCCTGATCCAAAATTTTGGAGTGACAAATTAATAAATCACCTACACCTTCCGCTGCCATAATCTCAAAATAGATTTCAGTCATTATGCCGGCGACGACTTTTGTAGTGACTTTATTAATTCTAATAACCTTGTGCGGGTTGGTATTTCCACTTGTTTGCTGATACTTGTGCATTGATTCAATGGCTAACTGCATGTATTCCGGGCGGTTAGGATCCTGCTCTGTCGGGCCTCCTGGTACTTGCCTTTTAGATCTCGATTTTCTGTCAGCTATTCGGCATGAAACGTCGATTTCTTTTTTGTCTGGCCAACCCGGATCCAAAATTTTGGAGTGACAATTTATTAAATCACCCACACCTTCCGCTGCCATAATCTCAAAATAGATTTCAGTCATTATGCCGGCGACGACTTGTGTAGTGACTTTGTTAATTCTAATAACCTTGTGCGGCTTGGTATTTCCACTTATTTGCTGATATTTGTGCATTGATTCAATGGCTAACTGCATGTATTCCGGGCGGTTAGGATCCTGCTCTGTCGGGCCTCCTGGTACTTGCCTTTTAGATCTAGATTTTCTGTCAGCTATTTGGCACGAAACGTCGATTTCTTTTTTGTCTGGCCAACCCGGATCCAAAATTTTGGAGTGACAATTTATTAAATCACCCACACCTTCCGCTGCATAATCTCAAAATAGATTCAGTCATTATGCCGGCGACGACTTTTGTAGTGACTTTATTAATTCTAATAACCTTGTGCGGCTTGGTATTTCCACTTGCTTGCTGATACTTGTGCATTGATTCAATGGCTAACTGCATGTATTCCGGCGGTTAGGATCCTGCTCTGTCAGGCCTCCTGGTACTTGCCTTTTAGATCTCGATTTTCTGTCAGCTATTTGGCACGAAACGTCGATTTCTTTTTTGTCTGGCCAACCCTGATCCAAAATTTTGGAGTGACAATTTATTAAATCACCCACACCTTCCGCTGCCATAATCTCAAAATAGATTTCAGTCATTATGCCGGCGACGACTTGTGTAGTGACTTTGTTAATTCTAATAACCTTGTGCGGGTTGGTATTTCCACTTGTTTGCTGATACTTGTGCATTGATTCAATGGCTAACTGCATGTATTCCGGGCGGTTAGGATCCTGCTCTGTCACCCCTCCTAGTAGTTGCCTTTTAGATCTCGATTTTCTGTCAGCTATTCGGCATGAAACGTCAATGTCTTTCTTCTTTAGCCAAGCCTGCTCCCAAATCTTGGAGTGACAAATTAATAAATCACCTACACCTTCCGCTGCCATAATCTCAAAATAGATTTCAGTCATTATGCCGGCGACGACTTGTGTAGTGACTTTGTTAATTCTAATAACCTTGTGCGGCTTGGTATTTCCACTTATTTGCTGATATTTGTGCATTGATTCAATGGCTAACTGCATGTATTCCGGGCGGTTAGGATCCTGCTCTGTCGGGCCTCCTGGTACTTGCCTTTTAGATCTCGATTTTCTGTCAGCTATTCGGCATGAAACGTCGATTTCTTTTTTGTCTGGCCAACCCGGATCCAAAATTTTGGAGTGACAAATTAATAAATCACCTACACCTACCGCTGCCATAATCTCAAAATAGATTTCAGTCATTATGCGGCGACGACTTTTGTAGTGACTTTATTATTCTAATAACCTTGTGCGGCTTGGTATTTCCACTTATTGCTGATATTTGTGCATTGATTCATGGCTAACTGCATGTATTCGGGCGGTTAGGATCCTGCTCTGTCAGGCCTCCTGGTACTTGCCTTTTAGATCTAGATTTTCTGTCAGCTATTCGGCATGAAACGTCAATGTCTTCTTCTTTAGCCAGCCTGCTCCCAATCTTGGAGTGACAATTTATTAAATCACCCACACCTTCCGCTGCCATAATCTCAAAATAGATTTCAGTCATTATGCCGGCGACGACTTTTGTAGTGACTTTATTAATTCTAATAACCTTGTGCGGCTTGGTATTTCCACTTATTTGCTGATATTTGTGCATTGATTCAATGGCTAACTGCATGTATTCCGGCGGTTAGGATCTGCTCTGTCAGGCCTCCTGGTACTTGCCTTTTAGATCTAGATTTTCTGTCAGCTATCGGCATGAAACGTCGATTTCTTTTTTGTGTGGCCAACCCGGATCCAAAATTTTGGAGTGACAATTTATTAAATCACCCACACCTTCCGCTGCATAATCTCAAAATAGATTTCATCATTATGCCGGCGACGACTTTTGTAGTGACTTTATTAATTCTAATAACCTTGTGCGGGTTGGTATTTCCACTTGTTTGCTGATACTTGTGCATTGATTCAATGGCTAACTGCATGTATTCCGGGCGGTTAGGATCCTGCTCTGTCAGGCCTCCTGGTAGTGGTCTTTTAGATCTCGATTTTCTGTCAGCTATTCGGCATGAAACGTCGATTTCTTTTTTGTCTGGCCAACCCGGATCCAAAATTTTGGAGTGACAATTTATTAAATCACCCACACCTTCCGCTGCCATAATCTCAAAATAGATTTCAGTCATTATGCCGGCGACGACTTGTGTAGTGACTTTGTTAATTCTAATAACCTTGTGCGGCTTGGTATTTCCACTTATTTGCTGATATTTGTGCATTGATTCAATGGCTAACTGCATGTATTCCGGGCGGTTAGGATCCTGCTCTGTCGGGCCTCCTGGTACTTGCCTTTTAGATCTAGATTTTCTGTCAGCTATTCGGCATGAAACGTCAATGTCTTTCTTCTTTAGCCAAGCCTGCTCCCAAATCTTGGAGTGACAAATTAATAAATCACCTACACCTTCCGCTGCCATAATCTCAAAATAGATTTCAGTCATTATGCCGGCGACGACTTGTGTAGTGACTTTATTAAATCACCCACACCTTCCGCTGCCATAATCTCAAAATAGATTTCAGTCATTATGCGGCGACGACTTTTGTAGTGACTTATTAATTCTAATAACCTTGTGCGGTTGGTATTTCCACTTGCTTGCTGATACTTGTGCATTGATTCAATGGCTAACTGCATGTATTCCGGGCGGTTAGGATCCTGCTCTGTCAGGCCTCCTGGTAGTGGTCTTTTAGATCTCGATTTTCTGTCAGCTATTCGGCATGAAACGTCGATTTCTTTTTTGTCTGGCCAACCCGGATCTAAAATTTTGGAGTGACAATTTATTAAATCACCCACACCTTCCGCGCCATAATCTCAAAATAGATTTCAGTCATTATTCCGGCGGTTAGGATCTGCTCTGTCAGGCCTCCTGGTACTTGCCTTTTAGATCTAGATTTTCTGTCAGCTATTCGGCATGAAACGTCGATTTCTTTTTTGTCTGGCCAACCCTGATCCAAAATTTTGGAGTGACAATTAATAAATCACCTACACCTTCCGCTGCATAATCTCAAAATAGATTCAGTCATTATGCCGGCGACGACTTGTGTAGTGACTTTGTTAATTCTAATAACCTTGTGCGGCTTGGTATTTCCACTTGTTTGCTGATACTTGTGCATTGATTCATGGCTAACTGCATGTATTCCGGGCGTTAGGATCCTGCTCTGTCAGGCCTCCTGGTAGTGGTCTTTTAGATCTCGATTTTCTGTCAGCTATCGGCATGAAACGTCAATGTCTTTCTTCTTAGCCAAGCCTGCTCCCAATCTTGGAGTGACAAATTAATAAATCACCTACACCTTCCGCTGCCATAATCTCAAAATAGATTTCAGTCATTATGCCGGCGACGACTTTTGTAGTGACTTATTAATTCTAATAACCTTGTGCGGGTTGGTATTTCCACTTGTTTGCTGATACTTGTGCATTGATTCAATGCTAACTGCATGTATTCCAGGCGGTTAGGATCCTGCTCTGTCGGGCCTCCTGGTACTTGCCTTTTAGATCTAGATTTTCTGTCAGCTATTCGGCATGAAACGTCAATGTCTTTCTTCTTTAGCCAAGCCTGCTCCCAAATCTTGGAGTGACAAATTAATAAATCACCTACACCTTCCGCTGCCATAATCTCAAAATAGATTTCAGTCATTATGCCGGCGACGACTTTTGTAGTGACTTTATTAATTCTAATAACCTTGTGCGGGTTGGTATTTCCACTTGTTTGCTGATACTTGTGCATTGATTCAATGGCTAACTGCATGTATTCCGGGCGGTTAGGATCCTGCTCTGTCAGGCCTCCTGGTAGTGGTCTTTTAGATCTCGATTTTCTGTCAGCTATTCGGCATGAAACGTCAATGTCTTCTTCTTTAGCCAGCCTGCTCCCAAATCTGGAGTGACAAATTAATAAATCACCCACACCTTCCGCTGCCATATCTCAAAATAGATTTCAGTCATTATGCCGGCGACGACTTTTGTAGTGACTTATTAATTCTAATAACCTTGTGCGGCTTGGTATTTCCACTTATTTGCTGATATTTGTGCATTGATTCAATGGCTAACTGCATGTATTCCGGCGGTTAGGATCTGCTCTGTCAGGCCTCCTGGTACTTGCCTTTTAGATCTAGATTTTCTGTCAGCTATTCGGCATGAAACGTCGATTTCTTTTTTGTCTGGCCAACCCTGATCCAAAATTTTGGAGTGACAATTTATTAAATCACCCACACCTTCCGCTGCATAATCTCAAAATAGATTCAGTCATTATGCCGGCGACGACTTGTGTAGTGACTTTGTTAATTCTAATAACCTGTGCGGGTTGGTATTTCCACTTATTTGCTGATATTTGTGCATTGATTCAATGGCTAACTGCATGTATTCCGGGCGGTTAGGATCCTGCTCTGTCAGGCCTCCTGGTACTTGCCTTTTAGATCTAGATTTTCTGTCAGCTATTCGGCATGAACGTCAATGTCTTCTTCTTTAGCCAAGCTGCTCCCAAATCTGGAGTGACAAATTAATAAATCACCTACACCTTCCGCTGCCATAATCTCAAAATAGATTTCAGTCATTATGCCGGCGACGACTTTTGTAGTGACTTTATTAATCTAATAACCTTGTGCGGGTTGGTATTTCCACTTATTTGCTGATATTTGTGCATTGATTCATGGCTAACTGCATGTATTCCGGGCGGTTAGGATCCTGCTCTGTCGGCCTCCTGGTACTTGCCTTTTAGATCTAGATTTTCTGTCCGCTATTCGGCATGAAACGTCAATGTCTTTCTTCTTTAGCCAAGCCTGCTCCCAAATCTTGGAGTGACAAATTAATAAATCACCTACACCTTCCGCTGCCATAATCTCAAAATAGATTTCAGTCATTATGCCGGCGACGACTTTTGTAGTGACTTTATTAATTCTAATAACCTTGTGCGGGTTGGTATTTCCACTTGTTTGCTGATACTTGTGCATTGATTCAATGGCTAACTGCATGTATTCCGGGCGGTTAGGATCCTGCTCTGTCGGGCCTCCTGGTACTTGCCTTTTAGATCTCGATTTTCTGTCAGCTATTCGCATGAAACGTCAATGTCTTTCTTCTTAGCCAAGCCTGCTCCCAAATCTTGGAGTGACAATTAATAAATCACCTACACCTTCCGCTGCATAATCTCAAAATAGATTCAGTCATTATGCCGGCGACGACTTTTGTAGTGACTTTATTATTCTAATAACCTTGTGCGGTTGGTATTTCCACTTGTTGCTGATACTTGTGCATTGATTCAATGGCTAACTGCATGTATTCAGGGCGGTTAGGATCCTGCTCTGTCGGGCCTCCTGGTACTTGCCTTTTAGATCTAGATTTTCTGTCAGCTATTCGCATGAAACGTCAATGTCTTTCTTCTTAGCCAAGCCTGCTCCCAAATCTTGGAGTGACAATTAATAAATCACCTACACCTTCCGCTGCATAATCTCAAAATAGATTCAGTCATTATGCCGGCGACGACTTTTGTAGTGACTTTATTATTCTAATAACCTTGTGCGGTTGGTATTTCCACTTGTTTGCTGATACTTGTGCATTGATTCAATGGCTAACTGCATGTATTCGGGCGGTTAGGATCCTGCTCTGTCGGGCCTCCTGGTACTTGCCTTTTAGATCTAGATTTTCTGTCAGCTATTCGGCATGAAACGTCAATGTCTTTCTTCTTTAGCCAAGCCTGCTCCCAAATCTTGGAGTGACAAATTAATAAATCACCTACACCTTCCGCTGCCATAATCTCAAAATAGATTTCAGTCATTATGCCGGCGACGACTTTTGTAGTGACTTTATTAATTCTAATAACCTTGTGCGGGTTGGTATTTCCACTTGTTTGCTGATACTTGTGCATTGATTCAATGGCTAACTGCATGTATTCCGGGCGGTTAGGATCCTGCTCTGTCGGGCCTCCTGGTACTTGCCTTTTAGATCTAGATTTTCTGTCAGCTATTCGGCATGAAACGTCAATGTCTTTCTTCTTTAGCCAAGCCTGCTCCCAAATCTTGGAGTGACAAATTAATAAATCACCTACACCTTCCGCTGCCATAATCTCAAAATAGATTTCAGTCATTATGCCGGCGACGACTTTTGTAGTGACTTTATTAATTCTAATAACCTTGTGCGGGTTGGTATTTCCACTTGTTTGCTGATACTTGTGCATTGATTCAATGGCTAACTGCATGTATTCCGGGCGGTTAGGATCCTGCTCTGTCGGGCCTCCTAGTAGTTGCCTTTTAGATCTCGATTTTCTGTCAGCTATTCGGCATGAAACGTCAATGTCTTTCTTCTTTAGCCAAGCCTGCTCCCAAATCGAGGAGTAACAACTTAATAAATCACCTACACCTTCCGCTGCCATAATCTCAAAATAGATTTCAGTCATTATGCCGGCGACGACTTTTGTAGTGGCTTTATTAATTCTAATAACCTTGTGCGGGTTGGTATTTCCACTTGTTTGCTGATACTTGTGCATTGATTCAATGGCTAACTGCATGTATTCAAGGCGGTTAGGATCCTGCTCTGTCACGCCTCCCAGTACTGTCCTTTTAAATCTCGATTTTCCAACATCTTCTCCATTTTGTAATGCAGGTTTATAATTTTCACATATTACGTTAATATCTTTAAAATTCAACCAAACCATTTCCCATACTTTGGCAATACATCTTTGTGGAAGCAATGATGGTGAATTTTTCTTAGCTATTTGAAATGTGATTTTGGTAATTACTCCAGAAACGACTTGAACAGTAACATTTTCAATTTCAAGAACTTCGTATTCTTCTTTATTATTTGACAGTTTTAAATATTTTTGTAATGATTCTTTAGCAAGCGCCTTATATGATGGGTCGTTTTTATCTTTTAACAATTGTCCACCGACAAAATCTAGATTTGATCTTTTTGTTTTTGTATGCTCTTGTTTGAAATCAGAATCTACAGACTCAAAAAACCTGAGTAAATCATCAATAGCTTTTTTCTTTTCACTGTTTAATGAAACTGTCTTCTCTTCATCTTTATCTGCAATTAACAAATTAGAATTTGGAATGTTATATTTTTTTGTTACTACTTTATCTACGTTATGCGAATTTGAATTGTCTGAATTAGACTTTCGTATTATTTCATCTTCGCTTACAGTAGAGGTTTCCAAAAAATGACTATAAGGAATAATTTGTTCTTCCAAATTTTTAACTTCATCATCTGTCAAAGGTTTTTGGTGTGAACGCTGGCTCTGTAAATGTGAATTATGTATAGCTTTGAGTATATCATCTACAGACCCTGTATTAGCAATTTTGTCGTAATCTGGTATAGGTTTTAAGGCCTCGTCTTCTTTTTCTTGATCATTTCGTGAAGGATTTGCGATAATATCATTATTTCCCTTGTTTTCATCTGTTATAACTTCACCATTATCGTCAAATAACCATTCTTCAGTACAATTGTTGGATAAAATTCCCCGATATTTTGAACCATCGTACAATCGTACCCATGGTTTTTCTAATATAGTTATTTTACATGGTTTCACAAACAAACAATTTTCAGTCACATCATTGGTACAATTATCATAATCCACTCTTAATATAACGATGTAACGTACGCCGTTTACAACCTGAAACAATAATGACCGAGAAATGTTTTGTATCAAAATGTAGTTGAAGTGTTCATTTTACTCTTTTTGTGATCACTATCACACGTTGGAAACGCTTTGTCGTGATTATTTCTTGTGGTCGTTTGATATTTTTGGACAAATTTATATCATTAAACAAGTAAGCTGGACAGAGAAATTTTATGTATAAAATATAAATTATATTGACGATCGATTCTTGATAATAATCTTTCTTATATTAATGATATTTCATTGTAAAACTCTTGAAAGATACGATGACTTGCCGTTACGTAAAAAAAGACTTATTATGTTTACAAAGTGAAGAAGCAAAGCAAAACTTGACACAATTTTTTAATGTATAATAGTGTATAGTAGCAAGAGTGGTGACAGACTGTAGGTCTAAGTTACGTAATACCATCTATCTACTTTTCAGCACAACCCCTATATTTACCAAAAACGAATAGTGTACAAACATTGCTGTGTTACAGTGAATTATATATTAGAAAAAACACTGAGATAAAAAGAATTAAAATGTGGTGTCTCAAGACGACGAGCACAACATAGTGCAATGTTTAAAATCCCAATTGGCACAAGATTGTGGGCAGAAACGTATCATAGACTATCAGACAGACGTGTGCGAATCGCGTCACGTCGCTTTGACGTATTATTAAAAAAAGGTGCAGTGTCTAACCTGAACTTGTCGCTCAACTTCCACTACTGAACGCAGCGTATGCTTCACTCCTGGTTCGCGCCTGTTAAGGTGTCGAACACCCAACAAGGCTAGGTCTTCTACACCAGCGGCATTGGTATTGATAAGCGTTGAACATCCAATACATGGCGCCGCTGGAGATTCTCTTGGTATAGCGACGAACTGTTCACCAGAGGTGGCCTGATTTGAAAGAAAAAAAAACTATTTGATCAATTTCTTCAGACCGCAACAATAAGAACTAATCAGTTTATCATTAATAGTCATCACCATAGTACTAAAATGCAACTTTCTGAGTTGTATTGAGATGACCATCGATAAGTAATTTCAGATTAAATAACCATCTTTTTACCCATAACTACTAACTATTTATACTGTTTTAATTACTGTTACATGCTTCCAATAATTAGCGCAAAATTAACATAAAATAAAGGCCTATCAAACGTGGTCATTGCGCCCATCCTGCTAAACAAACAAATTACTAGAATGTATTACAATTATTTGCATTTACTTAACTTTAATAACAGGAAACCTTTAAATAAACCTAAGCATGACAGACCATAATGCACTGTTAAAATATAAAACATTTTTTTTTACTATATACATCGAATCATATTATTTTTAAATGAAAGGAAGGTACACTTTTAGCGCCATCGTATGTAAGCTTTGCTTATATTTCTAATAAGTGAACTTAGATTGAAAATTCATAATATTATAAAAGTAATCTCAGCTTTTGAACGAAGACCAGACTAGTTAAATAAATTCATTGAAATTACCGTGCATATGTTGCTTTAATTATTACTTTTTATCTACAATGAACTAACACTTGACCCTAATTTCATATTGTGTTAAGTGACAAGGAGTTGGTGGATAGCTCACAGCCGAAACGCAGACATGCTTTTATGATGCCACATTTATAAAATGAGGGTGGTAGCCAGTCAGGTTTTAAAAAATCCCGACCACTAACAAAACTCCATAACGTGGGCCCGAATCTTTTTATTACAATTCGATGCCCAACTTTTTTTTTATTATGTTACTGCCGTGAGTCCTCTTGACTACTATTTAACACGGCTTCATCGGACTCAGGGCTAAAATAGTTGCCCATCGATAATGATTTGTTGAAAATAATTGCTTACAGAAAACAAGCCGTATGAACTAATACGTATGTGTTTTACGAGAAGTCATAAAAAAAACATTTTTATAATCTAGAAACACTAATTGGAAAGCTCCACCATAAAATTAAGAATTGTTAAATCAATTCGACTATTTAATATAAATGTGTGACTGATTAAGTTTCACGAATTTTTCACGCGCTCCGTGACTATCGCACTTGAATATTGAACTAAGTTGTATTATTATTATTTTTTTGCTATTAAACGGACACGGATTTAAAATAAAAGTTCGAATCCAATTATCGACTACAATCGCAAAATAACTTTAAAGTTTCTTAAGCCACTTATCATTAATAAGAGATAGATGGAAATAGAAAAACTATAAGGATTGATTTGTGATAACTCTAAAAATGGATCTTTCGTAAAATCAAACTTCGTCGACTAATAATTCATGGACACATATAAATCAAGCAATATATAATTCTCTCAGTAACCTTATCCAGTGTAAAGTCGGTCCTGGTCAGTGGGTCATGGATCAAAACAAATATATTATTATACTCCGATAGAGCCACGCGTTGTCTACACGAGTTGATAAGGCGCATTGATAAATTTCTAAAATAAATCTGTTCAATGGTACAATAAAGCTATTATGATCCTTTCATGAAACTTAATTCGCTTAACAAATTGTTCTTAATAATTAGTTAGCTCACTGCTTGTCATACTTGCGTAACTATTCTTTATTCATCAATGCCAATAAAGAATACGTCAACAAAAATTCGAGTTAGACATCTAACATCTAATGGTGATAATGAATTGACTTATATCTTAGCAAGGTTAGTAAACATAAAAAAAAACGTAAAAAGAAAGTACTAAAGATTATTAACATAATGATAATAAAAATGATTAATCACCAACTTTTTCAATTTCTATATATTTAGAATGTTGATGGCATTCCACACGTTACAATTATGTATAATATTTATTTATTTATCAGTCAATTGCAATCAATCACTCATCGCCACATAAAATATATTTAAAGAAAAACCTTCAACGATTTTATGTAATAATTATCGCAAGTTGTAGTTTTAAACATTCCGTATGGGATTGGGTTTTTCAAGCTACGCTAAGTGAATCCCCGGTTGGTATCGGTTACAAAGCTTACTGTAAGAAGAGGTTCTTGTAACTTGTAAGTAAGCATAATGCAATTTATAAGACTTGTAACGTTGGTCATATTAATTTTGCATAACGAAGGGGCCAACAGATGCAGGACTTTCATTACAAAGGAATTAATGATTAATCATGATTGCGCTGACCTGAGTAGATCTACGTCTAATATTTAAATAAATTAATACCCAATATTCATTAAAGTTTTCTATTATTATTCAACGATCACGCTAGACGAGCGGAATGTTCAACTGGTAGTAAGCTCACTCGCTTATAACAAAGCAGCAGCAGTTAAAAAAGAGTGAACAGGCTTCTTCTAGACTAGTGCGCTTTACCACCTAGATTACATCGCCGCTTACCATCAGGTGGGATCGTAGTCAAGCACTAGTCTATCCTAAATAAAAAAAAAAGTTACGATGGTATATACTGCACCACATTGCGCTCATAGACTTAAAACATAAGGTGTTAAGTCTCGTTACCCCAGTAATTTCACTAACGATCGAATCACTCTTACTGGGCCGTCTAGGTAGGTACCACCGCAGCTCCTATTTCACCCGCCAAACTGTAGTGTGCGAACATTACTGTGTTCCAGTTTAAAAGACGCTGTAAGCTAGTGAAATTACTTGGTTTAGGCAACGAGCTCAATGTTATGCGCGTTGTTATGGATAAGCGTATCACTTTAAATGAGGTGAAAAAAAAATGTTTTGAACTAATTTAATCATTACAGCATATAATCTGGTTTCTCTAAATATTAAGTATCTATTAATTTAATTCATAGTTCGCCAATAACAATGCGAATGTATTCGAAGCGCGTAATAACTGCTATATGTATTACGAATTGTTTTATAAATAGATCTTCAATCATACGTTTTAGCGCACATTATTATCCGTATTACTGTAGCATAGAATAATTTATATGTTTTGTAATAGGTAGTATTTCTAACAATCCATAAAATCACGAATGGAAAATTCTTTTACATACATGACTTTGTAATGTGCAACAATATATATATATATTATTAACTGAAACTAATACAGGCTGTATTGTACATGTTTGAATATTTTACCTCTCATTGTCATCACCAATTTCAGCTTATCGCTTTCCACTGCTGTACATGTCCAGTGAAAAATTGTGACAACTTATTCAACTATTACACCTAATTCTCTTTCTTTCAAATCTCTTTGGTTTTCAATGATCAATTTAGATGTTATATTTAAAATTTTAAATCAACATCTAAATTGATACATATATAATAAATTTAAATTTGTAAGCACAAAATCAATTCTTAAGTTACTCTGATAAGATTTTTTTTATATTGCTTACAAGTAATTCTTTTTTTCGTGAATTTTTTTTGAATGTGAATTGTATAAAAAAATAATTCATTTTAGATATGTCTTATTATATACCCGTATATATATGTAAGGAATATATTCTTCATGCTAAAATTTATATATCTGTTTTGGAAAATATGCTATTATGAACCTGTATTTAGATAGTTTAGTAGATTAACTTTTACTTTTTTAGAGAAAATTGGGAACACACACAGCCAAACAAACTAGACTGTTTAGTTTTATGACTACACTAAACAATAACTATTAATAATAAATGTTCTATGTGATGAGTGATTTACTACAAATTGTTATATTGGCAACAAACTTACGGCTGTATTGCTCTGTACTTCGTTGTCGAGCTGCACAGGTTGATATTCGAATCCTGACTCTGTTGTAGTGGTGCTCTGGTCTCCGGAAACAATATCATCAACATTAAAAATTCCAGTGGTAGGCTGAGGCATTGCTTCACATTGGTAATCATTTTGTATATTAACATCATTCCCTTCTCCATTCTCTAATGTTACACTACATTTCTGGAAGAATGGCTCTTCAAGGTTGTGAAGAGTTGTTATCTTTACTTTAATTTCTATGTTGTATTTATTTTCATCCTGCAATAAAAATAAAATTTTAAGAATAGTTTACCTTATAATAAATGATATTTATTGTAACAAATTGTCTTATTGTTCCTCAAATTCTCATAATTTTAAGTGTCAATGGGGCATGTATGGCCCAGCATGCTTGCTCAGAATATTCCTGTCATATTTTAATAGCCTGAAAATCGCAATGCTATTTAGGTGCTAGATTTACAGTAAGAGGTTGGTAGCTAGTCAGGTAAGTTTGAAAAGCCCTTCTGTCATCCAAGTTCTGTTTACATTTTTCACTGATATCAAATTAGGTAGGTCTAGGATAACTACTGCACCACAGAATTCTTTTTTTAATAATTAAAATAATTCTACCATTTATTAAGTTGCTTCTTATTGTGTTTTATTTGTATTATAATTTGTAAGTAAAGGTAAAAGGTCTGTTTTGATATAAAAGTATAATATTAAGGAGTTGCTGCAATGACCTATTCTCAGACCTACCAAATACACATAAAAAAAATATAAAAATTGCACAAGCGGTTTGTGAGGAGTTGGGTTTCAAACACAGACAATAATTTTATATATATATACATATATAGATAGGTAGGTACAATGTACAAGAAATAAAACAAATACTTGTTTAATACATGTTGAGGATGGATGCATGTTGTCAAAACCCATCAGATATGTGGAATAAAATTTAGGTAAAAGGATAACTATATAATGATTTCATATATTTAAGCAAAAATTACACATGTATTAAAACCAAAATTTTACTTGGTCACAGATTACTTGTGACCATGGCTGCAAAGCAGACGAGAAGTCTGGGTAGTAAAATAAATTAGATACGCTACATTCAGTTACTTTAAATATATAACATTTACTTATTCATATAAAAACAAATATTTGAAAACAAGATATGAAAATATATTAATTTTCTATTTTCAGAATCATACATTAAATAACTTTTCCTTATGAGAATAAGTTAGTGTTAATGTACCATAGAATTGATTGTTTCTTTGTTGTTTTAAAAATAGACACTGATTAATGATTTTGAACGTAATTTTTTTAAGGAATTTTAGAACGATCATCAGAGATTAACGTATTAGCACTAACAATTAATAAAGTCAAATACTAATTAACATAATAAAGTCATAAGTAAAATTTTAGCAGTAATACTAAATTCTATTAAAACTATTTTATTACTAATTGACAAATGTAAACAAAGTAATAAAAGATAAAACCAAGATAATGATGCAGGTTGAAAATTCTTGATAACCTTAGCTAACAATTAAAAAATAAACTTTACCAAGATTACTCACGATTTTTTGCGCATTTAAAAGGACACCATCCTCATATACGTAAAGATGGTTTGGTAAATTGTTCAAGTATTCAACAAAGCTATTAACAAACTTAACTTTTCTTTCAACACTCAACTCCGCAAAACAAAACGTTAAGAGAAAGCAAAGGCTTAAAAATACGAAAATGTTTAGCCTCATGACGTCAGATCAAAACACGACCATCTCTTACACGGAATTTTAAAGAATGAATTAACATTTATTGTGATATGAAAACTTATTTATAGTGAGTTTCATCAAATATTTCCTAAACCGTCACGTTGGCTACACTATCTGTCAACAACGTCAATACGCTAATTACCTGCAGGTTTTTCTAACGTTTATTGTAATTTCTTGAAAAAATTATATCGAAAAACTGGCGAAAGAATAATAGTCATAAAATTTAATAAGTTTTGTTAACGTAAAAAATGTTGCAAGTACCAATTTATTCAATTAAGATACAAAATAGTATTGCCGCCATTACAGGTTAGACAAATAGGGTTACCAGCGTCTGTTTGATCAGGTCCTGTGCTAGCTACAAATGTTTAATAATTTACTTAATTGATTTTTTAAATGGTAGTAAGTCACTTCCTGTCCTTACAAGTAAATAGCAAAAGAACTGACAAAAGCCTGACCTTTTGTTTTAGGTGTATCTAAAAAAACAGCGCCTAAAATTAAAGAAAACAGGTGGCAGTTTCAGCGTCAAAAAGAGGAATAAGTAATAACTACACACAAAAGTGGTCCACGTTGATAATGTAAGTTAAAATTTGAGTAGAAGACGATTGTGATGCATCTGATGAAGATAAGGAAATGCAGACTTGTTGGATGAACACATTTATTATCAAAAATTATAATAAAAACGATCTGGTATAACATCGTGGTTTTTTTTTTGTACTTCGTATAAAGCTTGTCTTGGAACTTACCTATAGTAAAATTTCGCGACAGTCATGACTACGAATAGTATCCTATTTATTCTTACTAGGAATAATCTGTAATATGGATGAACATTTAAATGCAGGTAGTTCATACACTAGAATAACATAGGTGACTTTTTATTAAGAAATGTGGAAATCCTTATCAAGGGCGCGAACTTAGTTCAGGTACAAACAGACAAAAAAAATTAGTACTGTGTTGTTGTATTAGACTGATTTACGAATTAAAAAGTCATATAGATGTGCCCAAAGTTGAGAAATATGTTCCAATAACTTTTATTGGCAATAAGCAAAAAAATAAATTTTAAAAGATATATTTAATAGGAAGAATATAATGGCATCAAAAGGAGATTTTGTGAATAAAAGTACGTGCGCATATAAAAAAATAATAAATAACTAAATAAAAAACCCTGTGTATTATATAAATAATTACTAATAATCGCTATTTAAAAAAAAAATTCTTAGAATATATACACAAAACAGACATGATAGTATTAGTATTCATATAGGAAACTGTCAATGTCATAGAATTGTGTTATGGTACCGTTACTGTAGGTGAAAGTTTGTTTAAAGTTTTGCTATGAAAAATTAAAAGGAAATTATGTGTGAAAAAGTTAAAAGAAGCTTGCCCTGCACGTTTAATACTAAAGGGTACATATTACAAGATACACTTTTTAAATTAGATTATAAAATACTAACTAAAAAAACCCTTTACTATGTAAAAAAAAGTATAAGTTAAGAGTAAATTTTTATATGTTTTCAGTTGGTGGATTACATTTGGGGTGCTATGTTTAGCCACTTTTTTAACGCGATACTATAAAGTACTGGAGCCTGACCATGTTTGGTAAGTTTTAATTGCAATTACAGAATATTTTTAAATTTAAACGGTTTTATAACTCTTAGCGTTGAATTCCTAATTTTATAATTATTATCATCATCTCTGTGACTGGTCTTCTTCAAACTTTATTTTTTGTAATTTTGTGAACTATTTTCTGTTCTACAAACATTGTCCATTCTTAATAGTTACAATTAAATGTGTAAAAAAGTATATAAATAAAAAAAAGAAAGAAACTTCTTGACAACTTCTTTCTTTCTATAAATAAAAAAGATTAACAGTCATGTATTCTTTGATACAGCAAAATAAAGAATTATAATTCAAAACAATTGGGACTCTCTTTTGGTTTATGACAATTGTGTTCCATTAATGAGATTTATGTTTCAGTTGGGACGAGACACACTTTGGCAAAATGGCGAGTTGGTACATAAACAGAACTTTCTTTTTCGATGTGCATCCACCACTTGGAAAGGTACTATCTCTGATTCAAAATTACCATCAATTAGTTATGTACACAGAGAGTAAACATCACAAGTTGAATTCTTTTGTAACAACTTTAATTTACTTCTATCAGCATAGTTACATACATTGATGGTCTTTTTTATATTGTATGTTATTAATTGCTGAAAGGATTAAAATTTTTAATGAATTTGTTGCAATAAATTTGTTATGTGATATTTACCTATTACTTATTAAAGTAATTATTTTTTTTTAACATAAAAGTAAATTTATGTGGATGGCAAACTTAATACATAAAATTAATATAGTAAGAAATTTTAGTCAGTAATTATCAGTGGTTAACATTTTGGTAACTAGCCACATCTAGTAACCTATTAATATTTTGTTGATCTTTCTCTTTAGGTTTTTATAATAAAAAAAATAACAAAAATTAAGATAATCTTATAGTTGTTTTACATCATCAAAAATTTATATTTTAGATGCTGATTGCACTATCAGGGAAACTGACCGGTTATGATGGCACATTTCCTTTTGAAAAACCTGGTGATAAATACAATGATACTAGATATGAAGGGATGAGAATTGTAAGTAAGGACTGTTGCACTTTTTTTCTTTTTTATTATTTATTAGTTATTTCATTGAATTTTTTTTCCTCAGTTTTGTACTACGTTAGGAGCTCTCATTATTCCATTAACATTTCTGTCAATATGGGAAATGACACATTCTCTGGAAGCTACATTTATTGGAACTCTTTTACTGTTATGTGGTAAGATGCCAAAAATCTTAATATGGAATGTTGCAAAAATAAAACAACCTGCTATGATATATAGATTAATTAAATAGCCTGGTCTGTAGTGTGTCGATGTTGCCCATATAGAAATATTTCTTATATTAATATAGCAAAGAATAATTTCTTCCAGATGTTGGATTCTTAACTCTTAATAGGTATATACTTTTGGATCCAATTTTGCTGTTTTTTATGAGTTGTGCCATCTATGGAGCTTTTAAGGTATGGTTAAATTTATATAAACATTTACATTAAACTTTTATATATTATTTTGACTCTTTCTTTGTGAGAAGAGAGACTGCCCACTGAGTCCCTGCAGTGGAAAACATTTAGAGGGCAAATTATTATTTTATAAATCTATAATAATTAAGTGGTGGTTCATTACTACAACTATAAATCTTGTAATTCTAATTTCTTGATAAATAAATGTAACTAGAACATGCTGAAATATTGTGAATTTTTAAGACACAAACATTACATGTGTACATTCCTTTAATTATACAATACATTGCTTTATACATTTTGTTTGCAATTGCATAACTTAAACATTCTTATTTTGTTTTGTAAATAGTTAAATACAATATAGGAAATCAATTATAGTAATGTAAATAAAATTATATTAAACAATTATTAATGTTAATTTTTTAGGTTAGAACCTTATCTGACTCTGGTGAAGCACCCTTTTCCCCTCGTATGGTACTATGGCAGCTATTTTTGGGCTGGTCCCTTGCATGTACCATGTCTGTTAAGTTTGTAGGTCTGTTCATGGTATTGTTTGTTGGACTACGTACACTTGCTGACCTTTGGAATATTTTAGGTGACTTATCTAAACCTGTGGTAAGTATATTTAATAAAAATAATATGTTTTTTTATCTTTTACCTGCAAATATTGAGATGGTATTTCTATCAATAGTATAATTACATAAACTAGTAGTTGATTTTTGTTGCCGGAACCGGCCGCCGTAGCCTTTTTCTGCCGACAAACAGTAGACAGCTTATATTAGTATTTTTTTAATCAACGAGGCGACGATACGAGCGAAATGTTTACCTGATGGTAAGTGATACGCTTGCCCATGACAACGTGGCGCTAGTTAAGATGGTATATACTGCACCACATTGCGCTCGTCGCCTTGAGACATAGTCTCGTTACCCCAGTAATTACACTAGCTACAGCGCCCTTAAAACCGGAACACAGTAATGTTTTTACACTACTATTTGGCGGTTGAAATAGGAGCTGCGGTGGTACCCATCCAGACGGTCTCCGGCAATGGAGACCTACTACCAGTAATTAGTGCTCCGATTCGCACGTTGTAGCCAGTTAAATAACTGTGTCAACGAGACGTAACATTTTGTGAATCAAGACGACAATCACAATGCGATGCAGTGTACATCATCCTTGTTAGGGCTACACCCACCATCTGGACAAAGTCCTACTCGTATGGCTGCTTTATCGAATATAAACAATATTATAACGAATGATTAGAATATCAATTGTTGTATATCTTTGAAGTTCTTTGTAAAGTTATTCGTAGCCTTATTTATTGATTAGCCATGTCAACATGTTTAATTAACGATTCTAATAAATTGGTGTCACATCATTCACATGGTACTGTTATTTTGCAGACACTGACTGTGAGGCATCTCATTGGTAGAAGCATAACTCTAATCCTCTGGCCTGTTATACTCTATGTGGTATTCTTTTGGATTCATCTCACCGTTTTGAGTAAAAGGTATCTACATTAATTCTTATCAGGTTTGAGGCCTCTCAATTTACTACTGCATTGTCACTCCACACCATGTAAAATCATGGTCAAGTCCTATGGTACATAAAAAAAATTCCAGCGGCAATGGCGACGGCTTCTACTCGTCTGGTTTCCAAGCGCGACTTGAGGGGAACAGTCTGCACAATGCTTCTGCGCCGAGAATCCTTGCATATGGTGCACTCATTACCCTCAAGAATCACAGAACTGGTGGTGGATATTTACACTCCCATCATCATCTCTATCCAGCTGGTGTAGGTGCAAGGCAGCAACAAGTAAGATACCATATTTTAAATTATTTTTGATTTGGAAAACATAGCATACTACTCATTTTCGTATAGGTAATAACAACATACCATACGCTATTTTAATATACATGTATAGGATAGTTATAAGCATAGAGTAAGTAGATATTCTAAAGAAATAATAGCTTTCTTGATTGAACCGTTAATGAGCACAAAACACTCCTGAATTCCACAATCTGAAGTGTACATAAATATTTATGCTGAAAAGACAACATAACGTCAATATATTTTTTAATCCGCAATTAGTTAACATTCTTGTCCTCATTTTCACGCGGTGTTTGGTCAATTGTGGTCGCTCAGAATACACTGGTTCTCAAATATTGACAGTCGGAATACAGTTATGGTGTTATAGCGGTTGATTCACAATTTGAGGGCAGTAATCTGGCGTGATCTAACCAGGAAACTGGTGTTACAAGTCAAGCGTTTAGCAACTGTGCCACGGAGTCAGTTGCTAAACGTTTACCTTGTGGTATAAGTACATATTATGAGATAAGAATGATTATCTAATGATTATAATGATACAACCTTCACAGATAACCACATATACGCACAAGGACGACAACAACCGATGGGTTATCAAACCGTACGACCGCGATCAGATCACTGGGACGGTAGCAGTGCGCAGCGGCGAGCTGGTGCGACTTACACACGCGGCCACTGGGCGCAACCTCCACTCTCACAGGGAACGCGCGCCGCTCTCTGCCAAGTACATGCAAGTCACCGGCTACGGGGAGGTACGTTATACGCTATCCAATTTATCATTTTAAAAGATGAACATTGTAAAAAAAAAAGAAATGCTATGAAGGACTGGAACCTGCATGAAGAGGGAAATAAAGTAAACAAAACAGTGAGAAGTCTATATATGTAAATATTAATTAACTTAACTATATATATCTCTATTAATGGTTACACAGGACGGCATTGGTGACGCTAATGATGTTTGGAAGATTGTAATCTCTGGTGGAAAAGATGGGGATGAGATACAGACAGTGCGCAGTAAGCTGATGTTCATACATTATTTGCAGGTGAGTGTTTATTTGAACCAACAACTGTATTTTTATTAACAATGATAAACAGTTAAGAAAATTAAAAAAATAACTATTTCAGTCTTGTGGGCTGACAACTACCGGTAAGCAGCTCCCCAAATGGGGTTATGAGCAACAAGAGGTTGCATGCAACCCTAACTTGAGAGACAAGAATGCTTTGTGGAATGTAGAGGACAATTTGTATGATGATTGTAAGTATTGCACATTCCATCACTGAAATATTAAAATTTGGTTATTGTATAAAGCGACGAAACATACAGGACATTCACTTAATATTAAATGATATGTACTCCCACAACAATGTGGTGCCAGTTATGATGATATACACTGCACTACGAAATCTTTATCGCCTTAAGATATACGGACTAAAGTCTCATTACCCCAGTAATTTCATTAGCTGCAGCACGCTCCAAACTGAAGCACAATTAAGTTTGTACACGACTGTTTCATAAAAGAAATTGGTATCGCCAGAGACCTATCAATAATAAAAATGTAAAGTTTTAATATCCGAACTTGGCATACAATGCAAAGGATCGTTGAACATTTAAACAGTAAATAAAATTTTTGAAATTTTTTTAATATTGTACTTATCATTATCAGACAACAGACTCTGGCTTCTGGACATAGGTCTCTCCTTCTTTTCTACTATACCCGTGTAAAGAACAAAATGAACAACAACAATAAATTGTTTCACTTTTAAATATTTATCAGACTAAAGTAAAAATAAGAAAATTGCTCCACAGTACCAAAGGTCAGTTTCGAGGCGTACGCTTCTGGGTTCTTCGAAAGATTCATAGAGTCCCACGCTGTTATGTTCCAAGGAAATTCCGGTCTGAAGCCTAAAGAGGGCGAGGTCACCTCGCAGCCATGGCAGTGGCCCATCAACTACAGAGTGAGATACTACCATTGCTTTCGTATTTTGTTTATTGATGGCTTGGAACATTTTTATACTATAAAATCATTGTCACCATGTCTCATTCGGCCTACAATTTTAATAATCGTCAATAGTTTAACACATAATCAAAATTTTAAGATTTAAGTGAAAATGAGTTTGTGGGTGGTGAAGCATACTGCTTGGACTTGGACCAAGGAACTCAGACCTTCTATACACTTAGTTATCACGACATTAGTATTCTTAAATTGTCTATATATTGAGACTTTATTCAGTACATTACATTTGTTGACACATCATTAATTATATTCCTTCTAGGGACAGTTCTTCTCTGGCAGTGGTCACAGAATATATTTACTGGGCAACCCTGTAGTTTGGTGGACCAATCTTATCTTCCTTGCTGTCTTCTTCATCATTTACATCGTCAATGCCATACGTGAGAAGAAGGCAGAGACGCTTGGTAAACCTATACAAGGTACAACCAGACATTTCAAATTAACATTTCGTATAAATTTATTAGTGGTAAGTCTCTGTAGACGGTTAGCCTTATAGCCTCGAGCTAGTAATAATAACCCTAAAATAAGCACTGCCTGTCGTAGAAGGCAACTAAAAAAGGGTTTTCGAGTTTGCTCAGCAGAGCCGTGATAGCCTAGTGGTTAGAACGCCGGCCTTCCAATGGGAAGGTACCGAACTCGAAATTCGAATCCGGCCTGCACCAATAAATTTTTCATTTTATGTGTAGTTAGTGTAACACCAACTAATATCACGTGCCTTAACGGTGAAGGAAAACATCGTGAGGAAACCTGCATAACTTTGTCATGATCATCCGTGCTCGCACTAGTATGTGAAATGGAGAAGGCAATGGCAAACCACTTCATTATAACTGCCAAGTAAGTCTTCGTGTATTTCAATACACATGCTGACCACGACCCCTCAGTGAAGACGATATACGACTTAGAAGAAGGGTTCGCCAGCTGTGGTAACAATTTATAACGAATGTTTGCCTACAGAAGGACCGGAGAGGTCGTTGCTGAATGCAGCGGGCTGGACCTTCGTAGGTTGGGCGCTACACTACGTGCCTTTCTGGGCAATGGGCAGAGTTCTATATTTCCACCATTACTTCCCCGCGCTAGTCTTCAGTTCTATGTTAACTGGTATTTATACTATATCTTTTATTATAAATTCATCTCCATCCCCATTTCTTCCCCAAAATGTATCTTTTAAATGTCACAAGTGCTAAGGCTTTTTCATTAATGCAACATTATGTTTATTACATACCATCGCATCACCTATTTCTGCTGCCAAACGATAGTGTTCAAACATTACTGTGTTTGACTGGTACCGTAGCTAGTGAAATTATTGCGGTAACTAGTCCCGACATTGTTAGTATCAAGTCGATGAGCAGAATGCGGTTCAATGTATATCAAACTAGCGCCACATTGTTACGGATAGGTGTATCACTATAGTGTGTATTTATTTCAGGAATTTTAACAGAATACCTGTTAAGAAGCACGAAGAGCTATTTGAGTCCAGAGCTCGGTAAGACTGTCTACCAATGCGTCATGGGTTTAATAATCACCACCACGTTGTACAGCTTTTATCTATTCTCACCATTAGCATACGGTATGAGCGGTCCATTAGCACACGAACCAAATTCCACCATGTCCAGATTGAAATGGTTGGAGTCATGGGAATTCTGAAAGTTTCACACATTAATGTGTTTATAAATATTTTTATTCAAATTACAGCTACAAATGCTTAAATGTTCAAAAATACATCTTCTATTCAACAACACGGCAATAATCTGAAACGTTAATGATTATGATGAGATATTTTTATTTAATAAAATTTTATTGTTTATTAGATATTAATGACTGTAAATTATATATACATGATTAAAATACATGCGTTGAACTATGTAGTAAGCGTCAAGATAGAAAACCGCGATAACACGGTTTGTGAGGCGATCCTAATTGAGTATGAGCTTCCATTGAAAAGGTACTAGGAGACTAATATGTTTAAAGAACAATTGCTTACATGGATATGACAATACATTTTATGTACTATCGTGGATATTTAGCCTTGAACTTTATTGAGAAGACACGATGTCCCACTAAGGTAATAATAATAGGTCTGTTTTTTGACCTTGTGTTAATTAGAAATAAAATTTGTCAACTCTATCTGGAAGTCATTTCCAGTATAGGCTATTTTGATTTTATAGTATTTATTGACAAAGTACACATGTAGTTATGCTACCGAAAGACCGCTGTTTTACTAATATACGCTGTTAAGTTTATTTTTATAAATAAGATTTTTGTAAAAATTTATATAAGCGTAACGATTTTATAATCCGTCCATATTTTATTCTTGTTGTATTTATAGTATTAAAAATATATTAAAATGTGATTACTATTTTTATATATATTTTTTAATAAAACGTAACTGTTAAACTTGCAGACTTTTATTAAAGTTTTGTAATTAAAATAAAACTATTTTATTTATGTCTTACAAGCAAACCTCTCAAAACCACTACATTAAATAAATTGTGAACTTTGCTAGCTTTGATCTAGATTAAAAAAAAATGATGAATTGAGCTAAAAACTAAAATGTTTGATCATAATTACAGTCAACCGCGCGACTAGTTTAGAGCCAACCGAATCTAACTATTTTTTATGAGTTTATACAATAAAATGTTTACGTCTGGTGAGACATATTTGGGAATTACTTCCAGTTTTCGAGTTTTTGTTTCAAACTTCGCTTCGGAACGTGGCGAATTTAAAGAACATGGTATTAAAACTAAGTATTTATTGTGAAGTATGCGTACTAGGTTTCTGAAATATCTTTTAAATAAATAAATTTACTTAAGAAGTAAACACAGGCATACTTGATTTAAGAAAGGATTTTTGAAATATTTATTACATTCAAGCAGCTGTGTCATAAAACTTAGGCCGAGGAGTATTTTTCTTTTTCATTAATCTTACTTTACTAAAGTTAAATAATAATTAGTAGTAAAAAAAATGCAACTTATACAAAACAGTAAACATGGTTACCATTATATCACCTACATTTTTGCTTGCAAAAAGAAAGCAACTAATTTTGTATTTAAAAAAATCTTTAACGTTTTTATTGGAGTAATATATATTGAAAATATCGTTTGAGAAACATAAAATCAATTATTATTATTTTTGTAGGTAGTAATAATCAATGTTTATAATTAAAATATTATAATCATAAAACCATAATAAATTGAATGCTTAAGGGATTGTATGACAACATTGTTTGACTCTGGCCAGGTTGTGGATTCAATATTTGACATAAAAAAATATAATTACAAATGGCGTTTACGTAGAATAGACAGATGTGTTCACGGCCACGATGGGCGATGATTCTTTGATATTACGTGAAGATGGTTATATACGTATGAACTTTCCTGTTACTTCTTTAACGTATCACAGTAATTTAAATATAATTTTAGTGAAGACTGACGTAGGTGGTGTACACGTTTTGGATGTGAACTCTGGTGTGATTCTACAGTCATCCTGTCTTTCAAGGGGTAAGTCAGCAAAGCTTGCATATTTTTAGTACCAGAGCTACTTATACATTTAAATTTATGACGCACAAATTATAGTAATTTAATATTGATTGCGTTTGTGATAATGATTTTCATACATGATTCTTCCATGTCTTACATTGTTTGATTTTGACAGATTTCAGTAAACAATTCGGAATGTGCCGGATTTTTTTTTTGCGAGTTTTTGAAATTTTCATTTATTGATTGATTTTAGATGAAGGAGAAATACTCGGTGTGGAATACGCGTCAGGCGCCGATCGTGTGTTCTTATGGGACAACAGTGGTGTAGGCGCTCGGACAGACTACAATGGGGTACTGTTGTTGCATACTGCGCTGCAGCGCCCATTGCCTTCCACACAACCCGATAATGTTATAAAGATCGAACTTGTCCTCTCAGAGGTATGTTGGTTTATAGTTTTTTTTTAATTATCTGTTATCTAATTTTGTAGTCTTTAAAAATAGTAGGTATAAAAATTCTTAACAGTCAAATGATACCATGTTAAAATGTAACATCTTATAAGTAAATCATTGTACAGCTGCAACACATTTAAATAACTAATGAAAATGATTAAAAAATTACACTGTATATTAATAAATTTGATATATATAATTACATAAAGTATACACAAGTATTTAAAAGTTGTGTGTAATTTTATTTGCATCATTGATTAATATTTATTATTTCTGACCTATGAATATGTATTAGAAACATTTCAGTACCAATATGCAATGTTAACTTAAATGAAGAGGTATCTTTTCAACATTCTTAAAAATTAATAAATTTGTCTCCTGACAAATTCAATACTAGTTGCAATAAAATCACAAATCTGAATATATTTAAAAACCTTTTATTAAAAACTAGAAATGCGAAGAAAAAAAAACAGTTTTGGGTGAGAGGTTCGAATGTTTTTTTTATCTATATGATGTAAAAGTGAACTAGTTCACATTTATATTATCTTCAAGGTTCCTTTTCATATATTAAAATTATTTAATGTAACCTTCAACCCAGAATAGTTTACATTTAAAAATACTGCTTGAACATACTGGCTGTATATGCAAATTGTAGTGTGTCTCACATCACTTATATTTAAAAAATGAGCCAAGTAAGACGCTATTGCACATCTGCTCCAATTGTGCAATAGTTTATTTTGACTTTGGTAAATTTCGTCTATTGATTTAATGACCACATTTTTTTGTTTTTATATTTCACAGCTCTTTTCTATTATATCATTAATATTTAATCAATTGTTTTTTATTTAATAGTTGTTGCAAGCTTTCACTTTAAACCATATACATAGGCTTCAAAAGTAAACTCGTGTAATGTCAATAAAATTTATTTAGGTAATAATTACAGGTGGTGAAACCTTGCATTAAGTAAGAATACATGTGTAATATAGCTACTATACAGTCATTTAAGTATTTGACATCTTAGGATTCAATGAGTTTTGTGTGGTTGTGTATATTATGTAGCTGATAATCTATGGTAATAGATGATCATCATATTTCATTTATGTAGAATAAAAAATACTATTAGACACTGTGATCATGTATATGCAACCAATTTCAACATTGCGTTTCTTTTGATAATCGAAACAATGTTAATGCAGGAACATTGAAAAATAAAAAATGCTGTTAATTAAATGGGTACAAATTAACATGGAGCATAACTTACAATCCTCAATAAAGAAACTGACCAAAGATTTTTTGCTTTAATAATAGTATTTACTGTTACCACTGCAGCACCTATTTCAGGTTGTTATTGCTGTTCAGGTTTGAAGAATGATGTAGCTAATGAAATTAATAGAGTAATGATATTTGACAATGTGTTGCTTTGTACATTACCCTATTGGGTGCATGGTCGTATGAAATCTTTGAACTTATCTATAGTTAAAAATAAACTTATCAATTTCAATTCAGCATTTAATTTGTAGTCTTGCTAGTCTATATTTATAAAGTTGCATACCATTTGAGTGAGTTATGAGATTATTATTTAGATGGGTTAAGGGAGCTGGGCTATGTATAAGTATATTTGCCTGTATGAAGCTCATGCGCTGAACAATCACCACATTGTTTTGGACTGTTGGGTATCACTGACCAATATTTCATGGAATTAAAGAAAAAATGCTGAAATAAATTCTTAACTAATGTGTTCTGCAGCTAGATTATGTTCTTTTAATTTGAATTCTGAAAAGGTGTGCCCTTTTCCAGTAATACAAATAGAATATAAAACATTAAAGACATTGTTTTTGAACTTATATAGCTTGTATAAAAATAAATGTTAGATTATTTTCAAATGAATTCCTTCTGTTACATAATATACATTGTAATACTGCACCTTTTTGACATATCCCATGAACCTAAAAAGATTTGATTTTTTTTTGTGTAGATATGTCTTATATTAGACCAAGATTTTATAAGAATGTACTTATTATGAAACAAAAGCATTTATTATTATCGCACATCAAATATTTATTTATTCAATCAATATGTTAATTTTAATTTGTCTCTTTCATCGCTGAGCTTTAAATAATATAAGATAGCAGAGTATACACCTTGTACAGTTGTAACTACAACTAAAGATTTGTTATTCTCACTATAACCTACAGGGTTTTGGTGTTCCTGTTTTTGTGCATAAAAATAGCTTTTGCGTTTATATCCTATTTTATTTACATTATGTTTGCAATAATATATTCTGCAAAACAGAACTATATTTAAATTTATAGATGAAACATTTTTCTTTTTGTAAATTATAATTTATTATGAAAAGAGACTGTGATGTTTTTAGTAGATATCTATCCAGTAGTTACTAAATGACGTGCACAGTGATAAACATAGCTATTATTTATTTATAAACAAAGTAGAGATTAGACTGAAAGTGACTTGGTGTATAAATTTTGAATATTTTTTTACCAGTTAGACTGGATAGGACTTAATATTATGGCGCAATGTCATTTTGTGGACATGGATTGATGTAGGTTATCATAAATAGGAAGAGGAAATCACGTCATCTCTTAATAATTACTCATTGAATATTATTCAACTTGTACATACATGTTATGTAGATTTATTAGTTATGGCGAAATCACGCTTTGAATGCGGGTTAAATTAGTGCGCGAGTTGTAAGCATATGAGAGTTTTCTGTGATGATTTGTTCACATTTAATATCAGTGTAGTTTATTTATTTAAAATTATCGACCAATTTTACCGGTGACCGGAAAGATCGGTGTTTATATAAGCATATTTAGAAGGACTAGGTTTCGATTTCGGAATCTATGCTCGCAAATTTAAATACTCCATTGTTTTAGAAACCCTGATTGAATTTACGACTGAGTGGATAAGTTTTTTTTGGCAATGGTTAACAATACAAAATTTTTCGAAATTATCGATTTTATAAAACTCCGATGTTTGCACGATGAAAAGCTGCGCAGGTACTCCGTCATAACTACGACTTAGGGACATCTGTCATGTCATTCCACCCGTGACTTGTGCTTTACAACGCTCGAAATGTCACGAGTATTTAATAGTTATATAAACGCGTTAAAATTGTATTAAACGTATTAAATAAAATAATCATTATTTTAGGAATATTTTTAATACACAACTATAAATATACTTTGTAAATAATATATTAAATTTGGTTCAATAGACAAGTTTCCTCTTACTCGCCCCCTTGGCCGTATGTTTTGAGTGGCGCTTTCGTGTCGCGTGCAGTTTGTGTTTGTTGGCGGTAAATGATAAACTTATATCCGTTATCGAATTGTGTGAGTGCGGTAGTTATACAATATTGTTTCATTCCCCTGACCTTCACAATTGCATTGTTAAAAACTCATCCGATATCCTTTATACGTACTACAGTGTAATAGTATAGTATACACTGTAGTATAAATGACAAGTGATTATAGAAGGGTACTATTTTTTAATTCGACTATGTTTCGAAGATAACACTTTGATCGTGTTAATGTTTGAACCGTATACAGGTGTGGATTTAATATATGTTTTGTTGTTATTATATTAATGTATTACAAGTTTACTCGAGTATCAGATTACTTTTTAGTTAAGACACGTAACGTAAAATATTATTGCATCATAATTATTTTATTTCATTTAAGTTAAAAGAATGTAATTGTGATACAGACCTTCAAAACATAACATCTTAGTTTTATTTGTACTAGTCACATGAATTAAGAAGCGATCTCACTTTAACGGATTAATCGTGCTATAAACAATATTTTAATGCTGTATTTTAAGCTGTAAAAATATTACCGAAAAAAACTGTAGGAAATTACCGGTCACAGACATTTCCACACTGACTCAGATGTCAGTGACGTCAGAAAGTTCTGTCTTATTAGCAACAGGTGAAATATGTTGTTTATTTGTTTGTCTACGAATGTAATATTAGTAGTAAACGAATTTAACAGCAGAATGTAGCGAGGGACAGCAGGAACGAGCTTAATATTTTCTCGACTGCTTTAAATATTTTTTTACTTAAACAGTTTAACATCAGTGACCATCGGTAAAGGAAATTATGTTTGTGGAAACACCAAAACTAAAACTGTGTGTCGTGATATTAACTGAAAATGAACCGGTGATTAACTATTGCGCATTCTTACAGGCGGTGATCCTCTACCAGTGCGTGCAGAGTTTGAACGCGCATTCGATCGAGGGTCTTTCAGATTTTGTCAACGCGCTCAAAGTCGCCATCGATGCCGAACCTGTTCGGAAGGGAGTAAAAGCTCAAAAGGTATTACAATTTTTTTTATTATATTTTACAGACGGCCATGTTATAAAAACTAACGGCTCACAGATGGTAAATAGAAGCTGCGTAGGTTGCTGCATGTTGCTGAACACAACGAGCGACGTAGTTTGACTTGATCTCCAAACTCATGCACATAATGAATGTTTTAGCAGGAAGATACTGAAGATCTGGGTAGTCTTAATAATTTCTCTTCCTGATTTAAAAAGACAGTCAAACCACTATAGTACTAGAATTTGAATCGGATTGCCTTCCAAAGTAAATCAATTGATTTGCTTTTGATATTTTATTATAATATATTTACAGTAAAAAATTGTATGACAAAAAGATTTTGATTATTTGAATACCGAACATATCAAATAACTCCGAAAAGACATAGTGTTTAGCGTGTTGATATCAATATTGGAGCGACATTATTTTCGGTTGTTATTAACATACAACGGTGTTTTATTATGCCGCTGAGCTTTATATATAAAGGCATATGGCATATATTTAATAAATTATTAAAAAACCTTGCAGTGGAGTACAGTTACAATCTCGTTGCCACAATCCACCTTTCGACTGGTAACGGCGGGAGTGGTACAGGAGCTAAAAGGCCAGAACCGACGGGTGCCGGCGCTGGCTATCGCCTCCGCTGTGGGGCAGCGTGCCAATGAGCTTATCCCTTGCTCTCGAGACGAGGATTCGAGAGCTTTGATGCACATGCACTCAGAGGCAGAGAGAAAGGAGACTTTCAAGCGTTGGCCGCATATGGACTATAAGTTAGTATAACTTTGAAATTTTTGCAATGAAAGGGTTTAAACATAGGCATCATAGGTAATTTTGGATATAAACTTTGACATAAGACACTATTAATTTGAATTAAAGTTATTTTTGAATTCATAATTTTTTATTAAAAAAATACCGCTAATACAGCGATGTGTGTTATTTAAAACAACGAATACTATGTAACGGATTTTAATTTATTTTCAATATCTATGACGTCTTTACAACCACTTATTTTGATTGGAAAAATAGCGTGTAGTAGGAAGAATTTGAAAATGTAATAAATATAAACATTAATTATTAGTAGTGTAGTAGATAATGTTGTCTAAATAGCGTTTTTCGGAACTTTTATCTTAAACATTTTCTAAATATTTAACACTCCATTTCGCGAGTATGTTTAGTTACAATAATAATAACTTCCGAGCAGGTGGGCGCTGCCGGCACGCATGGCGCAGGCCGGCTTCTACCACCAGCCGTCGCCGAGCGGTGATGACCGCGCGATGTGCTTCACGTGCATGGTGTGCCTCGTATGCTGGGAGAAGTCCGACGAGCCTTGGGTGGAGCACGAGCGGCATTCACCCACCTGCCCCTTCGTGCGCGGCGAATACACACACAATGTCCCTATTTCCGTAAGATAGCTAATTTTCTAAAATACTTTTAAGATCGGTAACCGAGGTTGTTCGCGGGCGACAGTGTTCATAACTTCTTCATCGCTCCCACATTGTACGAGGGTCATGATGTTGTACGCTTGTATCATTTATAATTACTCAGTCTGGTGACTAAGCAGTCACCAAGAAAAATTAACAGTGGTGCATGCATGTGGGACCGTGCAGCACAAGCTGCCGCCTTGATGTCGCCCTCTTAATGGTTTTTGACCATGTTGTAGGTGTTCTTCCTTAAGCATGTCTTTTCCAGAAATTTTATGGGTTTTAGTCGTATATTTCGAGTAGGTTATGCATACCGTACCTAAAAGGCGCTGTAAGTTAGTCAAATTACTGGGGTAACGAAACTTAAAGCCTTATGTCTCAAGGCGACAAGAGCAATGTGGTGCAGTGTATACAATCTAAAATAGAGAATAAACCATATATATCACTTAGGATCAGGTGAACGCTTTGCTCATCTCGTCGCCTCGTGGAATGAATATTTGTAACGATGCATACTTTTTAAGTCACCTTTGAGATTATTCTTTAGGTAGGCTTAGGGAGTTAGGGTATGTATTGCTTATTTGCCCGCATGGAGCGCACGCCCCTGGTGACATCCAACAACGCTCAATTGGGCCAGCTCTTCTTGTAAAAGAAGGCCTCGCGATCAAGTAGGGAGAGATATATATATTATTAAATATTTGCTTGTTATAAGGTAAATAGTTTAATATAATTTACTTGCATATTGTAATTTAATGTTTATATTTCTCACGTCTCATTTAACATTTTAACGCACTATCGAGACTGGACTGGATTGCGAATGTTTTCCGAATATACATTTTTAGTATTTTATTTCTAATATATAATTTTATTTTAATCAACCCATACGAGATTATTGCACAATGTATATTGCATATATTTTTTTTATTAAATTTTATCTACTAGGTAACAAACGCCACAGCGTGCGCCGTGCCGTGTCCAAACGTAACAATTGTGTCGAAAGGCAACACAGGTGATCTAATAGCTTCTGGCACGACTGAGGGCAAGATCAACGTATGGCGCTTCGATTGTGGTCTCAAGCTAGTCAAGTTCATACACCTTTCTGCGTACGACTCCATCTTCAGTGGAATACTGGGCACCGACTGCAACAAAGTTTGGTCAGCTAGTATAGAGAAAGATACTGGTAAGTTTGCATGTATTTGTATATTTTCTATATACTTTAGTATTTCATAATCACTAATGTTGTTTATTTTTTAAATTTCAATAAAAAGAGTATTTTTTTCTACAGCCATCTACAGTATCGAACTTACGGCTATGGCGTTCGTCGGCATGACGTCGAAACAAGAGATTTATTCGCAAACACAAAGTACCGACACAAACGAGAAGGAAACGAACAGCAACAAAACGAAACCCTCCCTCGTCTGCGCTGTCATTGTCACAAAAACTGACTCTGCACAACCTGATCAGACTATCAAAGATGATGCAAGTAAAGCACTTTTTGACTCAGGGCTAGTAGATCAATCCGAAGAGAGTGTTACAGCCATGAACGTGCAGAACGAAGCCAAAAACAACCAGAATTCGAATGTGATGCTTTTCTTATTAACTTACGACATATACAGTTCTCCCGCAGGCTCTGTAACCACAGTAGTGCACACATCTAACAGTAGTAATTCTAAGCCTGGCGGCAGTAAGAAAGTGTGTCCAGTGCAGAGAACAGATGATGCAAATATTTACGATGAAATATATTTCCATTACTCTGACGATGATACCGAGCTTCCTCAATGCACAAACACTTTGCTAGATGAACAGATCAGTAATGTTATTAACTTAAACGCGTCATCCAGCAAAGAGGACTCCAAATTTTGGGAACCTAAAAAGATTATGTTCACGAAACATTTCAAAGTGCTCCCGCCGTCACCTCCCACCGCTCTTTTGCCCGAATTACCAGAGTCTGGACAAGCGTCGATGCTAGATTTCGTCGGAAATATTTCGCAGTTGAAAAGTTGGAAAAGCGGCCACTTGGAGTCTGTTGGTACTAAAATGGTTGATCAGACCGACGCAGTACAAATCGAGCCTACTATTATACCAACCATTACACATTATTTTAATATGAATGGTCCTTTGGAAATATCTGATTTGAAATGGTACGAAGATGGCGATGGGACTGATAAAATCAAGATTACTCCATTCACTCCGAGTAAAGTTGGAACACAAACTATTGTTAGTAACAGCAACAACGATGGATTCGATAGTGAGCCGCAAGAGGAGGTGGTTTCGCAGGGAGTTGCTGTTCATTGCTTAACTCTTCCATCTAGTATGAACCTCAAACCAGAATCCAAAGTGACGCACCTTTTACCAACTGAAGACAAAGAACATCTAATAGTTGTTATTACTTGTATTGAGCATAACAAAGAGGAGGAAACTGATGGTGATGGTGACACAAAAATGGATGTTGATGAGATTAGCGAAACCGATAAGACTGACAAACCTGACACAAAAGCTTATTTTATACTTTACAAAATCAATAATAAAACTTCTGTTTGTACTTTGGAAGATAACCCAGTCTCTTTACAGGAATTGCCGTATAACGAAAGTCCAGTAGATTTGTGTCTCCTACCCGCTGACAAGCACGATAATTATTCATTTGCAACTGTAGGGGTCGACGGATGTTTGAGGTTGTATGCTTTGCCAGATTTTAAAATGTTGTCAGTAAAATCTGTGCCCAAAGGTCACTTCACATCAGTTGTATACTGCACGTCTGTTGAACGACTCAGTGTGTCAACAAAACACGGGATGATTTATTTCTATGCATTTAATGATGCAGAGAAAGATTCCCCCGGTGACGCCAACGAAGAGAAATTTTCCAATGTGGATTTCGATATGCTCTGGTATGATACGTCTGGACCCGCCATCACGACCCCTGTAATCATCGCCAACAAGACCCATCTAAATTTAGCTGATTTAGAGACATTAATTTCACTTACTGGTTTATACGGCCTGAACTCAACCGTGCCTTATAGCACTGTAGTTCCTGGGTTCTGGTGTGAATTATCACCTGCACAAAGGTCCAGGTCCGACAACCATAACCACAGATCTTGGAGATTACAAAACACGTCCTCCACTTGGGACGAGCATGTTTTGGAGTTAACTGTGCCATATAGTGTTTCCCTTGCGCATGTAGAATTTGATTTTACGTTACACGCCGCAAGTGCAGCGAATTTGCCCGTCATACAGGTCACATTGTTAAAACAGAATTTACACGGAATTGGATACAAGAAGGACGCGTCCTTCTGTCCTCGGTCAGATTCACCCATACATTTTCCAGTTATTGATGCCGATTTACCGACCATTGAAAATCCTGTTAATAGTGAGGAATATCTCCAAGCACACAATGCGGAGATACTCGCGGGACCATTGTTATTGTCTTCTGGATTGGATCTGACTCAGCAATCTGGCACATTAGTGTTGACCAGTCCGCGCTTATTTCGAGCAAGGGGCAGAACATTCTTGATTCATATAAAAACATTATTTGATCCAGCTAAAGACATGATTAAATGCCCAAATAGATGTGAGGCTTCTAAAAAGTCCGGTTTTATTGGATGCGATTGGTTGCACCAGATATCGATAACAGTGCGGTCGGGACCGCACACCGAGATACCGGTGGAGCGCCAGCAGCGAATAACAATGCTCGAATCAAATAGTTTTTTGAATAATCTATGTGAAATGGCTACCGATGGCAAGACAGGAAACGAAGAACGGCACCTGGCGCTGGACCTTATTAATTGGGTATGTTCTATAAGGCTTCAAAGGATGCGTTTACCAAAGATGGAGAAGAACAAGGATGAAGAAAGTCCCGCTGAGGCTCAGCAGCTCCAATGTATTGCTGTTATTGAGAAACATATTGATACCATTGTGAAGAACTGCATATTGTGTGCGAACAGAAGTGTTGCCAAGAAATGGATCAAAATCATTCTTATTACAAACGAGTAAGTTTTTGTTTTTTCGTTAAAACTATTTACATTGCAGTCAATATTTTACTGAAAATTTGAATTTAAAATTCATCACTTCACAGTACTTAATGTAAAGTAGAAATTAAATATTTTGTTCTTCACCTAACAGGGGCGTGAAGCAGCTGCCACGGCCATCCAAGTCAACGTTCGAGCAGAGCCTCTCACGGAGCGTGCTAGCTTGCGTGCCATACATCGGCGCATGCGAGTCGCCTGGCGCGCTGAAGTGGCTGGCGGCATTGGTGCAGCATGCGGTGTCTCGCTCTTCCGCCCCAGAGCTCGTCGCTAAGTGCTTCGACTTGCTTGAGAAAACTGCAAAATGTTTACATAACAGGATCGACGTTTACAGTCACCTGTTGCGTGCCAGGTACAGTTTTCCTTCCCGCACTATGATTTCACGATGCGATCAGTAGCATTGCTTATGATAAGATTAAGCCCCTCTGGTGTTCACCATCTGGTGTGTGTGGCTTCACATGTAAACAGAGGAATGTGTTTAACGAACTAGATCGTAACTTTTAGCTGTATGGTGCATAATAATGTTGTTAAAAATACTTAGTAAGTAGATATAAGGTTAGAATGTTTTACGATGGCCGTCCAATTCATCACATAACACTAAGAGGGATTGTGATCAAGCACTAAACTAATTGATAACTTTTTTTTTTTACCGTAATAAAAAAAAATCATGTTACCAGGTGGTAACATGATTTTTTGGTGGTTATTACGGCTAGCTAGCTGTAACAACCAAAGCCTTCATAGTTATTGTTATAAAACTACACTTATCACTTTCATTCCATTGCCTTGCAAGTCAAAGTAGACATTTTAATCTTTTGTTGTTCTATAAAATCTTTCTTGTAGTTGTAATAGAGTATCAAATAATATCATATTACGATGCCAGGTTCGGATTGTACGGGCTACCACTAGAGCGCACTATCTTCACGACAGAGCCGCCAGAACTGAACCGCAGCTCTAACTCGTCCATTTCATATGAAAGCGTGTTCACTGATGACGTCAACGCACCCAACGTTAAACCTGACTACCCACTCAAGGATCTGCTGAATTTACCGCAGGACATGGGTAATAACTGTAATTATTGTGTACACACAATTTCCTTAAATAGCTAAAGTTTTACCGCTTTTCCTTATTCATTTTCAATTTTACATGTTATAACACAGTACCTATATCATTACATTTCTGCATCATCCCAGCTTGACTGTAAGGTAATGATAGATACATAACACATTGAAACAAAGCAGAACACTTACACAAGTTATAAGATTAACTAATTTTGTCCTCAGTGGAGGTACAGGTGTACGTGAACTGCAATAGTAGAAGAGGCTATAATAGCTCTGTTTATTTTTCACCTACTGACACGAAATACATGAAAAACTTACTTTTAGTTCTTACTTATCAATTTATAAATTGTTGCGACTTCACGAGAACTAGTGCCTTTAAAGGTTTTATTTTCATGTTTACGAAAAGATGCTAAAAACGGAGGTGCGGCCGCTGGTGCATGGTGGGCCACGGGTCCTTCGACCGCGGCTTGCAGTGCGGCGGCCGGAGAGGCGTTGCCGTTGCACGTGTGTAGCTACGTAGCCTCAGACGGTACCAAGCTTGAGTCGGTCACCACCCGCCACCAGCCAGCCGTAGTCAGCGCCCTGCCCACAGACACCCACCAGGTAATTTGTCTCACCGGTAATTAGTCTCGCTTGCCGCCTACTATTAAGGTACCAATGTAGTGTTTATTTTTGACTTTAGGATGCAGTTGCAATCAATATAGCAACAACATTATTAAACATTACTAAGTTAAAATATGTACCAGTACCATTTTTTTTCGACAACATGAGTTTTTGTTAATATAACTAATGACCCATTGCAAAATGGAGGTAGGAACTAATTATTAGGTGAATTTACGGATCGTCGCTTTGTTGTATAAAACGATTGTTTTTTAATTTAATAACAGCTCGTCTTAATGCCGCTACTCCACGATGGTGCAATGTGATCATCATCACCATCTAAATTGATGGAAGTCCACTGCTGAACATAGGCCTCTAGTAATGTATTCAACAAAACATAGTCCTGCGCTGTTTGTGTCCGGTACTGGGTTGTTCGAAAAGTAATTTAATTTTTCAAATAGACAATTTCATTAGATTTTTTCATACCCAACTTGACATTTAAGCCGTTTAATTGTTGTTTTTGGGAACTGGCAGCTGAGCAAGGCCTATGTGTAAAAAGGGCAAATATCTTACGAGCATGGAATCATACTGCTGCCAAAAAGATAGCAAAAAGTAATGAAAAAGAATGGCCAAAACATAATTTAATAAAACTTTCATGTATTACACAAAAATTATCTTTAAAAAAACGAAACTACTTTTCGAACAATCCAATAATTTTAATATGTTATTTAGAAGCTTTTTAGATATTCACATTCACATTTAGATGAATGAACCTACTAAGTCAGTGGTAAGGCAATTGCTATTTAACATTTTTACAATTGCCAATTCTGGACAGTCTTGTTTTTAATTTTTCATTTCGTTAAGTAACAATAGAGAAGATGCGTTGATGCGTTCATTGAATTTCTTATGTAATTTTACAATTCAAAATGGTTTTTCTGAACTGTGTGGTTTGTGTAAACACCACTGACATCATTTTGTTGCCTTTTTTTTTCGAGGGGGAAATCTTCGTAAAGATGCCCTGTCTTCTGGGGGGGAAGGGAGATTTTTACCCACTAAAACCCCCTCGGTGGTCGTCCTCAACATTTGGAGAGGTGACAGCAACTCCGTTCAGAACACAACTGACACCTCCCTACCGCTATGCTGAGATAGCCCGCCCCGGGGACTGATTTATGCAGCCCCCAACATCCTCACGCTATTACAATGACTGGAGACCACATCCAGCCATCGTCCTCCTCTGAGTCGTTTAGATGGCGATAAAGACCCCCCATCCTTACCGTCCACGACCACGCTTTAGCGCCACGACGGCTTCGTCTACGAGCGGGATCTCTCGTATGTCGATATATATCGAACCCGTATCATTTTGTTGACTTAGCAACGCCTTCGCGTAGAGCAATGATAAAACACCCACGTTTACGTTCTGTAAATTAAAACAAATACTCATTACATAATACAGGTTATAAATGTTTTGAAATTATTTAATTTTCGTAAAAAAATTGTGCGAAAATACGAAAGTAGCCACATCGGATATAATGACGTCACAAACAATCACTAGAAGTTTTTTTTTTGTTATGAGCCACAAAAGATACGTAAGAGTATTTGATGCAAGAGTAAATTTAATTATGTTAACTTAAATATCTTGTTAAAGCTAATAACATAAATATACCGTTTCTCTTAGCTATGGACAGTGGTGAAAGAAGGTAAAGCTAAACAACCACCACAGGAGCCTGGTTCTCTTGAAGACATACAAAGCTCCATGATGGAGTGTGACCCACAAGAAAAGCCTGAGGTGACAGATGACAAGTTATTAAAGGTATGAACCATGGTTTGTTTAAAAAAAATGACAATTGTATTGTCTGCCTTTATTGAGTTCTTTATTATTCAACTCTTAAATTTTATTATTTCAATAAAAATTGTTAAATCATATGTACATTAATTTTATTATTGTTACATTTATATAATAGAAATAATTCAAAAACAAATAATTTAAAAGTATGTTTCGTAAGGAGCAGGAGCAATGCAACATCCCGTGGGCGTCTCTGGTAGGCAGGCCACCGCAGCACACGCTTGTGGTGGAGCGCATGCATTCAGGAGCAAGGCGCTTCATTGTACTCGACTTTGGACATACCTACAGACTCACGGATGTGGTATGAACATAATTGAGTTACTTTTTCTAGGTTTTATATAAGTCTGTAGTATTAAGTAGGTGAATCTTAATGAAATCATCATTTCTACTGCCATAAGCCTTCCCATCGATTTTCAGGTTTAATATAAAGGTGTATTTTGATTGTTTTTAATTAGAAATTAAAAATTTCATAAAATATTTAATAATGTTGCTTCCATCTGTTTATTTGTATTTAATTTATTAAATTTGACTATCTTTGATAGTAAACTAACTATTGGATTGTGAGAAAATTCTCAATGCTGCACTGTTTGCATAAAGAATTAATTTCCGATTTGAGTGAATCATTTGAAAGTTATTTACTATGTATTACATATAACAGACAAGTAGTTTTTTCTTCAATAACTTAATAAACTTAATCTCTTCAATAAATTACTTTTTGTATGGTTTTGTCAGAAATTCAATAATTTGTGATGTTAATGTTTGTTTGTCCATGTAGATAATCCCATCATGCCCAGACCTGGTGACCCTCGCTATCGACGTGTGGGTGGCAAACGAAGAAACAGAGTGCGTAAAGCTGGCATTCGCCACTGATATTGCGTCCAAGAACCTCGTGCTCACCGACATACAGCCCCCGCCGCTATGCAGATACATGAAGGTTGATTATTTCGCCGATTTTAACGCTGTGTTTATCTTTTCTATAGTGATATTGAGTACATGCGATACTTGACAATATTCCAGATAACCACAATTGGTCGTTACGGCATGTCGGCTATGAAGTGCAAGATCTCATTGGGGTGGTTCTTTGGTGAGATTGCGGAGGTCCTTAACGTTCAGGCCTCAACCAACGCGCTCAATGCCTTACACCAGGATCTCAGCTGCAGATTTCGGTCAGATAAATATATATTTAAATACATTTTTTTACATCATTCTTAGTACTTGTTTTATACATAAATTTGTTTTAATATTTCATTTAAATATGCATATATCAAAACAGGTTAGCAACTGGAAAGCTGATGGACTTATTGAATCCATATCTGGAATTGTACAATGGGAATGCTGCCCACATGATGGCCTACTTCAATTTGGCTCATGAAACTGACTCCAAAGTGATTACTGCATATCAAGAGTGTATAGATTTGCAGCTGCAGTTGCACAATTGCAACAATATAGTGAAGAAGCTGCACAAGACTACCGCCTGGGACGAGCACGCGGTTGAAGCGATCAACAAAGGCCTTGTAACGCCAGAGTCACTCCTCGAGAAGGCCTCCACTGACAAGCTTCGGGTTATTGAGGAGAATATCGTAGAAATGCTACTGCATTTTATGTTTCAAATGGATGATGTGGTATGATATGCTGTCGATTTTTTATTTGACAAAGTGTCGAAACGATCAGGACTTTTACCTGTAATAACAATGTGGCGCTAGTCAAGTTGATATTTGTTGCATTAAGTTTATTGGTTTAAGATAGAAAATGTTATCTCTTTAACAAATTTTGCTAGCTACAGTGTGACATTAAAAAGTACTTATGTTTGCACGCCAGAGCGTCCATAATAAGCGGTATTTACCGATAGCTAATAATCTTTTTTTGAGAGATCAAATGACGCCTCATATAAAAAATAGAATAATCGGAAAAAATGTGTAAAAAAAAATCCACTAAAATGTATAGTTGTCTCCAGCATTTGAGATGTCACAGGTTTTCGTTCGAAACACAAATATAGCGTCTTTAACCCAATTTTATGACATTATGTCTTGGGGACTGCTTTCCACAGTCCCGCTGCACTCTTTAGGGATGATAAAGTAATTTAACTTAACCAATGTTCGTCATTAATATTATATTTGTTCACAGCAATATTCATCCGTGACGAGTGAGTGGTGGTCGCGCGTATCGCCGTTGTTGTGGACGTGTTGCGCGCGCAGTGCAGCTGCGCTGGGCACATTGGTAGCGCGCGCGTGCAGTCCCGAACGCTGGTGGGGCGACTGCCTCGCGGACGCGCTCGCTGACGCGTTCTCGTCGCTTGACGCACCGCCGCGCTCTCTGGAAAGGTTGTAATTTATTTTGTCGTTTTATTTCTAATAATTTTACTCGTAGGAACTAAAGCAACAGATCTTTGCCCGAGGTATGACGGCCAATGAGATAGTAAGGTTTTTTTTTTTATCAATAGATAATGTATACGGGAATTCAAATATGATTTCTCTGCTAGCTGTTGTTTATTTGTACTGAGAGGCATGTTCATCTATTTAAAATGACAAGTTACCCATATATCCAACCATGCTTGACTTACGATCATCACAACATGGGCGTTTAGTGCGTAAATTTCTGATATTTGTTTAAATAAGTATAATACTGTTTTTACCCCCCAGATGCCTAGTGATTGTGATGTACATGTGCCGAAGAAGTATGTATGCACATATTAACACCAGAGGCTTGGGTGTGGCGGGCGCGTTAGGGACCCGTTTGCTGTCACTACTTCAGGGTCCCGAGGCACACCCCGCACTTTTAGCTGCATTGCTTACATCCCTTGCTTCAATTCTCGACGCCGCTCAGCCGCCAGTACCATTTCTCCAACAACACCCTTCGTCGCCGTGCTCTCAGAGATTTAAGAGGTATAATTGTGTTATTTACATAACTTATCTGTTTACATATAATAATTTATCATAATTTTTTACAGTTGCATATTAAGAGGCCGAAGAAAGTGCATTGCTTTACAACACCTGATTAATGTTATGTATATGTGTACAGATGGGAATGGGTAACTGGTGGGCTGACGTCTGCCCCTGTACCGGTCACTCCATCTACTAGTGGGGAGACATCAGGTGAGCGCGGGGAGTGCAAGATGCCGCGTCGCAAGCTGCATAAGAAACTACTACACCATATGCACGAGATTGAGGCCGCCAGGCGCGGAGTGCATGTCGCCGAGGATCAACACGTATGGTCATCATTATATTTTAATGAAGTTTTTCTTGTAATAGCTCCAACGTACGTATATACGTACGTAACATTTTGCCGGATCATAAAAAAATTAAAAAAACAGCGTTAATTATAGTTCTGTTTTTCACGTTGGCAGCCAAAGTACAATAATTCTGTTATGGCAAAAGATTTACAATACGATGGTGGTAACAAACTCCATAACATATTGCCCAGGAATCAAACCAAGGAAGTCCGTGTTATAACCCAAGCTTATAATCATTTAATATAAAGAAAAAAACGCTACATCGTTTTATTAGATAAAAGCGATGTAGTGAAAAGGTAACAGTGTAATTTCACCAAAAACACTAAAGACATAAATTTCCATGTGAAGCAACGCGCCCGTCACAATCTAAAAGCTCGTATTGCGATGATGGGCAAGCGCGGCGGTGGCGGCAGCGGCAGTAGCAGCAGTAGCAGTAGCAGCAGCGGCTTCAACAGCAAAGCAGAGGAGAGAGAACGCGCTTCGCGCCTGTTCCCGCCGGCGCTGGCCGTCCAGTTGGCACAGGCGCTGGTGGCACACATGTTGGCCATGGACAGCACAGTCGCAGGAGAGTCGATGTTACTTTGCGCAAAAGTAAGATTTATGTTTTATTTAAAATAAAAGGTAAGAGTAAGGCTGACTACAGTGTACTAACTTTAACAATTATTAAAATTATAGATTTTAGTTATAATGTTTATTTACCTGTAAAAATTTTTACAATGAATGATCTCTTAGCATCTGAATTTATTTATTTAAAGCTTTTTAGCGAAAGGGAAAAGAAATTAATTAGAAATAGAAGAATAAAGGGAGAATAATGCCTCACAGGGCACTTTCTCTTCTAATCTTGGTTTGTAAAGATAAAAAATAAATAAATAGAGAAATAACAATGGGGTGCAAAAAATAACACTTTGCCGACCGCACGCGCTGCAGTGAACTGCTCAGTTTCCACCGCGCATTTTTCGGAAGTAGCACGAACTGAACTCCACACTATTTGAACTCCAGAAACTCCGAAAACTAGTCATGTGGCCAATTATATTTCACTGCAATAATTTTAGCCATAATACGTTTAGCCATTACACGTATTATACAAACTTAAAATTAAAAATTTGTATCAATTACTTTTAATCGTTTAATCGCTTTTTCAAAAAGGTTGTTGTTTTATTATGAATTAGTCTGGATAATTATCTTTTTTGACTTCGTAGGGACTCCATAGCTCATCCATAAACAACAGGTTTTGTTTTTAATTTCTCATTTTCTACACGTAAAATTTGTAGGCTCCTTAATATTATTGTGTAATCTTATAAATCGCTGTACATTAAATATATAAAGCAAAATTATTTCTCTAAAAAATCAAACCTCTTCTCCGGGTTAATGCAATTGGATAAACTTTTTCGTATCGCGCGCTCCGTCTATTACGAATTTATCCCGAAATAATTCGTGTTCATTAGATGTCGCCTACTTAATTACATTAAATCTTTAAATTTTTACATCTGTAGCCAATGTCTTAAATTTGATTAATCTATGGTCTGTCAACAAACTAAAAGGACAACCGATGATTCGCTTTTGTCACATTCTCTCCCAAGGAAAGTATCATTATATAAGTAGAAACTAAAAATATCAAAGCTGTGCAAAACCGCAAGACTGTCTTTGTCTGTTACTGTCAATGAGTTAAAACGTTTAAATTTGCGTATATTCTTTGGCAGGTGGTCGGTAGATTGTGCTCAGTGAGTGGTGGGGCTTCTATATTGGAGCCTTCCAGCGTGCTGGCACTGGCTCGACTTGCGGTCAAACTACCCGCCTGGCCGCGTCACGCTCTCACCACATTACTGCAGGTAAATTATTAATTTGCTGTAATTAGCTGTAATTTGAGCAAACATTTCTCAAAGCATAATAAATTCTAAGTTGTATTCAATTTAAGTAAAAAAAAAATATGTACCAAAATAATCATTCAATTGACTATTATCTGTATAATAATACTTTATTTTTTTATTTTATTTACAAAAGAGATCTCTCGGCTATTATAGAAAAGATCTCACTGACTAGTTTTTACCAGTAGATAATGAATATGAACATTTGGACCATTAACATTGGACCTAACCTAACCACACGGAAATTTAAAAACAAAGCATAATTTACAGAAAAGAAGATTAAAAAAAAATAGTAACTAAATAGTTTATACATTTAAAATGTATGCTAAATATATAAAACAATCAGCATAGTTGTAATTAAACAAAAAAAAATCATTACAGGACTTAGTGGAACATGAAAACGCGGACATTTCTCACAGCATCATCATTGAAGAGCTGTTTTGGGGAGATCCAGGGACCTCGCGGCCGCGCATGACTCAGGATGACAGCGGTTGCTTACGGCCACAACGAAAAGGCAAGGGCGCTTGTGTAGCAGGTGACTAATTTTGTAGTAGGCCATTGAAAATTTTCGGTAATAGAGAATACGGTTCATAATATATTAATAAAACCTTTTCTCTGTTGTCGGAGACAGGATAGGTACCAGCGCAGGTCCTTTTCTGCTGCCAGATAGTAGTATGCAAACATTACTGTACTCCGCTTTAAAAAGCAATGTATTAGTATAGTGAAATTATTGAAGGGTTGAGACTAACTATCTTTCAAAGCAACGAGCACAATGTGGTGTAGAGCTTGTTATCCTTACTATTGCCTCATTGTTATTAGCAGGCGTATAGTATAACTTACCGGAAAGTTATCAGGTGAACGTTCTGCACGATATCATTGCTTAGCTGAACAGATTTCTGCAGCTCCATATAATTGTCACATGAACAGCTAAACTATTGGAACTAGTTTGGTAGTAGCAAAACAATGACCAGTAATAATCGGTTCAATGGGCAATAATTACGAGGGGTGAATATTGTCGGGCGATCATGTGGAGTTAACTGCATTGTTATCGTTGCAGATGTGTTAGCGGATAGTTTTGGTCTGACTAAGGGCGACAATGAGAAACCAAGATATTCCGCTTCAGTCATAGCGGCGGCAAGTAAGGAGATAGCGTTAAAACACCCGGTTTTGCTATGTTATGCGTTTGTCTGTTTGCTTGTCGCTGTAACAGTTTTTAGACCGATCCTCACCGATAGATGGATGTTGTCGCACAATATGATGCTTTTATTTTTAGTTTTTATTGCACAGGGATCATTTCTGTGTATTTACTTCAGCATTTTTTCACTTTAAGTGACGAGACGAGCAGGCCGTTCAACTGATGGTAAGTGGTACGCTCGTCCGAAGAATGTGATGCTAGTTAGGGTTGCTAATCACTGCAATCTACTGTGCTCCTTGCCTTAAAACATGGAATGTTAAGTCTCGTTACTCCTTAATGTCACTAGCTGTAATGTTTGCACAATAATGTTTGGCGGAAGAAATAGATCTTGCGGTGGTCCTGTTTAAATGGTCACTACAATTGAGGTTTACCATCAGTAGAGAGTAGTTTTACACATGCCTAGTTAAAAGTATGAAAGTCCTTTTTAAATGTTTACAAGATTATATTTGTTGTAACGAACAGATAATATAGACTAAAATTTTTTTTTCGCTTTCCTTAAAAGTATTTTGGTGCGCGGACTACGAATCCTGCTATTTTATAGCAAAATACTGATTAAATACCAACAGATCTTGTCAAGAGCCCGAAAAGTGTGTAAAATTTTTCCAATGACTTCGACTTTTTTAAGTTTTACACCCTGGGTATATTTTTATCCCAAGATTCCATCGTAAATCCAGAGTATACTCTTTGCACTGTTTGCTTGATTGTTATACAATATTAGTATAGATTTTTTCAGCATTCACTGTTCATTGAGTGGATCTTTATGTCCCTCTTATGATATCACAGTACATTACCTCTGTTATTTTTGCTTTGTTGGATAATTATAGCAACTTTTCTAGCACTTTTCCTCAAGCCATCCACAGTCCAATTTTTAAGCTAGATTACTTGCTTATAACAGAAGCAATCAAGGAAATGGAGTATCATCTTAGTCAAGTGGTTGAATTAGAAGACTCAGAGGCAGAAGAGAAGCCCGATTTAGACTTCTTGGATGCGGTCAAGAAGGAGAGTAAGACAAAACCTACCACAGAGAGCTTCAATACAAGGTGATGTCTTTATTTAGTGTGATATATTATTTGCATATTTCAAGAGTGCAATGATAAAAACGTACAACTTAAATTAACTATCTGTATGCAGTAGCATCTCCAACTACGTGGATTTGCGGCTGGAGAGCGGACCTGCTTCAGCCGGCGAGTTACTTGCACGCCGGCTGTTGGCCGCGACCTCGGGCGCCCTGCCGGCCGCCTTGCGAGCCCCTGCCAAATTGCCACGTGTTTCTGCTTCATCTTCGACTACCACGCCTCCTGCCACCTCGCCCGCCGTTCCCACTTCACCTCCTACCGCATCCTCTTCCGCATTTGGAGGAGCTTCGGCAGAATACGCGGGTCTAGCAGATACCCTCTATGACGTGTTTAGGCACCTAGCGCTTGAGTTCACGGAACAGGTAAGCAAAATTAAATTGAACTGAGATAGTATTAGCTACTCCTCTAATCGTTATTATGGCTACGTCAAAAAAAAAATGTTTTGCTTTCATTTCCCAATGTGAGGATTAGATACTATAAGGCTGACCCCCTAATTTCGACACAATCTTTACTATGAAGTCGATGACATTTAATATTATCGGCTGAAGAATGACGTAACATTTAGAACGAGATATATAATGTTTTACTGGTGTACTTCTGTTGCAGGAGACCGTGTAGGCAGGAAGGTACCACAGCAACGCTTATTACTGTTGTCAATCAGTACTGCATCAACGTTATTGCGTTCTGGTTTATCTGGCGTTGTGGCTAGTGAAATTACTGCCGTAAAGAAACTTACATCTTTTGTTTCAAGTCGACAAGCACAGTGTCGTGCAGTGTTAATTAGCGTCTTATTGTGATGTGCGGACGTGACATTTACCATCTAGTGAATATCTTGCTCATCTCGTCGCATCGCGAAATTAAAAAAAGATATATCGTAATCACAATGCGCATTTATTTTTTATAAATTCACAGAAAAGGTACCTTTCGCAATGTTAATTCATTTTTATGCACTCAATACAGCGGGACTGCAACCTGATGGAAAACGTGATTTCATTGTGGCTGACGCTGAACGGGTCCACGTGGGGGAGCAATAATACGTGGCCGCCGAATACGCCCGGGATGCCGGCGGATACACCGCGTGTCTGCCTCGCGCCTGACACCGTCGCTTCAATGCTGCATATGCTCTGCACGTTAGTACCCCTTGTTTATACCAGACGTTAGTACAACAACTTGACGGTTTGTTTAATAAAAAAATCAAAACGACATTTAAAACAATTCACTCTGGTTAGCTAGTATGAGAACTCTTATTTAAGCTAGTCTGAGTACCGGTTTCAAATAAAAAATACTTTTTAGGATCTCGTGTATACAAAGTTGAAATATAAATAGAAAATAAATTTATGAATATAGTAAACTTTATTTCTATTTTATTGAAAGATTTGTCGCTGCCCTCGTTTTATATTTTTGTATATTAATATGACTTAACTGCATGTCACCAGTTCGATTTCGCTGTTACGAACACGGTGGAGTTGGAATGGTCATAGTTTGCTTGCAAATTCCGAGCTTGCTACTATCCTCATTCTCAAACTGCCGTCCAAAAACCCAGGCAGAGTTCTATTAAATATTTTTTAAACAATCTTCAGTCCCATTGTCACTTAATGAAGTGTGACAATTAGTTAGTGAATATTTGTTCTTATTATACATGTAAAAAGAAATTACTTTCGCTATTCATGCGTCGTGGATGTTAAGAATGTTCGAATTTTGATAAAAAAACTACTACATGTATCAAAAATTTAATTTTTTACCGTTCTACCATATGAAAGAAAAGTAGCTTGGTTAGTGACGTTTTATTCAATGAACAGTGTACAATTTTTAACCAGCGATATTTTGTTACAGGGTAGAAAACATCTCTATAAGATGTTGGGTTCTGTGTATGCAAGCTTTAGCATGGGTTGCGGCACTAACACTACAAGTAAGTGATCAGTCTTTAAATCAATTTTTTTGGCATAATTTTGGTTCGATGTTTTACTCCATATATGACAAAAAATCTGAGTAAATTTCAACTTTATACTAGTAGTAATTATTTTATTTTATTTTGAACAGACGGACAGTGGGCCGCAGACTGTTGGGCGGGTGATACTTGATTGCGAGTACTTCGTGCCCGCTCTTGTGAAGTTCATCTCAATTGACATAAGCACCGACGGCGCTGTCACTGCATCAGAACCGTATCTTGTAAGTAAAGTACTAAATTATTAATTTTAGGAATTGTTATTTTTTGCCCAAAGGATTGCTAAACTTAATTAACAATGAGAAGTCAGATTGCTCGAAGGATTAACGGCTGATGAGGCAGAAAATGCTCGAATGACGGCCAGGTAAGAAGACCCTGAACTAGGTGGACCAACGATCTAGTGAAGGTCGCAGAAAATAGTTGAATTCTACCTGCGCGAAATCAATAGGCGTAGATATGTCTTAGGAAGGTTTACCTCTAGCAGTCTATCGGCTGATAATGATGACAGTTATCAATTTTTGTTTGTATTATAACATAGCTAGAATAGCAGTAAGGCCAAAAGTTTTTCAATAACACACAAGTTTTCATCTATTCAAAACAGATAGCAAGGACACTCTTCACTGGGCATTCCTTCTGAATTCCTATCCCCCACATCAAAAACGTAAATTTGTTGTCATACCCAAAAATATTTTCTATATTTATTACTTATTATTAAGTTTGGATTTTTTTAAGAATAAAAACCCAATTGTCAATGTTCTAAGATGTTACAATAATTCGTCCAAATATTCTGAACTTTTTTTAGGTAATGTCTGCCAAGATTTTCTTAAATTTTAAAAATAAATTGACAGTCGGGACCGTCTGTGGGTGCTGGGCTGGGTGCGGCAGGCGCGCTGCAGTCAGTATTAACGCGCGTGGTGAAGGCGCGCGGTGGAGATGGCGCGCTCGTGACGCTGCGCGCGCTCGCCGAGCTGTGGGCGCCAGAGCACGCACACACCCACGCGCACGCACTCGACCTGCATTCGGCGCTACTGCGTACCGCGCAGAGTCTCCTTCCTTCACTACTGCCGGAGCAGGTCCACCACAGCATACCACTTATACGAGCTATTGGTGAGTAACATGTTCACTTAGTTATGTGTATGATAAACGCTACTACGACCTAAATTAATTTTTATCTTTTTATTGTGATGTAATTTTTTTTACATTCTTTACATTTTTTTCTTTATTTGTACATGTGCCTCTTTGAAAAGTATTGAGTTCGTCCACCTGTCAAACTGCTCCATGCGTTAAAAATACAAGATATCAATTTAACGGGAATCTTAACAGCTTTGCAGAGCTTATGGTGGGTGAGAGCTGCGGGGAGTTCTCGAGGTGACCACGCTTCGGAGGCACGTCTAACAGGCTTGTTGGCCGACGTTCTGGCAGCGGGCGCTGCGCCTGCTCGCCGCGTGCCGCCACGCCGCGCCGTTATCGCGCACCTTCTCCAGTTTGCACGCCGGCTTTTCTCTGCGCCGCTACCCTCGTCCGAAGAGGTACAGTGTTACTCATTTGCAGAAAAGAAAAAATATTTATAATGAGTAGAACCATGTTAATAATTTTTCTTAAAATAAATAATGTACGGATCTGTACATATAGTATATAACTATTGTTTAATGTATAGTATTTAACGAGGTATTTCACTTTTTATTAGTGACTAGGTTCTAAAATACTTTGGATCTATTTCTTTTTGACTGGTCTTCAAAAAAAAATAGTTGTTTTCGCATGACACCGTTAGAAATACCACTTTGATAGATACTTTTCTTGTTTTGGCTAATTTTAATAGAATTAAAAATAAGGTTAGTGTATGCTATTTTTGACGCCTTGAGTATAACTTTAAATTCTGCAAAATGTTACAGTACAAATAACAATATTTATCAATCTATGTCTCAATATTTACTCAGGTTTTTTCTATTACTCGCATATTTGGTCAAACGTGATTGATTCCACCGGCTCTTGAGCAATGATGAGTGCAGAGCCACTAGACCTCACCACCGGCAAAGATTTCAAAGTAATGTTAATAAATGTGGTGATGGGTCTCTGTTGCCGCAGCTCGTCTAGGTAGGTCGTACCGCAACGCGTATCTCAGCCGCGAAAAAGTAATGTGGCAGACTTTAATTGGTACTAATTTGAAGGGCGTTGTATCTAGCGAAATTACTATGGTAACGATACACCATCTTTTGTCAAGGCAGAATAATTATATCAAGAGGTGTAGTGTATATCATTCTAATACCACATTGTTATACATAAGATTTATCATCAGGCGGATTGTGCTGTTTGTTTCGTCGTTTCGTTGAATATAACAAAAATATACGAATAACTTCGGGTTTCAGGCTGAAGCTAGTGGTGAGCAGTCCCAAACCGACGAGAGTAAGGCGATGGGCGCGCCAGATGGCACCAATGTGGAGGACGAGCGCAAGCACCTTCCACGGAAACCGTGTCTAGCCGACATAGGTAATGGACATCTTATCATCCTGTTTTTCACGAAATTCTTCATAATTGTTAGTTTTCTCCAAGTTTATCCATTTTATTTTTATAATAGTAATTCATTTCTACTACGTCAAAATAGGGTGAGAGTAAGTTGTTACATTTATAATGAATTCATGTTTGCATTTAATGATTACAAAGTTATTTATGTAATAAATATCTATCTGTTTTGTAATCCAACTATAGAATAAAGCTTATAAAATTAATAATTAAACTAATTTATTGTGTTAATAAATTCAGATATGATAGAAGATACAGCGAATGAACTAAAAAATACAAATTATGAAATTCGTTTAAAAATGAGGTTATAGAATCTTTATTTCTCACAAGAATAATCTCAAATAAAATCAGTATATTAAACTAATAATCATTTGGAATGTACTGTAAAACTGATTGGTTATAAACTATTATTGTATAAAAGATTATTTAAAATAGACATTGAATTATTATGTAATTGTAAATACGACTATGAATGAAAACACGAACTCTCCATGATTTCCTTTCAAGGAGGGCACGTTGGGAAATGATGTTAGTAATAAACGATAGACGGTTAAAACTCTGTATAACATTAGCAGACCTCTCTTAATATTTTCATTGTTGGGACTCGAGGCATTTTCTCACAAAAAGAGTCAAAGCCATTATCCCCGCAGGTCAAGTGTGGGCTGGTGCATGTCACATACCCACGAAATCTTTTGTTCTTAGGTCATTTTGGTTTGCTCATAATATTATCGTGCACAGGCAAGCACAAGTGTAGTGGGCATCTAATCTGCATCTCTTTGAGACTTATTATTTTAACTATCCCGATTTCGCGAGGTTGACAGTTTTCGAGTCGATGTATAAATCAGACTACCTGTCCATTTTCTCGTTTTTCGGTTAATATATATATACTAGCTGACCCGACAGACTTCGTTCTGTCAAAAAAAAATTGGAATGTGGCAGTTTTTTGTTCTTACCTATTTTATAGCCAGCGCAAAAATCTGGACTGAACCGTCACCCTGGTCATAGGGCGGTGTGTGTACTATATATGTTCATCTAATAACTAATATTTAAATATTAGAGGGTTCCTGAAGAGTGGCCAAAGTTATAATTATAGTACATAAATTATATTTATTTTTATTATTTTTTTAGGAACAAATAACTGCCAAATTCCAAATCTTTTTGACAGAATGAAGTATGTCGGGTCCGCCAGGTGGTTACGCGGTTTGTGCTTGACTGATATAATGACGTGAAAACGAATGCATTTTATATCGCTCGCCGAAACTAAAACAAAAGAAATAATATCGCAAAGCCGACCTAATTGAAAATCAGTATGGTGGTGGATCTTCAGCTCTTACATTTTGTGACTATTTATGTTATTATTTCATTCGTTTTATATATCGACAGATATAGAAAGATCCTCCGACGCGCATACGCACACTGTTTGATAGAATAATTGAATTTGACCTTTGTACAGCTGTAATAAAGTGTAAATTGACTATTTAGCGTTACGAACGCACCTACATCGCTTAGACAGCAGTGAAAGCTTGTAATTTAATATGAACTTTTGTTTGTTTGTTTCTGGTTTCTGGTACTGGTTTCTGGTTTCTGGTTTCTGGTTTCTGGTTTCTGGTTACTGGTTTCTGGTACTGGTTTCTGGTCTCTGATTTCTGGTTTCTGGTTTCTGGTCTCTGATTTCTGGTTACTGGTTTCTGGTTACTGGTTACTGGTTTCTGGTTTCTGGTCTCTGGTTTCTGGTTATGGTTTCTGGTTACTGGTTACTGGTTACTGGTTTCTGGTTACTGGTTACTGGTTTCTGGTTCTGGTTTCTGGTTACTGGTCTCTGGTCTCTGGTTTCTGGTTACTGGTTTCTGGTCTCTGGTTTCTGGTTCTGGTTTCTGGTACTGGTTTCTGGTTCTGGTTTCTGGTCTCTGGTTTCTGGTCTCTGATTTCTGGTTACTGGTTTCTGGTTTCTGGTTATGGTTTCTAGATTTCAGATGTCAGATGTCAGATTTACATTTTTCATTAACCATTTTCCATTTTCGACTTTCCATTTTCAATTTTCTTCGTGACATCGTAGACACGTGGAGGGGATCACTTACCAAGTGATAATATTTTTTTTTTGGAGGTTTGTTACGTGGCTATGTATAATTGATGATATGGAGCGAGACAAAAATATTAAAATGACTATTAAAAAGCAGGGGTTGATGATAGAAAAGTGAAAATTTAGGGTTGTATGTATTTTTTGATGCCACACAATAATATAATAAAATCAAAAAAAAAATCCCAAAAAATAAAAAAAATTTTTTTGGTGTGGGCAACCCTGATCACTTAGGGGTTTGAAAAATAGATAGTAACCGATTTTCAGACCTACTGAATAAGCATAAAAAATTTTATCAGAATCGGTAAAGCCGTTTCGGAGGAGTATGGGAACGAACATTGTCACAAGAGAATTTTAAATATTAGATATATATATATATTATATATATATATTATATATATATATATATTATATATATATATATTAATTAAGATGCTGAGCGAGAAACATTGATAAGAGCTATTGCTAAGATTTCTGCCAATTCTGCACAGGATATTTCCTATTATGTTCAATGATATATTAATTATTATAATCTTTTTTCAGTGTTACAAGATTCTGAAATTATGCATCACTTTTACATGACATTGTCGATATGTGAAGGACTGTCGTTAATATCGTCTGGTGGTAAGTAATGTCCGCTACGAAAATTTTTTGAACCAATTATTAACATCTTTACAAAACTTGTACCTAGTCGGGGGGGTCATACTTACAACATTACTAGATTGGCTGTGCGCCTGGTCGTCCGGTAGTAAAAACGGAAATGTATTCTGTAGAATACCGTGAGTAAAGTGTACTGTAAGGTTATATTTAAACCTTCCACCGAGGCTACAAAAATAGTGTTGCAGAGAGAACGGGTCCTTGAAGGCTCCTGAATTGTAATATATAGGTTTGGAGAAAATCATCTCGTTGTTGCCGACGGCTGTCTAAAGAAGTATTTTATCCATCTGATCAAAGTGTAGGATTTTTATCATACACTGAAAGCTTGCTTGTAAGGCTGTGGTGCCAGACAACAACAACATTGTTGTGTTTGTGCTGTCTTCGTATGAGCCAGAGTATGCTTTAACATCTTTGACAATTAACATCATGTGAAATTTAAATTAGGTGTTCGCTTATTGTAGATAAAATAAATAATGGAATCTAAGAACAGCTATTATAATTTCCTCTAAACTTGCAATGTTGTTTGAATAAAACGATAGATAGCAGAATTAGCGTTATAATTTTTATTACAGGACCAAACCCGGAGCCTTCCTCGGACTATTCTTCCTTAAGGGAAGAAATGTTTTGGTTGGTAGCGCAACTGCCTACAGTCTCCTCGAAACCAGCTTTGATGGTGCCCAGTCTCATGGAATTCCTTAGTAAGCACACGATTACCGGCACTTTTTACATTTACGTAATTCGCGTCATTTAAAAATAGTTTGTTATTTCATATTTGAGAGTCATTCATAAGCAGTCTTTGAACTCAAGCCTCTTCCCATCTAGGATACATTAACGGTGATAATAAGTGAACTAGCCCCTAGTCCATTCACCACCACCCGAATTGTACTATAACTATATATACTAATTCACATTTCGTCGTCGTTTTGAGACGTACCACAGAAATTTACAAACTAAAACGCCTTTTAAACTGGTATATAGTAATGTTTGTATGATACTATTTGGTGGCAGAAACAAGCGCTGCGGTGGTATCTACTTCGACGGTTTTTAGCAACAAAGATTTATAACCATAAGATAAAAAAGTTACTTTTAAAACGTGTTGTATTTTATCAGGAAAGAAGGATATCATACACTTATCGCAAGCGATGCAGCAACTCATCGTAAAGTTGCTGGATAAGGATGAAGCACTTACTGAATTCTTAGAAGCTGGTGGTCTGGAGCTCTCCATTGAGAAACTTACCGCTTGCCATCAGGTACTCTTGAATTTATATTTTTAAACAGGCTCAAACTTACTTTGCAAATTGTCTATTAGATGAATAAACAAGAATGGATTTTATCTATTTAAAAAAGCGACGTCATAAATCAACTTCCGGTGAGAAGGTAAGCTCTTTCCCGTAAAAATGTGATCCTAGTTAATATTGTACAGTGTATCACATTTCCCTCGTAGCTTTGTGACAAATTGTTTTATCTTATACTATTAATAAATGTTTTATCTCACACGTTTCCAAACTTTTTTCTCATAGACCACTTGACACATGAGACACACGACACACAAAGTTTTACTGTCTGCGGTAGACAGTATGCTGCTGCTACATTTCTACCATATACCCAAAACGGCCTAAAAAGTCACGGCCGAGTCCTAAACCTAAAATCGAAGTGGTAAATACAAAATAAAAAATGGCACAACTTGTTTTTACAAATAGCCTGACATTTTTTAAATGCACTAAGTACTAAGAAAAAGAAGAAAAATTATAAAAGCAAGATATTGTTAAATAAATAGGTTCGTTGTGTATGGATAAAAAAAAAGTAGTAAAAACTGGTAGCTCTATAAAAATTTGCCAAAAAATCTGAAAGTTAGAATCATAAAGCGTTGCTATGTAGCTGTAGAGTCACACTCAGTGTGACCACTTATCAACGAAAAATGTCAAATTCAAAGAATTTATTTTGGCTTTCCTAATTCTTTTGTAGTAGTGTATCATCTGCCTACGGTACTAGGTAAAAATCCAAGAAATCGAAACCAGAATAATTTTCGCAGACCCACTTTTTCAGAGCCATGGTGGACCGACGTCTAGTCTTCCGGGTCTAGTTACCTGGACTACTTTGGAAACCTCAGCTTTAGATATTGTAATTTCACAGAATCGTGTTCTGGGATTTGAATCGAGAATATAACTGCACACATATGTTTTACTTATATTTATGCGAATATTACAAATTTAATAAAATTTAATTTAAAAGTCAACGTAAAATGTAGTTCTATTAAACTGTACATTCGTTTAAGTTTGTCCAAAACAAATCACAAAAATTGTTAACATTTCTTAAAAATACTACAATAATAGTTAAGAAACTTATCTATTAGTTATTTAATCGTTTGCTCTTCAGGCAGGTCCTAGCAACAGCCTAGGACTAGTATCTTCTCTGATGAACCATTTGAAAGCGCCACCGCAAATTATCAACATGTCCACACCATCTGGCTCCAACAAGAAAACGCAGCCACCTGTCACGGAAACCGTCAATGGACTGGTGAACATTGCACCTCTATGTAAGATTTGTTAACAGATTTTATAAATTTTACAGAATATCTTTAACTAAAATAATTTTAAAGATAATTTATTTTTAATAACGTTAAAATTATTTTGGTCAAATAATATTTAATCTATATTTTTACTGGTGGTAAGTCTTGGTTACCAGATCTTCCTGGATAGGTATTACTGCAGATTATATTTTTGCTGCCAAACTGATGTCAAATCGGGTAAACATTCTGGACGGTATAGGTTTCCTTACATAAAAATACTTCGGTTTTTTAATATTTTTGGTCTTGTCATTATTTTCATCTAGTCTGTTAAATAAACTTACGATGGGTACGTACGTGTTTGTATGAATCAACAGGCACAGTTTCGTGCGACAATCCCACGGCGCAGGCGGCGGACGTGCTGTTGGATGGCGGCGGCGGCGGCGGCGCTTGCGCAGCGCGAAGGGTCCGCGCTGCTGCCTGGTCCTACCACTTCTTCAGCGCTGAGGACGCGTCACTCGCGCTCACGCTGTCTCTGCCCTACGCCGCGCAGCTGCACGAGGTGTACATGCAGCCCCATCTAACTAGTCTCGCCAGTGAGTTTAAACGTGCTTCTGTTTCGGATGTTTTGGTGAATGAAGGTCGCAGAAACTAGCTGGACTAGACTAAAGGGATGTTTAAAGGAGGTCTTTGTTTTAGAAGTGCACATTTACTGGGAGATGATGAATGTTTTTAATTTTGTTAAAATTTTTTGCAAACACTAATTGTTTATAAAAGGCTTGAGACACAACATTTTACTTTAAAAGCGAAATAATGTCAGACTCAGATGATGACGATAGTCATGTTAACTAAGGAATAAAGAAAATTTACATGTTACCTATTACCCTCAAAATTAGAGAGCTTTTTGTTCAGATTGAGATGTCGATTTGCTGAAAAGAGAAATAAAGCTAGTAAAATTAATGGCATATATCATCTTATGTCTGAGGTTGACGAGCGCGAGCAAAATAAATTGATGTGTAAACACTAACTTCGTTTCAGCTTCCTTTTAGCTTTTGATCGTTTATTGAAACAAGTCTAAAACAGTTTCATCGAATTGTCATAAAAAAATAATATTGTCTTTGTTTTTTGCATTTAATGTGTCGATTATTTGAACTCCAAACAAACCTTTTTGACATTGAGAAAAACTTGCAGCATGCCCGGGCGCAGTGGGTATAGAAGCATCGTGCGGAGGTCCATTGGTCCCGCTCGGGCCGCCGCAATGTACGGCTGGAATGACTTTCATTCGGTTGGTGCTAGCGCGTCCGGTCATCGCCACCACAGTGCAGCTGCGCCTGTACAAACCTCGCGATAGCTCATATATGGGCCTGTTGCAGCTGCGCCTCATTGTTGCGCCCGCCTTCGCTGCACCTACATGCCTCGCACCGAATGGCAATACGTTAGTTGCTCCTTTCTGTTTTTAAACAGTATTGGTAATGCTGATACTAATAAAATATAAGTAGTTATTATCAACTCTCAGAACAATTATATGTTGTCATTAATAATCAAAGACTTTTTTAAAATTAATGTAACTTTTATTCGACTTTGGATGGTCATCGAGTTGGATGATACCAGAATGGGAATGATGCATTGACAAGCGTAGCGAGGAATGGCTGCCTACCAGATGGACTCTCTATCTGGAAAAGGTCGCGGAGAGTCGTTGCTGGCGCTTTTGAAGAGCATTGTTGAGTAATGGACTATTGTTATAGTCCATTACTCAACAATGCTCTTCAATGGCTATAAAGATGATTAAGAGAAATTAACTTGCAGTAACAATTGGGTGTGCGTGGTGGCGGCCTGTGCACGCATGGAAACCAGCCGCTGGGCGCACGCAGGCAGCCCTGCAGCCATACGCGCACTGTGCGCCGCCGTGCTTACGCCGCGCAGTGGCAATGCACAGTGGCAGGCGCATGCCGCGCACATGGCGCTATTGGCAGCGGCGCAAGCTTGCCCCGATTTACGCGCACCATTACTAAATACGCTGCTCGCTACAGACGAGCATGCATATGCACATGGTAGGCATTTTTTCACCAGTTTTTAAATAGGTTTTACGGGTGGTAAGTTTCTGTTGCTGGTAACCGTCAAATAAAAAAATAAACCCCAACGGCGCCTATTTGTGCCACTATTTAACATCTTGTGTTTTAAGGCGACGAGCACAATGTGGTGCAACACATATAATCTTAACTAATGCCACATTATCATGAGTAGGCGTCTCGCCTACAATGAGGTGAACTATCTGCTCGCTTCGCTGAATTAAACATAAGGTTGGCTCGTTTACTTAGATGTGTTTATGTTGCCTGCAGCTTTCCAAAAGAGCTCAGGTGACTTTAGCGGGTTGCAAATGGGGAAGCCCGCCGGCGGTAGTGTCGCGGCTGTGTGTTGGGCAGCGCGGCAGTTGTGCCGTCGCTGCCCTGATGGCACGGTGGCTGCGTACGTAAACTGGCTCGCCCAAACCGCGCGGCGGCCGCGTCGGGCGCCTTCCGCCGCACTTCTGCATAACCTGTCCTCGGTTAGTAATGCTTCATGTATAGATGGTATTACAATTGAGTTTATGTTTAATTTACTTATGTATCATAGTTCTCAAATGGTTCTTTCAATTTTGTCCTTTTTTTATTTGAAAAGTGTTTCAATCGGGAATTTTATTTGTTGTAACATTATGTTTCTGTCAGCATTGAGTTCATGAGTACTATTTAGTTACAGGAACTATGACTACTGAATTTACAATATTGTAAAACAGAGCAGACTTTGATTTAGGATAAACAACAACAATGTCATTTCCTTTTATCTTATTCTAATAGGTTTTCTTTATAAAAATTAGTCTTTTTTTAATATCTTTACAAATTGCAGGTCCTGTGGACGTCGAAAGAAGAGCGACTATTGGATAATATTGAGGAGCTTATAACGGATGAGCTGTTTGAACTTGTGTACGCATGGATAAAAGACGTGACGGAAATTAGTTTGCTGAAGAAAGCTCTTGATGCCAGTGAGTGAATAATAATACAATAGTAGTAAACATTTAATAACATCAGAATCATTAATATTATATAGTGTCATGCAGTTGCAAAGTAACAGGGACAAAAAGGACCGTATTTGTTAGTTACGTGCGTTTGATAAATAACAAAAATGTATAGTATCTAAAAACGTTTCGACTAGAGATCTTTAAACCATGCCAAACATCCACATTACTTTTCAGATAGTCAAAAAGGAATCTCTTTTTAAATTTTACAAAAATGTTTAAATAGTTTTTTATTTTTTCAGTTATGTGCTCAATGTGTTACATCAGGCCGGACCTGTTCAAGAAGTTGATGCATTGTTTAGGAGTTCGCATAGACATTGATGAAAGGTCAGTGTTACATTTATTAGTTAGTAACATATTTAAGTCTATATATATATTTAAACACTTATATGTAACTGGTTTTACATTCCAGAATTTTATTAATGTTATCAAGATTTCTCTGTTTTGATTATTAAGCCTAATTTATGAAAAGCCCTTTTAAATGGTTCTTCAACTGCAACTTTGAGAGAAACATTGACTCTTTATCCACTGCGTTACCGGGTCATTTATCCACCGCGTCAGCAAAAAATGCTGTTCCGTGTGTATCATCACATTCCTCCGAAAAGTGTTGTGCTTATAAAACACACCAGTTTCCTCAGAATATTTGTCTTTGCCAGAAGTTCAGGCTGAATGCGGATCAACCGTTACAAACTGAGCTGTTTTGGCGTCTATCATTGATAATTGAATACTAAATTCTGTGTAATCAAATCGTAAACATATTTAAACCTAATTACAAAACTATTGGTACGATTTTTTTTTAAATATAAATTCTTTCAGTATGGAGGGTTTGACTGACGACCGTAAGGTACACAGGCCGGCGAGCGTGCAAGTAGATTCCAGCGCGACTGTGGCGGCGAAACTTAGCGGGCGGCAGCTGCGGACGCTCGCCGCCGCTTCACTTTCACCCGCCGCAACGTTGCTATTGTTGCACTCTCCGCTTCCTCTTGCGCTAGTGCGTTGCGTCACAGGTACTGTCTGCACATGCGTGTACGTTTGTGCATTTAAAATAATTAAAATAATTTACCGCTAGTAAACAAGGTGAATTATTTATTTATACAATTTGGCGAGGCGGGGGTTTGATCCCTACTGATCTTGATTTCCATTAAAGAGAAGAGTGACCAGGTTTCTAGACTAACACGCTTTACCACCAAAGACTATTTTGAGGCTTACTATCAGGTGAGATGGTAGTCAAGCGCGAGATAACGGAAGCGCTCCAAATACAGAAGCTTTCGTGCATATGTAATATTCACCAACTCGTTCTTGGCCAGCATGGCATTGGCTTTCTTTCCGTGCGAGGACGACTTCGTGTTGAAGGAATGGAAATAATAATTAGGTTTAGTTAATTTAAATCGATTTACGCAAATTATATTTTTTTTAACTAAAACTTATAAAGATTTCAATTAGCTTAACAATAAAAGAGCCGATAACTATTTCTTTCATGTATTCAAAATACTATAAATCAATTCTTAACAGACTATTGTGAGGCAAAACTACAAATTATAAAAGAAGAAATGAACATACAAGATGATGTACACATGACAGACGCCGACAAGGAAACTAATCAAATAGTACCTGGTAAGTTTGAATTATATAAATTTATCTATATCATACCACAAAGCGAATAGACAAGAAGGTAATTCGTGTAATGATATAGCGCACTTATTCATTAAATTTGTTCAACGATGAGGTGCTTGTTGAGATGCTTATTACCACATGGGGTCCAGTACGTCGACATTAAAATGTGCCGGGAGCAGAGTAATCTTTGCTTAAAATTGTTTAAAGACAGAAATTGTTATTGCGGCGGTGCCTGCCCAGATTTTCACTGGTTATACAGAATACGTCCAGCAGTGGTTGTCTATCAGTTGATGACGTCGATAATAATGATAACAAACTCTATAAAATGATATCTTGCATTATGTTGTTGCTATTTAGCATTGTTGCTTCCAGAGGATATGCCATCGATGCAGCACATCAGTGACATAATAGAGTGGGCGCGGCTCATGTGCATGGACCGACGGGTCAAGGAATGGCTGGGTGCCGGTGGCTCCTGCTTCTGGATGCCCTTACTGCTGCTACTCTGTCACCCACGACCTCGTCCCACGTGAGCAGCTCCTTCATTTGTTTTTGTGATCCCAATTTACCGAAAACTGAGATCTGCTATATATAGTATTTGTTTCTTAAAGAAGAGACGGAAGTTAGTGTTAAGTGACACGCTCATAACACACTGTTACACTCATCATCTTGAGACATATGATGTTAAATTTCGTTTCAACAATAATTTTTACTACCTACCTTTCATACCAGAACGTAATTACGTTTTCACACTAATATTTGGGGGCCGAAATATGTGCTGCAATGGTGTAATTGTATCAACGCAATATTTTTATTATGTTTTTAACGTTTTTTTTTATGTTTTTGATTATGAAACACTTTAGTGTTCAGTCGTTGTTAATGATGCTACACTTAGTTTTTTTATTTATTTTAGATCATGGCAGGAAAGTTCGGAATATGCACAGTTAGAGGAGAATACTATACGGTTGTTTGCAGAACTGACTGTCTGCCATACTCCTAATCAGAAACTTTTCGCTTCCACATTACACAACATACTTCAATCCATGCATAGTACAAGTAAGTACCACAAGCTTTCAAGTATCGCAGAATTATTATACTTATAGGACAGAAGAAGATTGCGAGAATGCGCGGGTCCCGGGATCCCAATGATCTTGAGCTCCTAGTAAAGTAAAACGTCGTGAGCACATTCGTGGATAAGCGACATCCACCAACTTGCACGGCCCAGCGTTGTAGATTTTTATTAGTCTTAACACCCATGAGACAAGACCCCGAGTCCTGGTACTGGGAATATTAAGATAGCTGTTTATTTATTTATGACCAGTCATGTAATTTTTTGCCTTTTTGGTTATACATTTATGTATTGAGGGTTGTTTATGGTATTTTGTAGTAGGTCCTGAAGGTCTGTCAGGATTCACTCGTGCGCTGGTTTTGCGCCTAGTGCTCTCGTCGGAAAGGGGGACGGTGGCATTACAGTGGGCGGGCACGGGTACGGGGGCAGAAGTCGGCACGTGGGCGGGCGCGAGTAATGCACCGCCGCATCCCTCTGCCCACTACCATGCACTTCTGACTTTGCCGATGACAACTACAGTGCGCGCACTTATTATTGAACACCGACCGCCTCGTAAGTTGCACTCTTAACTAGCTCGAATGACTTATTTCTGGTGTACTATAGAAAACTTTAATATCAAAATAGTCTTTCAACTAAATAGTACTGACAGGTACACCTGTAACAAATAACCCAACTTTCGAGAAAAATATACATTCGTCTTAAAAGCTTACAAAATTTGAAAGATAATTATAACATGAACACCTATATGATCACTTTTCGGTTTAAGCATTTTCTTTTACTGATAAATTTTCTCCCTCGAAATTATTGATATCTAATAAAGATTTAAAAAGTTTTGAAAGCTAACTTAACATTCGCTTTGCAATGTTTAGACAAACCAAACCCATCAAAATTTATTACATATATTGTTTATTGCTTGCAACTATTTTTAAAACACTTGAATTGATTTCTTGCTATAAATTACAAGAGTCGTACTGTTTCTAACAGTGCCTCAACCTGATGATTCTACAAAATTTGGCTTGAACATCGGATCCAATACTGGCACTAAATCCGTGCTGCGTAGCGCTTCCGATACGGCTATCATGACGGTGGCGGAGACTTGGGAGCTGCTTACCCTCGCTGCCGCCAGCGCCTCTAAAGACAAACGCATTAAGGACGTTAAGAATAGCACGCTCAAGCAGCAAGGCAATAAGAAGCGACAAATGAAAACCAACAATGAGGCATCCGTTTTGTCTGTTAATGATGGTAAGTACTTAAATAACTAAGATTTGCAAACCGTGTTCGCCTAGAATATTCTAATAAGTTGATAGCCATATAACATTATAAGCGGTAGATTTATAATGTAAGAGTAGTACTAGCTGAGTGGGTAAAGTCAATCTTATCAGCAACCAAACTCCTCAACGTCGCACCGGATTCGAACCAAAGATTGCATTGTCATGTGGATATTAGATTGTCACTGTTAAAAGAGTCATAAAACCAAGTAAATGAAATGCATAGGGAAGGGCTGTAGAGGAAAACTAAAGAAGAGATGGATGTATTGTGATTATATCTAATAAGTTCGTCAGCGATTTATTTAAAAAACACTTAAACTTACAGAGTTCTTCGAAACGACTTTCCGCGTTCAGGCCAGCGGGCTGGAAGGTTTCGTCTCAGGGAATGTGACGCTGGCGCAGCTCGCCGCCGCCTGTCCGCAGGTCTTCGGTCCTCATATCACATTAACTTTACACCTAAACCCAAACGGCGGTTTGTATTTTCTTGATTATAGTTTAGTTATGTGCATTTACCTATATTAGTAAGAAGTTGTGATACCTTCGTTTGTGAGGCGTTCATTCGCACACACTACATATCGAAACCACGAGTCGCGTCGCGTCGACGATCTGCACTGAGTTTGAGATGTTGGAAAAAGAAAATATTGAAATAAATTCGACATGTTCAGAGAAAAACAGCTATCGTGAACATGTGGCGTGGCATCCATTATCTTACCACATGAAGAGCATGGTCGATTCACAATTTTAAATCTCCTTCTGAGAGAAGGTCCTGAGACTGAGACCCAGTGTGAAGATTAAGACGTATCTTTACATTTTAAACTTTAATTAATGTATTTTTTGAATTATGTATTTCTAATCTTACCAAAATTTACATAGATAGGTGATGAAAAACCAGACAAAGTAACTACATAAAATCATGAAATTCTCATTACCTTTATGTAATGGATCCAATAAGTTTTTTTCGGATAACAGGTCTGTTTTTGACGGAAACCGTCTGGTCTGGGTAGATAGCACCATAGCAATTATTATATGTCTCAAGGCGAAGAGCAAAATGTTCTGCAAAGGTATATTATCGCAACTAGCACTATATTTTTAAAGGCAGGCGTATAATTTAATATCGAGTGAAAGTCATATCGTGAAGAAAAATATTCCAATGTATATCACAAATCTGGAATGTTCCAACTAATAGTTACTTTTTTTACTTCACAGAAGCACCTACTGGTAATATTTGGGAGCCTAGCAGCAGCGTTGCCGATGCCGCTAGCGATGAAAGTAGTGGCAGTGGCAGCTGCTCCGGCGCGGTAGGTGTGCTGCGCTGGTTCGGCATTTGTGGCGGATTGGCGCTCGTCGCCGCAAAACTGCCCCGCCCACACGCATCTCCCGCACCACCGCCGGCACCAAACACACACAGTCAGGACCTCGATTGGGTGAAATTGGAAGATCCTTACGAAGTTAGTAGTACGAGTGTCTCGTTAAAAATTGAAAATGCTTTTCTGGAATGATGATTAATTTTTAGATCAGAATTTTTCAGCTTCAATAATAAAATATATGCTAATCATACAAATTTGGTAAATGTTTACAAGGTGATAATGTGTAGTTACTGCTGTTTGCATGCCTTTATTCCTCGTTATTTAGGGTAGCTCTTCTCTGTCCTTAGTTAGACTTAGTGTAATACGATTCACGTTGAAAGACGAGACAAATGAAACAAGTTGAGGTTTTCTTTGGGTTCTTTTGACCGTTGTCAGCCAGGTGTTGCTTTATGCGTTCACGTTGCGTCAATGACAATTTCAAGGCATGTTCGAAGACATCTATGAACGAAGCCGTACTATTTTAGGCAGATTTTTTTTATTAATTTCTTATGTTGTGTAATATGGTGACTCACTGACGTTGTAGCAATGTGTAGTAACTCCTTATGTAAAATAATTGTAATGTAGGAAGCACTGGAACTGGGCGTGAACACTGCGGGCTCTAGTGATGAGCAAAGTGGGTGCTCGGGTGTACCTGCGCATACGCTTTTGGCGTTGGGCCCACTGCTCAGGCTGCCGGGATACGCAGCCGCGTTACTAGACGAGGGCCCGCGCGCGGTGCAGTTGTTGCGGCTATTGCTTGGTGTTTCACACGACGAGGACGGACGTGAGTTCTTAAGGAAACTGATTTTTATTTTAGTTATTTAATACTGTAATATACCTAAAACCTCTCTCTAAAATTGGAACGTAAACGTCGTGTGGTTTTCTTTGTTACTTCGAATAAAAATGATAGGAAGTAAAGATTCTAACCAATCGAATAATACTGCAGGCAGCATAACAGTGGGCGGTTCTACGGTGTGCGCGTCCGGAACCAATGCGAAGGAGGGCAAGTGGTCGCTGGGCACGCTTCCGTTTCGTGTGTTGGCGCGGCTGCTGGACGCGGCACCGCCTGGTACTGATGATGGGCGCACCCTGCGCCGCGTTCTGCTGCAACTCGGTTTGGTTCGTCTCCTGCTCGCTTGTCTCGCAGTGTTTACGCACCACCGACCTACCTCCAATGATGTAAGCATATACAATTGAATACATATCTATGTCTTTAGTTAAGTTCTATTAGAAGAAAAGATGCACACAAAGGTAATACTTACTTTTTTTTTAATCATTGATAAAACGTCGTAGGTATTCGAAATGTCTTTGTTCATTTCTGAGGAATCATAGCTCTTAAACATTTAAAACGGTTGTGATCTAGTTTTTATTAAGTTGTGAAAAGAAAAACATAGTCAACATCTTTCTTTTAGTGTTGATAATTTTGTGTATGATGAGGTAGTTTTCATTTTTTTTTTCGGTTTAAAAATAATTACTTTCTTGTGATATAATTAAACGTTGGTCAATAATAATATGTAATTTATTTTCAATTTATTTTCTTACAGAATAGTCAGACTTCTAACGGATCAGGCAAACCAGAAGAGAAAAGTCAGTTATACTGGGCTAAAGGTACCGGCTTTGGAACTGGTTCTACCCAGCAGTCCTGGAATGTCGAACAGGCCCTGGTCCGGCAGCGGGTGGAAGAAGAGCATGTGACAGTGCTTCTGCAGGTTAGATAGAAGCATTACTTTTTGAATTTTCTTACCAGTTGCCAAAAATGTTTTTTGTTACCTTTGTGTTATCACCTATAACAATATATGTACCCACAGTTATGTAGTCTCAAAGGGTATAAAAATAATATATTGTCACCAACTTATCTGTTGTATGTGTACAGGTACTGGCTTCATACATGAACCCAGGCGAGCGCTGGCCACCTGAGGAGGGTGCGCCGCAACCCTCTAGCGAGGAGGATGAGCGTGACCACCAGCTGCCGCAGGAGTTTGTTGACTTGGTTGCGTCCAGTTCCCTCGTACCGGCCATCTCTTCATACTTAAGGAATGACTCCGGTATTAGCTTTTTATATATTTAATTTTTTTTGGTGATGTGTTTGGTATGCTTTTGTTATACATACTTTTATTAACAACACATTAAGGTATTTACTTATTATCATGTGAATATTACTGTCCGTTCTGTAAGTTGATTGTCATACTGTACATGAATATTTTCATCTACTACAAGACATCTGTTTAATTGAGAACATTTTTGGACTAACGTAAATACAGTAATCACAAAGTTAAAACAAACGTTTTTTTATTACCATTATAGTCAAATAATTTAGTTCTTGTGATATGCCTCAATTTCACAAATTGACAATGAGGGGTTTGATTTTGAGGCGTGCTCGCCTGTAATACTCTGGCCTTCCATATGTTGACAGCCAGAATACACCAATGATTGCTATAAGAGTATTAAAGATTATTAGAATATGAGAGTGGTAGCGAGTCATGCAAGTACGAAAAATCTTCCGCCAAACACTCCACAACATGTAGCTTGGAATTGATAGCAAGCACTTAGTCACTGCACTTCGGAGGCAGTTATAAATAATTTTATTTTGTGCTATTTAGTACTGGACATGTCACGTCATATCCCGCTGTACGTGTGTGTGCTGCGGTGCGCGCGATCTTTGCACTCACTGGGCTGCCGGCGACTCGCCCCCGCACTGCGTGCGCTGCCTCGCCTTCTGTCCCTGATGAGTCGCACCACCAACTCTTATGCCAGCAAACTCAGGTACTGTTATTTGGTAAAATATTTTACATGTTTCTGGCGTCATAAACGTTATTACTATAGGTTTGTGATTTGTAGAAAATATCTGCACCTATTATGTCCTTCATTTCTACTATCACTACATATCACCGTGTGTTATTTGTACGTTTCACGCCATTAGACGATATACACCTTTATTTAAAGGATGCTTCCTTTGAAAATAAAAATCATGAAGCTTGTATCTAAGTATAGAGTTTCATTCATTCTAAATTATTTTATTATTTTCAATGAACGTCCGAAAGTACAAAGTAAACGTCCAATTCAAAGATTGCACGTTAGAAAATCTTGACTGGAGATTTTATGTTATCAAATAACGGATTATTGTAAGATTTTAAAGCGATAAACTCATAATTCCTTATTTTTCTCTGTAAAGTTTCAAAATATTTACTGCATGCCGTTTTGTTCCAGGATGAGTAAGAAGAACATATTCGGAAAGATGACCTATAGTCAAAGATTCAATACGTCAAGTAATTGTGAGCTTTCCGAAGAAGACGAAGGACTAGCGACGCTTATTGCAGACATACAGGCGAGTGGAGTACATTGACTTTCAACGCAATATGAAACATGTAATACGTGTAAAAATTATATGAATAACGAGACTTAATATTTTATGGCTAGGCACAATAAGGTATAGTGTATATTACTTCAATGTCATGGGCAGACGTATTACTTGCCATCATGTAAACATTCTGTCCTATGTCTACTCTGGAAAAAATAATCTCTGCAGTTATTTAAATATTTGTTATAAATGAATTGATTATAAAATGATTTTTGCAGGCAACATCGGCGCTTATGTGCCGGTCCGATAGCGAGTCGGACGCGGGAGGCGCGCCGCGTCCGCTGGGCGGCGCCACCCGCGAGACGCGGTACATACACCTCATGCGCACCATGCAGTTTGGTGAGTGGCCCGCGTGCGCAATTCGCACAGAAACATAATTAATATTAAGACATTAGATAAGCAAATGCTCAATAAAACTGCATTTTTTATCTACAAGGATTACTTGATATAGATTTGGGTAGTGAGACTGCACCCCCGGAATACTCTGGCTCTCGTATTTACTATATATAGTACGAAGACAGCAATGCCGTTGCGGCGGTTGATTACGAATATGGCTTTGGTAGTAAGAGGAACTTTTAAGCACCTTAACACAGATTTTTTCAATTATTAATAAAAAATTAAAAGTCGTTTTTTTTACAAAAAAAAAAATTAGCTTCATAATGTCCGTGCTGAATAATTTTAGTCGTAAATATAATGTTGTGTACGTATTAAGCCAGTAAATTTAGTCCAATGTGCCGAGCTAAATTTTAGAAATGGTACGTGTTCAATTAACAAAACGAATACTTCTGTTTTTTTACTTAAGTTTGTAGTGTTTAAAGAAAGAACTTATTTCGATTTCTAATAATCCAGATCTGTTTTTAATATATTCGAAAGATTTTAGATTAACGTTAAGTGAGATTATCCCGTAATAGCCAAAAATCTAAACACAAATGCCAAAATTTTAATTTTTTTTTACATATTATTTGAGTTAATTCGGACTTTCAGTGTTAACCAACATGTACATAAAAAAACTCGTAACTTAAATGTAGAAGAGAATATCATGAAGCTCAAATTTCACATTTACTATTACTTTAGTATATTTTTTATTATTATTTTATCGTATTCTGTGCTGCCTTATTTTAAAACTTTCGAAAGTGGGCCCTGAAAAAAGTTTGGGACTCGCTGTTATAGTCCATTAACTTTTGCATAGTTTTCTAGATTATTAACTGTTCCATACCATCAAGGTTACTTCGCAGCTTACTATCAGTTCGGATCATCGTTAAGCTCTAGTTTGATTATTAAAATAAATTAAATTCGAATGATTCTACAGAGACTTTCGAGATGATAGCGGAGTGCTCGGAAAATGGGTTCCGTTTCACGGTGCCGTATCACTTCGAGGGCACAGTGCGCGCTGCCGGAGAGAGGGCGCACCCAGCGCGCATGAAGCGGCTAGCGCAGGAGGCGTCCACGCTCGCCACAAGCCTGCCGCTCTCCTACTCCTCTTCGGTGTTCGTGCGCACCGACACCGATCGCCTCGACGTTATGAAGGTCAGTGACCCGGTCGACGTAATGTTGTGAAACGCCCGAACCAACAACGCTTACGTTTGCGTTACCATTTACTACACTGATACGTGTACACCTTATGATACAAATGGTTTATAGTTTATCTTTTGTAAGGTAAGATTTATTATGTCAAAAGCTTACTGTATAAACCGCGATATCTTAGTTCGTAGGGCGGTCGTGTGGGGGAAACGACATTTTCCAAGAACCTTAACTATCTGTTGATAGAAAAGGTTCCGAGTCCCAAACAGAGACTTCAAGAGACTTATTTATTAAAATGACAGCACAGGTTCAGAGATCGACACTCTTTAATAATCAGTGTATACGCTCTCTGCAGTGTTCTCTCTTCAAAAAATTCTGAAATGTTAAACATTTAAGTGCATAAACTTTTAATAACACACACAACATAGTGGTTTATCCTGTTTACGTCACAATAAAATGGTTTGTTTCTATAATTCAGCAATTACTCGAGCTATAGCCAGCTGTACTTTATTAGCAGAGCCTACAATGGGTGCTTGAATTTTGAAAAGGCTTAGGCGAGGCGAGATGTTAGTCGTTCTTCAGCTGTTAAATCACACCACCATCGGACGATGGAAATTCACTGCTGGACATAGGCCTTCCCAAAAGATATCTACACCTGTCGATCCTGCGCTGCTCGCATCGAGCGGTGAACAATACGCAAGCACTAGTTGGAACGTGACTCCATTACCAAGTTATGCTTATCGCCTTTTAAGAGTATTCTAATAAACCGGCAGGTTTTAATAACTGGCCCCTCTGACACGCCGTACGCGAACGGCTGTTTCATCCTGGACGTTTACTTCCCGGCGGAGTACCCGGCCGTGCCGATGCTCATCAACCTGGAGACTACGGGCCGCCACTCGGTGCGCTTCAACCCGAACCTTTACAATGACGGCAAGGTGTGCCTCTCGGTGCTCAACACGTGGCACGGCCGCCCCGAGGAAAAGTGGAACGCACATACTTCGAGTTTCCTTCAGGTTGGTGTATTTTTAATACCGGAGAAAATGAGGGGTACAAAGTGTTTAATGTGTTTCAGTATTTGGCACTATAACTCTAAAACGCCTGGACATTTTTTTTAAAGTTTAAGTGTTTCAGCATTAGTGAAATCAAAACTTTATTGGACATGTCTTAAAATTTAGATTTTAATGTTTTAATATATGTTTTTAACTAGGAGTTTGAAATCTTAAACGGCATTACTTAATAGTAAAACTTCGTCTGTGGTGTGTCGTGCAGGTGCTGGTATCGATCCAGTCGCTGATTCTGGTCCCGGAGCCGTACTTCAACGAACCTGGCTACGAGCGCAGTCGCGGCACGCGCGTCGGCAGCAGCGCCTCGCTCGAGTACAACTCCAACATCTACCAGGCCTGTGTGCGCTGGGCCATGCTCGACCACCTGCGCAACCCGGAGCCCTGCTTCAAAGAGGTGCATACCTATTTCTATTAACCATGCAGTGTTTAAATTTTTCTTCAAGAGTAACTTTTCTGTCATTTTGTGACGCTGCTGCTGTCTTATAATTGCGTTATATAACCTAAACAATTTCACTAATTGAAGCTGTTTATCTATTCAATGAAGCGACGAGATGACGGGACGATCGTTCAGTGGTAAATGATGCGCCCGGCCATAACAATGTGGCACTAGTTACGATCTTAATCACTGCACCACGTTGGTCGTCGCTTTGAGACATAAGATCTTAAGTTTCGTTACCCCAGTAATTTTACCAGAACACAGTAATATTAGCACATAGTTGTTTGACGGAAGAAATAGCCTATGGGATGGTGACCAACAAGACAATCTCTGGCAACAGAAACCACCAGTAAATATTACGTACACGATCTTCACACATTGAGAAGAAGTGTAGTTTTAGAACGTTTAATGCGTAGTTAATTTAATCAGTGGTCTGGCTAAATGTATATTATGTTTATCTGAGTAAAATTTGTTTTATTTTTAGGTCATACAAACGCACTTTTGGATTAAACGTAACGAAATAATGCAAACTGTAGCGAACTGGATCACCGAGCTGGAGAGTCAGAGCGGCGACGAGCGCACGCAGCGCAGCATACAACTCAACCTTATGGCGCTCAAAGTAATTGTACATTATATAAAGTTTAAATAGTTAAAATTTGACAAGAACATGTAGCATCGAGAAGTATCCGTGCACAACCAGACGAATGTATTGATGCTTTGTAATTTGGTGATCGGGCACTAATTTAACATTATAGGTATATTTATCTTGAATTTTTGCGAAATAACAGTTCATCTCTGTAAAGAAAATAAACTTTTTCGTTGCAGCGACATTACGTAAAGTTACAAGAGGAATTGGCCAAGTTACCGGTACCCGAGGGTCTGGAGGACTTGGACGAGCCATTCCAGCTGCCGGCCGCCCCTTCCCCGCCCGCACACCAGCCAACCGGCGACGAGATCGACCACGACATGGAGAAGATAGTCTCGCAGGTGCTGGACTGATCGCCCCCGGTCACTCGCTGACCGCTACTAACGCGTTGTGTGAACTTGCTCGTATAGATTATCGACTAGTTAACAACTTGCACGAGTATTTAAAAGGTATTTTTGTCACTGTGTAATATTCTCGATGTTTTTAGAAAAATGATACGTTAGCGTGTAACCTGTAATTGTCGTCACTATCTGACGAATTACCTGCGGTATTGCAAACGGAACGCGAGGTCCACGCGATGCAGCATGCGATGCGCACAGCTGCTGCGTGGAAGCCACGTGCGGATAGGCCAGGAGTGCGCTGCGCATTAGCTGCGCGTGCGCAAGTACAATTGACGCGGCTAGGCGTTGGACGCTGTACGCGAACCGTGACGCATTTACACTAGTGTAGCTTAGCATGAGATTATACTCGTATTTCATATTTATTATTGACTCGGATCGCGGTCTCGTCGCCCGGCGCGACGCGCCGTTTGGGATGTGCGGCGGCGCGCAGCGTGCGCTACATGGAGCTGTATCGCCGCCTGTGCTGTTTTTGTGGGTTGTGTTTTGTTCGCGACAGAGTTTCGTTTTCTACAGATTTTTAATAGTTATGTAGATTACATTTAGCAGAGCTTTGTTTAGTTTAACACATATTGTGATATTATAACGGGCTCGCGCCCGGTAAGCTCATTTAACGTAGACGTACGGGCCGATGTCGTCGCACTCAAAACGTTGTTTAGCAGCCGCTGGCGTGCGGGCGGCGGGTTGTTGCAGGTCCCGAGCGGCGGGCGACTGGAGCATATCCGCGTCTATGAAAGCTCGATTTGTTGGCTTCAGATTACTTTGCGCCCCTGCGGACCCCTTTGTATAATAAATTATAATTTGATGTATATAAAACTTTTTATTGTGTTTTCTTTCTTTTTGTATTTAAGTATATTCGAGTCGGTGTAAACCCTAGAGCGCGCAAAGTGTTTAGCCGTTTTAGGAAAATCATCTTTAAATTTGACAACAAAGTAGTTGAACCCATGGGTCTGCCGATGTTCTTGTATACAATAGTGATCTCGACGGAAACCGGGGCGCCGCCGCCGCACGGAAGTTGTTAGTTCCCCATTGGTTGTACATAATGCAACAAAAGCATCTGGACGAACGCGGGACATTTCTTGTTATAATTTCACTGTGAATTTCGGTATGTAAATAAAAATTTATGTTATCAGAAACCATTTGTTAGTTTTTATTTGTATTTAATTTTTTACTCTGTCACTGCCTATTTATATGGAGATGAACGTTTTTATCCTGTCCTATACTGTATACAAACTCAATGGATGAATTTTAATATAAGTTAGTTGTAAATACAAATATTGTTGTAGTACACTTGATTACATTACAACTATAGTCATATATAAATATAAAATGTGTAAACCATACTCAATTATATTTTTATTAAACCCTATAAAATTATATTAAATGGGAGCTACACTTTAAATGGGAAACGTTACATTGCAACTTTTTACACAAAACACTACAACAAAGTTCGGATAAAGCGTAATCACAAGAAGTGTATTGTCAGATGGACCTAAGGAGAGAGAGACAACATTTTATTTCACAAGGCGAAGAGCGCAATGTGAAGCTGTGTATATCATCTTAAGTAGCGGAACGTTATGGGCTAGCTTATTACTTGTCACCAGGTGAATGACTTGTTCGTCTCGTCGTGTGGATAATTAAAAAAAGAAATTTAAATGGTAATGGGCAGAGCACATTGCTGAAAGGGGAAAAAGTGGCAGCTGCGTATTAGTAAAGGAAGGGCACGAAGGTCCTCCATGAGATGTAAGGAAGACCGCGGGTAACCGCTGGATACGGTCAATACATTACCAATCGGTTCGGAAGCCTCTGACTAGCAGTAAACGTTTATCGGCTGAGATTACTGGATTGTAGTGATACTCTGATGACTCGAAGTATAATTTTTTTAAGTAACTCTGTATGATTTATTTATCACCAGTAAAAAGTCAGTGCATGCTGCCGTAACTACACGCATACCGATTTTTTTTTCTTTTTGTCAATGTTTTTACAGCTCTGGATACGAGACCTTTTGAGCATTATGCATACCGAAAAACAAAGATGTTGCTATAAATTTACGTTCACTATAAGATATATAGCTATTACAGGTACAAACAAAATATAATACCTTTTTTTTTTAAATGTTTTCATGCTCATCTTTTGAAGGTCGCTACTATGCAAAAAAAAACCAACAAAACCATTGATACGCAATTTATTGTTTTTCTTTATATTTACACTGTCATAATATAAAATTCATCTTAAAATTATTTATAATGACTCACAATAAATTTGATATTTAATTCTGATTACACTTAGAGGTAAGCATTTCATTTAAACACCACATGAAATAAATAACTTATTGATTGGCGCCGAGGCCCGCAAACTATTTTCATTGTTTTCATTAAACTATTTGCGACACAAATATTTTATAGACTATATAAAGTATTAAGTATAGCTACATTTAACACAAAAGTAATAGTTATAAAGTATTCAATCCCATCACAGATGGACAATTTATTTACATAGACATTATCGCTATCTACATTTATTGGTATTACTGTGTAGTGCAAGTAAATTGTTAATATTAAATTAGGCATGCTCCAGAGTTTAATCAATACTTAGACTGTGTTAAATTATGAAACTAAAGCGTGGGGTTATGGCACTTTGTGATCCCGTCAACGCCCGAGGTCCATCGACCGACACCTTCAATTTATAAGTAAAATGTAAGTACTACAACTTGATGCATATAAATTCACAATACGAAAACATAAATATACGCTGAGATAACTTAAGAACAAGATGTTTATGAGTGTCTGATTCATTTCTTTGTGTTGGTTAAGTTGCTACGCCATCGGTCGTGGCCCCTGGACCCGCTCATTACTACTTAAGCTACGTTAAGGTAACTGTTTAAGTTGACAATACTAGGAGTATAAATCCAGGTCCTGTGAACTGAGGAGGCCAGCTTCCATGCATGATCTGCAACAGAACCTACAAAACAACAGTTACTTTTAACTTCCCAAATTCAGCAAAAATCTTATTCTCCTTGTTGTTTAAGAAATAATCTAATTCACCTCAGAGTAAGCGCGCCAAAATGGCGGGCGAATATATGCTCCGAGTATATTTTTTTTAGAGACAGTGGGCAAACGAGCAGATAGTTCACGTGGTGGAATGATATATACGTGAAAGAATGGTAAAGTGTATGGTTTTAACCGTTTTATAGTGATGTTAAGTATAAAAGTTTTATTTTCCATTTATTACAAGTAAATATATACGATATACTTACTTGGAGTAGTACTTGTGAGTACAGAATTTGCTGCGCACGATCAGTGGACAGTTGGCGAAGAACGGGTTGTCCGTGCACGTGGGCGGGATGTAGAGACCTGGACAGCGAATTTATTGCAATGTTAGTGTATTTAGCATTTCATGAAATATGAGCGAGTTGGAATAATCAATATCTGCCAGGTTTCCCTCTTCCTAAAGACCTATGTTCAGTAGTGGTTGTCTGGTGATAGTGATGATAATGAAGTATTACTCTTCTTGCGGAGTCTGTTAGTACGTATGTAAATAATTAACTATTAAGTGAAGCGACATGATCAACGTTCACATAATGGTCGGTTGTAGTCATAGTTAAGTATCAAAGGTTAACTTTCACCTTCGACAGTGATCTGCACTGTGGATGAGTGTGTACTGAAGGCGTTCCTCGCGTGGCAGCCGTACAGGCCGCTGTCGTTGATGTTTGTCGATGCGATAGTCAGACGCGATTCTGAAACAAACATTGGAATGTAAAAGTGATACAGGCGAAGCATTACTGAATATGTAAAAAAGATCGATTAAGTAACGCACATATTAACTGTTAACACATGTTTTTATTGGAAAGAAAAAAATAATTAAAATTCAGCTCGGAAGTAGGAAAACAGATTTGAAACTTGTTACCGATAAAATTCTTAGATTCTGTCCGCCGCCGTCCGCTTGATGGTATACCGTAATTGCAGTAATTTCATCGGGTAGCACACATAGATAATCTTAGGTCTCATAGCGTCTATAGTAGCATCGAATTTGACCTAAATCCTACGTTTTTTTAATTTATAATGCAACTGAAAACGGTGAAGCGTGCTCGTTCAAAGTATTCTCGCTATTCACATTTGACAACATGAAAATTGTACCTAATCTAAAATAAACGCAGTCGTCATTATTTCTATTATTTCGCTGCAATCGAACTTTCCGTACAAGTGACTTAGCTACTTTACCACGGACGTATGTGTTTGGTTCTCGCGAGAAGTTTTTCTGCCGTCGATGGAAACTTTACCAGTGATCTCGACGCGGTCGCTGGACGCCAGCGGCACGCCGTCCTTGGTCCAGAAGACATCCGGCTCCGGGTAGCCGTCCACTTCGCACGGCAGCTGCAGCTGAGCGCCCGACGCGACCGTCGTGGGCACGGACAGGATACGCGTGGTCACCGGCACTGCTCGGGGTAATCGCTCGCATTACACTCCATCCCACATTGTTATAGACATATTTTATATGTATAAACAGGCTAACTCATATATAAATATCCGACTCCAAACAAAAAGCATTATAACGATTCTATAGGCACTCCATGATAACGACGACGTCGGGACATGTCTCAAACTCGGTCTTCTCGTGCTATGGTTGCTGCGAAGCACACAAAAACTCTAAAATTTAGTTTCATTAAGTTATACAAGAATTGTATTTTATAAACATACATCTTTTTCAAAAATATACCTACCTGACTCCAGTACTAATAATATTGCGAGTTCGCTAATAGATATCAGATATCGTTCATTGCAAAAAAAAAAACGTTTATTTATAGGAATTTATGTACATAGTTATTACAGATTTTGACGAATAGATCCGTGCTAGTTTTACAAGGGTTTTGAATATTTTCTACGAGCTTTCTTTATCAATGTTTATGTTAAAATTATTTTGTTTTACGTGAACATAATACTCAATGATCATTTAATTAAAAAAAATGTGAATGTATGAACGGAGAAAGCAGTAACTAACTCAAAGAAACAATTTGGTTAAATTCAATAATTAAATAGATTTTAAACAAGTACTCCAAAAACATTTCCTATTTAATCGTTCATTGTTTGTTTAATACTTAAGATATTTAAACAAGTCTGTCATTGCAAAACAATGTTATTGTAATTGCAAACATAATTGTTTCATGAGAATTTTTTCTTTAACATTACGACGTTAACTACTAATATATTACGAATACTTCTATGACTAATATTTTTTGGAAATAAATATGTGTTCTCATAGAAAGCAAGCGGCTCTGGTGACGGTGGCAGAGCACCGTCTTTCATAAACAGCTGCAAGACCAGGAATACTCGTTGACAACCATTAAATTTTATAAAACGTTTAACATATAATAAGATTGGATAAATATGTTATGTAACGAATCTTAAAGCAAACATTAACACTTATAACTAAAGTGCAAAGTTAACCAGAAGAGCAAAAGCATGCACTCATGCAACATGCACCAGCCACCCAACAAAAAGTTCGGATCGAGAACTAAAGACTCATCAGTTTAACCTTTAGCTTTCCATCTTTTGTGATATACCCCGATCTTACCGGTGTACACTGGTATGGTGATCTCGGGCGCCGGCGTGGTGGTAGTCTCGGTGGTGGGCTCCCGCGGCGTTATCACCACGGCCTCGTGCCGGTCCACCAGGTAAGGGTTGTCGGAGTCGTCGCCGTCGGGTCGGTACGCCTGCACCACGACCGACCACGAGGCCGGCTTGCCGATGCCGTTGTACGCCTGACACGCGTAATCCCCCAACGTTTCGTAATCGAGCCTCCTTATTTGCAGCACGCTCCCTCTGGCCTCGTACAGTGAACTGGTGTACGGCACCATGGGGCCCGACAGACCTCTGAACCACTGGATGAACGGCATCGGGTACCCGTAGGCGAGGCAGTGTATGTTGAGTACGTGGTTCAGCTCGCCGGTGACCACCGCGTTCTCCTCCCCGGCGATGCCGACGGGCGCGTTCACGGGATCTGACCACCCCCATTGTTAGCGGCTACACTACGCGGGTTCATGGACGCTCACGTGTGATGGTGTTCGTTATGAATGTTAAACGCGACATTGACAATGGAATTATTTTTACGACAACCGTTCAATATTAGTTTAAAAGTTCGTATGACATAATTAGAAAATTAAATATTATTCCAGTGCCAAAAATCGGTTAATATTTAAACCGCGATTAGATGAGCGAACCACAAACCCAAATGTTATTGATAATGCATCTAATCTACAGTTCTATTCACTAAACTGATTTGTTTTGGATAGATGTGACTAAACGGCAAATTTTATCAAACATTTGGTCAACAAATTCAGTGTTTACGTTATCTGCACCAACAATGTTCACACACTTCACAGAACGCTATCACCAACTTCCCGGGCAACTTATCAGATGACCATTATGCTAACAAGGTGACCGATAATGCACTGCTAATTAAATACCCAAATTAAAATTCGCCATTATTTTGAAAAGCAATGCTAATAACTACGCGAAGTTTTTTTATGTATTTCCTTTTTCAAGTTCTTTAATACAGTAATAGTTATCGGGAAATATATTTGTAAGTATTTTATCTATCTCTCCAAATATCTAAGTATAATACGCGGTATTTTTTTAATTCTAACCCATGGATAAAAGAACAATATAAATTCGATACAAAACATGATCACTAGCATCATTTATCTATGGTCATAACTGTGATCAAATTTTACATAAAATTACAACCCAACTGAACTTCTAAACTATGTATTGTTAGTTATGATAACTTAGCCGAATCTATAACCGTTTTAGTTAATAACGGCTAATGAATATATAACCAAATGTTTGACGTGATTGATATTTTATTCATTAAATATTAATGTAGTTATCCAAAACAAATTAATAGCTACAAATTCGAACCTGAATTAGCGGAAACCGCCACCATAATTAAGCACAGCGCCAGTGAGGTGGACTGGTACATGGTGTTAGATCCAGGTTCCCTGGTTGTATGGACACTTGTCGATCGCACGAGACGCCGCTAACGACTGAGGGGTCGTGATGCTGCGATAGGGTTATAGTCAGCATGCAAATTGATTTGTGCGGACAATCCGAGTGGCAAAGGACGTTGGAAAGTCAAATTATTTATTTATCGACCCTCATATAACATATAAATGTTGTTTCTTTTATTTCTCAGTCTCAACAGTAATGTGGGTAACAAACGAAAAAAATTCAACATAAAAACGAAAACCCAAATCTACATCTTCATAACATAATCTTAAGCTATAATAACATATTTAATGTATTTTTACGTAACATTTGTGTTTAAATTATGTTTTAAAATCACATTATCATTTCAATAACTTAACTTCAGCGCGAATATAAAGGAAGAACTATTTTCGAATTATGTGTACTGAGAATATGCTCTGTGATTTTTATTTAAAAAACACCTATGTTTAAATAACTTAATGGAAATCCACTACTTGTTTTATTTATAATAATTTATCATTAACATAGCTGTAGAAGTTCCGAAATTATTATTTGTATTGTTACCAATTGTTAACGGGCGTTTGACTTCTAATGGGGCTTTGGATAAGTGATTGACTGCAAAAAATGTAGTTTCATATATTTATTTATACCTTGATTATTAGCTTTATGATCGTCATATCCGTTTGCAGTTAGTTAGTCCCGATCCTTGGCAGTACTTAACAGTAGCAACAGACCTCCTGTATCTTGTTTTTATTGTAATTAAAAGAGGTCTAATATCGTATTAAGAGTTATAATCGTGATACTTCGCGTACGCTGGAGGTGAGAAGTCCGAAATCAATGGAAATCAAACAAAATGATATCAAATGTAAGTAATATAAGAAAACTGATGTAAATGAACTACTTAAGATTTTGTTATATTTCTTCTTGCAATTATTTGCATTAATAAATTATTGATATACGGAAACGCAATCGCGCAGCGTTTATATTACTAAATGGCATTAGGTTAGAGAGCAAAGACATATAAATTGTTTACAAACATCGATCTGTACGTCGGTACGCAAACAGTTTTAATAGACCTCACTTTATCTAGTCAATTGACTGGATATTATCTGGTTAGGTATTACAGACAATAAAAAGTTACAACTTGTCAAGAAACAGTTTCAAAGATCTAAGTTATTTTGAAAATCTCAACTATTCTTAATCATATTTTTGAATGATTTCACATTTCGTTTGATAACTATTTTATATAGATAACACTAACTACTTTTCACAATATTACTAATTAACTAAAAATCATTTTTTTTATGTCTCTTGTGTTAACTGTTTTATGATTAAACAAATTTATGTTTATTATAAAATAAAATTTCTTTCGAGCTCTCTTAAACGTATCAATAGTTTCCATTAAACAAGTTTAATTAAAATAATAACTAAAGAAGTAAATTAATTTGGATCCTGTAGAAAATAACATTCAACGCTGTCTACGTGAACTATCAATAGAATATTATAACAAACAAACAAAACGATCCGGTCTGCAAATTGTTACGTTATCTTAAAGTAAGTGTGTCAACAAATGTCCATATATAATTTGACCACGTCGAGATACGATGGTGTCCGGTTACGAACATGCAATATCCTCTGGCGCTGTGCATTAACAAAAGCTAACAGATAAATGTGAAGATTTAATTTGGATGCGATAAGTGAAAGAGATTATATCTACTGCAACCAAACTACATTGTTAATTTAAACAAACCCAAAAACCAAAATATCATAGCATTTCGCAAATCATCGATAAGAGACACAAACAGTGTTATTAATAAGAAAGATATTCGTAATGCATCAAGTGACGATGCTCGCATTTCAATATACAATAAAAGAGGTTATGTTTGAAATATAACAAGTGATAATCACAAAGTTCAATTTTAGCTGTTTGTTTCTGTATCGGTGACGTGTTAGTGAGACGGGCTGGGCGTGCAGTACGTACCGTTGACGACCAGGTGTATCTCCTGGCGCGCGGTGCCGAGCCCGTTGTCAGCTATGCAGATGTACACGCCGGAGTCGTTGCGGTACAGCGAGACAATCTCCAGCGCACCGTCCGTCAGCAGACGGTAACGGTCGACCGTGCCGTCGATCTACCACACACACATAGTTACTTCTAGATCTTAAAAGAACTGTGGACAGGCTTCCAGTCTAGCCCACTTTACATCTGGTGGGGTCAGCACTAGTTTATAATCTATACGATCTAAAGGTTGAGATGGTGACTTTTTTTTTACGCTACTGCGACGAGACGAGCAAGACGTTCACGTGATGGTAAGTGATACGCTTGCCCATGACAACGTGGCGCTAGTTAAGATGGTACACACTGCACCACATTGCGCTCTTCGCATTGAGACATAAGGTGTTAAGTCTCGTTACCCCAGTAATTACACTAGCTACAGCGCCCTTCAAACCGGAACACAGTAATGTTCGCACACTACTATTTGGCGGTTGCAATAGGAGCTGCGGTGGTACCCATCCAGACGGTCTCCGGCAACAGAGACCTACCACCTGGTAAAGATCTTCTAGATCTTAAAAAGAACAGCGGACAGGCTTCCAGTCTAGCCCACTTTACATCTGGTGGGGTCAGCACCAGTTTATAATCTATACGATCTAAAGGTAGAGATGGTGAATCAAATCATGTCTGCTGATACTTAACATTCGCAGACATAACACATTTGTTGCCAAGCAGTAAAGTTGTATCCGGTAGTAGTCGTATTATTTAATTCCTTAATGTTTTATTACAGACAGAAGACATTATTCTGCTTGATCATCCAATTTAATAAAATTGCATGCTTTTTTTATACTTTTCGCTGATTAAAATGTGATCCTTCAGGCAGACTGTTTAACAGTAAACTCCTTCCGGTTCACTCATCAGGGCGTTCTCTGCGAACTAGCTTATTAAAATTTTTAATATTTGTAATTTATGTGAAGATACGAAATTCGTTTAAAATTGACAATAAGGAGGTCGGGCAACTCTTTAGTTGGAAAGATTGAAGTTTCTTTGATGTAAATTAAAAAAAAAAAACTCAGTCCTATTAATCGTAAAATGGATTTCCTATTTTTTGTCTTTTGAAATTAATGTATTTATTTATTGCAGTTTTATAGTGTATTTAGTTCAAACATTAGCTATGATTTAATTTTGTCCATGTGATACCACTTACCGTGACCTCGCCGCGGCGCCACGTGATCCTGGGTGGCGGGTTGCCGTGGAACAGGCAGCGCATCGTCACCTTCCCGCCTTCAGCCCCCGTCACCTCCGGCTCCGTGTCCGTGTCGGCCTGCGGTGCTTGCGGCAGCACTGAACAGTTAACAAATAACTTTAACACACTATGGAAACCATTTTAAACACCAACTAAAGTTTTTTAGGCGGTCTCTTTGTTAATCATGTAAAATCATCGCCAAAAAGATTAGTTCTGGTTCTGTGAATAGTTCATTAACTTCTATTGCCGTCTGAGGGTCGCGATCAAAACAATCACTTACGTCCTCTTGTTCATCTATTATATAGCAACTATAATAAAAAACTGCTACTTTGGCTACGACGATTATTCAGATAAGTGATAGTAATAATCAGAATTAAACAAGTTTTTCGCTTTTGATTCTCATAGTGACAATTGTTTACTTTATTTGCGAGATTGGATAAATATTGTACATTTTATCTTTCCTCGTCTATTCTTCACACTTCCATACTTTTACCATTTTCTTTACATTTTTCATTATTCTTTCAGGCATCACCTCTCACCCTACCGCCGCATATTCTACTGTACATTTTATTTTAATTTTTCTTCTATAGTTTTTACATTTTTACTCTATTAATTTCTTTCTTAGTGTTTTACATTTATCTCTTATTTTTTATATTGTTTTAGTGTTTTATATTGTACTATATATAATAATATCTCAAGTACTAAAAAATAATGAGCCCTTATTTATGTAATCTGTTCAACTTTATGATAGACTGGAAGAGAATGCCCTATGGCATTAAGTACGCTTTTTGTAATTTTTTTTGAGTGTGCAAATAAAGTTTTTATTAGAAAGTAAATTTAAGTTTTAGTGTAGGTATTAATTTGTTGTAAAAAATAGTATGTTGTGCTTAAATTTGTGTTTCTCATTCATCATCAGCTGTTATGTAAGTGGCGTGTGGTGTGTCGAGTACTGACCGGGCGAGTAGGAGGTGGCGACGGGCGCGGGGCTGGTGGCGGTGGCGGCGGGCGGCGCGCACAGCTGGCTGCAGCCGCGCGCGCAGCACTTGCCCTCGCCGCGGCAATCCGCGTCGTCGTTGCACTCGCGACGGCACGAGCCGTCCACAGGCGGCATCTCCTCCACCGACGGACAGCTGCCAGTCTTGTTCACTATCGACATATACAGAGTTAGGAATTTGATGGAATCTCTAATCTTTCACATAACAGCGATAGGCTAGGGGTTTGGACGCCGGAGGTACCGGATTTGAGTCCAGCCTGCACTAATGAATTTTTCAATTTATGTGCAGTAAGTATAACACCAACTAATATCACGCGCTTTCACGGTGAAGGAAAACATCGCGAGGAAACCTGCATATCTATGTAATGACCATCCGTGCTCGCATTGGTATGTGAAATGGAGAAGGCAATGACAAACCACTCCATTATAACTGACAAGTAAGTCGTCGTGTGTTTCATTACACATGATGACCACGACCCTCAGTCATGAGGAAATACTACTAAGAAGAAGAAGATAATCTTTCATCATAAAAAATTACGTCCCGACACCTTTTACTGGTGATATGTCTCTGTTGTCGGAGACCATCTAGGTACCACCGCAGCACCTATTTCAAACATTGCTGTGTTCCAGTTTGAAAAGCGCTGTAAGCTAGTAAAACTACTGGGGTAACGAGACTTAAAAACCAATGTCTCAAGGCGACGAGAGCAATGTGGTGCAGTGTATCACTTACCATCAAGTGAACGTCTTGCTCGCCTCATCGCTTAGAAGAATAAAAAAAATAGCAATGCGGTTACTACATTGACTTTTTAAATATCTCTCCACCATATTATTATCACATTCAGGATTACGAGAGATTTAAAAACTTTTTTATAGTCGCTAGTAAATATAATGTTCATTTAAGAGTTGTAATTTTTATAATGTCTGTTTACATATAGAGAGAAAAGCGAACACATAAACCACCGCGCAAAATTATTGATTGTTATTAGTTTTTGCACTTACTAATGTTACATCCAGCGACGTAGGTGATTTCCTGCAGCACAGGATCTCTGAACACGGAGGGTACGCACCGCTCGCCCTCCGCGCACTGCTTGGTAGCACAAGGGTGGTCGAGACAGCGGCATCTGTTTATTCAAAATATATATATTGAACATATATTATATATTTTAAGAAATACCAATTCATGGCAAGATCAATTTACACCGGACATCAAAATATCTCCGTCGCAATCCATACAAAAGTCGTCTAAAAGAAATCGCTTTTCCAACCAACCACCAATTTACATACTACTTTAAATGTTTATTTAAACATTCAATGTTTTCATGTGAAATAAGTTGAAACGACTTATAAAAGAAAAATTCTAATTCAAAAAACACATACAGATACAAATGCTGATGGCTTCTGTAATAAAAACGAAGAATGCATTTTTCGGACATGTCCAAAGAGGATCTCTTTATAAGTTCATAAGGTTGATATAGGTGGGCAAAATTTCGTGGAAACGCTTTCCTGGTAGACAGCGGAGTAATTGGTTGTATGACATATAAGAGTCCATCTAGTTTAAATATCATCAGTTGATAAGAGTAGCAGGAGACCGGAATAGTATTCGTAACTGCCAACTTCTGTTTCAAGAAGGCACCTCACGTTGAAGAGGGCACTTAGGGCACCTTATAGTCTACATATCTGTGTATTTAATCCACCATCGTTCCTCTTCTCACCCCCGTTATAATACTACTCTGCTCTTCACCCCTACTCCATCCAATACTTCCTTACCTATCTCCTCTCCTCTTTATAGTATTCTACGTACATATTGTTTTTTCTCGCTCCCTTTGGTAAGTGTGGGCCAAGGATTTTTTTACAATTCTTCCTTAATTCTATATTTTTATATTCCTCTTTCATTCCTAATTGTCACATTCCTATTCCCTTTGTTATCCTTGAAGAACAGGAAAGACAGAAGTTTAAGAACAGGTTTCTCTTTATCATTCTTCTCATTTATTCCTTTTTACTTTAGCATTCCATTTCATTCATACATCCCGCTCAATGATGTGACACTTTTCTTTATTTATTTTACAATTTAATACTTGCTATACATCATACATTTCTTTCTTTTTCTATGAACCTGTTTATGTATATATTTAAAATTATTTAGCACGTGAGCCCCGAGCCCAATGAAGCCTTGATAAGGGTCGGAAAGGTGACTCAAGTCAAAAATATCTGCTAATAAATATCATTTGTGGAACAACCTACCTGTCCACATTCGAACTGCCAAATCATTATTTTCCTTCAAAAGAGCGTTAACAGAATACTATCTTAAAATCTAACTTGCATCTTCCTCTTGCTGTTACCTATTCTAAAATGTTTTTATTTATCTAATGCACCACTGTCTTCTCTTTTTTCCCTTACTATTTATATCCTATTTTCCAGTGTGTTGTCTGGAAGAGATTGCTTTAAAGCAATAAGGCCGCCCATTGTACATTGTCATTGTTCATAAATTTGTCTGTTCATTAGTTTACTTTGTGTGCAATAAAGAGTGTTTAGTATAGGCTACATTTATGGTCGGATGTTTATGATCTGTGTCAAAATGACAGTTGCTTGAGATTCGGGTTCGCGGTCGGATCGCGCGCGCAGCTGTCTCCGTATATCGCAGTTAAAACGGTTACAAATAATATATATTTAACGAGTTAGATATCGGAAATTATTACACATTATACACTACACAACACATACACAAAGTGCAGTGTGAAGCGGATTGGGGTACCCCGAAGCAGTCGCCGGCAGTGACCACAGGTACACTTTTATTATTACATATTTATTTATTGTGATATCCAGCTCCGCGTATCGCGGACGTCACAAAGAGTATTTATTATTTTTATTAAATAAAATGATCTCGTACCTCTCGCAGCCGTCGTCGCCGGTGTTCTTGAGCATGCCGTAGTAGCACTTGAGGCGCTCGCACTCGAGCCGCAGCGGCTCGCAGTCGATCTCGACCTGCACGCACGCGCAGCGCTCGCAGCCGCCGGAGGTGCGCGTGCGCTGCACGCCGTACGCGCACCGCAGCGCCGCGCACTCGGCGTTGTACGCGTCGCAGTCGGGGAGCACTTCGTTCGTGTCTGTCGAGTTTACATACAGATTATAACTATGAACCTAATCAGAGATCTAATCATCTTCAATATCACATCAATTACAATTCGACTTTGTTTTTAATAATAAAAATATATTATATTTAACAATAATATATATGTCACAAACAAACACCGCGGAAAACCTCAAGCGGCGAAAGTATGAGAACCTTATTGGAGATTACATATTTGCGCCGTTTGGGGTGGAAACCCTAGGAATATGGGGTTCGGGAGCGCATAAGCTTTTCAGAGACTTGTCAAAAAAACTGACAGAAGCTACTCGAGACCCCCGGGCCGGCGACTACTTGGCACAAAGAATAAGCCTCGCCATCCAGCGGGGCAATGCCATTAGTTTGCTCGGTACTCTGCCAGATGAGGACGACCTGGGACGTTTTTTGTATTTTTAGTGTACACCGTTTTTTTATTATAAGTTATTGGTTTGTATATATAACAAAATATTGTAACGTCTATTAGATTAATTTTTGGAAGTTATAGAATTGTGTGCGTTTATACGTGTTTGTAAAAGTAATTACCATTATACACAACACATACACAAAGTGCAATGTGAAGCGGATTGGGGTACCCCGAAGCAGTCGCCGGCGGTGACCACAGGTACACTTTTATTATTACATATTTATTTATTGTGATATCCAGCTCCGCGTATCGCGGACGTCACAAAGAGTATTTATTATTTTTATTAAATAAAATGATCTCGTACCTCTCGCAGCCGTCGTCGCCGGTGTTCTTGAGCATGCCGTAGTAGCACTTGAGGCGCTCGCACTCGAGCCGCAGCGGCTCGCAGTCGATCTCGACCTGCACGCACGCGCAGCGCTCGCAGCCGCCGGAGGTGCGCGTGCGCTGCACGCCGTACGCGCACCGCAGCGCCGCGCACTCGGCGTTGTACGCGTCGCAGTCGGGGAGCACTTCGTTCGTGTCTGTCGAGTTTACATACAGATTATAACTATGAACCTAATCAGAGATCTGATCATCTTCAATATCATATCAATTACAGTTCGACTTTGTTTTTAATAAAAAAAATATATTATATTTAACAATAATATATATGTCACAAACAAACACCGCGGAAAACCTCAAGCGGCGCAAGTATGAGAACTTTATTGGAGATTACATATTTGAGCCGTTTGGGGTGGAAACCCTAGGAATATGGGGTTCGGGAGCGCATAAGCTTTTCAGAGACTTGTCAAAAAAACTGACAGAAGCTACTCGAGACCCCCGGGCCGGCGACTACTTGGCACAAAGAATAAGCGTGATAAAGCGGTGTAGCAGGCGGATGCGGCGGCTCCGGTCCGGCGTGACCTGAGCCCAGGCCGCCAGGTCCCAGCACAGGCAGCACGGCGACGGGCTAAGTAAAGCGATATAGTACCGGCGGTCGGCGGAATCTTGCAGACGTCAGCGCACTGCTCGTAGGAGACAAAGTTGTTGAGGTTGCCCTCGCAGCCGAAGTAGATGAAGGAGAGGCAGTCGCCATAGTTGGAACTGTAGTGCCAGCGGCGTGATGGCTGCCCGCACACGTCGGTGCCCATCGACAGCGGCTGCAGACAGACCGGGTCTGCCCCCACCACCACCCAATCACCAGTTAGTCACCCCCAAAACCAGTTAGTCAGTCCCGACATGCAATGATTACTTTCGTACTAAGTATTTTGGTTGTTATGTACTAAAGTTATTGAAATTAAATATATATGTATTATTGTTACCAGAATATTTGAATTTATTAAGATATGATTAGAAATATCTATTGAGTGTTTCCAGTAACCGCATCGCGAAACTCCCCGTAAACTTTCTACTCGTATATATAACATACATTCATTTTTAATTTCTCATAACCGATATAGTTACATCAATTTATATATAATTTGGTAATGTTATTAACACTTTCAATAAAAAAATTAATGCTTTAGTCCTCTTATATAATAATTAAAATCTGGTCAAGTTTGACTCATTGATCATAATCTTATAATATTATAAATGTTTTTTAAATCCGTATCGCAGTAACTTAAAGTAGCAGTTACGTATTGAAATTATATAGCCTGATTCTAACAACAAATGTTTTTAATTGCTTCTGTGGCACATTGGCTAGGAGATTGCCCTGTCACGGAAGTTCCTGGTGCCATTCGTAAGGTCTAATTAAATAATCTAATAATGGATTTGAACAGCTACTGTACTCGCTCAATAGATTTTGATGCATTTTCAAATATAAGCCACACATTTCCAGCACTATGAAAAAAGGAGTATTGCTTTAAAAAGATTTAACTGCAATAGGAAAGGATAGATGTAGATAAATTTTCGGATTTCCAAAACAATTATCTATAGTCGATACGTACCGGGTCCAGTTGCTCCGCAGACCTGTTCGCACTCGTCAACGGATGAGAACCGGTTCGGTCCGCCGAGACAGCCTCCGTACGCGAACGGCAGGCAGCGTCCGGATTCACCGTCCCAATACACTTTCATGATACCAGTCTCCTGACAAGGTCCTGGGTCGAGCCGTGAACCACACACATCTGCCACAAATGAAATATTATAAAGCTAATCATCAAGTTTCCACTGCTTTCAAGTGACAATAGCGATAGTGATTAGGTTATATTTAAATTAATCAACGACAAAATTTCTTTAATATCTGATAGTTTTTTGTGACAGCCTATAATCATTATGTATAATTAAAAGAATTATCTAAATGAAGTAATACACCATAACCATCTTTATTGATAAAAAATTAGCAGGAGCTTGAAGTAATGACACAGTAGATGCAGTACCAGATCTTTTATTCATAGTTACAAAGACTTTATTAAATATTCATAGTAATATTGTTTGTTGTAAAGATTATAAGGTAGGGCGTATATTTATACTAAATTGTACAAACCCAGTCCTCTGAAGGCGCCGCATCTTCTCTCGCATTCTTCCTCGCTGCGGTATGAGTTCTCGTAGCGGCAGTTCCCAAAGTCGGCGAGTAAGCAGGCGCCGCGGGCGGCCTCGTAGTAGTACACGGTGGAGTTGGCTCCACACGGCTCCAGGGATGGTGGTGTACGGCAAAACTCATCCAGAGGCTGCTAGGTCATAACCAATGATTATCATCATCGCGCAAAATTAACGTAAAAATACATATTTGTAATAATTAAAGACTACAAACGCGCGAGAGGAATATGAACAAATTATCATTTTTCTGTTACTCACTATCTCTTGTGTTGTAGTAGTTGCGATTGTAGTTGTCGTAGTGGTGCTTGTTGTAGTACTTTCAGTAGTGGGTGCGAAAGTTGTGGGAGCAATGGTGGTGGTAGTAACAGGACGCGCCGTTTGCTTCTTGCAGCGTCCTTCGCAATCTTCTCTCGTACCAAATCTGAAAAATGTAAACGTAACACATTTACTTATGAAGGTGATAAAAATATAATAAATATACATTGCGTTTTAAAAACTTCAACACAAAGTTAATGTTATTTTTAACACTGATCTGGGGCCACATTTTGATTAGTTAATTAGAAGGGTTTTTTATAACTCACCAGGATAGCTACCACTCTCTTATTATAAATATCAACGTATTAGAGCAAAAGTATTCTAGACCAGCTCTTTATTATTCACGTTAACATTTTCCCTTAAGATCATGTGAAACAGTGGCCAACCGTTAGTCTATTTTAGATAATAAGAGATCGTTGTAAATTTATTCAAAGTTTTAGTAATTTACCTGTTGTCGTTACCGTTGCAGCCGCCGTAGACGAACTGGTTGCAGTCGTCGCGATCCTCGTCGTAGTACCACATAGGGAAGTACGCCAGGCAGTTGCCGGGCTCGGGCCGCTGCTTGCATGGATCTGCGGATTACAAATGGCCCATGGATGTAACGTTTCAAAATAACGAGTGATAGAATAGAATTCTATTTAATGATAGTTTATTTATAATGTAGAAGCAATTACCCGTCTCGGGCCTGCAGATTTCCTCGCACTCCTCGAATGTGGAGAAGCGATTGGGTCCGCCGTGGCAGCCGCCGTAAAGAAACTCCTGGCAACGACTGTTGCTGGTGTCGAAGTAGAACTTGGTCTCGAACGAGCGGCACGGACCCGCGTCTTTGGGGTACCGGCACACATCTGCTTGGTTAAAACATTTTTGCTATTTGCATAAATAAATTCATTTATTTTGAAAACACTTAGACAAAAACAGAAAAGTTGCATTTGAAAGGGCATAAGATATTCTATTTTAGATTTTTTAACCACATTTTTGATGTTCTTTTGTGTAACTCTAAACTAAAAAGAATAATAGGTGATGAGCAAAATGTTTACCAATGTTTCGGAATGCGCCGCATTTCCTCTCGCAGGCCTCCTGTGAGGTGAACACGCCGGTGTGCCTGCAGGAAACGCCTGACTCCTCGTTTTCGTGCGACACGCACTGCCTGCTGTCATGCAAGTACCACACGATGCCAGCGCCTGAACATTCCTCCAGGATCGGTGACACCCGGCAGCTCCGTGGTACAGGATCGGTCTGGAGAAACATAGATCATATTTATAAACTGAAAGTCATATAAATTTTATGATATATTTTTTGATTAATTGTATAGTTAAGAAAATATCTGTACAATGGAGATATGCTCTTTTTATGATATTGTTATTGTGCAGAATTGTTTTTTTTATTAGTCACCACATAGCTGTGATAATTACTCATGATCATAGTAATCTCAATCGATGGAAGTTCCCAGCAGGACATAGCCATCACTTGTAGTTGCTATTGGATTTATTACATATTAGTAATAATATATACAAGTGTAGTAAATATTTTGTTTTTACCGGGGCAGCGACTGTCGTGGTGGGAGTGGTGATGCTTGTTGTGGTGGTGCTTGGTGTGGTGGTGCTTGGTGTGGTGGTGCTTGGTGTGGTGACGACGACGGTCGTTGTTTCGGGTTCGGGGCCTCTTGTCTTGCAGCGCCCCTCGCACTCCTCCAGACTCCCGAAGCTGCAGCATTGAAATATAAATAATCAATCAATCAAATAGTAACTAGTTTTAAGCCAAAAATAATTATTCTAATACTTCCAGTATGTAGAACAATATACACACAAGTTTTACTTTTCGTTGTATACATTCTGTGACTATATGTTTTGTATATACGTAAATTATCTGATAATTTTGTATGTGTATAAAAACTTCATTTGTTTGGTAGCGTAGTTAAGTATTTATATAATACACATAATTCTTACCGATTTCCGTTCCCTTCGCAGCCGCCGTAAGTGAACTGGCTGCAGGAGTCTGTGCTGGGGTCGTAAAACCATCGCATGAGGGATTCGGAGCACGGACCAGCTCGCATTGGCAGTTGGCAAATGTTCGCAGTAGACGGTGGGAGGTTATCCACTGAAAAAATTATATGATTTTCAAGTATGGAGATGAACTAGTATTTAAATTTTATAAGTTAGCGTATCATTTATGATCAGGTTGAACTGTATCTGAACGTACATTGCTCATCAGGGCAGTAGTAGGTGCAATACTCTTGTGACGGGAAGTTGTTCCTGTTGCCGCCGCAGCCGCCGTACGTGAAGACTGTGCATGTGCCGACAGATCTGTCGTATCCCCAACGGCTGCCGAGCTGGTCGCAAGGTCCGGGGTCGAGCTCCAATGAGCAGAAATCTGGAAGGCATAGCTGGTCTTAAAAAAAGGCATCAACTATGAAAAATCAGTATAAACAAATGCGTTATATTGCCTTACTTTCGTCTGCACAAAATTAATGGAAGCTTTGTGGGGCTCGGTATCCGAATGTATAATAAGGTTCCACAATCTGTTTTAGATTCGCCACTTCATAAATTAAAAAATAAAATTAAAAATGTTTTGATAAGTAAATCATATTATAGTGTTAACGATTATTTAAATGATAAAGATGTGTGGAAATAAACGGCGCTGATTCTCAAGCAGTATGTGTCAGTACGTGTAAGACATTTAAAAATGAAGAAGGCAAAAAAAAAATGTATATATATATATAGCCCGCTGAGTTTCTTGCCCATTCTTCTCAGGTCCGTGGCATTTGTTTTGCGAATGGCTGGTAGATTTTGACGTTCAATAAGTGAACTATTGTTCCCATGTTGATTAAAAATTTTGACTTTTGACTTTGACTTTGACGTTGTAATAAATTTATGAGTTTGTTTTTCTAGATATTTGATAACGAAGCAATGGTAAGGCGCACCAGCTCTCTGTGAAGCAGGCCGCGCCGTCTGGGCAGGTTTCACAGATTGCATGATCTGTGCTGGCTGCGTTGGCTGTACGGGCTCAACGGTGGTGGTGGAGTCGGGTATCTCCGAGCACCGCGCCTCGCACTGCTGCTTGGAATCGAACCTGTTCCCGTTGCCTTCACACCCGCCGTAATAGAACTGTCGGCAACTGTAAAATTAAATCATAACCAATATTTACTCTCAATCAGTTTGAACAGAATAAAATTTGACTGTGTATTAAAAAGATAAAATTGTCAATTTTCCAAACATATTTTGATGGGTATTTAAAATTACTAGCTATAGTGATTCAAGCTGAGAACTAGGTCTCATCATATCATATTTAACTTTTGGTAAAGAATACAACTAATGCATAGAACTCATGCAAACTAAACTCAGTATTGTCTAACCATTTGAAATTGTTTTCATCTCATTTTTTTCATTTATCATCTGAAATAATGATCATCATCACTTACGTCATAGCCTCGGTGTCATAGAACCATTTCTCGGTGTAGTCCGCGCAGTTGCCGATATCCGCCGGCAGTATGCAAAGGTCTTTTTCTAGAAATTACCATCAAACACGTTAGCCAATATTTGACAATATGAAGATACATTCAATAATATCGTAAGATTTACAAAAATCATGTTAAGTTATCTCTTAATCTTCAAGTTATGTTACCAATAATTTTATTAATCGAAAAATCAGGAGTGTTAATCGAAAATATGTACCATGCAATACAATGTTTAGAATAACCGTCACCTTATTTGTAAGGCCTTTTAAAAGGGGTTTTGTAAGTTATATATAACACGGAAATTTCCAATAAAAATTGAGACGCAACTAAAGATTATATTATCTTTTATCTAGATTTGATTCAAATTTCACACGGATTTAGGTTATAACGAGGTTTCATATGTTGCCGGAAAACAGCGATGCTGTCATGGCGGCAGATTTATGATATGCAAATACGAAGCTTATCTAGGTTGTAGCTAATCAGGAGTGTTTGAAAAAACAAAATCACCAACCAAATATACTCTGTCTGTCTTGTTTTTAAACAATACCCCACATGCGCGTACGCATACACTTACCGTATGCGCTCGGACAGGAAGCAGCACAACTCTGTTCTGTATCGTATCTATTCCCATTTCCGCCGCATCCGGTGTAGTAGAATGGTACGCAACGGTTTTCTGTCTGACTGAATGACCAGGCAGCGTGCTTCTCCGTACAATTGCCTGCCTCTTGAGGCTGATAGCACTCGGCTGTTTGTTAAGCATTTGTTAGTTAGAAAAGATTAGCGCTTCCATTGACTTAAATTGTCTACAAGTAGATGTTTTCGTAAATTTTATATTTTAATTAGTTAAACAGTTCATTTAAAATTGTCATTATGACATATCGAACAGACGTTTAAGTCATCGGATGCGTTAGTGAAAGAGTTTGAATGTAAAGAAACACCCCAAAAGCATTACATTCCGCAAAAGTCCATAAATACTTAATAAGAAACTACATTACAAGTTTTCTACGTTATTAATACAAACTGCATGCCAAATTAGGTACTGTAAGTATATTTCTAACAAAGCAAACCTCTTTTTGTAATATATTTAACTTTAATTAACTCTAACTAATTTTAAAAGGAATTTCATTTAATAGTACAAGATCCCATCATACCAGATCAAAAGGTGCTTAAAGTGGGTATTACTCGTATATGCTATGCTATATAGTTTTTTTTACCACAAAAGTTGAACTTTGTAGAACCAAAAATTAGTAGGTTCAATTGTGAGTTAAATTTACAGTGCATACTTATCGTTTCATAATATATTTAAATGATATATGATTACGGTAATTTTTTTTATCAATTAAAGTCTAACATCGAATTTCACATTATGTTAGGTGACGTCAAGACCGAAGTAAAGCCTGATTGCCATAACACAACAGTCCCTTACGTTTGATTACTAAAACAGCAATCATAATGATTTCTTGTATTTCCGCGAATGTCACACATTTATTAAAACTGAATTTTACGGATTTTATCGCGTTTATTTGTTTTATTATTTATTCTCGACGTCACGGGGGGACTGAGAGGACAGACGTCCTGACGTCACGGCTATCACGTGGTACCTATTCCTTTTTAATTATTATATATGGTCCGATCTACGCAGAATGAGCTCACTGTGTCTTGGAGTCTAGTGGTTTGCTTGGGATTTGGTTTAATTTTATTAACATTGGGATCACAAGCCGGTGGTATTACCAATTACCAAACCATCTTCTCTATAACAAATTAGGATGTTTTTTAATTTCAATAGCCTCGCGAATCATCCTTGGCAGGAATCGATGTTCTTTGGCGAGGATTTGGGGTTATTAGGGAGGATTTAGGTTTAGGATTTGAGGCAATCATGTTATGGTTACTGATTGAGTGTGAAGGTAGTCGTTAGCAGATAGGAGAAAACCCATGCTAATTGTGACTATGATGGAGACTTACGCTGCGGTACACCGGGCGGGTTGCAGCGCAGCATGCACTCGGCCTCGCTGCTGAACCTGTTCCCGTTTCCGGCGCAGCCGCCCCACATGAACACGTAGCAGCGGCGCGCCTCCGCGCTGTACGCCCAGCGCCCGTAGTTGCCCGCACATGGACCCGCCTCGATCGGCAGCGCGCATACATCCTCTGTTCAAAACAAATAGTTCTACTATCACATTCTATTTGAAAGCAACACCACAAAACCATCGCAGTCAGGCCACCTTTATAGTGACCATACAATTAAATTCAGCACTAAATAACATACAAAAAAAATTCAAAAAATTCAAAAATATTTATTAACCAAAATTGCATTTTACATACAACAGTGGAGTCCCTGCCTTCTGCTTTAGCTTTCGCTGTGTTGCAGAAGGCAGTGTCTTCCCTATAATAATCAAATTAAAAATATACATATGCACAGACAAAAATTAATTATAACCTCAAAAAAGAAAACATTGATATTCAAAACAAAACATTTTACGTACTCTTATAAAAACAGATTAAAAAAAGAAAAAAAAAAAAAAAGTAAATATATAGTGCAGCTCGTGTTGTTGGTTATTAATATGAGTTGTGTGATTAGCAGCTTTATGTTTGGAAGTATATATAAACGTGGGCGTACGTGTTTGTGTGTGTGAATGTGTTGCAAGTGAGAACGTTGTTCACATATCCTCCTATTGGTTTATTTATGTTTTTTTTATTTTTTTTATTCAATATTACTTTGCACTTTCTAACACTGCTATTGTTATACTTTGAACTCGTTTATTGTCAAATGATTATCCATGAAATAGAAGTAATTAGGAGTAACTACAGATAAATAATATACACACACAAATAAATAAATATCAAATAAGATCTCAGACTTTAGTCCGAGGAAAAAGCATAAACATAAATAAAAAAAAATGATTATCCATGACCTTAATAACAAACTCTATGCAGCGACTTTTAAATTGACAGCGCCATCTGGTATACGACTGCAGTCGCAGTACAATTAAGTTATAAAATGTCTCAACTTAAAGTAACATAAATATTGTTGTCTTTTCGACATACAGCCTTTATTAATCTAAGTAATCGATTTCGAGCATGCCAAAATTATCAATATTCGCTTTTATAGTAATGTAACAATAATATTTTTTGCTGATGGTAGTTCTCTGTTGCCGAAGACCGTCTAGGTAGGTACCACCCGCAGCTCCTATTTCAGCCGATAAACAGCAGTGTGCAAGCATTACTGTGTTACGGTTTGAAGGGAGTTGTAAGCTAGTAAAATTAATGGAGTAATAAGATTTAACATTTTGTCTCAAGGCGACGAGCGCAATGTGGTGCAGTGTATACCAACATAACCAGCGTCACGTTATCACATACCGTCAGATGGAAAATAATATTAAGAAACGGTTTCAGACAACACAAACTTTCTAACAATGTTGTAACTCACCTTTCTTGGCAGGCTCGCATTGCGCCTTGCAAAGTTCGCGAGTGTCGAAGTTGTTAGCGTTGCCGAGACAACCGCCGAACACGAACTGACCGCACGCTTGCTGTTCAGAGTCGAAGTACCAACGCAGGTGGTAGCCGACACACGCTCCTTTCACCTTCGGCAGGTTGCACGCATCTGTGGCATTACGAAAATCTTAAAGTTGCGCCGGGTAGATGTCTTCTTTCACCTTTAGATTTTCGCCATTCAATTATGGTTATGAAACAGTATCTTACACATGTGAAGTATTAGATGTATAAGTTAAATACTGGAAAAGGAAAGTAACAAGTTCTTTTTGCTTAGTTTTATCCGCATTTTACCTTTAGGTGGTGGCTGCACGCAGACGTCCTCGCACTCTTCCTTACTGGCGAACCGGTTCCCGTTGCCGTCGCAGCCTCCGTACCAGAAACGCGAGCAGCCGCCGTACTCGATATCGTAGTACCAGTACACCGTGTAGTTGCGGCAGGTTCCGCGCTCGGTCGGCAGACTACAAGCAGCTACGAGATACATCCATTTTTAATGAAGCCACGAGAAGAAAACGAAAAAATGTTTATTACATCAAGTTGTTAGGGTAAAAATGTATTCATCATTAAAGTTAATAAATAAATATGTTCATAGTTTTAGATGTATATTTTTAAATCATCAAACTAACCCTGTTTATTTTCAGGAGCATCAGTACAACCAGCGAACTTCTCTCCTTTAGCCTCTGTCTCGCCATCGGGGCAGCAGCCATACTTGCTACTAGAGCAATCACAACCAAGTTGATTAGGTCCCACAGCTTTTGTAAGTTCATCGCCACAACATCCGTACTGCGTGTGTTGGCAGAGACAACCTTGCAAGTTCGGCCCGGTGGCAATGGACACTCCGTCTAGACAACACCCGAACTGGTAAGTACTGCAAGGGCAGCCTTCATAGTCGGGACCTGTAGCCTTCGTGTGTCTAAAAAATAAAAAGGATAGTTATTTAATAATCTAACACAACGAATGTTTGATGAAAAACTGTTTACTTGGTTAGATTGACTAAGCGAACATCATGAGTGTTACATAAGTTCATAGCTCCCTTCGTCTTGAGATAAGTTGCGGATTCTTTTTTATAATCTACAATATAATACAACAGAAACGCTTTTCGAAAAACAGACAATGGGTGATCCATTTTTATTCGGTTAAGAAAGATGTAGTAAAAATTTTACATCTGCGGAGAGGCGTATTAGCAGTGTGTACAGAACTAAATGAAATTCTTGTCACCTGTCAAGACAGCATCCGAATTCGGTGTACTGGCAGCCACAGCCCTCCTTGTTGGGTCCACGTGCGATGGTGGCGTTGTCTGGACAGCAGCCGTAGCGGGCGTGCTCGCAGCCACATCCTTTATGATCGATAACTTTTTAAAGCAGATCAAACCAAGAGTACATTTTACTTGAATGGAATATTTAATACATTTCTCTTTCTATCCATTACAAAATCCAGTGCAGCGTTTATCTTTGATTCTTGTAGACATGTTATAGTTTATCTTGTAGTTTCTTCGGATGTTTTTTTACTAACAGTGACTATTGGAAAACCAAAAACTTAAATGCACGTTAGGTAAACAAACGTCCATGGTGTCTTTACGGTTCATTTTACCCAATTAAACACGTTAATTGACAATGGTGTTGTATATATCGAAGTATGTTTGCGGAGAATACTCTAGGGTAAAATATGTTGGCAATCGGAACACAGACATCGAATTTACAATACCAAGTTGCAGCGAGGAGGATTACGAAATCCATCCAACCAAATAAACCATTCATGTCTTTAAGCTGATTTACCCTCAAGATGTGGTCCATCGGCAGGCTTGTAGTTGTCTGGACAGCAACCGAATGGATATTGCAAGCAGCAACCCTCTTGATCAGGTCCGTGCGCGGGCGTCTCACCGTCCGCACAACAGCCATGCTCAGTCGTGTTACAAGAGAAAACGCAACCTTCCATCTGACTACCTTGTGCTGAAGACACAAGAAACAAAATAATAATTTAGACAAAAATATTACAATCTGGTTTATAAGTCATCAATCTGGCAAGCAAACACTACTTCCTTTCTTAAAAAGAATGTATTATTTACCTGCCAAAACGCCATCAGGACAGCAACCAAATTCAGTAATATTACAAGGACATCCTTGATCGTTCGGTCCAGTGGCTGCGGTAGTATTGTCTGAGCAACATCCAAACTCTGTTGTGGAACATCCCGTCTCCTTATTTTTAACTTGTGGAACTATAAGTAATTCATCGTAAATAAAATATATAAGCTTTTAAACTCTAACACACGAGTACAATACTTAAATAAGTAGAAGTAGTGGAAGACATTTTTCTGTTCAGTTTAGAATTAAAGTTTGAACATCTGATTGAAGTCTAAAAAACATTTAACCACGTATAACCATTATTTTATCAAACAAAATGTCTAAAGATTTAAGAAAGATAATTTTAGCAGCCAGATGATATTAATATCTCAACTCTATAAATAATAAAAGTTCTATGGAAGAAACAACTGGGTGTGTATTTCAAAGTTAATAAATTTACCTGTCTCGGGACATCCTTCGGAGTTAGGTCCTGTAGCTTCAGTTTTATTATCAGCACAACATCTAAACCTAAAAGTGAATGAAATGAAAATAATATTTCACTATTTTAAATTGATTTTGATTACCTACATTATCAACGTGTCTAGTAAAGCACATCACTTACCATTGGGGGAATACACAACAAAGTGACTGCTTGGATGGCAGTACCGAAAAAAATTTTAAAACTGTGATATCAATAATAATTTTTATGTTAAAGCTTTATACTATAATATTATTTAACGAAACGGTCTCTGACTTGGAAGATGCGCATGGTGGCGGCAGTGGCGGGCAGCCCTGCTGGTTATTGTCTTCTGCGGCGGTGATGTTGTCCGACAGGCAGCAGCCGTACAGCGTCTCACTGCACGGGGACATCGGGCAGCCCTTGTTCCTGAGACCGCCCGATGGGGAGACTCCGTCGGGACAACAACCATATTTGGTCTCTTTACACGTCTTCGGATTCGGGCAACCTGATATCAGAAGATTCATATTTGGGTATGATAAAATATCCGCCATTAGGCAGACTTAATTAATTACCATAATATTCATGAGTCAATATAGTAAAAAATTGTTTTAAAGATTACCTTCTTCGAATGGTCCAGCAGCGGGGGTCTTTTTATCGGAGCAACACCCGAATTTACTCTTGAAGCACTTAGCGACCTTCTTTCTGGCCTTGCAGCCCCGTTTATTAGTATACACTTCAACAGTCGACGTCAAGTCCCACAGAGCTGTAGAGAAAGAAATTGCCGGTTGGAAATTATATATAAAATAGATAATTCTGTGTAGCTGTGCAGTTCCTGTAACGTTACTCGTCCTGTTGTTATATCAATGTGTTGTTCGTTTACACAGACGAACACAAACTAGAATGACTTAACCATCCAGTAAATCCGCATAATCAACTTTATATTTTTGTATTTTAATTATTACTGTCAAGGTTATTGCAATTTAAAAAGGTTTAAGTTTAAATAATAAGTTTTAAACAAATTATTTTCTTCTCTTTAAATACTGTTTTTTTTTTAAATGACTAGAACAAAAAACTTACTAGAGCCACGTTCTGTGCTTGTCGCTCCATCAGTAGATACTTCTGTTGTAGATAAACCTTCAAGTTTACTCTCTGTAGTTTCAGACGTCGACTCTTCCGTTACCGGAGATTCTGTCGAAGACGCACCTTCAGCGGCGATAGTTGAGCTTTCTGAACTTTCGGTCGCTATTAATTTAAATCAAAAATTATTAAATATGTGGCCGTTGTTATATTTTAGCTAAAAACATATTAGTGATGAAAGTTTCATTATTATAACTCATGCTTGTGATGGTTAACAATGATTGACGCAAGGTAGAAATTAAATGGGATGGGCATGAAATCTTTTGGAGAGGTTTATAATCATCAATCGTCATCTGCATACTAACTTAATAGTGTGCTAGTAATAAAATCAATAGTTATACTAACTAGATCCGCTTGTTGTGGTAGATTCTTCGCCAAGCTCAGTGCTAGATCCGGATTTTGTTGAACTGACATTTTCTGTAAAGCACATGCAAAGAGTTTGTGTATTAAAAATCAAACCATATGTAATAGAACGTTAGATTTACACAAGAGATTAATTTTAATTTAAATATTTTGATTATTGAGATTCGATGTACAGCTTTTTTTTGTAGTAATTTACATTGCAAGATAAAAAAACTAAATACTAAAACTGTTTTTATTTATTGTAATTTGAAAGCAATAAAACAATTTGCGGTCGGTTTTATTCAAAATGTTATAATAGGCAATGTTTTTATAGATTAATAAAATAATCAATAATCAACTTTTACCTTCAGTTGTGCTTGTAGTTTCAGCTTCAGAAGATTCCGCCGTTGATGTTAAGGTTACGCCTGAAACTTCGGCAGAACTAAATTCCGGACTGGAAGTTGAACTGGATTCAGTGGACTCGGTGTCTGCTGATTTTGCTGTAGTGCTCGTTTCATATTCTGTAGTTTCAGTTGCTTGTGATGTACTAGAATAAGGTTCAGACGCTTCCTTCTCGGACGATTTCGTAGTGCCACTCGATTCTGTAGTGGCGCCCGATTCTGTAGTGGTGCCCGATTCTGTAGTGGTGCTTGATTCTGTAGTGGTGCTCGATTCTGTAGTGGTGCTCGATTCTGTAGTGGTGCCGATTCTGTAGTGGTGCCCGATTCTGTAGTGGTGCCTGATTCTGTAGTGGTGCCTGATTCTGTAGTGGTGCCTGATTCTGAAGAAGTGCCCAATTCTTTAGTGACGTCCGATTCTGTAGTAGTAGTACCTGCTTCAGACACTGAAGTTTCTGATTCTGTAGTTTTACTTGATTCAAGTTTTACTGTCGTGCTCGATTCTGTTTCAACTTCTTCGGTTTCTGTAGAAACACTCGACACAGAAATTAACTTTTCTATCGATTCAGTAGTTGCACTCGACTCAGGCTCAGTAGTGCTTTCACCATCAGTGATCAATTTTGTGACTAATTCTGTTGTGCTACTACTTTCGGTTTCAGAAAATTCCGTCGTTTCAGAACTAATGGTACTAATGCTGGATTCTGTACTTATTTCTGTTGTACTACTCTCCGTTTCCATGGTATCTGTGGAACTAGAGATTGGAGTTTCAGTGAATTCAGTCGATACCGACTCTGTGTTTTCCGTGGTTTCACTTTCTTCAGTCGTAATTTCAGTTCCACTCACAGGACTACTTCCAGTTTCCGTGCTTCCAGTTTCAATAGTTTCCGTTTCATCATACAGTGTAGTTGACACTGTGTCTCCACCAGTCTCTGTTGAGTCTGTACTTGATGTAACATCGGTCGATACCGTTACCTCACTCTCCGTCTCGCTGGTTATAATTGTCCCTTAAAATTAAATTACAAAATTTGTTAGAATAACATTGGTTTTACGTTGCCAAAAAACACAGCTTATAATATAACTACCTTCACTGGACTCCGTTTCTTCCGTTTCTTCCGTGTTTGTAGTTTCGGTATTCTCTATAGTGCTTTCGGTGCCTTCAGATTTTGATGCAACTGTTGTTTCAACGGTACTTATATCAGAAACAGCAAGCGTACTTGACTCGGTGCTGCCCTCGGAGGATACTGTGAGTTAAACGTAAAAGATTTAGGTAAGCTTACTGAAAATCACCAAAGGTATTTATTTCATTTACTAATTTTTTTACGCAGGTTTATTTTATTAAATTAAATATAATGTTAAACTAATTACCGTCAGTAACTTCAGTTTCTGTACTGCCTGTATATGATTCAGTAGATACATCTGAAGTGCCAGTGGAGAATTCTGAAGTAACATCAGTCTCGCTTGTTCCTTCTGATGCAGAAGAGCCAGAGGACAATAATTTTGTGCTTTTAATTGTAATAAATTCTTCTACGAGCTCGCTATCAGTTTTGTCAGTTGTGGACTCGGTTGTATCGGTGATTGTAGTAAATGCAGTTGTTTCATCAGTAAAATCAGTATCTGTTGTACCACTGCCTGTCTCGTCCGTTGTCCACAAATCTGTGCCTGTAGCGTCTAAAAGATTCAACAAGAACAATATAATTTACATTAGTACATACCTACAAAAACAAAAAAATATTTTTACCTGATCCTGATCCAGATTCGAGAGTAAATTCAGTTTCAGAATCGCCATAAACTGTTGAACCCAAACCAGAGCCTTCTGTAATTTTTATATATGTAAATAATATTTTAGTCAATTTGCAGTAGAATGGCTTTAGTTATTGTTACAAAATTAATATCATACCTATGAATGGACTGTCGCTGAACATCATATCGTCGATCTGAAAATAGTTTATAATTTACATGTTTTTTTTTCCTATATAACACAGCGATGAGAAGTGTAGGATGAGCATCTAATTGTGAAAACGTGTATAACAAATGTAGTTCTAGTTGAGATACTTCGCTTGTCGCCTAAAGAGAAGTTGATAAGTGTCGTTAGTGGTTGCGCGACTTAAAAGCTTATGTCTTTAGCCTTTTTAATTATAGTTGTTTTAACAATATTATTTGACAACAGGGGCTGTTTTGATCACCAATGAAAATTTATGTCGACAATTTTAATTGGGAGTGCTAGTTTTAAAAATTATTGAATTTGATTTTGTTAACGAATTAAAAAAATAGTGCAATTTGGTTGTCATGGAAATACTCACCGTACTACCGCTAAGCGGTATCAATTCCTCTGCCCCAACTTCTGGATAGTTCTCCTCTTCAATGCATTCCTCATAATCGTAGTCTTCATCAGCTGCGGATGCTGTAGTCTTCGTGGCACCTATAAGTTAATTTCTTCCCATTAAATATCGAAGAATTACATAACTTCATTTGTAGAAAAATAATTTCATGTGTGCAATTATGTGCGAATGTCGCTTTAAAATTTGTAGAAACAAGAATCTGGCATTAAGAAGGAGTGAATGCCATACATACTTTTGCTGCAAGGTTCCGTATTACAAGCCTGCATCGTCTCCAATATCGTATCTTCTGAACAGATGTCTACTTCGACGCCTCTACTCAAACACATAACCCGACGATACTGCTCACCGCCGCCGCAATCTTTCGTACACTGTCACGAAGTTTACAAAAACAATGTAAATATAAGATTTTAATTAAAAAAACGATAAATTTATCCTCTATAACCATATTCTTCTATTAATTTTTTTTTAATTATATATTTATGTGAGGAAGATAGAGTACATGATGAGATCAACACAGCATAAGGCTTTTTTTTTTAAATCGAAAAAAGATTATTTTCCGTACAAGCAGTGTTTCTCTGAGATCTGATCATTGAAACTTCTGTAATATGTTACGAAGTCTTAAACTCTTACCAGTCTTTGAAGTGAAGTTGCTTCCTTACCTCAGACCACGGGCCAGCGTACCACTTGGCGGCGCACGTCTCCGTGGAGATTTCACAAGTCTTGGTGTCGTTATATTTGTACTTGATGTCACACCTATCGTCGTTAACCTTCAACACAGACGCGCCATCGAACAGACCGCAAAACACCCGCCGACTCTGGATCCCCTTCCCGCACTCCACTGAACACTAAATCATGAGCAATAATTTATTTATTCTTTAAGTAACACCTTAAGCTAAGGATACAGAACGCAGATTTAATGCCATTAGGGATTTTTTGCCGGTTAACCCATGGGAAGAAGTAAAATTTAAATGTAGGTGTGAGAGAAAGAAAAATATAAAAAGGAAACAAATATAAACATCATAAAGCATAGAATGATGATTGATTTCATTAAAATTACCGCTGATCAGGGAGATCATCAGTATTTTAGCTTTGTATTTGAACATGTATTAAAACTGTTTTAATGTTGACTTTGCTCTTGTCCTACTATATGAAGTACTATACAAATATTCTTTTCGTATTTTTAGTATTACACCTGAAAGCAATTTGTCTGTCTATTACGACGTTTAAAACATCCTTCAAAGTTTGTTTTACCTTGCTCCATTGCGTGGCGTACCATTGCAGCTCGCAGGCAGGCAGCTTGGTACGGTCACAGGGCTCCTCCAGCACCGGAGCGGGGTGGTAGGAACAGAAGCGCGAGTCCACCACTTTGTGGTCCTTCGTGGCGCAATTCGCGACACGCGTGCGGACAGTGGCGGTACACGTGTCACACTGTAACATTGAGTATACCAACAAACCAATTGAATGACCAATGTGATCTAAATGTATGGTCGCTAATAAACATGGTATACAGGCTGTGACCATCTCTTCAATTTTCCTGTCTACGTTTCTTATACAGTAGTCTTTGCTTACGGTTTCTTATGGTTTATATAATACAAGTATTATAATGATAATTAAACATAGGAGTAGCTATAACCCAAAAATATCACTATAAAGTGTCATAAAATAGTATTTTACGTAAAAAAGACCATTAACAGAAGTAAGTTTCATATTTTTTGCAATGACGCGTCTACATATTTATTCATCTCGTAGTAAGCTAATAATAATCTCTCTATTAAATTAACTTACTAGACAAAATCTTGCATATTAATCATCGTTTCACACCAATATACTAACTCAATAGTTGTTTTATCAACATAGTTATAAAAAAGCTTTGATATTTCCACTTTAGTATGTTGGAACGATCAAACCTACGAGAGAGAGAGCGAGCAGGAGGACGGACTTCCAAATTCACAGAAAATATACGTTTGATTCCCGGAAACTTATTGGTCATAAAGCACTTACCCCGGACCAGTCGGACAGGACCCAGTCGACTCCATCACATGGGTGCATCATGCAGGTTTGCTCCTCAGCCGGTTTCTCAGCTTCGCACGCCGCGTCCTCGAACATTTTGACAATGCCGTTCGTTCTCTGATGGCAGACAACTTGGCGCTTTTGTTTGCCTTCGCCGCAGAGCTTGTCGCACTGAGAACAATTTATTAGTTAATATAATTCAGACGGTACTATATTATATATCTATTTATGAACATTCGTGTTGGTATTTAATAATTACAGCAGTTTAAATTTATTGAAGTTTTAAACAGTGTCGAAGTTGATACGGTGCAACGAATTAAAAATCGCATTAGTGTTTACAATCAATAAGATCTAATGATGGCGACGATGATGAAAAAAAAAACAACACTAGTTAGTGGTGCTTTGTGTTCATAACGCGTGTTAAAATAGTTACTAATGTGATTATCGACTATTAAATTATTATTTTTAAAACATTAAAATATACTTTAACAATTTATTAAGAAGTTAGTTTCCTTACCGGTTTCCATGGCCCTGTGAACCAAGTGGGACAGGTAGCGTTCCGATTGCATTCCTGATACAGTTCCGGCTTCTGTCCGAGTAGATCGAAACATTCTTTATCAGCGACTATTGAAGAGAAACTGAAATCACCGCGACCACATATCATTAAATTTACATAGAAATATTATTTTTGTGTTAAATTAAAAAAAAAATACTGATAAATATCATTATCTCAAATGTATCTAATAGGTAAAAGCAAATTAAGTACACTGGATGTATTATCCTCACCTATTGACAATAATCTTCTGACAGTACACTTGTCTGGACCTCGTGCCTCCTTCACCGCAAGGCTTGGAGCACGGACTCCATGGCTCCTCGACCCACCGCGCCGGACAAGGATCAGTGCCGCAGGTCTGGCTGGTGACGGGCTTCAAACCTTCGTCACATAGACTGTCTTCTACTACTTCCAATTCTTCACGCGATCTACAGCTTACTTGACGGGTTTGAACACCTGAAATAAATGTTTAATTAGTTATCTGGTTGAGATTTTTAAGATTGATAAATAGTTACGTACCTCCACCGCATGTGGCGCTGCAGGATGAAAATTCTTCATGTACCCAGTTGTATTGCTGGTTAGGCGGAGGAGCGAGGTGGGAGGGCACGCTGTACTCGTACTCGATGCCTACGTTCTCATCTTGGAGGAGGAGCTGGTATAAGAGAACAAGAAGACGAACTATTAAATAAAAATATCCATGCACCAAGAAAAGTTTATAAATATTTAATAAACATATTCTCGTTACATATAACAGATATAATAGAATTTTGTGAATACATGTAACTTGAAATGTCGTGGTTGTGTTTTATAATCAACTATTGGGATGACTTTAATGGTAGACTGGACCACCGCAGCTCCTATTTCTAACGCCAAACAATAGGGTGTTAACATTACTGTGTTCCAGTCTAAAAGGTGCTGTAAGCTAGTCAAGTTACTGCGGTAACGAGACTTAACGCCTTATGTCTCAGGCGACGAGCGCAATGTGGTGCAGTGTATACCATCTTAACTAGCTGCACGTTAATAAGCATAACACTTACCATCAGGTGAACGTCTCACTCGTCGTGTCGTTGAATACAAAACAGAAGCTTACGGAGAGGTACAATGGTTCAGTGGTGGGTCCGAGGCAGCGCAGCTTGTCCGGTGCTGCAAATCCCTGGTGGCTGCGCTCGTAGTGCCACAAAGCGCCGGCGATAACCAGGTTCCTCGGGAAGTCGATGTGGTACTCGCCGTTCAGGTAGTAAACGTTGTCTTGCTTCGCTCTTAGCGCTGTAAAACGAAATATTTTTTAGGAAGCTTTCTTAAGAATTTTTTTATTGCTCCGGCCTTGCTTTTACTTATGAATCAATTCATGTATCCTTTTTAAAATAATAGTAGTACTACACACAGATATACAAGAAATATGGAGTATTATAACAATTATTATCCATGAATTGTTTTGTTAATAAAATTTACTCAATGTTCCCACAGCTGGGACTTATTTACTTCTCTAACATCCACAAGTATTACATTGTTATTGATGCTCACATTGGAGCTTTCGTTAAACTAACTTTTAGAAAAAAATACAAATTGTCGTATACAGTTATTGCGATAATTTCAAGGCGAGGATAAAGTACAGCGTAATCAGCCAAATATTGCTTTTCTTAATCGAGGAAATATGTTTCCGTTTGAATGATGAAAGTTACTCATGAACCGAACGAAGTAAAGATTTAGACCGGACGAATTTTACATTTAGTCTCACCTAAATAATTATTTGAAGCTCTGACTTCCGCGATGTAAATGCTGGTTGCTCCTTGCGGTATCAGTAAGACATCATTGTACCCTGCAAATGAATCGATGTTAATAATCATAGCAGCATATAAATTGACTGATGAAATTTCATGAATAATAATAACGAGAATTTTTTTTATTTACCAAAAAAGCTGTCGATGTAATAAATATAACATCAAAATATAGATAATGCTCCGACATCTCGATCGAAAATTGTTTATATATATACCTTTTCTGAGATCCGTGGTGTCTATTACTCCAGTGGCTGTATGACAGTTGGTGCCGTTGCCCCGACACTCCCTGCACTTGTCATCGCGCGCGTTGGAGCCGAGCATCATGTCGCAACCGACCGGCTGTCAATGCCAATTTTTGTATATTTAAACATAACAGAACAAAATAATAACCGTTTCTGTAAGTAAAAAGATTACACTTGTGTAATCTTTTTACTTCTTAATCTTTTACTTTAAGAAAATGATGTTTGATCCTTGGATTAAACATCATTTTCTTTTATCTGCATCATGGGATAAATATAATAAAAGTTAGTAAATCACATAGAGGATTCAGTATGTACTGCTTTTACTATTGTAAAAACTGTTTTTGTTAATAATAGTTTTCTTCAAATTGAAATTTGGCGGACAGATTGCGAAAACTGTTCCTGTCCTGGATTAATTTGTTTTTTTTTATATGTTTTTCTTAATAATAATATTACATTATCCATACATTGTTTTTAACAAAAACCGTGTATAACCTAAAAATTCCAGTTAAAAATGTATCGTTAATTCTTAATCAATAAGTAAGCAAATCACAGCTTTGAGAACTGTCTATACGGTATACAAAGACATTTTTTTTAACTATGATCTGTGAAACTATCATCGATGTATGTTTGATTTGTTTGTACCTGACAAGTTCCATTGACGCAGACATCAAAGAGCTCGTCGCTGCAGCGAGTGCCGTCAACGACCTTCGACTTCTGCCGGAAGTAGAAGCGCTCGCCTCGCGGCATACAGTTCAGCTCGCACGGGTTCGGTGCGTTTGTGTATGGTAACCATCTGCACATGATTACAATCGGATAAACTTACAATTTGATAAGCAGATTGAAATTCTATTACATTTTTTATTTTAGATTCCTACGTACATAATTAGTTTTTTCGCTCAGTGCAAAACCATACAAGTTTTTGCTTAAAAAAAAGCTAAAATTGTCTTAACTATTTAAATGCTACATAATAATTGATGTTTAAGAGTTTTTAAAAATAAAAATATAAAACACGTTGATCGTCTGAATCACAGTAACTTACTTGTGTAATGTTTCTACGCTACGGTAACTGCAATCATCGTATCATAGGCAAGATAAGTCTGTTAACTTATTTAGTGGTATTTAAAGTTTATATCGAAGTATTTAAAAGTTTAGATATTTCCATACTTGTATTTGATCCCTCTGAAGGCAACGTCGTCGTATTCCGAGCATTGCTGCGCCCGGAAGTCGATTGCGTCCGATGGACAGTCCTGAGTTTGGCAGGAGAAGTATTTCGTGTCACCACCCTTACATAACGGCTGACCGTCAGAGCTGGAGAGCACATTGATAAAAATATAAAATAGATGGTATAAATTGCTTGTCTAATCTCCGAAATCGTCAAAACGATCTTCATTACAGTTGGCGTTTATATCTACACTACAGAATTTAACTAATTCAGTTTAATAGTTCTTTAGATGAGTCTACATATTAAAAACGCTTTCCACTTCCTACTTCAATTTTCTTCTCATTCATTGTTGATGAGTAAAAAGCTTATACAGTTATATAATTATAAATAACAGATATATTATAATTCGTTTATGTTTTAGTCATTCCTGTATGGAAACATAATTAGAAAATCTAATATAACTTAGTTGTGAAACGTTTGTGAGGTTAGCACTATTATTGCTATTACGTGTAAAATGCGCGATAATATGTATAAAAAGCGTTTTAAATAATACAATAAAAAGGTTTTTATTTATCTTGACAGTATAATTTCATATTACTTTTAAAGAGGTTTTATTTTAAGCAAATAAATCTGGCAGCGGTTATGTATTTTTAATGACAAACTGAAAAGAAAACTTTTGGTGAATATAAATTTTGTAATGATTAATTACCTAACTTCTAAACATATTCGCTTTTGACTGGCAACACCGCCGCCGCAGGTCCTGGAGCATGGGGTCACTTCTCCCCACTCCCCCCACGCTCCTGACCCCTCCCCGCCGGGCAGGACGTACGAAGCCGGCAGGTACAGACCAGCACCCTGACGCCTGTGCCTGCTGCGGTGTCGAGATAGCTGAAAACCACAACCATAACTTAAATTAGAGTACGATGTAATTACTAGTAAAGAATTTAATTAACACACTAAGCAGAATCATAGATCAAATACGTTTTAGTGTATTCTTCTTCTAAGTCGTTTTTACTCATGACTAAGTCATCATGTGTAATGAAACACACGACGACTTACTTGGCAGTTATAATGGAGTGGTTTGTCATTGCCTTCTCCATTTCACATACTAGTCCTACCACGGATGGTCATGACATAGATATGTAGGTTTCCTCACGATGTTTTCCTTCACCGACAAAGCGCGTGATATTAGTTGTTGTTATACTAGCTGCACATAAATTGAAAAATTGATTGGTGCAGGCCGGATTCGAACCCGGTACTTTCACAGTGGAAGGCCGGCGTTCAAACCAATAGGCTATCACGGCTTATACAACAATAATAAACAGCAATTCTAATGACAGAGCTATGGATACTGATCATTGCGTACAAGCTATGGATACTGATCATTGCGTACAAACATACTTTCCCACAGATTGTGCGATCAATGTACCGCTATACTTTTATGTTCATAGATGATAAATTCGTCATTTACATCGTGATGTAACCGAGAAAACCTCTAAGATTTGATTGCTTCAATTCCATCGACAAGAGAAACTAATCTGATCATGAATTTGTACAACATCAACCGCATTCCTTTGGATTTCATAACTCGTTATTCAGCGGTGGCAATTTGTTAGAACGAACGTTATATGTATAGCGTTTATTGAACTATTTACTACATAAATTTTTCGGGTGATCTGCAGCAGTTATAATTACTGGAGGGCTAACGTAACAGAAGTTCAGATCTTCAATTAAAGTTTACTTCTTTTCTTTTAGTATATTAATGAGATACAAAGCCGATAGTATTACAAAACTATTTTAGTCTATTCAAATATGAATAACTTTTTTAAAGCCACAGCCAAGATAATTATTTCATTATACTTATATTGATCATTTCTTAAACACACAGCATTGTAACAATAGATAATACTAATAAAAGACCTAATCAAGTATTTTATCAGCAATATTAGGTATGGTTAAACAGTTTTTTTTTTTTTGAAAGTAAATTAAACGTAGTTTCGTTTGATTGCGAGAATTATCCGCTGGGAGCTTAGAAATGTTATGATGATAAACAAACCTTGTAGTACTGTTCAGTGTTTCTCAATCTTTATCGGTTTAAACATTTCCGATGACGATAAATAATTTACACAATTTAACAGAGAACTTAAGTAAAGCATAGTCATAAAAATTAAAAATGATTTTATGTTCATTCAAAAGAGCGGTAGTTCTTTTTCAGCAATCAAAATCTCGCCTGGTATTATAGACGTAGTGGTCTTAGATCGTATTGCAAAAAGACCTAGACGTAACCTATTCTATGTATTGTAAACTTGTCTACGTTGTAAACTAACTAGAATATGTTAACTGAATATAAATTATTGAAATACTAATTCTCCAAAGGTCTGGCGCAATCCTGCAAGAAGAAAAAATATTGTTGATGCGTGACTTGCTCTGTGTGATATTCATTTGGATTTTTACTCCCACAGGAACTCTTTTTTTTATACTACTTTGCGACGAGACGAACAAGACGTTCACCTGATGGTAAGTGATACGCTTGCCCATGACAACGTGGTGATAGTTAAGGTGGTACACACTGCACCACATTGCGCTCGTCGCCTTGAGACATAAGGTGTTAAGTCTCGTTACCCCAGTAATTACACTAGCTACAGCGCCCTTCAAACCGGAACACAGTAATGTTTGCACACTACTATTTGGCGGTTGAAATAGGAGCTGCGGTGGTACCCATCCAGACGGTCTCCGGCAACAGAGACCTACCACCTGGTAAATCTACTCTAATCTACTTCTACATTTCTAAATCTACTCTATCCACATTTTACGTATTTTTGTATTTTTACACGTATCTTATAAGCGAATTGCTTTAAATCATTCGCTGTACGCATTATGGAAGACACTGCTTTTTTTGCTTTTTGTTTTATATTACTCGTTTCCGGTCACCTGATGGATGTTGAGAAGGTGTAAACTGTGGGCGACGGTGTGGTCGCGCGACCTGTCGCAACAGCCGAGCACTTCAACGCACCCGCTGATTGTGACCACTAACACCACACTAAGCTGCTTTCTTCTCGATCCTCCCACTTCTAGTCTATTTCAGTTTGTTTTGTAATATAAAGATCAAAGTATTTATCAATTGAAATTATATTTCTGCAATACAGAGCTAATATTTAAACTCAGTATTTTATCAAAAAGAAATTCTTCAAAGTAAATCTTTTATCAAAATTAAAAATGTTTGGAATGCATATCAAATTAAATAGACAGCCATATTACTATTCCTTCACCGGAAGCTCGAGCTGAGTGAGGGTGTAACCAGGGCCTTTTCGAGATGTAAGTGAGTACGACCGCCTTAAAAGCTAAGACATCACGTCTTCATCAAATTGGTACTTCTAATAAATCAATTTACAGCGGTATCTATGCATAGACACATTGACTTGTCAGCATGGGACCGAAATAGATATTTAAAGTGTTCAAAGCAATAAATCACCGTTTAGTTGAGTCGTCATAAATTTAATTGGTGAAACAGCGAGGTTTTAAATGTACCGTGAGAAAACAATCTCATAAATTGCTTGGCACGCCATGGGTCCATCCGCAGCATTCCTTGAGTGGATCTTACCTCCTGAAATAGTGCTTCCAACGTCCACGGGCCGCCGGTGACGCGATGCCCACGCCCTCGTCATCCGCGGCGCCTTCCATTATTACATTTACGATCGTTCTCACATGGATTTAATTCGATACCATTACGGCTGTCAATTTCTACTTCTTGATATTTCTTGTCATAATATAAATAACGAATGTCGTTCTTAATATAACGAATACTATTTTTATTGTACACTCCCGGACACGTCTATCGGCCCACCTAGTGTTTAAAAGTTTTAACGGTGCCTTGCTAAAAATAAATGTTAGGTGGAGCAATAAGTTTTAAAGCTGATTTTTTGGTCAATCTTTATGTATGTTTTTTTTTAATTTTGAATTCAGGATTATGAAAAAAAAAACGAAAATCCGAGTCTGTTAATTGTTTTCAACGACCCAGGAATGGAGAAAACTTTTTTATCTCGCACAAGTTGGATTTTTTTTTTGATGTGCCCGATTATTGGTTCCTTAAAAAGGCAAATCTAAACTTAGAGTTTTGACCAAAAAATATGGATACTCTGCCTGAAATTGTCGCCCAAGTTGTAAAACTTCTGCCGGCCAAATCAATTCGAAATTACAAAAAAAGTAAAAAAAAACCTACATGGGGTTGACCAATAAATCTGCTTCAAAACTGCATTAAAACTTATTGCTCCACCTAACATTTATTTTTAACTAGACACCGGCGAAACTTACACTGGGTGGTGGGCCGATAGATGTGTCCGGGAGTATATAACCAGCAATGAAACAAATGGATAATTGTTGCAATATTTGCTTGATGGTATAACCTAAAATCTTTTTCATGCATCTTTACCAGATTTTATATGAAGTGTTTATGTATCATTTTTATTATGAGAATGACGAACTACATTAGCTTTATTTATACATAGTTTTTAGTTATATCACCTTTTAGCTGTTTTAGGTTACAAATAGTTATTTTTATTTAGAAAGATGTAAATTTCTATTTTATATTTGTAGACATAAAAATGATTTGAGAACCTCGGGATTAAATTATAAATAATTCGAGGTATTTCTGTTACTTCCTTTAACACAACCCTGCCGCAAGTATTATCTATAAAGTAATGACGTCTGAAGATGATCTCACGCTGCGCCTTCCACGTGTTCCTCTATAGATACTTATGAGAGGGAAAGTAACTTGTAAGCACCTCACTACCTTACAGCTCATGCTTTAAATTCCCTACGATACACTTGAGTTTAAAGTTTTCGAATAATTCATCGCATTATTCAGACGTTCAACTATCTGTTGTTCAGTTTCTCGTAGTTCTAAGTGACAATGAGACCGTGGATGTTAAAATGCAATTGCCAGGATTATTCTGCCTCTCAAACGTTGGTAACAAGCCAAAAAAAACCCTATCATCAATTTCTGACCTTGGAATAGAACTAAGCTTATCCGTGTTACCAGACAAGCAGTAAGCCACTACGCAATTAAATGGATTAATTAAGATATAAAGATTAATGGATTTGTTACGGCGTTTAATTTTGGATGGAATTGAAAATTTAAATCACTTTACTGACTATTTGATCATTACATACTATATCTTAGCAGTTAAAAGTCAGAGTTGCAATTTAGATGGATATTAGCTTTCAATGCTTTAATATTTTCTTTACAATATGTTTAGTGAGAGAACGTTTAAAACATTTTATTCGGAATTAATATTTTCTTTCTTAAATAACTTCTATTTAAATTGTAATAGACAATTATAATTATAAGTGGCAAGGTTCTACATAATCACGATGACCCTGATTCCTTTGATTCTGTACCCTCGCTTCCTCCGTTTCATGAGTAACACGATGTTAAAGGTCACGGTGTTATCATAATAACGTTCCCTGCGAGCACTAAATTAAGTTTAGTATTGTTTTGTAGCTTGAAAGCTTATTTTATGAAATATCGCCTAATCATCTACATTAAATAGACCATTGTTGTTGATGATGATGAACTAATTAAGCTCTCGCCTCGGTAGATGGCGCTGGATGGGTCGGCGGCCAAAGTCAAGGTCCGCGCGGTCAATAACAGCGCCCGGTGGACCAGTTGTGAAATACTGTTCGATTGTTTTAGGGCTACCGTACAAATTACTAGATTATTTTTGTACAAAAATTATCTAAGTTAGAAGACGAAAAGTTAAATTAATCGTGGTTTATCTTATTTAATATAAAAAAAACGGCTTCCCCAGACCTTCCAGTCAGAGTCGTTGACCATCCGTTAATTTTAAACCTACTTTCTTTCTCAGCTAGGAATTTATAATACTGAAATCCTTATCATTTGTTTTACTATACCTATTTAATTACTATTTACATGCATGTTTTATTCTAGTATACTTTGTCCTGATGAGCTTGAGAGGCGATTGGGTTTATCGACTTTAAACAATAAACTGTTTACAACATATGAATATGAACTACGGCACTCAGAGACAGTGTTGCTATACATAAATCATTTCCAAATTCATAAGTTTTGTATTTATTTTTAAGTGTAAACATTCTAACTACAATTATGATTGACTGACATAAATTTGTAGTTACTTTACTACTTTATACGTCGCGTTTCGTTAAAGGAACAATTTACAACGTGTATTTGGGTAAAAGTTACACCCCTGTATGCATTTAGCATCAAAATACACGGCGACGCTTCTTCCTGCAATAAATTAACTTTCCGGCGACTACCCGCAAGATAATGGCCTTCCCTTGCTCTTCCTAGTGCTATTTCTTTCGTTATCCTAAACACAAATTACTCTTTTATTTATAACCACAATTTAAAAATACATTCTACCACTAGTCTACTTCATTTTTAAATACAGTTAACTTTCACTATTTAATCCTTTCTAATTAACCCTAATAAGTTTTAAATCTGTCAGGGTGACAGTTAACTTCATAGACCGTATAGTCTTGAATCTTGATCTCTTTTATATTTATAAAAATTTCTTTAACACTAAAGTTGATTTGATAAAATTATTACGATAAAGACAAATTAAAATTTTTATGGTAATCTTCCGAAGTTTTAGTTAAACAAAAATGTTATGTATATTGTATATATATTTAGTGAGCTCTTCTTTTAGTACATGTATATTATAAATCATAATAAACTAGTTTCTTATTACTAGAAAATTTAGACCGAAATCTATACGAAATTTCTGTATAGATTAGAGCAAAAGCAAATGAATTTCATGTCAGCAATTACTGTAAAGAAATAATTGGGAGAAAATACTCACGTTGTGCGTGTGATGGTGTCTTGTAGCCGTCAATGCTAAGTAGTTACTTAATACAAACGCTGCCAGCAGCAGCGATCTGTAACAACGAACACATTATGAAATAACCAAAACCTGCGACTTTTCTTAAATCTACCCAAAGTCTACAAATATTCCTTACAAAGTATTACAATTAATTAACTTAACAGTTCATTTTTAATTCATAACACTCCTCTTTCATGGTCTTTGTGTAAACGATGTTGTTGACACACAAGTTTTATTAATGAAGTTTGTTTTCACATATAATTAACATTTATATCATACTTTGTTCAACGTGTAGACAGGTAATAACATTTACTGTATTTCTCTTTTCTTTTCTCGTTAACTCTTTTTTATCACACTAAAGAAACGTAAGAATTAAAAAGAAAACCTTCGACTTATATTGGAGATAACAGCGAACTCCTGTGGTTTTCAATATGATAGTATCTTAAAGAGAAATTGCATTCTTCTTTTTAAAGTGAATTCTATAAGTTTCTTCGAGATAGTTTATGTGATGCAGCGAACAGCTATCTTGGGCCGCGTAACCTTTGATATATCAGAACATCCGCCCGTTTCAGCTCCTGTTCATTGACAACATGCAACGAGCTGCCCTTTCCTTATCACACGTCGCCCTTCGGAGATTCCTCCACAAAGACCTGACAGACGTCATCGATTAAAATAAACCACAGCCGCCAATGACTTTGTATCAGGATTTGTCATGCAACGTATCCTCGTGTTTGTACATATCTTGACAACATTAACCGTGTGATTTAACGCGAAAATTATGTATGTCAAGACGTCGTAAATAACAGATATCAAAATATAAAACGCACCACTTAGATCTTATCCGGAGGACTGTAAAAGCCGAGAGGCTTCCAGCGATCGCGGGGTCCGTAACTTACATTCATAAGTGTGACAGGTTGACGACCGCTTCATTCTGGGTCCACTGTAAATTCTTAACGTATCTAGATTTTAAGAAACCGTCATAACTGCTTTCATTTCTCCTACGCTTTTTGATAATTTTATTTACATTTAAAAACCAAAACAAACAAATCAGAAAAATCTTCTATAAATAATTAATTTATTAAGAAATTCACTTAGAAATCAATAAAAATTTTCAAAAATTTAGATATGCTGTTTGCGGTAATATTTTTGATCTTTAACTATTTATACGTTTTAACTGTAATGTCACATGATGGGTTATATCGAGTAAAAGATATCATCATCCAATGGCTATCATTTTAACGAGCAAAAAGAACAGGAGAAAGCGGTTCCACCGCATCATTCAAACAGCAGGATACCTCATGGGACAGGTGAGATTAATGTGCCTTATATACAGTAATAACTTTATTACTACCATGGATATTATTTTACAATATAAATTGACTAGTTCGTAGCCAATTTTTTACAGTTGCCAACTGACTTTGGTATAAAAATTTGGAGATTCCATTTACTTTCTAAAAGTACATTAAAGAAAATTTAAGTATCAGTCAGTGTTTAAAATAATATTTAAAGATAACAGCTTAAATATATTAATAATCATTTAAAGGTTAAATAGTATAATAGTTTTTAAATGAAAGGTATGTGTTTTACAAAAAAATATGTACAATCAAATGTGATATTGTACAAGTTTTAATATCGTCCGAAGCTAATTAGCAATGAAGTCCACAGTAATGAGGCATGACCGCTTTTGATGCATCAGTATTATGTTACCGGTAATTGCGGGGTTAAGCTCGTCTTTAAGAATGCGGAGTAACGTTAAAGGCATTCTTTGTACGAGTTTTTCATATTTGTGTGTTAAAGATATCGCTCGCTGTAAAGTCCTGAATTAAGTAATAACTTACATAAAAGTTAAAATATTCATACGAATTTTGTTCATTTGTGTAGTATTTAGATAATGGTTAGCATAAAGGCTTACTTATCTGGTTTAGCTACTCAAAGTAAATCATCGCCTGTTTTTAACTCTTCCCTATTTAAACTGGCAGGAGACAGTCCAAGCAGTGATTTTAGGACCTAAATTGTATGTTAGAATTTGGTCTTGACCCTAAGAGGATGGTAGTTAGAGTTTATCACAACTTCGTTAAATCAATCGATCGCAGCCTCAAGAAAGGGAGTCTTACAAATATGAATCGATATTCATTAATAATATATATTAATTACTTGTTTATGTATTATTTATCGAAAAGTTAAAAAATCGAATTTAGGACGTCCATTATTTTTATTAACACTTTAAAGGACATTAATGATTTTATCGCGAAACCCGTTCGCCGTTTGACGCGAGTCCTGATTCATCGAATTGTATCGATGTTTTACAACGCGATAGTGTCAGAGGAGAAATACCGTGTTACATATTTACGTACCATTTCTTGGTAATTGCATTGGTAATGCCCTCCACGGCACTCAGTATGCAATAAAGATGTCATTTATGTATACTCAATAACGAGTTTTTTTATTGCAATCGTGTTTAATTCATTTGCCATGAAAGTTGATGAGTTTTAAAAGCATGTTTAAAATTGTAAATTTGTATTAAATGTTAGGGTTAATCAGTTTGTGATTAACACATTTAGATAAAAGAACTGTTTTATAATTCATAATAAGTGTTAACTTATATTTAACAGTGCTGCCTGGTTAAATGATACGAAACTAACATCCGTAAACAAAAGCTACATTTAAAATCTACATGCGAATATGATTTGTTGTTACGATGTTATTATGATGTATAACCGAAATAGAGGCACCACCAAAATCCTGTGCAGAAAACACGACTTCCTACACCCTGTTAGGTCTTAGGTCTTATACACAAAGCCTGTGCTGAATAACATAATAGTTATAATGCAAATCCAAACGCCGTGAGACGAATTTATAATTGATATAGGACGACAAATATTTTAAATTTATCGAGACTTAAAATAATACATTAGATTAAGTCTAGTTTGTCTAAATATATGTTTGTCCATATGTATAGAAATATGTTTAGAAGTGTTAACTAGCGACTTTACTGGGAAAACAATATAATATTTTATTTATCAAGCAGCAGTGTATTGTTACTTTTCGTAGTTTTACATAACATAATATATTTTAAATCCAACAACAGACTGACATACGCATCGGTTTTACTCTTTTTGTACTGTGTTTTGTCTCTTCGCTAATACAGTTACATTAGTTGATGCATCATCAACAAATCAGACGTAACTCCAATATCCGCTGCACCAAAAGCAGTTGCAGTGACTAATATTTGTTTTAATTCATAATATGTATTCATTAATAAAACATAACGTTATTTAACGTATGCATCAATTAGTTATTCTATAATTTTCGTATTAACTTTAATAATTTCATGTCCAACATGACATCACTCACATTCGCTTCAAATCTAACGAATTTGTTATTGGATTTTCAGAGTTAAAATACAAAGGAATGTTACGTTAAAAGAAGCGCAATTTATTATTTATACTTTTATAGTAGTTCAACTAAGCTTTGATAGCTGGTAGCAGTGTAAACAAACTGTAAGTACAAAGAGCGCACGCGCAAATCTCAAAGGGATTCCGTAAACGTCGGTAGCGGTTGTGTAAACATCGCCAATAAACAAACGAGTTCAGCAGTGCCTAATGAATAAGCCTTCAGGATTTCCACACAACACATTCTACATAAAAACAAGTGTATTTTTATCATAGTTATCATTCAGAAGATTCATTGCCTTTTTTTTATTATTACGAACACCTTTCACTGAGCATACGTCAACTAAACCGTACTTACCCTTAGTGTAATGGAAAAATTAATTTGTGTCTTCTGTTGTAAGATGTGGCTCTGTCCCAACAGTGGGACATGCTGTTTATGTTATAGTTACTAATTTACCACGTCAATAAAATTTATCTTTACACAGTTTAGATTGTAGAAAACTCAAATTGATGGTAAAGGAAGTCGTTCCGCGTGTTATAGTGTAAACGGAAATGATACTACAACGATCAGTCTAGACATTAGACAAACAAACGTATAAACTAGAACTAGACAGCGTTAGGTGTTTAACGAGCCTTTTACTAGACTAATGCAGATGTAATGTAGCGTTATAAACATAGTATTAGTGTTATATATACTGTTAAGTGATAAAATAAAGTAATACTAGTTTTAGTGTTCATAAACTAATGATAGATTATTTAAGCGCTGTCTGCCATTTTGAATTGTTTTTAAGACATATTTTGTTTTAGTTTTATATAATGATTTCTTATATTTCCGCGAATGTTACACATTTATTAAAACTCAATTTTAAGGATTTTATCGTATGATATGATAGCTATGATAGATATGATGTGATAGCTGTGACATTTGGACGTCTGTCATCTTAGTCCTCCCGTGACCATGACTGCTGCAAAGCGGTCGAAACGTCGGGAATAAACAAACGAAATAATAAACGCGATAAAATCCGTAAAATTGAGTTTTAATAAATTAGTTTTATATATTCGATTTCGTAATTTTATTTCTTTAAATGAATTTCCTATTAAGTTGAACACTTAATTGAATTAATGATTAAGCAATTTCTTCAATCGTGATTGAACAATTCGGACGTGCGACGGATTAATCGAAACTAATGAATGTAGAGAAGTAACTGTTGGTCACGCCCGTCAGCGATTCGAACCTGTTGACTAGCGGACGGGCTGACACTGGAAACGTTTGTTCCGCGGGAAGGTAACCTGACTCCCGGACGTCACGATGGCACACGTCTCCATCAATTAAAACGGATGTATCGCGATAGATCCGACGCGTGGTTATTGAATGAACGATCAGCGATAATGATAACTTAAAAGTATATTCCGATGTGTAACTAATTCATTATGAAAAAAGAGTATTTTTCAAATGTAACTAATAAATAAGATTTATGTTAATATCAACAGTTTTGATATAAATGCCAGAGCCAGTGGCCTTGACTCTGTCCTTGTGATGTAAGACCTTAGCATCAGTAGTGCCAACAATGATAAAACTATTCATTACGTTATATTTTAACATTTCGTGTTAGATTATATTTTTGAATTGCAAACAAAGATTCTATCCCAACATTGGGACGCTAAACAAGGTTATGTTATGACTAATTCTTATTATTTATTAGCGTTAGTTTACCAAATAGTATTTTAGCATGTGTCGCTGTTAATGTTGCTATAAGAACTTAATACGATTTTTTCTTTATCCAAAACGATCGATCGCATTTAACCCACGCGAATACTGTGCGTTTATTACGTAATAACACTGATGTTTAAATTCAATCAATAAATGTCACTGATACCACTGGTTAACTTATTGTCGTCTTATAATATTCATTTAGTCGTGAATTTCGTTGTATAATTTATCTAAAAGGCAATATATATGCATATATATATTTAATGAGAATTATAGATACAGAATTATATATACTAATGTATATATATAGAAGTGTGAGTCATTGACGTTTATGTATCATTAAACACAAAGGCGTCTGACATACGATCAAAGAAGCACAGACATCAGCAACTAAATCATTTCTGTTTTTGTTTGATGACAAGGCGAGCAAGACATTCACCTGATGGTAAGTGATACGCTTGCCCATAACATGCCGCTAGTTAAGATGGTATACACTGCACCTCATTACCTTCGTCGCCTTGAGATATAAATTGTTAAGTCTCGTTACCACAGTACTTTCACTAGCTTACAGCGCCCTTGAAACCGGTACACAGTAATGTTCAAACTACTGTTTAGCGGCTGAAATAACAGCTACAGTGGTATCTACCTAGACGGTCTCCGGCGTCAAAGACCTACCACTCAAGGAAATACTGTCACCAGCTCACTATCCCAAATGCCTAATGAAACTATGGAAGATCACTTTGTCACGATACACTCAGTAATGATATCATGACAGTGGGTGTAATAATAGAATATAATAAATTTCATCGAACGACACATCGCCCGCTGTACGAATATTAATAACGTAAAATATTGTAATGGTCGTTGCTCTATTGTTTCTTTTTTTTTATAAATAAACACATGACCATATGAATGTTCCAAGTGCGCAGCGTCAGCGTTTGTGCATACAAATGCATTATTTATCGCGCGACAACTGTTTAACCGATTCCATAGCGAAGTAGATATACATTTGTTTAAAATTTGTGTTACTGGTGAACAGTAAAGAATATTTACTATTATTATATAAATTTGCATTAACAGTCCCGATTCTTTCTTTTTCTTTTCGTTCCCCTGTGTGTTATGGTCAGGTATCTTTTTTAACTATCTTTAATCTTTCTTTTTACTCATTTCGTTTCCCTAACTTTACTTCTTTCATACTTCATATTATTTTTTACTGTATTATTAAACATTCTTTTTATCCTCTTTCATAGATCGCCTCTCCCATTAAATTCGCTGCATTTTTCTATAGCTATAATATTTTCTTTCTTTTGATTACAAAGCTATAGGTTGTGTTGTAGAATAAAATATCACATGTTAATTGACAATAAGATTTATTGTTGGTGGTAGCTAGCACGGATTCTAAAAAGCTTTACTTCTAACCAATTACCAGAAGTTTTCAGTTTGACATTTAAAATTTGGAGTATGTAAATGCAGTGGCGCAATGACCATGAGAACCTACTCTTCCACCCGCCTTTACATAGTACAGTAGCTTCATTAATTATATATCGATACAATTGCTTATTTAACAATTAACAATATGTAAAATATATTTATATGTTATTACTACTAAAATAGCTATGAAATCATAAAAGCATTATCGGTCCACAATATCGTAATTTAATATTTTTCTATAATTTTTCCAAATTATCATATTGAAATGAACTCTAGAATTGTTATAATTTACTATTATCTTATAAGAAGTAAGAAAATATAACATTGTGTTTGAATATCAGTACAATTGTCGCGTTTATGATTCCGTAAGTCTTTTATAGACGTGTCAACTAACGGTCGTAGAAGTTCAATCGATATTCAACGAAGTGTTAGCTTACATCACTGCTGACGCCGACTCGTCTGCGCGGGAGTGGAATTAGCATTAGCTTTGTAACGATCTAAAAATAGGCGTTCTTGATAGCACAGGATAGTTCTAATCATCAACGATCAGCAATGCTAAGTAGATCGCTCTAATTCAAAATTCTAATGTCTTAATTTCACTGCCTACTAGAAATTAAATTAGTTTGCCAATGTTATAAAGTAAACATATTTTTAAACATTTAATCAAAAATTAATCTAAAGAAAACAGAGGAATGTTGTAGTTAAAGTTACTAAACTCAGATTTTGTTATACTATTGTCTTTCTACTGAAATATTTAAGGATATATTCTATATTTTAAAGTTTTTTGTAATAAAAACTTAAAGGATGTAATATTTTAAGAAATATTTTGTGTTAGCAACCAGTCATCCAAAGTTCAAACAACGCAATTACATATAACAAGTCTAGCTCTAAATTCCGTCATCTCTGGGCATCTGCTATAACAGTCTGGGAAGTGTCATATTAATTTGACACTAATCAAATCTAACATTGTTCACATGTTGCAACGTTATTTTATATTTCACCCTTCTAGAGTTTTTGAATCGTGAATATTATATTTAAATAGAATCAATACGAGAACTCACAATAGAGTTTCGTTATAAAGTATTCGTTCTACGGACTTCAGTTGACACGCAAAGTTTTTAATAAATATTTATTACTGAGAAGTAACATATTTGAGATTTACAGCAGATTCTTGTGGTCATTTAGATCTGTTAAACACACGTTTAAACATGTAGAGAATTAAAACTATTCGACTAACTACAATTATAGCTAGATGCCGCAGGGGCTACGAACCCGTTAACTAAAATAATCAATTTTCGTTCCGAACTACTTCGTTACGAGTGAATAATAAAAACAAACATCGAGGTGAATTCGCTTCTGTTATTATAATAAACATTCCTAAATAATCTGTTCAAAGTTCGCATGTGGAAACAAGTTGCTAATATATATTACATAAAAGAACTAATGTCCAATCTATTTCTGTTTACATCCTAACACTAGATGCTTATCTTCTCTCCTTAGTTATCTTTTTGAAAAGAGAGTAAAGGACTATTTCTTCGTCTCTAGTTGCATATTTTATATACATTATGTTTATAACTATATAAGAAATGCATATTTGTATAAAAGTTTTTGGTTTCTTGTCGTTTTATTATTGTTGTTACTATTGCTTGGTACACCTAAATAATTTATAATAACTATTTTTCTTTCCAGGGTTTACTCGAAAAAAACTCTTAAGTTTAAGCTCGAATTCGTTCTATACATATCGATTTCTTTTTCATTTGTATGTATATTTCGTGTGTCCATTAATTAATAAATAGATTGTAATTGGCAGCAATATTTAATATGTCAAAGTTTTGCATATCTCGGCAGCTACTGAAGTCGTAGCCATTAACGTGAACGTTCGCGCTTTACTTTAATTCTATAAATATAATTAAACTTAAGCGAAAATACTGTTGTGTAAACAAACAGTCTATTTTTGTGTGATATCTTTCATGTATATGCTCCAAGTGGTTTCTTTTGGCGGTGATGGATATTTTATCCAGATTCTCAGTGTTCCTACGCACTGCCCACGCTCCACGTACAAAAGGTGAACGCCTCGTGCTCCATAAAAATGTAGCTGCTGACTAGACCTGCCTAAATCCGTAATATTATCTTTGTGGTACATCGAACGATCGACCGCTATGATGACCATCATGCTCTTTTTCCCCCTACAATCTTTTTAATGTTCGTAACAATCTAACGTTTCACAAATTTCAGATATCTTTTAAGATTAGTTAAAATTGGTATTTACCTATATTTTACTTTATATTCTTTTTTATTAATCAGGTTAATTGTAACTATCCATAACGATAGGGATCTTAATACTGAACGACGAAGTGTAATTGTTATGTGTATGTGTTATTTTAATAAGAAAATTTGTTGTAATAAAACTTAAATAGAACTATGATCATCTAACAAATTATAAATTCAAATGTATGATTTAAAACTTATACGGTTTTTTAATCTACGTTAATTTTTTGTTAAGAACTTAATAATTTGTGTAAATAATACAGCCAATATTAAACTTTAAATATCAACTTGCCTTATATATTTAAGGTTACGTATTAGAATTCTCAATTATGTAAAAAAAAAAAACATTGATTTCGTCTCTAACATTTAACTACAAATATATGAAAGTCGTGAGTCGTTTGCAATGTTGTACGCGCATACTCTTTAAAGGGTCGCGGGTTTGATTTCTACTAAGCTAAAGCATTCGGTAATTAATAAAATTATGAAAAGACCTAAATATTCTAAGAACAACCGCATTCGTGGTTATAACTTCCACAAACTTCCATTTGGATTTAACAAAAAGCTGACAGATATCATTATGAGAACTGTGAAATATTGAAAAGATAAAAGAAAAGAGTGATTAATTGATGTTTCTAATGTCAATTGTCAAATTAAAATGATACAACGATTTTAATTGAATATATAAAGGCGTATCGATTTAACTGGTATCGAGTGGCGTTAGTGCCGCTCGAATAGCTTTATCGTTTGCATAATGACTCATCGAGTTCACGCACCCAACTATTAGTGATGTGCTGGCAAATTCTAAATGTTAGTACTATTAGTACTTACACTGTAAATATTTAAATTATTCGTACGAAATAATATGCGCCAATCATTTTGAATACTAGCCTGAGAATAATACTTATTTACAGTTTATGCAAACCTATCTATTATATTATCTATAATAAATAAATTATCTATCTTTTATATTAGACTAAAAAGTTATTTTTTAATGCTATAATAATTTTATAAAAATAATTTGATCATTAATATCGATGTAACATCTCGGCGGTTTTCCCAACTGATAAGAAATGTCAAGATATTCATGAAAGTTCAACATTCTTTTAACCATAATTGTAAAAAGAGTCACCGTCTTGAGTACTTTACTTATTTTATAGTTTCATTAAACTTATACTTTACAAGTATTTTATAGCTTAAAAAAATCCGATCATGCAAGCCCAACATCGATCTTTTAATAAATCCAAGAGTTTCTCAATAATAATCCAATCACTAATGTTTTAAGTCCACGCCTTTATTATTCAATTTATTCTTACTCACTGACAGTAGTTCATTGCTCATTTGATTTCGTTTAACATTATTAAGAAAACAAATGTTATTTTATCACTGTTTTATCGTGTTTCCAACGAACGGTGGAATTTAAGCAATGATTTATAAAAGAGTAGTAAATCTCAATTCCTTGAGTAATAAATGAACGGAGTTTTTTCAAACGAAAAGTTTTTCGTAGACTCATTCGCAAAGATTTCAGAGTAACGGTAATTTTTTGTCTAGTCGTTGTTTATAAATACACCAACGCTCATCTTTTAAAGTAAGGTATAGTCAAAATTGTGGTTATCTTGAAGAGATCATGATACTAAATCCGAGCACTGTCATTGCATTATGTTATACTAAATAGGATCACACACGACGATGCCACGGCTTCACTATTAAAAACAAAAAACCTGTACATTTAAATATCAGGCGTAAATTGTTTCAGTAAAATTAAGATTTTGGCAATAGACAATAATTATAAAGCATATATTTTCTTTATTTAATTTCCCACAAAAACAATATTTAAAACACTATCTTAATAATGTACAATCTTGACAAAGAAGTAAATTCTCGTTAAATAAAATATTTTTACAACGCCATCTGTTGACAATATTTTGAAGCTTGGATTAGGAAGCACCTAGATATGTATAAACTCCTTTACGCTTTCGTTCTTTATATTTTTAATCTGAAATTAAATATTTCAGCTTTCTGTTTGTTACCTGCTGGTACAGTGCCTTTTAATATTCTTCTAGTTCGATTCCCAGGATACATTTGGATGATGGTTACGTTGTTTTGTATCCGATTGACAAGCTACCACTCTCACATTGTAAATCTATCGCCATAACAGTATTGCTGTATTCCGGCTATCAATATACGAGAACCAGAGTATTTTAAACGAATCTTCACCGTGCAAATTTAAGATCAAGTGTTAGCGTACTCTTAATTAAGAAAAGAAGACTTTAAATAATTACGTTTTGACAAATAAATACTCCGGTAGGTAGGTAAATGAATAAATACTCCGGTACGGCGACTCCAGTGCGTAATAAATTTTTAACGGCATATGAGTTACGACGTCTATAGTTTAGTATTATCCAAGCCGACGAAAATACCATGATGTGTCATGAGTTACGCGAACCGTGGGGTTCATGAGCCGGTGGAATGAACCATTACTTGCTCCGGCCGCGGAAACAGCAGCTGATGAGCTGTACCTCTATATCGACTAGCAACTTTCCATAGTCAGAGAATAGACAATACTTGTGAGCATATTTATCTATAATCAAAAAATTTAATCCTTGTTTTATATAGCACTTACGGATATATAAAAAGCCTTGATCCCTCTACTGCCACTCGTGTCTCTCAGAAGGAGAGGACCAAGAACAGTTATCCACGACGTTGGCTAAATTTACATATCTTATTAATAGGTAAAGCATATATCAATTATACGTGTGGAACCCGCTAAATTATGTATTTTATTGTAATTTCACAGAAATTAAGTACTAAGTTATTTAGTACCCAAACTAAAGCTCCTTATTACCACTATATTATTACCACTTTTCATACGTGTCATCATAGCCACATATTTTCAAATTGAAAGAAAAAATTTAACTGGTGGTAGGTTTTAAGTATTCACAAAAGCAACTCCTAATTCAACAGTAGCTAGTGAAATAACAGGGGTAAAAAGACTTAATATATTATGTCTAAAAGCGAAAACAATGTGGTGTAGTGTTTATCATTAAACTAGCGTTACATTGTCACTAACCATGAGATAAATACTTAGCTCATTTCAACACTTTGTGAAATAAAAAAAAAAATTAAAAGACATCAATACTAACGGGTCAGATTAACACGACCAATACCAAGACATCTTAATCGTGCCAAAAGTGTTGCAAACTAATTTAATGGGCGACTTTCGTAAATTGTCCCAATTGGTTTGACCAAAATTGTACACGCGTCCGTGATCCAGTTTTCGTTTGGGATGCGGGGAAGCTTACGCGCGCATATTGTCGCAGCTTATAGGACCTAATTAGTGTCTGGGAACTGGGCTTATAGAGACGCGAATGCATTGCTTACTTTAATTATAATATAGTTTAGATTATAATGTATCGTACACACAGACATACGATCTGTATTAATCGATCGTTGTCGATGTTCCGTGTATCAGGACAAAGTGTTCTGCTCCTTCATTCGTACGAACAGCGAAGCTTTTGAACCTGTCCGCATTAATCTATACTTATAAGTATAACGTGAGAATCTTTAAAAGAAGTGAACAAGCTTCTTCTAAACTCATCAAGCGGAAATGTAGCGAAGACCCAGTAAAAAATATACAAATAAAACAGTTTTTAAACTATCATTATTTATTCGAAATTTTTATTGTGTAAAATAGTTTTTATAACTTCGTATTAGTTCTACTTGTTTTCGATATATTAAATGATGTAAGCAATATTAGAAAACTTGAACCTGCGAATTGTTTATAATGAACATATTACTTTAACATTTGTTATAAATTTCAAGTATTCTGATAAACAATTCTAAAATATCGTAAATATATTGTTATTACCAACGTAGGTAATTATTAAGTCTTAGCGACTATATTATTATAATGAAGTATTAATTTATTTAAATAATAATTATTTGAAGAAATAAAATCATTGTGAATACGTCTTAAACAATGAAAATTAAGAAGCACCCAGTCATAAGTAAAAGCAAGCGAACGTTTAACAAATTGGTTTATTTGCGTTTCGAGGAACAGCAGCGCGCTGGTTAATCGGCGCTTTGTTTTGTTAGGTTTAATTGCAGGCCCAGTTATAGCCTGGACGATGAGGAGTATGCCATGAAATAGTCCTCGAAATTTGCTTAAGATATCAAAAGGTAAATATAGTTTCTATATTTTATTGTTTCTAACAGCTTAATAGAAAATTCCGGCTTGTTTCAAAATAGATTCGGTCGGATGGTCTATGTTCAGAGCAGGACGACTATATTATGGAATGATGAGTACGATTAGTAAATCATTTAAATTACAAGCCTAATAAAGAAAATGCGTAAAAGCTTTAATGAATGACGAAATAGAGAGACGATGAAATATTTTTTTGAGTAAACACAATGTTACTATTGTATGTATATCACTTTAAAAACGATTTAGAAAAATGCGGAAGGCAACGTGGCAAGATGGCGACAATTAAATTTTCCAATTTATCGTTTCAGTAAAAAAATAGCGTGCTTAAATGCCTTGAATCTAGATAGGTCACGGGTGGCACGGTCTAGACAAAATGGATCGCGTTAATCAATTTGTATCGCGCCGTCTTAGATGACTGATTCGGGCATCGAACCCGCGACTATACGCCGGGATCCTGAACTGTGTATTCCCATCGAGTACAATGACCAGAGATAAAGATAAATTAAAACTAACCTTGTTCAGATACAAATTTTATACGCGTTTTTTTTCCTCTAAATCTTAAGATATCTGATATATTCTATAACTAAGTTATTAAGTTCAACTTAATAAAACGTAATAATACATTTGTTAATAACATTTATTTGATTTATTTTTTAAAGTAACAACGAAAACAAAAGTTACTACTTTACAGTCGTTCATAAATAATAGATATGAGTACTTAGTAAATTGTAATACTACGTAGTAAAATTTTGTAGTGGCGTTGAGGCGTTTTTAAAAATTTAATAAAGTATTATAACAACTAAATTTAATTATCCAACTGTCGTAATGTATATAATAATGTTGACAACTCTATTTTGAGCCGTACAGGCATGGATGTTATGGCCACGGGATCAAATCAAGATACTAATTAATAACGCAATGATTTCCTTTAACTGGATTAACTCTTATATCAGTGACAACTATGTCATAATAAGTTCGTTTCGATAATGCGAATGCAAAAAGTAAAATAAAGATAACCACGCGACTACTGATCTGTTTCTTGCTTAACACTTCTGAAAAATACGTAATAATTCCGTAGATTAAGTTCTTTAACCTCCATGGTCTATCGAATCAGTAACCCACGTACCAGAAGTGAACCACCGCCACTGATACATTGGATCCTAAACGACCACACACGTTGAAAGTCGAAAAGCGCCTTTGTCTTAAATGTTTCATAACCGTTTTATGTTCTTCACAAATCTAAGATTTATGACTACGCCGTCGAGTAACTTGAGTTATAATACTATATTAAGTATTTGTTAACTTAAGGTTAGGAAATGATTTAGAAAAGACATTGACCATAATAAAGTCTTGTGTGAAACGATATCATATAAGTATAAACAGCAATAGAAAGAAACTATAAGATACATATAATATAAATATAAATAAACAACTGATATATTTTTGTTTATATATTTACTATAACTCTAAATATATAATTAATATACAGATAAGTTATTAATTTAATAAATGTTGGATGAGTTAAAACAAGTTCCCATTTCATCACAATGTTTTTACGTATGAAAGATGGCTAAAGATTTGAGGTTAGGAGTAAGATCTTTAGATATAATTAATGTGTAATCTAATCCTGTATGCAGTATAAAAAACTTTGAAAGGAACTCTTGGATATTCAAATAGCCCCTGCCTTGGAGGTCCACGGGACCTTCGTCCATTTTAACGGCCTCGGGGGCGGAGATTATTAAAAAAGGCGCCGGGAAAACAAACATTACAAGCTATTAAATCAATATCATCAAATTATTCTCCTTCTTTACGACCGATAATTAGAAATGTTTTGTCTACTATAAAACCTTCTTAATAAAAAAAAAAGAAATTTTTGTCTACCATTAAACCTCCTTAATAAAAAAAGAAGTTTTTTGTCTGCGATAAATCCTTCTTAATAAAAAAAAAGAAATTTTTTGTCTATTACTTTTTAAATTTGTTTTTCAGTTTTTATACTAAAACCTTTTTTAGTGTTTTTCTAGAAAATGATTTTAAATTACGTCGTAATCGTGTTTGTTATAGAAAATATTGGTTTAATAATTTAAAACAAAAATTTAATTATGTAACAAATATGAATACAACAATTAACACTAAAGATAGTAGAAATGTTTAAATAAATACTAATAGCAATAAAAATATAGCAACGTACAAAAATTAAAAGCTATATGTTATAAATTTATACTTTAAATATTTAAAATGCTTTAACGCATTAACAATTAGGAAGAGTATCAATTATTAAATCTAATTTCATTAGAAGATAAAAATATCCCAGATAGCTCAGTTAGTTAAGCACTACGTCTCTAACACACAGCTTCGATTCCAGCTTAACTTAAACTTGAAGTTTGAAAGAAATCAACGTGCGGAATCCGATAAGTTATTATAAAAATATAATGGGCTTTGACATTTACCATCCTTTTTTTAGAGGTCAGTCAGTAGTGAAAACAATAATCTAAACACACGCTGATTTTAGTGGGATAGTTATGTAGTTTACTTAGATGCAGTAAGCAGTCGAAGCTTGTATACTTAACCCGCGAAACGAAACTAACAGTGACGTGACAGGTTCGGTTCAAATAAAACTAGTTTCATCGCGAACAGTAAAACCTGTCACACATACTGGATATCTTTTATACGCGCTGAATGACCTATCGCAAGTTAAGTTTTGTTCGCTTAAACTTAATAACATGTTCGTCCTTCTGGAAAGCGTAAGTTAAAACTTTGCTGATGTTTCAGTAAACATTTATATTACATCACCAGTGTTAAGTTACATGTTTATCTATCGTCATTACATCTTTAAGTCATACTGAACTCAACAGAAGAAGCGTGATATGAACAGTACTTAATTTTTTTTTGTTATAGTTCCATAACCATAGACCTCAGTGTGACCTCTTTCACATGGTGTGTGACAAATTATGTGGGCCCCGAAATCAAACCAAAGCAATGTACCAGCTACATGAACTTGTCTTTTTTTTAATTTTTGGGTTTTAGTATGTCCTACAATTTAATTAAACCGTGATAGCCTAGTGGTTTGAACACCGGCCTTCCAATGCGAAGGTACCGGGTTCGAATCCGGCCTGCAACAATGAATTTTTCAATTTATGTGCAGTTAGTATAACACCAACTAATATCACACGCTTTGACGGTGAAGGAGAACATCGTGAGGAAACCTGCATATCTATGTCGTGACCATTCGTGAAGGCAATGGCAAACCACTCCATTATAACTGACAAGTAAGTCGTGTGTTTCATCACACATGATGACCACGACCCTCACTCATGAGGAAATACGAAGAAGAATAATTTAATTACCATTGAAGTTAATCAATGAAGTTTCTATTTAATTTTACGACCGTAACAAGGGACCGCTAGGGAGACCCGTGAGAGCCTCGGCACCTGTCGTTTGGAATCATACCTGTGGCAAAATGCCAGCCTAGTACCAGGAGCGCAGAGCCTAATAGAAGTCACCGCTTCACCTGACGCATGCGTCCTGTAACCCACCTGACGGCTACCTGCCAAAACGACCACTTACCGTTGGCCCCTATAAACTGCAGAATCACCTCTCGAAGTAATTCAAATTGTAAAGAGTGAGGGAGAAAGCGGCGTTCCGCGCATGCGTTTCTTTAAAACATATCTGTTGTTGACGTGCGATTGCTTTTTTCCTGTTTATATCGAAACTACTAGCCATTTTATTTGTGTGTTAACATAAAATCTCCAATAACTATTTTTTTTTGTTATATTTAACGTAAATACTAGAGAAAATCCCACGGTCTAGATGTCTGTAGATTACCTGAAACAAACGGACAAAATATTCTGTAATATGGTTTATAAGTTACGCTTACATTTATAACTGTTATAATTTTATTTGTAACTTGAATCACATGACAATTGAACTTAAAAAAATCAACCAAAAAAGCTGCGTGGTTCCTACGCTTGCTTTAAAATGTCGGACGTTGAAAAATAAGAAAAAGTTTATTTTAAGCCGTCCGGTGGCTTGTGTCGGCCATCTTTTTTAAATGGAAGCCGTTGTTGAAACAGTAATATATTTTTGTTATTAACGCGTCTAACCTGACAACAGTTTGTTTTTAAACGTTTTATTACAAAAGTGTTTAACGCCTACAAATATAAATAATATATCTGTTAATTTATGAATACATGATAATTAACCGTTTTTACGTAAATTCTATAATCTGTAACGATTTGAATTAACATTGCACAGAGTAAAAATATTAAACCTTGTTATTGAGTACGATACAAATTGTGATATTTGTCAAAAGCATCAAATATTTGTCAAATAATGATCAGTGCAGGTCAATGGCCAATGTACAAGTAAAGTTAATTAAGCAAAGCCGTTGGATTTGTACCGGGGACAGCTCTAAGTAATTAACTCTGTTTGCGTGGACAAATATTCGCGGCCGTCTTCTTTGTTATACGTTCAGATCTTTAGTGTTTGTTTATATAGGTTACGACATCTTTGTTTTTAAAAATGTCGTATCTCTTAAAAATTCGTCGCGTAATGTAATATACAAATATTATAATCAATAAAATCATTCTCGCAAAGATCAATCATCAAATATAAAAACTGTTTCAATATTATTTCTTTATAATAAACTTTTTTCTATGGAAATATCTTTATTAGCGGGAATAGTCAAGTTTATTTCGAATCACATACGACGGCGGCCGTGAAGCAGAAAAAAATGTCCTCTTGTGATCTCGAGGGGCTTCTAAGAAGGAAATGTTACTTATACCACCGCATCCTCCACAAAGAACGTGAAATCGACCGTGTCATACAATAACGCTTTTTTTAACTTCACTAAAATAGACAGCATTTTTTTTTCAAACTAATGCATGTCTCATGTTCTACTTTAAATGATTTGTGTTGTTTGTTTTTAAAGTAAAATTTTGATTATTATAGGCTGTTATTTAATTAAAGTGTATGTTATAAAACATTACATTAATACAAAAGTTAGTAGACATGTGACACTTCTTTCTTCGCAATACGCCTGCGTTACAGAGTGTGACGTCATATCGCGTTATTACGTCACGTTGCTCGCATCAGAGGGATAGGTACTAGGCTAACATACATCGCGAGCGGTACAATGTTGCACATGCGCATTAACATTGTTACAAATTCCCAGCCCGTTTGTCGTGTGATAACATGTAATATTGACTCATCATAAAACGTTGTAAAAACCCATGTTGGCAATATTAAACGATTACCTAGAAAATTGTCTGGTTCTGAGCCATGAATTATTCGGTTACAGGGTTTAGGCAACCCATATACTGTTTTCACAGTCAACATATGAGAGGCAGAAAATTTTGATTTTTTTTCAATGCAGTTCGCCATCCACGGTTTGGGAAATAGAGGTCAAGTGTTAGCGCATTGAAAAAATATATATTTATATGCGCTTAAGTAGGTCATTGTATAGTTATTAAACTGTTTAGCATGATGTTTATTAGATTGTGTCAGAAATTCTATGTAGCCGGGGCCCGCGTAGAGCGTCCCTGAGCGCGGCGGACACTAGTGGGCGGCGGAAGGGCGGCTATCGGCCGCGGCTGGAAGTCCGCTCCATATCGCCTTACTCGCCAATTACGCGCATTTTGTTCTATCGCGCACTATTCACAGGGAGAAATTACTATTGCACATTATTAATATAATAACTAATTCAATACAAATGTAAGCTGCCTTTATAAATTTACACAAACACATTATAATCACACTTGATTACAAGACGCGCGTTCCGTCAACCCACACCTGAACAATGTAGCCGCTTTGTCTCTTATTATAAATATATTAACTAATTATAAATAAAAAAGTGTTATACAATCTTTTTCAAATTCATTTAACTAAAAAGACAAATGATTCTTTATGTATATTTGTGATATAATCTAATAAATTACGGTAATCTTTGTAAAGTAATTTTCTGTTTTATAATCAAACTTTGTTTTTAAATGCATAAGAAGTTTAATGATCAAAAAACACGCAGCGAAAATCAATTCCGCGTGTTTCGCGCCTTCACGCGTACTTAGGACAAAGTGAGACGGGAGTTATGTTTTATCTCTTTCTTCTAATCGTACTCATTGAAAAGTTTGAAACGTTAGCTGGTTGGTAGTACCTAGTACACACACATACTCTGTGCAGTTAGGCAACATTAGAAAAAAATACTAAGCTGTGTTGTTTAGCAAATTCTAATCTCTGCACATACTCGTGTACCAGGCTATCAGAATCCAATAGGAAGCATGTCCTCGTATGCCTTACGTAGGGGCGTATCCCTAACACACGCAACACATTCATACAGGGGTGTCGTACAGAGGTGATCTCTAACCCAAATTCACACATCCACACACACACGTATCGCAACCCTATCTAAGCACGCGGAAAAGAGAACTAATGCAATATAACTTGTAAGGTGTTAGAAAGAGTTAGATATCGAAAGCCGCTTGCGATTCAAGACGTGTTCGAGTCTGCGCATCTTGAGGTTACTTTAAGGGTTGGTGGCAGCTTACTGCCATCAATGTCTGTAAACCTGGTACATGTTTTCCATTTTAGGACAAAAGACACTAAAAAAGGGCGGTTGCAATTTAGGGAAAGCTTTTTTTATTACGAATGAATGATTGCGTAGATTAAACGAGGGTTGGCGCAAATTTTTATAATATGGTGCGATTCGGGATTACCTAAGTTTTACGAACTACATATACTTCTAACGTACATAATAAAATTATATAAAAAGTAAAATATCTAAATAATTAATTTAATTACATAAAATTCATTACATTTCTTGTTGGCATAATTAATATATATGTCTATTCTTTATCTATTAATCAAATCAACTCCCGTACCACCGTATGTCAATTACCGTACTTTTATCAAATTTTGTATTTATTTTAAACGAAAAAATATGTTAGAAAAAGAATAGGCAGTTGGAGGCTAAATTTTAAAATTAATTGTCGTGAATTATGAATATTTTTTATAGGTATCGTCCAACACGCCATGTTTGGATACAAATAGAGCCATTGAAAATTCGCGCGCGTTCGATTTGGATGGACGGTATAATGGCCGCATTTCGCGCTCGATTGCCTAAACTGTTCTCAATGCTGTACAATCGCCGCGTGGCGCGCCCATCGCCAATTCCTTTAAAACTTTGATTATCGTGTCGATTTAGTTGTTAATAGAACATAATAGGTTTTAGTTGAATGGTCATCAGTATTATTAACCTTTACCTAACATTCACGAGGATGAAAATTACAAAAGTACCTCACGGAAATTAAGCGGATACAGATAGTAATAAAAATTAATAGAAAAATGACATTAAATTTTCAGTCAAAATAAATTAAACTAAAAGTAAGAAACATGTGATTCATTAGTAATAAAAAAAATTGTTAACACGAATTTAGCTTAGTTATAGATTTTGGTGAATCGTATAAAATTTCGTGTAAGTTTTTAATCAACACCCAAGCGTTCTGTGCGAAAGGCGAAACATAAAATTAACACTTCTTTCTTTAACTTCCGTTGCCCATTAAATATAATTATAGGTGGCACAAAAAAATCGTCGGTGCATTGTTTGCTTTTTAAGCTACCGCGTGTGCGGAGGCGCGGCCGCCATATTTGCGTAACTGTCAACATTGACAACTCAAAGGGCCATCGTGTGTTTGATAACACAAGTATTTAACAGCGTTCCTGTCGTTGAGCTAACATCCGCTCGCTGAAATGCGTAATATGTAAATCATCGTTTACATTCTAGTTTTATCCGAAGGTTAAACTGAATTATATTGTAACGATGTTTATTGTTCTTTTTGGACAAAATGTCAATGTTAGCCCATGTTTGTTGTCTGTTAAATGAAATCTTCACGACCATTTAAGCTAACCGCATCGCATCTCGACATGGACACAAGATCGATCACCCAATTAAGTTGATTGTCAGATCTAACGTTCACCCTTTATTAGATTAAGTGGGACAATTAAATCAAATATTTATTGTTTAATTAAAATACCAAACATTGTTATCTACTTCATTCACATTAATGTTTGTAGTATAATGAATTTAATTCAATAAAAATTAGTTTTTTACCGCCATAACATAATCGCCGGGAGCCATATGATTCTCAGAACACTGGACCGTATTTCGTAGAATACGTGGGACCTATGTCCAACAGTGGACGTCGATCAGTTGAAATAAACCAATTATTGACTTTCGTTTATTAACATTAAATATCGAGGCATTACTAAATAAACAAAAAAGTAAGAATTTAAAATATGCATTAGAAAGAGTAAAAAAATTATCATAAAATAAACATTTCAAAGCCAAGTTCTCACACCTTCGTTAACACTACCAATTTATAACAATCAAAAAAGAATATTGAAACTTTACACCCCATTCAGATTTAATAAGATTCGTAAAAAAATTCTTTCCTTTCGACAGGAATGCCCGGCCGACCGAATCCTACAGGAGTGTACTTCTATCTCCATCGGATTAACGCTCTCCTTCTAGCGCGAGGATGTTATTGTAACGAAACTGGTTAGCTTTGATTAATAGCATTTTTCTATCCCAAGTTTGAATACTAACACAATTAACGTTTCAGAAACAACTTTGTTTCACTCTTAAGTTTAATGGGTCTAACCATCTATACCCCCCGCCTTCTGAGAGAGTGACCCTTAACGATTTATGTTCGCCTAGTACTCGCGTAGAAAGTGTTACGTCATAACCGTGTCGTATCGTCTGTGCTTCATCTGCCTTTTTATATGAAATGTATATGTGTGTGCGTATATATATAATGTCTATGTTTTTGAATTAATTTTTGACAGACTTTTTTTTAATTTTCTTCATTAGACAGAAGTAACAGACGGTATAATTCCTAGAAATGTTATTTCGCTGCTAAACTGATTTTTCTGGTGATCAGCAGCTTTTTCCTTTTTTATGATTGTATTATTTATGAAATCATATATACTTGCTTAACTCACAAAAGACAATCAAAATGGCTGAAATGAACACACACAAAAGAAATTAACTGTTCTTATTAAAGAAGCAAATAAAATAATTAAATTTGTTTGATCTACAAAAGGGTGGATTTAAAGATTACTTTGGATTACCTGTAATCACATCAGGAATATATATTACGGGTCAAAATAACACCCGTTCAGAATATTTAGTTAAACAAAACAAATAGTTCAACAATCTAGAACAAGTTATTTAGAATACAGATTCATTGACTATGCGAGAACCGTACCTGGTATACCTTTAAAACGGACAGTTCTAGGTTACTCTGAAATCTATGTTTTATTTCCGGCCGCCTGTATATATTATCATCTAGAATTAATTTACAAATATGGTCGCTTTTTATAGTTTTTTTTTTAAATGCAAAAGGAGCACAAAGGAAGTTATTAGTCAAATGGTTAACACGTGAAGTTCTGCAGAGCACCGCCTAGTGACCTACTTGCGGCGTGGGCGGGTTTACGTTACACCGACCTGTTTATTTGTTCTATCTCTATAAAAACTGCTCTTAACATCCGTAGGAATTCAGCGGCCGGTTCAAAGTAAAACGCTGTAACTGCTAACTCAATTCTTACGGTTAATTTAAACTGTATTTTTTTCATATTACCATCCCTAATAACCATGTGAAAGTAAAAAAACAAAGTAATTGGGAATAACAACAGATAATCATCTGAATACGTGATTGATAAAAGAAAATAAAAAGCAAATACGATCTCAGACAATAGTTCGAGTAAAAAGCATAAATATATCAATAAAAAAAAACCACGTGAATTAAATACAAATTTGATAAATTTCATTTTTTTTTTATTTATTTATAATCATATACATTAGTTACATTAATGACAGAAAATGTCTTGAAACCTTAGTAGGTTTGTTAAGACATTACGTTCTGTTACATATTACAAATACATTTACATACAAAAATAATATTACGTACTTACTATTATCATTAACTTATACCTATACATTTTTCATCATTTGCAACCGCGCTGTTAATTTTTTTTATTCTTTAATCATGTGTCAGTTTTGAAATAAATCGCAACTAATTATTTTAACAAGAGTAATCTGGCAACCCTTAAAATAGCGTTCAACTCTTTATAAAAAGTGATTACACTACACGCGCCATTTTACGCAAACCTTTTACATTCATGGTCACTCGCGTTGTAACTCACGGAAAACGTAAACGTGAGTATACAATATTGAACGTAATGTTTCTTAGTATACCGGAATACAGAGCTATTTTTTTTACATACTCGTATCAGAATACTCTGGTTCTCGTTTGCTGACAGCCGCGCAGATTAAAGAATGAAACTGGTAACTAGCCAGGCAACTAACATTTACCATATTTTCATAACGTATATAACAGATAATTAAAAAATCTCGAACATGTTAAAAGATACAGATGAAAAGGAAACAAATAACTTATTAGTAGTTTATGTACGATATAGCAACAAAGATTTATAACTAAACTGTTTATATCAGAACATTTGTAATGCATCTTCGGCCGCCATTTAAATCTAATAAGACAAATGCGTTGGTTACTTACTATTTCTTTTGATTTTTGCGTAACCCTTAACACAACGGAATAGAGTTTATATTGTTGTTTAACAATAATAATATAACCAGTTTCCGTCGTTGTAATACAGTATTCATTTCCGTTTTTTTTTTAACGAAATGCCGCATGTTGAGTACAAGGCAGAAGACGCTGTGACCTCACGAATTTCTCTTGCGCAAGAGTGCGGGGTCAATCCCGTTTATAATATTGTATCGACGTTTAACGTATAACTATTATAATTGATTACATAAACCTCTTAAATTTATCATATTTATTTTTTCTTTTACTCTAAATATCTGTTTCTCCACTACTTAGAAAGAGAAAGAAAATTATGTATAAATACAAACAAAAACAACAAAATTTTTTACTTATCTAAAATTTACTTTAAAGTTTCTTGTATTCTTTCTCAACATCAAATCAATTTGTTTTGTAGTTTTTTTTTATAACATCTTTTATCTTTTTTTAATAGATTCGGCAGCTTTTAATATAAACCAAATACAGAGCTTTCAATAGTTTAAGTTTTCTGTTTGGTTAAGGTTATAATGATCTGTATATTTGTATTACGTTTTGTTGAATATTAAAATCTCATTTGTACGAGCAAAAAACTCCCCGGTTCTGATGATTTTTTAATAATAATATATGCAATTCTTCCTATGGTGTATTGAGAAGACAACTTTCCGATCTCCGCGCAAGGTGCATCTTCCCTCGATGCTTCTAGAAGCGGGACATTTCTTTTGATGAGACGTGCAAAAAATGCTCTAAGCCGATCAAAAGCACTATAGAGATGTCTTAACTAAGTTATCGACTAAATTAAAATTTTAGATAAAATTGTTTTACAATAAATATAAACAATATTAAACTCAAAAAACAGACCTTATTATTATCCTAACTAAATATATTATAATGTATAATTATAATTTAATTTGTTAGCCTTTATTTATATACTAGGTATTACAAGTCTTTGTTACGAAGTGTTAAACAAAATGGCGGATAGTTATCACATGAATCATAGTTTATAAAATTTTGCTGTTTGTATTTTATTGTCGATAGTAGCTACCGTTAACAAGTTTAGGTACGACAGAGATTTACACATATATTTAGTATTCAATGTATTTTTATGTATATGGCAACATTACTGTTCACTCTTCTGCCTTACTTCATCTGTCTACACTCAAACGAACTGAAAAAGAATTCCTTATAGCGGAAACCCGTAACTTTGTAAGCTTTTATAATGTTTTTTAAACAGTAAACGGAAATATTAAATCGTTAAATCTTTTTTTTTAGCTTAGTCGCAAAGCATTACTAAGACGATTATAAAATAGCGCCACTAAATTATATGTATCGATAACAAAAAGCGTATCAACAAGACAGCCGTATCCCAAACGGGCCCTACTCGTTATCTTACAAAGTTATTTAACTTACTAATTTAATTAGGGAAATATTCCAAGAACTTGGTTATGCTTTGATGTTGCTTTTTTTTTCAACAACACCCCTATCAGCTTTCAGTTATGAATGTGATGGTGTAAGTATAACAGACAAATAGCCCTAAACATGCCCATCAAAGTTGTTTCCCTTTGTCTCTTATCTTCCGACCATCTCAAACTTGATGCGTTTCTATTATTTGATTAACAAGGCGCGGACTTTCTATGGAACAGGCATTGCTATGCGGTTTGTTAAAGCGTATCTGATGCATGATACGGATGTACGGGAAACGGATGACAGTGACATTGGATTAAAATAATAAATATGAAAGCGTCAGATTTTGACTTTAAATCATCTAAACCTTTGCGAGTACCACATGTAGGTATAATTTAATGAAGCAATGAACAAAATAGTAGTGCCATTTTGATTAAAAAGTTGCTGAGGTAGAGAGACTTGATAAATTAAAAGTAAAATACGTAAAAGTGTATTTACTTAATACCACATAGGACTTTCTTGAAGATTACTTCGCATAATGAAAACATTTAAAATAAATAAAACAGAGATGTAGGTAATAAAAAGAATAACATACGGATGATGTTGCCATTATAAAGTTTACGATGGCAATAATAACAGTAGGTACGCGGAGGAGGGTTTAGGGCCGCGTGAAAGCGCTAGGGTGTAAACTTGATTGGCGACGGCCCTAAACGTACAGGCAATTGATGTGCTGCAACACGCAGAAGATGGCAGGGATAAGAGGAAATTTGCGAAAGCAAACTCGTTGTTTAACAATACTATCGAAGTATACCTTAAAATGTTTTCAAAAACAATTCACAATATTAATTTTCATCATAATCATTTCTCAAAAACAATAGTTCTGTATTAATGTTCATGTTAACGAAAAATTAATTTTATTTTTATATAAAAACCATTTATAAATCAAATTAAATATAATTACAAACGTTTTTACTAATATTCCATTGGTAATAATTTATTTAACTTGACAACTGTTAGTTTATATATAGATATGATGTAGGTAATATTTTCACAGTACATATAATTTATATTAACCTACAAAGGACCCATGAATGTTGCCATTTGCGAAAATCGAGCAGTACACAAAATAAAACATCAACAATTATATTTCAAAACTAAAAAAAAAGATTCGCGCTAAACTTTAGTTTACCGTATATCAATAAACTATCATTATACTCATATGACTCAAAATTTAACGTATACCACGGAATGTGGTACAATGTTATGTTACCACCTACTATACCACCTACAGAACAATAACATTTTAAAATTTATTATATGTTAAAATGAAAATCGGTTTCTGTTCGGAAAGTGAAGAATCTAAGCAAACAACTTATAAAAAATAATTTGTAATATCCAAATGTGATCACAATATATCTACTGCTGGTTTATTATTTAAGTATAATTTTGTTGTTTACGCCGAAGTAGATATTTTCTTGTTATTAACGTCTTAACAACGCAGCAACTTCTATAAATTTTAATGAAACTATTATTTTGTATAATATAATAAAATACTTTATTCTTCTTAAATAGAATTGAGAAATATGTAATTCTTTTACGACGAAAATCTCAATCATATGTATTAGTATGTCTTTTATATGGAATAAGTTTCTTTCCTTTTTTAAGCAAAACGTTTGTATGAAGCTTAGTCAAAATTGTATGTAATAAATTAAATTAAATAATCATTTGCTTATTATGATAAATTGTTTCGATCTGTCAAAATCAAACAAAATAAGTTTTTTCTGCATGTTTTTTTTTAAGTTACTGATTGTGTGCTCAAGTTTACAAATATATCTAAAAGAACCTACCGTCCGTTCAACATCAATGTATTACACTCACATAATGCAAGTTATCTTTAAGCTATAAGTTGATATTTTATTACAACAATAACGACCTGGTGCTTAGTCTCCGTGGCCGTTTAACAAGAAATTGTATCGCACTTACGTTGTATCCTGAAATAAAATGAGATTTTATTACACTTTAATAAAAGCTCACGAAGCCGCGGCCGCTAGCACTTGTCCGCTATTACTTTAATGTAACAAAAAAATTATAACATATTTTATAACATGGTATTACTTTGCTATAACCTTTGCCTGCTTAGACAACTCTTGTCGAAATCTCACATTCGATATTTCAGCACCGAAAAATTATAGATCCTGAACTTCTAATTTGAATTATGACGAAAGAGTAAAAAAAAAACTTTCAGCGTGACAATGGAAATGATCAACGCGTATACTAAGAAGGATTCAGTTTTAATAAACAGGAACAAATCATCATCTTTTTGGTTTAAGTTAACTTTTGTACTTCATTAGTCCAAATAGATTTATTTACTGTGTTCCAACAAGAGATAGTTTGTGAAATTATTTAAAACCTTACATCTAAAGGCAATGAGCACAATGTTGTGCATCATAATCAGAGCTACATTGTGCAGGCGTGACACTTAGCAACAGATGAATATTCTGCTCTTCCATTTAGTTAAGAAAAATAACGAAACGATTCCACAAAATTACCGTCAACTTAATAATCGATTTTTTAATATAATTAATGCTTTAAAATATAAATCTACTTTGTAGTTAATTTAGCGATATGAGATGAAGCAATCTATATCATTTAGTAAGAAGTTAGACGGAGTAACTTATCACAAGGTTCACTCTTGATGGATTGTCGGTCCCGTTATAGTTACGGGAGATATTTCACATTAAACACTACTTTTATTTACGATTGGAGACGAGCACCGGCACCGTGGGAGCAGACACTATCGGGAGTCCCGCAGGGCATTTAAAAGCACATCAACACGGAGCGGCATCAGCGACACAGTTCATTAAGACGAAAAAAATAAAACATCAGTTAATTTCTAAGGGGGATACTGTACTATTAATAAACGGATATTGAGACGCTCTTAACCGTTATAGAAGAGTAGGGGATAAATAAAGAATTTAACAGAAACGTGGAATTTTACTTGAGTCCGAAAATCCGTCTGCTTCTCATCTATTCAACGCTCTTACGTGTTTCAATTCTTATACGTTCAATATTTGAACGTTTTGTAATTACTTTGATTAGTAATTACTTTAAGTACTAACTTTACTAATTAACATATACATATAGATTGTTATCTTTTCAAAATAAGGAATTCAGAAGTAAGAATTTAAGGTTGGAATAATTTCCTTTTCTTTTCTAATTCAAAGGTCGAATTATTACACGAGAATTAGACGTTTTCATTGTCATTAAAATGTTAATAACAGAATAATAATGATGATGAATACTGATAAGGACGCCCTTACCCACATTTGGATCTTAAGCCTAGTTTTAATTAATTTTCCTTATTGTGTTATGTGTGCAATAAAGAATTTATCTATCTATCTGATTAAATGACAATGTTTTAATATGACAATATTATAACTATAATTTCGCTCTAAATATAAAGTCTGTCATTTTTATTGGATGTTGTGTAAATCTGACAAAGAGCCAGAGCCTTATCGTCTCTTAAGACTGTGTAAAACAGAGATCAAGTGTTGCCCATTGTAGATAAAAAAAAATCACAAGACGAATTCAAATTTAAAACATTAGTTTTTTTGATCATAAATTAAAATTAGAACAATACAACATTCGTCAAAATGAATAACGTAGCTGTCGAATTTGCATCCCACATCCAACACATGGAGAAATCAAAACGGCTTCCATTACTTTTATTTTAGACTGATTAATGGCGGCGCATCGGCTGCATCTAATTGCGGTGCGCAGGCGCATTAGCGCAGGGCTGCCGCGCCGCGCCGGCTCGATCGTAACGGAAACGTTCCGTTACGGCTCCATCGGATTCGGTGATCGTTACGATATTAACGGATGTTACATTTGCTACGCTTACGTCTATTTTAGTTTTGTAATTAACGACTACATAGACATACACGAGATGTTGTTTACACTAAAAATCGTTAACCATATACATATTTGTATGTTGTACGACTGTTCAACTTAAAAAGACTTAAAAACGAAACAAATTTATTAAAAAAACAACAGAAGGATCAAAGGATAAAGCCTTAAATAACCCGCTACAACTCTTAAAATTTAGACCAGGATCTGGACTTTCTTCAGCCACGTAATAATGTGATGCTAAAGAAATGAATATGAATAATTAATTTATGAAACATAATATCTATAATTTATAAAAAGCTAAATATTATTTTTGTTTATTTAAATATTACGAATATCATTATCAGCTCACACTAAACCACTGCTGGATTTAAGTTTCTCTAAGTACACTCAAAGGAACGAGATCTTCGACCACATAAAAAATTCTTACCACACAACCGCTCTATCATATCTTTCTTCCATAGTTTTTTGTTACTAAAAGTGGTATCATAAACAACTCACATTTACGTACCACATTAACAGTTGCGGTAGCTAAGCTGTATTGATAATATTGGGATCTTAATTATGATACCAATTGCCTCCGTAACGATACCACTGCGGTTACTACAAAGTAAACGCGACTATAAAAATTATAACTTCATTTTTGTGTTAGCAACATTAAAATAAATAATTTATTTATTTTTAAGAAAAAGTTGCTCATATGATTATAAAATACCATACAAATTATTCAATTGACTGCGTAAGGATTGTTTGTATGGCGATTTACCGATTAATAAAATACGTAGTAAATAACATTATAAATAATCGTTAACGGCTAATATTTGTTATAATTTAAATTAAAAAGTGACTATAACGGAAACTAATAAAAAACGTTGCTTAGGTTGGCAACGCTATAGGTTGGTAATACTTTTTAATCACAGTATTATTCTTACGACATCAATCAGTCTTTGGCTGACTGTCGATGGAAGCACAACTCGTGAAGTAAATATTATAATGTAAAGTTTGAGTTAACTTCAACCTGATGCGACTATTAAACTATCTATTATCTGTTTTTATTATAAACGTTTAACTACCGTCGATATAAAACAATATTATGTTATAAAAGTTTTATGCCGTTCTCTTCTCAGTAGAGCTTGCTCTTTTTGCTTAGTTTTTTTTACCACAAATCTTGTTATCATCATGTTATTAACATAGTTTATTAAACGAAGTTTGATTAGGTAGAAGTTAAGATGCGTACCATTGATTAATTTAAATAATGTTTGAAAAAAATCTTTACTAATTTATCCAAATTCGATAAATTTCAAAAGTAATTAAATGGAGGCCGTATAATTAAAAAAATCGAATAATTATATTCTTGTCTTATAATTAAACTAATTTCCTAATGCGTTTACAAAACTTATCACTACCTACATTTGATATTCTAGTCCGAACAAAATTCACAACGATTGTATTTGATAACCTTGACAAATTTAACATTTCACAATTCCAATTTGACCATCACACATTTATAATTTTGTTTATTATGCTATTTTTATATTCTATAACAATAATTTACCTGGTTTAAATGAATTTGCCTTTTCCTTTTTCTAAAAGTTGGTAAACAAAAACTGGCACTAGTTAGGCTTGCTTTTCCTCTTGAGACATGAGACTCGATACCATAGTAATTTAACTGGCTATAGTACACTCCAAACTGGAATACAGTAATGTTTGCACACTACTCCCTGCCTAGATAGTCTCCAGCAACTGAGATGTCACCAGCACAGTTAACTTTGGTAATGTATAAAAGTTAGTAACGTTAACACAATTAATAATATTGTTTAATAATGACTGGCCTTAACAGAAAATATATCGTAAACTTTCAACAGCAAACTAATACAATATAAATATTATCATTTCAGTTTGTACGTGTATTAGTATTTACATGTGAAAATCCTGTTTCAAATAAATAAAACGCGCTCAAAACCTCACTACCCACATAGTCTAGACATTGTTTCAAATCTCTATATTTTTCTTTTATAAGAATAGTAAATTGCTTAAAATTTTGTTGTACATTCGATAACCTACTTCAGTCATTTCATTGTCTTAGTATAGTTAGGAATCTAAACAATTTGGTGTTAATATTAACATACACGCAGGCGTCGGTATGAAGTAATCCAACACGTGCAAAAGTGCTATCATCACCACATTAACGGAGTTGTTTAGAGCTGTGAGTAATTAGTCTAGACCGGAGCTTCGGATTATCTGGCACAATGTAAACTTAGTAAAAATGTAACAATGACGCAATACTATGGGAATATGGAGCCGGTGCAGTATCCGGTATCGCCTAACGCTATTGGAAGTCTAAGCTTTCGGTTGATCGCTCTTTTGAAGTCCGTATTCAATATTGCAGCTAGTAAAGTAACCATATTATTTATAAAAGTTTTATGCCGTTCTCTTCTCAGTAGAGCTTGCTCTTTTTGCTTAGTTTTTTTACCACAAATCTTGTTATCATCATGTTATTAACATAGTTTATTAAACGAAGTTTGATTAGGTAGAAGTTAAGATGCGTACCATTGATTAATTTAAATAATGTTTGAAAAAAATCTTTACTAATTTATCCAAATTCGATAAATTTCAAAAGTAATTAAATGGAGGCCGTATAATTAAAAAAATCGAATAATTATATTCTTGTCTTATAATTAAACTAATTTCCTAATGCGTTTACAAAACTTATCACTACCTACATTTGATATTCTAGTCCGAACAAAATTCACAACGATTGTATTTGATAACCTTGACAAATTTAACATTTCACAATTCCAATTTGACCATTACACATTTATAATTTTGTATATTATGTTATTTTTATATTCAAGTTTTTAAATTTGTTTCCTTCTAAAACAAATCCTATTGAAATTCTTTTCTAGACTCTGTGTAGGTCATCTATTCGTATTGCCAAAAAGATGTATTTATACTAACCGTATTCAATATTGCAGCTAGTAAAGTAACCATATTATTATTAGCAAACATTTATTTTTCTGCTTTGCAATGTAGTCTTTTCGTATACACTTCTGCTGTGATTTTAAACCTCGAAATCTCTATATAATTTTCTTTTATAAGAATAGTAAATTGCTTAAAATTTTGTTGTACATTCGATAACCTACTTCAGTCATTTCATTGTCTTAGTATAGTTAGGAATCTAAACAATTTGGTGTTAATATTAACATACACGCAGGCGTCGGTATGAAGTAATCCAACACGTGCAAAAGTGCTATCATCACCACATTAACGGAGTTGTTTAGAGCTGTGAGTAATTAGTCTAGACCGGAGCTTCGGATTATCTGGCACAATGTAAACTTAGTAAAAATGTAACAATGACGCAATACGATGGGAATATGGAGCCGGTGCAGTATCCGGTATCGCCTAACGCTATTGGAAGTCTAAGCTTTCGGTTGATCGCTCTTTTGAAGTCCGTATTCAAATATTTTTATTTAACGATGCGACGTAACTTGCTGAAAGTTCACCTGATCGTAAGTGTAAAATATGATGTTTGATAAGATGATATACACTGCAATATATTGTGCTCGTCACCATTAGATATTAAGTCTCGTTATTGCAATAATTTCACTAGCTTCATCCCCGGAAACACAGAAGCAAACACTGCAGTGTTTTTATTAGTTATACTATATACGTCCAAAACTATAATCTATAGACCCACAGGCAACTGTTATATCTAAGTAAGCTTTTAAATTAAATGAATTATTCCAAAATTCTTTTGTTGAACAGTTCGTAAAGAACCTGGGTATTTGTGTAAATGTACAATTAAAAGCGCCAAGTTATCTACTCTGTAGGTGCAAGTGAAAATCTGATTAGAAATCCGCTGAAGTACTAAAATTGAATATCGGTCTTAACGTAAATTCATCACTGGATAGTGAAAGTCCGCTACGAGAGCCTGCCGTATTAATCTTTAGCATAACATTTTCTTGAGGTCCGTATTTAATTTGTAGTATATTCTCAATTAACCTGTGCCCTCTACATATACGAATCATCAACGGGTATATCCAATACAACATTAAATCACAAGATGGATTAAGTTATTAGTGTTATTTCGTTAAGTAATTATTGAAAATATATAACCTTATTTAATAGTCATTACTACCTGATATAAGTTAAAAGATATACACTCTAAAAAGAATTATTATTATAATTTGAAGATTATCGCAGATACTTATGTATAAAGAAATATGTGAAAATCTGTGTCTAAAACAAATAATCAACTTTTCAATGAAATTTCTATTTATTTATATACTAAAACAGTTTCTTTTCTTTTCTTATAGAGGTTAGGACATAACATAACGGCAAAGTTAGTATATATCGTTGTTCGTTTCATAATTTCATGTTATTTGTTAAGTCTTTGTTTTTCATTTGCTTTTGTAAATTTTAAGTTTATAGGATGTTTTTTAAATAAAAAATACTAAAAAAATCGCATCCACACTATTTCGTTACCAGCGATAATTGTATTGGGAAATACTTCTGTCAGTGTATGAGCAGTAACCAACAGCCGAGAAATGTTGAATCATTCTAAGCATTGCTCGATAGGGTTACCACTAAAAATACTACAACTAACAAGACAAAGATATACATTATAATTTAAGAATTTCAAAAAAGTACTTCACGGAAGTTATTGATTTGGGATAATGACAAATATAACATGCTTTACTTTGTTTCACATTATAAACATCTTTTAAAAACACTCAGGAGTTTTCTGTTTTGATTCGCGACATCTCAATCGTTCAGACATTTTTTTTATTTATGTAATAATTATTAATCTTGTTTACATAACAAGAAATGCTGATTTAACCTCAAAACTTTCATAATGACTTAAATGCACAAATACTAATATGAGATTAACAAAAAATCGATTTCATTTATAATAGACAACGTAAGTGTCAATCCTAACGTTCCTGGTTGATGGTGAAGGAATACGAATAGCATTCAGGAAGCGACTAAACACAAATACGCAAACGAGGTGGAATGTTTCACGCATAAAATTGTTGAACGGAACACATCCGGTGCAAGCGAACAGACTTGCAGCTCTCTGTACATGGTCGCTGGTTCATGATCTTATTAGTAAACAACTTCAGTTTTTCAGTTCGGAAAGATGATCCGCATATTGATATACACTCCCGGACACATCTATCGGCCCACCCAGTGTTTAAAAGTTTTACCGGTGCCTAACTAAAAATAAATGCTAGGTGGAGCAATAAGTTTTAATGCAGTTTTAAAGCTGATTTTTCGGTCAACCTTTATGTATGTTTTTTTTTTAATTTTGAATTCAGGATTATGAAATTAAACGAAAATTCGAGTCTGTTCATTGTTTTCAACGACCCAGAAATGGAGAAAACTTTTTTATTTCGCACAAGTTGGATTTTTTTTTTGATGTGTCCGATTATTGGTTCCATAAAAAGGCAAATCTAAACTTAGAGCCAGTTTTGACCAAAAAATATGGATGGATGCCTGAAATTGTCGCCCAAGTTGTAAAACTTCTGCCGGCCAAATCAATTCGAAATTACAAAAAAAATAAAAAAAAAAAACATACAAAAGGACTGTCCAATAAATCTGCTTCAAAACTGCATTAAAACTTATTGCTCCACCTAACATTTATTTTTAACTAGACACCGTCGAAACTTTAAACACTGGGTGGTGGGCCGATAGATGTGTCCGGAAGTATATTTCACGATCCTCCAGACAATTACAATAACAAAATATTAAAGTATCTCGAATAAAGCCACTGTCTCTACTCCGCGCAATAACTGTAACATGTACCTATTTAAAATATAAGCCATGCATTTAGTATTATAATAATGTATTCATTACTACTTAAATGTATTTACAAAATTGTTTCTTTGATGTATTTTTCTTTTTCTTTTAATAGTTTACCTATTTTACTAAAGATTTTCTTTTTTATCTCTTAGAAATTTTTAATTTCTAATTTAGTTTATAATTTAATAATAATGCGTGCATTGTGAGTGTTGTGTACTCCATTAACTGGTACACACATCAGATATTAAGCTGTATGTAAATTTTTCTGTACTAATGTTATTATGTTTGTACTGTTGGAGGACCTAATTAAATAAATATATAAAATAAAAACTTTTACACTTCAAACAAATCTAAAAATTGTAAACTCGATCCCAGTGGACAATCAAAAAACCAATTAAGTCTTAATTATCAGATATTGTTTTTTAAATTTCTAACGGAATGTTCTTAAAGGTAAAAGAGAACTAATAAAGCGAACGACTTTCCCTACGACCTTTACCTACGTTCAACTATAAACATGTTATTAATAGAAATGATGATGATGAACAACATTTCATTCTTCTTCTAGTGCCTCTCCATTACTGGAGGATGGCTGTCAGAATTGCGAATTTCTGTCCATCTAAGCATTTTTTGTAGTTTTACATTTTTATGACAAAATATTTATTTTATCCTTGCAGTTAAATAACGTTACAAAATTTTACAATACCAAAAAGAACATTCATGCACATTTGTTTGAAACGACATTAAACGTAAACAAAATTAACGCAATTATTATTTTTTTTATAAAAAAGGAGTAACATTAAAACCATATTATATTGTGTTATATAGGTGTTACCCGCTTTAATATAATAAAGCTTTTTACGTAAATCTATCGATATTTTTCTTCAAATGTTTAGCTGTAATTATAAAATGAAGGTTAATAACCTCATCGTGCACTTACGCATTCAGTTTTTCACAATTTAAGAAGCTATAACAGTAAATATTTCGAGAGTGATTAATTCTTCCTGCGTAATGTATACGTTATCGATGCGCGTGCGCATAAATAATAAAATGAAATAATGACAACCTGTGCGCAGGCGCATGCCAACATCAACTTGAAGGAAGCGCAGTAAAAATGCAGCAGATTATGTTAAATTTTTAAATTTCATTACTTTAAACCAAACTGGTTATTAAGTAGTTTAATTATAAATCAAAATTAAAAATAACTAAAAGCTAATAATAAATAAGTAAGCTATTATCACTCTAGACTATCTAGGAAGCTTATGTTCAGCAGTGGACAACAATAGGCTGAAATAATAATTATTGTAAACATAAACCTATAAGATTTCAACCAAACAGTTCAAAAATAAATCATAAATCATTAAATAATCAATAAGCAAGTGTTCTCACATGATCAACATGACCTGAACACTTAAACCATGCAATATATTAAATATTCATAATCACAGTTAAATTTTAAATACTTTCCATAAGAAAGAATGGTCTAATATCATACTGCTAACAAGAGTTGAACAATAGTAATTGAAAGATTCTTCAAAGATATCAAATTACTGTAACTTGTCCAAGATACGAATACTTACGATTGATTAGGTTAAGCTGATCAATTTTTATGCACCGAAATGTTTAAATGAATTGCCATTTCCTTAATAGTGTTATATCATCAGAACTATCTACAAATTTATATCTAAAATATGTAGAATTTAAATTAAATTGTTAGTCCTTCAATAAATGAGTAGTCTATTTTATCTAAGTCTGGATTTTTAGTCAATACATAAGTGAAACTTGCCGAGCCTTTTTCATGTTAAAACGAAACGGTTGCTTTTTAAAAGTGACATCGATTTTATGAATCTATCGGTAAAATCATCGCCTTCAATCTTTCAAGAGCACTTAATGCAAGAGAAATGTCGGTCTGAAGAAAATTAAATGTAAGTACTATTGACTATGATATATAACATCACTGACAGCTCAGACAGGTCGTCGCCTTCTAACTGGTAATCACCAACCTAAATTTGTAACAAGTGGCCGAAATTACATACCTTTATTGCTAGGCATTTTAGATTAAAATCGTTTTTAAATCAAACATTCGCCGATACGTCTAAAATTATCTACCGCTAAAAAGACCGCATCAGTTTTAAACTAGTTAACAGATTTTGCTATTCTAATTTAAAACACATCATTCAATTGGGGCACGTTATATAAATAAGTAGGAGTATTGAATATATATAAGCAACACAAGTATTCACGTCAGTAAAGAAATAACTTAACGATGAATTCATGGGAGTATTGTCGAACAACTGGCGGTACCTGTTGACCTTAGTCGAGCAGCCAGATGTTATAGAATTGACGAAACGTTACTCGTATTTTCTTTTCAATTATAGCCGAATGCATACCTCAGTACTAACATCGCTAATTCCCGGAGCACCGGCATCCCACTGTTTCCAGTAACAATTACACCTTTTAGAGCTCTGTATTTAGGTGAGCGAGGTACGTCTCGGCTCCCTCTTGCGCAACGCTGCCCAGCCGCGGGCCCCGGGTGTTTTGACAGATGCACATAAAACTCTGAAATATTCCGTCATGTTTGAGTTACAACGTTTACGATAAAAACTACAAAATGGACACGGGTACTGATTTAAAAGTTATGATCTCGCACGAGCTCGCCGCTCCTCACTATCTCCATTTTAACTTAAAATTTTTGCAAATATTGACATTACATCAAAGAGGTGCTTCTTATATAACCATATCAAACTGACATTCAGACGAATAAATCATTTTTAAAAATCAATCAATACAATCGTTTTGGTAAAGACTTTCAGTTCTTATAGTTTCCGAATGTATAATTAAGTTGTGTCATCTATATGCGACAAATCGAGTCATCTTTTTCGATAGTAATAACGGATATTCATAAAAGGCGGGAACAATGGCGGCGTTTATGCGAAACGGTGACAAAAAATACTACAATGGAAGCATGTCACAATATTATCTGTCAATTTCTTTGGAATAAGTATTGTAAATTAAATTAAAATTCTAATAAAATTATCGTATATATAATAATAAACACTAACATAACAATATTGTCTTTTAGATCCTTTTAAACCTAACTTCCTTTCCGAATTATCTAGTTTATATAAATAAAAAAATATGGACAAACCAATAAGTTATTACTGAATGTGCTAAGAAATTAAATAAGACGAAGTTGACATGCTACAGCGACGATTTGTTAGTACAATATAGTTTTAAGTATTTATATTAAACAGGATAGATTATTCCCGTTGTGATCTTGTGGTTTAAGTGCCGTTACTTAGCATAATTAACTTTGTCGCGGTTAGCTCTGGTATTCGTGGTGGTAACCACAAAAACGGGTCCACAAATAGCGGAAGTTTTTTATTAATTTAAGCCAATATAAAATGGTTCTAATGAAATACCGGCGAAAAAAGCCTAGTCGGATAAAAACGTTTATCCCTGATTAAATTTTGATATTATCTTTCAATCTAAATATAAATACATAAAAACCTAATATTCAACTCATGTACTTTCGTCGGCTTGCCATGGAACACAGAGGCGGTGGAGCAGTACGTTCGTAACCAATGTAAACACTACTGACTTCTAGCTAAAAACATATGAGAACCAGGTATTTAGGGCGATCATCTACGACCTCATTGTCGTTTAACACACCACTTGAAATCGTTGTCGAGTATAGCCCGTTGTAAATAAAAAAAATATCGTAAAGAACGGAGAACAGGTAACAAACGCACGACGTTGTCGGAAAAGCTCTAATGGCGGCTAACGCTTGCCGTGCGTGCATCATGCGCATGTGTGCGCAGTGCGGGCGTGCGGCGCACCGACGCCCGGCAACTACCAGGCGAACAGAACCATACAGAGGTAACGCGACACCGGCCCACCGCGCCTCACTGACAGAACATGGGAATATATTAATGACGTAGATGTTGATTTACACATGCATTTGAATAACGTTTTAAATTGTTACTGTTCCATTTTTCATTATTTCATGTATTTTGCGACATAGCAACTAAAAGTTCTAGACATCCGAATAAACTCTGCATACCAAAACAGCGAATAAATCTCTGTAGTAGAAATGCATATTGTATGGCAGTGTCAATATTTAATAGACTTCCAAAGCACACTATAGATCTAACGGGAAAAAGCTTCAAAAACTTATTACATACCTGGCTTATCTATAATAAATGAAAAATAAGAATTTAAATTTGTTATTGTTGTGGTATGTCTGAAACGAGCTATGACTATATAATTGTAATAGTTAATTGTAACATTAGGCATTAGTTATAAGATTTGCACGCTTTTCAGCAGAATATATGAAACTCTAATTATATGAACATCCCATTGTAAACCATATCCTTGCAAATAAAGATTTATTTATTAACTATTTATTTTCAAATATTAACATCAATGCCTTCACTTAAAAGTAAATCAATTCTAAATATTATACTTATCGAAAACCATAGTTATTTATAAATAGCTTTATGTAACAGGTGATACAACATTTAACTTCATCATTTTCATTTCATTGTCTTTTATCACAGTGTCCGAGTTGAAAAAAATAATACATATGTTAAGAGTAGGTAATTAAATAACGTGTTAGTTATTTTTAGCCACCAGGCTCATGCCATGTTAACAAGTAAACTTTTGTGAATTTCTTTGTTGTCCATAATAGTTGTAGTTACACATTACGTAAAGATGCTTATGTAAATTTTAATGTTTGTGAAGTGTTCATACACATTTTTTGCATACATTTTGTACGGTATTTTCAAGGCAAATAATTTGACTCACGACTTCAAGGAAATGGTTTCTTATATTCATAGAGGAAAAAGATATTATTTAATGCATATATTAGGTCTTTATGTAAGCTAATTAATAATGTGCACGCATAACAACGAGTTGCCTTTTACGACACACTAAAAGTTGGCAGAATTTAATATTCACACCCGTTTCCCACATGAAGTGAATTTTCTACTAATTATGTTATATAGTTGTATAACAACAAACAAAATACGTAAATTTTCGTCATATGGGGTTTTTACGACTAATAATACTAAGTAGTAAGCTAAACTTAACTGAAATACCAAATGTGAAACTGTTTGTACTCATTTCTTGCGAAACTGAGGAAGCAATGGTTGCAGTTCAAACATACTTTATGATCCGTTAGCTAAGAACGGCTTACAAGTTAGCACAGATTAGAAATACGCGTTTAAATATGAAATAATATTTATAGATAAAAAATATTTAAAACCTTAACCTGTTTAAGTAATGAATATTGCTTTAAAAAAAAAAGAATTTTATGGCAAGGTTTCAGGACTTTTAAGCCAAAAGAATATATTGCTGTAACTAAAAAAATATTTAGTAATTTTTTTTAGATTTTTACAAACCATGTTTATTCCGAACGAACCCTCCCGCGCGATAAAATGAACCCACCGTAAAGTTACGTCACCGTTTTCGCTTCCAGCTACCAGGGCAACATGACTAACAAGCTCCTCATACGTTTGGTGTCGCGTATCTAACGTTGGTTATGTTGAAAATAGTTACAATGTAAAAAAAACTATTACAATGACATTAGTAGTGTTGTTATTAAATAAATAGTATTGTATTATAAATCGTTTTTTTTAGTATATATATGTCCTAGTTTTATTTAGTATGTAGTTAGTAATATGCACCGAATTTACTTTCACTAACATAAAATTTTCCAACAAAAGCCCTACTGGAAGAAATTTCACACTGGAATAAGTAGTGCCTTTGCACTTAATATCTCTATACATTTAATATGCTATCTCTAATTTTTGTGTGCATAAATAAATAAATAAATCAAATGTTTCGACATGGAGGCCTGTTTAGTCACAATTGAAGTTATGCATAACATCTATGAAAATACGTATGGTCCGTACAAACAAGACTTCAAGTGTTTGCGCGACGACGACGAACAAACGTGGACGCATTAATTACAAATATTTGAGTAAACTCAATTTGCATATAAAATAGACAAAATTTTTATTGCACATTTCGTTTTAGTAAACAATTAAACATGGCGGTTTTTTAATCTCTTTAAAGGAATCTAATGTTTTCGTTAAAACTTACTTTAGACTTTTTCACATAGTGACAATGGCGCCGTTCATGTTGAACCAGAAACGAACTAGTGATCTCTGTGTAGGAAAGCGGTTAGCTACTGCGCCACGGAGGCAGTTAAAATTATTTATAACCCCGCTTCCTTCCATTTTAATGAAGAGCCGTTACAAATTTGAAAAGGTCTTTTAAATTTCTTCGCACCAGGATATTAACTCAAGTGAGCGAGATCGTACTCCCGATACATCAGACGCTGTGAGCGCGATAAAAATAATTGGCCAGCACCACGGCACTGCCCTTTGCAGCAGGTACACTATTTGTTTTTATTTATAGAGAGCACATGGCGAGATTAAGTGCTCTCAGGGCTTTTAATAAGACAAAATTGCATTTTACCGGGAACAAGTTTCCAAGTACGCTGCGCAATTCTTTTAATATTTCGTATTTGTTTTCAATTTAAAATAACTCCAAAATTCATTAACAAACACATCGAAATGCTTTCAAAATTTTTTAACATGGTAACACCAATTAAAATTGTTTGCTTTTTGAACATAAAAGACACTTAAAATTGGCATAAAGTTAAAACTATTGCCGTAAAAGGAAAAAAAACATAAAACAGGCTGATATTTAATTATTTGTTACAAGAAAAATAAAAAGCAGAACAAAATGTGATACAGATTCATTAGACATTTGAAACTTTAAAAATATTATAAAAATCTTAGTGACGAACGACAGATAAAACAAACTCAGCAAAAAATTAAAAATTGAAAATTCAATAATTTTATTCGTATTAGACAAAGAGGCGGAAGAGTAAAGGAGATAGATGGAAAGTTTAGGAGAAAGTTGTAAAAATTTATGTGCATGAGAATGTTTCGTCGAGGGGGCAGGCAAACATGAATGGCGCGCAATAAAACGTACAGAGAAGCTGTCGAAGAGTGCGCATGCGCGCTGCGTCGTTGATTTAGCGCTCATTGTTGTCGCCCGGTCAGCGTCAGGGTTAACACAACACAATTACTTTATAACTTCTTCTTCTAAGTCGTATTTCCTCATGACTGAGGGTCGTGGTCATCATGCTTTTATTGAAACACACGACGACTCTCTTGGCAGTTATAATGGAGTGGTTTGTCATTGCCTTCTCCATTTCACATACTAGTCTGACCACTGATGGTCATCACATAGACATGCAGGTTTCCTCACGAAGTTTTCCGTCACCGTCAAAGCACATGATATTAGTTGGTGTTTTAAGCTAACTGCACATAAATTGAAAAACCACTAGGCTATCACGGCTCTTACTACTGACTTTATAACTAATCATATAAAGAAAATATTTTAACTCAACACAAACAATAAATTATCCGATCGTCTTATTTCACGAAACTCGCATGAAATATAATGAACTACTAACACAACACTCTAAAATCATTAGTAATTAAGTTGTTACATCAAAGAACTCCGTCGAGGCGAAAAAATCATAAATGACACTGAAGTTTTTTTTCCTCTTGCAACCCTATGACAAGTGCATATGTCCACCCCCATGGGTGACACACATGGCACCCGGCTGTGCACGTCTCCCGTTAGGCAGCAGTAGAGTTCCCACGTCACTCATTCGATGCTGTGAAATTCTAAATTAACTCGTTTTGACCGAAAACAGTCACACACGCGGAGTTGTTAGTCATCTGCAAATAATAAAATAAAAAAAATTCTAGGACCGTTAGTGCTCCAGTTTCGGGGTGGTGATCTAATTAGGTTTTAATCTAAGAATAGCTTATATTAAAAGGCTGTTAAGTATAAAAACTACTCAACGTTTACGATTAATGTACTCCGTTAATATTAGATATTAAGTTAAGAATTTGTTTGGTACATAGATTATAAATCATTTGTGAATTTAAATGAAAACTATTTATTAAGTGATATTCTTAATTACAGTGATGATGATATGTGCCCATAATTATGAAAGTTGTCTAAATATAATATATTCTACACTTTTCTATCAATGCATAATAATGTTCAGATTGCATAAGTAATACGATTTTATTGTTTTCATTTCTATCAAACCAAAATCACGGTCATTCGGTAGAAAGGAATGACCTGATAACAAAAATTTGTGCTGTATCATTTCAATACAGACTTAGACCATTTTCATAGAAAACACCAAATGAAACATTGAAATTATTATCACTATCTGAAGGTCAATTTTTGGTGATAACATGAAAATTAAATTGGAATTTTTTTTATTTTAAAGTGAGGTAACAACTATTAAACAATTTTATTTGTCTCCACTAAATTTTTGTTATATTTTTTTTTTGCATAGACTAGTGCTCACTTAGACGACTTTTTTAATTATGAACACAAGATAGATAAGCTATATCAAGATAAATAAGCAGTAGACTAAGATAGATAAGCTGATAAACTAATAAATTTACTAGACAAACCATAATACAAATGTTATAGTAAGAAATCTACCTATCTCATGAAGTTTTGATTAAATTTTCTAACATAAATCTTAACTTAACCTAACTGGGATATGCACAAGACTGTAAACAAACTACTTACGTAAAGACCTTGTTAAAAGTCTGAATACAAAATTGAACCCGCAACTATCATCAACTGTATGTACTCCTTAAAATATCCCACACGTTCAAGAACACAAGTGCTTTGGAGAGTTTAACCCAACCGGTTCCCAGTACACCACAACACTGTCATTGTCACACACACAGCTTGACCGTTACTTGAACATATTAAACATTAGCAAACGGTTAATATTCATATTAAAACGCCAGCTATTTATAAAGTTATTTCAATTTGTTTATAATATAAAAAATAACTAAAGAATATATATTACTTCCTCTACAAAAATCGACTTATCTTATTTTATAAAACACTTCCTTGTTTTAATCAATTAATAATAAGTATTATATTTAATTATTGAAATGATAACAAATCTTGCAATTACAATACCGCAGGAATCGTTTAATAAAAAAAGAGTGACAGTATCACCTATCAATTATTCATATGAGTCTTAATGGCCACTCGATCGAGTAAATTATTTGGCCATAACGACAATAAAAAGACTCGATGTTCGTATATGTACAAAACATCCAATTATAACAGCTCGAACAGAGTTCAGTTGTTCCAGAAAGTTCCCTGATTTTGCAGCGGCAGCAGGGTATTACTTTATCCGGACGCGTCGGTTACTCGGGAATGCTGAAGCCGTGTTTTGCGCGTAATGCAAAAAAAAAACCGACTAAATGTTACCAACGGCGGGCACCGCGTTACATTTTTGTAACCACCGTTAAATACTGAAACGGTTTCATTGGAGTTTGTCCTGAAGAAAAATTTTGATAATGAAAAATATATATATTTTTTAATCTTTATTTGACACCCAAATTTCAGGCAAAATAGGTATATTTAATGCCTGTGGGCATTATTTACTAGTCAACTTCGGCAGTGGGGAAATGGAGTGGTAGGTGAGGTCTAACAGAAAAATGTTGTATTAAAAAAATATACTAATAAATATACATACATACACATATACATAAATATAAACTTGCTTAAATAAATACATATATAGTTAAATATATACATAACATACATAAGTGGAACTATTGCTGTGTATCCAAGTAAAAATTTTATTTAAATGAACTTCACGGTTTGTTTATGTTGATAGTACCACAGTTAATATTTTTATCTTCAAATTGTAGTTTGCAGTAATTATTGTATTCCAGTTCGAAGAATCTTGTAACTAGTAAAGGTTATTTATTTATTTTATTTTATTATTTCGTAAATAAAGAGAGACTAACAATGATTTTACGGAAATGGAATGGTACAGGCGAGCTTAACTCACATTGAGTTTTCTACTAGCTAACTTTAGTGAAAAAGAAAAATCTATATGGGTTACTAAGATAAGTTACTGAGAATACAGTGTTGAAACATCATGATAACTAGCAACATATTATATTGTCAATTGGATAATACCAAAGAATTAACTTCTTGTTTTATTTGTCACTAAAATATTAAACACTGTGCTCTTCTTAAACTAAGTTTTAATTTACTATAAGCTGTGACAAAGATAGGTATTATTTACACTGTAAAATTGAAGAGTGAGAAAGCTTCTTCTAGGCTAGTCTGCTTTACCAAAGACAATTTCACCGCTTAATCTTAGTCATATGTATGCCTTAGTATAAAAAATACATCTAAACATAACAATACATACGAAGAAAAAAAATGACGGTCAATTTAAAGAGTTAACATACCGATAAGCGATAATTTATTTCCAAACGTAAGTTTAAAACCCTATAGGACGTTAGTAAAAATTAAGTGAGATGTTTATCACCCACGCAATCCCACACACCCCGATCAGTTGTGTTGCATCGGAACTTTTTCGAAAAGCTCTTCCCGAACTTATGGTCTTAGATCTGTTGTCCAGGTGGTCTTATTTTTTACTTGAAAAAAGGAACCGTTCGGTACCCTTTTTGTGTGGTAAGATTTCAAAAAGTAAATGATCTCTAAGTCAACAAAGATAACTAATATCCAAACAATTGTGCTTATTTAGGTCTCATATAAAGTTTCTGTAGTATTCAAATAAAATAAGTTTAATATTTTATCAATAACATTATACACAGAAACGTATATAAATTATTAAAAAATATATGATGTCATTTCCTATTACTTATTTCACCTCTGTTTGAAAAAAAAAATTTGCACCACAAAATTTAAAAAATTAAATAACTAATTCATGTTAAAATTACCTGGCAACACTTTGCAAACGTGCTGACGCAAGGCCCAAAAGGTCTTGTATCCAGAGCCGTAAAAACTTTTACAAAAAAAAAAGTGCTGACGCAATGTTTTGAAAAGCGTCCATTTTGAATACATTTTTTTTATTTTTCAAATTTAAATCTATTTGAAAAACTAAACAATTTAAAATTATAATATTAAATCAAATTTATACATTTAAATGATTGAGACGGATGAAGAATATTTTAATAATCACTTAGCGAAACGACGTCACTTCCTGAAAGCATATCATCAACCGCTCGTTTTATCATTTGCTCTAGAAACTGAATGTGATACATATTTTTTTCATTGAATATAAATAGTATATAGTGAAGTGTATTTTAGCAAAACAAAGGTTACGTAAGGCTTTGATTAATGAGTTTATATCAACAAAAATTTATTAGGCTGGAAAATGATCCGGAGCGTGTTAAAAAATTTGCTTATTTCGAACATAATTCCATCCACTCCAGTGCCGGCACATGTCCGAAACATAACGATCTAAATCCGGCATGAATTCTCGTTCAAAAATATTCCAACGCTCCATAACCTCTAAACATGGCATATTACCGAGAATACGACAGGAAAATGTCTTAATATAACTAAACATCAAAAACTTAAAAACATAAATAAAGAAACTAGATTGAAATAATATATTTTATTTAAAATAATGGCGATGTCTCCTTATGTTAAGTGTTGTATAGTTATAACGACAAGTACCCATATTGTTCCATCGCCGACAACATAACCGGCAAACAAAGACTCCGCCAACATAAGACCTAAGTCACATCTCGTTAGTACCAGCAAGTACTAGTAGAGCATACGTACAGAGAGATCTACAAACGCTAGACTCGAATAACGTACGTTACAAACGAAGTTTGAACATTAGTCTAGACTCGTCAGCGAGGCCATTCATTTGGCTATTGTCTCTAAATCGCGAGGCGTTCGTGTAGTCGTTAACCAATTACTATTGTAGAGAGTCCGCATTATTTAACACAGCGTCGATCGTTTTAATTTATTCGCGGACGACAGTATGGGACGTTACGAAATGGATGCAGCCGTTTTGTTCTGAAGCTTTACGCTCGCAAGTGGCCTAATTTCGCTGAAAGCGGCAATCGCTGCTGAAATGCAGCAAATAGGTCCTATAATGTGTTACAAACGGGTCAATTTCGTTAAAACACCACACAATGGTTTCACGTGTTTTGTAAGAATCGCGTCCCAGTTCGGTTTTAACCGCCACAAGAATATCAACGCTTTGATGCTGCGTGCTGTGCTGTGTAACGCTTCATCTACAAATACGCTACAAATTTTCACTGGCCGTAGTGACTGTTTTAAAACTATCTAAATTATCATTAATATATATTTAAAGAATATTACATGCCAGTGGAACTTACGCAAGATAAATAAAGATTATAAAATGTGACACGCTGCGGACGCGATTAATGGAGGCTTCGATAAAGAAAAAGTTGAAGCAGCCCTCCGTCGGGTATCGTGTTACAAAAGAGAAGAAATTCATAACGAGACGATTAACGCGCATAGAACCGTTCGTTATTGAAATTCAACTTTTAAGCAAATATTAGGCTTCATTAAACCTATAGCGCCGAAAGGAGACCTTAACTAATATACCAAACGGGACTCAATAAAAAAACCAACACGTTCGAATGGAAAGCGAATATTCAAAGAAACGACGCCGTCTAATGCCACTCGTTGCAAAAACATTAAATGTAAGCAAATCAAACAAACAGAACAATGCTCTATTCCTTCGTAATAGATATTGTATTTGATTGATCAATCAAAATAAGCTCTACGGCCCTATCTAAATCTTCTAAGCGTTTAATTATACGACTCTCTTCTCACAAAAGCGGGAATGAATTTATGCATGAACCGGCAAAGAAATTCCCCGCTCGCATCGGCGAGTAGCGCGGTTTAAAAGGAACAATAGTTTTAGTTTTAATCTCGCCTGTTTTATCCCTTTTTTTTCTGGTGTCTCGAGATCCAGTTCGTGTGCGGCGGGAGTTGGATCCCTTCCCCCCCCACTTCGCCTGTACAACCCTTTTCCCTGTGCCACGCTCTGACTTGACATGAGCGCCAATTTGCGAGCTTTCGATCGCACGCAGATCTTCCCATTTCAATAAAAAAAAACCACTGATCTCACAATCGTTTCGTTTTTACATTTGCATTGGAAATGATTTTTAAAAAAGGTTTTTTAAGATACTAACAAAATAGACATTGCGGTTTGTGTTATTCAATGTAATAACCAAAATCAAACGGAACCTGTTAAAACTATAAATGAAGCTGAAAAGTATTGAGGTCGACACAAACAGAATGTCAATAATAATACTTTTGAACATTATGAAATTAATACTTTATAGTAATAAAACAATATATCATTATTTCAAGCTATAGTCGTCTATGAACATAGGCATATGATATATACTCGATACAAATTGCTTTACTTGTTATTGAAAATTTCAAGCTTTTAATTATTTTTCGAAGTGCAACTTACTTATAGATTAAGGCGGGCTGAACCTCGGCGTGTAATTTCAGAAAACTAGCGGTTTGTTAATTATTTAAGTGGAGGCGGTGCTGCGCAAGCGCACACACTCGTTGAGGCTTGAGACCTCTCCGATGGGTAAATTACTGGGAGTAGAAATAAGCAGCGATTATCGTTGTGATATACCATAAACAAGGTGCTAGATAAAAGTTTATATGTAATTATCAATTTTGTTAACCATCGACGAGTTGACTATTAGTTTAGCTGAAACTATACTCAATTTTAGATTGTGAAGTAAAGTTAAATTTATATAAATCGATACATAGAAAGAACATAATAAAACAACGAATTTATAATTCATTATCATGTTTATAAATATTGCGTTCGTCACTTTTATGTTGATGTCTGATACTGTAGTAATTTTACTAATAGCTACAACGGCTCTCAAACTATAACGTTAACTATGTTTGTAAGCTGTTTCGCGCTAAAATTATATCTGTTCGCTTACCGGAAACAGAGACCTGTCATTTTGAAAAGAAAACATGATTGATATCCTTTGAAAATTATATGTATTTTATAGTCTGCGTTATTTATTTCTGAATAAATCTCATAAAATTAATAAAACACCTGTTAAAATAATATGAGCAAGAAACAACTGCAACACAATATTGCATTCATCGCATAAATTCTATACGATCAAAGAAATATGTATAACATTATACACCTTAATAAGTAATATACGAATATGTAATATACTTAAAGCAAAGATAAGCATACGTTTAGTTTATTACCAAACAAGCGTTACTTATAACTTTTAAGCTCTTATTAAAACTTTTAATACAGTTTTTGTTCTTCGTTTAATTGAATTACTAATAACAACAAAAAAATTTTTTGAAAGTTGTCATGTGTATTACAATGAGAAATTATAGATTTTTAAAAATAATGATCCAGTCTTTATAAAAGGCAAACACTTAATCATAGTATCAAGTGATAAAGAAGTCGTGAATAACGAAGCACCAATACTTTAGTTCTTATTTGATACTCTTATATTCTGGATTAACAATATGATGGTGATAGCAAAACTACCATCCAAACTCCATAACGTATGGACAACGGAATCGAACTACGAACCCAGTACTAGCCAAATCGCTCTAAAGTTATTTGCATTTAGCTTAAAGATAAATTCCTTGGAATTTGACATTTTGTTCTCAACGTCAACGTGCGATTGACCTTGGGTGTAAATAACAAAAATGTCTTATACTAATGCAAAGCTAAAACATAAAAAGATATTTTGCCGATGAATTTAATTAATCTGTAACAATAAACAAAAAACATTTGCGGTCATTTATTGCCAGTGTCACAATTACAGATAATATATTATGTAATCGGTGAGTTTATAAATTCAAACCATTTTAGAGACCATAATTATATTTTATTTAAAACAAATAAAAGTAGACCAAAAACAAATCGTATATATGACGCATAACTTTATTATTTTTATCGTCATCATTTCAATCGATGACAGCTGGATCTATATCCAAAAGATCTAAATCTTTACTTATTACTTGATTAACATGTTTTAAAAGCTACATAGTGTGAAACTAGATTCAAAGCGACTTTTATACAGTATTTATCAATTGATTAAAGGGAACTTTTATACTGTACGGAACATTTTCTAAATCTTCCTTAACTTATAATATTGTTAAATATCAACATTGATGATTTTTTTTATTAATTCGTCTAAGCGGTGAACCTACGAGGACCTCTCTTGTTGCTCTGATCTCATATAAAAATATGTCGTTAAGATGATATACACTGCACCATTATACTAGTATCCTTGAGATATAAAATGTTGTATCGTTACCCCAGTAATTTCACAAGCTACGCCTTTTAAACATTTTGTTTTCATTACAATTAATTCAACAAATTATTGTTTAACTGTAGCACATAGTGATAAGAGCTCGCGCGATAAACGCTCGCCGGACATTTGCTACTGACTGTTTATTTATGGACCGAAACATCAAAAGTGGCGATGCACATCTTTGTTATTCTCAAAAACTATAATTTATTTGCTAATGTACACCGTAAAAATTAACTGAAATTTTACGATAAAGCTTAACAACATCATTGTAAAAAGTAATTTATATCTGAATTATCCGCTCGCGGACTCCGATTCTGTGAAGCTGTAAAAGCGGAAAAGTGATAGCGTTGTAAAGAATTTTAATAAAAATTATATAACAATTGCTTTTTAAACAATAATGTAAGACAAATATTCATTGATTTTTTTTTTTTTTCTTTAAGTATGTAAACCGCCATTTCAGCTCTTTTGTTTAAATATAGCAAACTGATAAAGAAAAAGATAAACTTTAAATAGAGGATGTTAACCTCATAGTTTACATCAAAAATACTTTGTTGCATTACAACATAAGGTATATATAAAAAAGTGATCCGGATTTAACGTATTACAAAAATTTTGGGCTGATATTTTATATATTCATAAAATGTATAGTTTTTTTAATTGGATATCTATTATTAAGATGTGATTGCATGTATCCAAACTCTTCTCTTCTTTTTCTTATAGTACGTTGAAACTCACTATAAGGAACTATCTAACTAAGCTTAACATATTTTCTTTGGTATCCACTGTAATGATTTAAATTAAAAAATCCTCAAAACTTTCATGTTTATATACAATTGTAATATTGTAATATAATTCTTTTGAACTTTTTAACTGTGTTTACCAAATTTTAATAACATACTCTGCTATTAAAAACAGATCTAAACTAAGAAAAAATGTACCATTTTATAATTACGAATTGAATATTTATTTCATAACTAAAAAACTTTCAAATATAATATTGTATTAGACATCATTTATTATAAATGAAAGATCATTTTCAATTACAAAATATTACAATAAATAATTTTTATAACTGCGAGCCTAGAACTTTAACAAAAATCTCTTTTATTCTTATTGGATATTCATTCTCATTTGATAGAAACTCAAAACGAATCGTACATTACATTCAGTTTTTAATGTAATAATTAAAAAAAAATTCGACCGAAGCTTTTAAATATTGATTATTAAAATCTATTCATTTGAATAATAAATGATACTAACCTTAAGCTAAACAGCGCCATTTCTAAAGCAGCATGCCAGTTAGAATGTCTATGGGAGGTCCGTGGTATAGCACAGAACTAAGCACAAGTAGTGATTTCGATCACAGTTTAGTTTTTGGTGGTGTTTCGTTTTCCCGCACAATTCGGGGCACGATCCGCGCAGGCGCGCCGGTGCTCACTGCGCGCTGGTGTCCGGCGCACGCGCACGCTGCGTCGGGAGGCGCGGACGGCGCGCGCCGCATCCCCACCAGCCCATTCATGAAAACCACTATCAATGGACCTGATTACCAGCGCTTTTCGCGCGCGAACCTCAACTTTTTTAAATCCCATCTGTATACTTCAAAAGGACCACATAAAAATTGCGATCAGAATCTGTACTGTCTTTATTGCCAACACATATCTGATGAATTCACTCACATGTTAAGTACATACTAGTAAATTGTAAAATAATAATATTATAATAAAAAATAAAATAGATTTTTATTTGTCACCACAAACCATTACAAAAAAATAAGTAAAAATCTTAAGCTATGCATATATTAAGACATATGGTTGTGGATCGCTGGTGCCTGTGACAGGTAATAAACCCGTGTTACAGGTCACCAGGTCTCCAACTCTCGTGCAATTAACAATAATAGATAACTTAAATAAGGTAAAGTAAATCAATTGTAGTGAATGTGTGTGTATTGTGTGTGAGTGTTAATAAACAATGTGCGCGTGCGTGTGTGTGTCTGTGCGTGAGTGTTGTGTGTTTTTTTTTTTTTTTTTTTTTTTTTTGTCGGAGGAAAAATGCACTTACGCACTACGTGTCGGACTCAGCAATTGGCCATACCGACTAAAAAACCTCCCAAGGGACCTTCTTGAGCCCCCGCGGAACCACCGTTAGGTATTACTTCGCGAGGGCGGTCTAGCAATCTTGCTGTACCTTATATATGGGCTTTTCGCCTCTTCTGTTCCTCTTGCCTCAATGTGGTCATCACTTCTGCGGTGTAAGCACTCACTTTATCCCACGCTTTTTCAGACTCCAGCATACTCTGCACTATATTGTCCACTGTGACTGTGCCTATTGCTGTCGTTAGGTCTTCGCGTTCCTTACTGTAGCGGGGGCACGTGAAGAATACGTGCTCCGCATCTTCTTCTACCCCACATCCGTAAGGGCAGGCCGGCGTATCTTCGTGCCTGAAACGATATAAATACGAACGAAAACAGCCGTGACCTGAAAGAAATTGGGTTAGGTGATAGTTGATCTGACCATGTCGTCGATCTATCCACCTGTCTACCTGACCGATGAGCCTGTGTGTCCATCTTCCTTTGCTTGAGCTATCCCACTCTGCTTGCCATTTCGCAAGGGTAAGTCGTCTGGTTGAACATCGGGTTTTCTCCCGAGTTGTCCTTGGTTCCCTTCTTTGTTCGTACAGCAGTTTTCTTTCTTCGGCGAGCAGATGTACAGGCACCATTCCCGCGATCACGCACACCGCGTCCGTGGAGACTGTGCGGAATGCGCTCGCAACTCTCAGTGCATTCAGTCTGTACCCTGATTCCAATTTTCTTCTTAAGGCCTTAGTTTTGAAGGCGTCCTTCCATAAGGCTATACCATACGTTAGGACTGAGGTACTTACCGAGGCCAGTAGTTTCCTCCTGTCCTGACTGGGCCCGCCCACGTTGGGCATAAGTCTTGCAAGCGCCGCTGTTACTCCTGATGTTTTTTTGTCACATATTCTACATGGTGTTTGTAGCTTAATCTCTCGTCCAGTACTACACCCAGATTCCTTATGTGTGACTGGGTGGTGATGTAGTTCGTTCCCACGGCGAGGGTGACCTGTTCGGTTTTCTTGCGACTGGTTACTAGTAGCGCTTCAGTTTTATGCGCAGCTAGTTTCAGACCAGCGCTCTCCATCCACTGGTGAATCCGTCGGTAAGTCTCCTCAAATATTCTACATATTTCTTCAGTGTGCTTTGGTACGACAGTCACCATGGCGTCATCCGCGAATGCGGTAAGTTGTGCTCCACCAGGTAGTTCTACTTTAAGCAATCCATCGTACATGATGTTCCACAGTAGCGGTCCGAGCACAGATCCTTGTGGTACACCTCCAGTGACGTTGTATACCTTAGGTCCACTATCGGTAAAGTAGTGGAGCGTTCTATCACTCAGGTAGCTCCTAATGATCCTTCTTAGATATAAAGGCACTTCCAGGTTGTCCATTGCGGCACAGATTATACTCCAGTTGGCTGTGTTAAAAGCATTTTGAATGTCCAGCGCAACGAGTAGGCAATATTTCTTTGTACCGCCTTTCCATCGTTCTCCTTTGATAGCATTTTTTGCTATATTTATCACGCGCTCTATAGCATCCAGGGTTGATAAAGTCCTCCGAAATCCATATTGATTGTGTTTGAGACGCTTATCTACCGCAGCCTCCACCCTCTTGTATAGTATGCGCTCCAGAATTTTCCCTGTCGTATCCAGCATACATAGCGGTCGGTAAGACGACGGGAGCCCGGGGTCTTTGTTACCTTTCGGGAGGAGCACCAGTCTTTGCCTCTTCCAGATCTTAGGGAAGGTTCCTTCTTCGAGGCACTTGTTAAACAAGTCTAGGAATGGTTTAGGAGTTCCCTGGATTGCAGTCTTGATGGCAACATTAGGTATGCGGTCCATTCCCGGTGCTTTCTTATTACCAATTCTTTTACAAGCTTCGGCCAATTCTTCTTCGACAATGGGCGGAATTTCACCAACGTTGTTGTCGATTTGGTACACTAGTTCTTCTCGTTTAGGGAACAGCGTTTCCACAATGTTCCCTAATTGGTCCGGCTTGTTAGTGGTTGTCTCGATACTTTTTTAAGCTTAGTCATGACAACAGTGTAGGGTTTTCCCCATGGATCTTTGTCCACCTCTGTGAGGAGTTCAGTCCATGTTAGTGCCTTCTGTTTCTTAATAGCTCTTTTGAGCGTGGCGCGCATCTCTTTGTGTTGTAGTTGCAGTTCGGGGAAAGATGGTTTCTTTCTAGCCCGTTGTGCTAGTCGTCTTGTCTTCCTACATTTCTCTCGAAGTTCCCTAATGGTTTCACACCACCAGTAAACCGGATTCCGTCTACCATTTTCGTTGCTGCTTTTGACCATTGCGGCATCGCAGGCGTTCTTCACTTTTTCCATCGTTTCCATTGCCAGTTCTTCTATATTATTGCCTTTTGTCTCTTTATTTGCATAATCGTCAAAAGCTATTTGGAAAGTGTCTTTCTCAAATGTTTTTCCTTTTCCAGCCTACAGTTTTCTCCGGTCTTGGAACGGCATGGTCTTTGCCTTGACGATTGATGCTCCATATTATGGCGCAATGGTCACTGTGAGTATATATGTCGGTCACCTTCCAATGCGTATTTAGCTTGGCGATGTTGTGACCTACAAACGTAAGGTCTATAAATGACCTTGCTTTACCTTTAATAAACGTAGGTGACGCACCATCATTAAGCATGGTTACATCCAAAATCGGTAGCGTTTCCAGGAGCGCTTGACCCCTTTTGTTGGTTTTTGTGCTGCCCCATTCTACCGCCCACGCATTAAAGTCACCTGCTATAACTCGAGGACTTAGTTCCTTGGCATCTTTCGTTACCCTGTCCAGAAAAACTTCGAATTCATCTTGGCTCCAGCTAGGGGGCGCATAACAGCTATAGAAGTGGATGCCACCTACCTTTGCCCTAATGAAGCCTTGGTCTTTTATACTCATGGTTTCCTGAAACGGCAGACTACCGCACGCCCAAATCGCAGCTTTACCTGAAGCGTCTGCAATCCAGTTGCCCGAGTTGTGTTTCCGGAAGGGTTCTGCTATGATCGCAACGTCAATGTGTTCATCCCGTATTGTTTGCTCTAGGAGATCGGCGGCAATTTCGCAATGGTTTAGGTTCAGTTGTAGGATCCTAATTTTCGCTTGTTCAAGGTCACCTGATAGGCCTTCTTGTATGCAGCACACTTGCTGCTACCCGCTATATGTTTGCGGTTCTCCTCGTTCTCAGAGCCAGTGCAGAGTACGCAGTGAGCCTCCCAGTGCACTCTTCGATCTTATGACCACTTTTGCCGCACTTTATGCAGCATTTAGATCTGTCTGTCTCGCTCTTGCATTTCTTTGCCAGGTGGCTATAGTGCCAACATCTGAAGCACTTCAATGGTTTGACTACTTCTTGGATTCGACAAAGCACCCAGCCAATGCGCGCCTTACCTACTTCCAAGATTTTATTCGCCTGTTCAGCAGGTAATACCACCACCGCTGTCTGTGTGCCACCATATGACTTCCTGAGAGCCTTGATAGCATTTATGTTGATGTCTCCACTATCTCCCAGTATGTTTTGTAGCGCCGATCTAATTTCTTCTTTAGTGGCAACTTCATCTAAGTCTTTCACAGTAATGGTCTTTTCCTGTATTCTGCTTTTAACGTTGGCTTCCTCCCCCAACATGGTTTTAATAGCAGTACAGAATTGCGTCGTTTTGCCTTTACCGTCTTTGTCTAATATGAATATCATGTCTCCATTCGCTGTTCTGCGAATCTTCGAGACATGATTTCCTACTCCTTTTAGGGTATCATCCTTTTTGATCCTACTGAGTATCTCCGCGTAGCTCAGTTGCCCTTTCTTTTGGATTATAAGGGCTTCTGGTAATTGTACTGCTTGTCTCTGCTTACGTTTCTTGACTTTCTGCCACTTCTCGTTGTTTGAATCGGCTTTATCCTTCAGTATGGCCGCGTCATTGCTCTTCTGAGTTGCTTGTCGCATAGGAGTCGCTAGATTGTTAACGATCGCAATTTTCCGTTTAACTCTCTTTGGTGCACTTTGCGTGGGTTCCGGTGTTGTGTCCTTCCTCTTGTTTCGAGCTGGGTCTTCCGTGCGTGCTTCCGCAGATTTTTCCACCAGTACTGTCGTTATTGGCAGTTTGGGTGATGTTTGGGTGGCAACTGCTTTAGCGTCTACGCAGCTTTTCGACTCTTCGGTTTCTTTTAAGTAAAACAACCTATTGTACGTTGTGCTTAGGTCATTCACTTTCCTCTTTATGTCACCGTGAACATTATGCCTTGGCTTAACAAAATCAAGCAAGTCGTTGATTTGTCCTCCCAATTTTTCAAGTAGTTTCTGTCGTGTCAGGCTTTCTTCTAGGCAGGGCGGTTGCCCCTTTGGCTTACCTTTGTTACCTGTTAGTTCCACCGTCACGCCTCCCAGGTCGCTTGATTTCTTCTTTGGAGGCGTTCTTTTGAGTCCCTTCTTCATAAATGGGTTGTCGATGTTTTGTCTTCTTTCTTTCTTCTTTGTTGGCGCTGGTACTTGGTTGCAAAATTCTGCCCCCCCCCAGAATACGAAGTGGGGCTGCACAAGGCTTTCGCCTCGTGAAGGGATTCTCCGCTTTCAGCGGTACCCTCCTGGGGTAATAAGTTTTTAAATCTTGCTTCCATGTTTAAATTTTCTTCCCCCCTCATCCCATTCAGCACTTTTAGGGACGAGTTTATTCCCTCGGCTCGCTGTAGCCTCCTTATCGGCATGGTTTTACCGCCATGCTTCGGCCGCCATTGCCTCGTCGGTTATCTAGCAGGGAGTACCACGGTGGTAGATGATTGCGCCACCGTTGCCAGGTGTTGGAGGAATATCCTGTTTTTATTTTTTTATTCCTCTTCTTAGTTGTTCTCGTCTCTTTTTTATTTTATTTTTTTCCTCTGGCACGTGCAGGTGAGGTTGGCTTGGGTTGGATAAGTTGTTAAGTCCACTCCCCCCTTACTCCCTGAGTGTTGTGTGTGTGTTCGTACACGCGTAGGGGTCCTGATGATAGAGATTAAGAATGAGATAATATAATATAAGTACATTACATTGTTATCATAAATGATTAGATAATAATCTCCAGAAGTTTTTCTGTGTCTGCATATGACTGTGTAAGGAGCTAATTATGAACTGCGCACACACGTTAAATGCGAATAAAAACACACATATTGCGAATAGTTCCGTAAAAAACGGATATCTTGTTATCAAATTCTGTGGGTGAATAGTATTATCAAGATTTGAAAACAACCAAACTTAAAATTAAATTAACCTTTCACATTTTCCCTAACGGCGCGATAGCGTCCTTTCAATATCAACCGTCAAGATGCGTCGGTTTCTTATTCTTTTTCTTTTATTTCTATTTTTAAATGTATTATACAACATCAAAAATATTATAACTTGTTCAAAAATCAGATGCCAATTTAACATTTTTTAAATTTTATTTTATTTTTTTTTTAAACTACTAAGCGACGAGACGAGCAAGACGTTCACCTGAAGGTAAGTGATACGCTTGCCCATGACAACGTGCTGCTAGTTAAGATGGTACACACTGCACCACATTACACTCGTCGCATTGAGACATAAGGTGTTAAGTCTCGTTACCCCAGTAACTACACTAGCTACAGCGCCCTTCAAACCGGAACACAGTAATGTTTGCACACTACTATTTGGCGGTTGATATAGGAGCTGCGTTGGTACCCATCCAGACGGTCTCCGGCAACAGAGACCTACCACCTGGTATACACAACACAACTGAAATATATCAATCCATTTATCATTATTAAACAAACTTCTTCAATACAAAATTTTACTAATTTCATCGAATTTCTTTAACTATAATCCCGACGTTAATACTTTACAGTATTCACGGTCAAAAGATAACTGAGATAACAGATGTCTTGACATCATAGTCATTACGAAATACCTTAAATTAGATTCGCTTGAATTAGAAGATAAAATTATCCTAATTAAATTAAGAAAATTAATAGCTAAAAAAAATAAGAGAATAATTTCTAAGATTACTTAGCATGTAAAAAACCATCTTACAATATATTTACAAACATCGTTTTATGTTTTTGTCGCTGTATACGATATTTCATGCGTTTAACATTTATTTAAATATTTAGTATTCAAAGCGTGTTGTAGTTTTGCACAATAGTTTCAGGTCAAAATTGATTATTTAGAAGGTGAACGTCCATTTTTCCATTTGATGGCGTTATTTATTTTAATAAATTTCATAAATCCAACTAAAACGTTTAGTTGATACAAACCTGTGTTTGTGTTAGATCCTCTAATGTATACTGCATTAATTTACCTGTCAAATCTTTTTAACTTGCTATGTACTGTTACGAGGAAATTATAATAGAAAATCAGTCGTTATATTTCCTCAAGAAAGCAGTATGTTGATGAATACAAAGTTCTATAAATTTGATGAGGATTTATGAAATCGAAAGAGGACGAAACTGACTGTGATCTATCTACACTACTAAAAATTCTTTTATACGACACCAATTTAATTTTATAAAGTAACAATTCTAATATATAAATAAATGAATGTTTAAAGTGGCTCTTAAACCGGAAGCTCAAAATGATTGATTCCCTATAGATTCACCAATTCTAGGATCTCGTTGTAACTTACATTGAATAGCTGACACTGCTTTATTATTATCATATTGGAGTGAATTTAAAGAAAGGTATGAAGTAGGAACAAGGAAGCTCCAGGGACAGATGATGAAGTTAGGTTAGGTTAGGTTAGGTAAGTTAAAGAATAAGACTTTTAAAATAATTATTCCTGTTCTTAACATTGACACTCACACGGCAGCTGGCTAGAAGTAGACCAATAATGAAACTTATCCATACTTACACAATTAGATAGACTTTTTCAACTCATCGTGACATTTAAAAAGAACGTAGCAGCTGCTTATTAACATAACGCAGACATACAAAACGGCCATTTTGTTTCTTTTTTCAAAACAAACCAACATATGAATTGATTGTTAAAAATTAATATAATCATCGTGAATTCTAATCGCATAAAAATGCTTAATATAGTAAAAAACCACAGTTGATCAGCGAAATAGTGTGCCGGTACCGGATGCGGTGCGATACGGTACATCCTGCGAGTTGCGCAAGCTTTCAATACTTCCGCGACTACCCTGCCTGATAAGGTGGGTAATATTGCGAAACGTTGCCAAAAAATTAAACTACTCATCTATTCTACAGCTCTATTGCATAAACTTTTAAAACCGCACACAGAGACGACATCAATGACAGTGAAACTACACCGCTTGCTCTAAACGCGTGGGACGTACTCATTCACTGTAGAACAAAGATTAAAATGAATTACATATACAATCAAATGAAAAGTATATATACATAACTAGAACTAGTGTAACACCGCAATACATCGACACTATCACAAACATAACTTTGAAAAATGCATCAACAATCATCCAAAAGTTATCAAATCAAATCAAATCATTTATTTGCTAGAATGTGGTAACAAAATACGATGGTTTATAATTAATAAATAGCGCACATTCTACTTAATAATAAGCATGCAAATCTTTACAATTATTAACTAAATTAACACTACCGGTACATTTAATAAACACACTGGCAAGACAATTAAGTACGTAAAACAAATTACATAAAACAAATTTAGTATAGATTAGGATCATTTAAAAATTCAGTTACAGGATAATACATTTTGTTTCGGAGCCAATTCATTAAGTTAATCTTAAATTTTGATGTAGGCAATGTTTTAAATTTTTCTTATGCATATTTTCCTTATTTAACATTATACGAAAATATTTTAAATCTGTATGGTCAAGCAACATCAAAAATTCATATGTCTAATATTAACATATAATTATTAATATTAACTATCTGTGAAGTATTCCATGAGGATGTTTAAATAGAAATATAAGTTTTTCCCGGATTTCGGACAAGAATAACTTACATTACAACAGTGGACATTATTATTATTTATTCACGAATTCTATAATTGGTTGAAATAATTTACAATTTGGCGTATGTAAGTGAAACCAAATATTATCACTATAATGTAATATTTATTAAAATGTTCCTTTTACTTATCTCTGTTAGATTTGTACCTTAAATTTTGATATAGTTTTCATTATCAATTTAGATTTGTAAATTTAAAAATAATTTTACAATAAAATAATTTTGCAACTCGCTTTATTTCTATAATTATTTAATAACGCAGAGATCAAAATACTTTATAAAAATCTAAATAAAACTCTTTAGTTGTTACTTGTTTCATATATAGGTCACAAACTGTCATCAAAAATCTTCTTTTTTCATCTGGCATATATTTCACGTCAGTGACCAAAATCCGTTTAAGCATTTCGAATCTTTTATCAAAATTTAAGTTTTTATCTATAAAACAAGTTAATGTAAAAACTGAAAATGTGCGACAATAAAGTAAAGTGCGAGCCATGCCGCACAATTAATTTGGCAAAGCATATTAAACAACCCAAACCCGACATGCAGATATACGAGAAATGTTCACCGACGCAAAAAGTGAAGTGCAGTCGTGTTACAGGTAATCCTTCTTGATGATAATGTCATGGCAAACAATCTCAGAGATCTCCAAAAATAATTCATTATCTTTTAGTAGGTACAATGTTATTAGCATAATGTTTCGGCTCAACTTGTTCGATAATAATGGCGATTCTCGTCGCCTTGAGATTTAAAATATGTAAACCGTTACTACAATAATTTTATAACTTTAATGTTTGCTAACAACTGTTTGACAGTAGAAACGAGCGCATACACATACCTTCCGACATCAGAGTTACATCGCAAGTTTATTAATATTTATTAAAATGTTGTTCCTTTTACTTATCTCTGTTAGATTTGTACCTTAAATTGATTTAGTTTTCATTATCAATTTAGATTTGTAAATTTAAAAATCATTTTACAATAAAATAATTTTGCATCTCGCTTTATTTCTATAATTATTTAATAACGCAGATCTCAAAATACTTTATAAAAATCTAAATAAAACTCTTTAGTTGTTACTTGTTACATATATAGGTCACAAACTGTCATCAAAAATCTTCTTTTTTCATCTGGCATATATTTCACGTCAGTGACCAAAATCCGTTTAAGCATTTCGAATCTTTTATCAAAATTTAAGTTTTTATCTATAAAACAAGTTAATGTTAAAAACTGAAAATGTGCGACAATAAAGTAAAGTGCGAGCCATGTCGCACAATTAATTTGGCAAAACATATTAAACAACCCAAACCCGACATGCAGATATACGAGAAATGTTCACCGACGCAAAAAGTGAAGTGCAGTCGTGTTACAGGTAATCCTTCTTGATGATAATGTCATGGCAAACAATCTCAGAGATCTCCAAAAATAATTCATTATCTTTTAGTAGGTACAATGTTATTAGCATAATGTTTCGGCTCAACTTGTTCGATAATAATGGCGATGCTCGTCGCCTTGAGATTTAAAATATGTAAACCATTACTACAATAATTTTATAACTTTAATGTTTGCAAACAACTGTTTGACAGTAGAAACGAGCGCATACACATACCTTCCGACTTCAGAGTTACATCGCAAGTTTATTAATATTTATTGTGAACAAAATAATTGCGATATCAACAAAATGGATGTCACATCGATATTATTATACGTGTAACAGTCTCTTTATCGTTCCTTCGTTCTACCTTACGTATAACGCCCTCTCCCTCTTGCGAATGGCTAACTTGTAACAGCTAAATTACAAGATCGCTCCTTGAAAATATGTTGCCCTGGTACTTATTACAAATAATGTAACGCTGTATTCGCTCACGAATTTTATAGGGAGGGAACCCGGTTTACCAATCACATACGAAACTTCTGTCATCGGTAACGATACCATAATTCTGTATAATTTTATATGATGTATTATGTTATATTATCTGTAAATGTTTTTTGTAATTGTTTAAATTATTTACAAGTAATTTTTTTTAAAATAAATTACTAAAGACACAAAGAATTAATTTTAAGCAATTTCCAGTTTACATGTCCGCATTAATTTTTTTATATGCAACACCAACAAATAATGGTATTTTTGTTTCACAATACGGCTTGATATTTAATTAGTGAATAATTAATTATTTTTAGAACTTCCTATTCAACCTACATGCTTGAAAGTATGTACGAAAGAAGATTTCGAGGTGAAAAAAGCGCCAAAGAAAATGCCTAAAGCACCTTACGCGCACGGCAGACTCATGTACGCTGTTAAAGTGAGTATTTTTTAATTCAATAGTTAACCCTAATACAAAGAACAATCAGTATTAGGAGAACATGAAACGATTGTAGTTACATCTTAAACGACGAGGTGCTGCCGCGTAGCAAGACGCTGGATATGTTTGTATTAATAATTTGCGGGTCATCATTCATTCTTCTCCTCCAGGCTGGTATTCTGGTAGGAACTGTTTATTTCACGCATTGGCAAGGAGTGTGGGGAAACCAATGTGACTCCACGGAATGCATACGACGATGGCAAGAATACATGCGCAGCATCAACACCAGAAAACCACCTGTTTTCGACAAATGTGGTAACGTCGTTGTGAGTATACTTCGAATATTTAACGTCTATAATACAAAAATTAAATTTTTTTTATTTATTTATTATACATATTCCTCCATACACTTGAATACTTTTTTATCTCCAAAAAATACTCTTGTGTTTACAAATCAGTGATAAATTTACACATGTAATCATTTACATTTTATAATTATTTGTCTACAAATTTATCTACAATTAAGATGGTTATTTAAACATTGAAAATTAATTATTTGAATTTTGGTAAAAAGCCATAAATTTCAATGGTTTTAGTTTAGATATAAACTGTTGTAATGTAATCTTGACGCTCCGCGGATAACTGTGTGCCATGTAAATGTGGCTCCAGAATCATACTTAGAACTTATTATGATTCTGGAGCCACATGTGGTTCAGATGCTTCTATCATATTATATTCTACAACATACTAGAAATGCTGAGTTCTGTCTGCTATGAGGAACAGAGTATTTTGAGCGAGCATACTTCACCATGTTTGGAATCATTGTCATTTAACATCATGTAAAATTGAGGCCGTGCCGATTGAAAAGACGCATTTTGTGCTTTTTACGATGTTACATAGAATTTTTATAAAAATCCGTTATATTTATTGTTACATTATTATTATTACTTAAATAGTATAAAACATTATAAAAAGAAAAATGCATACCTAGTATTAATTTAAACGTAAATCTATTATATTTGTTACAATACTTGGTTATAAAAGCGAGGTTAGTTATACTCTAATGACATCTGTTACCCTGGTACACGAATGCTCTAACTAGCAAAGTATGACATCGCAAGATTCTCGCTCTACATTCCGCATACACCCGTCCGCTGCCGATCTCTGCGCCGTACTGAAGACGAATTGCGGACCGCGTGCCATAGACACGCGAACAAGTTTTACATTTCTTTTGCACATATAAAAACTATTTGAATGTTCGTTTGCGCGCTGTACTCCTGGTACATGCTACGACCAAACATGTCTCACTTTTATTATAACTATATTCCCGGACACATCTATCGGCCCACCACCCAGTGTTTAAAGTTTCGACGGTGTCTAGTTAAAAATAAATGTTAGGTGCAGCAATAAGTTTTAATGCAGTTTTGAAGCTGATTTATTGGCCAACCCTTATGAATGTTTTTTTTTTTTTTTTGGAATTTCGAATTTATTTGGCCTGCAGAAGTGCTACAGCTTGGGCGTCAATTTCAGGCCGAGTATCCATAGTTTTTGGTCAAAACTGGCTCTAAGTTTAGATTTGCCTTTTTATGGAACCAATAATCGGAAACATCAATGAAAAAAATCCAACTTGTGCGAAATAAATAAAGTTTATCCAATCCTGGGTCGTTGAAAACAATGAACAGACTCGAATTTTCGTTTTTTTTTATAATTCTGGATTCGCAATTAAAAAAAAAACATTCATGAAGGTTGACCAAAAAATCAGCTTTAAAACTGCATTAAAACTTATTGCTCCACCTAACATTTATTTTTAGCTAGGCACCGTTAAAACTTTAAACACTAGGTGGGCCGATAGATGTGTCCGGGAGTGTAGTTGTACTGCATTGTATGTGAATTTTCTTATACCTAATACGCGAACCGCGTATTGATTGGTATTTTTTTTTTTTTTCAGAAAAAAGAGAGCAGCGAAAGTTTACTAGCGCCTCTATATTCATTGTACAAGTCTTTAATAACAACATGTTTTTCAGGTACTTTTTTTTAACTATAAAATGTATAATTTTATTTTCATTTGTTTAAATAACATAATTTTCATATGTATGCTATTACAGGTATCGCAAAGCTACCGTTGATCGCAAAATGTGCATACGTCGACTACCTTAAGGCCCTCGAGAGGAAAGAAGCCGAGGAAATAAAGGAAAGGAAACTGAGGAAAGAAAAGAGTAAACTGGGTTAATCGTCTAAATTTTTGTTTCATGATCATTCCGGCATTTAAAAAAATGCAATGTTTTTTTCTAATTTATTATATTTTTATACATAAAAACGTTTTCATATTTAACTCACATAAGTTACACCACAATGTTGCCATTTTTTGGCTGCTGTATGAGAGCTGGAGTTATATTGAGCGAGCGCGTTTAACCGTCCACGTCCTCGTTTTGACGTGACAACGTCTATTAAATTGGTATAAGAAATAAATGCTGAGAAATGTCCCGCACATAAGTGGGCGTGGCTTACGCCGACCGCTAAGTCGGTATGCGTTTGCCCGAATTGGTTGAAAGTAAAAGATGTATTCTATTGCTCAATAATAATTAGAAATAAAATCCCTAACAAATATAATTGAGAGTTAGTATAACTTGATTTGTAACCCGATAAACATGTCAAACAAGAATAATAAAATTTATTATCAAAATTTTTTGTGATATAATTAATCCGTCGAAGCCCGCGGGCATCGGGCGATGTCGCGCAAAAATATGTCCCTCAGACCCATGGGCATCGAGCGATGTCGTGAGTTCCGAACTTTGTTTGAGTGTGTTTTAAGTATGTTTATAGTCAATTTTATATTGAAAACTGGGTGTCTATAGATTCTTTATGAAATTTGCTACAAAATGAGCTCAAAATAATACTAGCCACAATAGAAAAAAATTATAATTTTACAGTCAGAAAGTTGTGTCTGCCTCGGCGTCAACGTGAGTATTTTTTTGTGAACCGTTTCCAAATATTTCAAACGAAAATCAGAGAAAATTTTATGGAAAAGGCTAATTCAGTGTTTAGTAGCAAAATGGCTGTATAATTTTAGATAAATACAATGTTTCGTGCTATTATCCCACGAAAAGATTTTATAAACCTAAATGTCGTTCGCGTGCAAAAACGTTCACGGCCTGTTTTTCACTAATTATAATATTATATTCATGTAGGAAAATACATCATCTTATTGTAAATTATTGTAGATTCTATTTTAACGTGTCGTTTTTTGATATAAACACGCAAAAATTATAGATTTTACGTGTTAAAGCTGTGTTTACAATTCAGACCCACCAAATAACACTCACACATCGACAAATCTACGTCTGTGTGTATTACAAAATGACCACTGGGCAGGACCCGCAAACAGGATAACAAAAGGACCGCTAGGCTCGAGCGGCAGACGCACAAACAGGATGTTCGCCTTTGTGTTTAGATTTGAGACAGAATTGAGATTTTTTATATTTAAAATTTTTATTTCTAATTTTTTTTATCATTATTAGCGGCGCAGCGGCCCAGTTAAAGAAGTGTCGGAACAATAACTACAATACAACATCTGCGATGGAGTATAATTGTTTGAACGCGGCCGTCTACTAATCCGCGCAATTTACTAAATATTTATTGTAGTAATAAAAACGGATACTTTATAAAGTCCGCTGGGCTGTTATTGTCCAACGGTCCACATGCGCGGGTAACGCCAGCGAAAAGTTCTGCTTGTTAAAGTCTGTACATCTGTGTGTAAATACGATTTGTTTACATGGTTGTTTGTGATTTAAATATAATTTCTTTTACTTTATATCAAGTCTATTAGCTTTTAGCGTCGTCAAGATTTGACCCTCTCGCATTTCGCACATAATGTGCTAATAACATAACAAAGCTCGACTTTTAGGTGTACCAACGCCCACGATTCGAGAAACCACATGGATTGTCAACTCATACGGTTTGTCAACTGTTACGGTTGATGTTCTATAGCATCACGCATATGTAAATACCATGCTTTTTTTTTCGAGGGGATACTGGCGGCAAAGCGAGATCGACTAAGTCATGCGATCGCTATGCCGCCCGCGCCTGGTCCGTGGGACTCCACCTTCGCAGATAGGCTGTGGGCCAGCCATTTCCCCTGCTCCAGAGCAACGTGCTGAAAACGCCCAGCATGCTGCTCGCATTCCGTGCTGTGATGTTACCGAGTGTCAGACTCCCCATCCAACACCCGCAGCTCCGCTCATAGGGACGGCATCAGGCGAGCATTAGCTGAGCTAGCGTATGCTGAGTTGTGTCATCATCGCAATCGCAATGATGACACTCCGCGGTTGGCTCGCTTCCTGCGGTGTGACAGAGATACCTCCCGAAGCTACCGTGCCCCGAGGGGATTTGCACCAGCCCGAAGGCGACTTGTGGCGCCGGTACACCCTCTCTTTGAGGAGCGGACGAATAGCCTCCCCGGTTAGTGAACCCGAGAGCGGGCAGTGGCCCGGCTCTCGGCACAGCGAGCCGGCGTTTCCACAGCCGCATGATATCCTCGTGGGCTGAGCGACGGCTTCCCTTTACCTTTCTACAGGTGGATCTACACCTCTAGCTCTAGCTCTGGCTCTGGCGCGCTGACTGTAGACCTCCGCTAGGACACGGCCGTCAAAGTCCCAGTGAGGAGTTCCATGCGAGACCGTGCGGTATGCCCGAATAGCCCTTATCGCCATGACCCGGTGCACTCTGTACAACAGGGCCAGACTCTCGCGGATAGGACATCGGCCCACAGGTGCTCCGTACAGCGCCATCGAGCGCAGCACACCGGTGTAAAGTTTTGTAAATACCATGCTAACCGTTATAGAGGCAACTGCTGCTTTGACAAAAAGGTAGAAGAACTTTTTATTATATAAACTTTTTTCTTTCGATTCAATTTTACAGTACAGCTAGCTGCGGCTTTTTTATGTAAATGCTCAGAATGCAAAAAAAAAGTTTCACTTTTAAAATGTCCTGTATTTTCAACCTCTTATTTGTGCTATATGTATATATATGTTATACTTTGTGTCACGATAAACGTGCATGCACTTTTTACATTTTCCTTTTTGTTATTGAACAAATATTTTATTTTACAGATTTTAAGCTACTTTTAGTTTCACTACCTTTTATAACAAAATCAAAACTCAGCACTGGCACAAAGATAACTAGTGCCATAAGTAGAGTAAAAAAAAGTGAAGTTAAGTATATTCCGGACAGTACAATCCTAAACTTTAAGCACGCTGTATAGCGGACCTCTGGTGACGTCACGCGCTTAGCCCCGCCCCTACCCCAGCTCGGACCCCGCAGACGCTTCGATGTCGTGCAAACCGCAAAGATAAGTTTGTGCGTAGTATCAAATTTCAAGTGCGTGAATGACTGGTTTATGTTTACTATTTCAATTGTTATGATACAGTGTCGTGTAGAGAATTTATTATTCGAACGATTATGAGTAATTCTAGACGCGTAGTTGTGATGTGTATCCCTACAGAAGCCTAAAACCGAACGTCTTCAATTGTAGCGACACGATGGCCCGCGTCGGATATTTTGTCTCACTAAAGGTTCTTATTCATTTATTATAAGCTAAATTGTACAAATTTGTATTTGTGAATAAATTATCTTTTTAGTGGTATATAACAATCATACAAAGGTGCTATAGTTTCAACACATTTCGACTTTCAATTCTCGTGATGATAGCCGCCGCATACTTAACCGACCGCGCACTTAAGCGGTCGGCCGTCTGTACGGTCCGGGTATGGGGGCCACAACGTACTTTTGACGCCCGGGCTTTGACAGGTAGACGTTGTCACGTTAAAATACATAAGTGCCCTGCACATATAACCCAGAATTTTTTAAAAAAGAAACAGAAACGGTATTTGATCGCTTGCAATTTCTGTGCTCCTGGTACATTACCGACAAGATGTTCATAATAAAAATGTGGTGAGTGAGAAGGCGTTATTCATTTAATATCTCTGTTGCCGCCGTCGCTCCATGACGTGAAGTTCGTAAAAAGCGGAGTTGTCCTCCGGCGAGCCTCCCGCTAACATGTACTCTAAATGCCGAATGTAGCATATAGCTATCCTGTAAAACGAAAAAGTTTCACCTAAAGATAAGTGATGATAAACCAATTCATATCCAGCTCCGTATGTACCTTAGGCATTCAATTTTTGAATACTTTTTCTTTGACGGTTTAGTCACCGGGAGCTTTGAGCGGAGTAAATCGAACGCTCGGTTCATGTCCCGCATTCGAGTCCGTTCTCGGTCACAGGCCGTTTTCTTATATTCTGAAAATTTAAGAAACGTTCCCAATCTGTTGTTGGTGAAGAAAATCAACAAACAACAACAAAACAAAACGTAAATCTTTAAATGATGTGAAGCTATGTAAATTAACCTTTTTGCAACTAACCTTTCTCCAGTTGCAAGGCTCTTTCCTTCCAATCGGTATTCACATCGGGCTGGTTGGTGTCCTCGTATTTGCTGTTGTCCTGGGACTCGTGGGAGAAGTCCAGCGACGATTCTGAGTTTGCCGCGTCGTGTATCGCCGCTGTTTCTCTGTAGCCCTCGTGCTCGTAGAACCTCGGACCTGATAAAAAAAGAATTTCTTCTAAATCCACTTGACTAAGACTGTGTTGCGCGCTACTGTTAAAAACACCTTTCTGAACAATGGCAACATGAAACCTCTTTTATTATTTATTTATAGAACCTGTTTAATATATTTAACAGAAATTGATTTGATTAAATACTTTTTTTTTGTCTGGCAATCTTTTGGTTTCTAAGCGCGCAGACTAAAAAGGACTCGTATCCAGAGCCGTAAAAACATTTACAAAAAAAAAAATAGCGCACAGAAAGATGCTTCGCTTCCATTTTGAATAACGTTTTTTGTACAGTCCGCTCTATTAATAATTTCGAATAAACATACAATATCAGCAAAAATATATATTTATATATATATTTAATCAAATAAAATTCTGTTAAATATTTTTAACATATCCTATAAATAAAGGTGTCGCGCCGGCCATTTACGCGAAACATATGTTTTGCGAAGTTGTTTAATAGAACAAAATTTTACAAATGTTATCGCGTATTTTAACTATTAATTTATTATATAAATGGCTTTTTAAGTAATTCATGTAATGAATTATTATACGAATAACCTAACATTAATATGTATTTTTAAGACAGCAAATATTACACATCGTCACATTCTGTAATAGCGTACGTTTTAAATAAAAAAAGTTTAAAAGACAATTTTAAATTTAAATATATTTCTAGTTGAAATACTAACAATATTTTACCGACCTAAATCGTAACTTTTAATATATAAACAGAATAATTAGATTTGACGGTTTTACAATAGAAAAAGCAAGTGAAGAGTTTAAACATTGTTATTTATTAGTTTATTATAATGATGATCCATTAATGAATAATTTATGTTAGCATAATAGTTCATATTCAATGTGTAAAAGTCAATGAGCGACAAAATGTCTGACAAGTATACTTACCTTGTGGCAATGTTTCATGCGGCCTGAAGTAACTAATTCTTCTTGGTTCCGTGTAATCCTCTAAAATGTAGGATCTATGGTGGGAGATAGTCTTATCGTACTTCTTGTGGGAGAACGTCAGTTCTTCACGAGGCCTGTCTTCTTGCCGCCCTATTTCTAGAATGACTCGGTCGTCCGCCTCTCTCTTCTCCTCCACATTGCCCTTGACGACGGTGTAATTTGCCACCAGGGGTAACGGAGCTTCGTCTTCGTAGTGATGACTGTACATTTGAGGTAATTAAGCTCCGATATATCACAAGAGTATGTTCTAATCCGTGTGACCACTACCTGACGCTCCTCAGGACTGTGTCATCCACATTTGTTAGCTATTGTCATGCATATTGGATCAAAGTTGCGCGTATTGTGTACACAAGTGTGACTGCATAGTTACAATTTTGAAAGAGGGCCTTTTTGTCTCAAGTGTTTGTGTCGCCTTCTATTGTGTTATACAAATTTTAAACGTATATAAAAGAAATTAATCATAAATAATATCAGTTTCAAAAAAAATCGTTTAATTTACCTCTAAATCTTATAATCTATAAGCTAAACTTGTTGAATATCTAACACAACTTTACCGTAACAGAAACTAACATAATTGTTTACTTAAATATTATATCCAATGCTAGAACTTAATGAGTTTTCCTACAAGGAGAATGTAAAGGTTATTATAATCCACCACGCCGGCCAAGCCCGTGTTGGCAGACCTATTTTAAAACATAGGACGACGACTATACTCTAGATTTATTATGTTCTTAACCAAATTTAGAGGCAAGATTTCTTAAAAAAAAACTACTATGAATAACAGAAATGGATTGATAAATCTTGAACAGAACACTTAAATATTTCACGAGAATAAAATAAAACGTTAATCAGGGTAAAAGAGGGAAAAATCATCGGTAACTGTGCATTACAGATTAAATATCAAAATAACGACTATTACTTTCATTACCAAAAAAAAAAATATTAAATTTATGGGCCTAATTTGATTGTAACCCATTTAAAATAAGAACTGCGTTAAAAAAAAGGAAAATAAGAACCGTCTGAAATCGAACTAATGTTCTATTCGGTTATGTTGTCCTGGTAGAACAGTTAAAAGTTTATTTAAAAATTACTCTCTTGCCTCTTGAGACAGCAAGCGATTATTCATTCAATTCAAACAACTTCTGTAATCCTGGTATTAATCGAAAAGGAACTGCTAAGACATTCTACTAGGCGTTTTTTTTTTAACTGTCGTGTAGCAAGGTGAAAGAAGTTTATATTGTTTTTTTTTTATTATTTCAATTATAATGAAAATAGTTCCGTTTAGGATATTTAAGATACTAGGCTATTTCTTATGTTTTGTGAAGGAAAAAGATGTAATATATAAAAATGTTCGTCTCTAATAACAAATACGAAAAGAGGGCAGTAGCATATAAGCTGTAAACACCTGTACTCTATTTTAAGTACAATAATCACAAACGGAAATTTATTAAATTTACGTTGCGTGTAGTTTTTTGTGAAATTTACAATTATTTTATACATCTTGTGAACCAATTTAAAATGTTCATTTTGGTAATAAACTATATTTTTCGTATATACTATGCATAAACAGACTCTTAAATACATTGAACTTAAATAAGTAACCTCTAAGCAGAAATGAACGGCGAAACACGATAAAATCATGCTAAAAATATAAGAGATGGACGTGTAAGGAAAAGATGGTCTAACAATGCGGTAGATGGCGTTGTGCATATTATTAAATTTCCAGCGCGCGCTGTTAAGTTTTATGCGGTGCGCATAAGAGCTGCCGATGGTGTGTTACCGGTATCGCTTCTCGGCCTTTTGGCTAAGATCAAAGTGTAGTATCTGTTCTTTTCAGCTTAATATCTGAAAGTTCCCGCACTGCGGGACCAGTATATTAAACTGATTTTTGTAAAACGACGGGATGTTCGGGGCTCGCTCCACTCCCGTCACGGGTCGGCCCGGCATTGCAGTGCCGCCGGGATCGGCCCACATAATTAACCTAATACAAAATATCTACTCAAGGTACTTCTTTATATAGTACTCAAAGCGTACGAGAGCTTTACTCAACTTGAAAAAGAAGGCCTATATAAGTAAGTATTTATAATACTATGTAAGAAAACCATTAAGATATAATATTTCATATAATGACAATGATAAAAGAATAAAACATCGTGTTAAGAATGTAACTATGTTTATTAATTATGTAACTTGATGAATGCTTAACCGATTTCTTATAACACAAAGGTCCCTAATTTATGTAATTATAAGGTTATATATAGTTTAAGAAAACATTTAGTTATTATTTTTCATGTATTGAGTATTGACAATGACAAGAGAATAAAACATCATGTTATGAATGTAACTATGTTTATTAATTATGTAACTTGATGAATGCTTAACCGATTTCTTTATAACACAAAGGTCCCTAATTCGATTCCAAAGGTGACCTTGGATTTTTTTAATCCGCATGTCTAGCTACTATCCTTATATTGCAAATCTACCACCATACCAGTATTGATGTTTCCGCAGTCAACATATGTAAGGTGTATTCTTGCCAGTAGGCTTCACCATCTACCATGTCATTATCAAATGTTCAAATTGTGCTAAAATATGAGATATTTGTAAAAAAAAAAATTACATTCAAGAATGTAATATAAAAATAATTTAAAATAGGTCTTACTCATGGTATCAACCGCTGATTACATAACCGAGGGTCACATATGAAAACATTGACTCACTCGGATGTGACACCAATATATAATTTCATGGTCTATATGTGTCAAGGTACCGTATGAACTATATTCAATACATTGTATTTGATATCATTAAATACATAACTGAATAGATTTTAAAACCACTTGCTTCTTTTTAAAAAAAAATATCAACATTTTTATATTCTAAATATATGGTGACATGTTTGTTCGATTGGTAATTTTCTCGAACCTGCTATATTTGCCATTTGTTATACTTCACCACCCACATTATTGTAATATAGAATCCAGGTCACGAATGCTATTATAGTAGTATATTTATTATATGAATAATATAACGGTGATTAAAAACGTAGAATGTTAAAATTTTTACAAACGACGGAGACGTTAATAAAATATTTAGCAAATGAAACAAATTCACTTAATAATATACTAATAAATAGATCTTCACGAAAATCAATATAACCGACTCTATATACATTATAAGGTTTTGTCTTCATCTCATATAATCGGAATTATTTCTTCTTCGCGGTGAAGGGTAACATCGTGAGGAAACTGATATGCTCCAAGAACAGCTTTCACAGAAGTTTTAACTTCTGCGAGAATTAAATTTCACAGACCGTTATTTCCCAATTAGGATTTGGACCCAGCAGTGGGATCGGCAGATAAAGATGGATGTCCACTGCTGGACATAGATCTCTTATAAAGTGTTCCACAAGGAGCCTCTGTACTCAATACAATAAAGCAACTATAGATCTATTAGAGAATATTTAGAGATCACATATTTTACTGTATCAATAAGATATCTTGAACTTAAATAAGATATAGCAGTTCTCTAATTTTAATCAGAAGTACATAAGTTAGATATCTTAAAATACCAGCAAATAAATATCATGCTATTAAATATAACTTGACATTGTTCAATAGCAATATTTATAAATAAGCATATATTATGTTTAAAAGGAACTTAATTAAAAATATACAATTAAAAGTTTATTGGTCTGATCCTGAAGAACTCCTGCATCACTTCGTCGGTAACTTTGGCCCTTCGAGCCTGATACTGCTGTACGATGGGCGTTATAGTTTCTATAGCAATTCTTTTCAGATCCCCCGTCAGCAATTCGCCGTATTCATAAGATTTCTTTATCTGTAAGAATTTGAAACAATTAGATATAACTAAAAAATATTTTAAAGTTTACTAGCTTGGCTAATCAAATTCGCTATAAAATTAAACATCGCTGAAGGTTTAATTCTTGTAACACGGTCGGTAGTTCGATTCTTTTTATGTGATTTATGGAAAGCAAATTATTTTACAATACAAAAACAGGATAAGTACTGAAGTTTGTATTTTGAATCAAACTGGTAGCTTACTTGTACTTTCCACTAATGTTAATTATAAGACGGCGACACATAAACATCTAAGTGAATTATTAATAAATAAAACCATCTTTCACGATATTTTCCATAATAATAATTTATTCAAGATTAATGTGTAATAAATGTCAACTTACTTCAGCTAATCTATCGTCGTTATCCATGAAGAAGGATAAATACTTGAAAGATATGTCTACTTCAGTGTTGCCACCTTTTCTCCGGTGCTCTTCTACAGTGGCTTGTCCGCCGGAAAATGCGTATTTGTTAATCTGAAAAAAAAAATTAGACAGTACATACACCTGTTCATTACTAAAAGTTAACACTTAATAGCTTAAAATTCTTTGTTGTTGTTAAATGGGATATTCATGTGTGAATATAACATTTATTTATAAAGAACTGAAAACAGCATTTAAATTATTTAATTATGAATATCCACTTCATATAACTTTTTTCTAACGTGACATATACTTGGAATGAGAGAATTTAAAAAAAAATTAATGCCAGTTATATAAACATAACCTTTGCTACAAAATTGGCATTATCACAGTTTCCATTTTTATGATATTTTGTTTATGAATTTTTTATCGAGAAGATTTGATAATACACTAAACGTAATGAATTAACAGCAGTAATCACCTTAGTTTTTATCTGCTTCGGGGTATCGCTGAGGAATATAGAGGCATTGGGATCACTAGCGGACATTTTGTGTTGAGCACCCTGTAGGGCAGGGAGGAACGATGAGTGGATGAGCGCCGGTTTGGGTAACTTGAGACGAGCTGCGACGTCACGGGTCATCCGGAAGTACGGGTCCTGATCAATCGCACAAGGAACTAGACAGGGTACCTGATAAAGACGACAATCGATTTAAATTCACAATACATAATACATACATATAAATACGATACCATCACCTCAACGACTGTTCGCCATATGACGTCAGAAGCTGTTCTACCACTAGACGTGATGTCAAAACATTATTTGTACTCAATATATTCTATGTCACTAACATAACACAACATGATGGTGCTTAAAGTTACTAATTAAAAACATAAGTAAAGCAAAGTTAACTCACAACTTTATCACCAAATATAAATGGGAAAGAGGTAGAGAAAGCCGGAGCCGCTTCGATGGATGGGAACGTAATTTTCCCGATCACGTCTGAATCGCCGAATCCGAATATGCCCTTGACTTGATTGAATGTTACACATTTCTGTATTCGCACCATGTTCTGGTAGAAGGCTGGACATTGGCTGATAAAAAAAAAACAATTTTTTGATAGTGATCTTGATGACAATATTTTTTTATGTTTTTCAATTATAAATTTCTTTAATTTAATAATAGATATACTCATGAACTAATAATCAGATAAATAAGCATGAATTAAATTTAAAAAAAACCTTTGCCATTTAATGTGAAAATTAGTAATATTTACAACTTAGTTATTACTAATAAAGCATTGCAACTTAGGCTGAATAGAAATACTAAGAAAAAGTACTCACCCGATAAAATCTAAATCATTAAATATGAAAGTGTTTGCGGGATCAAATCCGATAGCTATAATGTCCTTTGCATTATTATGCGCCATTTTGCGTGCCTCCTCTAGCTTGATATCCTTCCACATCGCCTTCTCATCGTCAGTGAGCTGGATAATGAGAGGCACATTGAATACATCTTGCAGCCATCTGTAAACAAAGAATTTTATTAAGACAAAAGACAAGTAAACAAAAATCAATCATAAGTAATACATCTTTAGTATAAATTTCTTCAATTAATAATATATTTAATTACTAATGGCTCTGAAGAGGCTACCTGATAGATACCTATATACAATATTCCATATAAGAAATCAAATTGACATAGATGCACTAGACACAAGTATTATTTACATATACTTAATTAGTGCTTGTAAAAGTCATAAAGAGATTTAACATACTGTGCCACAGTTCATTTTGGTTAAATATAATTATTGTTTATAATATATCTTACTCACTTTGTAAACATAAATGGAATCATATGACCAATATGCATGCTTTCCGAAGATGGTCCGCGGCCAGTATACAAATAAAATTTCTTTCCAGTCTCATGAAGATATAAAATATTTTGCAAATCTCTATGAGAGAAGAATATACCTCTTCGCAGAAAAGGATGTGCTGAAAAAAATATTTATATATTCAGTGATTTATACAAATGAGCAAGCTCCTGAAATGGAGTAATACAGTTTGGCAGTATGTAGGCTGTACATTAAATAATTAATACTTCAAATATAATATTTATTTGTTTATATTAATAAAAAAACATAGTGTACGTATGAAAAAATACATATACATACAATTGTTACTTCTTAGCAAATTGTTGGTTTACAATAATATATAAAAAAAAATCTTTGTATATTTTACCTTTCTTTCCAATTACTTTTTCAAATCTATCAATAAGGTCTTGATCAATCTTCTGACTTCCAAATCTTTCTGTAATAGAAGAATTTTATAATCAACTCATTGTATTGTTCAAAACGTACAATATTTCATGACATCTGTATGGTAAACTTTTTTTGTATGATGGCAAACGACATTAAAAGAATACAAAACAAAAAAGAGAAGCAGTTTTTCCGGTGACCTGTACAAACTTCTACAATACATATTGCAATTTATATTGCTCTAGCCATTCTTCATGTATGATAATAATACAAGTATTGAAACCACCTGTATAACAATGCTTTAATATTATGATTAAACATTGACATCATGAAAACATCTTGACTATTGGATTTAACATGTAAAAAAATCCTTAAATAATATTCATTTACAATAAGAATAAAATATCAAAAGTGACATAAAAAAAAGAAATATTTGAATAAACTTACTTATCAGTTTGTCATAATCAAGCCCAGATTCTGATTTGGTGGATACATTCCATGGATCGACAACATCATCTTCTTCATTATTTATTGCTAACTTTTTGACTTGTTCTTCAGTCATATTTATTACTGAAAGAAAGCAAATGTGAAATTATAACACAATCTAATATTTACTGCTAATAGTAAAATGTTAAAAAACTTACCTTAAAAAATTATTATTGTTTACCTATTAAAAGGAAGAAGAATTTGTCACAGTAATCTGATGTAATTTCTATTGATATTTGTTCACTTCGAACATATTCTAACCAAAATGCAACGTCGTTGAAAAGCCGATATTAATCTATAAATTTGACACAAGCATAGGTATTGCCACAAAAGATGGAATATTGACAATGACACAAATTTAAAGCAAATTGTTATTAGACTTGCTTAATGAAAACTGCAACGATATAAATATGCAAAAATTGTTTATTTTTAGCAATAGCTATGGCTACTTCATCTACAATTTTTTTAATAAACCGTTTTACAACAAGGTTTCCTGAAAAATTAATTTTAAAACTTTTTTTATTTACAAATGTTAAGTAATTTGCTAACAAACGTTTTCTTTTTATAGAGTCGTCTTGACATTAATCGATGAAGCCATAAAAAATATTAAAATAATGATAACGTTGATATGGATAAATGTGAAATAGCAACACTCTTTAAAGTTTTTTGTTTTAAGAAAAAAAAAATTTCAGTGGTCACATTTACAGATGCGATGACACACGTCAAAAAGTGTCAATAACCATCACAGCTAGCACGGATTACTTTATTTTAGAATTATTAAGTAGAATAACAAAAGTGTGTGTCTTTGATATATTTTTTATGGCATTTTCGTGTTGAACACGTGGGAACGTTAGTGTTCTTGATGGTTTCGGGTGACGATTCCAATGGTGGTCGTTTGTCACGGAAAATTACGAGGTCTCCGAACCGAAAATCGAAAAAGGCAGATGCAGACCTAGCGAAGGGTTCAGCGTTGCGACATGACTCGCAACCTTCTGTTCATAAAAGAAATCTTTACGTCGTCTCTTTTCCTATTATCATTTTGTTTAACGTCCTTAGGTCTATTTTGTATCAGTTATTTATAATTTTTAAATATTTGTATTCGGCATCGCACCGGTTTATGCATAAACCTCGAAAGAACGGCGAGTGTAACTTGGAGGTAGTGGTAAAAGACGGCGTGGTATCCACAGAAATAGCACAAGAAGACATGTCCCACACACATAATGTTGGCCCTGGGGACCCACTGTTGGCGAAACAGAAGCATCACCATCGCAAGGCTTTTGAATATATATCAAAAGCCTTGAAGATTGATGAAGAAAACGAGGGTGAGTCTTTGTTATTAAATTGTTCATAATCCCTTATTAACTAATATTTAAGAAGATTTACCTTTGATCTAGTTACAATTGTGTACAACATATAAATATTAAATGTTCATATGTTGAGTTACAATGATCAAGATACTATACAGAAATAAAGGAAATTTAATGTTCACAAGTGTTGTTATGGCTAGTTATTAAAAAAATATGTGTATACCAATTTATGACAATAAAATAACAAAAATACAGAACAAATGAGATAAGAAAAGTTATGGTAATAGACCAACTGCAGTTTAATTTTAAATTTATATTTGGACTTAAAAAAAATTGTGATTATTTACATACAAAATGTTAATACCTAAAAGAGAGTTAAGAAATGAAAATATTTTGACTTATTTTCAGTGCTAAAGTTATTAAATATAAGAATATGATAATCCCTTTTATTTGATTATTAAACAAAAAAAATATGTGTGTTGAAATAATATTTACATGCAGCTCTTCTTCAAAATTTAAGAGCATGTTTATCCCAAGTTATCTACCATTTTAGTGCAATCTAAGTGAACCTTGAAAGATAATTTATGTATATTCATGCAAATATCAATGCAATCTATGATAGAACAAAACATCTGCAGAATTTTAAAATGTAGAAGTATCTTGTTAACTGACAAGCCTAATTTAAATAAAACATCTTATGTAAACTCTTATTTCATATTCTACTGGAAATTAATATTTATTGTTTAAAGTTATCGAAACCATATTTAGGGAGAGACCATTCATAATGCTTTAGATTGAAATATATGCTTTATACCTTGTGATTTTTAGTTTACAATTAATTGTTTTGCTTTACGTAAATTAAATATTCTATTATCAATCAATTAGGTTCACATTTACATATCCCATATTAGTAATAGGCAGATTAAGTTGCCTATGTTAATTATAATGCTAAAATGTAACAGCCTACTGCTTTAAATGTTAAGTCCGAAAGACATGCCTCTTATATAAAAGAAAAAAAAGAGTCCAAAAAGTAAAGAATGATTCATGTAATGAAAAATATTTTGATGAAAAACTACCGATTGATACAGGTCAAAAAGAGCTAGCAATAGAGCTATACAAGAAAGGTATATATGAGCTGGAGAGAGGTATCGCTGTCGACTGTTGGGGTGGCCGCGGAGATGCGTGGCAACGAGCTCAGAGATTACACGATAAGATGAAAACCAACTTAGGCATGGCAAAGGATCGATTGCATTTCCTTGGTATGGATGGTGTACACATTATTTTTCTTTCATTGCAAATCGTTACCGATTTCTTCACTGCTATATTTTTTTTTCAGCTATTTGTTAAATATTGTTTCAATTAATGAAATTGGCTGTATGTCCTGCATGCTTTGCTTATTTTTATATTATTTTAATTGTCCCCACTTACACCATACAGTACAATATTTGAAATTTAATGTTATGATAAGGTTTAATTGAAGTAAATCATTGTCTCCAATGTAGCCAACCTTGTCGCCCTCAGTAAGTTGGGCGTAGAGAGTGAGTCCGAGCGAAGCGACAAAAAGCCCACGGAGTCGCCTCTAAAGGGGCGCAGGCCCTTAGAGAAGTCCAAGACGACGCTACTTGCGCATACAGAAAGTAACAGTGGTCAAACGAAGCCACCGAACGAAGGTAGAAAATCACAGAGATAACGCTTAGCTTCGTTTGACGTAACCTACTGCAAATTTAAACCAAAACCAAAAAAATAATTAAACTCACTATCACCACAACTCGTTACGTATTAACCATGAATGTTGGATAATGATTAACAGATGTTCTCTTTACGATTGGCATGCGTTTGAACATCGCGATGTTTGCATGTGGGTTCACTGTGCTTGCCACAATTTTTCTTTTTAGCTTTCAGTGTGTTATCACTACACTTATCATTATTAACCGTGTCATCTTAATTCTACCGCTTAACGAGTAAGTAATAATTTATGACCTCAGATAGTCAACATTACGCATAACTCCACGTCGAAAGGTTATAAAGACATTTAAATGCCCTGAATTACGAAAAAAATAATTTAACCTTTCATGTTCGTGTGAAATACGCGTTAAAATCAATCTGACCATTTTGGGTAGTCGGTAATAATGTATTTTAACAGTGCGTTTAACTTTCATACGTTCTTAAATTAACGAATGATACGTTAAAATATGGAATTTAATTTAAATGTATTGGTTTTATTTGCATATCGAAATTAATCGAAGGATTTATTAGGTAACTTGTAACATTGCCAATACAATGTCAACAATATTAATTCTCTCTTAATATATGTATGCATAGGATGTGTGATTCTCTCTTATTATATGCATAGGATAAATCGAAATCCAATTCAGGGAATTTAGGCTATAACATTTACTATTTTGTTAATTTTCTATATCCATCAAAAACCTGAATCAAACAACACAGCTATAGATAATCGCATAAACATGTCAAGACTTGTCTCGCACCAATGGCATTGCCTACAAGTTCTGCGTAGTTTTTTTTTTATTCTACTAAGCAACGAACAAACGAGCAAAGACCAGTGATAGTTTACTGGTTTGAACGCCCGCCCTCCACTCCGGAAGTACCGGGTTCGAATCCGGCCTGCACCAATGAATTTTTCAATTTATGTGCAGCTAGTATAACACCAACTAATATCACGTGCTTTGGCGGTGAAGGAAAACATCGTGAGGAAACCTGCATATCTATGTTATGACCATCCGTGCTCGGACTAGTGTGTGAAATGGAGAAGGCAATGGCAAACCACTCCATTATAACTGCCATGAAAGTCGTGATGTTCATTACACATGATGACCATGACACTCAGTCATGAGGAAATACGATTTAGAAGTAGAAGAAGTAAAAGTTGCTAACTTTACAAATGAAGAAATAACTACTTTTTAACTAAACAATAGATGTATCTGAAGAACATTTGGTGGCTGTTGATTTATCGGACAAACATCGGTAACCTTGCAACAATATCTCACCACCCAATAACCTTGAACACTGGTACTCTTTTACCTTTTAATATGAAAAGATTTCTTAATTTTTTCCTCATAATTTACGAAGCAAGCGAGACTTGTAAAGTGCATAATATTTTCGTGCATCGCGCAGACCGTTGCGAATAGACGGACAATATCGATCGCTTTAATGCCTCGTACACGTCTGGCGTCATTGTTGTTAGAGCATATCCATTGTCTTACCTCTGCAATAATCGTTGATAATTAATAATAATAACTGAATGAGTAGCCGTGATAATATAATAGCGGCGTATCACTCGCAGTTATGGGAACTAAACGGAATCCTTTTTTTTATTTACTTAGCTTTATTACTTCCGTAATTTTAGTTTACAATTCAAGTTTTGTTAGTCAATAAATTGCTAGTTTTTATCTTGTAGCTATGTTAAGTTTTTGGTTAATATTAGTTAGATCTCCGTCTTCCATTCGGTTTTGTTTTTGGCGGTTTTCATCCAGTCTTCTTCAGTAGCTTCTATTATGTCATTTATACCTCTTTTCTATTGTCGTCCAACACTTCTTTTCTCTACAGACCATCTCTACTTCGTTATAACAATAGTAATAAATTAGTTTATTGACGTATAAACCTATTAAATTACATTTCTTTATCTCTTTAACTCTACATCTGTTTTTTTTTAAGAAAATACAACTATTTATAAGTATAACTATTTCAGTAAATTATACCGGAACTGATACTGTTATCATTTTGGTCGACCTCTTTTCTGGGTATCTCGCTATATGGCCTGTCCATCTCCACTTTAACTATAGCCCAATCATTAAAACATTATAATTTTATTTCAAAATGGATAACGGTAACATTATGTTAACAGATTTTTGATTCTATGATACGAGATGTTCACCTGATGGTAAGTTATACGCTTGCCCATAACGTGGTGCTAGTTAAGATGGTTTACATTGCGCTCGTCGCGTTGAGACAAAGTGTTAAGTCTCGTTACCCCAGTAATTTCACTAGCTTACAGCGCCCTTCAAACTGGAATACAGTAAAGTTACATTACTATATAGCGGTAGAAACAGTCACTCCGGTGGTAGCTACCTAGACGGACTCCGGCAACAGAGAACTACCACCAGTACTATTAGGTTGCAAAAAGGTATTTTTATGACTCTTGGTTTTCTGTTTCATCGTAGTGATGACTTTAGGCCATAAATTGATTTTCGTTTTGTATAGCTATCTAACTGTTGAACATAGTCTACCCCAATAATCTCCACGCTGAACAATCTCGTGTAAATCCAGCGTCTCCGACCTTCATCAGATTGTCAGTTCATCTTATGCTTTCTAGCTATACAACGATTAAAATGTCACGGTACTATTACTTAATTCATCATTGTAATCATAAATATGAAGTTCCCATAGATTTTTAACATACACTGAATTGTGTCTTGTTTTCAAAAAAGTTGAGGCGTATCCTCGACTCTCCACAATTTTGTACCTCTATCCTTGATGATGATTTCATAATGTATTAGTCAAAATTATAAACAATATAATTCATCGGTGTATTAATCACATTCCACTTGTTTCCGTGTTTATTGTAACAGACGCAAATGACGTCTCCACATACAATAACAGATCGTCCTTGTCGTTTAAATATTTCTACTGCGCTTGCATATTTCATTTTGGCTAGCGATAGATAATTTCAAGATCTGTGTAATTTTTTATTTGATTACAAAAATATCTTTCAACTATCAGATTCTTCCACTTGCTGTTATATAAGTTTGTGAATCTATTCAACAGAGACAATAATAAAATACATGAAAATAAATTATGTCATATGGAAATCTTATGTTTATGTAAAGATAGAATTCATTCAAACCAAAGCTTTTGTTTGCGCCGCGCCCATTGTCTCTCATTTCACATAATAAGATGTCTGTAACAATTTTCGATTCATTCCACATGGCTAACTGAAAAGCTGAACAATGTTTGGGAGAAATTCAAACAAATAATGGTTTTAATTTAACAATTTCTTTTTCATTCAACACGCACGATAAATCTTTTAACGTTGGATGCACACCTTGGAAAACGTAACAACTTCTAACCGATTGTACAGTGAGTATTGTCAAAACACGTATTGTAGTACAATTAAAACGTTAGGAATACTCGTAATCTTACTAATATTGTTTAATTTCTTATAAGTTATAATAAAAAAAAAGTAAAAACCTTTATTTTGATTTAAATCTCTATCAACTGGATTACCAATAAAGTCATGTTCAAGTGGAAGCAAATCGTTATTACAAACTATTTGAAACTTTATACACTGTTTACGACTACACTTCAAACTTTCGACATCGAAAGATCTGTTTTTATATTCACGACATGCTAAAATTTGACTAATTCTATGGCATGCAGTCGCAAAAAGTAATTGCTAGACGTATAAGTATAAATCGATTATTTTTGCGAGGGCTTCGCTCCCTCTGCGTGCTTAAGCATAGTGCAGAGGTTATCGGCACCTCTCGTTTCTGACCCCGGGGTCCGTACACCGAGGGCGACCGCCGAAGGTTTCAGTACATTGAAATCTGATAAAAACCTTAACAGCTCCGGTACAGGGTATTATTATTTCATCGCATTAATTTCATAACATTCTTATTCAGTTTTATATGCCACATATACCAGCAACTTGAATAAGCCTCATTTAATGAAGTACACGGAAATAAAGGGAGGTTCTCACGCATTATTGTACATATATTTTTTTTAATACCAAGGCTGATTCGTAGCAAACTTTTATTCATTTCCGAGGCCACCGGCACATGCGAATAATTGTGATTACTGTTTAACACAGTTTCGCCCGCTGTTACTTGTTAACCTAAATCTTTGTGACCTAGTAAAGTTTCACCTTTTTATTAACTCTACTTAATTGCTGGGAAATTAATTTACCACTGCCAAAAAGTCAAGTCGACGTTTTATATTATTTTATAAATCTTTATCTTTTAACTTATCACCTTCACTGACATCTCACATCATCGAAGTTCGGCCGCCTTTTTTATTGCTTCTTCCATCTAACGTATCCGGAACAAATTGTAGATTGCGAAGTTAATCTAGATAATTTTTAAATTTCAAAAGACAACCAACGTAGTGCGTGGGTTAATTGATGCAATTTACAAAGCGTTTATGTTCTCAACAGCTAGGCGCGGCCAAGTAACACACGCACATATAAAAACGTTTACTTTTAGTTTATAGTAGATTTAAACTCCGCCATTTTGCTTTATCTTCAACAAAGTTATGTTTCTGGATTGTCACGAATCGAGAATTACGAATCATAATCATTTCTAGCCTATTGTTGTACACTGCTGAAAATAGACACATTGAACTCGTGGCCTTGGAACATAGATAATAAGACGTCTTGTCACGTTTACTTCACTGGTACACCTTCCAAACCGGAACCCAGTAAAATTTGCACATTTCTAATTATCGCAAGAAATAGGCTCTGTTGTGGCATCTATATTTATATCATCGAACAGACCTTCTATTGACAGTAAATCTGCTCCATCCTCAGTAAGCTCATTGGTCTTACGTTTGTCGTCTGACCTCTGATCCAAATTTAGTCCAGATGTAATTACTATCTTTGTGCAGTTAAAATCGAGGTAATGATTAAAGTTGAGAAATGTTGTAAAGTGTGACGATATAAATTAATACTTATATAACATGATTGTTAATAATTTGCTTCGGAGATTTATGTCATGTTTGCGGCCCACGCCCAAACACGGCCTGGATATGAATCTTTGTGTCGCAACGAGGCCGGCACCGTCGTCGTGGGACTTAAGAAATCTTTACACTTTGAATAAGGCCTTTGCCTCTTTTGACTCGAATGAGGCTTTTGCGGATCTAAAATTCCCATGTTTGTTTTTTTTGCACAGACTTTGAGTACAATCGCGAATTGAAATTGAAACAGAAATAACACGTTAAAAAACTAGAACCACGATTACTTGTAACAACTTTTCATAGACATTTTAAGTTGATAAGTAATACTTGTTAACAATAAAAAAAACCTGTATTGTATTTAATTTTCATTCGTGTTTGTAAAGTATGTCGATATGTAAGTTCGAAAGATCTTTTTTTTTATTTTTATCCGGTTTTAATTTGTTCTTGCAGTTTTATAAGGAAAGTCCGCATGTCAACTCTATCTGTTACTTACTACTTACTAATTACTAATAACAAGTTTCGTTATATCTGAACAAGGAGTCATAAGATTAATCATATATGTCTCAGTTACAGCATACACTATTAATAAAAACGGTGCTTTCAAAAAATACATTTAGCGAAGTGTGAAAACTTGCGTATCCTGGTAGAACGATTTATAACCAAAACGGTAGTAAATATGAATAGAGATCACTTCCGGACGATAATGAAAAATTACTCACGCAATAGCATTAACAAAAATATCTGTATATTACACATATGTAAGCATCCAAAGCGGTATTGACTACCACATAAGGTAACGGCAAGTTCGAATCCGGGACAAAACACATGTTTACTACTTAGTTAATGCGACCTTTTCAAGGTATCCCACATGACATATGGCTCAAAACAAGTTTCACTACTTGTTTATAATAATACACTTCTACGTTTCTTTTATTTTGTTGGAAATATGTTAGTCATTTAAGACATCCATTGTCTTGTATATCGTTAATGAAAAATTTGTATTAACTAGTAATCATTGGTATGGACAACTAATTGTTTAAAAATGATTGCTATTGTGATTATTTTTTTTTACTCAACGAAGCGACTACACGAGTGAGACGTTCACCTGATGGTAAGTGATACGCTTACCCATAACATACCGCTGGTTAAGATGGTATACACTTCACCACATTGCGCTCGTCGCCTTGAGACATGTGTTAAGTCTCGTTACCCCAGTAATTTTACTAGCTTACAGCGCCCTTTTAACTACAACACAGTAATGTTTGCAAACTACGACGGTCTCCGACAACAAAGACCTGCCACCTGTAAAAATATGTTTTGAAATTAAAAATTTATGCACTAATATTCTATTAAGTTTCCCGCATATCCTATGTTAGTATAGAAAACTAATTATATGGAACGATACTAATTATAGATAAATAAGTCGTTATAACAAGTAATATATATTTTAGTGTTTTAACTGCATGCACTGTGACTAACGGATGCAGGTCGGACACTTCACGGTTTTTGAGGTCGCCGCATTGTCCTTTAATGGCAACGAAGAAGTTGGCCATGAGCTCGTGCACATGCATGCAACCATGCTCTGCTCTAACTCTATCGCTTTGTTACTCAACTCATATCGTAATTATAGTCGGTGCGTTCTGGACTAGCACCCTTCATCCATAGTCTCATCGTCAGTTAACATCACGTGAAATTCAGTTACAGCCAATCCTATATTGATCACTGCTTAAAAATTACCATATATAACAACGGAGAAGTTAGAAGAGATAGGAGCTGTTTCCTTCTTTATTCCCCGAATCGATGATGATGAAGCGGTTCTTATAGTAAGTGACACGCCTGTGGTGCTTGTTAGAATGTACACTGCACCTTTTGTTCTCATAGCTACTTCTTTTAATATATTTTGCTTCAATCGTCGCATTTAGTAAATTATCAAACTTAATATTCCCACTGCTGGGAATCGGAACTCTCACAAGGATATAGTTAATTTATCCACCGATTTCGCCAAGCGCGAATCCGTGGATATGTTTACGATAATTGCAATTAAAACGTATCGGTTGTGTTCAGGGTGTTTAAATTAGATACATAAATTTCTTACACAAATACAAACTCTGTTTGACGGTGAATTAAATACTTTTTTTTAATACCAAACTACTGTACGAGAGCTTCGGGTTTAGAGGCCTGTTATTATTTACTTAAGTGAATAAAGAAAATTGCCATTCGTTATTAAAGTATGACCCAGTTTAATTTTTATACGTTTTCTCACCACTAGCTCATTGGAACTTTCTAAGATACATGACTTAGTTAAAGTTTTAACAAATGTAGTTCTTTTTTAAATGGATAAGCTAGGTTGTAACTGAAAGGAATCTTCTAACGTCTGAATTATTAACTATTTTTTAAATACTAACCGAATCGTCTAGACTTGTAATACAGTTTGATTCTTTGGCCACGTGTAGTGAAGTTTAGGTGATGGTAAGTTTTTTGGAGCCTGCTGAAATGGTTATGTAAATCTGTCACAATAAAAGCATCGCTGTATTCCAGCTGTCAATATCTTCGATCTAATTATTACGTTAGTCTATTGCAGATAACATTTAAGTGATCTATATATCAATTCATTATATATGAATTTTGAATTTTTTGGACTCTAATAGTAGTTTATATAAATTCTGTTACTGTATGAATAACAAGTTTGATAGACAAGGTTCTATTCAAACTTATTGTGCTTTAGTTATTTTTCATCATCATTATAAATTTTGTATACTTTGTTATTACTTTCAATCAGTATATTAATAGATCCGACTTGTTTACCGGTTTTTTGTGGTAGCTTCATCCCGATGATGTTCCTGCAATTAAATACCGAATTGTTAAAAGGAAATAAAAACATATAAATTACAAAGGCACAAAGCGACATGTTAAAAACAGGATTTTAACTTTTTTTTTTAACTGTTGTTTTTCGGTTCAGTAGCTCCGAGGCGAGCTATCGAGTTTTTGTCATGTCAATGCCGATAACGGATTCTCCGCGATGTACTTCTTTTTTTACTCGTTCAAAAACATGATTGTCCAGGTGGAATACTGTTATGAATTTCGAATGAATATAAACGATCAGTCAACCCTGTTCATGGGGATTGGTGAAATGTTATCTCCATACACCGCTGGATGGGGTAAGCAGCGAGACGTGAAGACACGCATACAATAGTTTCCATTCGAATCGTATTTCCTGAATGAGACCGTCACGGTTCATCAGTCCATGATTTAGTTCGTGTATCGATGATAGAGCTAACCGATAGATTTTAATTGTCGCCTCTACTGCATCGTGTTAAGGTTAATATTACATTAGCAATTATAAAATGATTTCTATAGGTCATTGTGTATCCGCGAACACGTTTCCGTTTGTGTATCACTCGGATCGTATTACAAAGTTTTCAATCTACGGTACAACAGTTACGGTATATTATTGGGAAAGTTTGTTTCGAATTACTTAAAAGTTTAAGTCTTAGGCTATTAATTGACACTTTTCATTCTAGGTTGTTTCTTGCATCGATTTTTACTTAAATAGTAATGAACTATCATCGATCATGTCAAATGAATCATCATTAGTCAATACAAATATATTTTCTTCTTTCTTTTTTTCGCGTCTTCTAACTTAACTTTCCACGTATATATAACTGAATAATGGTTAACCTTATCATGTGGTTCATTTCATAATATAGCTTTTTGATTTTTTTTTATAAAATTAGCAATTTTTTTGTGTCTCTACAAGTAATAAAAAGACCATGAAGCTAATTATGGTTCATTAAGTAATTTCAGTCTATAGACTCAATGAATTTTAGACAGTTCCATGAGAAGTAGCAGAGACGCTTCCTTGATCGTGTTCATCAGTAAATTCCTATAATCAGTAATAATATAAATGACAAATCGTTTAATTCTCCATATCTTCAATAAGCGGGATCCGTCGATGTATATTCTTTATTTTTTTTTCATAGTAATCATTAACATTGTTTGCTTTTTTTACGTAAAATAAACATTAAATACTAACATTTTAGTTTACCATGGAAGTTAGATTTCAACATTTGTAAATAATGAAACATATTTGCACATTTTGCACACATATGTAGTTACGGTTTTAAAGACATCAAAGTTAGCGGTCATTTGTAACCCTCCACCTCCTACATGATGGGGTACGGTGACGAGCACTGAGGAGCTTTCAAAGGTTTCCCAACTGAAGATCGACCCTCTTTAATTTGCATTTATATGACACATGTATAACTTTAAATTTTAAGTACACTTCTTCAGAAACATTTCGCTTAAAACTATTCGTTAGGAATATTAAAGAGACTTATTAACATAAACTGAATATAAGTTACATTTACAAGTTTGATATAAAGATTCATTTATCAGATGTTATGTATAAGATTTTTTTACTATATTATTAAAGAGGTAGTTTGCTGTATATATAATCCGCTTGTTAAAAACTTTGAACGCTCCCCATATATGACATACATTATGAAACATTATATAGACCTCATTATCATGTTTCAAAATATTAATTAAAGTTATTTCGGCGCTAGTTGCTGGACGCAAGCTTACCGCAGCCGGTAGAAGGGTGCCTAGCAACGGAGGTGGGCCCCTTATGAAATCTCAGACCCTGCCGAGGTCCATGGGCCGCTCTTCCTCGCAGCCCAACAGCTCCAACGGCGGCTACGGTCGGTACCCGGTCAAACCGGCCTCCACACCGCCAGCAGTAAAGCGACAACTTTCAGTAAGTATCATTGTTTTATAGAATATCAATTGCATTATTTTTTATATCAACATCAGCTTGTATAAACGCTGGTATTTTAACACAGTAGCCATTCATTCAAATCTGAGTGTTTTTTTTAAAGCTTTATTTATTTATTATGACCAGCCAACGCCTGTTACACCTAAAACAAACTTAAAATATACACGTGTAATATCCAATTGCATAGGCGTAACACTCTCTTACAGGCTAGTTTCACATGCACAACAATAAAAAAAAAGTACAACAAAATGCAAGTTAAAAAATAAAAAACAATGAAAAATTTAATTATAAAGCCAAAAAGACATGCTAAATGCTGAACTTAAGTTAATTTTGGTACAAATGTCTCTAAAATTTGTTTAGAAAACTTGCCCACACTGTCAAAGTGCAAATCCACCACATCACTACAATTATTTATGATCCTACACATTCTTGGTATTGGTGAATTTGCGCCTAGGACCGTTCTACGGAAGGGAGGACAGAGGTGAAATTTTATTTCTAGGGTAGCGAGAGGGAACTGTAAATTTTATTTAAGCCAATAAATTAGGGCAATCGATTTTATTTCTTATAAGCTTATAAAGAAATAGAGCATCAGTGAGGTTATTTTATTTTACAACTTTGTACAAACAAATAGACTAACAAAACTCACAATGAGTTTTCTACCAGCTAACCTTAGCGAAAAAGAAAAGTTCTATAAGGGTAGTTAATGTACAACAAAGTAGTTTACTTTGTACTTTATCTTCTTCTATCTATCTATATATATATAAATCAATTGCTGTTCGTTAGTCTCGCTAAAACTCGAGAACGGCTGGATCGATTTGGCTAAAAGTGGTCTTGAATTATTTATGGAAGTCCAGGGAAGGTTTAAAAATTGAGTGAATATTAAAAAAATGCTATGAATTTAGTAAACAACAATAATTCTGCTTTCCCTTAGATATTATCGCTTTGGTTATGAATGTCAAACGTTTGATGTTCATCCCGTCCGTTTAGAAATCAATTACATTTAAAAGTCGTTCATAAATCAAATACAATTTAAAATAATATTTTTGTTTTTTACATTGACAACCAACAATTTCTGATCGCAACTGTAATATTTTACGGAATCTGGACGCAAGTTTTTTTTTTTGATTACATATTTTTTTTATCCCGGTTAAACTTTTACCACATCGTTTACTAAAGTTAAAACATTCTAGAATTATCACAGCATTTTTATTTATTGATTTTGTGGCAATACGAAGTTTGCTAGGTCAGCTAGTAAAATACAAAGTTTATATACGTTGACCTGTAAAAAAAATTACACCACTGCAGCTTCTGACTTCCTGGTGCCGGGAACTCAACACCTTCGTCAGTATGACGTGACACGTGTTTCGCTTGTCAATACAAATCATAGATTACGCGGCGGTTAACCACTGAGCGTCCGCGGTCGCCGCCCGCGTCTCAGGTTCACCGTGTTACCCGTTATCCTATTTACCTTTAATATCCTCACTACTTTTTACCACCGGACTCAAAAATAGAGATGTTATTTCTTCTAAGTCGTATTTCCTCATGACTGAGGCTCGTGGTCATTATGTGTAATGAAACACGACGATTTACTTGTCAGTTATAATGGAGTGGTGTGTCATTGCCTTCTCCATTTCACGTAGTAGTGCGAGCACGGATGGTCATGACATGGATATGCAGGTTTCCTCGCGATGTTTTCCTTCACCGTCAAAGCATGTGATGTTAGCTGGTGTTATACTAACTGCGCATAAATTGAAAAATTCATTGGTGCAGACCAGATTCGAACCCGGTACTTCCGGAGTGAAAGGCGGGCTTCTGTTGTTAGAGATCTTATTTAGCGCGTTTGATTTTTTTTTTTAATTAGTTCATATGTAAGAGAGTACAGTGTTATGTTTGTTCCTTCTACTTGTTTTCTCCTAATCACTTGTTTAAAATAATAAGATGATTGAATGTTCATTGTTATAATACACTCTGTTTCCGATAAAAGTATTTTAAAAAATATTTTTTCAATATTATATCATATACATTACCAATTACTATAGCACTCTTAAAGTTATAGAGTTTAAAGTATTGCATTAACAGTACATTAGGAAGTAACTTATAAGTCGTCGGAGATGTTGAAAAGTTTTGTAACAGAAACAAGGTCAATGTATAAGCATACATCATACACTCCCGGACACATCTATCGGCCCACCTAGTATTTAAAAGTTTTAACGGTGCCTAGCTAAAAATAAATGTTAGGTGGAGCAAAAAAATTTAATACAGTTTTAAAGCTGATTTTTTGGACAACCTTTATGTAGGTTTTTTTTTTAATTTTGAATTCAGGATTATGAAAAAAAAAAGAAAATTCGAGTCTTCATTGTTTTCAACGACCCAGGAATGGAGAAAACTTTTTTTTTTCGCACAAGTTGGATTTTTTTTTGATGTGTCCGATTATTGGTTCCATAAAAAGGCAAATCTAAACTTAGAGCCAGTTTTGACTAAAAAATATGGATACTCTGCCTGAAATTGTCGCCCAAGCTGTAAAACTTCTGCCGGCCAAATCAATTCGAAATTACAAAAAAAATAAAAAAAAACATACATAGGGGTTGACCAATAAATCTGCTACAAAACTGCATTAAAACTTATTGCTCCACCTAACATTTATTTTTAACTAGACACCGTCGAAACTTTAAACACTGGGTGGTGGGCCGATAGATGTGTCCGGGAGTGTATATCATCAAATGTTTAACAATGTTACTCAGCTTATTTACTACTAGACAAAGAAACTTGTAAGATTCACTTAGCACAACTATTAGCTTGGCAACCATAATTATGACATCACATTATATCGGGCGGGGTAGAATTCCTATCACGAATATTCAGTCAATAGTCAAAAGACTTTGTGATAGTCTCGAAATTATGGCTAGACCATATCAAGGAGTGGACCAACATCAAGAGCGCAGTGTAGCTGATCCTGTTAAACCCACAATAGAATATTCGCAGAATCGTTATCCAATCTTCACTAGTTAGAAGGGCACGTGAAGAAGATAGTCTCGCTACGATAGAAAACCGATTCAATTATTATTGATACACGATGCAATTTATCAGATCATCTACATCTGCGAGTAGACCTGGGACTAGATTAGTAAATATCTCCACGTCGTTTAAGATGTTCGTTTTCAGCTTTCGACGTCGTCTACTAATTTATTGGCAAATATTGTACGAATTTCGCTTCTGCTACTCGTTCATATATATCTATAAATTATATAACAACATGCACAAAGTTTGCTCTAGTTCGCTTCTACGATGCCTACCGTATATTTAGCGATGAACATAAAGTAATACTAAATAATATGAAATTTCACTTTAATCCATCTCAAAATATACAAACATAAGTTTCTGAAAAGAACAGCTTAAGTAACTTTCCAACATTTCGTGGTGAATTAAAAAAGTTTCTAAACTGAGATTGCGTTTTTCAAGAGGGACCCATTTGAAAATTCTACGTAATTTTTAAAGCATGTACTTATTAAAAAGGCATTAGTTATTTAATAATCTCTTTATTACACTAATGTAGTCGTGAGAGCCTAGTGGTTTGAACGCCGGACTTCCAATCCGAAGGTACCGGGTTCGAATTCGGCCTGCACCAATGAATTTTTCAATTTATGTGCAGTTAGTATAACACTAACTAATATCACTTTGACGGTGAAGGAAAACATCGTTAGGAAACCTGCATATCTATATCATGACAATCCGTGCTCGCACTAGTATGTGAAATGGAGAAGGCAATGGCAACACCACTCCATTATAACTGACAAGTAAGTCGTCGTGTGTTTCATCACACATGATGACCACGACCCCCAGGAATGAGGAAATACGACTTAGAAGAAGAAACTAGTGTAAACATTAATGTTCTGTTAGTGTTACTCGTGGTATGCTCTTCTTGGCTAAGACTGTCTGGGTAGGTTCCCCTGGTTCTGGTTATGTGGAATTGTTTGCGTGCAAAGATATACATAAATACTTTAATTTACGTTTGTTTGTGATAATTTGTTTAAATAACAGATAAGACTGCAGTAATAATATATTACTTTAAAAAAGTAGTAAAAGGCTATGCTATGCTGTTTCTATATACAGACATCTTAATGTTCATCTCAGAAAGGGAGGATGCAACATATTAATACATACTTTTAACTGCACCACATTGCGCTCGTCGCCTTGAGACACAAGGTGTTAAGTCTCGTTACCCCAGTAATTACACTAGCTACAGCGCCTTCAAACCGGAACACAGTAATGTTTGCACACTACTATTTGGCGGTTGAAATAGGAGCTGCGGTGGTACCCATCCAGACGGTCTCCGGCAACAGAGTCCTACCACCAGTTTGGATTTACTCAACTGTACCAGCAGTTGGGTTTTTCTTTATACTACTATGCGACGAGACCAGCAAGACGTTCACCTGATGGTAAGTGATACGCTTGCCCATGACAACGTGGTGCTAGTTAAGATGGTACACACTGCACCACATTGCGCTCGTCGCCTTGAGACACAAGGTGTTAAGTCTCGTTACCCCAGTAATTACACTAGCTACAGCGCCCTTCAAACCGGAACACAGTAATGTTTGCACACTACTATTTGGCGGTTGAAATAGGAGCTGCGGTGGTACCCATCCAGACAGTCTCCGGCAACAGAGTCCTACCACCAGTTTGGATTTACTTAACTGTACCAGCAGTTGGGTTTTTTTTTATATACTATTATGCGACGAGACCAGCAAGACGTTCACCTGATGGTAAGTGATACGCTTGCCCATGACAACGTGGTGCTAGTTAAGATGGTACACACTGCACCACATTGCGCTCGTCGCCTTGAGACACAAGGTGTTAAGTCTCGTTACCCCAGTAATTACACTAGCTACAGCGCCCTTCAAACCGGAACACAGTAATGTTTGCACACTACTATTTGGCGGTTGAAATAGGAGCTGCGGTGGTACCCATCCAGACGGTCTCCGGCAACAGAGTCCTACCACCAGTTTGGATTTACTTAACTGTACCAGCAGTTGGGTTTTTTTTTATATACTATTATGCGACGAGACCAGCAAGACGTTCACCTGATGGTAAGTGATACGCTTGCCCATGACAACGTGGTGCTAGTTAAGATGGTACACACTGCACCACATTGCGCTCGTCGCCTTGAGACACAAGGTGTTAAGTCTCGTTACCCCAGTAATTACACTAGCTACAGCGCCCTTCAAACCGGAACACAGTAATGTTTGCACACTACTATTTGGCGGTTGAAATAGGAGCTGCGGTGGTACCCATCCAGACGGTCTCCGGCAACAGAGTCCTACCACCAGTTTGGATTTACTTAACTGTACCAGCAGTTGGGTTTACTTAACTGTACCAGCAGTTGAATTTACTCAACTGTACCAGCAGTTGGGTTTTTTTTTATACTACTATGCGACGAGACCAGCAAGACGTTCACCTGATGGTAAGTGATACGCTTGCCCATGACAACGTGGTGCTAGTTAAGATGGTACACACTGCACCACATTGCGCTCGTCGCCTTGAGACACAAGGTGTTAAGTCTCGTTACCCCAGTAATTACACTAGCTACAGCGCCCTTCAAACCGGAACACAGTAATGTTTGCACACTACTATTTGGCGGTTGAAATAGGAGCTGCGGTGGTACCCATCCAGACAGTCTCCGGCAACAGAGACCTACCACCAGTTTGGGTTTACTTAACTGTACCAGCAGTTGGGTTTACTTAACTGTACCAGCAGTTGGGTTTTTTTTTATAAGCTACTGTGCGACGAGACCAGCAAGACGTTCACCTGATGGTAAGTGATACGCTTGCCCATGGCAACGTGGTGCTAGTTAAGATGGTACACACTGCACCACATTGCGCTCGTCGCCTTGAGACACAAGGTGTTAAGTCTCGTTACCCCAGTAATTACACTAGCTACAGCGCTACAGTTCGCACACTACTATTTGGCGGTTGAAATAGGAGCTGCGGTGGTACCCATCCAGACAGTCTCCGGCAACAGAGACCTACCACCAGTTTGGGTTTACTTAACTGTACCAGCAGTTGGGTTTACTTAACTGCACCAGTAGCTGGGTTTACTTAACTGCACCAGTAGCTGGGTTTACTTAACTGCACCAGTAGCTGGGTTTACTTGACTTGGGTTTATTTTGTCCAGGGTGGGTATCAGGTCCCGGTGAACGGATCCCCCGTGCGCCGGGCGAGCTCGCAGCGCGGCACGCCCACGCGCAGCAGGACGCCGCAGCCGTTGAGCGTGCGCGGTGTGGACCCCAAACTAGTGCAGCTCATCCTCGACGAGATCATCGAGGGCGGGGCCAAGGTGCACTGGGACGACATCGCTGGCCAGGAGGTAATTAATCACTTATTAATAAACTTATTAAGTGAAACATTGCTAACAAAAAAATATAATCTCATGGCTAACCAATTCTGACATTACACACAAAATATAGCATTATTTATGTACATCAAAATGAGAAACTCTTAACATAAAAATTAAGAGAAAAGAATAAACATTGTAAACAATTCCCAAAAAAAAACTTAACAATTATTAGATAAAGAAGAAATATCTGTAAAAGAATCTATTTCAGTGTAAATTCTAAATTTTTTATTTTTATAAAACAATCATTAGAAACATCTAAATGCGGACTTACGGAGTTATTAAATTATATGTATTTATTTTATAAAATTTGCTAACTGTATATAATATATACAGTTAACATGTGGCCATAGGTCAGAACATGATAAATGCAATTTCATTACTTTACAGGACAAGCAATTGAATTATTAAGAAATCTTGAAAGCACTATTAAAATATGAAACACTCGATGTATGAAAAAAAAAATATTTTGCATGTAGTTATCCTGATATGACAATATGAAAGAGCATTTTTTGGCGATTATACCTATAGTAATAAGTCATACTGAGCAAAAATGTACTTACCATTGTCTGATCTATGACCACAGATATATTATCTATATATTCTATGGAATGGAGAATATTCACCTAGGTGGATTCTAATGCGTGGACAGTGGAAAGTATTCGTTGTGGAATGTCTATGATATTTAAATGGTACGGATATATTTATTTAGAAAGGACGTCACTGCAATCCGTTTTTCTGTAACTAACCTTATTTATTGAGCCTTTATAATGGTAACAAAAGGTTGCTTTTACCATTAAGATAACTTGGAATAAAGAACATGCTCTCAGTATCCAAGATATTTTAACCTAAAAGCTGCTCATCGTCAAGCAAGACACTGATGTGTTGAGGTATTGAGAAATATAAATCTCTTTAGCTTTTAAACTTAACTGAATGCAATTTTGACCGGACATCAAGATACAAACATTTATATTTACGCATTGTGTTTGCGAAGGAAACTTTACATCCTCTGTTATACATACCTTTAACTTTACAACAATAAGCAAGAGATATTTTAAATATATCGCATGTTATTAATTCATGTGTATTAAGAAAGTTACATCCATTTTTATATTCACTAATGTTATACAAGGTCGGCCAAAACAAGTCATCCGATGTTGTTTGGCTCTCATTTTTTTTTCTAAATGATAAACTTTGATTTTGTTTTTTGATTATGTTTATATGAATCTTTAGGATTTTATTGGTCAAGTCTAGAAGATGATATGGGCCAAATGGGCGCCGCCACTATTTTGTGATTCAATTTGAGCTTCCAATAGGGTGACTTCTTTTGGCGCACCTTGTAGTAACAATATTGTGTGAAAAGCAAAAAGAAAATGTTTCAATGTATATGTGACATTATAAATATGACATAAGCTCTGGAATTTATTTTGCTTGCGCTTGATTGTTTTGTATTTAATTCAACTGCATGAGCATGTTGGTATACAATGAGTAAGAGCACTGCAATTTCGATGTAGTAATTAAAATGTATTCATTCATTGTTTATAAAATGAAAAATCCCGGTCAACTGTAGACATAAAAATACTGTTCACCATGCAAACGCTCCTAGTCTTTAAATTATGACTCTGCGTATGTAAATTAATGGTTTACTGAATTATTGGTAGGGGAACTACTGTAACACTAATTTCTGCTACTAAAGCGCTATTGCTAGTAAAATTTCTGGGATAGCTATACTTAGCATTTTACATCACATAACGACGACCACGATGTGATGCTGTTGTTTATCATCGTAACTGTTATGAGCTGGGGTATCGTTTACTATCAGGTGAGCTTTATAGAGAGACTAATGATTGGTATAAAAATAATGGACAAAAGAAAGAACGAATGGATCCGAAGGGTTACCAAAGTTCGGGACGTGGTGGAAGAAATTGAAAGGAAGAAGTGGAGATGGGCTGGACACAGCTCGATTGTAACACAGTCGTTGGGTGAGACGCGTTTTGGAGTGGAGACCCAGTGCAAACACCCGCGGAAAAAGAAGACCAGACTATATGACATCTATCAGCTAGCGGATGGAGGATGGATGCTGTTGGCAAAAGATCGACAGGCGTGGAAAAGGGAGAGGAGGCCTATGCCCGAAGGCGGACACAACAGGGCTGTTATAGATAGATATAGAGCTTTATTTTTATTCAACGTGACGAGCGAGACGTTCACCTGATGGTAAGTGATACGCTTGACCATAATATGCCGCTAGTTAAGATGGTATATAAAATGTGTTAAGTTTCGTTACCCCCCAGTAATTTCACTGGCTCACAGCGTCCTTCAAACTGGAACACAGTAATGTTTACACACTACTACTTAGCGGTAGAAACAATCACTGCGGTGGAAGCTATCTAGAAGGTCTCCGGCAACAAAGACCTACCACCAGTATAATTCTTTTAGGTTGCAAAAAAATGAGGTATTTTTATGACTCACAGTATTATACATATATACTCACCAGTTCATTCCCGCCTCATTGTTTAGTCAGATATAACAAAAACATATCAACTGTCATGAAAAGTCAGTAAACAATGTAGTAGTTGATATAGTGCAGCTCCATTTAGAGTTACAACAGAAAAAATATAATGCATATAAAAAGTTTGTTAAATCTACATACTTGATACTAGTAAATTGCACTTGTGGACTGATAATTTACTACTAAAACATTTTACATTCACCGGACATCTGGAATGGTGTAATAAGTCTATCTTATCTCTAACTTCAATGAGTTCGATTCGTGACACACTTCGCAGTGTAATCATCTGTAATTTTTTTAATGATTGTAAAGTTTTATTTTCGATCTTTTTTATGAATTTTGAAACTAACTTGGAAGCGGCATTATCTTAATAGTATGAAAATTTCATGTATCAAACCTGAATATTTTATTAACAATTAAAAAAGGATATAATGAGTATAATAAATAAAACTTTTGTTTCATCAAACTTAAAATTAAATGTAATTATCAAATAAAACTATTCCTTTTTAAGAAATTAGTAAATCCTTACATTATGTTCTTTCCACGTGATGTAACAGGGGACTGAGGAAAGAATGATTCTGGAGAAATAACATCTTTTCCCATGACTGTCTATTCAATGTGTTTTTCATATCTTTCAGGCAGCTAAACAAGCGTTGCAGGAGATGGTAGTGCTCCCCTCGCTGAGACCCGAGCTCTTCACCGGTCTGCGGTCACCGGCGAAGGGCTTGCTGCTTTTTGGACCTCCGGGCAATGGTAAGTCACCGACGTTATCATCTTAGTTTTATAATCATATACTGTCGTAACACTATATCACAATAATTTATTATTTAAAAAAAGTAATGAATGTGTTATTTTTTTTTTAAAACCACGACAAAATCGTAGTCAGTAAGACCTTTTACCATAACAATGCTGTTCAAGTTAGAATAGTATATATACACTAGTGCTTAAGGCTTTGAGACATAAGATGGTAAGTCTCGTTACACCAGTAATTCATGTTATCCTATATTATGATTTTCGACGCTACAGACTTACTTTGCTACTTTTATAATAGATAGTGGATTTCAGGGAAGACGCTGCTTGCCCGGTGCGTCGCAGCGGAGTGCTCGGCGACCTTCTTCTCGATATCGGCGGCGACGCTGACCAGCAAGTACGTTGGCGACGGGGAGAAGATGGTGCGCGCTCTCTTCCAGGTGGCCAGGGAGCTCCAGGTATTACACATTATTACACAGGTACTTAAATTGTAATAAAATTACCAGGCTAACGCGTCTTGACATCTGATCTCACAATGCGATGACTACATTATGCAGTGTATATCATCCCAACCTCCGCCACATTGTCATGAGCAGGCGAATTATTTACACGTCTCATCGCCTCGAGTTATAAAAAAAAAACTGTAACAATGAGGTACTAGTTATGTTTACATATAAAAAGGTTTTGGACTATATGTACAGTGTGTTACTGTGCGTATTACATTTAGTAAACACTTGCTACTTTGCAGCCGTCGATAATATTCGTGGACGAAGTGGACTCGTTGTTGTGCGAGCGCTCGACCGGGGAGCACGAGGCGTCCCGTCGGTTAAAGACCGAGTTCCTGGTGGAGTTCGACGGTCTGCCCGCCGCTGGCGCGGACAGGCTCATCGTCATGGCGGCGACCAACCGCCCCCAGGAGTTGGACGAGGCCGCACTCAGGTGATTTTCAAACTTTACTACAGGCGAGTTATGGCATTGATAATTTTATAAATTTTCTGAAACTGAGTTTAGTGAAATTTAGTTTAAGTACACAGACCAAAACCAGGTGGTAGGTCTCTGTTGCCGGAGACCGTCTGGGTGGGTACCACCGCAGCTCCTATTTCAACCGCCAAATAGTAGTGTGCATACATTACTGTGTTCCGGTTTGAAGGGCGCTGTAGCTAGTGTAATTACTGGGGTAACGAGACTTAACACCTTATGTCTCAAGGCGACGAGCGCAATGTGGTGCAGTGTGTACCATCTTAACTAGCACCACATTGTCATGGGCAAGCGTATCACTTACCATCAGGTGAACGTCTTGCTCGTCTCGTCGCAAAGTAGTATAAAAAAAAAATACAATAAAAATAGATAAATAAAAGGGCAGACATAATACTACATAACGCTTTCTACTCCACTCAAACTTTTGAAGTAGCTAACGGGTTACCCGTCTGTGACACGGAGGTTTGGCCACCACCACCATATATTTGTAAATCTTCCGCTAAAATAGTATTTTTGTGCTCCAACTGTCAACGTATGAAAGCCAGAGTATTCTGAGTGAGCACACTTCATTATTCACGGCCACATTGTCATGTAACATGTGCAAAGATGAGGTAGTGTTACCCCATTGTAAATAAAAAAAGACAAAGGCAAAAGATGTGCTGGCAGACGGAATAAGTCGTGGTTACGTCACAACCGATTATATTCGGAATTAACCGCCAGAGTTTAGACATGAGAAGACCAGCTAAGAAAAAGAAGGTAAAAGAGATGAGTTTTACGTAGTGAAGTTTTATGGTAAATGTTACAGGCGGTTCCCTAAGCGCGTGTACGTGTCGCTGCCGGATGCGCGCACGCGCGGCGCGCTGCTGCGACGGGTGCTCGCGCGAGGCGCGGCGGGCGCGGAGCTCAGTGACGACGAGCTCGCGCGCCTCGCTGCACTCACCGACGGCTACTCCGGCAGCGACCTCACCGCGCTCTGTCGGGACGCCGCGCTCGGACCCATCAGAGGTAAACAATTATTTAATACATATCACATAAAGGTTTCTTGTATATTCGAGAATATTATATATTTCAATAAAGTAAATATTATGAATTTTATTGCATTTATTTAAAAATTATTGTGAGTTTCAAATATGATATACGTTTTTTTTTTATATTACTATGCGACGAGACGAGCAAGACTTTTACCTGATGGTAAGTGATACGCTTGCCCACGACAACGAGGTGCTAGTTGAGATGGTACACACTGCACCACATTGCACTCGTCGCCTTGAGACATAAGTTGTTAAGTCTCGATATCCCAGTAATTATACTAACTACAGCGCTCTTCAAACAGGAACACAGTAATGTTTGTACACTACTATTTGGCGGTAGAAATAGTCACTGCGGTGGTAGCTAGCTAGACGGACTCCGGCAATAGAGACCTACCTCCAGTAGAACCTAACAGATGGATAGTATTAGATAAGTTAATACTAACTGTGTCCAACTTAATTTAATACAAAATTGTATTACACTAAACCACAATTTAAAATATTAGGCGCATGGAAGAGTAAAAAAGGAAGACAGTAAAAAACAATACAAAATAACTTTTTATAAATTACTGTAACCATTTCCGAATATTATTACCAGACATGTCTAGGTTAAACCAGTGGGACTTGATCAAGCTTTACAGCATTTACTATTTTTTATTTTTGTCTAAAATTATATTGAACTTCAGAGCTCGACCCCGAGGAGGTGAAGTGCCTCGATCTGTCGCTGGTGCGCAGCATCACATTCCAAGACTTCATGGACTCGTTGAAGAGGATCCGGCCGTCCGTCTCTCCACACAGCCTCGTGGCATACGAGAAGTGGTCAGTGCAATACGGGGAATTAGGAGTATGAATACAGGTTAGTAATGAAATGGGATTAAATAGTATTGTATGTGCCAAATTTGGCATTCTAGTTGGCAAGGGCTGTGTTAGTATATCTCCCAGGGAAAATTGTTGCTTTTTCGTAGACTTCATTTCTCATTACTGCTTTTCTACCATCCGAGTATATTGGTCTTGGAAATATTCTAACCGGTCAGTTTTTGTTACAGGTATTATTAAATATAATGGAAGTGTGAATTTTTGCATAAAAGATCCAATGAATTGTTTAATCAAGAACGCAATAACGAAAACCAAAATGGCAGATTCCGCCATTGAAAAATTTTCATCAATATGCGGTACGTGTCTACAATGAACGGATACCATATTTTCCATTTGCAGTATTTATATTATATTAGGAAAATTATTTTATTTCATCATTCAGTTGATCATTTTTATATCGAAAAATCTTACAACAGCATCTAGTCAATACGATCAGCTTTCGCGTTGTATTATTAAATAATAAATTAACCGGAAATTTACAATGGCCATATATGAATGTAGTGAGGAATTAATTATGGTAAAATTAGCAATATTAACAGGTCAATTCTGTTTACATAAAGCCGCCTCAATATCCATGCGAAGAATTACATTTCGGGACATTATTAGTACGCACATACTATTTATATTAATTAAAAATAAAACACACAGAATGAAAAGAAACTGTTGGCGGTTTTATTCATTTATATATTTGTGCCAAGTATATTACTATACTCTGTTAGCATAGAAGAAACGACACAATGCCGTAAAACCTCATTATAGTGACATTTGTTTACTCATGAAATAATAACTGCCACAGATAATAAAGTATTTCAATAGCCTTTAAAAATGGCTGAATGGTCTACATTATTGCATTTATCTATTTCTTTTTTTATTACTGCGTTAAAGCGATGAGGACAATGTGGTGCAGTGTATATCATCCTAACTAGTGGCACATTAGAATAGGCGTATTACTAATAAGTGAGTGTTCCCCTCGGGTTTTCGTTTCATTGAATATAGAAATTTCAATATTCGTTTATATTTTACGAATGTAGTTATTTTTTCTTTTGTATCTGTGTATGATCTTGAGTTTTGTGTTATGAACATTATTGAATCGTTTTAATTAAAAATTAATAGCCAATTGTTTTCTGATTTTTTTTTTTTGTTTATTGAATTCTATGTTTGATCTTGATTTTTATTGTTGCCTCTTTCTTATTAATTCTAGTTATGTTAATTATGTTTTAATTTATATCTTGCCGACATCGTCTAATATGTTTATACCGAAATTTTTATATAAAAAAAACTATGGTTAAAAAATTGTACTTGACGGGTAGCCATACAAAGACTAGCTGTAATTTCAGCTGTATGTTTTCTTTATAATTCACTGGTAACAAACCATAATCACGCGTATTCATTACATTTTGTGAAGAGGGCGAGTAAATATTTTTATAGTACGTTATTGAAATGTGTGGCCGCAAGGACGAAGGTGTTCTGTCCGAACACAACAACCTTCTGGTTAAAGCGGATACTGAACCTCAGCGAAGGTTCAAGAGAGGTTGAAAGTTAACTTTTAAGATTAGATATGTTAAATTTGTGGTACTTTTTAAGTGATTTTAATAATATTTTCAAAATGTTTCGTCAAATGTTATTTATAGAGTTCAACTGTTTTGGATAGTGATTGTATTTTAATCAGAATTTTCGTCGATCTCTGTTCGTTTCTCAAAAATTGTATTTGCATTGTTGTGTAGTGCGTTTTGAATGGCGACAAAATTGTTATACGCCGTCGGTTATTAGTTCTTTTTAATGTTTCAATTATTTATTTAGAAAAGAAAATAAAATATTCGCAAAGTGTAAGTTGGTTTTAGAATGTTAAATGGGAAATTCTTCTAAATGCACAACACGCATTGATTTTGCATGTAGTTAATTAATTTTGATTGTATTATGTTACGTTTATATTTTCGCATAAGGCTTTTTTATTGTCGCGGTTCTTATAATTATAATGCTTTTCAGGTTAAATATGAACATTGCTTATGTTTTTCAAACGCTAACCATTTCTCACAAATGTTACAAAGATCAAAGATTTTTTAGGTACAAAACCGGCGAGGTTATAGCGTAAAAATAAATCGGCAATATTCGCGGTCGTTGATCGTATATGTTTATAATGTTATGTAAGTGGATCTGCACTTTTTGCAGGTTATACTACATTAGCTAATAGAACAAGTATGGATCAATTATTGATGAAGTACGAAAAATTTGCTATTTTCGCAATAACTAGTCGATGGCAAGATGGTTAGTAACCTCGCAAGGACTGATCATACCTCAACAAATAACGACTATAGTGTACCTCAGCCGATCGTCTTGACAGCACACACTTAACGAAACCAATGTTCTTGATAAGTGAATATCTTTTGCATAGCCTTAGTATAGTTGATACTTTAGTATTATAATAACATTGCTCAGTAGCCCATATACTTAGTAGTATAGTGTAATAACCGATTATAAAGTGAAGGATATACCTTACTAGGCCGTTCAGTAACAGTAGTGATATAGAACAGTGATTGCAATATTTAACATAGCGGGCTGAATACTCTAGCTTTTTATACCATTACATTTTCTCTTTTACAATTATACGTAGCTATAAATGATATTTAGTTAAATAGTTAAAATATTTTCGGATCAATTTCACAAACAGTCTTAGTGCGGATAGATAAACTTGTCACCTGTCACCGTTCGGTAGAATGCTAAGATTTTCACGATAAGTAACAAGAAATAAGAACAATGTAATAGAAATTTATTTTAACACTTTACCGTAACGTGGACAGCGAGCTTTCGAATTATTATCTTTTTTAATCTGTACCGTTTAATAAAATTTGTTTATTTTTTTCTCTATGGTCAGTAATATTTAAAAGAAAACTGTTGTGATAACATTACTCTTAACATCGTCGTCCGATATTGACAATATAAAATTCGCGCGCCATTATTATTCTTTTTGTTACTAGTCAGCGCGTAAGATTCGCGCCCTCACGAATACGTTTCGTAATTTTTTACGTCGCACATAAGGCATATAATTTTTTTTCTGTGTAACGATAATAACTATCTGATAATGTATTTTAATGAATAATTATTATATAGAAGCTTTTTCCCAGAGTTGACTGGTTGTGGTTTTTTAATATTTTTTTTTAACTCGGCATTTCTTATAACAATTTCGCTACGCTTGGAAATTTATGAAACGCTAATTGTTTTGTTTTAGGTAAATTTTTCTAATTAAGCAATGAATTTATCGTTATATCCATTATTATCTGTATCATGTTGTGTTTAATTTTAAAGTATTTGTATTATTGTGTACGTTTGCTGGTATTTTATTGCGATTTTCTTATTTGTTACAATTGTCTAATTCATAAAATATTAAAATTTAATGTGATGATATTTTGCACAAAATGTTTCAATAAGCTTTGGACTGTCTTACATGAACTTTTACCTTTACTTATATTTTTTTTTAAAAGGAGTTGCACTTTAAAAGGAGATATGTTAATTTGATCGCGCTTTTGCGTCATTTTACACCTGTGTAAGGCAAAGGGATAATATGTTAAGATCTACTGTCTCTAGCTCGATGTATTATAAAAAAAAACAAAGCGGCTACAATTATTTCCAGTAATGTACTTTTACATATCTTACTAATAACTTGGTACGTTTTACAGTGTAAACCTCGAATATATTAGAGGTTAAATATAAAAAGTACATATACCAAAATAAAAGCCGCAATTTCCTTCTATTGAGAGCTTGTATTTATTATATAATAGTATGATGTATAAGAATATTAAACTTTAAACAATTAAGTCTGCACGTCTTATTAATTTTGAAGAAATCAAAAAGTTAACATCGTACTAAAATCTTAAATAATATATTTTTATTGAACTAAAACGAAATGTGTGTTGACTATTCGATTATCTGCAATTTTTTCTGTATACCAGTATTTTCACACATCACTTTTTTTTTGTAACACATCACTGTGATATACTAACGAACCTTTTCACCTTGTGATATTGTACGCTTTCGACGGTATTCATTATTATAAGCGTTAAAATAATAATGCTTTAATGTGAATTACGAATAGAAACAGTAGAAATTAATAAATTAACATAATGCAATTTTTAACACTTTAATTGACATGCTCTTTCACCAACCAACGGACAATCTTGCACTTATAATTTTATATGGAGGTGTCATTTGCCAAATCAAAGTAATAAGTTGAGAAATATGACATGGACCGTTTGTTATGTGGCGTGGTGATGATACACCAAAGATTACTTTTTTCTTATATTTAATGCATGGTCCCAGGCCGAATAATGAGAAAAATAAAGTGCAATAAAAATGGAAAACAATTACAACATTAAAATCGCCTTTTTAACCCTTGTGGTTGTATACAAGTAAGAATCTGGTAAATATAATGATACATAAAAAAATTATAACCTCGAAGTAAATTTGACAGGTGACATTTAAAAGACTAGATTATTTTGATCATAGTAAAAACCACTTTCTACCTTTTAAATAAGAAAAGGCTGTTATTATTAATATAATTACGCGTTAAATTTATAATATCACTATTTTTTGACTCACGGTTATAAATCTACAATTTTTTTTTGTGAACAACAAAATCGTTAGATGTAATATTTTAAAAGGCAGTCGGTCTATGTTTATTATGAATTTCTTTTTGGGTGGTTTGCATTTGGCAAGTGATGTATTCATATATAATCCATCAGGGTCTCGAAATGAACACAAAGTATAGCGCGCGAAATGATTTTATCGTATGAATGTTGTAATTGAAGAACTCCGTACAAAATTTAAGGTTAAAAATGGTCGGTTGTTAATTTTGTTTTATTTAAGTGGTAATTTCATAAGGATAATGTTTTTTTGCATATAGACATTTTAATAGTAAGCCTTGCACTGGATTTTGAAAATAAGAATTGCAAGCTTTTTTTACTGCAGTATGAAAGAACTGTTTACGGTATTATTCAGTGCGAATGTTACTATTTGAGTGTTTAAATGTAAATATGACTTAAAACTAATCGAACATCGAACTTTGTTCAAAATCAAACACAAACACCGCCATTAATGTAATACATTAGATTTTTATTAAACACTGTCTTTAATATGATAAAGGTATACATACATTAAAAAAACATGAATTTTTCATGTGAATATTGTAAAACGAGGTTGTAATTTATTTCTACACTGTTTGCCTTACGCTAATAATAATTTACTTTAAGCGCACGAATTTATGGTTATTCTCTCTCTCTGTTTTGTAAGAGTCGTCGAGGGAATCGAGGTGTGTGAATTTTTCATAATGTTCTTAGACTAATCACACTTTTTGCCTGAAACTTCGTGAATGTACACAATGTGATACACGATTAATGTATTAATAAAAATAATTGATTTGGCAATAATTTGTTTGTTTATTAACCTTTTTTTTACCAATCTTAAGGTGAGAGGGCAGACTTAAGATAACTTCTTTAGCCTCTGATTTTTTGTTTTTAGTTCGGTCTTTCATTGTCCACTAAAAGAGAAGGACAGTAAACGGGATGTGGTACTATGTAACAATGTACGAAGTACTTAAAAACGTGTTCTATATAAAAAGAATTGAGTCCTAAAAGTATATTCTAAGTTCTAACAAGAACTTTACATATTTACCTCTAACTTTTGGCTAAGCCGGCAAAAGATTTTGTATAATAATTTAAGAGGAGCGTAATATTTTACGTGTTTATAGTTTAGTTTTGTATCAAAAAACAGGAGCTGACATGTCTCTAAGGGATAAAAGCCCCAAAAAATAAAGAGAAAAAAAAACTTTAGTAACGCACGTTTATATCCAAAAATCAGCTATAGATTTTTTTACTAAATAAAATATGGCGAACAATTCACTCAGAAATATATTGGTAACGTGCATAACACAGTTTTGATTTCTGGGTGTATATAATGTAACTGATATATTAAAATCAGAAATAGAGTCCGCATTGGCTGCTCTTAAAAACCGGAAACCGGAAAGCACCTGGATACGATCAAATAGGTTCGCATATTTTAAAAGATCTTGTTGAACCAGGTGTTGAAATTCTACACGAATTATGCCAAAAAACCTCATTCTGCCACGGCATAAAAAAAGGACAACCAAGAGATGTGAAAACTACCGCACGTTTTCTTTGATATCTCATGATAGTAAAGTGATGTTGCATCTGATAAATTAGCGGCTACAGAGTTTTGTAGAAGGTAGAGGTACACCTGAACAAATTCTTAACATCCGGCAACTCATAGAAAAAGATGTTTTGTGGATTACAGTAGAGATGTTGATATTTTTTTTTTAATTTTATGTATTTATATACATATACATTTGATTACAGATAATGTCTTGAAACCCTTGTTAGGTTTATCAAGACATTACGTTCTTTCTCTGGTTACGAAATACATTTACATACAAAAATAATATTACATACATACGAAAATTATCGTTAACTTATTTACTGCTTATTTTTAATCTACCCACGAATTTGCATGGGGACAAATGAGCAACAAGTTAAATAATTACTAAGAACCGGTTCCGTGCAAGCAGGTTGACAGGTATCGGTGCCGCCCATAAAGATGCTCCAATATAAATCTTTATTTTTTTTTTTAATTACCCAAGAAATGTTATTTAAGTGTTTGATATTTATTTGAGTAATCTTATTATTAATTTCTTGTGATAGCGTAGTTGGATGAACTCGGTGTGTCAAAACGCTTAATTTTTCTGCTTCACTTGCTTTATCGGAATAGTTACAATTAACGGAGTGAGATCCAATCAATTCACGTTTATTAAGGACGTGCGCCAGAGATGTATCCTGTGTTCTGTACTTTTCAATGTTTACGGAGAATGTATAATGAGGTTGGTTCTCGCTGATTGAGACGGCGTAATCAGCATTGGCGGTGTAAAAATAACAAATTTACGTCATGCTGACGATACAACTTTGGAAGCATCACGTGAGCATGAAATGGCTTGTCTTTTTCCTTAATTAGAAACGGTGAGCGGGGGCTTACCATTAATCATGCTAAAACAAAATTAATGATTATCGACCTCGGTCCCGAAAGATGGAATTTACTGGAATTATTGGTTTGGATGTTGTTAGCGATTTCATTTATTTGGGTTCTGATATAAGTAATACTGGTGGATACGAGACAGAAATCAGGCCACGGATCGAAATGGCAAAGAGTGCTATGACCCAGCACTCGAGAATATGGAAAGATAGAAACATCTCGTTGCACATTAAAACGCACCTTAACCTTCTCCATATTTCTCTACGGAGCGGAGACTTGGACAATGAAGTTAGCAGATCGTAACAGAATAGACGCTGGACGTATCTTGGACAGAGCATAGGACCAACGACTCTATCTTAAAATTACTTATAATCAAAGTGCGCCTTTCAAGCGTCTGTCTGCATCGGACACTCGAGTTTTTCGTCATATTGCCAGAAAAAAGGGGAATGACTTAGAGAAGCTCGTCGTTACTGCAAGATTGATGACAAAACGCCGTGTGGACGAAGCCGAAGACGTTGGACCGACCAGGTGAAGGAGGCCATTAACGCACCTGTATACGACGCTATACATAAAGCGGAGGACAGAGATTGCTGGCGAAACATAACAAAGAGCAGGTTATCAATAAGGAGTCACGACACTTAGAGTTCAGGTATCGACTTCCAGAGAAAGAGATAATGTAACTGAAAGAAAAACATGAAACTTCAAACACAAAGCCATATTAACTAAAACCTAGCAATTTTAATTTAATTATACGTTCTCAGTATAAAACATTTAGCTGCGCTGTAATTAAGTTTTAATACGAGTTTTGTTTGCTAATTCGCACCTATGAGGAGTTTGTAAAAGCTATTAAAACTAACTTTGAAGAGCATATACAGGAGGTTTAAAAGTGTGTTAGAAACATAAATTCCTGTAAAAGCAAAAATGTGTCAGAAATGATAAAACAACGAACGTTCGCTTGGCAAGCGATACGTAAACCTGACTCATAACATTGAGATACTTGTAACGATATGCATATATCATTACCCTCAATGCGTGAAAATAGTAAACCTCGTTACCCCAGTAATTTCACTACTTTTTAGTAGCAGAAACAAGAGCTATGGTGGCACTACAAGTTTCAACAGAATTATGTACAGAATTCATCGTTTCACGTTGTTGGAGATAAAGTAGAAAATATCAAATTTCACACAAAAATGCATCAACCCAGTAAAACAATCAAAGAAGGCAATTAATATATAACAGAGCATATTCTGCCAAAGAAATTATTGCTTCTTGACAATGCCTGTGAACAGCATTAACTTGTACCTCGGACTGCCGATAAAAGTATTAAAACTATTTGGTATATGGTTCTCACACGAAAAAAAAATATTTTTAAATCGAATTTACACCGCTTTCATATTACTAACACAATATGGGTTTGTTTTGTTTGAATTTGTTTACATAGCAGGTGTATGGGGGGACATAGACGCCATGACCGAGGCCTCATACTTGCTTTTCACCCAAGCTTCTGTTTGCTACAAAGTTACTGTATTCATTATAAATAAAAAGAACTTTAAACTGATGATGGAGTATATGCAAATGGAAATTTTATTACCACGGAGTGAACAGCAAGACGGGTGAGTATTGAATGATTACTCTTCATTACTACTATTGTGAGTTGTTATCGTTGAATTATACTCATATACTTATCGAATAATACTTATCAAATTAGTAACTTTAGATTTATTTTTTGCTAAAACAGTTAAAGTTTAAATATTTTTTAGTATCCTCATTAAACTATCGGACAAAATCAGGCGGCTGTGCACATTGTTTCTGACAAGTGCATTGACTACGTGCACCTTATGGGCACTTGTTCCGCTGTTAGATACTTCCGGTGACAGAGTTTTCCCTTTCAGAATCTGGTAAGTATTATCTATATCATTATTACAGCCAATGTCCACTGCAGAACCTGGGCTTCCCCGATACGGACGGTTCGCGTTTTATAGGAACAAGAAAAAATTAAGAAAAGCTTCTAAATACTTTATTTAGTTGTTGTAGTAACAAGTAAAATGTTATAGGATGCCATTTGGTCCAGAGAAAACGCCGCAATTCGTAGTAGGCTATACGTATCAAATGGGCAGCATTTACATCAGCGCCTTCTTGTTCTTCGCTGTGGACAGCGTGACGCTCAGCATGATCATGTTCGGTTGCTCACAACTTGAAATCATTGCCGATAAGTTGCAAGAGGTGATCGATTTACATCAGAAATTCACATTTAATCTTATGAAACGATTTGGTAATCTAAAACTATTGCCATGACACGGTTCGTCTTACCAACAATCATGCCGTCAAAGTTAATAGTCCTTTATAACATTGTGCTTTATTTTATCCAATGAATGGAGAAAGCTAGAATCTCTAATTCAATTAAATTGATAACCTTTCCCACATTTAGATTTTAAGGTTAGTTTTAGTCAAGTTTCCTTAATGTCTGCAATAAAGATTTTATCTATCTATCGTCGTACATTTTCCAACACGTCATAAATAACTTGTTTAATGAATTTTGTTAATCGTATGATTTACACAATATATTGCATTATTAAATTATTAAAATGTACGATTTAAAACTGTACTCATCCTCTGGTAACAAAAAATATATGAAGAAAAAACTGCGACGAAATACAGTTAATCTTACAAATCCTACCTGTACTTAAGTAAAGAAATCTAAGTTAATGTTTCAGATGCAAATAGCACCGACATCTGCAAAGTTGTCGGACGAAGAACGCACCGCGAGATATTTGAACAGTAACCATTTGCTTGTTGACTGCATCATCCAACACCAAACTGTTATTAAGTAATATCTAAACATTAATGTTTTAAATTTTTATTTAATTTATAACAGAAATAGCAGATATCAGTAAAAAAAATTAAACATTGGCTAAGAGATAAAATCATAAATAATTCTTTTTTACCGTTCAAAGAATGATCGATTGATGTTCTCAAAAGTTTGGGGGAAGAGTAAAGGAAGACTGAAAGAAGGATGAATAGAATGTGTGATCTTTCGCTTATCTCTTGATAAAAAGGAATAAGAGAAAAAAACCAGTCGTGACAACTAACTCATGAAATGTGAATAATGAATCGTACAAATAGAACGCAATAGCAGATAAAGTTGTATATTATTTTTTTACAGATTCATAAATATAGTGGAGAATACTTATCACGCAAACATATTTTTCCAATTGAGCGGCACAGTCGCTATCATCTGTATCATCGGTCTCCGTATAACGTTGGTATGTGATTTCTAATTATTGTAGTGAATTCGTCCAGTATTACCATTACTGAACTTATTCATTGTTTTATCTCATTTATTACATATGAGCTAGTGGAGTTTTTGTGTAAATATACTAAATACAAAGTACGTTTATACAAATAAATATAATCGCAATGTCAGTTTGTATTATCAATATATCAGTGTTTTAAATAATGTATATGAAATTTTAAACGTTTACATCAAAAGATCAATTATTATTTTTATCTATTTTTTTCCTTTGCTTATGTAACCACTGGATCGATTTTTACGGGAGTTTTCCGTGTTTGGGGAAACCTTATTACTTTAAAATAATTAGTGCTTTTATTAACTAATTACTATTATTAATAACTTTGGTTTTATTTACTACTATTCATGGCCAATATGTAATTTTTAATCATTGTATGATAACTAGAATTTGCTATTTATAATCTTTAAACTTGTGTACTTTTATAAAAGTCAGAGCCAAGCAGTGTGCAGTTCTTCTCAATGATATTCTATATGATGACCATGCTATCCCAGCTGCTTTTATACTGCTGGTGTGGGAACGAGTTAACGATGAGGGTAATTATATTTAATAATATGCAACTGTTAGAAATTATTTGTATTGTTACTGATGGTTCATCCTTGTTGATAATGATTTCGTCAAGGTAAGATATATGCGTCGTGTGTGAAGAGGCTTTTTGTAAGCTGTATTGTTTTAACATCATAGATTTCATTTCGGTTAACGATCAAGTGGGGCCGTGGTCAAGCGCAAGACGGTTTAATTGCAAAAAAAACTTTTTTATTCACAGAGTGAAGATTTGCGACACTGGTTATATCAATGTCCATGGTATGATCAAGACAACAAATTTAATAAATTGCTTCTTATTACAATGGAATGTATGAAGAAACCAATCGTCTTTAGAGCTGCACATTACATTCCGCTGTCGAGACCTTTATTTGTATCGGTTAGTAATCTTCAATTGCTTTATCAAGATACTTTTAGGTTTTTTATATTCATTATAAATAATACTTATAAAATTCATGTAATGAACTAACGTGTAAACGTTTCTGTTTCTTATAGACTTTGCGTTTAGAAAATATGATTTTTATTAAGGAAATTTTTAAAAATTTTCACCAATATCAAAACAAAAATTAAAATATTCAGCAACTCCTTCGCAATTGTGTCACTGAAATTATGTTAAAATAATAGTAGTTTTCAATTTATTTTTAAATATTATGCCCTACAGCATGCAATAAGATTACACAGGTATTTTAATCAATTATAATTCTTTCAGATTTTACGGTCTTCATACTCATTTTTTGCTGTTCTAAATCAGACTAATAAATGAAAACATCAACATTTGAATTTTACAAGGATACAGATTAAGGATCACACTTTCCCTAGCTTGTATAGTATTGTATTTTTAAAATGTGTTTAGCCCATTGCATGTTATTTAAGTAATTAAAATATCAAAATACTATATTAGTTTATTAATTTTTCAATATACCACTACAATAAATTTTAAATAATTAAGAATAAGTGAATCAATATTAATAATTTTCTTATGTTTTTCTTTAATTCATCTTATTAACAGTTCTCTCGTTTGCCCATTTTCTCTATGTAAAAAAGGTAAGTTCTTTTATTTCATTCCATTTATTGGAAAATAATTATTATGCTGTTAACCTGGAGGACCATCTATTTTTTTCTTTCAGTAATATGTAATTTTGCGTACATAAAATCGACTTATTTAATAATTTTACACAATTTGATAATTTCGCATACAAATAGTATATAAAAAATTATGGTTTTAATTTATAACTTCGCCTTATAAGGAATGAAACTGAAAGGCCTTGTGTGTATACAGATAAGATTTTGATTTTGGCTTAAAGGACTCCTTACCAGGCCATGAGATCTACAAAAAAAAAGGTAAGATTTTTTGACATCAGTGTGATGTGTCAAGATCAGCTTACGTCAGTAAATTAAATGTCAAAATGATAGATGAATAGACGAGATATTTCAGATAAACACTTATAGCGTATTTACAAAAAATGGTGCCTTTGTAGAGCAATGCTGTTAGTTCGTTAGTATGGACAACAGTAACATCGATTTTACTTTGCCGCCTGCGCCCCGAGGTCTGTGTTTCGACCGCAATGATTTCGTCAAGGTATTACACACATATCAATTGGTTACTTTTAATACACAGTAAAAATATTGTTTTATCGTATCTACTTTAAAATTTTGCAGAAAAATTTTTCTGTGGACAACTTCCTTGCGGATCATCAAAATGTGGCTTCCCTGGAGATAATGCGTGATGACTTAGGGGTGTACCTCAAAGTTTTAAGACTGGCTATGATAGAGTTGATTAACAAAGATTACGTCAATTTTGTTAATCTATGTGCGACGCTTATTGGTTTTGATAAGGCAATAGTAAAAATACAAGTGCCATTGGAGCAATTAAATGAAGAAGTTTTGGTAAGTCAAAATGTTTTATTTTGCTATTAAAAAACAATTTAAGTTATTGTAGCAAAAATGTATATCTATGAAAAGTTTACCTGAAAAATCTTATATAAATTTTCATAATGTTATAGGTTGTTAAGCAATGTTTAGAGGATGCAATGAAGGAATTATCTATTTGGCTAAACCAAAGACATGGCCTATTAAAAAAGAAACAACTCTTAAAATACTATAGTCAAACTGTGAATGGTTTAAAAACTTTGGAGAATATTTTGAGAGATATTTCAGATAAAAAGAAGCAAGAACAAATAATTTTGGCCGAAAGAGCAGCCACACAGTATAATCAAATTAAATTACCATTTTCTAAATGTGAAAATCTGTTAGTTTCTGATCAAAAGGTGCTATACAATGATATTGGTGAAAAGATAGTCCAGATATTAAATAATCTACTTTTCCATTTTTGGAATGAGAATGATGAAAACAATCTCCTAAAAATTTTTATTGTTTTGTCAACATTAGACCGTATTAAAGAAACTGAATTATTAATACGAAAACAAGCAATAGCACCTTTATTACAAGACATTATCAATGAGCCAGCATTACAGAGAAGTAAGGAAGGACTTCACAGTGTATATGAAAAAATCTTGATGTTATTGGACACGAAACTTAAATTACTTTTCATAGTAATGCAACATTCCAAGCTGTCATTTCTTGTTAGAAAATATAGATTTTTAGTAAATTGTTTTTGGTGTGAAGTAGAAAGCCGTTTAGAGGTAAATTTAGCGTCTATCTTCGCTCCAGGCAACCCACAATTGTTTTATAAGAGGTACAGTGAGAGTATGCAGTTTGTTAAAAAGTTAGAGGAGTACTGTGTAGTTGAAGGAACAGTTAAACTGTTACATGAAACTGCTGAATACAAGAGTTTCCAAAGGAGGTGGAATTTGCCCGTTTACTTTCAAATACGTTTTCAAGAGATAGCAGGTATGAACATTATATTAGTGTTGTGTTTAATTTAAAATTAAGACCTAGTTTCTTCTAGTCCTAAGTCCTTAGTTCCTAATAGCTGTCTATTATTGTTTGTAGGAAATTTTGAAGCATCATTGCAGAAGAGTCCAACGGCTGTGAACAATGATGGATTTATTCTCAATGAAACATTCAAGTGTTGGTCCAGTTTACATGACTGTTGGTCAAATGATATTTACATAGAAGCATTAGCTCATAAGTTCTGGAAGCTATCATTACAATTGTTATCTAGATATGCCTCATGGACAACTAATATTTGTACACAGGTTAGTAATATTGCTATCATCTGAAACTTAATAAGTTATTAACTGTGCTAAGTGTTACAAGATGGTATAATAAATAGAAAGAAGAAAGTAAATTTTATTTTAGTCTATAATGTGATTTTTTTTTGTTTATCTACATATATTAAATTGTCATTTCAATGATATTCATTGCTGAGCATCATCGCTAACGGATATCCACACAGAAAAGCCAATGGCTTTCAACGCCATTCACCAGATTGTTGGTCCACCATTTGGGAGGCCCTCTAACACTGTGTCTACCAGTGCACGGCTGCAATTCGAGGACCTAACCACCTCACCTGACAGTCCTTCAATAATTCTGCTCTGACAATTCTTACTCAAGGCTGTCAATATTTGTTTGTATTTATGTTATATTATATAGAATGTAAGTAAACTACTGACCTTATTCATATTCCTTCAGAGTGCCACCCGGAATAAAATGGAAACGACCAGCATAAACAAGACATTAATAGACAACAGTATAAATATTTACGTTGATATTAAGACATTATTACAAAGGCTGCCAAAATTTCTTACACATGTTGAAGACAGGGTAACAAATGACAAAAGTAAAACTCTGCTGAGGCAAAGCTTAAGTTCTTCCATAGAAGTTTTACAAGGAACTGAAATTAAAATTAGGGAATGTATTGTAAATGAACTATTTGACTATTTTAACATTCAATTGAAGCAAGTTAGCGATATACCGAGGCTCTACAGGAAAACCAACCGAAGTATTCCTACAAAACCTTGCCCGTACATTGATGTGGTTTCAAATGCAATCAAAGATTTTAATGAAGATGCAGCTAAGAAAGTTGATAAAACGTTTTTAATAGGATTGTATGAAGCGTTATATAATATTATGACTATTTCGTAAGTATAAACTTTAAAACTTCGTAATTGAAACTTTTTAGAACAATGTTTTAACTTTTTGTTTATTTCAGGTACCATAAATATGTAGAAGATGTCTTGACTTCCGTGCAAAGAACAGAGGAATCTTTGAGACGGCTGAAACAAATACGTGAAAATGCAGCACAGCAGCACATTGAAAGTAGTGGCACTACAGATGGAGATAAGATCCGGCTTCAACTCAACGTTGATGTAATATCATACACTAGGCTTGCCGACTCCTTGAACATCAACATAGAAAGGGTGCACAAGTACGATGACCTGTCAACAATGGTTAGAGAAGCTGTAAAAAATATAGAAATTAAATGATATATATGCCCAGTTATTTACATTAAGCTTTGTTATTTCATCCTCGACGAGACAGGGTTGTGAGTTGAAATGAAAATATATATATTTTTTTAACATAAACATGTATTTGATCAGTGGAATAAAAATTGTATGATTTGAAAAAATAGAAACCATTCACTTATCACTTAAGTAAATAACAAGTTAATATTATATATAACTAATACTATTTGTGTGGAACAAAATATTTCAAAAGAGTGTTCGGTTTAGCTTTGTTCATTGTTCTTGGACTACTTCTCGGCAACTCTGAACTGGATGGGTTCTTCCACATGGCTTTCAGTTCCTGTTGCATTTCATCTGGCAAGGCATTAAAGACCTCCTTGTCAATGTAACTGGGACAATCGTCACAATTACTGGTTTCAGTGCCTTCTTTCATTGTATCTGTATCTGAAAGGTCCTTGGCAGGGCTAGCTCTTGGAGTCAGTGATCTGTCTCTTGAATTAAGCCTCAGTTCTGATACTTTTTCCAACTCCCTTGAATTTAGCCTGAGCTCGCCCACTTTTAATTTACTAGGAGATGCAACTTCCTCTTTAGATAAACACCTTCTTTTAGCTATCCAATTGACTTTTTTAGGCTTTTTTGGAGACGGCTCCACTTCAGCATCAGATAGATCTGTAGTGGTGCTGCTGCTTGGAGATGCTGCAGAGTAGTCCATTGATGAAGCAGACATGTCACAATCATTTGTAATATTAAGTACAGACTGCACTGAGATATCATTCATTAAGTAATTTACAATGGAACCTCTACCAGTCATTCTTTCCTGAAACTTAGTGAAAGCGAGTCCTACTAATGTTAAATGGAATGGTTTGCTTAAATCAATCAGTTTGTTAAATAATCTCATTATTAAAGTCATCAATTTTTGCTGCCCCACTTCTGTCACAGTTGGAATACCATTGTTAATTGTAAAAATGGAGGGAGATACCTGGCACTGCCTAGACTCTCTGTGGCTGCTTAGTCTTTTAACATCTTTTTTCCTTAAAGTCACTCTCAATGAAACTGGAATGCGCCCATCTTCTCTTACTAACACCAACAACCGTTGTAGTAATGCTGAAAATCTTTCTTCCACTTCACTCCTTACACTGACAGTCTTGAAACTATCCTCAAGGCCTATGCTCTGAGGTTTACCTGTTTGTTTCACTGGAGTATTATCTTCTCCTAAACTAAGGTTTTTAAGTCTAACAGCCATATCACTACTAAAATGTTTCTTCAATAAATCTACTGACACTTGTTGTAAGTCGCTCACTGTTATAATTTTTTGAGAAATGAGTGCTTCAGTGGTCTTTGACCCAATACTTGGAATGGATCGCACACTTTGCAATGTGGACATAAAACTGGCTCCATGCTCTGGAAAAATTGTTGTTTGGTCATTTGGTTTGTGAAGTGGACAGATTAACTTGGCTAATAACTTATTATGTGCAATACCAGCGCATGTAGTAAAACCTAACTCATCAAACAATTTCTTTCTCATCTCGCTGGCAATTTGTGATGCTACTTTAAGTCGTGAGTGGCAGCCACATAAACACTCTGCATTAGCATCATTATAAATATGACCAACTAGTGTAAAATCATTATTAGTGGTTTTCACTTTTTTTTCTACTAAATTTGTGACATCTATAAAGTTTTCGTCCATACCCAACTTTTCAACTGGGCACTTCCAATATTGAAGTGCAGCAAACACATTGTTAGAGGCAGCTCTATAATTGTGCAAATCCTCTCCATTCACTAGCTTCAAACTTGGACAAACCTTCAGAGCATCTGTTATTAACATACACTTCTTTATACCGTATTTCCTAGCTTCATAATTACTAGTAACAACGATGTTTTTTTGTTGAATACCGAGAGGTTGTGAGCGTAGTTCGGGTTTTCGCACCATCTCCACTTGAGCATAAAAACAGTCTATATCAATGTGTATGATACTCTTAGAATGTTCGTTACTGACCGAAGAATGGTTATAACAACTAGAGCTGCTTGATTCCATAATTCTGTGAATAAGACGGATATTTTAGAGGAAAATCACTTTGTTCTCTTTTGGTTTTACCTGTTGCGATGTAACTGTGATTTACATGTCGAACGCTCACCTATCGTACATGGAAACTTCATTGAAAGACGGAGTATTTTAGGTCGTTTATAAATATAAAAAATTGTTTCCAAATTGCTATTTTTCAGTTATAAAATCCAAAATATTGATATTTTATATTGGACAATCACGACACATCAACAGAGACGATGTTACCATTAAAAAAATTTCGGCCTATTGGACATAGACGAAAAAGTAACGGGAATTTTACGGTTAAAAACATTTTGATATAGGTTGATGAGTTATGTAGGTATAATAAAAAGTTAATTTTTAAGATATTTTTTTTTGCAAACTTACAGTTCAGTTTTAATATAAAAATGCCATTTATTTAATAAAATAACCTGTATGATCTCGTGATAACTGCAACTGATCGTAAAATTTTAATTTTGTTATGCCTTGATTGATAGAATCAGTTTATGTTGAAATTACACAATCAAATACAGACATAAATAGGTGGCCCTGCTGCAAAGAGGAAATATTTTTTCTGTTATATTAGAAAACCTGTGTTTCATTACATAATAATGTAAACCCTGTGTTGGACTACATCAAGATGAAATTTATTTAATAATTAATATCAGCAGGACGTTAGCAACAACATCTGATATAATAAGATGAATTTCACTTATATTTACATACATCAAAAATAAACTAGCAATTAACAAACGTCACGCAATTGTCATAATCAGAATGACACTTACAGGAAAGTGGGTGTTCAGTACTGCAGTAAATCGAACAAATAAACACTATTCTTCGTTACAAAGAGCAGTAATGATCTCTTGAGAGCATTAAGATCTAGACATGGAGGGCTTACCTTCAGGAGATATACAAGCAAAGTACCAAAAGTTAGCAGCGGAGTATTCAAAGGTAAAATATCGTATAAACATCAAGCGGCTTTCTGCAGCCGATAATTGTTTAAATTTATTGTTTCCGCTTGCAGTTAAGAGTGCACGTGAAGGTGTTAAAAAAAGGCGTTCTAGATGAGCAGGCAAAGTCTGGTGAACAACGTGAGGTGTTAAAATCCAAAGAGAAAGTAATAAGACAACACGAATTGGAAATTGATTCATTAACTTTCCGAAACCAGCAGTTGACGCGGCGCGTATCTGTCCTTCAGGATGAACTCGAAGCGTTACAGGTCAGTCGGCATAAAACAAAATATTCAATTACATTTCAATTAGTTGCTCATTGTTATCATAAAAGTATAAAATCACAATAAAGATATCAATATCACTGTAGTTTAATCTTTATCAATATATTATATAAATGTGATTAAACAATCGACTTTTTTGATAAATATAAACACTCTAGGTTTATTGTTACATGCTTATTGTTTTGGATAATGTAGTGGTTTGCTAATGTAGAGTTGGGCTACATATGAATATACACCACCATTATTATAAGTAATATTTTTAATTTCAGACAAAGTTAACAAAAAAATCAAAGAGTAAAAGTGATGATAAACAGACATCTAGCAATGTTACAGTACCTCTTGATTCTGGTCTCTTGCAAGAAGAATTGCAAAAGAAGATTATTGAGAATGCCCAATTTGCATCACAGGTATTTTTAACACTTGGTTATTGTTATTGTTATATGTTTAGTAACATACTTTAGAATAAATATTTATATAAAAAAGTACATAAACTGGTAATGCTATATATTACATTGTGATTAGCAGTATTTTAATATATAGCGAATCTCACATTAATTTCATATTTAATGAAGTGGTGGTCATGTGTTTGCTGTTACTCAGAAAATACAAGAAATGGCAATATTTTTGTATATTTTGTTGACAGTTGGTTAATTTTTAGCTTGCGGATAAAACATTTGAAGTGGCACAACTCCGTGCTACCCTGGATGATTACCAGAAACACTTAAATGAAAGTGAAAATAGATATAAGTGTGAAATAGCTAAGTTGAAAAATAAGAACCAGGAAATTCAATTTGCAGTAGAAGAAATGCAGAAAGACAGGCTTGGGAGTACAGCTAATAAAGGCTTGGCTACGACAAGTAGTCAAGGTGCAAGTTGTAATGGCGATTTCTTGTCAGAGGGTGGTAGCCTGGTAACTCTAAGCTTTTATTATTCATTACTTATTATATTTACTCTACCTTGTATTTATAGGTGAAAATGCTTAAGAGTTTACATATATGCTGTATGCATTTATTAGTACAATCTTTTGATTTACTACAGTATGAAATTGTGTTATTTTTTAATGTAGATTGGCAGCGAGGATGCTCTTAGTTCTGTGGATGAGCTTAATGTCAATGAACAACTAAGTACAAAGGCACTAACTCTGGAGCAGGTAATTTTAGTCTTACTTTCTCAGAGATGTAACTGTAATAGTGGATGTGGAGTGAATAGGCAGCAATGTAGTAATAATCAAATAAATCTTTCAGGATAACCAAAAACTTCAGATGGAGTATGCGATACTTCAGATGGAGAATGAAAGCCTCAAATTAGAAGTTGCTAAGCATGTTGCAGCTGCGCAACGACGGAAAGGGGACAGTCACGATTCTGGTGATTTTAACAACTTTAATGAGACCTCCGTTGATGCGGAGGGCAGAGTTACAGGACTGCTGGGTAGTTTAGAGGTAGGTACATTAAAGTTTTATTTAGTTAAGTTTTTAAGAGTACACATAGATGACTTCACCTTTAAACATTAAAAACATAAACTATTATATGGGTGCAAAGAAAATAAAAAAACATTGGTTTTGCATTTGTTGCTAAAACAAAACTATTATTGAAAAAAGAAACTTTCTCTGTATGTTTTTATGACTTTCCATTATCTTTTCGTCAGCGAGATTTTTTGTTAAAGGTTTTATTAAAATTAACATTAATAGTGATGTTTTTAACTTTTGCGGCCATTGTGTTTCAGGTGCCGTTCCTGCTAAATCATGAAATTCAGTTGAGGGAGGAGCGTGTGAAGAAGTACTTTAGGAATAAGATTAGTGAAATGAAAGTTGACCATGAGGAACTGAAGAGTAAGACTGAACATTATATTAACGAAGTAAGTAACAAGAGAAATACTTAAATTATTTAAAGAGGGTATTACTAAGGCATATGGTGGGTCAAAGGCCACGTCTCCCAGTGGTGGGAATTTTTGTAGGTTTGGTCTCTTTATGTATATATGTATTAACTTTATTTTTTACTATCTATTTTCATTCAATAACTCATTCATATACAAATAGAATGAATATTATTTATATAACGCACCACAAAGACAAACCAGATAATAAAATCTAAAACAACTTCTATTGATATTGAGCTTATTCTATTGACTTTAGTAATTTTAGTATTAAAAAAAATACGTTTCTGTTCCAGTGCGAGACATTACGACTACGTTTCGAGGAGATGGAGCGCGAGAAAGAAACGGACGCGCGTACAATAGATGAGAAACATAACACGATTAGCCGATTGGTAAGTAAATGATTTTAATGCCCAGCTTTATATATTTAAATGAAACACGTAAATAGTGCGAGAAGCGAAGTGGTAATAATCTCAGTCTTTAAGAATGTGAAGGTATTGTCGAGTCCATCAGGTATCGTTCTGTTCTCTGTTCGTCGAACGGAAAAGGTAAAGGTGAGTGCAGTAAAATTTTATACGACATCATAGTAATAAAATCACACTGCAGGAAGAAGAGCTGCACTCGACATCACACAACTACGAGCAGCAAATGTCCGTGCTGACGGAGCACGTGGCCGGCCTCAACGAGCAGCTGGCCAGGCAGCACGACCAGATAGAACATCTGAAGCATCAGCTCACCAGTAGGAGGAAGTAGCACCCCGCGGGCTGAACGAAAACTGTTCAAACGTGATAACTGCTACCGTGCAGTGTGAGACTGCTATGTTATATGCCCAAGTGTGTTTAGTCGCTTTGGAAGGTTTGGGGAACACGAATCCTGATCTATTTCTTCATATCTGTATTGAAATCATTTAATTCTGTTTTCAACCATAACCCAACTGATGAGGACTTGTGCCGAATTGACAAGATGAAAACGATGTGCACCCGAAAGTAAGTGATATGTCCGCCCACACTAAAATGTCAGTTATTAGGATGATATACACTTGACCATTGTCCCCATCGACTTAAGACCTAAGTTGATTAAGTATCGTTATTACAGTAATTCCACTAACTACAACACCGTTCGGAAAATAGTAATATACCCACATTACTGTTTGTCAGTTGAAATAGGAGCTGCGGTGGTAACTACCTAGACCGATAGTTGTACACAAATGTATCACAGCCAGTACCTTAATGTTATCACCTTTATTAATTACACTTTTAAAATATACACTGTATAATTTAATTCATATAAGTTTTATTATTCTATTTTCTATACGTCTATGTATTGTGGCGTTTGTTCACAGTATACATTGTTTATTGTTTTTTTACTAACAATAATCTAATACTTGGCTCTGTTCATATGTTAAGTGATAATGTTATTGATGGTGCAGTTCGTCCAGAATACTGCTCTCATATATTTATAGCTAATACCAAAACATTAAACGTTTGTCTGTCATGTAACAATGTTTATATTATATTAAAAATAAATTTCGCGTTTCATTCGTGGCGTCGAATACTGTTTACACTCATATTGTATATCGGCTGTCAACATATGAGAGCCGGAGCATTGGCGAGCACACTTCATAATCCACCAGCTCATTACCATTTAAATATAGCAATATGAAAACAAGTATTTAGACTATTGTATATAAATAAATCACATCACCAGGAATGGATTGCCTATGGCCAACTTTGACCATATAATAATGATAAATTGTTGTCTTCATATTTTTATTAAATAAACAAAGAGATAAGTGTTTAAATAGCAGCGTCTTTTGATTTGTTTTTATTTATCCAATCACTTTTAAACAATTTTTAAACTCTCATGTAAAAATTATGTTGTATATAATATTTCAGGTATTCAATAAAATATCCACAGTAATATTAAGTCATTACAATTTTATTTCAGAATTTACTGTGTAGTAATAACCTTAAAGTAAGGTACAGTTATAGACATAGGAGTGACTTCCAAGTGTGATTTCAGTTTGATAAAAATATATGACATGTCTGCGACCAGCGCAATGTGGTGCAGTGTATCATCATCCTAACTAGCGCTGCATTGTTATGCGCAGGCGTATTCTCGTCGTTTCGTCTTATAAAAGATGTTTTATTTTTTCCTTTAGATTGTAAAAAAAAAATACAATGAATTGTCGTTTATAAAATTATTACAATTGTTTGCACGACTTATTATATGTGTGATATCACCCATTCTTATTAAATTTAAGTATAACATAACTATGTAATATTTTTTTTTAATTATAGTTATAAATAAATATTGATTGTTAATCTGTGTATACAACTCTATCGCTTGCTCGTGTATATTTGTCCGCACGGTTTGTTTATGCTGACTCAAATAGTTTAAGATATAATTTAAAGCGATTTGTGATATTGGCTTTTTATAAGGACATGGGAAAAATTACATATTTTATACATTGGTTAACTTAAAGATGGCTAATATTGTAATAAACTGCCCACAATGTTCCCACTGCTGGGTAACGGGGCCTTGTCACAAAAAGAAAGTATTGAAAATTTTTTTTTAACCGGAGTTCTGTGTAGTATGCTCCTCGAAAGCGAATTTTATCTTTAATAATATATTATTTAAATAAGTCATTTGTTATAAATTATCTATCTATAGAACAATGATGAAAATATACCTGAACGAGTTGGCCATCGAACTGACCTTCAAGTAACGAAAGAAACCTTTGAAATTTGAAATCATATAAAATAATTATGTATGTATATTGATAAAGATAAATAAAGATTTAATTACTGATTTTTTTTTTGGGTTCGAATCCGGCCTTCACTGTAGAATTTTTCAATTTATGTGCAGTTAGGTTAGGTGGTAGGTCTCTGTTGCCAGAAACCGTCTGGATGAGTACCACCGCAGCTCCTATTTCAACCGCCAAGTAGTAGTGTGCGAACATTACTGTGTTCCGGTTTGAAGGGCGCTGTAGCTAGTGTAATAACTGGGGTAACGAGACTTAACACCTTATGACTCCAGGCAACGAGCGCAATGTGGTGCAGTGTGTACCATCTTAACTAGCACCACGTTGTCATGGGCAAGCGTATCACTTACCATCAGGTGAACGGACGAGCAAGAGCTCGTCTCGTCGCAGAGTAGAAAAAAAAAATAATAGTAACCGGGAGCGGGGACTAAATGAAACATACGAACATATGCACAACTTTGTATTATAACGATAATTATAAGCACCTTATAATATGTCATCTGTTACAATACTTCCGTTTCAACAGTTACAAGTATCGTTTAAAAATATTTATACAAAAATTTATCAATTTGTCGAACAGCTCGATGGAGACGAGACGCGCTCGCGCCGGTAGCAAGCGACTGCTCAGAGGACACATTACGAGAATTCTTTTAACGGGCGTCGCTAATTTACAAATATCTTTCAACATTTAAAAGCTTTAATCGACTCACGGATTTTAAAAAGTTTTTATGTTAACTTATAATAGTTAACTTATCAATTTACAAATTGATTAATAGCAACACAGTAAATTTATGTAAATAGTAAACTGGATGAAGGAGTTTTTAAAGAGAGTGACGAGTAAAACAGAGAAACGATATTAAACCATAAAAAAACTGTAGATTTTTCATAGTATGAAAATAATATAAATTATAAAAAAAATTAAAATTTTCGTCGCTGCGCACATACATTTTTAATTTAAATACATACATCTAACAGAAATGTTACGCATGATTATTATTCTATGTGTACGTACTTCATAAACAATTTAGATTTCATATATATAAACGCAGTCGAGTACAGTCACTTGCCTTTATTTTTATTACAGTTATAATGTACGTAGTTACAGAATGAGAACGCGTTCAGAACGAGCTGACCTCTTAAACATTGTGAATTATATATTAATGTCACATTTACCGGGAAACATTTAGATACCATAGAGACAAGGTCTGTGAACGTCCATAGATAAGCCAACAGTATAAAAATATTACAAGAATATAAATGAAACCAAATTTTAAGGATTTTATCGCGTTCATTTAAATAAATTGTGGCGTACAATGAAATAAACGCGATAGTCCGTAAAATTTTGTATTATTTATATATGCATTATTAGTTCAAATGAGAAATCAACAAACGACAAGTATATACAGACAGTGACCGGGAAATCATAGTAATAAATAAAAATTAAACAAAACAAATAAAGCTAGGTGCACCTCCGAACACGCACAAATTCACACTTTTTTTTTATTTCACTCTTTCTCGTAATCACACTCTTAGTCTTTTCAAAAACGTAAATAAAGATATTTTTTTTAAACATGGCGGCTGCATCTCTCCTTTGGCACACTGTACACATTAATTAATAATAATAATATAAAAAAAATTAATAAGTAATAACAGAAACCGAAATGCAACATTGTGTGTCTCCATGTGTAATTTGCACTAATTATTAATTTTCATGTTTCCCTTTCCTCTTGATTTGATTAACCTGGTAATATTTCCGGCCACCGAAACCAATTCAACCCATTTATTTTAATAAAGCAGTTTTCATTGCAATACATTTTTATAAAACATTCTTTTAAGCGAACTGAAAAGTTGTAATTTTTATTTTCTTTCCATTATTTCTCGTCAGTTCAGTCAATTAATGTGGTATTTTAATAATCATATATTATCTATGTCACAAATATAATCTACTTTGTTATACAGGTAAACGCTTCGAGAGACATTTATTTTTTTGTTTGTACACACATACACCACCTATATAACAAAGAAGTGGTAAAGAATAATTATATAATAACCGACAGCAATACAAAAGTACAATATACCATTAAAATTACAAACATGTATAATAAGTGTCGTAAGGTACGAAAGTTCCCAGTACATTCATTATATATTTTTAATACAAGCGTCAAAACATGGCCGCATGTTAAGAACCTGATTCGTCACCAAAACTAAACAGTTAAAATGATTTATCTACGTGGACACAGATGGGGTGCAAGTGGAATGAGTTAAGCGACACTTCCATGCCACCACACACACATCATTTCGAGTTTGTAACATCAAAACAATCGTACAAGCATAACGATTTCATTACACAAAAGCAGTACCGAGATATTTTCATGAATATATTATAACCAGCCGCCAACCCGTACTTGGCCAGTGAGGTGGATAATTGGCCTTGACTCTCTCCCTGCGGAAGAAAGCCTCCGGGTCCCAGCAGTGGGAACATTAATATGGCTGTTTATGTCTACTAATTAAGTGAATATCATTATCAACGTTCAGGTAACACTAATTTAAGTTGCACGATAAGACACATCGACACTAAACAAACAGTCAAACAAATTTTGACATTACTACGTACACACTAAGATTTATATTTGTATCTAATGATGAAATTTCTACCTTGTGTATATTCTATACAAATGATCATGGTAGTCGATCACAAAGAGTGAGAAAGAGAGAGGGTATTAAACTCAATCTCTTTCGCACTCATCACATATACGACTTAGACTCACGTGCGTTTGTATAGGATATAACAGACAATGTGTAGTGTGTGTATTGGAACATATAGACGCCATCTACAATATAATATAATAGATTTTTCACATCGACGGTATACATTTAGGGAGGGGGGTGAATGTACAACATCAACGAAATGGTTACTACGAATTTAATATTATACGCTAACTATATAGTTCATTATAAACCATAATGCATAGTCGATTGCACATACAATGGGCCAAGGTCACAAATGTTAGAACGTACGAGATCTCAAAGTATGCTTTTGTAATGCATAATTTTGGTATACTCCGACAATGCTATATAAAAAGTATTTATTAAGACGGTTCATTTGATGATGGCAACACGGGGCATAGATCCTCAGTTACGATACCCTTTAGTTGTTATTAGTGTTTTACACTACGACGAATTTACGCCATCATGTCGTATACAGCTCAGACAACGCATATTTTTAAATGCATACAGTTTTTTTTAATAACGCCGCTAAATTAATTACGATTTCAAACGGTGGGTTGCCAGAATACTGGTTAATATTAAACATATACATTTTTTTTAATTATTGTACAAGTTCTAAAAATTCATTATCAAATGAAATTATTGTCAAAAATTGTATTTGCATAATAAATATTAAAACTCAACAACAGAAATGTATAAAGTATAAAAAAGTGATAAATACCACAATGTATATAAAGTGTTAAATTTGACTGTATGATGTTATGCATATATACGACGTTTGCGTGTCTGAGCTGCATACAAGTATTAACAAACTGGTCAAAATTCGTCCAGTGGCGAAACGTTAGGCTTCAGTATTTGTGCACCAAATCTAGTTCTGGTGGTGGGGCGAGGTGTCGCGAGGCGAAGTGGAACGTTGAGTTGCCTGCTAGCAGCGGTCGGCATCGGGCGGCGTGGTGAGGTACGGATCGGCGCGCTTGTGCTCCACGAGCGCCTTCACAGTGGACGAGTCCGTCGGGAGGTCGGATTTCTTGCGCAGCAGCGGTTTACTCGCGTTGTTGTAGCCTGGTTTCTTTACCTGACAAATTTTTCATTGATTTATAATTTCTCCAGTTTTAAAATGTAACTTAAGAAAACATTTCGAATTGCGCCCGGTATGAGGGATAAAATATTTACACAACACCACAATGCGCTCCTCGCTTAAAGACTAGTTTGAGTGGTGATAAGTCTCTGTTACTGGACTCTCTGGGTATATTGCTACATTTCTTCCGCTGCTTTCATTTCTGTCGTTCAAAAATAAAATGCAAACGTTACAGTGTTCTGGATTGAAGGGCATTATATGTAGTGGAATTATTAACGGGTAACTAGGCTTAACATCTCATGTCTCCAGGCGACAAGCACAATGTGGTGCAGAGTATACCGTTCTAACCAGCGTCAGTTTGTTATGAGCAGACGTAACACTTACCATCGGGTGAACGTGCCGCTCATCTGGGCCTTGTGTTGAATAATAAGTAAAAGGACATAGATGGTTCTTTTCGTTGGAATTTTAAATTCTAACAATGTTGGTTGGAGTTTGGCGGTAGAAATAGAGGTGTTCTCTATTACCTCAGCCGGTTCGCGGTCGAGCCTGCGCAGCGGCTCCGCGCTCGCGAGGTGGGCCGGGTGCGTAGCGGGTTCGGGCTGGGCGAGCGCGGGAGTGAGTTCGGTCAACGCTAGCGCTGCGCTCGCCGGATTCGCTGCAGCGCGCGCCTCCACGCGCTGCCACAGCTGCTCGCGTTGCAATAGCCGTTCGTGCTCTCTGCCAATACGTCCACAAGGGATGCTAAGGCAATGTGCAGACGACATATGCAACCTTTCGGTATACCACTACCAACATGATTGCTCAGTTATCATCACGCTTCGACGCGAAGGAAAACATTTTGAGATAACCGACTTGTTACAAGACTCTGATAATAAAGGACCGCCAACGTGCACTGAAGACAGGGTCGTGAATAAATTACCTTATCTCTCCCTTATATGGAAGGCACCGAGTCCGAATATTAGCAACATTAGGTGGCCTGTTTACTTGTCTAATATACCTTTGCGCAAGACTGGCAGATGATCTTTCATATTTAATAAGTACTATCAAATTTGTATTCGTGCAGCAAATAGCGATCGCGCTTAAATATAAATACTCTGAAAAAAAATTAGCTCAAATATAAAATCACACGAAAAAGCACAGAAAGGAAAGACAGGAGAGGAAGGTGCTGTTAGTGAACTTGATAACGTGGCTATAACATCTGTCTCAAAGCGGCGAGCGCAATGTGGTATAGTGTTTTACATCCTGAGTATTGATATATTGTTAGAGGCTGCCGCACGAAGGTCCGCCAGTTACGACGCATAAAATAATAATATATACGCACCGCTGCCTCTCCTGCTTGTAATGCTGCGTGCACTCGTCGAAGAGCTTCTGGTTCATCTCCATGAACAGCTTGAGGGCGTTGTACACGAGGCCGTGTATTGTCTTATTCCAGTGGCTCTTAGTGTTCCGGTACAGCGACGGGAACATGATCGGCAGTATGTAGGTCGCGTTGTCGGATATCAGCGACATTATGTACTCATTGTTCCAATAGTACAGAGCCCGTTCCGCCACCTGCATAATGAAGACATGCCTTTTATAACAACGAAGAACTATACAAGTAATATCATATTTATAAAAGTACATATGTATTTACATATACGTGATGATATCGAGGCATGAGATCTTTATATATTATATAATATTTCTGTTTTAGTATTGTTGATAATTTAGTAGTTATTTTTGCACAATATCAGCGATGTTATATAAAAAAGTGAACCTGGAAGTGGGGACTGGATACGCATTTAGCCAGTTGCCGGAACAGGGGGTCCATGATCTTCACGAACTCTGCCGGCTCGATCACGTCGAGTATCTCCTCCATCTCGTTAAGGAACATCACCTCTTTAGGGGAGTGTGTCTTCGGCCAATATTTTAGTAGCGCCCTGGAAAATATAACGTAATATTTGCTGCTTGGATATTTTTTCATTTCACGAAGCGACGAGAGAAGTACTACTTCACCTAATGGTAAGTAATACAGCTACACATACAAAAGAAACGCTGTTTAGGATGATAAATTACCTAAGTAATCTCATTATTATAGTAGAAATATCTAGACTTCGGCATCGGAGTTATGTATTACATACGCAGTTCTGTTTCCATACCAGGGCTTCATCAGGTGGTGATGGAGTGGTAGACAGGTATTTACAAACCCTCATGTTTAGCTTCAACCCTCACATTTAAGTCTACCGCCATAACATCATTGTCAATGTAAAAGCACATTCAAGGAAGGCATTTTTTTTATACAGACCAGCGTTTAACTACAATCCCACTTTATAGAAGCCTACCACTTGTTTCCTATCTTCTGCTTTATTATCGTGCTTTACTGACGTAAAAAAAATATTTTTATGTATTGTACATACCTGACAACAGGTTGTGTGAGTGATGGATCCTTCTCGAGGAACTGAACTACGCAGTACGCGAGCTGAGGGTGGTACACCGACAGAGATTTTGCTTTGTGCAGAGGCAGTAACACCTATGGATATTTAAACACTTAAACATACTTTTGCCTTTTTTTTTAGGAATAATATAATAATAAGATAACTGATACGGTAATTTGTATAACGCGGTTCCATTATAAGAATAAACGAATTATTGTAACTTTATTGCAAGTGCGACGAACTTCTTCTTTCATCGAAGAACAAGACGTTACAATGTAGGCGATACATCTTAACCAGGAACAGTTTTCAGAGACATCCGTCAATTAGCATTTGCCAGCGTGCGGATACAACATATACTTAAAGAATGTTTTAATCTTACCCTGAGTAGGAACAGTTTGTGCTCCTCCTTTAGCGGCAACGCGAAGCCGTTGATTATGGAACCAAGGATCTCCAGTAGCTCCGCGATGCCGTTGTGGTGTTCAGTCTCGTAGATAAACCTGTAATAGGTTTAAGCAGTTAAGTGTATTTGCGTACATTTTAAGTTTCACAGGATATAACAGTGATTTTTGTGCACAGTTTATTATATTATGGATGATTTTTTTTTAAACTATTATGAGCTCAGTTTCTCATGGTGTTTAGTGTCAACGAAATCGTGGATGGTGAATCACCGGAATATTATAATAATTATGTATTACTAAATTATATTATTTTTAAAAAATATGCATGAAAATTGATCACGGTTATTTTACGATCCTCTTAATCTAGGAAGATTCAATTTAAATAACTTTTTTAATTTAGAGAAGCAAAAAGGAGAACAGAAGGTTCCACCATTTAATTTAGGTTACCACCTAAACGATGAGTAAGAAGCGACATGTCCAGTCATAACTGCTAAGTTTTATTCGAGGACTTTATTTGGAAGTAGATTAACGGTAACTATTTTTATTACGTATAAACGGCACTCTTATTATTCCACTACCGGGACTCGAGACCTTTCTTTGGGAGCGACTTAAGGATATTTATTCACCAAACTGACAAATTGCGTGTCGGTGGATGTCACATGTCCATGAAAGCTGTTATTTATTGGTTTTGTTGATTTTTTTCTTTCCCAGAAGCTGAAGTTCAGTGGAAATCGAACCGGCGCCTCAACGACACCGAAATCTATTTGCGAAGCAATGTCTACCGCGTAAATGTGTATGAATTAATAAATAGAGCGGGGCCGAGCGCGCAGCGGGTGATCTACACGGGGGGCTTCGCTTCGCCAAATTCAATGAATCATCGTGTTTTGTTTACGTAATAATAGTACGTTATATTTGTGATATAGTATTATAAATACGCGTATATTTATAAGCCGCAGTAGTTCGAGGCGGAGCAGGAGCGGGTTCGATTCCTTAACCTCGAGTTTCCGATTAAGGGACACATCGTGACGTAACCGACACGTTTAAAACAACAGCTTTAGAGGGCATGTGATATCAGCTAAATTTCACACAACACAGTAGTAACTGCTGAGATGATGATTGATAAAGAGAATACTCTTTTCTCTCTTATCATTAACCGCTAAGTCTTCACACTCTCTTCGGTCTCCCTTTTCCATATTCTATTGCATCCATACACTGTTATACCCAAAAATCAAAAACCCTTGTAATTCACTGACTACAACGCCGCTATGCGACAGAAAAGGAAATGTTGTGGGTAGATGTGATGTACACTAGACTGTCTCCGGCAAAAGAAAACTAATTCCAATTTACTATTGTTTTATAATTGCAGTGAATACTTTGATTTTTTTTATCAAAGACATGGAGGTTATAAAATACACGTACGTATTTTTTCTTTTTATAGCATGTAAAGTTTGGTTAATTATAGATCCAGTTTTGATTATTTATTTTTGGAAACTGAAGTCATATTAAAATTAAGTTTTTTTTAAAAAAAATCAACATCTCAGGGATTCAGCATCCGCTAAAAGTGTTTTGTATTTTTAAGATTTTTTAGTCGTATAATTATTTTGTGAAAAATTCATAAGAATAAAGTATTTCAAATACATTCAAATTAAATCTGTGAATTGCGCAATTATCAGTTAAACAGAAGGAGGTTAAATGTGTACAACTGACCTGTAAAAAACATTATTGATCTGTTTCCTGATGTAAGCGCGCAGGACTAGAAACTTTCCGTATATTCGGTGCAGCGTGGTCTTCAGGAAGTCGCGCTCTCTTGGATCCTCAGTGTCGAACAGATCTAGTAACTGGAATGAACATAATCCAATATTATTACAATCGAAAATTTACCTTATTATATACTTATCAACTATTGCTTCAGAAAGACTCAGATCTTTACAGTGTTTTATTTTTACATAAATTGGAACTTGCCATATATGGGAATGAAGAATTTAATGGTGGTAGGTTTCCGTTGCTAAAAAATATTGTGTAAACATTACTGACATTTATCATACTTTGCGTCAAGTTGATAATGATCATAACGTTAGTTATAATATATTATCTTAACTTGAGACACATTTTCATGGTTGCCAAATTGACCATCATGATCTTGCACTTAAGTTTTCCGGTTTTTATATATGCAGTATTAATAATTTGATTAGGTTTAATTGATTTAACAACCTTATGATACCTGTGGACAAGGCCGTGTCGTCCATTAGTTTACACGGATGGAATGTGTAACATCGGACGTAATATGTTATATTGAAAAAATTATACCAAATATTACTTTATACTTGGAAGTAACAACAGGATATACACTTTCGTAATTACAGTACTACAGACAGAAGAATGTATATTTTTTATACAACTGAGCGATGCATATGATATTTTACATCGCAATATTATACATATTTCATTAGTAATAATCATTTTTTGTTCCGGAACCAACAAGGTTTGTTCACGATCTTTGACTAGAGAACCTATTACCGGTAAGTAAAAGCTTAACGTTGATAAATGTTCGTGTATACCTGTAGGACAAATTTCTGGTCGATGTACTTCTTTGCGACGTTGGGCTGGAAGTCCGGGGACTCCAGGAGCCGGAGGAACAGTTCGTAGACGAGCTGGAGGTGGGGCCAGGCGGCCTCCAACGTGGGCTCGTCCTCCTCCGGGTCGAACTCAGCGCCGTTCGGATTCGAGGACGGCGGCAGAGTGCGGAATAGATTGATCGCGAACTGTAAATTAGCCTTTGATAAAACGCGAAATAGAATAATATATTTCAAAGACAAGTAAAAAATAAAGTTGAAATTCTTCAAAATACTGAAAAGAATCTCATATTACAACTACTTTTACTGGTAGTAGGTCTCTGTTGCTACAGACCGTCTAGGTAGGTACCACCGCAGCTCCTATTTCAACCGCCAAATAGTGGTGTGCAAACATTACTGTGTTCCGGTTTGAAGGGCGCTGTAGTTAGTATAATTACTGGGGTATCGAGACTTAACAACTTATGTCTCAAGGCAACGAGCGCAATGTGGTGCAGTGTGTACAATCTCAACTAGCACCACGTTGTCGTGGGCAAGCGTATCACTTACCATCAGGTGAACGTCTTGCTCGTATCGTCGCACAGTAGAATAAAAAAAAACCTAATGGAGATTTACGACCGAAAACATAATTTTTAAGTCGTTGTGAAGGAAGGACGATGGAGCTCACCATGTTGACAGCCTCCGGGTAAATGGCTTCCGTGATGACGCCGCGCTGCGAGGTCACATACTCGACCATCTCGAGCAGCGCGGCCCGCTTCACCTCCTTCCATTTGAGGTCCGACAGCGGCTCGTCCGCGAAGTCGAACAGCAGACAGCATTGGCGCAGCTTCTGCACAAACAGCTGCTCGCGCTCCGCAGCCGGTGCGTCTGCGGACACATCGTACAAATTCACAAACGAATTTTTGTAATATATTCAAAATTAACTAAACATTCGTTTAGACAGTTGACAATGTAAAAGAGAGATGAAAACCGTTTTACATCATGTGGTTTGGTTGTTCACAGCAGTCTCCTAACCTGGCCTCACAGACTTGTAAATTCATAATTAAAATCCCGCTCACCTCTAATATGATTTTAGAGTTAAATACATTTATAAAGAATATATATTCATGTTTATGGTACGAAGTAAACTGATATACACAGCAATAACATAAAAAAATAACCAAAGAACAATACAAAATGAATAAGTTTCTTTGTCCTTCCGATACAATTAAATAGTATGCAAAATGTTTGATAGTTGAAAATATATTCATCAACATGTTCTTTGTCGGTTCAATTCTATCAATTTTTAACAACAGTAAATATAGAAATATTTGCATGCAATAAATATACTTTGTATTACTTTTTGTTTCTACGTAAAGCATACATATGTGTACTAAGTATTTTTTAAAAAATGTATATTTGATTTTCTCTATTTATTCAAACTATTCGCCATCCTTTGTGTCCTAGTTTTAAGATTTAATATAAAGTATAACAATGCTGCTTGTGATCCGGCACACATACGACTAATTCAGTTAGCGGGCCTTTCCTAATGCCGTTGATCCATGTAACACGCTCGTGACCAGTTTGATTTGGCGCTGCATCTCGTTTGACATGTATTGTTAATTTATGTTTTTTTTTATTTACCAAAGAGACTATACGTTCATATGATGGTAAGTAATACGCTTGCCCATAACAACGCGGCGCTAGTTAAGATGGTATACACTGCACCACATTGCGCTCGTCGCCTTGAGACATTAGTTGTTAAGTATCGTTATCCCAGTAATTTCACAAGCTACAATACCCTGCAAATCGGAACACAGTAATATTTGCACACTGCTGTTTGGCGGTAGAAATAGGAGCTGCGGTGGTACCTACCTAGATGGTATCCAGCATCAGAGACCTACCAGCAGTCAAAAAGTTGCTAGGTTCCACCGCAGCTTCTATCCCAGCCGTTAAACAGTAGTGCGCGGACATTACTGTGTTCCGCTGTAAGCTAGTGAAATTACTGGGGTAGCGAAACTTAACACCTTATTTCTCAAGGTGACGAGCGCAATGTTGTTATGGGCAAACGTATCACCTACCATCAGGTGAACGTCTTAGTTGTCTCATCGCTAAGTAATATGAGTTTTTTTTTACTCAATAGTATTCATCTTAGAACTTAAAACAGAAGATCTTATGCTAGTAAATTTAGCAAGGCAGGTAAATTTAATTAGAAGTTATGAAGACGCAGTCTAACAATTTTTTCAACGCCACAAATGCAGGTTAAATTTTTTATAGTACTCAATTTCAGATACATATTTTTACCTGATAAATGAATAGGTCAGGGATATCTCATAAAATATTCATCTAATTGAGTACCACCAAAAAAGGTGAGTAATTAGGGACTTAGTATAATTTTTGTGAATCGATCACGTAAACGAACTTTATAATTTATTAATTTACTAAGTGTGAAACTATAAAACTAGCCTGATATATCTACCTGTATAACATAAGCGTGTACTATGCTAATGTGTCTATATATAAACGTCCTTGGTCTACAGTATTGACCGTACTTGTTCCATTACTGTGCACGTTACGAATTCCAGTTTGCATTGGGAAATTAGTAAATATACGTAACTTAGTTAAGCAAACATATTTCTTTTTAGCAGCTTTCCTCTTTTATCGACAATGGGCTAACATATGTCAAGTTCACATGATGTTATATCAATAGAGCGGAAAGATGGTTAATTAAGCTCGTTAAGTATACTCACACTTATAGTATATTAACAGTTGGAGAACAGCAATGTTGTTTTAGCTGAAGGTTTACGGAACTAGATAGTAAAGTTCCACCAGTCACGCAGTAAACTTACAGGACAATTAATAGTTTTATTATATTTTTTACCTACAAAAGAGTTACGTTAACCTGGCGGTTAATCGCAAAACGATTTGTTACTAATGTACTTGATTCGAGTTATTTTTTTTTACCACCAAAGAATAATAAATACTCTGTTAAAAATTTTATGCGATCATACATTCAAAAAATTCGCTATGAACTGATTAATCAAACCGTCTCTTTGTTTTCGATTAAAAAATATAAGTTACATGTTCATAAATGTCTAACGAAAAAAAAAATATTATGAGTAACACGTTTTCCTTCATGTTATAAACACATGTTACGGAAGATTTTAAACAGAAGTTAAATGGAAATGCATAGGTAAGTATGCGAAGTCCTTTAACACGGAGGAGGCCTTTAAGCATCAAAAACTGGAGCACTTAGTCATTATGCTACTGAGCGTGCATTTTCAGTCGGTACAGAATGAACTTGTACTTAAAAAAAAATTACTTGATTTGGCCTTGAAGTTAATCTATCTTAACTAAATATATGATCATATTACATCAGTAGTTTAGATAATTGTTGACTGACATGATATTTATTACTTTTAGTATGTAACGTTAAATTATTTATAATTATACTTTTTTTTATAAATTTTCAATGCTCGGCAAACATTTGCTATCTCACGAAATGGCTGGTAGAAAATGCTACATAATAAAACTGGTATTGGACTGTATTGATGAGTTGTGACTATTAATAATTAAAAATAGAAAAAAATCTAAGTCTAGATATTGAGGTAAATGAGTATTCAACTACATATGCGTAGCAACTTTTAACACATATATTTAATCTACACTTTATACAGGTGTATAACTTTAGTCGAAATTAAAAGCATTTAATGATTTGTTGCAGTTTGATATAGTAAAGTAAATACAAATCAAAATTTGTAACAATTTCTCTGTGAACTTATAAAAATATTATCATGGTTGGTTAAGGTGGAAGGGCAACATCTGTTTCAAAAATTAAGACATAGAAGTACATATTTATAAATACATATATAATATTATTGCTATATTATCAATACAAATCATTATAATACGTATGTTCAAGTGATTTGATTTAAAACGAGCTTGCAACACAAATACAAAATATCAGTGTTATTGATTCAACGCCAACTATACACTCTATTAGTTAACTATTTTATTTCATAGTTAAAAAAATAGTTTACATTCATCAGTCCTTTCATATTTATATTATAGTATAAAAATTATATAACACTTAAAAATATTCTTGATTATATGTATAGTAAGTAAAATATTTAAACACCTAAAGAAATTATAAATAGATTCATAGCGAAGGGAGCTTTTGAACTCTTTAGTAAAAACAGCGATTGTGAGAAAAAGTATAAAAACTTAAATATAATTGTTTGTACATACTAATAATAAAAGAATAAAACAATATTTCACGAGACAGCAGATTTACATCAGTCTACCTAATGGTGGTTATACCATTTGGACAATCACTCCTATCTGGTATCAGTGGTATATAAATAAAGGATATTGTCGTCGCTATATAAATAATCTTTCAATTCAAAGTGAAAATGAGAACTGCAAATATGTATTACTGTAAAAACGACCCTATCGTTAAGTTTCACATTAGACACGGATCAAATATGAAATTGACCTTAAAAATTAAGTGTGAACAAAGAACAAATATTGTAACGGACTAATCAAGATGATAAAAGAAACAGTTTTTTTTTTACTTGTCGTTGTTTACTTAATAACATGAAATTACTATTCTATTTTCAGGAAGTTTTCAGTTTTCCCATTCACTATGATGTATTGATTTGTTCAATCGCTTTTTACTTTGTGCGCATTAGATACACTGTAAGGACTCGCAAAGCACTTTAGTTTTAAAATACAATCGGTGTTACCGTATTACATTGAGTTTATGTAAATCTGATTTATTTACTTCATTGTTTTAATAAAAAATAGTAAAGAAAATTGTGACCATAATTGATTAACTAAGCTACATCAACGAAAGCAACATTTCGTTTGTAACTTCAGCATGCAAGGGAAATAGGAATAGCCGGTATAGATTTGTATGTACTTTGTAGTTATGTAGTTATTGTCGCCACTGGTCGCCCATGATATTACGATGGGTCGATAAGTTTCTTCGACGTTTTCGCCATTTGCCGTATGTGCACCGGCTGCTTGATGTGTCTATAAAATATATGATCATGCCGCATTGTTGCTGAAAGAGTACATCGTACCATGACTGGAAGCAATGGGACGCCGGCGACAATATGCCGGTTCATAAAGCTTCTAAATTATCTGCGCATATTGCAAATAAAAATATCCTTAGTAAAATTTGTATTAACTCAACGCGAACATTGGTTGATAGCAAACATAAGACGCTTTGTGGAACCTTTGAGCAGCGGCAGCTGGACCATCAGGCTCTCCTTATCATTGCTGTGGGGCTGCGGGCGCTCGGGTGAGAGGGCCGCGGGGGGCGGCGGCGAGCGCGGCTCCGGCGGCGAAGGCGCCTTCTGCGGCCCCTGATTCTCCATAGCTCCGGACAGTGCGAAGCGGAACGCCCTCGCGACGTCTGAGACGCTCTCCGAACGCTTGGTGGCCTGGCTCGCGACGAGATCGAGGCCCGAGTGGAACGACGGCGACTTGGGTATACCGAGGGGCGAGACGGCGCGGCGCGGTTTTGCCTCAGCAGCGGCGAACATAGCGCGCGCGGCCGGCCCGGCGTGGACCATCGCAGGCGGCGCCCGGCAGCGGCATCCGAGCGGCAGCCGGCGGCGCCGGGACCGGAGCGAGCTGCGGGGGCGGCCGGACTGCCACGCGCCGCCGCCCGCCGCCCTGCGCGCGCATCCGGCGCACCCCCGCGCGCTCACCCGCGCACACACCGCGCCGCGCCCGCTACACCGCCGCGCCTTCGCCCTACGACGCCGAGCTGCACGCAATCGCTCTATACAACCTGCTGTACTAGTAGGGCTGTGCTCCTCATTTACATATCATCACGTAACTACTTTTTGAATATAACTAATTAACCCTTATTGCGCTCTATACACTGTATACTATTTAAAATATATAAATTGAGTAATTCAAGATTTTGTTACTGAATTACATTAAAACAAAACGTCAGCTCATATTTTATATAAGCGACTAGATTTTAAATAGATCGACTGTATATATTAAATAAACAGGATAAAAGATCACTGAAAACAGAGTTATACTATCAAACTATATTTTTTCCTTGCTATCGCAGTACCGTGTCTTTTCTAGTTATAGCAGTTGACTAATCAAAAAAGTTTTTATAGCCCTCATTCGTTATTCGCCCTCGGCATGTCTAAACTTGAGCAATCCAAAAAATTACACTGTCAATACATTATTGGTACAAGATTTCCGAGAATAGAGCGGGGGACGTCTCAGTTTGTTTGGGTACAAGGGGTGACGCAGCCCTCGGGGGGTGGGCACCGTATTTGTACCAGACGACCCCCTTCATTACACCATCGATCGCTTTAATGGACCTTAAATTGTGCAACTCACTTCCGATGTCACGTGGAAAATGGCGGAAAAGAAAATAGACTATTACTTTAATCTGATTATAAAAACAAAATAACTATCTTGAATATTTTAAAAATAAATTGATTAAATGGCTTTGACTTTCTATTTGAGAGCAGACCTGAAGTCCCAGCAGTGGGAAAGTTAAGTGGGCGTTTTATTAGAGGTCAATTCAATTAGTTGAGGATTTAAAACCTCAAAAACAATAACTAAAACAAATTTTGAGCACAATTTTTTTTAACCTTTTTCATAAACCAATTTTTAAATGTTACTAACCAAACTGTATGTGAAAACAATGACACGATTAAATTGCATTTGCGAAGCCTCGGCATAGATGATATTCGTTAAATGAAATCATGCCAAGACGTCGACAACGCGAAGAGTAAAATTCGATATAACAAAGAGGCAACTGAAACACTGAAGCCAGTTGATCAATAATCAATAACCACATTAAACTACAAACAATATAGTATATCTGCTGTTTGTCCTTACATCTGCTTTTACTATTTATAATACATAAAAATATGTTGATAATGATATCCAGGGCAGAATATCAAAATTTGGCATCACATGCCGGTGTCCTGGACCTTTTTGTCTAACTTACAAAAGTTTTATTCCAACTAATTTAATGTACATAGCTTTAAGTTGTTTTAAGACAAATAAATATCTTTATTCTTATTCTTAAATCAATCTCTTATATTAAACTAGGAAAAATGCCTTAGAAATTATATTCAAACTCTATAAAATTACAATTAAATTAATCCATATGCAAGTCACGGTTATAAAGTTTCTCATTATCATATGCATACCAGCAATAGGATAAAAATATCGATGGCGCGAATTTATTTTTAGCAATAGTTTAATTTTTTTTAATTGTGATACGAATAGAGTATAAAATAAATACATAATATAGCAGTTTTGATATTTTAGACTGCATTTTTTTATTCGTCGAAGCGACGAGACGTTCACCTGATGGTAAGTGATACACTAGCTCATAACATGCCGCTAGTTCAGATGGTATTGCACCGCATCGCGCTCGTCGTTGAGACATTAGTTGTTTAATCTCGCTACCCCAGTAATTTTACTATCTTCTTATACTCTTATACTAGTATGGGACGAGACGAGCAAGACGTTCACCTGATGGCAAGTGATACGCTTGCCCATGACAACGTGGTGCTAGTTAAGGTGGTATACACTGTACCACATTGCGCTCGTCGCCTGAGACATAAGGTGTTAAGTCTCGCTACCCCAGTAATTTAACTAGCTTATAGCGCCTTTCAAACTGTAACACAGTAATATTCACACACTTCTGTTTAGCGGTAAACATAAGAGCTGCGTTGGTACCTAGACAGTCTCCGGCAACAGACACCTGTCAATGTGACAAATGAATTAACGACAGGTTTTGCAAAAGTAAAAATAATTGTATTGGTAAATAAGAATAAACAAATCACTGTTTACATAGTGTAAGGTATTGCACATGAAATGTAGTTTCTGTGTATACACGCTTTCAATGTATACATGGCCTTGTAGTGCTTCTATCAGGAGGTTTACAATGCGCAATCGCGAACAGCTCTTATCTTATCGCGACGCCATTATGAAAATCAAAATTAGACAGTAGTACTGCTTTGTAGGAGCAGTGAGGGCAATCAACTTGAGTGTTGTATTATAAACTCGCACTTTACACTTAAGACAATATCATTGATGTGGTAACTGAAAGAAATATCGATTCCACTGATAAGAATGTATACAAATTATGGACGACATTAGTTCCGATTTAGATATGTTTCACTGGTGGTAGGTCTCTAGGTAGTAATGTGCGAATATTACTGTGTTCCGATTTGAATGGGGGTTGTAAGCTAGTGAAATTACTGGGGTAACGAGACTTAACATATGTATCAAGGCGACGAGCGCAATGTGGTGCAGTGTTTACCAACTTAACTAGCGCCACGTTGTCATGGGCGAGCGTATCACTTACCATCAGGTGATCACGATCGTCTCGTCGATTAAAAAAATACTTGGATGCATAATTCGTACTTGTGATGCTCAGCGTTTTGAAAACTAGAACCAATAGTTATAAAAAACATATATATAGTAAAATTTCGAGTCGAAAATCCATCTGATAATAAGCATAGTCTAAGCTGTATGAAAATCTAAAGGTGATGATATTTTTTTCTGGTGGTAGGTCTCAAAGCAAATTACAAAAGATTTTCGTTGTTAAAATTTAAACGTAAACAACAAGTTAATTTTTGCAGCAGTTGGAAAATGTTAACGAGATACCAGACGACGCTTACTAATTAACTTGATTATTAACAAAGAATACAATACAATACAGACAGAAAACGCATCGCCTTTGTATACATATCCAATGTAGTCTCCATAGCACACTTGTTGAGTACTTTACTTAAATATAAGGTCCTGCATTTGAAGATTAACGAGAATAAAAGATTTTAAAATAAAGTTTTTTGAGTCTCTATTTGGGATGGACATAAAACAATTTTACTTTATTTTTAGAACGAATTAAAATTGTTATAAACACGAAAAAGGATATGATTTTCTTGCATGTGTCTCTTATATAAAACCTAGATCGTAATGACAAGTCTGTCCAGGTATAGCTTCGACGTCTAAATGGCTTTTTCCTTTGTTCATTTATCTCCCCAGGCGACACTGCGACAATGGAGTTATAAATAGTATGGGCTCGCCTTTCCTCCTATTTACGCCATTTTTGTTTCACCTTTTACAAAAATTTCTTATCTATTCTGTAATTATTTTAAATGTGAATAAAACTACAATGTTACTTTTATAAATAGCATAATACATTAACGTGTAGTTTGATATGAACGCGCGGTGCGAAATTTTAAAACCGGACAAAATCAATTCACAAGCAAAGCATGCAGTTAATTAAAACTCCTGCAGTATGCTTTTAAAATGATTAAAAATTTTCTGTTAAGTATGAAAAATACATCCGGTAATAGAGAAGTTCATCAGACGGTCTGTATACTTGTTTGCTGTTTCACGATATAAAAATACCTCTTTATCTATATCACAAAAAATATGCGAAAAGTTTAAATAAGTTGAAAATATAGAAAGAACTATTTACTTTTATCTATTGAATACAGTATTCCGTATAATAAATATTAACCTTACTTAATGAATATCAGATAAGGATTCAAAAGATGAATATATTTAGTCCTTTTATTTTGGATGTACTGATTTTTTTCTCTAAGTATTTATTGTAATAATGTAAAACATAGTTTCAATTGTTCACAATGAAAACCGTTCGTATTATTTTCCGATACATTTGGTGAAACTAATCAATATTATTGACGGAAATTCCGGGTAAGTAACACATCCGGCGGCCTACATACAGCGGATAAGTAGTTGATTTATGATACAGTGTGTGATGTTAACATTTGTATACACTTAGTAGAATTTACATAATACGAAAATAAATACTGTGCGATCAATTCGAATGTTATGAATGTATCTGGTATTAGTCGGGAGGAGTTCAGAGGTTGAGAGGAGCCGCGATGTTGCTGTGAATATTTATATGATGGTAAACAGGTACCTACAAATAATAAATTGCCTCAACAAAAATATTTACACAGAAATCTTTAACAGGTACATCATATAACCGATCTTTTAGATTTTTTCTACTTTAGGTTTAATAAATTTCACGAGACAAACTCAGAGGTATAAGAAAGACAAAAGAAATATAAAAACAAGAAGTTTGTCGTTGTCGTCAGTTAAGTGCATCTTGGTGGTAGGTCTCTGTTGCCGGATACCGTCTAGGAAGGTACCACCGCAGCTCCTATTTCAGCCGACAAATAGTAATGTGCAAACGCTACTGTGTTCCGGTTCGAAGGTCGCTGTAGGCTAGTGAAGTTACTGGAGTAACGATACTTAACACCTTATGTCTTTAGGCGATAAGCGCAATGTGGTGCAGTGTGTACCATCTCAACTAGCGCCGCGTTATGGGCAAGAGTATCAATTACCATCAGGTGAACGCCTTGCTCGTTTCAAAAAATAAAATTAAAACTCTAACAGATCTTCTTCTTCTAAGTCGTATTTCCTCATGACTGAGGGTCGTGGTCATCATGTGTAATGAAACACACGACGACTTTCTTGGCAGTTATAATGTAGTGGTTTACCATTGCCTTCTCCATTTCACATACTAGTGCGAGCACGGATGGTCATCACATAGATATGCAGGTTTCCTCACGATGTTTTCCTTCACCGTCAAAGCGCATGATATTAGTTGGTGTTAACCACCGTTAAATTCAAAAATTCATTGGTGCAGGCCGGCGTTCAAACCACTTATTAACACTATCACGGCTTTTTTTACGACTCTAACAGATATCAAATGCAAAAGTTTCAGTACAATAGTTACGACACGGGATATCAAATTCACATCTCCGTGAGGAACGGGGGAAAATATTTCACCCCGTTAATCAGGAAGCGTGAACCATCCAGCACGTCGCATGGCTTGAGCGCATTACGCTGGTGAAATGCACAAAGCCACCATCACGCAGACATCGCCGGCGGCGGTGTAGCGGAAGGGGATCCAACCGAGGGTGGAAATGGTAAGCCGTGGGGCGTGTGCCATTTCATTGCAGGTACTCGACCTGGATTATAAAAATTGAAAGCATTCATCGCTTTCAACATCGAAATGAATCTCCGAGATTACCTTCGAGCTTTAGCGGTCACTGTGTCATGTTTAGTTTGATGCCTGAAGACAAACTCTAAAAAGGTCTTTACTTAGATGGAACGAGCCTGAAGTATCTATTGATGTATTGGGGTTTGATAATTGACTACAGCTGGCTGAATTGTACGAATTCAATTAATCGTTGGGTAGACAACCCTTTCACGCAGTCGTATTATCAAAGATGGGGCAATTCCATCGCTCACCACAAATGGGATAATTGATTTTGCCAGTATTGTATATCATTGCGCCATTAAAGATTTTGAAACTATATTGCTGATGGATTTTGTTAAATATAATTACATGATCAATATTGCGTATAGTTCATGGAAAAAGAGAGAAGTTCAATTAAAGTGATTTTCACAGTTTTAGAAACTACATTTTCTTCTTCTTCTAAGTCGTATTTCCTAATGACTGAGGATCATGGTCATCATGTGTGATGAAACACATGACGACTTACTAGGCAGTTATAATCGAGTAGTTTGCCATTGTTTTCTCCATTTCACATACTAGTCCAGCCACTGACGGTCATGACATAGATATGCAGGTTTCCTCACGATGTTTTCCTTCACTGTCAAAGCACGAGATATCAGTTGGTGTTATACTAACTGCCCTTAAATTGAAAAATTCATTGTTGCAGGCCGGATTCGATCCCGGTACCTCCGGAATGAAAGGCGGGCGTTTAAACCACTAGACTATCACGGACTCTGTCTCCAAATAATAATTTTGACGTAGTATAAAATATATAGGAAAGCTTCCCCGATGGAAACCACAAATTGTAATTGTGGTCGCACAGTACCCTCGCGAAGGATTTATACGGGATTAGGTGTAACGTTGAAAAACCGGTATCGGACGTGGTCATCGCAGACAGTTGGAGATGGTGAGGAAACGGTGTGGACTGTGTTAATTAATAGTTATGACAATCACTAAATATAAACACACAAACATTAATAAATAACCTATAACATTTTGTTACAATATTTTTACACTGATTATTTAATAAGTGTTGTTAAAAAAACGTGTTACTCATTTGGATTTAGTGAATGCGATTTATAACTCACTGCTTTAATAACTAAAAACCGTATAAGAGTAAAATAAAGAACTAATAAGTCTTTAAGAAATTATTCGCCTCTCTAGAAAGACTTTTCTTTTAAAAATATTATGACAAGATAGCTTTTGTCACCTAAACAATGGATAAAAGAAGGCGGTGTTAACAAAAGACGTTTTATAGGTAAAGACAATGATTGTGAAATACTGCGATGAAAAGTATATAATAACCGTACGACCTTTTTTATTCTACGAAGTGACGACACGAGTAAGAAGTTCACCTGATGGTAAGTGATACGCTTGCCCATAACATGCCGCTAGTTACGATGGTATACACTACACCACATTGCGCTCGGCGCCTTGAGACATAAGTTGTTAAATCTCGTTACCCCAGTAATTTCACTAGCTTACAACCTCAATTCAAACTGGACCACAGTAATGTTTTCACATTACTGTTTGACGGTAGAAATAGGAGCTGCGGTGGTAGCTACCTAGAGGGTCTTCGACAAAAGAGACCTACCAGCACTTAAACCGTTTTAACTTTTTAACTTAAACAGTTTTTGGGAAGATCATTGAGAAACTGATGATCACACGGCTTCGATGGCACATACAACCTAGCCTCAACATAAAACAATATGGCTTCACGCCGGGGAGAAGTATTGAGCATGCACTCTATGACCTGGCGTCCTATTTAAACAAAGCGGTCCAAAAGAAGCAGACATCCCTTGTCATATCACTCGACATTGAGGGCGCATTTGACAACGCGTGGTGGTCGTCACTAAGTTCAGCTTATCAAAAAGAAGTGTCCCAGGAATATCTCCGAACTGGTCTGATCCTACTTAACAAACCGAAGAGTCATCGTGAGCTACTCCAGGGAAAAAAGCGAAAAGAACACCACGAAAGGATGCATCCAGGGTTCCATAGTGGGACCTACCATCTGGAACATTATACTGGACTCACTGCTTCAAATGCTCGATAATGAAAAAGTGCACTGCCTGGCCTTAGCTGATGACGTAATTCTGGTCTTCACCGGAGTTGACCTAAAAGTTATTGAGAACAGAGCAAATAAATTAACATTTGCCCCACACAAAACAAAAGCCATGACAGTTACAAAGGAGCTCAAATGGGATCGATCAGTGCTGATATGTTTGGTAAAGAACTAAACTTGGTGGAAGAGATTAAGATACAGGGCCTCACCATTGAAAACCGGCTTACTTTCAAAACGCATTTAGCTGTGATTTGCAGAAAGTCCGCGCATCATCATCAGCCTATAGACGCCCACTGCTGGACAAAGGCCTCCCCCAACGTTCTCCACTCCAAACGGCTCTGCGCTGTCCGCATCCAGCGGATACTTATAAACAAATGGCGCGTGCAGCGAGAGTTACCTGGGGACTAAGCAGCGAAGTCATTCGAACCTTATACACAGTGGTCATTGAGTCTATATTGTTATATGCCTCAAGTGTTTGGCACACCGTGACAAACTTAAAACAAGTGCAAGACCAACTGCTAACACTCCAAAGGAACTGCGCAAAAAATATGCAGAGCTTACCGAACGGTGTCCCTAACGTCGGCACTGGTGTTGGCGGGCTTGCACCCACTGGACCTGAGAGTAAGGGAGACAGCTAACTACTTTCTCACCAAGAAAAGGGAACTGCAGGATTACTTACCACCTGGCAAAAGCCTCGAATATCAGGACGCCCTTTTGAGTGAGACACATCCCGCAAGGCAACCATCTGTGAGATATTCATCTCTGGAAAACAACGAGATATGGGAACTAGAGGGCCCATGCGTATACACAGATGAAAGCAAAATTGAGGGGAAGTTTGGAACAGCCGTGACTTGGTGGGAAAATGAAAGGGAAACATCATATGAAACTTACAAGCTCGACAACCACTGCACCGTGTTTCAGTCGGAGCTGTACGCCCTCAGGAGAGCAGCCCGACTAGTCAGACAGCCCATCAATGTCAACCAACATCCTTAGCGATTCACGATCATCGTTAGACTTGCTGTGCAATCCCAAGGCCACTCACCCAATGGCTAGTATAATAAAAAACACGATGCTCGAAATCGAAGAAGCGGGAAAGAAACTAAATCTTTTTTGGCTTCGAGCACACATTGGCACGGCAGGGAACGAGAGAGCAGACGAACTTGCTAAAAACGCGGCTCTCACAGACTCCCACGCCCTGGATAACGACAAGGTTCCCCTCTCATACATCAAGAGAAAAATAAGAGAAGATGCCATCCAGATCTGGCAGGACCGGTACACCACCTCAACAACTGATGCAACAACAAGGGACTTTCTTCCCGACGTCCAAAAGAGCTGCTCGACCATCCCCAACACAAGTGCAAATAATAACTGGACATGGGGGCACAGGAGAGTACCATCACAGATTCAGACTAAAAGAGAGTCCTGGCTGCGAATGTGACCCCAATATATTGGAATCTGTGTGGCACATAACCCTGGAGTGCCCTCGCTTTTCACCAGCTAGAATGGACCTTGTACTTCTCACAGACACCCGCCTGACAAAGAACAACTTACCTGATCTTATAACAGAAAAAAATGGGAGTGGACATTTTTGGACATTCGCGGAAGCAGCATATCGCATAGCTACCCACAGCAATAAGAATGTGACCGACACAACACCAAAACTAACAACGAAAAACCACCAAGACGCGCCCTACACCCGAATAGATACACATGTATTGGTGAAGAAATTCACTACCTACCAAATACTAAAATGGGGTGAAAAAGGAGAACCGGGAGTAAAGATCAGACCGACGCCTCTCTTTATGAACAACGATCAGGAAAGGTTAGGTATGAGCTTCTGTTACGACCGGAAAAAGACAAACATACAAATTTCATGAGGTCTGGGGGCGCTCATAAATGGGAGCACGCTCAAAACTACCCCTAAAAGGAAGCACTATAACGCCCTATGACAAATAAAGATTGGGAAACACACGTGCAAAATAATGAGAGTTAAGAATAAGTTGTTCTTCTGTTCCCGTGGAGTGACAGCGAAACCCCCCTCACGCAGGTGGGTGCTTTAATGAAATCACTGGGAGATGCAAAAGAAACAAACCCTCGAATAATAAGTGTAGACGGCATGCTCGTGCACTATGAGAAAGGGTAAATAAAAGACCGCACTAACTGCGTGAAGGCTGCCCGTAAACACGAAATAATTATAAATGAAGACAGAGGAGAGGATCTCGGCTTCCTAGCAAACACCAACCAAGGACGGCTTTGACATCTACTATTATTACATATTCCAATGTAATATACTAAAATTAGTAGAATCGAAATCACATAAATTTACCAAAACATCATAAAATAATTGACGAAATACAAAGAGTACGGGCACCAAGCCTGTAGAAATTTAAAAAAAAAATCGTTTTAACTAAGTTAAAGCAACCATTTAGAAAAGCGTAACTCCAAAAGGTATGTTGCGAAATAAGCTTATAATGTAATAATAGCTCAAGTTTTCTATATATAGGCCAAATTTAATAACTTGAAACATATAACGAAGATTAATAACAGAGTTAATTAAAAAAAAAATAGTTTTTTTTTTTTTTTTTTTTTTTTTTTTTTTTTTTTTTTTTTTTTTTTTTTTTTTTTTTTTTTTTTTTTTTTTTTTTTTTTTTTTTTTTTTTTTTTTTTTTTTTTTTTTTTTTTTTTTTTTTTTTTTTTTTTTTTTTTTTTTTTTTTTTTTTTTTTTTTTTTTTTTTTTTTTTTTTTTTTTTTTTTTTTTTTTTTTTTTTTTTTTTTTTTTTTTTTTTTTTTTTTTTTTTTTTTTTTTTTTTTTTTTTTTTTTTTTTTTTTTTTTTTTTTTTTTTTTTTTTTTTTTTTTTTTTTTTTTTTTTTTTTTTTTTTTTTTTTTTTTTTTTTTTTTTTTTTTTTTTTTTTTTTTTTTTTTTTTTTTTTTTTTTTTTTTTTTTTTTTTTTTTTTTTTTTTTTTTTTTTTTTTTTTTTTTTTTTTTTTTTTTTTTTTTTTTTTTTTTTTTTTTTTTTTTTTTTTTTTTTTTTTTTTTTTTTTTTTTTTTTTTTTTTTTTTTTTTTTTTTTTTTTTTTTTTTTTTTTTTTTTTTTTTTTTTTTTTTTTTTTTTTTTTTTTTTTTTTTTTTTTTTTTTTTTTTTTTTTTTTTTTTTTTTTTTTTTTTTTTTTTTGATCATAGTTACTGTAGAACTCGCTTTTATGTACTCTAACAAAATGTTATTATATACTAGCTGTTATCTGCGTTGTATTTAAATAGAAGAAATATAGTTTAAGTAAATAAAAGATATATAGGAAAATATTATAATATATAATGTATATATACAACTTCCCCATTTGAATCGGATATTATAAATATTTTAATTGTATTTTTTTCTAAAGTAAAATTAGTCTAAGCTAGTCCTTGTTACATCTGCTATCTTCCAGAGAAAGTCCCGTCAAAATAGATCCAGGCGTTTCAGAGATTAGACGGAACAAACAGACAGACAAAAATTGTAAAAAACTTTGTTTTAGTGTATCACATCCAAATTCTTGATAAAAAACGGTTATTTTAATACTACGAACAGAAACAACGGTTTTATTTATTTGTATAAATTTATCTAGTCAGTGTTTCCGCTATAACCAATATAATTTTGGGGCCATTATCATTTTCCCCCAAAGCGACCCCGCGTATGCGCAGGTATTTTAACTTCTGCGTCGCCGCTTTCTTAATAGCCTATTATTTTTATATTTGCAGTACATACGTAGTTAAAAATTCTTTGAACGCAATTGACCGATCACCGTTAAATTAGACACGCGTAATGCTATTGTTTATTAGAGGTTTTTGTTATTATCCGCTTTGTTATAACTATCAGATGCTGTAGTAATTCTTTATTAGTAGAAAAACAGTTGGAATAATATAGTGGTTTAATTGACTGGAGTCAGAATTGGTGTCTCTGTACCATTAGAGAAAAATGTAACGTCGCTGTAATATAGAACCTGACGGTTTTTATGCGAATGCGACGTTTATGACGTCAGCTCCGTTTATTTGTTGCCAAAGTAGAAAATGTATTCTTTGTATAAAACTGTGTAAAGCGACATGATTTGGACGTTGTTTTTATAATACTAAAGACTTCGAACCTAAATTATTACAGTGATATTTTTGTAACGATGCTAATAAGCAAATTTTTTAAAAATTCTGAATAGATCAGAGGATATAGTATATACACAAATGGCATTTAGTTTATTTCGGACCATAAAAATATACCCATTCTCATAAAATAACAACAAGCCGTTATTGCGGTATTCGCTGTTTATTCCGCATAGCTTAACGCGTTGCTCTACTGACCGCCTTCAGTTACAGTGACATCTAACGGATAAAAAATGATACTATTAAATCTTAGCTGCACCACGAGTAAGTCTTAGTCGAGAAGCGTCTACGCAGATACATCTGAAACATCTTTGATTGTAATATTGAAAAGAAAAACTTACCTTTGATGGGTGGTAATTTGACGAGCTCCTGATTGTGATGCTGCACGTTGAACCTGCTGGAGCCGTGTCTGCGCGGCTGCCCGTTCCAGCCGGGCGGGCGGGGCCCGTCCGCCGTCCGGGGCACTATGGCCGCCGGCGGGGGCGGGCGCGTCGTCAGCGCCGGCAGCGGTTTCTCTGGACGACCCTGGGAAAACACGAACAAACCTTCTTAAGTACAACTGACAACATTATTAAAGCACCGGTGAATGGCGGAAACATCTTTAAGCTTAATTGCAATACAAAAAGTATCTTGACGAAAAGATATCTGAAAAGCTATTACTTAATTTAGCTATTTAAAATATAATGTTTAATTTCCAAGGATATTTCAATCTGATTTGGCAATTGTTTCATTATAATAAGGGTTAAATATCCTTAAGGTTTTAAAAGGCATTGCTGCCATCTCTACATTGTTCGACAAATCAAGGACATTTGCGGCTATGGACCGGAGAATTCCCGCGAGAGCTGATTGATGAACATTAAACAGTTCCCTAGAGCAATTGTAAGTAGGTCAGTGAGAGGGCGATTCCAATGTCAATGTCACCGTGACAGATATACATCAACGATTTACTTTAATTTATGAAAAAAGTTGTCATTGAACGAACATAACCTAAGTTCAATTGACCTCACAGGTCACTACTACAATTGCTATAATGAAGTTGGCATAGCAACTCGTCTGGTGATTCATAATGATATAAACGGTGAAGATGGATAATGTTACCATATCTATAGAATATGAATCTGATTTCAATTCAAAAAGAATCTATTTTCTGACCATTGCTTCGTTAATCAATTGTAGTTACCTAATTAGATTTATTAGATAATATTTCCTATAGATCTACAGCAGTACCTGTAATTTAGTAGCTAGCTACAAATATAAATTGAATTAGCTCTTTCACGTACTCTTATATTTAATAAAATAACGGTTTCGTGTATCAACAAAAGATCAGATTTTAATATTGTTTACACTCTTGGAATAAGAGTCGGAGGTTAATAATTTTTTTTTTACCATGTGCTTTTAATGAAACCAGTGATGGATCTATTGAGAAATTTATCCAATATGTCTATGGAATAAATTTTTCTTTATCCTCTTTACTTCGAGGAAAATATGTCAAATCTCGTATCCCAGTAATTTGTCCTTATTTCAATGTCATTGAACATGCTCGACGCAGTGGTGTCACGCATATACAATAAAAGATTGCAGGACGAAAAGTCTTAGTACTTATATTTTAATCCATACTCTATAATGTACCAGAGAAAACTAGGGATAAATGGCACAAATGAAAAATTTGAAAAACATGTTTACTTTTGCAGATTTCTCTCCAAAACTTTTCAATTTGTTTCATTGATACTGCATGCATATTTATGTATCTATGTATATATAGACATGAAATCCACAAGACCTTTTTCTTTACAATCTACCTTCAAGCGCCGACTTTTTAATAGTGAATATGTATTCGTTAAGTTACTCTCTCGGCGCTCTGAAAGTGTGCTCGAGCGGCGAGTTAAAGGCAAGCCGGCAGGGTTAATTAAAAAAGTTTTCTTATAAACATGACTGCAGGTCTTAAAGGTATAGATTCTTATATTTTTCCATTTACATATAAATTGGAAAATACCATTATTTTAACGGTTTAGGAAACCGACTAAAGGTTTTCTCTTGGAGGTTTGCTTACGAGTTTTGTCTTGGCGATCGCCTGATGGTAAGTGATACGCTCTCCCATAAGAACGTGGCGCTGGTTAAGATGGTATACACTCTACATTGCGCTCGTCGCCTTGAGATATAATGTATTAGGTCTCGTTACCCCAGTAATTTTACTAGCTACATGCTCTTAAAACCGGAACACAGTAATATTGGACACTACTGTTTAGCGGTAGAAACAGGAGCTGCGGATTTATCTGCATAGATGTAATACTAAACACAACACAATATTTTAATTGAAAAAGAGATCGGACAGAAATAAACATCAAAATTTAGAGTATAACAAAGTAAGAGATAAAATTAGAGCCGCTGAAGGGGTAAATTCGGAAAATCTTTAAGTAGCTGTTAAAGGGAAATGTATTTCATCCGTACGTCAATTGCGGATGTCCGCCCACGGGTTGCCTGTGAACCTAACGGCTGCATATACACTACACTATACCGGTATACCGAACTATCTATTTCTTAATCAATAAACACGGTCGCCGCCTTCGCAAACACTCGCTTCCACGTGGTGTTTACTGAGAATGACGTAGACAAGTCTGCCTGGTGAATCTGTTATTTATGTATCATCTACCCTGTATCAGAAGACGTGTATTCCTCCTCCCCTATGCGTCACTGTCTTTTCTTTTAGTTCCAGGGATGGTATGATAGGTCTCCTTATGACCGTTAGACCAAAGCTTGACAAATACCAAATTTTCACGTGACTATAATAATCGTCGTGTATCTTTTTTAGATAATCTCCAAAAAATTCATGAGAATTTTTGCCATTAAACATTACATCTGTATTGATTAACAACATGTCAGGTTTTAAACAAAAAATACACAGAGATACCGCGTGAAGTTAAATGACTCTAAACGTCAATTATTATTATTAAATGTCGTCTATAAGTAAGGTCAAATTATAATAGTGTTAGAGATGTACGTGGAAATGTGTCAAAAAAACTAGTTGGAGACTTTACTGACTATTCATGAAGGCGACACATGTCTCACTCTCATTAAAGGATGAACACGACATTGACATTTAAATGAGGGCTCGCTCCCTCCCACCTCGTATGTACACATCTACCTCTCATAATTATGCGCAAATTTACTCTAAATGAGACCTTGTTCCAATCTAGGAGTCCAGCGCATTCGTGTTTACCAGATCGGATATTTATAAACATGATGATTAAGACCGGAGGGATATCGGTTAATAATATTTTATACGTTAAGGTTTATTTCATGATACGCCTAACCATAATAATTTGCCATGGAGTAACGACTCCAGTAATTTCCTTAGGTACAGCAGCTTTCAAATCGGAACACAATTATGTTACCTAATTATATACCGTGTAGCTGCAGAAATGTGGACCTATCTAGAAAATCTCCGGCAATGAAATATTATCATCAGTGAGTATGCACTGTATAGTTAGAAGCGTGCCGCTGAAATATGTAAAATTACATGAATCTATTTTAATATAAGATCTACCATATTATATTAAAATCTTGTATGTATATTATACAAAAAATAAATATAAACTTTGATTGAATCACAGATCTCTTTTATATTTTGAGTCGTTGTCACTGATTAAAATAACAAGAAGTTTGATATTACATTAAAATAACACAAAAATCAGACTTGACGGATCTTTTAATTAATCTCTTTATATGAAGTTCAATTAATTACTATTCTTTTGAAAAAAAAATTATGGAAATATGTATATTCTACGTTTGTCTCTGATAAATGTAACTAAACGACGATTATCATTTATTATTATGAAATGACTTAAATAGGTCAGCTCAAATTTTAGTAGTGGTAGAGATGGATGTGGAAATGGGTCAAAAAAATACTGCGAGACATTAATATAGCGTCCGTGTCATCCACATGGACGCTGAATGCTATAGCGAAAAGCAAAAGCAAAACGAAACTCAAACAGGTTCAACTTATTTCATAATTCATTATCATAAAAAACATAAAAGTAAAAAAAATACAAAAGAAAAGCTAGGAGCAAAAAGGCGGACCTAATGCTACAAGGCATTATCCTTCAGACACTTTTTTAAGTTGTGAAGACTACATATTTAATCTGCCCTAGTTTTTACATTTACACTTTACCAGACACAGAGTTCACACTTCGTACACTGCCCAAACATGAATGTAACGAGACTTACAGTCATCCACCGATTATACCAAAACAACGTTATGCCGTCCCTCCCTTTTACTCTGTCAGTCTTTTAAAAAGTCAATACAATTACTATTTTATTTACAAAATGTTTGTAATCACAATTATTTTTCCTCAATATCTAACAATCGGGAGAAAGAAGAAAATAAAAAGAAATCATAATAATGATAAAAGAACAAATACAAACGACCATAAATATGAAATACAAAAAAAAATACTTATATTCAATATACTACATAGATAATAAATACATACATTTAAATATAAACCCACTCCTATACTTTCATAAACATTACTATACATAAAAGAAAATAAAAATAAAAGATAAGGATTCTAGTCTATATAATAAAAATGAATTGCTGTTCGTTAGTCTCGCTAAAACTCGAGAACGGCTGGACCGATTTGGCTAAATGTGGTCTTGAATTATTCGTGGAAGTCCAGGGAAGGTTAGTTAGGTGAGAAAATATGGAAAAAGTTCCTGGAATATGGTAAAAACAACAATTTCTCTTTTTCATTGAGGTGACCAGATTTTTAGATAGGCAAAGCGGGACAACTCTGAAGGAATAATAATATCGTAATTTTTTTTTAGTTTTAACATAAGTACAATTTATAAATATAAAAATGTATAATATTTCATTCCATGACATATTTCTATCTAAATTTCTTTTAGGGGTAAGGTCGGTGACATACTTTTTGTCATTAATATAAAATTTTAAGACTACAAGTATTTTAAGCTTAGTTTAAGAAAATGTATGTATTTATGAAATATACCTTAGTTTTCTATGGCAAGAAGCAGAACACGAAGTGTATAATCTGAGAGACAAATACATTGTAACTGGGTAGCAAAAAGCAACATTACGCAAAACAATGATTTTCTTAAATATAAAATTTAACTTAATTCTAAAAGTCGGGACTTTTGAAAAACGTCGCGTGACGCGGGTCTCGCTAAAAGCGAGATGTCTGGTCTCCTTACTTTAAATACATAAAACGTCAAATATTTGAAGTTCGTCCCGTCATTTAGACACCAAATACAATTTAAAAGAATATTTTTGATTTTGACATTTGATATTGACAACCAACAATTACTGATTGCAACTAGAAACTAGAAACCAGAAACTAGAAACTAGAAACCAGAAACTAGAAACTAGAAACCAGAAACCAGAAACTAGAAACTAGAAACTAGAAACTAGAAACTAGAAACTAGAAACTAGAAACTAGAAACTAGAAACTAGAAACCAGAAACTAGAAACCAGAAACTAGAAACCAGAAACTAGAAACTAGAAACTAGAAACCAGAAACCAGAAACTAGAAACCAGAAACCAGAAACTAGAAACTAGAAACTAGAAACTAGAAACTAGAAACTAGAAACTAGAAACTAGAAACTAGAAACTAGAAACTAGAAACTAGAAACCAGAAACTAGAAACCAGAAACTAGAAACTAGAAACTAGAAACTAGAAACTAGAAACTAGAAACTAGAAACCAGAAACTAGAAACTAGAAACTAGAAACTAGAAACTAGAAACTAGAAACTAGAAACCAGAAACTAGAAACTAGAAACCAGAAACCAGAAACTAGAAACTAGAAACTAGAAACTAGAAACTAGAAACCAGAAACTAGAAACTAGAAACTAGAAACCAGAAACTAGAAACTAGAAACTAGAAACCAGAAACTAGAAACTAGAAACTAGAAACTAGAAACTAGAAACTAGAAACCAGAAACTAGAAACTAGAAACTAGAAACTAGAAACTAGAAACTAGAAACCAGAAACTAGAAACTAGAAACTAGAAACTAGAAACTAGAAACTAGAAACTAGAAACCAGAAACCAGAAACTAGAAACTAGAAACTAGAAACTAGAAACTAGAAACTAGAAACCAGAAACTAGAAACTAGAAACTAGAAACTAGAAACCAGAAACTAGAAACTAGAAACTAGAAACTAGAAACTAGAAACTAGAAACTAGAAACCAGAAACCAGAAACCAGAAACCAGAAACCAGAAACCAGAAACCAGAAACTAGAAACTAGAAACTAGAAACTAGAAACTAGAAACCAGAAACCAGAAACTAGAAACTAGAAACTAGAAACTAGAAACTAGAAACTTGAAACTAGAAACTAGAAACTAGAAACTAGAAACTAGAAACTAGAAACTAGAAACCAGAAACCAGAAACTAGAAACTAGAAACTAGAAACTAGAAACTAGAAACTAGAAACTAGAAACTAGAAACTAGAAACCAGAAACTAGAAACTAGAAACTAGAAACCAGAAACTAGAAACTAGAAACCAGAAACTAGAAACTAGAAACCAGAAACTAGAAACTAGAAACTAGAAACTAGAAACTAGAAACCAGAAACTAGAAACTAGAAACTAGAAACTAGAAACTAGAAACCAGAAACCAGAAACTAGAAACTAGAAACCAGAAACCAGAAACTAGAAACCAGAAACCAGAAACCAGAAACTAGAAACCAGAAACTAGAAACTAGAAACTAGAAACTAGAAACTAGAAACCAGAAACTAGAAACTAGAAACCAGAAACCAGAAACTAGAAACCAAAAACTAGAAACCAGAAACCAGAAACTAGAAACTAGAAACTAGAAACTAGAAACTAGAAACCAGAAACTAGAAACCAGAAACTAGAAACCAGAAACTAGAAACTAGAAACCAGAAACCAGAAACCAGAAACTAGAAACTAGAAACTAGAAACCAGAAACTAGAAACTAGAAACTAGAAACCAGAAACCAGAAACTAGAAACTAGAAACCAGAAACTAGAAACCAGAAACTAGAAACTAGAAACCAGAAACTAGAAACCAGAAACTAGAAACTAGAAACTAGAAACTAGAAACTAGAAACTAGAAACTAGAAACTAGAAACTAGAAACTAGAAACTAGAAACTAGAAACTAGAAACCAGAAACTAGAAACTAGAAACTAGAAACTAGAAACTAGAAACCAGAAACTAGAAACTAGAAATCGGAAACTAGAAACCAGAAACTAGAAACTAGAAACTAGAAACTAGAAACTAGAAACCAGAAACCAGAAACTAGAAACCAGAAACGCGAAACCAGAAACCAGAAACCAAAAACTAGAAACCAGAAACCAGAAACCAGAAACTAGAAACTAGAAACTAGAAACTAGAAACTAGAAACTAGAAACTAGAAACTAGAAACTAGAAACTAGAAACTAGAAACTAGAAACTAGAAACTAGAAACTAGAAACTAGAAACTAGAAACCAGAAACTAGAAACTAGAAACTAGAAACCAGAAACTAGAAACTAGAAACTAGAAACTAGAAACTAGAAACCAGTAACCAGAAACCAGAAACCAGAAACCAGAAACCAGAAACCAGAAACCAGAAACCAGAAACCAGAAACCAGAAACCAGAAACCAGAAACTAGAAACCAGAAACAAAAACTAGAAACTAGAAACTAGAAACCAGAAACTAGAAACTAGAAACCAGAAACCAGAAACCAGAAACCAGAAACCAGAAACCAGAAACCAGAAACCAGAAACTAGAAACCAGAAACCAGAAACCAGAAACCAGAAACCAGAAACAAACAAAAAAAATTTATATTAAATTACAAGCTTTCACTGCTGTCTAAGCAATGTAGGTGCGTTCGTAACGCTAAAGAGTCTGCACTTTATTACAGCTGCACAAAGTTCAAATTCAATTATTCTATCAAAACAGTGTGCGTATGCGCGTCGGAGGATCTAACGCCGCGTGCCGAAATGAAAACGAATGAAATAATAACATAAATAGTCACAAAATGTAAGAGCTAGAGATCCACCATACTCATTTTCAATTTGGTCGGCTTCGCGATATTATTTCTTTTGTTTTAGTTTCGGCGCGCGACATAAAATGCATTCGTTTTCACGTCAATACATCAGTCGAGCACAAACCGCGTTGCCATCTGGCGCACCTGATAGACTACATTCTGTCAAAGAGATTTGGAATGTGACAGTTATTTGTTCCTAAAAAATTATTATAGTAAATATAACTTATGTACTTTAATTATAACTTTGGCCACTCTTCTGGAACCCACTAATATTTAAATATTAGTTATTAGATAAATATATATAGTGCTGAACCCCACACACCGCCCATAACCAGGGTGACGGTTCTGTTCAGGAGATTTTTTTGCCCCGGCTATAAAATAGGCAGGAACAAAGAACATTCCAATTTTGTTTGACAGAACGAAGTCTGTCGGGTCAGCTAGTTTATCATAAAAAAATGTCAACCAGTGTTGTTTACAGTTACATAATACTCCCCGGGCTGACTCTTAAATAAAAGTTAATAATCTTTATTTCAACTGTACAGAAAAGCATTATTGAATGATGGAAGATCTCTATTGTTAGAAACCACTTGGGTGAATACTACCGCAGTGCCAACATTACTACTGGTACATGTTCAGGGCATATATTGAGTTAAGATGATGGCAGGATTTTTCAAATCTGGTTAAGCTACTATTAAATTACAAAACTGCTATAATAACAGCATTACTTTTTCAGCTGTCAACTTATAACCTGTATGTCTATTAACCATCTCAAATTCAGATCCATCCCTAGCCTATTGTAGATTTTTAATGTTATATTAAACTACCATGACTATTTAAAGGTAATCTATCTATGTATTATTATTAAAGTTTAGCATTGTTAAATAAAATATTAAAAAAGAACTAATACATATATAAAATAATTTTTTTGTTCTTATTAGACAAATTATTATACCAATGAAAGGAAGGAAACAAAAGCAAAATGAATTTCAGTTACAATATCAAAAAAGCATTAAAAATTGCAAAAAGAAATTATTTATTTGTGGAAGAAATCCTTAATGATTAAATGATGTAAGTGTTGAAATAGTTACAAAATATTATTTTCATTAAATGATTATACTACAATTTTAGTTTCCATTATAAATTTTTTTTAATCCCACCTAGTCCGCAGATTAGTCTAGAGCAAAAACTATAATGGGCTTTACTGTAAATATTATTCAGGCGCGTTTCTTTTGTATCCTTTTTTTCAACTTCGCCTTTACATTTTATAAAAGATTTTTACAAAAAAGATAATATCACAGGCTAAATCTTAAAGTCAAATGAAATGGTCAAGTTTTGATCAACAATAAAGTCACATATATGTAGTGAAAAGTAATGATAAAAATTGCAGTGATTAAAGTTTATGATCTATTGAAATAGTATCAAGTTTAATTTATACATGTTTTCATTGCCTCAGATATTTATTTATGACTTAGATCTATCCCCTCATATGGAGTCGTCAAATTTTAGTGCTATACTTTGTTGGATATATACACATAATGCATAACTAAAAAAAGGTTAGTAGAGAATTTCTTTTCGTATTAAGTATACATTTGTTGACCAAATACTTTATACTTTAAATTTTTTACTTATAAGTAATATATCGGATATCTATATAAAAAATAAAAAAATAAAATTGCAATAAGCATAAATAGTAACAAACTTCCAATCAGGCTACTTACAAGAAAAACAGTGCTAAAGATTATTATGTGATGTAAACGTCACAAAAACATACGAAAAATCAAATAAAACTGTTTCTGCAGAAATAGTTTTATTTTCATCTCGTCAAGACGTTCACCTGATGGTAAGTGATACGCTTGCCCATGACAACGTGGTGCTAGTTAAGATGGTACACTCTGCACCACATTGCGCTCGTCGCCTTGAGACATAAGGTGTTAAGTCTCGTTACCCCAGTTATTACACTAGCTACAGCGCCCTTCAAACCGGAACACAGTAATGTTTGCACACTACTATTTGGCGGTTGAAATAGGAGCTGCGGTGGTACCCACCCAGACGGTCTCCGGCGACAGAGACCTACCACCTGGTAGAATGACCTGATGACCTTGTTAAGAAATTCCCAGTCATGGCGACATGTAACAAATGGTATTTATCTAAACTAACCCATGAGTATTTTTATCTATACTCTACTTGGTTTTTATAAAGTAAATAAGGTCGACACCAAAATATATATGACATCATGAATTCATACTTAGATAAAGGCAATACATATATTAGACGTGGAACATAAAACTAAAGAAAACCGGGTATGATACCGTCGCCTTATTTATTTCAACGTTTATAAATTGCGGTTAACATATGATAAGTGTTGTTACTACAGAATCTCATATATCTCTCAAACATATTAAATATTCAACAAATTGACATTGTTTTATAATAAATTCTAAATAGATAAGCGAGTATGATCAACGAGAGGTGCGAATAAATTCTTTCAGCTATGGTTTTATGTTAGTTTATATTTTGTAACATTCGTATAGTTTTTATTTTAAAGCACAGTTTATAGCAACTTCCTGTCTAAATTCAAATTACGGGGCGAAATTGACGATTCTAGATGTAATCACTTCAAATGTTTAATCATAAAATCTAAAATGTCTTTGGTAAATTACAAGATACCTCTGTGTGGTCATGATAATGATGAGGATATAATCTCTGCTTAGCTTGAAATTAAAACAGAAGAGAATGCGGTATGGCATTAAGTCCACCTTAAATATAAAATACATTTCAATATAATATTAATGTGGTTAATTAAATATATTTCTAAGCAATTCTGTACTGGCATTTACAGTTAAATAAAGTATTACGAGTGAACACATTTCAGAGCTAACTTCCAAGATAAGGGGGAACAGTTCGGTGAGTAGACGAGGTGAGATAGACGCAATTGCATCGTTGCACCGACGCCGGTGCATTCTTGGTTGATAACAACAGATGCATTGGAATATTTCTCCATTACAGTTGTATACTGTTTGTACTTGTGTGTACAACAGTTTCGATAAACAATATAAATATGTTGGATACATAACTGTTGAATTTCATTAAGTCTATTCATAGAAAGCCTATTCAGTCTTTTCTAACAAACCGTAGATAAAGGTGGACATTATTTTGTTTAAGGATATTCCGATTAACATATATATATGCAATAGTATTAGTTGGTATCAGGACCAAAAAAATAAATATCCCTTACCGTTTCAGGTCGATTCCATCGCTTCTGCAACATAGTGGTTAAGGAGTGACGATTCAAACTCGTCGACATTGCTGACGCCAACATTTTTAACACTTCAAAACCAGCACTACTTCACTGAACATACCACAAAATATGTAACTTCACTATCATTTAATTAACACTATTGTTTATCGTAGACTTTTATTTCGTAACAAACTATCGACTAAAGTAAAAATATAAATTCTCTTGCTATTGAACTGTCATATAACTTTACAGCTAAGAATTAATTCAAAACATCCTGTTTGTTAAATCACGGCAGAGCTTCTAAGCAGATGAGACAGAGCCGGGGCAAGTCGGCTAATGAGGGGAACAATCAACTTTTACTAAGTTTAAGTTTCACTAAGCGCGGCCGGCGACAGGTCGTCGGGCTGCCTGTCACTACACTCTGCGTTTGGTTAAAACACCCGACTGACTTTCTCTCAAGTTTTTGCTAGTCACATTGGGTGCAGTTCAGTTTACTTAATAAAACTATTATTTTGTATACAAATATAAACCGTATAATTTGTACACGAAAATTGGTAGAGTTTATTTATTTCAAACTTGCTGTACATTGTACAGAGGGCGGACTTAATGCCTAGGTAGCGTTCTCTGTCAGTCAACCCTGGGAGACTAATAAATTACGAAGGCGGCTGTACAAAAAAACATGTAATAAATATAATCCATACATTAAAACAACGATAATGTATATAAAAATTATATAATAGCGGTAATATGTCAGACATAATCGTCTTCAAGTAGTGGAGACGAAGCATCCTCTTAAATGCAACTTTGACAGTTTTTAGTTTAATAAAAAGACTATCACCAAAATATTTAAGATTACATACAGGTAATTGAATTATATAAAAATAATGAGTTATGAATAATTTTCTACTACAAAATATCTCGTTTTTATTATAGAGATAATATTGGGGTACAACCCACAACTTTGATCAAGTACCGCAAACAAATAAAATAATAGAAACTTAACAATTTCTAATATATAATTAATACCAAAAAATCATAATTTAAGAGACAATCGTTATAATTAATAATAAACCCTTTCCCATTATGTTAACTTTAAAGAAAAGGTGTAATTATTATTGTTTAGCTTTACCTAAGCTTTACATTGTGTGGTTATTTTCTTAGTCCAGGTTATTGCGTTGCGATGATTTATTTATCATTAAGGTCACACAGAAAAAAACCGGCAATGAGTGGTGACCGTTAATAGCTTTCTTCCATCGTACTTACTATGGATTACGTTCCTACTATATAGTTTTACTTAATGTTTGTTATTCTCTTCAGGCACTTTGCAAATGCGTGCGATTTGATAGGCTGTGAATTTTCTGTCTCCCTTTTAGATAACGTTGTTGACTTTAAAATAATGATTAATTGAGGAATACTATCAGACAATTGAAACAATTATGCGTCGTATAATTTCAAAACAATAACGAAGATAAGTTGGATGTAAACAATCTTATTATCATGTAAAAGTCTACATAGTTGCGGAATACTATTAAAGTCATTTTAAAGTAAAAATGAAACAAAGTTGACACAGTTCTATTTTCACTGTTTTTTTGAGTAGTAAATAATATAAAAACCAGTTTTATAACACAAATTAAATAATTACAGTCGTTTAAATAGTTCCACGGCGTTTCGCTGAATGAATGAAGAATGTGGAGACTACATCCATCCTTTTCATTGTGAATGTTAACCGTCAATGGTCAGTGATGGTGTAACAGGTGTCGTAACCACTGGCCGGTCTAAGTTTCTAGAAGAGTAAGGTGTGGATAACCGGAAATTGAACACAGGTAGTGGAATACATGTAAACAAAATTGTATTTCAACTCGACGAACGGATCGAATCAAAAATTTTAATCGCATAATGCCAATTGTGAGTTTAAAAATCTCAGATTTGATCAAAAGTACGTTAGACACCTAATATCGAAGTTACAATGGTAATTGTGGTTATTTAATTTTTTTTGGTAAGTAGATTATATAATTTATGTTAGTAACAGGTATTTAAACACAGTCAATGACGACACAGACACGAGAAACCGTTGGATAACGCAGGACCGATAGGAAATGAGATCTTGGACATCTAGAGATATTGGACATTCCTCTTGACTGAGGATCGTGGTCATCATGTGTGATGAAACACACGACGACTTACTTTGCAGTTATAATGGAGTGGTGTTGCCATTCTCCATTTCACATACTAGTTTGACTACGGATGGTCATGACATAGATATGCAGGTTTCCTTCACCGTCAAAACGCGTGATATTAGTTGGTGTTATACTAACTGCACATAAATTGAAAAATGCATTGGTGCAGACCAAATTCGAATCCGGTACCTCCAGAGCGGAAGGCGGGTGTTCAAACCACTAGGCTATTATTATATATTATTTGAAAATTGCCGTTATTCACGGAGCGATTACAACCACTAACATAGCGCAACGCGCTGACATCACGACTCTGCTAAAATTAAAAAGTGAGGTAAATCATTGTCACGCGGTAATAAAACAATGTTTACACTTTAAAATGTAATGGCGTTTGACGTACGACACTAAAAGATATTTTAATCACATCGTTAGGAGCTTCTGCAATCCAGTCCAAGTCTAATTTGCTAGTCAATATATATATGCCTCTGCTCTCAAGATGATAAGGGAATTGGTTTTAACATTACCAGCAAATTGTTTGAAGAGGCAATGTAGATAGTGTAGTGATTTGAATACGTGATCGAAAAGAGAAATGAGTTACGAAAGAATGACGAAAGAGACGATTGAGTGATAGCCTAGTGGTTTGAACGCCGGCCATACACTGCGAAGGTACCGGGTTCGAATCCGGCCTGCACTAATGAATTTTTCAATTTATGTGTGGTTAGCATAAAACACCAACTAATATCACGTGCTTTGACGGTGAAAGAAAACATCGTGAGGAAACCTGCATATCTATGTCATGACCATCCGTGCTCGCACTAGTATGTGAAATGGAGAAGGTAATGGCAAACCACTCGATTATAACTGCCAAGTAAGTCGTCATGTGTTTCATTACACATGATGACTACGACCCTCGCTCATGAGGAAATAAGACTTAGAAGAAGAAGAAGATATTCCACCATATGGTGCTTGTCGCTTAGACATAATACTCGTCACCCAAGTAATTTCACTAACTACGACGTTTTACAAACTGGAACACAGTAATGTTATCAATACTGTTTTATGATGCTATTTATAAATAATCTATATAATAAAAATGAATTGCTGTTCGTTAGTCTCGCTAAAACTCGAGAACGGCTGGACCGATTTGGCTAAATGTGGTCTTGAATTATTCGTGGAAGTCCAGGGAAGGTTAGTAAGGTGAGAAAATATGGAAAAAGTGCCTGGAATATGGTTAAAAAACAACAATTTCTCTTTTGTCATTGAGGTGACCAGATTTTTAGATAGGCAAAGCGGGACAACTCTGAAGGAATAATAATATCGTAATTTTTTTTTAGTTTTAACATAAGTACAGTTTATAAATGTTTTTTTATATAAGTGAATTTGTTTGAGTAGATTGTAGTAATTTTGTAAAATATTGAAAAAATCTTCACAAGAATTTGATAAATTAGTTTGACTTGAAATATTTGCAAAATTTTATTCATATATTACTTTCTAAAATTTCTTTCGAGGTTAAGGTGGGTGTACACGTTTTGTCATCAATATAAAATATGAAGACTACGAGTATTTTAAGCTAAGTTTAAGAAAATTTATGCATTTATGAAATATTTAAATAAATTACTTACTTTATTTTTCTATGGTAAGAAACAGATTGTAATATTTATTTGTTTAATTATCTTGCTAGCACGCAGTACGGATACAAAGTGTATCATTTGAGAGACAAATACAATGTAACTGGGTAGCAAAAGCAATATGTTACGCAAAACAATGATTTTTATAAATTAAAATTTTACTTAATTCTAAAAGTCGGGACTTTTGAAAAGCGTCGCGTGACGCGGGATTAATAGTAAAAAAATCAGGACCGTCCCGCTAAAAGCGAGATGTCTGGTCTCCTTACTTTAGATACATAAAACGTCAAAAATTTGAAGTTCGTCCCGTCATTTAGACACCAAATACAATTTAAAAGAATATTTTTGATTTTGACATTTGATATTGACAACCAACAATTTCTGATGCAACTATAATATTTTACGAACTTTAGCGGGAATCTGGCGTAAGGTCGCGTTGTCTCGGTTGAATTTTTTTTTAGTGCATAATGCAGTGAATGTTCAATGTGAGTGTATCATGCAGTAAATTAGTGTGTTCGTGTGCAGCGATTGTAGAATTCAAGCAGGAACACGACTTTCCCAAGTTCAGATTGGTTCAAAATAGTAGTTAAGTCTTAACTCTACTTTGTTGATCTTTTGTGATAGTGACACTATTTACCGCTGAGTGCGCGAGAACTTTCCCTACTTGATTATCTACAATTTATAATGCCAAAGATAAGATATCCTGACTTTGGTCAATCAACATGTGCATTTAAATATAATAGAAAAACCAAATTAATAACGGGCATTTTTTGTGATTACGAATATATATATATATATATATATATATATATATATATATATATATATATATATATATATATATATATATATATATATATATATATATATATATATATATATATATATATATATATATATATATATATATATATATATATATATATATATATATATATATATATATATATATATATATATATATATATATATATATATATATATATATATATATATATATATATATATATATATATATATATATATATATATATATATATATATATATATATATATATATATATATATATATATATATATATATATATATATATATATATATATATATATATATATATATATATATATATATATATATATATATATATATATATATATATATATATATATATATATATATATATATATATATATATATATATATATATATATATATATATATATATATATATATATATATATATATATATATATATATATATATATATATATATATATATATATATATATATATATATATATATATATATATATATATATATATATATATATATATATATATATATATATATATATATATATATATATATATATATATATATATATATATATATATATATATATATATATATATATATATATATATATATATATATATATATATATATATATATATATATATATATATATATATATATATATATATATATATATATATATATATATATATATATATATATATATATATATATATATATATATATATATATATATATATATATATATATATATATATATATATATATATATATATATATATATATATATATATATATATATATATATATATATATATATATATATATATATATATATATATATATATATATATATATATATATATATATATATATATATATATATATATATATATATATATATATATATATATATATATATATATATATATATATATATATATATATATATATATATATATATATATATATATATATATATATATATATATATATATATATATATATATATATATATATATATATATATATATATATATATATATATATATATATATATATATATATATATATATATATATATATATATATATATATATATATATATATATATATATATATATATATATATATATATATATATATATATATATATATATATATATATATATATATATATATATATATATATATATATATATATATATATATATATATATATATATATATATATATATATATATATATATATATATATATATATATATATATATATATATATATATATATATATATATATATATATATATATATATATATATATATATATATATATATATATATATATATATATATATATATATATATATATATATATATATATATATATATATATATATATATATATATATATATATATATATATATATATATATATATATATATATATATATATATATATATATATATATATATATATATATATATATATATATATATATATATATATATATATATATATATATATATATATATATATATATATATATATATATATATATATATATATATATATATATATATATATATATATATATATATATATATATATATATATATATATATATATATATATATATATATATATATATATATATATATATATATATATATATATATATATATATATATATATATATATATATATATATATATATATATATATATATATATATATATATATATATATATATATATATATATATATATATATATATATATATATATATATATATATATATATATATATATATATATATATATATATATATATATATATATATATATATATATATATATATATATATATATATATATATATATATATATATATATATATATATATATATATATATATATATATATATATATATATATATATATATATATATATATATATATATATATATATATATATATACATAAACACAAAGTAATTATAAAAAAAAAAAAAAATACATACATAAAAGATATATAGAAATATTGTTTAAATGTAAAACGTTTTTTTCCGAGATCTGTATGCAGTCGAGAGAGAATGGGTTTATAGTTTATCAAATACAACCAATATCTAGTTTATCAACACGAAAAGCTTACCTAAACTATCTACCACAGCATCTCATGTCCTAGGTTGATTGGTAGAGAACACCCACAAGCATTAAGTATAGCAACTTAAATTTTATGTTTCAATAAAGATTTAAAATAAAAAAATTATAAATACGTAATGCACAGCAAATGATCTAATATGTATCTACATTTGAAAGGGTCTTCTAGATTTTTTGAGTATATTTGCAAATGAATATTCACCGCTAACACAAATACAAACGCACTATAACAACGCGGTTCGCGTTAAATTCAAAACAAATACATAACCATGCATAATCACTAAATTGTATTTAAGTGTGAAGTTGCTGCAATAACCGTCGGCCTTGCCATTGCTATTGAACTGAAGTTATCTGCAGATGTTTGTTTCTAATACGGTTTAAACAATACTGAATACAATATTTATTATTATATCGTTGTTTATAATAATGATTTATGAGACTCATAAAGATTACAAGAAATCTTCCATTTTAATTTACTTAAGTAGGATTATAGGTCAAAGTGTCGTAATTTTTTTTTTATTTTATGTCCAGGTAACATTGACCTTTAGGTCATTGGTAAATGAAACATTTTTAATGTCAAATAGAGAGGTACCGAGGATTGTAAAATCATAAAATTCTCTTTACATTTAATTTTTTTTTTATTTTATGACCTGGTAACGTAAACCTTTAAGTCATTATTTAAACACAAAAGGACTCGTATCCAGAGCCGTAAAAACAATTACAAAAAAAAAAGGTAATTATTATATTTAAATTGGAGAAGTCAGAGCGGCACAGAATGCACGTTCCATTTTTAAATCGTTGCCATAAAAATATTTAATGCATTCAAAATATAAGGCAAATAAATAAGATATGAAGCGGTATTTTTAATCTGTATTATAACTGGCAATTTGTAAAGCTTATTAAAAAAAAACCTCTGTTTAGAATAAGTGATTTCTCGTTGCATCTGCTGGAATCTATTCGCGATGTATTTCGGTGCGAGTTTATTTTCTACCACACTATTTGTTTGTACTCAATGCGGCAGGTGGGCGCTGACGTTAACTTCCGAACGAGTTTATAGTGGCTTATGTAGTATTCGATGGGCAAAATGATCAAAATTTTATATACTCAATGACGTGTGCAAATCTCATATAAGAACTTTACAGATTTAAAATTATAATAACGTCACATTAATTTATTGTTACTGGATGATATAAATATACAGTCCATTACATCATACACTTTCACTGATAATGTTGCCGTATGAATTAATTATACTCGTAATTCTGTTACAACTCTGACAGAAACAGTTCGCTCGGGAGATGAAAGTGAAAACCTATAAAAAATTCGCTGTTAAAATGTTTAAAGAACGAGTGATTAAAAAAAAACGTAAAGCTTTTCATATCTGTCCGAATTTATCATTCCGTAGGTACATTGGATAACAGTTCCATTAGATTTTTATACAACGGAGCGAAGACAGGAATGAAACGTCCATCTTGTAAATGGAAATTGCCACTGGTGCAGTCGCACTCGTGAAATTTGGTTTGTAAATCATTCTCGTTACAAATACCTACTGTCTGCATTGAGGAGACAGATTTTCATGTGTTATGAACGGACGGTTCTTATTATAGACATACAAATATTATTTGTGGATAGTTTATTATCCATTGTCTCCAATTGTTTTCAGACGGAGCGAGTCTCTAACATGATCCAGTTGGGGATATGATTACAATAGAATAATTTCGCAGTGGACTTATATAAAATGCTCAAACAAGAGATGAGAGTGAGAGCTCTTATCACAAAGAGCAAAAGATTTTAATCCTTATTAAACAATAAACGTTCGGTCTAAATTTAGGTTAATCTACGTTCATCCGATAAGCTTCGCATCTCGGCTCCATTTTTTGTGAATTGAACTCGAGGGCCTTGCTTTTAAATCTTAATCAAGGACTTAGTGGAATTTAAACAGATAGTTATAAAGCCCTTTGCTTGAAGGAGTTTTGGATTAAAGAACTATTTAGTCTATTCATAAAGATAGTAGTGTATACAGCGGTAGTTTCAAGGTCTAACCAGGTTTTATGAGTTAACTATCAGCAGAGTATAGAACGTCGTAATCTTGAGTTTTAGGAGGGGCATGTCCGAAGTGATTTGTTTATATCTCCACGAGAGCAGGTACCTGAAGACATTTCCGTCACGAAAACAAAATAAGAGAACAAGGACCAAATAAGGCAAACACAGATTACAGCCATAATATTATTTTTGCTCTAGGCGCAACGGCAGTATTTATTACTGCCGTCAGACAGTAATGTACAAACATCACTATGATCTACTTTGAGAGGTGCTGTACTTGGTGAAATTATTATATTAATGAGGCTTATGGTGTTTCGATGCGACGATTATAATGTAGTATAGTGTATAACATCCAACTTCACTATCTTCAACTAGCACGACATTGTTATATACAGACGTGCTAACTTCTAAACTACGTCGCATAAAATTTTTATAAAGTAAACTGCAATACGAAAGAAGTCGTGGTTACATGGTCGATGTGGGAGTGGACCAGCAACACATCCACCGAGGAAGTTGTCCACCTAGCCCAAAACACCCAACTATCTTAATTTTTTAAATCAACGAGGCGACCAGAATGTTCACCTGATGGTAAGTGATACGCTTGCCCATAACTTGCCGCTAGTTAAGATGGTATACACTGCACCACATTGCGCTCGTCGCCTTAAAACATAAGGTGTTAAGTCTCGTTACTAGCTGTTTCCTACGACTTCGACCGCGTGGTATTTAACAAAACAGTTATTGTTACAGTAAATGTATATAGCTTCCCTATTTGAATCGAATATTGTTGGTTTTAATATTTCTCGAGATCCTATAATTTTTTTCCAAGAAAAAAAGTAACCTAAGTTACTCCCTGTTACATCAGCTATCTGCGAATGAAAGTCCCGTCAAAATCGATATAGCCGTTTCAGAGATTACCCGGAACAAACAGACAAAAATTTAAAAAAAAGTGGTTTTGGTATATGTATTGTGTATACATTGATTTGAACTCGGAGAAAAGGGTTATTTAAATGTTACAAACAGACACCAATTTTATTTAGTTGTATACATGAAACAGTGAATGTTGTTTTTAATTATAAAGATTATTAAAATCATGTATAAGAGCGCGAATACATCAAGTGTTTACCTTGATACGCTGACATACAATGTAAATACGGCGCTGTGCCGCATCGCATATGCGGGGAGCGAACGCTATCTTCGCACTATCTCCGCTACAACGATTTACTGAATAATCGCAAATAGAAACCTACGGCAAACACTAAAATCGCGAACCGGACCTGGTGTTGAAAGCTGAATATAATTATATTTAAAATGTTAATAATCTTCAGTCAACACAACATGATCATGATGATGATATGTTATGAGGGTATACACTGCACATTGCGCTTGTCGTTTTAAAACATTTTAAATATCGTTACCAAAGTAATTAGTTACAACACACTTCAAACCGGAACACAGTAATGATTGATAGTAGAAACTCCGAAACTCTACCAACAGAAAAAAAAACAATAAAATTTATTTACTTAGCATAAGCTTGAATATAATAGATAGAGATTGACAGTAATAAAATGCGAAGTGTTTAACTTAATTTTTTTAACGTTTTACACATAACCTGCGTCGTAAATGAAACAAGTTAAAAAAAAAAGGTTGTTTGCGAATCGACGAGAAAAAAAGATTATTTAAATAAGTGCTGAAGTCTGACCCGTGCAGTGTATTTATAATGCGCACGATTGAATAATTACATCCCATTGAAGGTCCCCCGGCTGTAGGGGCGGAGCCCCAATCAAAGTTCGCTTCGGCGCATTTCTACTACCGCAATCAGTATAAACAAATAAAATTATCGGAAATCTTTAACTAAAGACCATATAATTTACTATCTATTTGAAGTTATTATATTACTTTGTAATCTTAGACAAATGTGTAAGGAGTTATAATATTCATTAAACGACTAAATATATTTGACGTTCACCTGATGGTAAGTGATACGCTTGCCAATAACATGCCCTTAGTTGAGATGGTATACACTGCAACCACATTGCGCTCGACGCCTTGAAACATTAGTTGTTAAGTCTCGTTACTCCAGTAATTTTACTAGTTTACAACACCCATTCAAATCGGAACACAGTAATGTTTACACAATACTATTAATACGTTCTTTTTATTTTTGCTTTCGTTGTATTGTAATATTTTTATTCGCCTTATACAATCAGCGTATTAAACAAAACAAATGGAATGTAGTAAATAATTTACGCCGCGTATATTTGTATTGAACGTAACGATCGCGATAACAGTAAGAAATGACGAGACATGTAAATAAAATAAATTTTGTCAACATCGAACGAGTTAAGTTTTTTATGTATGTATTTATCGGAATCCAGAAAACACATCAAGAATTAGAAATACAGTGACTGTAAGCCTGCTATTACAAAACACGTTAGTCTTGATGAAAAAAAACCAGAAGTAGGTTCTGGTGGTAAATAACTGCTGCCGGAGACCGTTTGGGTAGGTTCCTATTTCAGTCACTAAAAATAGTAATGAGCAAACATTACCGTGTTCTGGTTTGAAGAGCGCTGTAAGCTAGAGAAATTACCGGGGTAACGAGACTCAACACCTCATGTCTCAAGGCGACGAGCGCAAAGTGGTGCAGTGTATACTATCTTAACTAGCGGAATGTTATAGGCAAGCGTATCACTTAACATCAGGTGAACGTTCTGGTAGTCTCGTTGAATAAAAATTTAAGATAGTCTGATCTTTTGGGCTAGGTGGACAACGTCCTTAGAGGATGTGTTACTGGTCCACTGCGATGAATGTCTCGCTCGTTTCATAGAATTAAAAAAGCCTATCTCCAACAGAAAACATGTACAAGTAGATGTAGATAACAAAATCTCTGTACAGAATATTCTAAAGACCTCTCAGCTCTTGGAAAAGAAAATAATTACAATTGAATAACAAAGGCGGGTTAAGTGAGGAGTGCCTCAATTAGCAGCCGTTAGCTAATTGGCGGGTGTCGTTTCCGGTAATCGCAAAGTAAAATCGAGTGCGTGTTTAAACATGTTCAAATGCAGGTATTACATCACACGCAGATAATATTAAAACGTTACGCCAGTAATTATTAAACACGTTGCCACTAACCACTGCCGCCGGTCGATTTCTGGCGATATGTTAACATATGACGTCTATAGCCGCCGTTGAAAAAAACAAGCCGGAAAGACAACGCATGCGACGTCTTATTCTAGTCTTTAATACTTTGTAACATTAGCACGTGTCGGAATAGTTCAGGGGCTATTTTTCATGCTTTGAACACAAAGGTCATGAGTCCGTTTCTCAAAGATTTTTTTCTATTTTATTTGCCCCCCTTCCACAGTGATAACTTTGACTTTTCATATCCCTTTAACCGGAAGAGCTATAAACTATATATTAAGGATTTCTCCTCTCCTTATCCTGTACTTTAATTCTGAAAGAGTATCTATGTAGCTTTTCCCGTTTAAAAGATAAAAGCGTTACGGAGTATTTAAGTCAACGCATCAATCTCTTACGCTGGTGCAATCAGGTGATAGAAACTAAAAACTATGGCATAATGTGAACAATTTTTAATTTCAAACATATGCCAGTACCCTTATCTTTATGTGACAGTCATAAACAAATGTAAAAAACAAGTTTCAGTCATAAACAAATGTAAACAACAACTGGTCATGTTTACAGTTAACAAATGCTTTTATTCATATATCTTTAATGTATCTTCAAAGATGAGAAGAAGTGCTACATATTGTAAAAAATAAAAGGATTTTGTATAAAATGTTATTTATGAAACATTTTATGACTGTCTTTAAAAAAAACCCATTATCCTACAACCCCAAATGAAAAGTAAATTAAAAGCGAAACAGAATCAATAGTTTATATTAGTACTACTTGAATTTTTTTTTACTTGAATTATTACTGCTATGAATAACTTAGCTACAACTCTTTAAATGAACGATTATATTAGTTTAAATATATAAGTAACTAAAGTATCAGTAATAGCAGTTCTTTTTATTAAGTTTTTTCCTTAACAAACCAGAACCAAAAGAAAACTAACTTGATTTTGGGCAACCTAAATACTTTTGTTCCTAAGTCTTTCTTAACCAAATGAAACATTTAATTAAGTCATTACATAACATTATTAAAGTTGACCTTGACATATGAAGAAAGAGTTAAAAATTTATTCTATGTTTAGATTACAGAGATTAATGATTTAAGATTGTGTTAAATAGTTATTACGTTGCGCATAAGTTATAATTCGCAGCTTATGATAAGAAATATGGTTTTGCTATATGCGTTAAGTTATATAAAAATCTATGTTAATATTATGTAGATAAAATAAATTTTTCTTGTTCCACACTCATTTATGTGAAGCAAAGAATACATTTCATTATGTAAAATGCAATATTATTTATTACAACCTGTCTTGCTAAATGGAATATTCGTTAAATAATAAAAACGTCAAACCCTCACATTTCTCGTTTAGAATCGCTAAATTAAAATTAGTATTCCCACTGTATGTAAACGACGAGCGAGTAGAGCATAGTTTCGTGGTAACTCCTGCGCACATGCAATCTGTAGCTTACACACAAATTTTCAACCATAAATATGATACAACGTTTTAAAATAGAACTCAACAAACCGGTATTTATAAATGTGAATACTTTAGCAGTATATATTTAATATTAAACGTTTCGGTGGAGCGCGGCGTTTGTGCGCACGCGTCGCGAATCAACAACTGTTGTGTCTGACACAAATAGAAGTTACCCCAAAATAATGTTTACAGTATACTTATATTATTGACACACGGTTAATGTGAGACGCTATGATAATGCAATAAGGCTCACAATCTGATGATATATTTTCATATGTTGTAAGAAATGCAATGTTTACGCTTGCATGTACAGTTTCGCAACAGTGGACATGTCAACACTTGTAAACAAAAAAAATGCAACGCGAGAAGCTGAATGGTGTACTGTTGCCAAAAAATATTACGTTTGTGTTCAATGCATTAAAAATAACAACATTGATTGCAGTCCAATTTAGTAAGATATTTTTTCATCAATAAAACACAACTAAAATAATTTCATTTGGCAACGGACTCCGGGTCTAGGAGCCCAGAATCAGTCGGACTGTTCTATTCAGTCAAATGACTAACAGAGTATGTATTTTCCGATAAAACATAGTGATTCATCCTTCCTCTCTATTTATTTCACTAATTAACTCTTCATTCACAAAATCATAAACAAAATTGTGAATGAACTTAATTAAAAAAGAAATTATTTAAAATTTTATAAGTTTTTAGTATGTAATAAAAACTATTAGAAATCAAATTCTGACTAGTAGCAAATACATAAAAAAAGTTACCATATTTTATGTATCAGTAAACTATTTTGTTGATTGTGAAACCTTTGATATGTAACACAAATATTTAATTAAATTGAATAGTTAAGAATATTGTTAGTACAAAGAATAGGCATTTAAAGTATTTCTGTATTAATAAAATAGTGTTATTTCCATACATCACTATGAGTAAGATTATGAATATATGACACTGACTTAAATGAATAATGAAAGCAATCTATAAAAATTGCAAAGGCTTTAAATAATTTTTCAGTACACAGGTCAAAGATCAAGTAAACACTTATTAAATCACAAAACATCTAATGGACTCAATTTTACTTAACACATGTGATGAAGTATAGAGTATACACTTTTAAGTGTACAATGAATAGATTACACATTTCACATAAATTAAGCAAGACAAAGTAAACTTAAAAAGTTGCTAAAATTAAAAGCTATTGTTCACCCGCTTCAATTAGTGCAGGTATTATGAAATACAATGTATATTCTATGTGTCTTGCTTCCAATTTTGTATACAATAATTTTAAAACTCTAAAATAATTTTTTAACTTCACTGCAGCATTGTTCAGCTATCTCTCTACATCTTATATACTAGTATGTATTGTTTCACAAAATTAGATACGCTGTTGAGATTTACTATAAGAACCTTTACTGTATACATGTATTTCCCTTTTTATTTAACTTTTTATAAGAATTGTTAATTATTGAGCATATGTTATACATGTGGAACAACCTGTTTATGACTGACAACAATGCTTTGATGCTATATAACCAAATAAATACTCTTTTACTTGCCATTTAAAAATACAGGCAAATTTAATGACTTAAAATAGACAATAAGTTCAGTCTGACAGTTTTATTTAAAAAAAGGTTATGCAAACAGTTATACCATCATTTTATAAGAAATTACAACCAGCACATTATCTTTTAGATCTATTTTAATTGTATATATGTAAATGTTTAATGTAGTTAGTTAATTATGTTACATAATTTTTCAGAATTTACCCTAAATTTGAATGTATCCTACTTTCTATCCGATGTGTATTTAATTAAAATAAAGATATATAGTTAGATTGTTTTTAAAATAATTATCATCTTTATAAACCTTATATGCCCCTTAAATCTTATTTTACCCAGTGATTTAAGTAGTTAGGTATACTAATATTATTAGTTTTTACTAAAATAACATGTTACCCAATTTAAGTAGAGTTTTTGTATCACAAAGTAACAGGATAATCGAAACATATCAATGTTGGTATATGTTTGTCCACCTCTCAGAAGGTTATTACTAACCTAGTTAGAATGTTTATATAGCACAACAGTGCAATTTTTAATAACATTGGGTCTTGTTATCTTAGTAATGGCACTGGTTAAATATCCCAATAAAATGAAATATAGTACGTTTGCACGGCGGCAGAAAGAGGAAATATCAATCAACTCTGTCTACAGTGCCAGAGATTTACCACCAGTAGCTGAATTCTTATCAAAACACATAACAAAACATCAGCATATTGTTTGTATAAAAAACACTTAATCTGAATATCTGTGGTTAAAGAATTTAAAATAATAAACTACGACAAATATAAATAAATGAAATGGAATATCAGGACGCTAAATATACAGATACGCAGCATACCATATTAAATTGCAATTTATCTTCAATTACGTTGGAAACGTGTTTGATTAGCTGTCAAGTAGAAGTCGATGATTAAACAAATTTGTGGTGTTTTTTGGTACACAACACGTTAAGGTACAAATAATTGAAGGTTTATCAAAAAAAGATTAACAGGAAAAAATTCAATTATAAACAGCTTACCTCAGTATCGCTATCTCCGTTTTTGTTATTGTCGATTTTGGTCTTCATCGCCTCCTGTAAAAAGTAGTTCTCACTAAAACTTTCACACCACCAATATTTCAAGCAGTTCACAATTTAAAAGCGATTTAACACGCGTAAATTATGCATAAACACATACCATAACCGAACTGACATGGCATGCCATACTATAAGTTAACGAGTGAAGTGGATCGCAAATGCCGAACACTTACGTTATTATTTCTTTTACACCGCGAATTACTAAATGTTCAATTACACAATAAAAAATTTCACTGATTTTATAAACTCACCTTTTCTTTTTCGGGCATTATAAAATTAGTAAACAAGGCCTAATATACCACTCGACGTTACTTCCATTAAGTTAGTTTTTGTAAATCTAAACTGTTTTATGATTGGATAAAAAAGTCACGTGACTGCATTGACGTTTTCAATACCAAGAGTGATGAATGAAAAATCGATTTTAAATCGGTAACCAATTCTTTACGTAACAGTAAATAAAAATCATAAATTACAGATCTAAAAATTCAAAAATTCGTAACATTTGATTTAGATAAACAAAAATAAAATTTGTTGTTATAAAAATGTATCCACATAAACTAAACTATTCGTTAGTATCCTTTTATATCATTTGTATTATTTAAAGAATTTATCGCTAATGCATTTCAAGTCTTTTCTATTGTTAATCAAAAATTCTGGTGCGCACAGGAAGGTTATCAATGTTAAAAGGTTTTGTAGCTGGCAGTGGATATTGCCATTATTTGTTTCATTTGAAATAAAAAAGCCCTTGTCATATTATAAATTTCCTTTGGTTCCTGTATAAAGACTATTGTCGTGACTCCATATTAAAACGAACATTTGAAATGAATAATAATTTATCAAACTAAATATTGTAGCCCTTTTTAGTTTATATTTCATTTAAATATAATTTTATTAAGATGTATCCATACCGCAGAAAAGGTGATAGCGATGACACAACAGGGGGATGGGACCAAAGCAATGATAAAAATGTTTCATCCAAAGTTCTTAGTCAAACAGGAACAAAGAAAATTGCAGAGGTAAGAGGTCTTCACTTTATAGTTATAGTGAACTATTATTTGATAATTATGACACGGTAATCTTTTCAGATTTTTTTATATAATTTTCCTAGTTTTTATTATTGGGTTAAGGAATATATTTACAAAAGTTGACGATGACGAAATTAATGACGTTTTGTAAATTTATAATCAATAGAGTAAAAAAATGTTTTTTTTTAATTACTTTAAAAATATTTACAATGTTATCTGATTTTCGTCGGTAATTAATTTGTAAATTCAGACTTAGTTTTGTCTTTTTGATATTCTGAATATTAAAAATATTTGTACATTTTTAGGATGGCATCAGCGAAGAAAATTCAAATGATGATTTCGATAAGTAAGTTTAACATTACATTTATGCTCAAGTTACGATCTCATGAACGTATAATAGTGTAATGCCATTATTTAAACTTTAATAAGCTCGGCGAACGAGCAATTAAGAAAATAAAATGTACGATACTAGCACGTATGAAAATATACTTCCTTTCAGGCAATTTAGTTATCATAGTTTATGCATTTTTTATTGAAATGAAAAGTATTGTATTAAATAATTTCGCTAAAAAATTAAAACATATTTGTACTAGCGTTCATTATCATTATGTAAGCGGGGCATGGTTAATGTTTTTTTTTTTAAGTTGTCCCTTTTGTAAAAAATATTTTTCTTTAGGTTACCGTTTCTGACTGCGTGCTTATTTGCGACAGTTTTGGAAGATGCAATAACAACCATGCGAATTTTAGGTAAGTTTTAGGTAGTCAGATTATGATATCAATATTTTTCTACTGTTAAATAGTATTTAGTAGCATTTTAAAAAAATGTTATTCTAATATATAATTAAATGGCAATAAAAAATACGTCTTCAGATTTGGTTTGATTTGATTCAGGGTTTATAAAATACGTTCGAATTTTCTTTGGATCCTAAAGGTGATGAATTAAGTCATTAAGTTGTAACGTAACCGCTTTCCCCGATAAACGCTTACTAAAATCTTTGAAATTGTTTATTTATTTTATTTTTATTTATTTATTTCCTGATGTACACATACACACGAAAAATACACAGGAATTAAAAAAAAATCAAATGGAACAATGGCGAGTTTAACCCAAAAAAGAGTTTTCTTCCGGCAAACCTTGAAAAGAGGAAAAACAATTATTATAAAAAGAAAAAATTTGTATAATAATATGCAATACTTAAATAGTTATAGACATAATATTATATATAAAACTAGAGATGAAAATAATAGTATTTTACTCTTTTCTTAAAAACAACCAAGGAATGTTAGTTGATTGGATGTTATTGTGTTATCTTTGCTGATCCTAAGCGGCAAACTTAATAGTGTTTTTTGTTTAGAGGAATGCAACAACAGTCTCCGTGTGACGAAAACAATGGCGGACATGGACGATCTGTTAGCGATAAAGTTTTCGGTGCCGCCGGCACTATATGTAGATCCCTTGGGGAAGATCAACCCACGCGACTTGGGCCGTGAACAATATAAGCTGGACAAGCTCGTGGCGGACCGGTTAGTCGGTGTTTTATTACGTTCACGAAGTTAAGTTTTGGGCTCTATTTCATATTAAATACAGTTCTAACGCCTTATTTTGTTTAATGCACTAGCTGTTGCCCGCGACTTACCCGCGTGGTATTAACCAAAACAGTTATTGTTACAGAAAATGTATACAGCTTCCCTATCGAATATTGTAGGTTTTAATATATTTTTTTCGTGAGATCCTATATTTTTTTCTAAAAAAAGAAGCCTGAGTTACTACCTGTTAGACCAGCTATCTGCCAGTGAAAGTCCCGTCAAAATCCGTCCAGCCGTTCCAGAGATTACTCAGGACAAACAGACACATGGACAGACAGACAAAAATTTAAAAAAAATGTGGTTTTGGTATATGTATCGAGTATACATCGAAATGCACTTAGAAAAAAGCGGTTATTTTAATGTTATATACAGACACTCCAATTTTATTTAATTGTATAGATAATAAAGTTACTCTAATATGATTCTAAATCAGTTTAGACTAAAATCAGGAAGTTATAATATTTAAAATGAATATTTATGGACTGTGCAACGAATTGATGGTAAGAACACGCCTGAACATAACGAAGAGTCGCTAAGACATTAGACTTCGTAATTCCGTAATTTTCAATAGCTACAGCACTTAAAATAATGTATTCTGCTCAGCAGCAGGCCGGTGCTGCGATGATACCAAAACGGAGATCAATCATCTGTATCTATAACAATATATTACTTTTCTAGAAATTTGTTACTCCACGTGCTGACGTCCACATATTCAGATTTGTCGTTAATAAGAAAATTCCAGACATTGATCGACCAGTCGGCGGAGATGGTGGAATTTGAGGAGCACTATTATTCATTATTGGAAGACGAAGCTAGGAATAGAACGTTAGTCGTGTTTAAAGTAATTTTTAATTAACAGAATATAAACTTATTACTACGGGTTTAAGTCGATAAGAAAAGGAAGAGAAAAGTAGCACAGGGTCCACGAAGTCACGAATGAGGCGTTTGTTTAGCAAGTAATACGTATTCACAGCAATTAAGCGTTAGTCAATATACACTCCCGGACACGTCTATCGGCCCACCTAGTGTTTAAAAGTTTTAACGGTGCCTAGCTAAAAATAAATGTTAGGTGGAGCAATAAGTTTTAATGCAGTTTTAAAGCTGGTTTTTTGGTCAACCCTTTGGAATGTTTTTATTTTTAATTTTGAATTCAGGATTATGAAAAAAAAAACGAAAATTCGAGTCTGTTCATTATTTTCAACGACCCAGGAATGGAGAAAACTTTTTTTATTTCGCACAAGTTGGATTTTTTTTTGATGTTTCCGATTATTGGTTCCATAAAAAGGCAAATCTAAACTTAGAGCCTGTTTTGACCAAAAAATATGGATACTCTGCCCGAAATTGCCGCCCAAGCTGTAAAACTTCTGCCGGCCAAATCAATTCGAAATTACAAAAAAAAATAAAAAAAACATACATAGGAGTTGACCAATAAATCAGCTGCCAAACTGCATTAAAACTTATTGCTCCACCTAACATTTATTTTTAACTAGACACCGTCGAAACTTTAAACACTGGGTGGTGGGCCGATAGATGTGTCCGGGAGTATATTTAAACAATAAATTGTTGTTTAAGGAAACAGCCACCTCATTGTATAGTGGCTATGGTGATCGAGACTTGAGTGCCTCTGGTCACCCTCAATTGTTATACACGGTACAGCGCGATTGAAACTGAAGCACTCCTTATCAGCAGTTGCTCCTCGCCACCAGTTTATATAATTCAAGATTGTTGTTTCTAGGATTCGTCGCGATTTGAACAGGCAGATCCGTCAGCAGCGCGTCCACGTCACGACGGTTACGTACGACACCGACATGGTGATACTGAAACTCAAAACTGACGTGGAAGTAAGTATTGAAACGTGATTATAGGATTTTCCATATCATCGTCATTTCAACAAGTGTATTATATTAACAGTTATTGATTCTCAAAATGAAATTATTATTTCTTTTCGAAGCTGAAGAATCCATCATCAACTTAGTGTTTTAAGATGATTAAAACATTGTTGTATGTTGCTTACACTGACTACGCAAAAGCCACTCCGAAGCTACCGGGTTCGAATCCGGCCTGCACCAATTATTTTTTTAATTTATGTGCAATCAGTATAACACCAACTAATATCACTTTGACGGTGAAGGAAAACATCGCGAGGAATCCTTCATATACATGTCATGACCATCCGTGATCGCACTAGTATGTGAAATGGATAAGGCAATGGCAACACCACTCCATTATAACTGACAAGTCGTCGTGTGTTTCATTACACATGATTACCACGACGCCGTCGTGATGAAATATGACTTAGAAGATATTGCTTACATCTTCAATATGTAGCTGCTATAGTAGTTTCGATTTATAGGATGCGGCGTTGAACGCGGAGATTCAAACCCGTTACGTGGTGAACTGGCAGCGCGCCCGCACGGAGCAGCATCAGCAGACGATCGACGACGACGAGCGTCCGCCCACCGGCGTCATCGAGGCGTTCAAGCGGCGCCTCGACCACGAGCAGAGGGTCCACACAGAGTTCGAACTGCTCAACAACATCATCATTAATGTTAAAAAAAGTTTACATTTTAAATTAGCCAAGCGGAAAGGATGTCTGTTCTCAAGATATTTGTTCATACAGGAAACGTTGGAGAACGTCGAGTCCTGGATGAACAAATACGACAAGGACATGGAAGGGATAGACTTGAAGATTCAGATCAAGAGGTCCGATTATGAGAATACCTTGGAGAAGAGAATAGAACTCGAGGAGACGGTATGAAACATAAAAGTGTGGTCAAGTGAGATTCGGTGGATGATGGGTGTCTACAAGTTTTCTTGGAAAGTCTGTTACCTAGCTGAAGCTAAATATGCATCGAACCTGCTACGTTTATGACTGCCTTATAAACTGAGCTACCAAAGCCTCTCGGTTATATGTATTATTGTTTTACTTATATAAACAATAGAAATAAGAAATGTGATCATCAAGACACTGATTGGCATAGTCAAAAGATCCATACATTTAATTAGGAACTTATTACAGTAACAATATCTTTTATCCGCAGATCGAAAAACACGCGACCCTCATTAAAAACTGGATAAAGTTCAAAGACGACCGCGAGGCGGCGCGCCTGTACCGCGAGAAGATGTTCAACGCGGCGGTGGTGGTGCAGGCGTGGTGGCGCGGGCTGCTGGTGAGGCTCGCGCTCGGCCCGTACAAGGTGGCGAAGAAGAAGAAACAACCCAAGAAGTAGATAGATGTTGCAATTGTGTTGTTTTATATAAATAAAAAAAATCAAATATCTAGCTAGGACTTGTTCTTAAATAGGAATATCAAATAAAATCAAAAGGGACGGGAAAAGTGTCTTGAAGCTACACCTACTTTTTTATTTGTATCTTTTTGTAAAATCACATCTTTTTTTTTACATAAAATGCAAAATAAAGCTTCAGCCATACAAGTAGAGTTCTTACAGATACAGCTGGGATTGCACGGCTTAACTGTTTTTACTACGCGAATACGTTGATATAATCTACATTACTTAGACTTACCGATATTTAGATGATTATTATTTTGTTAGGTGTTTATGAAATGCACGCAATTATGCATGTTTGTAGTTCCTCAGGACAATATTTTAGTTTTAAGAATTCAGCTACGAGACTTTTATTTATAAAATGAAATAAAGAGTATGTATGCCACAGTAAATATTTTATTACCAGTCGATTTCACATAACAATTTACGTTCGCGAAATGTGTCTTGCACTGACGGTGTTGCCAGTCGACTTGCGATTACTTGTGTCTAATCTGTCATTTTTTTACCTCTGTCAAAATATTTTTATCATTTCAAAAATAAATGCTTTTAAGAATCATTGCATCCACATATTTGATCGATGCCAAACCGCGAGTAATTTTCGTTCTCAAATAGCATAAAATGTACATTCGGCGAGGTAATTTGAATACATTTCATTTGTTAAATCCTAAAATTTATGATAAAATTCAAATAACAAGAAAAATCACAAATATATTTCATTTGCATCGCGGTACGTACAAACACACTCGTTACAATAAGAAAAAGATGTTTATTAACAACGCCTACCTAATATTGTATAAAATTCAATACTATATTACTTACACACTCTTAGTAAATAATTTCAATAATATTTTCGTCGGTTATTGTTAAATGATACTTTGTGATATTTACAACAATTAATAATTCAATTATTAATATATTATAATGTAGGCAACGCGTACATGAAACGGAAATTCAAACATAAGAAAAAGAAAATGGAAATACATCAATCTTTACAAAAGATTTGCATCATTTAAGTAACAAAAAACAAATATTACACAGTGTAATGAATAATCAGCATATAGAAAAGATATAGTTCATCTATTCCACGAATTTCCAAAATTCATGTATGCATGCATTTATATACAAATTGTCGTTGTGAATGACTAAATACAACAATAAATAGTAACTGTACACATGACTGCGGTGAAGGCGCGCCATTCGTCGGATTCAGTCTTAAAACTACCGTCAGAGTTCGCTGGTGCGCATTACACAATATAATCTTAAAACAAACAAGCGATTAATCTCATTTTTTCTCAATTGTCATTTTTATTATTACTATAATCATACATATATTATTTTATCATCACTAATTCATCTTGTCGTCGTCCATTGCTAAACATAGACTTACCTAATCGATTTCCACCGATTTTGCGAGTTTCTATACCAATAAAAAAACATTGCTTAACATCGAGCAATTAAATAATTGCAGATGAAAACAATTCTATTACGAAAGTCTTAACAAGCGAAGACAAATATAATTTGTAACAATTTCCTATATATTTTAACACCAGCGAACTTGCTGAATTCAATATAACAATTGATAAAAAAAATAATTGTGGACACCAACATATAATACTTCCGGTTGCGTTCATAAACGCACTCGTATTAACTTACGCACTAAATATTTAACTACGGTTGATTCTCCGCATACTACTTGTGATATGGCCGAAGGTACCGAGGGTCGAGCTGCTGTGTATAATCATCAGCCTCTATAATATCTGAAATTGTTTTATAATGTTGCCACTACTGGGGCTTCGTTCACAAGGAGCAAGTCGAAGCTATTAATATAATTATACAAACACAGTAGGGACGTACACCGCATACAACCTTACAAATTGAGCTATCACGGCTTCACATTACATACTTATGTAGCTATCTTTTTTTTATATGTATAAAAACTGTATATTTTATGTAAACTAGAGGTGTTCGCCTCAACCATCGCTTTCTGAATAGCCTGGACCACAAATGACTAGATCGTAGTCTAGATCTAAGTTACACGTTAAAACTTAAACACGCAGTAATTTTCCGGTGAATACCCGTAGTGAAATTGGCGGGAAAAAAACGTTCGCCGTTAAATTAGCTAAGACAGTGTATAAATAAAAGACTGATTGTAGAGGAGTTAGTGGTGACGATAAGTGCCAATTTTCATAGGAAAATTGGTGAGTTCCGCCGGAAATTTACAGCGCCGTACATTTACACGAGGCGCCAGGGGATATTGCTGTGTATGATGTACGGTAAAAGTTCGGACGTTGATTGGTACGAGGAAGTGCGGAGTACGTTACGCGTCTGTCGTCACTTGCTCGACGATGGCTGCACGCGTTCCTCTGCAACAACATAATTCACTGATTAAGTATTATTAAAATAGCTTAACGGATACACAGCTTTAACTCCCTATAAATAGCTTAACGGATACACAGCTTTAACTCCCGCCGTGTTAGAGGAGCCACTCTTGTCTTAGCAGTGGAAATTTAAAGAGAAATTTTAAAATAGTCGTCACAATCCCCAGAAATAGCTTAAAATGACTGTACCAAATGTTATTTGATATAGAGTTTCAAAGAAATAGATATAGGAACTAGTCATGAATCGTTTTCCTGGTGGCGATACGAATAACTATAATAAATGCGGTGGTATTTAAGATGTTACACACATCACATCATGTTCGTCGCATTCGGATACAGGATTTTAGATTAGTGATTTCACTAACTACAGCGCTTTTCCGACGGGAACACAGCAATGTGCTGTTTGTAGAAATATGCACTGTGATGGTACCTAACTAGACAAAAGACACCTACCTCCAGATATCCCACACGACAGGAGCAGATTGAGCAGGCAAGAGTGAAAGTGAGTGATACATTGTAAAGTGATACGTTGAAAAGTGTGAAAATATTGTTGTACTTACTAAAATGTCTGAGTGCTTCTTCCCTTTCCTGCGCGTCGAAGTACCACAATGTGATCGCGTATCTAAAGCAATACAGCATTAACGTTACCATTACAGAAATAGAATAGAATACATTATAACATAAAATGCGCAATAGATTGAAGTTAGACGTTACCCTGGTAATTTCGCAAGCTGTAGCGCTTTTTAAACTGAAACTCAGTGATGTAAACCAGGATACGTCATTGTAACAGCTCATAGTTGGATTGCCAGCCCTTGATAAAGAAGCTCTTTTGCTTATAGTCAACGAATCGTATCGTTCCATAAATAATAGTCGCCTCAAATTATTCTTGAAAAGCCGATAAATTTATTAGTTCTTTTAATAATCTTTTACCTCGTGCTGTACGCGGGCTGGACTTCGTGCGGATTGCGTCGGTCGGACCAGAAGAACAGCATGCGGTCGAATATGGGCGCTATGTCGGCCACCTGATTTGTACCCTCGGGGAACACCCTGCAAATGACAATCCACAATTGGTATTATATATACAGGATAGTACCGAAGTCAGCATTCTCATGGTTAAGTTTAGAATAATGTATTTATTTACCATCATCATTATCACCAGCTTTTCTCATTCCATAAAGATCTCCTTTCAATTCTCCATATTAATTAAAATAATGCATCGCATCAACATGTCTGTATGTCGTCAGACTTTTAACACTATCAACAATAGTATAATGTTCCAATTTGACGTATTGCCATTAACCCAGAACAAATACTAGGATATATCGGATGCTCTCATCATCATCTCCACTAATATACGTTCACTGATGAACATAGGTGATTTATAATATATTTTATAGGACATAGTCTTGTTATGATACGTGATGGTATAGTATCTCTTGTAATGTGAAGTTACTAACATGAAAACTTGTCTCTGATCCTTTCCTTAAACAAATTCGCTTAAAAAGTTAGCTTTATTTGCAAGATGGCCATTTCTAACTTATGTTCTATTATTCTCATATGTATTTTGAAATGTTAGTCTTTGGTTATAATCAGACAGGAAGGAATGAGAAATTTTGTGGGACGCACCTCAAGAGTCCGCCGCAGCGCTTGACGTCCCAGTCGAGGTTCAGGTAGTATATGGCGGTGATGCAGCGGCCGTCCTTGTTGGGGTTGTCCACGTGCTTCACGTAGTGGCTGCCGGAGCCGGGGTAGCAAGCGACCATCGCCTGAAAAAGGAACATTCTATGAATAAAAAGGTACGCCAATTGTGAAACGATTCGGAATTCTTAACGATTTAGCCTTTATAAATCTCTATATTTTTAACTAGCGCCATTTAAAAAATTCATGTGTACTATAAAGTAATCGTAATCAATACTTTTAATTTGATTATAATATGCTGCAAAACCGTGAAATCCTTCAGCTCCGACAAGTGTGTGTGTAGTTAGTTAACCATATAAAGATTTCTTACAGCCCGAGGAAACCACCCACAGAGTAAACTTCAAAAGGTCAATATTCGCGGAGGCTGGTCTACAAGACATTTTAATTTCTTGAAATTTCCATTTATCAATTTCAATAAAATTCTGCGTAATATTAATTAATCCCGTCAACTACATTCGCGACGTTATCTTCATATCTATATTTTACAAGTAAAATTGATAAACAAGGAATGTTGTAATCTTTACAGAGTTTAGTGTTTGTTAATTTAGGAATATCAATCGCAAATAATGAATTTTAGGAAATTTACAGAATTATATTGAATTTTATAGACGTAGAGAGCTTTGCTTTGCTTTGTATTTCTCTAAGGGACAAGGGACAAGGTCCGCAGAGAAGAAATTCGACAGAAAACCAAAGTCGATGATATCTCTCAAATTTGTAAACTAGAGTGGCAGCGACGACCTAGAATGGAAGGAGTCCCTCCTGAGGACATCATATGGGACCAGAAGTGGGTGGATATGAAAAGCTGTGGATCGCATTTAGTGAAACGCAATAAGGAAGGACTATGTCCAGCAATAGATAATTAAAGAATGATGACATAGATGTTCAGTTGAAACCGACTCGAAATAGCTTTATGAATGCAAAAATTATAGCGTGTTAAGGTACAGAATTTAATATCATATGTGTCCATTGCCTATTTGTTGCATTAATCCATATCCCATATCATTTGCAAACTAATGAACTCGACTGTGTTGCCATCAAACCTGTGTATAATATTATCATTTATGAGTTACCAGTAGACAGAAACTATAATTAATATTTTTAATGGTACTCTATACAGTTTAGATGTCGTTTATATAGGTAGGTAGATAATATATTGAGTTTAAATACTGAGAATTGTAATTTCTTATTAATTGGTTTTTTGAATAAACAGTGTGTTAGCTAATTGATGACATATGATATCAAGACTGTAATCGATGTTAAGATAATATTTACTTAAAAATATAAGCTCATTAAAAGTCTTATTCATTAAGGTGACCTTATTAAACGATTAATAAGGTATAATTATTGATGTGTGGTTTTATTGGTGCTTTCATAATTCTCGTAGTTGGATTACTGGTTATTTCTGGAACATGTTTACCGAGGGTGGAACCGGTCCGAGGGCTTATATAAGTTAATTGTTAAACCTCGACTATAACCAAGTTTTAAATACCAAATATTCTCGCTTTGTATCCTGATGTATAAAATGTTACCGCGTTTATACAGTAGTTAACAATGTAATTTCGCATTTACATATTTCACATTCATCATTATCATGAGGTCTTTAGCTATTCTTTTCAACTGGTGGTATTTGAGCCCGATCATATCCTTTATATTCATTTCTTCCGCTGACTGTCAGGAGAATGTTTTTCGGAAATTTTCTCGTAACTCATCCACTATCTGGGATGAACCTTGGAAACTCTTAGAGATCTACTTTAGAAAGAGTGATTGTTCATATTTTCGCGAATATTACACATTTATTATAAGTTAATTTTTAACTAAATTTAAAAAAAATTTAGTGATAAAGCCCATAAAATTTACTTATAATACATAATGTTCGAAATATGCAATCTTATGACGGTAAGCCTAAGCTTTTTCTAATATTAGAAAAGGAAAGTTAAACCGTTAAGTAAGATTATGCCAGCGATCACGCATTCATAAGAGCAAATCCGAAAGTTTTTGATTAACTAAAAACTTAATAATGTAACAAGTTATATTAAAATTGTATATATTTAGCCAAGCTGACCCAACTTAACTTTGAAGATGATACTCAAATATGATGATGATGTAATTAGTTAATAATCAATCAAATACTTTTAAGTTGACCCTGTTATTGCGAGAGAAGGCCCCAGTCCTAGCAGAGGAGACATTAAAAGATTTGTTATTAATATTTTTATATATACATGTAATAGTAATAGACACTTCTCTTTTCAACATATATATCCAATTTACACGTTTTTATATATACAATTCGCAAGTCACAGAGTTCCCACTTGTTACGCTGTCCAAACAGTAATGAGCTCTCCAGTTGTTCGCCATTTATACCATAATGACAGCGGCGCCATCTTTACAATAATCAATACAACTATTTAATTATTATCAATTTTATAAAAGTTTTGGATTAATAATATTCCCAATATTTCAATTACACTATAAAAATATATATACAATTATTTCATAAATATTAGTATGAAATATAATAGTACAATATGCAGTAATTCATTTTGGATTCATTAAAAGTCAATACAATTACTATTTTATTATTATTATTTATCCTCAATATCTTACACAAGTCGCAAGTTTTACTGTTCGATTCAAAATGAAGGTAACATTTTTGCCTTGCAACGTAATGTTCACATTTACTAAATCTGGGGTTAGGAGCGAGTGCCTCCTGATCGATTCCGAACAACTTGATAATCCAGTCACGCAGCTAAACCATTAGCCGCGTGTGTTAACTGAGCAATCGGAACGCGCTGTGGGTGGTATTGTTCAATGGCAGCGCTACATTTGCATCGCCGTCTTAGTGCATTTCTTCTTCTTCTTCTAAGTCGTATTTCCTGATAACTGTGGGTCGTAGTCATCATGTTTAATGAAACACACGACTTTTGTTGGCAGTTATAATGGAATGGTTTGCCATTGCCTTCTCCATTTCACATAGTGCGAGCACGGATGGTCATGACCTAGATATGCAGGTTTCCTCCCGATGTTTTCCTTCACCGTCATAGCACGTGATATTACTTAGTGTTATACTAACTGCACATAAATTGAACAATTCATTGGTGCAGGCCGGCGTTTAAACCACTAGGCTATCACGGCTTTTCACTAATGCGTTTCAATCTTCTCTACATCTAAATTTTTTAAATCTAATTAATCTAAATTTAAGATTGTCTAACCTACCGTTTTTATTGAATATATTACACGAGCTTTGTTCATCAATGGACGTCCATCCTTGTAGATTGAATTATGAATGACAAAAACTTAAAACTACCGCAGAATATTTACATGTCATCTCTATCATCGATGACAGTCTAGACGACCATCGCTGCACCTATGCGCTTTTACTGTTTTAATATTTGGAAGACGCTGTAGTTATTAAAATTGGGATAATGAAATTTAAAATCGTGAATTATACGTTTAAATGCTTATTTCAGGCGTGCTCTGAAGGCGAATCATAATATTATTAATGCTACCGTAGCCGCGGTGTACTTCCCCGCCATTCACAATGGGTGTTTATTAATAGTGACAGATAAACAACTCTAACGGTGACACAATCGATATACCTACAATGAGAACATGTACGCGAATGCTCATTTTATTTTCCCATAAACGTATGCTTTACAGAGGAAAACGTTTATGAATAGGTACTCGAGACTTTACCGCGCGTTTGTGCTCGAACATTAAATGTACTTCAGTGATATTACTCATTCAAATTATTCTTTAAAATAACATTTCAATTAGTGCTAACCTTGCCGGTATTGACAGAATCATCAATCTACCATCAGATTTCGGAAAAGCTGATAATGATTGGCAGCATCATCATATTTTTTAGTTTGTCTCTTTTAAATAGTTTTTGCGTCGTTAAGAGACACGAGGCAATCTTTGGTTGAATAATAATTTGAATTTATTGTAATACAAACAGGACTTGGGGCCTTCATTCACATAGTCAGGACAATTTATCCTTTACAATTTTTTTATAAGTACACTTCAAACATCGATAGAAAGATATTAAAAAAAATGTTACTACCTAAACGTAATTTGAAATAAATATTGCTAGAAGTTTCCTCTATCAAAGGTTTCTCAATCCAACTTTGTACTACGTTTGGTCATAAATTTAGTCTACAGTTGACCCCAAAATATCATACAGTTGAGAGCTTTCTATACGTTTCAATTATAGATTTTCCTTAAACATTTGCAATTATAATTTAAAGGTAGTTTAATGTACACGGTGAGGGAATCCCCGGTGGAAATGTGTACTAGTTTCATACAGTCTACCAACAGGCGGTGTGATGCAACCGGTATGCTATGTGGCTTGCCAAGATGTCTACAAAAAAACTTGGTTTGTTCTCATCTTCGAATGTGATATCCAGTTTTGTTTCATTTTTAAGTTTCTCGCAACTTTCAACAAATACATTTTTTCCTACAAGTCTGATGATTTATTTCACATTTAAATTTGAGTCTGCTCTAACTACTACTCTCATTTGTCTTTATTACCAGTTATTAAGAGTTTGCTTTATTGTTTTTTTTTAGTTTTCATTATTAGATAAATTCTAAAACGTAAGAAAGGAACTTATAGAATTAACGAAAATGAGGAAATATTTAAAATAATATCTTCCACGTAGTTTGGCAAACCTTAAAAATTTAACAACTCTCCATTTTACAGTTGCTAGTGATTTTGTTGCAAAGTTTGGTACAAATTCTTTACGAATTATCTTTCTCATTTGTTTATAACCACATAAACAAATAAGTGTATAATTGACCACAATCACTTGAAGTGGAACGCACGCGGGGCCGTGTCAAAGTCATTTCCGGTCATATGTGGCACGTGCGCGTGCGCATTCCTACTCCCTCCATCCTCATCACACGAGACATAAACATGTAAACATAAAAGTTAACCGCCATCTTAATGTTCTCATATGGGACACGGGGTCTTTCCACAAGTCAAGCCTATTTATCTACCACGATATCACTTGTCCATTACCACATTTACTACACAAGAAAATAGTTTATAGATAAATTAAGAGTGGGGGGCGAGAGAGGGTTATTCAACTGTAATAATAGTTAAATAAGAAAAAATAGGTAAATTTGTTAATATTGTTTCAGTAGCACACGTCGGTTTGATTCTTCTAATAAAATGATCTATTACACTGAAAGTGGTTAAAAGGCATGCTAATAATATTATAAAGGAGTCAGTAACTTTTTTGCTGCTGGACAAAATACTATATCGTCTTTATTAATATTTATCTATTATACTTTATTTACGAAGCTATAGAGTTTGAAATAAGGACACGCCGACCTGCGGGTGTTAGTTGTCGACATCTGCTTCAAAGCAATTTTGTATAATCCTCTATTTTAAATCTGGGTGGTTCTTGGAGAAATTGTTATTGAAAGTCTTAATTAACAACTACTTAATTGTCATCTTTTTAAATGCAGCTCGGTTCTTAAAATCTGGTTATGGGTCCTTTCCGCATCCACTATCGACGGAATATGTATGATGGTGAATGCTGGGAAATATTATATACAATTTGGGCAAACAGTATTATCAATTTGAGAGCGAGACCGAGACAAACGATTTTCTAATTTCACGGCGACGGTGCGTCGGAATGTTAACTGGAAGGTCGCTTCACGGTTATTTCAAAAACATTGTTCTTTCAGTGCATATCGATAATACTGTTTAAAGTTTATTAACAATATCGCATGATTACTTCAACTGTGATTATATATAGCATGACGCTTAGCTGCGGTTAATGAATTAATTATGGTAAAACATTGAAGAATTGCAATGATTTATTTATTTATTTATTTTTTAAAAACTTTGTACAAACATACAAACTAACAACAATGGTTACACGGAAATGGAATGGTACAGGCGAGCTTAACTCAAAATGAGTTTTCTACCAGCTAACCTTAGCGAAAAAGAAAAGTTGTATAGTGGTAGTTAAAGTACAATAAAGAGATTAAATATACTAAATTTAATATACATGTGTACTCACAAACATACACAAGAAACAAAATACATACACGTACATATAAATATACATATAAAGAAAAAATAAACAAAAATAATTATCATTTACTAAGTTAAATACGATGCTATGATCCATAAATAGATATATAAATAAATGCTATCACACCAGTAAGGATAAGAAGTGCTCCTTTACGCGCATTTTAAAAGTGTGAAGCGATGGGCATTCGCGTATTGGCAGAGGAAGTGAGTTCCACAGTTTCACCGCACGGACAGTGAAGGATTTGCTATAGCACACAGAAGAGTGGGAAGGGAATTTCAGAAGACGGTACTGGAGCGACTTGCTTGGTCCCTAGGTACCAGGAAAGTAAAACGATCACGGAGATAAGCAGGGTACTTTGGACAGAATAGGATGGAGTAAAGAGAGGAAAGGACATGGTAATCCCGACGCAAACGTATAGGTAACCACTTAAGTGTATTCCGGAATTCAGTAATGTGATCATGTTTTCGGAGGCCAAAGATAAAACGGATGCAGAGGTTTTGCAGTCGTTCCAGCTTGTTCAGTAACTCCTCGTTGGCATCAAGGAAAACTACATCAGCGTAATCTAATAGTGGCAGAAGTAAGGATTGCGCCAGCGTGACTTTTGTCTGATGAGGAAGAAACCTATGGAGTCGTTTAAGTGAATGGATGGAATATAAAACTTTTTTACTAATTGCGCCAACATGACTGGACCACGACAGGTTAGAGTCAAAGAGTACCCCTAAATTTTTAACAGTTTTAGTGTAATTGATAGTGATATTATTGTATAAGATAGGTGGTAAATTATCAATATTAAGTTGGTTGAGCATATGATTACTTGCAATAATTATTGCCTGTGATTTAGATGGGTTTACTAAGAGCCCGAAAGATTTTGCCCAGTCAAAGACGCGATTTAGATCGGCATTAATATCGTCAATAGCTACCGAGAGATCTTCTGCCTTAAAGTGACGATAAAGTTGCAAATCGTCTGCGTAGAAGTGAAAATGAGAGGAAATAACTTTTGAGAGTGCATTAATAAAAACGGAGAAAAGCAAGGGAGATTAGACGCCACCTTGCGGCACGCCCGCAGTCAGATTGGACCAACCTGATGAATCCTTATCGCACGATACTGCCTGCGAGCGGCCTTGAAGATAGGATCGAAACCATAAAATGGCAGAAGAGGATACATTTAGAGATGATAAGATAGCAAGAAGGACATCAAAGTCGACCGAGTTGAAAGCACTACTAAAGTCAAGAAGGACAAGCACTGTAAGAAGCTTATCCTCCATCGCCAAACGAATGTCGTCTGACACATGGATTAAAGCAGTAACAGTGCTGTGGCCTGAGCGAAATCCTGATTGAAAGGGACTTAACAGATTGTTGGAAGATAGGAATAGGGACAGCTGGTCACGGACGCTGTTTTCAATAATTTTGGAAAGAATTGGAAGAATGGAGATTGGACGAAAATCGGATAAGCTAGAAGGATTAGACGTTTTAGGTAATTGTAGTACTAGCGCTTTTTTCCAGAGAGTGGGAAAGGTGCATGTTTCTAACGAAAAGTTGATGATGTGGGTGATAACAGGAGCTATTTCGTCCTGTAATAGTTTGAGCATTTGAAGATGCACTCCATCAACCCCAACAGCCTTGGTAGTGATTGAAGACAGAAGTTTTAAAACGTCTTGCAGACATACTTGGTTAAGAATGAAAGGTTGACAATTAGGACGAGATGTAGATGACAAGAAAGATAAGGTGTGAAGTTTCACCGATTCAGATAGAGAAATTGGAGGTTTTGAGAAGTGTTGATTTAGTGAGTTAAGATCAGGTTATTGTAGACAGAATCTTGTTTGTCAACTCCTACCCCAAGCGTTTTTAGAAAACGCCAAACTTCGGTGGTTACTCGATTAGGTATCCGTTTAGAATAATTATTAGAGCTACAGCGAACTTTATTTAGACCAAAATAGAGAGCTAATTACTTATGAAGTTGTTCTCGTGTTAACCGTCAAACTAGAATAAAGCGATGTTATGATTGTTAAGTATGTTAGTATCTATCTGTGGCATCGTAGTTTTCAAATGGTTGAAACGAATTGATAAAGATAGATTTTTGGTGTCATTAAAAAATGGTTCTTGTTGCTAGTTTTCTGTCTGAGAAGTTATAGCATTAACAATAATATGACACTGCTGTTACCCGCGACTTCGTCCGCCTGATATTTAAATACAACAAATGTAGTTCAAATAATTAAAAGAAACATAGAAAAAATATATTTGGTTTTATTTCGTGAGATCCTATTTTTTTTTTACTAAAATAAAAGTCAATGTTACTTCCTGTTACACCAGCTATCTGCTAATCAAATTCCGTCAAAATCGGTACAGCCATTTCAAAGTTTAGCCGGAACAGACAGTCCAAAATTTGTAAAAATAAATATTTTGGTACATGTACCGTGTATACATTCAAATGCACTTAGTAAAAATCGATTATTTTAATATTAAAAACAGACAAAACAATTTTATTTGTAACGATTCTATTTTTTTTTATACTACTATGCGACGAGACGAGCAAGACGTTCACCTGATGGTAAGTGACACGCTTGCTTATGACAACGCGGCGCTAGTTAAGATGGTACACACTGCACCACATTGCGCTCCACCTTGAGACGTAAGGTGTTGTCTCGTTACCCCAGTAATTACACTAGCTACAGCGCCCTTCAAACCGGAACACAGTAATGTTTGCACACTACTATTTGGCGGTTGCAATAGGAGCTGCGGTGGTACCCATCCAGACGGTCTCCGGCAACAGAGACCTACCACCTGTGAAATCTATGCAATGATTCTAGCTTTTGGCCAAGTCGTTGCTATGGATACGGCGCTTTTTTATTATATCTCACGTCTTCGGGTTTCTCTACGGCCTGTGATAGTGCAGCGGTGACGTTAGAAAGTGAAAGGAGATCAGCTTACGTCTGGCAAAGGGCGAGGGAGATGGATGCGCGATAAGGCGACGGCGAGGCTGGCGCGCGGCGCACGTGACGCGCCGTGCGTAGGGCCGCGACTGTGAGCGACGCGGCCCTACGTAGGGCTCCATTCATAAATTTGGACTAACGGCACACGCCCATGTCACGAGTGAAAAAATTTCGTAAATACACCCGCGACACAACAACAGATCCTGTTCGAATAGACAAACACACATTTATCTGGATTATAAATTATTCATAAGTAATCTTAAAATAATTAAAAATTCAATCTCCAATCTCTATTAGTTGGAGAGGCACATTAAGAAGAAGAACCTTAAAATGATTTTAATTTCTTCGTATTAATTGTCTATATAATATTACGCAGAAAAATTGGTTTTATATTGAAATTTTTATACTTATTTTATACATACGGAAGACGTTCACTATATACACCTTTCTCAAGGATCTCCACACCGGTTGATGTGGTTAGCTATTCGACTTTCACCAGATAATCGATTCACATTGTTATGAACAACAAAATTACATTTTCTTCTTTGACACTAATGATTAACATTCGATATGTTATAATAAAAGCGACCTTAGTTCCTATTTTGGATTTACAAATTTCTTATTTGATCGTGCAAGAAAATGAGTACAGCACTCTTTATTATTCTTTCCTTAACTTTGTGTCCTTTTAGGTCCATACACAAAATTAGATAATTAACCAAAATTTCTAAAGTCTAAAATACAGGTTGTGCATGTAAATTAAATATTATTCATCTATATTATTATTCTTCGACATTACATTAACATATTGAGAAATTTATAGATAGCGATGATGAAAATAATCGATGAGTTAGTCGTTAAGAAATTCTCAGTGTACAGATAATAAATAATTATATCGGATAAATAGTGAATGAGTACGTAGTCTATCGGATAGTGTTCGTTTAGTTCGCGACCACAAGCGAATGTAAACATTGCGTAATAAGCTAGTGTTGTGGTTTAGCGACGCGGCTGGTTGCGGTTCCACGTTCTGCTCGTACTGAGTAATCAATTAGTTTAATGGTTTCCAAATATTACTAAGCAAAATATTAAAAAAAAGAGTCTTTTGTTATATGAGTACTATATATAATACACTCCCGGACACATCTATCGGCCCACCTAGTGTTTAAAAGTTTGAATGGTGTCTAGCTAAAAATAAATGTTAGGTGGAGCAATAAGTTTTAATGCAGTTTTAAAGCTGATTTTTTGGTCAACCTTTATGTATCTTTTGTTTTAATTTTGAATTTAGGATTATGAAAAAAAAAAAAAAAACGAAAATTCGAGTCTGTTCATTGTTTTTTACGACCCAGGAATGTAGAAAAGTTCTTTATTTCGCACAAGATGAATTTTTTTTTTTGATGTGTCCGATTATTGGTTCTATAAAAAGGCAAATCTAAACTTAGAGCCAGTTTTGACCAAAAAATATGGATACTCTGCCCGAAATTGTCGCTCATGCTGTAAAACTTCTGCCGGCCAAATCAATTCGAAATTACAAAAAAAAAAAATACATACATAAGGGTTGACCAATAAATCTGCTTCAAAACTGCATTAAAACTTATTGCTCCACCTAACATTTATTTTTAACTAGACACCGTCGAAACTTTAAACACTGGGTGGTGGGCCGATAGATGTGTCCGGGAGTATATATTTCTCTGCTCAACCCTATGGTAGACTAGTAGAGAATGCCTTATGGCATTAAGTCCGCCTTTTTGTACATTTTTTTAAGTGTGCAAATAAAGTTTATATAAATAAATATACATATAAGTCAGTCCTGAGACACGAGCTGTGCTTTCAAGACCTAAAGGATATCATTTACTATAATTTTAAGGTAGTTTGTATAATAATTAAAAATTAACATTAGAAATAAACATACAAAACGTTGAGAGTAATACTAATTAACCTAAAAAAGGAATTTTTATCATGAAAAAAGTAGAATAACTTAGCTGTAAGTAATTATGTAAATGTGAAGGTGAAATTATTTAACTATATAAACAACCGTGTTGAATTAATGTCGGTTTAAATACAACTGGACTAATTTAAATGTTTTTAATGAAATTAAGTATTTTGATATTCGCATACGTATCTACATACATACGTCAGTTGATTTAAAGGTGTTTTGTTTGTATTTATTTTTATGTATTCCTATATAAAGTCTGATTAACAGAAATGCAGACGAGACTGTTGCAGTCGCCAGACTACATTAATCCATAATGTTAATTGATGTAATGAAGATAGTTCGCATTAAATGGATATCTATTTAACTAATTAATTGTAAAATTCTCAAGATTGTAGTTTTTACTATTAAAATGTTTTTCAAAAATTATCAAAAATTGATAATTATGATCAAAGTGATCACGACACGGGATGTTTATAGGTACGATGACCACATACATCATGTTAGTATTATTGTAAAACTATGAAATATAAGAAAGAGGGTATAAGAATATTATTTTTTCGCTAAAAATTAACAAAGTAATTTTTTTGCAGTTTTTCACGTATTATATAAAAAAATCCGGATATTACTATATAACATAATTTTTACATCATCAGCCAATAGACGTCGATTCGGTAAGCACGTGCGTGTAAACAGGGGGACAGACGTAGCCGTGGGACTCGCTTTACGTTCTTACTAATGTTTACAGTGCAGCACCCCCCCCCCCCACTCCACACCCCCACGCCCACGCCCCCGCCGCCGCCATGCTCCAAGTCACGTACGCAGAGCCGCGACCGCGCATGCGCACCGCCGCGCCGTTTTGGCGTTTTATCGCAAACGCGCGAATCTACGAGCGATAACACTACACGTCGCATACGGGATCGATGCGAGTGAAATTTTTGTGTTACCGTACCAATAAAAATATAATCGCAAACGCGCGAATCTACGAGCGATAACACTACACGTCGCATACGGGATCGATGCGAGTGAAATTTTTGTGTTACCGTACCAATAAAAAATAATAAGCTCAGACAAACCGCATACATAGATATTCCCTCGTAAATTCAAGGAGACCACTGAGGTTCTAGTGTGTGGAAATCTCTAAAAGCTTTACTGGTGGTAGGTCTCTGTTGCCGGAGATCGTCTAGGTAGGTACCATCGCAGCTCCTATTTCAACCGCCAAATAGTAGTGTTCGAACATTACTGTGTTCCGGTTTGAAGCGCGCTGCAGCTAGTGTAATTACTGGGGTAACGAGACTTTTCTCAAAGCGAGCACAGTGTTGTGTATATATTTAACTAGCACGACATTGAAGACAGTTACCATTAGGTGACTGTGCTTTAAGTATTAAGAATAGTTATTATTAGAATAAATAAATTTCTTATATTTAAATTATAATTTTTAATATATTTTTAATCTATCACCAGTATTGCTATATAGGAAAACAAAATTTTTCAATCCTTTGATAACTGATAAAATAATAAAGCCCGCTTATACAATGTGAGCCAAAAGAAGTCATCCGATGTTGTTTGGCTTTCATTTTTTTAAATGAAAAAATTTGATTGACTGTTTTTTGATTACGTTCATTGAAGCTTTAGAATTTTATTGGTCAAGTCTAAAAGATGATATCGGCCAAATGGGCGCCGCTACTATTTGGTGATTCAATTTGGGCTTCCAATAGATGATTTCTTTTGGCCCACCTTTTGTATACTTTAAAAAATTCTATAGTAATTAAATCTCTTAGAAAATATTTACCACTCCACTTCTCACAAAGTAACTTTTCTACACAAAAATAACTGTGAACGTGGTAAATACACATATAATTAAAACCGATTAGTGATTATGGAATTTAACTATGACTAAGTTACAACTAAACTTTTAGTGATGATTTAATTTAATAATAATGGAGGTTATATTTAAAACCAAAATTCCAACGGATCAGTAAATTTTGGCAGACGGTGTTAAAGTTTCCGTCATAATAAGACGTTATTTCCGTTTGATCTTTGATGATCTATAAATATACATATTTTGCTGTAAATGTTCTTTTTTTACAAGATTTACTGTTGGTAGTTGTTACCGGATACCATTGAAGTACCACCGCAGTTCATATTTCTGCCGCCAAACAGAAGTTTAGAAACATTACTGTGTTCTGTTAGGTTTTGTAACTAGTAAAATTACTGGGGTAACGAGACTTTTCTCAAAGCGAGCACAGTGTTGTGTATATATTTAACTAGCACGACATTGAAGACAGTTACCATTAGGTGACTGTGCTTTAAGTATTAAGAATAGTTATTATTAGAATAAATAAATTTCTTATATTTAAATTATAATTTTTAATATATTTTTAACGGATTTAATAGTTAAGAGTATGTACAGCAACCAAAAAATTTATTTGTATGAATATTTCGTGTATGTGTACATTAAGAAATTAAATAAATATGTTAAAAATTATAATTCATCAGTTTACCTTCGTCCTGCCGTTAATGATGTAGTCGCCCATTTTGCCGTTGTTCGCCATTTTGTTCGCTTTCAATATTATGTTGTCCACCTAGAAAAAAAAATTAATATAATTTAATATACGCTTAATACGTTAACTTAAGTTATAGTTTAATAAAAATTTTGAAATAAGCCTATTGAAAAGTATGAAATATTTTTAAATATTGATCTACAATGTATAATTATAATTTTAGCAAACTAAATAATAAATAAAAATTAGGTATTATTTACAAAGGAAATGCCTGTGATGTAAATGTCTTTTTTTTAAACATATTTCATTGATTTTTGAACCTGCGGTCAAAAGAATTCGTCCCCGTAACAAAGACAGCAACATTCAAAGATATTGATGATTTTAGAAAAAAATTGGTCTAAATGAACTATAACGAAGATATTGAAGTATCATTACAATGAATACAGATCCAGAGTGACCAGGTGGTAGGTCTCTGTTGCCGGAGACCGTCTAGGTAGGTAGGTATTTCAACCGACAAATAGCATTGTGCAAACATTACTGTGTTCCTGTTTGAAGGGCGCTGTGGCTAGTGTAATTACTGGGGTAACGAGACAACACCTTATGTCTCAATGCGACGAGCGCAATGTGGTGCAGTGTGTGCCATCTTAACTAGCAGCACGTTGTCATTGGCAAGCGTATCATTTACCATCAGGTGAACGTCTTGCACGTCTCGTCGCATAGTAGTAATAAAAAAAAAGCAGAGTATTTTTTGAAGACCCCACCCGAGAAAAAATTTGCGGTATCAGTATATACTCTACTATTTTTAATCTATCACCAGCATTGCTATATAAGAAAACAAAAATTTTCAATGCTTTGATAACTGATAAAATAATAAAGCCCGCTTATACTATGTGAGCCAAAAGAAGTCATCCGATGTTGTTTGGCTTTCATTTTTCTAAATGAAAAATTTTGATTCTGTTTTTTTAATTACGTTCATTTGAAGCTTTAGAATTTTATTGGTCAAGTCTAAATGATGATATCGGCCAAATGGGCACCGCTACTATTTGGTGATTCAATTTGGGCTTCCAATAAATGATTTCTTTTGACCCACCTTGTGCATGCTTTAAAAAATTCTGTAGTAATTAAATCTCTTAGAAAATTATTACCACTCCTCACAAAGTACTTTTCTATACATAAATAACTGTGAACGTGGTAAATACACATATAATTAAAACCGATTAGTGATTATAAAATTTAACTATGACTAAGTTACAACTAAACTTTAAGCAGTGATAATTTAATAAAAATTGAGGTTATATTTAAAACTAAAATTCCAACGGATCAGTAAATTTTGGCGGACGGTGGTAAAGTTTCCGTCATAATAAGACGTTATTTCCGTTTGATCTTTGATGATCCATAAATATACATATTTTGCTGTAAATGTTCTTTTTTTACAAGATTTACTGCTGGTAGTTGTTACCGGATACCATTAAAGTACCACCGCAGTTCATATTTCTGCCGCCAAACAGAAGTTTAGAAACATTACTGTGTTCTGTTAGGTTTTGTAACTAGTAAAATTACTGGGGTAACGAGACTTTTCTCAAAGCGAGCACAGTGTTGTGTATATATTTAACTAGCACGACATTGAAGACAGTTACCATTAGGTGACTGTGCTTTAAGTATTAAGAATAGTTATTATAAGAATAAATATAATTCTTGTATTTAAATTATAATTTTTAATATATTTTTTAACGGATTTAATATCTAAGAGTATGTACAGTAACAAATGTTATATGTTAACAATTTTTTGTATTTAAAAAAAAATATATTTTTTGTGTGTGTATATTTCGTGTATGTGTACATTAAGAAATTAAATAAATATGTTAAAAATTATAATTCATCAGTTTACCTTCGTCCTGCCGTTAATGATGTAGTCGCCCATTTTGCCGTTGTTCGCCATTTTGTTCGCTTTCAATATTATGTTGTCCACCTAGAAAAAAAAAATTAAATATAATTTAACATACGCTTAATACGTTAACTTAAGTTATAGTTTAATAAAAATTTTGAAATAAGCCTATTGAAAAGTATGAAATATTTTTAAATATTGATCTACAATGTATAATTATAATTTTAGCAAACTAAATAATAAATAAAAATTAGGTATTATTTACAAAGGAAATGCCTGTGATGTAAATGTCTTTTTTTTAAACATATTTCATTGATTTTTGAACCTGCGGTCAAAAGAATTCGTCCCCGTAACAAAGACAGCAACATTCAAAGATATTGATGATTTTAGAAAAAAATTGGTCTAAATGAACTATAACGAAGATATTGAAGTATCATTACAATGAATACAGATCCAGAGTGACCAGGTGGTAGGTCTCTGTTGCCGGAGACCGTCTGGATGGGTACCACCGCAGCTCCTATTTCAACCGACAAATAGTAGTGTGCGAACATTACTGTGTTCCGGTTTGAAGGGTGCTGTAGCTAGTGTAATTACTGGGGTAACGAGACTTAACACCTTATGTCTCAATGCAACGAGCGCAATGTGGTGCAGTGTGTACCATCTTAACTAGCACCGCGCTGTCATGGGCCGGCGCATCACTTACCATCAGGTGAACGTCTTGCTCGTCTCGTCGCATAGTAGTATAAAAAAAAAGATCTAAATCTATATAGATCAATTCTTCGAATTAATTACTGGTAACATCGAGTGGTTTACAAGTTTAGATAAGTGCTCATGCGCATGCGCGTGTCGGGCATGCGGCGTGTCACTGGCGCCGCGGCTATCACATGTGATACACATTGATACTGTATCTGATCGGTAACCAGTATGGAGCGGTGAAATTTCGCGAACATATCATCTAACTGTTAATAGAACCGTTTCGGACGGCGAGTGCGAGTGGGCCACGGTAACAAGTTAGAAAGTAAACGAGAACACGCTCACCTGATGGTAACTGATGCGTCTGATCATAAAACTGACGCGAATTATGAATAACACGATAAACCGTGATAGGCCTAGTGGTTTGAACGCCCGCCTTCTATTCCGGAGATACCGGGTTCGAATCCGGCCTGCACCAATGATTTTTGCAATTTATGTGCAGTTAGTATAACACTAACTAATATCACGCGCTTTGTCGGTGAAGGAAAACATCGTGAGGAAACCTGCATATCTATGTCATGACCACCCGTGCTCGCACTAGTATGTGAAATGGAGAAGGCAATGGCAACACCACTCCATTATAACTGACAAGAGAGTCGTCGTGTGTTTCATCACACATCAGTCATGAGGAAATACGACTTAGAAGAAAATGCACCAACGGTTAAATTTATCATGAACATGTGTTATCTGTAGATCATTCGTCTGAAATTCTATAGATTGTGGAATACAGAAACTCGGTTGCATTTGAAAATACGAATTCGTGAAGGTATCACAGACCATGGAGACGCGGCATCAATACCAATGTTTACCACCAGAAATCCAGGTATTTAAAAGGGCAGTAAACCTTCATGATTTATATAATGTTATTTAAATATTTATTATTATTTTTCTCTTTGCCTACCCCTACATCTCTCTCCTACATTGACAGGCAGTGAATGCCCATAGGCATATCGCCTTTTGTAACCTAATTTTAGGTATACTAATAAAGATTTTAAATAAATAAATAATGCTGTACACATCATATGATGTATAAGGATTCTATAGATCGAAGATCAATATTTTACAATACATTTAACGTTTATTAAAACCCAACCGCAATGTTTATGGGATTTCCAAACAAATTGCACAGCTCACGTGTTAATTATTAAAACACGATTTGGGATTTGTTTTTATTCGACTACACGAGACGTTCACCTGATGCTAAGTGATACGCTTGCCCATAACATGCCGCTAGTTAAGATGGTATACACTGCACATTACGCTCGTCGCCTTGAAACATAAGTTGTTAAGTATCGTTACCATAGTAATTTCACTAGTTTACAGTCGCCCTTCAGACTTTAACAGTGATATTTGCATATTACTCTTTGGCGATAGAAATAGAAGCTGCGACCTAGACGGTCACCGGGACATGAGACCTACCACCGTTAAAAACAGGATTTATTTTACAACAGGTTCTAGAGCAGATTGCTTGATTTTGGTAATATGTATAATTACAAGACTAGTATGTGAAATATAAAAGGCAATAGCAAACGACTACATTATAACTGCCAAGTAAGTCGTCGTGTGTTTCATAACACATGATGACGACGACCCTCAGTCACGAAGAAATACGACATAGAATAATTACAAGAATTATATAATATTATTTTTACAAAAAGATTCTCACGTGAAATCCTTATTACTAAAAGGATCTATGATATTAATGTCTGGATATTTTTTTAAAAATGTATAAACCTGTAGACGATACAGAAACTAACATTCTATGAGCACTTCTTATGTACTGCGCCAGTGTACGTACACCCCACCCAACAAACAACAGCAACAACTAACTTGAGCGATCAGCTGTCTGATGTAGAAACATTGGGGCTCCTTGCCGTCGATCCACGTGATGCGGTCGCTGCGTATCGTTTGCGCTTCCGTGCTGCCCGGGTTCGAAACCAGCTGGCCGGCCTGCGAAAACATTCTCTATTACTTTGCGATCCAATCAACTTGCAAAAATAAAACATTTTTTTATGTTCATCAACACAAAAGTGTAGAGATAAATACACAACAGGAGTTAATATCTGGATATTCAACTATAGTGCTAGGATAATTGTTATCTTTGAGAAGAGAGTAAATTACTATTGTATTCGTCGCTACTTGCATATATTATATATATAAGTATTGAAATTCTTTATAAATATATTTGGTTTCTTCCGCACAGTTTATAATAATAACTGTTTTACCTTTGCCAAGTTTTGCTGGAAGAAAACTTATTTTAGAGTTAAGCTCGCCTATTTTGATGATTTCGTGTATGTACATTAAGAAATAAATAAATTAAAATAATTATTAATTAATTATAATCTTAGTTACACCATCTTGTTTTGTTTTTGTAAAAATATCCTTTCCGCCTTCTCTTATTAAATATTTTCTTAACGCATATATAGTACGCGAGTAATTTTACTGTGGTAAACTGTATGTCAGTGTTGGGACTCGTGGACATCTCAAAACAATTACATATATTTTTTTAATAACGCATTCCTCAGATCTTTAAATCATAGTCGTTGATTATCTGTTCATAATAATTCTTCTACAATTTACTCTTTTTGTACCATTTTCATTATTTTGTCTTTTAAATAATTTCTCTTATCTAAAATTCTTACTTCTACTTATATATCCTATTTGAACATTAACGCTAAGTATATATTTAAATACTTTTTTTTCATATGTATCATTAAATTGATTAACCGTCATTCTTAAATGCAAATAAATGTAAAGCTAATATTTTTAGTCACATTAATATTTCTACTAATATTAACTAAAGCGTTATAGTAAAAATGTCAGTGAGATTTACGACTGTACGATATAAAGTTGACGGAGACATATCACTAATTAAGTGACAATGTTATATTAAGTGTTTGTGTTAGCGGATGCCGTCATATGTTGAATATGAAATGAGTAAATATGCTAAGTTTACGATAATAGTTAACGTACACGAGATTTTTGTTTGCGATCTTATAGAGATAGATATACATATATACAGATCGGCTCGACATTGGGATGATACATAAATATTATGCATTTTGTCCTTGGGTTAATCCCGTAAGCTGAGCGAAAGGAAAATTATTAATAGTAAATAAACACGCTGATTCATCTTGTGTGATGAGACGGAAGTGAGAGGCAGTCCAGGGTTGGTTTGACTTACCATCACGATCGCATGTTTCAAACGATGTACACCTAATTCTTATTTTACATGATGAATACTTTCCCCAAAAAATTGTGTAAAAAGAAAATTAGATGTAAACGGTATTAAAAAAAAAATGATAGATTTCACTTAAAAAGTTTTAGTTACGCATTTTAACACTTTGCCAACCGATCGGGGATATTCCCCATTCTGATATTATCAAGAAGTCTCTAGTTTTCTACATTTTTAACTACCTAGACATCGGTTTTTCGCAATTGCTGCTGTTGAGGAGCACAACATATAATAAAATCAACTAATCTTGAATGCTCTTTATTAGTTTGGCTTTCCCAAGCGCGGCGGAAAACGAACAGTTGTTTTTAAATATTTAATAAAAAGATTAAAATTCTAAATTTTAGAATTTAACAACTAAACAGATATCTGAAAATTGTGTTAAAACAAATTCCCGGTGTAAAAATTCTTTTACAAAAAGAGATGCTCTTTCCAACGACATTAACAATCGACTCATTCGAATAATATACACGATCGATTAAATTTGTTTAGTCAGCAACCCGAAACTATTTAAAGGTGATAGCTTAATACAGCTGAAATTAACTGACATTTGTTTTGATTTCATTACAGGAACATTGCAGTCGATGAGTAAGAAAGAAGAAATCAAAGGGTTCATTAAAAATATTCATTCGCTCCCACGGATCAGCGATAAGCGCGTTAATGGAGTATCTACGCATTTGATTCTTGATATTATTAATGATAATAATGTTACAACAATAATCAATCGCTTCGGTACGAAATTAAGGCGTACGTTAAGAAATTAATAAAACGACGTGAATGCGAATTGCGTAGTTTTAGAATAGTAATGAGTGGAGGGATTTTTGGCAAATGGCCACCGCTATTACAAGTTTGTTTGGCAACACAAATGTAAACGTAAATGATGAAATTGTTTACGCAACAAAGCTAACATATTAATAATAGAAAGGTTAATATCAATTTATTCAAGATGATCCAGAGATACAAATTAAGGATATCTCAAGACAGGTTCTCACTACCTTTTGGTTTACACCCTTAAGGTATCAAATGATTTTATACCATAGAACTGATTTAAACAATTGTCAAAAGAAACAAACATACAATTGAATTATAAACAATCCTGTAAATAGAGAATGTCCAGCACTGAATGCATCCATCTAATGATATAAATGGAAACTTATACTATAACATAAAACTATAATATTTTAATAACAAATCTGTAAAAGTATTAAAACATTGTTAAATAAATTATGTTATATAGACACAACAGCAATGGCAAGTGTTAGGATATTATAAAGATCCTTAGACTTAAGATGCACAATGTTTTGTTTTATTTTATGTTCAATAGTATTTAAGTATTGTATTATCTTTTTTGGAGAACATACAAGTAAATATATAAGCATTAGAATCTAAATTTTGATATCCCATTATAAATGAAATATTGTAATAAGTATATTCCACCTTTTGGGTGGTTTTTCAAAAGGTGAAAAGATGTCACCGGTTAACAAGCGGCTGGAGGATGGATGCAGACAGCAAAGGATAACAGGTGTGGAAAAAGGGAAAGCAGGCCTATGTCTAAAGGCAACCACATTACGGCTGTTATAGCAAGATATAGAATAAGTATATCATAAAATAAATATTTTCAATTACCTACAACAGATATTTGCTTTTAGTACATACATAGACTAGATTTCATGAGATTGCTTCTACTAAAATACCTTTGTAAAAAATTATGATGGATGTCTTATAAAAGAGATGCTCATCGAATTGAGAACCTTTATGTCATAGTCATTCAAAACCATTTCATAATACTATTTCTATTTGATAATATTTATAGTTCCATTTTATGAATAAAAATTGTACACAGCACAGCATACAGCACACAGCATTGTACTCCTATTTAATCCCTAGTAACATTATAAGATAAATAAAATTGAATAATTATACATTGCACATATTTCTGTTATCATTTTAGAATATTAAGACGAGCCAGTAACAACAAATTTCAATTTCATTCAGCACAATATCATTTGCTCTTATCAAAATTTCATAAATAAAATGCATTAATCTGTTATTTATCAATGTATTACAGATATGACCAATTCGCTCAGTGATAAGACGTTCAGAATTAATTTAACATTTCTGTATCTTACCCTCTATTTATGTAGTATTATTATTGAAAAGAATGTAGTCTACAATGTACATTACTTATAAACATAAACAGACATACAGATAATTTATCTGCAAATTTTTGTATGTAGATACTCAACTAAGTTTAAATAACATGAAAACTATAGAAAACAATGTTTGATAAAGTACTTACAGTAAAAATGCCTGATCTGTACATTTCAAGAACTTCATTTAGCACCAGGAGTCCCCGATCTTTACCGAGAAAATTGTCCAACACGCACACACCATACTGAGTCATGTCTCTGATCACCCTCTGACAAATCTCATAACTTGGATCACTAGGGTCCATATAGTAATTATTGGCCATAAACGCCCCACTTCCCTTTAATGAGGCTTCGGGGTACTCCTTCATTTTAGGATGGTGTTCTGGCACATAAACAGGTATAGGTGGCATTTTCACATTAGTTCTATTCACAGTTTTCAAGACATTAGAAGTGGCCGTGGTTGCAAAATCCACTGTGCTTAATTGTTGTGCAGACTCATTTAAAATTTCCTGCTCAGATGATCCTTCGTGTATAATAGCACTTTGTTTTGTCAAGTCTCTATTTGTATACACTACACTAGATATGACACTGTCTCTTAAAGTTGAAGGTCCAGCTTTTAATTCACTTCCCACAGCTTGAAATACTGTGCTGGAAGTATGTAAAGGTTTATTTTCTGGCTTTTCTACACTACCCTCTCGTTTCACGGTTTTTCTTTTAGATTTTTTTAACCGGTTTTCTACTTTACCCTCCCCTTTTAATTGTTCTATTTTTTTTATTTCTTCACGTTCATTGGTTTTGATCTGTTTCTGGTCGATATTATTAAGTTCTTCCTTAGTGAGTAATGAACTTTCTACAACTTTAACGTTATGTGGGCCCTGTTTTGGTATCTTGGGAGCACATTCGTTTTTGTGTCTTCGCCAATCTTGTCGTTGATGTTCTGTGTTGCAGTAATAAACAATCATACAACGACCACATCTACGATGAGTCTTTTGATTGCAAACGGCGCAACAAGCAAGTACGCCTTCTTGATTCATTCTGAAATAATTTATTTCCCCTGGCCGGTCCAAACGACTGTCAAAAAGAATTGTCAAGAAAGTTTTTTTTTTAGTTTAATGCCATAGATACTTGGCTTTGACATTTCCTATTAAATACTCTGTTAAAAAATAAATAAGTTGCAAATAGAAAAGTTAAAATCAAATAAACATCTATTCATATGTAAGTAGCTTTATAACATATATTATCACTTTAATACTTTAAATGTATATCATTAAAAATATTATAAGTTATAATTACAAAGATTTACTTGACGATGGTGATCATATCTCTCATATATTTTCAAACATTATTGGCAACTATAATAGTACACTATTATTATAAATATTTTTTTAAATACACAGTGTGACTTATTGAATTTAATATAACAGAATTTTCTCACTATATATATAATGTTTTAAAATTCGAAAATTAAAATACCGGGTCGATTTATTTAAGAACAGGTTTATTGGGTATTCGTGTAGTGTATTTGACGAAGATTCAAATAAAAAATGCAAAGTAATTTTTTTTTAAGGACGATTAATAAGTTAAATGAAAGAAATGTTGAAGCTAATTTCATTTATCTTATCATCTCATTTTTAATTCCTCATTTTCTCTTAATTTTCATAACTGTTAACCTATTACTTTTTCAAGAAATACATAGTTGGAATGACACATTATTTTTGGCATGAACTCTTTGAATGCAGCTATTCATTTTATTTTGAATTATTAACAAGTTGGAAAAAGTAATCAGAAAATGTCACCTTCAAATAGTATAGTTGGCCGAAGTTTCCGTAATAAAATAAGTATTGACATGTCATCGCTCAACGCGGGAGTTTTTATTTCTAAATTGTAAGTGCAAAGCACCTCAGTCAACTATATCTATTTAACTTACTGCTGGTCAAATTTTGTTTTAAAGACAGTCGCTTCATTCACTGATCGTACTATTCAGTGTGTTGGCAGTCCACAAGCGGCGCCAGCAACCTCCTCTGTTGTTGTGTCCAGTCATAAATTAATACATATAGAGCACCAGCAGCACGAACATCAAGGCTATCTAGTAATCCCTTTCTTTTAAAACTACTACCTATTTGCCAAAACGTGGAGTAGGTTTAGAAACGTATTACCAATACTAATAACTATAGGTACTCTTTGCTCTACCCAGCAAACGAAAATTTCTTTGAATTTTAAAAAGAGTAAAAAAACACAACCATTTTAGATTTACTTTGTGTTAAATACAAAGATCTTCAAAAAAATACAACGGCAAAACATTAGTTGGGCTCTTGGTAAAAACATTATTGGTTAAATAATAATTAATGAAAATTGAAATAAACTATAAATATACACTTTTTAAATATTTATTTAAGTAAACATATATATAAGACTAAATATTTTTTTAAAAAGAATACAGCTTTTTTTCTTTCTGGAAGAAATCTACTGATATCAAAGTCAGATGGAGTGTAATACCAGGATATAAAAAACAACAGTTTGAAATGAATAAAAATAAATGGTCTATAAAGCGAACGTCAAAAATGAAAGGAAAAATATTTACACAACAGGAGAAAAATAGACAATAATTTTATTGAAAAGTTAAACATCGGTAATGAATAAGAACAGACTAGATTAGTCTTACGTAGAGCGACATCTTTTAAATGCGATGATTAAAAAAGAGTTTATTAAGAACTATTAAAAGACGTAAGCTGTACGTAAGGAACTAAAAGAAGCGTAAAGGCGTTCGTCGCTTATGTACGACGCACGTCTTTGCGCTGTCTTACAAATAGACTTACTAGAACTTAAATTTTATGCCAACAACTTTACACTATCTGTCAAATGCCCAATACGGAAATTTTGACAATGTTATTACATACAAATTTAAACTAACGAAAATAAAGGTTTAAGAAGACGTATTACATCTCATTGAGAAGCAGTGCCGAAAGGTCATCCATACGGTGGAGTGATCACTCTGTGAAAGTCTTGAAAAACTCCTGGACGGGGCAACGTAAGTCCCATCCGTACGGAAATCTTTGGGTAAGATCTATGTCCAGCGTTCCATGCTGGATGTGGACCTCCTTCAAAGATCTCCATCTATCAGCTGATGATGATGACATCACGTTATATATATACAACTATTGATGTCTGATTGTAGTGTGAACACAAATAAATAAAAAAATGTGCGAATCCATTCTTGGATTCGTCGATGCTTTTCTTTTGTTTTAGATAAAGTTAAAGGATTTGATTAATTTTATCCGTGTGAAATGTAAAAAATTAAAATGGAAGACAAAAATTTATAATTAGATCATTACTAAAACTTAGAATTAGAATTTCTATCAGTAACAAGACGTTTACAATTACTAGAATTATTATAACAGAAATGTACAGTTTTATAAATTTAACTACGTTACTCAAAACTCTACCAATAATTTGGACCCTAAGTAAATTTTATAACCCGACTAAGCTTTCATTTTGCGCATCTGAACTTCGAGTCAACACATAGACTTACAGAGATGGACTGATATAATCATATTAAAATACAAGACAGTACAACGACTCCCCACCTCCAATTTTGTCTAATTCTAACAGTGATCTGGATACACATACCGTGTCTGTGTAGAGTGTTATAATTTGTTATAATGATACAATACAAATGCTAAGTCCATCTAAGAATATCTAAGGAGTAGAGTAACATATTTCAATTACATTTCATACTTTTGTGTTGTCTTCGTTTGGATGGTTTGGGACATGCAAAGCTCTCGCTAGCTCAGCTTTTTCGTCTGCTGAAAGAACGTATACAGGAGGTGCCGCCGGAAGAAACCGTTCCGCCTTTTGTGGTTCTCTTTGAAGACGGGCGCGATAAAGCATCACTAAGACGCATAGTACGCTAATGATGAACGCTGACGTTGCTGCCAATACTATTAACGCCGTATGGTATGAAGTTGCTGATGACACCTGTAAAAAAGAAATTAAAAAATCTGAAGTTTGTTTCGTAATTGAAATTGAATCTCAAAATCTTGTAAATTTTAAACTTTGACTTTTATCCAGAATAAAGCGACGAAGCCTGCTGTAGTTTGCAACGGTGATGAGAACTTTGGTATTTAATAATTGGTTTTAAGTATTGCTTTTTTCGGATTTAAGAAATATTTGCTTACGGTCGACTCGCTGACGATTTCCCGTTGTTGCATTACCGTCGGCACCGCCAGCCGGTACTCGCTGCGTATCACATCGGCTCCCAGTACACCGGCCTCTGATTTTCGTACGCCAGCTAGTTTCTCTCTTTTAACCTGCATAAAAAAATAAGCATGAAACCGTTATATAAAGTAATAAAGCATTTAATACGAGTTATAATAATTGTAGACGGACGTAGTGACGTCGGAAGGTCCTTCACAAGGTTGTGCGACGACCTGGTCGTGGAAACCGCTGAATGTGAGCAACGCTGGAATAATCGGTGTGGAGATCTTTAGAGGAGCACTATGTCTAACAATTTTTCTCAATCTGACTGCAAAACTTCAGTTTGAAGAAGGCACCTCATGATGATCAATTAATTTTACCCATGGTCATATTATTAGTCTTGATAAATATATAGTGCGCTGTTACAGATTATCGTTTTATCTCCAATTATGAATAGTTTGCCTTTGCAGAGCCCGTCTAGATATCACTAGCAGCTAATATCATAATCCTCAAGTAAATGTAAAATATTAACTTCATACGTTTATTAAGAGATATTACGGAATCTGCATCTTTTTAAGTAGTCGTGATTTACTCACTTCAAGCAGACAAATTAACTTTATAATTGTTTACTAAATATTGCTTGTAATTACCATGTTCTCCAAATGGAAGGCCAAGTCAGCAGCTCGTGGGCCCGATAACAGTACTCTTAGTCGAACGAGGTCTTGTTCCCTCTGCACGGTGACCGGCACCTTCACCCCGAGGGTAACCAGTCTCGCCGACAGGGCCGCGCGCGTTCTTTCCCCATCGTCGTTACTCGCACCGACGAGCTCTAACTCAAGTATCGCCGATTCAACTTGAGTGATTTCTGTCAACGAATATGCGAGAATCAGTATTAATACTACATTGAATAAAAAGCTACAAGTTAGCTAATTAAAAATTCACATAGCTATAACAAAGCTATATGATACACAAAATACGAAAAATAAAACTTTTTTAATCCTAAAATTAAATCTTGAAAATATAAAAGTACATAAAACTCGTTCCAACCCATTGAAGCTGCAGTAGTCAAGGCATCGCAGATAAATAGACATTCCCATAAATTAGTGTCTGTAGAATTAAACGATAATTTATGTTTAGTTTTCGGAGCGAGGTGTATACAGGTTGCTAAAGAAACTTCACATAATTTGCTAGCGGTAAAAATGGCTCTGAATCACTTAGTGCAAGTGAGTATGAAATGATTTAAAGTTTCGTCTTATGTTGTGGATGTGGACAGTTGTGGTAGTTTACCGCAGGGCGCCGCGGCGGGCTGCGCGTGGCGCCGCTGGCCCGCTGCGTCCACGCACCAGCAGCGCCCGCGCGCGCACTGCTGCGGCGAAAACGAGCCGTCGACTTGGCAACGCGGCAGCGGTCCATCCTCGCCTGTAAACATCACAATCACATCTTCAAGTATAACATATTGTTAGCTTGGACCGGAGAACAGAGATTAAACTTATACTTTACATTAGTCTACAAAAAATAGGATTGTAGCAGTAGTCGCCGCGGCGAGCCGAGCGTAAGAAACCCCGTCCGTCGGCCATTTTGTCTAATAATTTTAAAGAGGCGCGCTAGATGGCGCGGTGACATATCCGTGCACGCCAATAATATAAAATACAATATATTTTATTATTCTTTATGAAAACGTTAACAATATCAATTAATTTACATATTTTTTTAAAGCAACACATGAGCATCGCATACCGTCTTTAAATAAATACTTGTTTACAGTTATACTTCACTCGATACTATTTGTGTATTCAAGGATACGAAAACCTGGTTAAAAAAAATCTTTGTAGTAAATAATACAGATGTTAGGATTTATTCCAATGTTTCTATTTTAAATTAGATTTAAAACTTTTACTTTTATTCTGATGTTTGGTCTGCTGCAGACCGAATTGTGCCAACATTACTGTTCTGGTTTGAACGTAGACTCACATGAATTGAGTAACGAGACATATGCGACGACCATAATGTTTAGGTATATGATTGTATCACTTATCTTCAGATGAACATCCCGCTGAATTTATTACTTCGGTAATAGAAAAAGTGCCATTTTTCATTTTAGTTACAAATTTTTACCTTTTTCCGCTTCTTCTAACAAAACTTGACATTTAGTCTTAAAGACGATATTATCCGAGATTTCTACAGCTTTCTCAATCACGCGCGTTGTCTGTGATATCCTTGGTTCAACAACCTCTGAAACCAACACGGCCGCTTCTGAAACATCGCTTGCTGATTCCGGGCCTTGTGGCTCTGTCTCAATTTCTTCGTCTTCTAAATCATCTTCTTTAAACTCTTCAACTCTGTATGATGTCATTTGACGGATAAGCTCTTCTAATACTGAAAATTAAATTTCAACTTATGTATACATTTATTTGAAAATAAAATTTATTTGTGGTGCGAGTACTTTATTTCTAGAATTTTGAAATTTGGGAAATTAATAAATGTTACCTTCATCAGCTCTAGCACGTTCGTCGTTGGGATCCCGTTGCACCCACTTCCGCGCCTGCCGGAAGTTGCACGTCGGCTTAGCGCCGCGTACCAGAGAACCCTTCTGGGGTTCGCCGCGGGCACTTACACACCAGCACACATCTGTTGACCAAGCATACATAACCAAAGTTACACTAGAACCACGCAATTAATTTAACATAATGTTTCTTGCTGGGAAGAGACGTCATTTTCATAGTCTAATTTACAACAAATTTAAATATAACTTGGTTCTAAAATCTTATTCAAAACATTATCTTGATGTGAATGTATTAAACAGTATATACGAGCAGTTTTATTGAGCTGATTTTTTGTATACATGATATGAAGAACTCACCAATGTGGGCCATACACTGCACGGGCTCCCATGCACCGCTTGCATCGCAGACCGGTATAAATGTACCCTTGCCGTACTTCTGAGCGGCCGCTTCATTCTTCTCACGAAGACGTTCGCACGGACTCAGCACTAAATTATAATTATAATTAAATAATATAAAAAAAACTTGCTGAATTAAAAGAAAATGTAATGACCCGAAATATTTTGTTTCCGAGAAAACTAAATAAACATAGATTTATGACATATGTAAATTGAACCTATGGTCGATGACCATAATCCTAATAAATTCTTGATTTACTAAGAGCCAAATATATACAACATGCGGACTAATTATTGTTAATTTCAGGGTGTTATTAAATATTAGTCTATAAGACCATAAACCATGAGGAATACATGTTCACATACCAATTATTGTGACAGCGCTACAGAAAAGTTATTTATTTGTGAAAAAGAGTACTCACGATAAAACGTTTGTTAATTGTGTTAAAGTTTTTCTTTTCTATGAGTTAATGTTCTATTAGTTACTAGTTAGTTAGTGCTAATACACGAAGTACACAAAAGTGCTTTTAATAATTGTGCATTATTAATAGTACCTACATTATGTAATATTGTGTTCTAAATAAGTTACACTATTTAACAATTATTCTTAAGAATGTGTGTCGGTAAAAAAATAGTTTGTATTTCTTTAACAATTGAATGTAGTTTACATTTTTCTATTTATAATTTTTGGTTACTACTAGTTATACGGAAGTGGATCGACAAATCTAATTTTTTGTTTTACCGTTGCCAATGAATTCGATTAGTTACTAACTATTATTCTAACGTAATACAGTTTCATATTGTTATAAAAACATGTGTATAATTATGCTAAAATTGTAAAATGCATTTAAAAGTATATCCCGTGTGGGACGAGAGTTATTAAACGAGATAAAATATTTCCTGCGGTCTAATATTTACTTGTAAAGGACAATAACTTTCGATGTAATCGTTACCAGTATATTGTGCTCGCCAATATATTGAATGACCTAGCAATCCTCTTTTCTTATTTTATTCAGCAGTAGACATTATTTAAAATGGTGGTAATAAAATGTTTACTTGTTCTAGTATTCATTTGTATAGTAAAATGTTAATACTCATTACCACAATTATGTTATTGATTACACGTGAGGAACATCAACGAGATATGTTTGCATGTGATCGTGTAAAAAATAAATAAATTCAATAAGACATGCCTTCGGTTTCGTTAACATTTCCTCGATTCTTCATTTTGGTTAATTTCGATGTTACCTCGTCCACTGTTGTGAAAACAGCTTATTATTATAAATTAATATTAACTTTGTAGAACTTAAATATCATATATACGAAATGAATAAACCTTTTCTGTAAGTATTTTATAAGGAAATTATTAATTGTACTCAACAAGTTAGAAAGCGTATAACTGTGAATTCATAACAATTATTAATAGACATCATTGAAATAAGATACTTCAGTATTTGTTAGCGATTAACTTATACCATTTTTGGTTATTTTTCTTTCTTATATAGTAAAGGATTTTTAGAGTTTTTGGCCAATAGTTTCAATGACACAAACGATTCCTGGTTCAGGTCTAATGAAGCTTTACTTTTGACATACGATCATTGGACTCAACACATTGTGCTTGTATCAATTTTTTCTCTCCAGTTCTATGTATTTCTTCGCTACTTCTATCTTATTCTCTTTGATCTTTATCGTCTTCTTATAAACTCTTTATCTATTTATGTACAAATATATTCTACTTTATTTTAGTACCATATCCACGAGTCATGAGACCGACGAAGCTCTAAAGGTAGTCAATGAGACTAACAGCACCAACTTCATCCGAAAAAACAATTTATATTGAAAGCGCTTAATATAAATACAAGAATTTGACGATTAAAAATTTCGTATTGAAATTATCTTCTCACCGGGGCAGACGGCGTTACATTCCTCCTTGGTCCGGAAGTTGTTGTGGTTGCCGGAGCATCCGTGGTAGCTGAGTCGCTCGCAGCGGTTGCGCGAGGAGTTGAAGTACCACCGGCTGGCGTTGATGCCGCCGCCCATCTCGCACACGCCCTCGTCCTTGCTCTCGAAACACACAGTTCCTGGAACGAGGCGAGGAATTCGATAACATCAAGTTTCAACTATGAAAGATCATTTAATGTAATGGTGGAATTTAGAATTCTTGTGTTTGTTAGTTTTCTAATCAGAATACAGAATATAAATTACATTTAATATTTTGAAGAAGCAAAAGAAAGTTTAGTGTTTGTCAATAATCCTTATGAAGGTTGGTTGACGAGTAATAATAGTGTAAGGTTTCTTTTGTTATCACATGCTACAAATTGAACTATGTTGCCCCAGTGTTTTTACTGGGGTAATAGGATTTACCTTATGTTTGAGGCGATGAGCGCTAAGGTATAAAGATCCTAATTAGCACCCAATTATTATAGGTAGGCGTATAACTTATGTCTTGGAAAATATGTAATGCTTGTACTAACTGGGTTTGGGACAGCAAACAGCTGGGCTCGGATCGTGTGGCGCGAAGCGGCAGGCGTGTGTCGAAGGGCAGTCGGCAGCCTGCGGGCCGCAGGTCAGCACCGCTGAACCGTCGGGAGCCTGAAGCGGAGGAGCCCCACCAGGGCATTGGGGAGATGGTGCACAACGCGCTAATGGGGCGCATGTTTCACCCTATAAGACAAAAAAATTACTATTTTATTTCACTGCAACAGGATTTTCTTACTCCAAAACAAGATTTTTTTCTTAACATCTTCAGGTGGCTATTTCATTTAATTTTAACCGCATCAATGAAATTATACCAACCTCGCAATCGAGAGGCACCAGCTCGCAAGTTTCATCGTCTCTACACTTCGCTTCAGCGCAAGGGTCCCGACAGTTGCAGGTAGGGCAGCCCTTCTCGTCCAGTTGTCTACCATGTGCACAAACTTCTTCCTCTTCACATCCAGGGTCGGGGCATTGCGCTGGTGCGTCGCACGATGGCGTCGTGTTCGTTGCCCGAGTGCCGGGAATCTATTCAAAAGAATATAAAGGTATTTTTTGATACAACGCAATTCTGCCGCAAAACTGTAAAAGGTGCTGTAGCTATTGATATTACTTTGTTAACTAGACTTGACATTTTATACCTAAACTCACGGCGATAGATTTAATATAGTGCTGTGTAAATATCATTACTTACACTTGTGTTATTGACAAGCGTATTGCTTATCACCGAGAGAACGTCATGCTCAAACTTCGTTTTGTTGTTATTAGTCGTTTGTGTTTCAAATATTTTATGATATCCCACCTCATTACCGGCCGCGTCCACACACCAGCAAGTCCGTTCCGAGCCCCGGCATTGGATCTTCTCGTAATTTCCATCCTCTCTACACTCCGGAATCCAAGTCCAAGATGGCGGACTACCGCTCTCAGCAGCAGTGTGTAACGCTAGAGCTCTGAAGTATGAAACGATCGGTTAGTATTGTAAGTTATTTCGTGTGATAAAATAATAAGGGCGCTGGTCGTAAGCACCTGTTCTGCTGGCAGGCCGTGCGGTGCACCGCGTCGGTGCACGCGGTGCCGCAGCCGGTCGCGCAGCAGCGCTGCTGCGGCCCGCACTCCGCGTCGGAGCGGCACGCCCACTCGCACGAGCCCGTCGCCGGCACCAGGTACGGACACTGACCGGGTTTCTGCGGCAGACCTGCCCACAATATAAGGAGCTGTAGTTATCAATTTAAATAAACATAGACAGGTAACGCGATAAGCTTACTGATAGAACCGATAAGTAAATTACTTAAACGAATATCAGTTTATCTTTTCTATGTCTATTTTTTCTTTTTTTCTGTTAAACATTACTAACTTACTAAGTTAGTAATGTTAGTAAGCAAAGCGCTTACTAAGTATTAAAATACGCACAATGATATTATTAGTCCGGAAATACTTCTTAACTGTCAGATAATCTTCTTGCTTGTGCCTCTTCATACCTGAAGGTTGGCTGGAAACTCTTCTGACAGTTAATATCTTCATATAACTCGTGATGTATATATTATATAGAATCTATAGACAAAGTTTTCTGATGAAACAAATAGCGGTCAGTAAGTTTAGATGTATCGTTTGTTTCTCACATGCGGGCACAGGGGGGCAATAATCAGCATCGCAGGCGACGTCCACTAATGCGCAGGCGCGGCCCTGTGCGCATGTGACGTCAGCGCACGGGTCGCGGCACCGGCACGTCGGACACCGCCCCGAGCCCAGCTCGAACCCGTAGTCGCAGCCCATGCGGCATGTTAGCTCCAAGCACGACAGTTGTGTACGCACCCTGAAATCAGATAAATTTACATAAAATTAATTACCACACAGAGCTTCTATTCAAATGCGAAGAAGTTTAGTTCCTAGATTTTTAAAAGAACAGCAAAGAACTAAAAAACTTATCGGTTTTAATTTTCTCTACTAAATGCGAAGTGGATGTCTTCCATAGAACAAAGGCTATTGCAATCCTCGCAGAATAAATGACCATTTAACACCAGATCATTGTAAAACAACAAATTATATATAGGAAGGAAGAAGGTAATACTACACATATCAAAGTAACAAGCTCAGTAAAGGAAAAACTTTTTACTTGTGAATACTTTCTCATAAATTGTTCTGCGAGTTTGTTGTTATTTCTACAGTAAACAAAGTTTTAAGTGTTTTAAATTTTTCGAAATATCTATAAGATTTTATTTGATTTTCTTAATTTAAACCTTTTTTTTATAAACATAATACTTTAGCCACAAAATTCTGATTTTTCATATCAGTTTGTTAAGGTTATACCTCTTATTAATGTGTTGTTTTAATAAAAAAATGTTTTTTTTGTAATAGTTATTAAGAAATACATAAATAAAGAATAAAGCTTACTTTTCGCAGTCAATCGAGGAGGCGTTGGTTGTGGTGGTGTCAGGTATCTTCGTGCCGAAGGAGTCGACGCACCAGCAGCTACCAGCGGCGCACTGCTGGGGGCTGAAGGAGCCGTCTGATCTGCACCTCGGCGCCGGCAGCGCCAGTTTCATGCCGTCAACTGTACCCTCCATTTTCTCATCGAAGTCCCGAAGATACTCACACACTAGACAGTAAAGAGGAAGTTTAAATATTATTACTAACAATAACATTAAATTAGTGTTTTAACATATCTTTCAATTCCTTTTCTATGTGAATTTACTTATGTAATGTAGTAGTTAAAGTTTAAATAGAAAATAACAGAACCTCTGACTGAAGTTTCTTAAAGGTCAGATAAATCGTACGTTCACTTACTGGTAGGTGTGTCGTCAACACGATCGGTCTGTAGCCGCAATTTAGCAGAGTCTACACACATCGGGCCGCACGAAGTGGAGCAGCAGACCAGCTCGTCACCGCAGGCACCATCCGGACAACTCTTTGTGGTATTCAGACCGCACACAGCCTCCACCTCCGGGCCGCAGGACTCGAAATTGATCTAGAAAGCGTGTTTCGGTATCTAGTAAGTGTTACAGTGTTGTGATAATTCGCTGCTAGGATTAGTTGAATCAAATCTAGTGGCTTTTGCTTTCTTTTAAATTTATTACGGGATATATTTCAGTTTAGTAATATTATATCTGGCTTTATTATCATCGTTATCTCCATCGATTAATGTCCACTGCTGGATATTCCTCTCTTGTACCGCACATAGTAATTTATTATAATCAAATCAGCCTCCAGTAATTTCTGTTTCTGTACTTTAGAATTATTCAGTAGATACGCTGTTCAAACTTGGTGGAGTACTTAGTCGTAAGACTCTTTCTGACTTGATTTTTATACTAAGACGCGATGAGACGAGCAGAGCGTTCTTCTGATGGTAAGTGATACCATACCCATAACAACGCGACGCTATTTAAGATCACACTGCACGTCACATTATTCTTACCTTGAGATATAAGGTGTTAAGTCTCGTTACCCCAGTAATTTCACTAGCTTACAGCCTTAATCAAACCGGAACACAGTAATGTTTGCACACAACTGTTTGTCGGTTGAAAAAGGAGCTGCGGTGGTATCTACCTAGACGGTATTCGGTTATAGAGACCTACCACCAATGACTTAACTGTTTCTATGCCTATACGTCGTACTTAGATAATATTGTTGGTAGCTTGGAAGGTATGAGGAGTCATGTCCATTACCTCCACTACATCCGTGTCGGTAGAGCTGTCCGCGTACTGGTCCGGGCAGCAGACAGAGTTGCCGTTGCGCCTGCTCTGTAGGCAGACGTGTCCGTCGGTACAGTCGCCGTCAGCGCCGCAGTTCACCACATTGCCCGCCTCGTCCGTCGCCGGGGTGCCGACTGTACATGGGTTCTCGTACGACACCCGCGGCCGGCCTGAGTGGAAGTTACACAATACCTTCATTTGAAATATTGTCCCCAGTAACTTAGATTAGAGAGATAACATTCTTTCAGTGTTTTTTTAATTTTAGGAAGCGACGAGACAGGTAGTCATCACCTGAAGTTTAGTGATATGCTAGAATATCATAATATTTTGGAGCTTGTTACAATGATAAATACTATACTACGTTTTATTAACCTATGTGTAACGGAAGATGATAAGTCTAATCGTTCCAGTAATTTCAATTAAAATACCGTTCACACAGTAATTTATGAAATCTGCTGATTGTTAATTTGAGACGTTTTAGTTTTGAGACGTTTACCTAATAGTAACTTATCGCTTACCATCAAGTGAATGTCTGTCTCATAATAACGTGGCACTCGTTAGGTTAATATACATTGCACCTCATTGCGTTCGCCGCCTTGAGACATGAGTATTGAGTCTCGTTACCCAAGTTATTTCAATCCGGAACACGGTAATGTTTGCTAGTTAAAATTGATGCCATGGTGGTACCTACCTAAACGATCTCCAGCAAGAGACACTTACCACCATATTAATGCCGAATAAAGGACTAGAGCCTTAACTCGCAGGAATTTGGATGTTATTTCTTTATAATGATAATCAATTTGTGCTAATTCATAATAACTTCACAACCAACAAATATAAATGTTTACTATCCACTCACAAACAGGAAATCCTGTGCACAGCTCCCCGACACATTCGGAGTCTTTGACCCTCACGCATTCCTCGTCTGCGGAGCACGGATATCCAGAGCAAGGATCATCGCATTCACAGCTAGGGCAACCATCTGGTCCAGTCTTGTAGCCGTACTCGCAAACTCCGGCGCAGAGAGCCCTGACGCAGGAGGTAAGACTCCGAGCGCCAGTGCGAGCTGGTCTGGGGGAGGCTGAGCAATGGACGGAGGCCGAGGGTCCCATGGATCCGCGGAGTTTGTTCCCATCTGAATCGACGCACCTGGGGAAACATTATTTACTCAATTGAGTATATGTTTTATGATAAAATATTTATTTTGCTAAGTGTTTTTCCGGAACACCCACTCCCGCATTTCGTTTCATCATCACTTATATCCTCTTTGCTCAGTTATTTAAGTTTTCAAATGTTTGAACTTTAAAATGTTATTTTTATTATTTTACTTAAGAACTGCTTAAGAGTTTTTTATAAAAGTAAATAATTGTTTACGTGATAAAAATATTCATATTAAAGTTAGTTCATGTGTTTTATCATTGATCGACTGGGTAAGTAAATCACAAAAATGTCACTACGTTTCGATGCATACCAGCAAACCAGTCCATTCCTTGAACACTGTCTTGACACAAAGGAGCCGTCCTCCGCGCATTGGGGCACGTATCCCTTGCCCTCCCTCTCGCTGACGACGAGCAGTTCCGCCAGCATCTTCTGCTGGGTGCACATGGTGACGTTGTGGGGTAGGCTGCAGTGTCGGCCGCATTCACCACCATCGCAGCACTTCTGCATCGACGGGCATTCCAGGTCGTGAGCGCACGGCGTCCCACACTCCAAGTCTTCCGTGGGATTGATGTTTGGGCACGAGCCTGCCTTCTGAAGCTCCAGAGACGCCGGACAGCAGACGCCGTAGTCGTTACCTTAATTGTTTATAAGTTATCCACATAAATAGTGATAGTACTCAAGAAAGCCTATTGTTGGCTTCTTACCTAACGCGTGTAATACTAACAAATAAACGGGCCACGCAATAATTAAGATAACGTTTTTTCAGATTTATTTCTAATTATTTATTCTGAAATAATAATTAGAAGTAATAAATGAAGACTATATTCATAATTATTATCAATGAATATATGGAAAAATTGGGTTAGAGCATATTACAAGAATGAAATAAGATAAAAAAAGAGTTATCCCCAAACTCAAAAATCTCTTACAAAGGAAAATCAATGTATATATAAATAAATTTGATATATTTTGTAAAACGCGAATGGTACGACAAAGTATAAAATGCGTAAACGATACTTACAAAGTCATAGTTCTTTTTAATTTATGTTTGAAAAAACCTTTTGTGATTGTAATCACAAAAAAGATATTCTAATAAATTCCCACACTAGAGATCTTTGAATTTTGTACATACACATTTCTTATTTACATTGATCTTCCTTATTAAAAGAGCGATAAGGATGCGGATATTAAAACAACATACCCGACTCTACCAGACATCTGTAAAGGGGTGGACAGTTCGGTTTCCCGGGGTCTGTGCCGCAGAGGAAGGGCCGGCTCGTCTCCGAGATCAGCAGAGGTTCCCCAGCCGGGCATATGTTCTGAAGACTTCTTCCACGTTTACCTAAAATATAATTAAATCTGTTTTATATATAATTATTATTGAATTGATGTCATGAGCGCAAAGACACACTTCTTTATTGTAATGAGCTGGCTTTATTTCTTCTCTTTCCACTGACATCAGAACTCAGGGATTTCATTTTGCTCCTTTTTCCTACTACTTACTTTTATAATACATCTATTTACAAATTAACTTAACCTATGATTACATATTGTCTATTATTAATATGAGCTGGCGTACCGTATCGCTAAGCTCGCATTCCTGCTCGTAAAATACGTTTGTATAACTTAAACATGATCATGCTTACAAGTAGGTACGGGTGGGCAAGGCGGTTTCAAGCAATCCATCTCCTCCAGCTGGCAGGCGAGCTGACCGGGACACGTGATCGATTGGCACGGGTCCCTGCACCGGCAGAGTGGACACCCGCGTGCGTCCAGCTCGAAGCCGAGCGGGCACAGCATGCGGCAAGTGTGAGCGGCGCAGGCTGCCGTCCTAGTGCAGTTGACCAGGGACGCTGCTGGTGCACGAGTCCCGGGAATCTATCAGAAATATAGTGCCAATGCTATAATTATTTAGAAAAAGCACACTAGTAACACATGCGTAATCATGCAGAAGAAGAATTCTAAAAAGAAGCGTAGATGCACTTGCTTGATAAACCCGAATAGTCAAGTAATTCTTTTTTCGGGCATGCTTGTCGTTATACCTTTTTTACTCCTTGTCAATTACTATTGTCTATCACACATTATTTATGATCTTTATTAATTTAATATAATTGCGAATGGTAAATAAGCAGGTGCATCAGAATCTGTATTTACTTATAATGTATTAATGTGGCTAGTCAATGCATGTGTTCTTCTTCTAAGTCGTATTTCCTCATGATTGAGGGTCGTGGTCATCATGTGTAATAAAACACACGACGACTTACTTGGCAGTTATAATGGAGTGGTTTGCCATTGCCTTCTCCATTTCACATACTAGTGCGAGCACGGATGGTCATGATATAGATATGTAGGTTTCCTCACGATGTTTTCCTTCACCGTCAAAGGACGTGATATTAGTTGGTGTTATACCAACTGCATATAAATTGAAATATTCATTGGTGTAAGCCGAATTTGAACCGGGTAACTTCCGATTGGAAAGCCGGCGTTCAAACCACTAGGCTATCACGGCTCTATTCTTGCTATAGGTTGGGTTAAAAAGTTCACACTACCTCAAATCCTGTGGCGTCGACGCACCAGCAGGCGCTGACGATCTCGTTGTCGCATTGCACGGGTTCGAACTCGCCGTCCGCGGTCCTGCAGCGAGGCACGCGCACGCCACGAAGCAAACCTCTACCACCGCGACTGTTCTCCGCCATCAAAGCGCGAGAGATCCGCTCCGAAGACATCTTGACGTTCTCACAACCTGCGAGACACGGTTATCGTATTGTTAAAATGTATACAACTCGATATGAACAGAACTATATCATAAATTAAAGAGATATTCATTTTAATCATTGCATAATGTTTACATCAGAAATTTTGGTGTGATACAAAGCAGACCCAACATCCAAAATTCGTTAGACCTGATGTCTATAGCGAATTTAATGGACATTCGTTTTTAAGTCATTTAATTTTTAGTTTGAAATTCATTAAATGATTAAAAAAACTAAAGGTACTCTCAAAATTAAAATAAAAAAATCATGAAGTATATTATAAATACGGTAATGAACAAAACTTTTATAATACCTGCAATTATTAAATAGTGGAAAAACAGCTCATAATTAACAAACGAACAGATAATTTTTCATTATAGCTAAGATTAATTAGAATTTTTTTCAGTTTTAAATACAACAAACTCTTTACCGTTTTATCTTACGATGACACATCTCAAACTTTTAACACTTCCCTTTATGGATATTAAAAAGAAATACAGATAAATAATCCACCTACTCTTTCATTGTAAGTAACGGTGAACGAAATAAATCTTATTTTTTTGGCAACGCGAAAAACGTAAAGTAATCAAAAGGCACTTTAAAAGAAGTTCAACTTCTATAAAACTTTTCCTTATTGAAGTTGCGGAGGCAAGGCTTTAAGTTTACGAGCCTTAAACAAGTTCCCCGTCTATTGTGTCGTTTCCACGCTAAAGTTGGGCTTTCGTGGGAAAGTCATGATTTACGCAATGACACGCAAAATTTTAATAATACTGAAGTAAATGGATTTTATCACTTTTATTGAATTATTTTATCCATACATAATGACCACGACTATTGTTATAACATACCAATAACATATAAAACAACCACCAAGCAAACATATAGAAGGCTTTAGGACATAGCTCATTCTTTCTGCGTAGATCGGACTGTAAACAGTAATTTCAAAAAAATGTGGGTACTCTGAGATGACTATGACATAAGCATATCAGGCCCCCCCCTCCAGGCGACCAAGAAATCATAAAAAAAATATTAAGAAAATTCATAACCTAGCAAAGTATCATCATCATCATCAAAAGCCCGCGGCAGTCCACTGCTGGACATAGGCCTCTCCCAAGGAACGCCACAAAGTAAGCTATGATTTAATGTAACTAACCAGTTTCTGGTTTGTTTATTATAAGTTAAGTTTTTGGTTTGTATATATGACAGAACACATAATTTTTTTCTGTTTATATACTGCTAAAGATAAATGTTGGTATGAAATAGTCATGTTATATTAACTTCTAATGTAATGTGGTGTTTTATACCATCATCAGACAGTGATATACTGACCAGTGTATAGCGGTTCGACGCACGCGCGGCCGCACGCCGTGTCGCAGCAGACGCGCTCGCCGCACTCGTCGTCCGCGCTGCACGGCGCCGCGCGCGCCGGGCACGCCGCACTCTCAGCTGGACATCTGCCTTTAAGCTCGGCACTTGCTGAAACCACAACAACAATCAACATAAACTTAATCTAAACGATTAACCGATAAAAACAGAAATAGATGAAATCGATCAATTCTGATTGGAATAAGCTTTAAAAGCGCATCTGATTACAAACATGAATGAGGCTTTTTGTGTAAATGAACGAAGCGTTACACTTTACTACAGTTGACAAACAAAAGGCATACTAACAAGTACTGTATAATAAATTTTTTTTATACTACTATGCGACGAGACGAGCAAGACGTTCACCTGATGGTAAGTGATACGCTTGCCCATGACAACGTGCCGCTAGTTAAGATGGTACACACTGCACCACATTGCGCTCGCCGCCTTGAGATATAAGGTGTTAAGTCTCGTTTTCCCAGTAATTACACTATCTACAGCGCCCTTCAAACCGGAACACAGTAATGCTTGCACACTACTATTTGTCGGTTGCAATAGGAGCTGCGGTGGTACCCACCCAGACGGTCTCCGGCAACAGAGACCTACCACCTGGTAAAAATTCATACCTCTGTATATGTATATTGCCGCATTAACAATAAACTAATCAAATGAAAACAAAAATCCAAAGAAAATTCATCTTTTAAAAATGTTATGAAACTGATGAACTATGAAAAATGTTGTTTAATCAAAGAGTTTATTTTGGTAAAGTTAAAAGAAACATTTAAGAATGCAGAGTTATAAGAAAAGAGAATTGTAAACGAGAAATCGATGATTCTTATAGTTGGTACCAACGGCTATTACTGATCGTAGACAGCAGTGTGCAAACGTTACTGCACTCCAGTTTGAAAGAAAGCTAGCGGGATTATTGTAATAATGAGATTTAATATCCTACCTCACAATGCAGTCCTGTGTAAACATTTTCAGTATAGTTTCAATGTTATGGGGTATCACTTACCATCCTAAAGTTTTGTATATGACGATTCATATCAAAAAGAAACATTAGTTAAAAACTGATACTAAAGTAATCGAGTTCTCAAATGCACATCGAGAACGAATTTATTTATTACCAAAAACTGATATTACTTTGCAAATACGAACAGTAATAATTTTATTATAATAAATTCTATACTTTGATAAACAAAATTAAACTCATAAATTAAATTTTGCTACACAAAGGCTCGTAAATTTGATGAGTTAAGATTTGCTTTAATGGTGGTCGCTTTTAATATTGTTCCGCGCGCACAATAATTTCATAATTTAATACTGTTTTATATTCGGCGTGATAAAGCAATGTGATGAAAGAAACCATATTGTTTCACACAAATGCCTCCATAACATTTTATATATCTTCCTTAGTATAACATCTATGACATGATATATTGCAACTGTTCCAGATCGTTAATTTAGACTATGAAGAAACATTTTCTGAAATTTGGGACTTTTGTTACCACAAGAAAAAATGTAGTCTCACATAGAATTCTCGTACTGATCTATACTGGGTACAAAGGCCAAAAGAATTATTCTGTGTATTATATTTAGGTTATGGAGTAACCTTATTTCGTATTCTATTTCGTTTATTAATAAATAGTAGACTTGGAATCTGTCGAAATAAAAACTTTGCTTTCTTTCAGCGTCCATACATTATCTATTTTAGGTTATGTTTTACTGGTAATCCGGTGGTTTTTAATGGTATCATTGTCACATCTTATCTTACGAATGTATTTAAAATTTATTTCACTTTAAGAAAATCAGGTTGTTATGAATGATCATACTTTTATAATAGCAATAATAAAGCATACCATATTGCAAAAGCAATGCGCACGCGCAGAGCAGCACCGCCCTCACCGCGCCCGTCGACATTGCAGCATCACCTTTGTGCGAGCTGAAACAAACATTTAAAAAATTACTTATAACTTAAAGATCTTACACGAAAGTTATTGGCATGAAGATCAGTTTTATAGTTTAATGTTATGCCTACTCATCTTCTATTTTTTATTAATTGTAACAATTCTCCTAACTTCAGATTGTAATTAATGTAGATGGATTTCTTAATATAGAAAAAAAAAACACAAAATTAAATTACTTTTGATTAATATCTATTAAATGCATTGTACTCTGTTCTCTATAATATTACAATAAATTATGTAAAGTAATCATAGTTACTCTTAGGTTATTTATTACTTTAAAAATGTTAAAAAAAATCATGTGTTCAGAGACAAATATTAACAGACAATATTTCTTAAAAGACTTTCACCATTTATATAAGGAAGCAAATACTATATAGAAATATTAAAAGTAATGTTCTGCTTAATGAGACGTTTAGATGAAATATACGATCTGGGAAAGAGTTTTAAAAATAACAAAAACCTCTTTATAAAATGTAAACAATAGACAAAAAGTTAAACCATTAGTTATGTAAACGTTTAAATAAATGAAAGCATGACATTTCTAATGAATTAGAAAGGAAAGTACGACGAAAGTAATAAAAAACGAGATCAGGCCGTTGCGTTGCCATCGGGCGTAATGAAATTTATGTAACTTTTTAAAACACAACGCCGCCTGATATTTGTACAGAACTTTTTTATTCAAAAAGTGGAAATGTTAAAAAATTTCAGTAGTTTGTTACATTTTACGTTACACGCGTAAAGTTTTAAATAATCCGATGATGACTAATAGAAAACAAACAAATGATCTAAAATAATTAAACTTACAGTATTGTTTAATACAATAATGGAACGTAATAAAGGAATGTGTTTAATATTCAAGCGGTGCCTACAACTATATTTGTTAGGTCTGGGACGTGAATCATTGTTTTTCGCAGATGGTGACGAAATCATTTTAAAACTGACCTTGTAATAAATAAATCGATTATTGATACTGAAGGCTAATTAAACATTACGTTTTGTTATAGTTTAGACTTTTGATTAGATGACTGCACCGGAGACACTTTTCTATTCTTTGGTGTCGGAGGTAAAATCTTTGAAAAGATAATCTGTCTTCCGGGGGAAGGTCAGGGTTATGAGAGGATTTTCACTCTTTAAAAATTTCTTAGCGTTTGAAAAATACCTTCGCAATTACTGCTTCAATGGCCGAAGACCTTATCTAGCCATAATACTCCTCAGAGTCGTGAGAGGAAATAGAACCCCCTTTCTTAGTGCCCATGACTATCATTCCAATGCAATCACTTTCAAATCAAAATTAAGAATTACTCACACAATTATACAGTTCTTTAAGTATAAAGCTGGTTAAATACAGCTGACAATAATTTGCACAAAGACCTTATGTGTAAAAAATTAAAATACGACACCAATTAATCTTAGCGTGTCTGCGAATGAAAGGTAAAGGACACAAATCTTTTCAGCAGTGTTTCAGTAAACACCGCCGAATGCGTAAACATTTTGATCTAATTATCGCTCGGACTCTTGTACAAGATCTAAACTGAATTTTACTGGTAATTTCACGAGAGATTCTACAAGTGCTTTCAGTAGAAATAAATATCATTTCATAGCTAACAATACTTTCAAACAATAATTATAATGTTGTTCAGCTGCGGCTGGAAGCTATTTATCATCAGTTTAATATTTTGTTGAAAAGTATCATTTTGAAATATCACAGTAGCTTAAATATTCGTGAAATAAGATTGACTTCTTTCAATATTTATTCCAATTTTTATATATTAAAATTATCCTGATATTAGATCGTAACATTTTTTAAAGCTAAACGGTTTTTATTTAGTTCATGAGTTAACTTATAATTTTCAACGACATATGGAACATCTAGTGCTTAGTTGCGAGTAAGCTCTTAACCTAATTTTGTTTATCATTGGATAGTAACTAACGGTATAAGTTTTTTTTGTTTAGGTGTTTGGTATGTTTAGGTGATTTTCGAACCTATTATTCTTAAATCTTTGAGCATCTTCTGAACTGTAGGACAATTTGTTGTTTTACCTTTGTCTTTATGTTTGTCCTCCGACGTAAACCACAAAGTTAGTCTTTATTAATTGTACATCTGCCATTTATTTATTTTGAAAGTTGCCTAAGTTAATTACACCTCAAATTAATATACGGTCTCCATTTTAATGCAATTAATATAATTACTAATGAGTCGTACTGTTCAAGTTAAGGAGTCAAATTAATTTATATATAAATATATGTTCCTTTTAAAATAATTCCAATCGACTTTATTGGCAATTAACTTGAATTTGTACATTAGCTAGCTAGAAATAAGTGGCTAACGGACCTATGTTATTTTCAAAATAAATGGCACATAGATTAAATGTATCATTAGATAACTTTAGAATACTAGATTTGGTTATAACAAAAATTGGTATGAAGTTATTTCTTCCAAATTTTCTTTATCTGGAGTACAAATATGATTTTTTTTAACCTTTTCTTGAAAATATTTATTTTGCTGCCATTTTCTATTGTTTTAGTTAAACATTCAACAGTGTTCTGATAAAGGTAAAAGGGACAGCTGCAGTACTTTACCTGAAACTATTAAATCTTTAGCCGCCTGTTATTATAAGTAACAAATCGTCTAGAGTTAGTATCTACAGAGATATTCTAATCGAGAAGACTATGTTAATTATCACCACCATCACAAATTTATTAAATGTAAAAACAAAGAAGTAAAAAAAATCGTGTATAACTTTGCCCGGGTAAATTTAGACTCAAACGTTTTAATGGTGACGTATCGGTTGGTTCATTTTCATCTATATTTTTTTTATTTTCAACGGTCTTTATTCGTATGTAGGTAATGTCCTGCTTCGATTGCGTCTATTCGTAAAGTATTTTCACGATTCGTCACATCGTCTGACACCTTGCATTGTGTATCGATATTCTCGAGTCGTTGTGCGTTCGGCCTCGCGCTACTTCGCGCTCGTTACGGGCGGGCTTTCCCGCACATTTCATATTGCGCTTTGCATTGCAAAATTATTGAAACAAAACTACTTGCAATTATTTTTTTTATATAAATTGTTTTGAATCTTGTGAACACAAGAGTATTTTTAAATCTTTTAAATAAATTTAAAAACGATTGAAACAACAAATGTATTCAATTCTTTCATCGAGTACTTTTCACGAGTACTTTCGCAGTCTTTGCTTTTTATTTTATACACTAAAAATATATAGAATATCTTCAAAAATGTATTTTTAATATGATTAAATTTCTAAATCTTCCACTTAGTCATTAGTCTATTTGGGTAATAGCATTTAATTTCTTTTATTTCTATTAATATAGCGCTACATGTCTTTGGAAATGCTTAAGTTTTATGATTGATGTTTTAAATTTTCTCTTTAGTTATTAATATTGTATACATTTTGCACGTTAAAATTATAACAAAAAATATGTGGTACCAGGTGGTAGGTTTCTGCTGTCGGAGACCGTCTGGATGGGTACCACCGCAACTCCTATTTCAACCGCCAAATAGTAGTGTGCAAACATTACTGTGTTCCGGTTTGAAGGGCGCCGTAGCTAGTGTAATTACTGGGGTAACGAGACTTAACACCTTATGTGTCAAGACGACGAGCGCAATGTGGTGCAGTGTGTACCATCTTAACTAGCGCCGCGTTGTTATGGGCAAGTGTATCACTTACCATCAGGTGAACCCCTTGCTCGTCTCGTCGCAATATATTTATAAGGTTTTTCTTATATATTTCTCTATTAACCTTAATACTTGCTACGCTAAGCTGGCTGTTAAAGAAATATGTTTTTGAGTTGTGTTTAAGTCTCTGTAACACAGTTTTAAAGTTATACAATAAGTATTAAATAAATCAGACAATGTATACCTTCTTCTTAAAATGCCTCTCCGTTATTGGAGGTTGGCCATTAAATAATAGTAAAATAAATAAAAAAGGCAAATAATAAATTATTTAGATATATAAATGGTTATCTCGCCGGTTGTAAACACTGAATAAACAGTTCTCTCAAGTCTACTTTGTATCTATTCTCTTTAGTCTATCTTCTATTTTTTTTTATATTCAACAATGCCAGCCATTAAGTTCAAGATTTATACCAAAAGATGTATATAAATAAACTGCCGACTGTATGATAGTATGGTGGATACGAAGCACGGAAATTACGTAAACTCTAATGACTACATTGTGTGCATGATAATTATTTACTTTCTCTAGTACGCGTTCACGGTTAGTTTGAATTTCTTTTAGTTTAGTCAACATAAGAAAGTATTACACAATTTTTTTTTTATATAAATTGTTTTGAATCTTGTGAACACAAGAGTATTTTTAAATCTTTTAAATAAATTTAAAAACGATTGAAACAACAATTGTTTTCAATTCTTTCATACTTACTTTCGCAGTCTTTGCTTTTTATTTTATACGCTAAAAATGCATAGTATATCTTCAAAAATGTATTTTTAATATGATTAAATTTCTAAATCTTCCACTTAGTCATTAGTCTATTTGGGTAATAGCATTTAATATCTTTTATTTCTACTAAAGTAGCGCTACATGTCTTTGGAAATGCTTAAGTTTTATGATTGATGTTTTAAATTTTCTCTTTAGTTATTAATATTGTTTGCTTGTATTAAATAATGCAAACTGCATTCATTGTGTTTAAAACCTGAATTGTATTTTTTAACATGGACATGTTTTTAAGATTATTTTGTTACTGTAGAGTCTCGTGTGTAGGAAACATGTCGCAACCTTAAAGTGAGTGAACTCTTGAGTTGACGTCTAAAGCATCCGCGGGTGACGCAAGAGCTGACTTGAGACGAGTGAAAGGCTTGAATACTTGTATTTGTCATTCTTCAGAAGTAGCTTATTTAGTAAACAATATTAGACTTTAGTAACATTGCATAAGGTCTCGAATGGCAATCAAATATTGTCTTAGTTGTCAATAACCACAAAGAACAACACACAGAAAACTCTAAACGACATTTAATTCAATATACTTCACGATACTACAAATACATTCGTTATTTTAATAAATCGATTTGTAATATGTTTTTAGTCCTTAATAAATCATACAAATTTTAATTAACGTATCAAAGTTACTAGATAAATAAGTGGCGATATAAATATTTGCAATGTACTTAAACAAGATTTGTTGTACGCTATCTTTAGGTGCATATATAAAATTTCAAATTGAAATTATTCACTTTAATAATTCCAAGTGCTTTACATAATATTTTTGGATATACATGATATAACCGAAAAAATACAAAGGTTAAAAAGGTTCCTACAGGGTCGGCAACACGCTGGTGATACCTCTGATGCTACTAGCGGTCATAGGCTGCGGACACCGCTTAACACCAGGCGGGCCGCAAGCCTGTTTGTCGCCTAAATTGTATAAAAAAAAAAAAAATACATGACGATTTCTCTACTACTAAATTCAAACGGAGTGCAGCAAAGTTTTAGAGGCTTTAGTGGAATTTCGAGGACGTTTACGGTTGTTGCCTTTGATTTGAAAAGTAAAAGTGAAAAGTTTCTCATGTAAAACGGTATTCCTTTCCTGTTGAATTAAAGATTTAATCATCTGTTATTTAAATATGATGTATTAATGAAAACTATCTACAGCTACAACTTAATTTTCACGAAATAATAGACAATGGATTTACACCACTTTAGTAACAAACGATTCATATGACGTATTCCTCACTTTCACTTAACATGAAAATCAATACAAAGGGCATAGTATAATAAGATTTATGCCAAATTGGATAAGTGACACAAGAATATTCTAAACTACTCGTATATTGTCTTCATAATTGAACATTGTTACAGTTGTTTTCTTTTGTCTAGTGTAACACTTTCTCAAGTAGCAAAGATGATAGATAAATGGATATTGGCTTGTTATATGTAACAAGCTGAACACAATTCCTAAAACGGATATTACAATGTCGGAGTGATTCAAATCGAATTTGTTGCGAAGATTGATTAAATTTCGCTCCTTGGGAACAGCGTCTTGTGTATATAATTCAATCCGTATTTCGAATCGATCTTAACTAAATTTTCAATTCTTATGTAGCGACATTTTTTATGTTAAAAAAGATTTTTTTTCTGCGATGAGAAAATTACATTTTCGATGTGCATTCGAAGTTTATCTATAATTGGCTACAAGTGAGGTCATTAATCATGTTGTAATACAAATCTCTGGCTCTTATATTCTCATAACTGGAACACAGTAAATCTAGATAGCCAGCAAAGCCAATCAAATTCCATAAATCCTCGCCCGGGATTGCACCAGGGACGTTCGTGTTACAAAGCAAGCCACTACGCCTCTGAGGTAGTTAAAACATAAATATAATTAATTCAGAGATAAACTTGTTAATTTTAAGCATCTGTTAACACAAGATATATAAAAAACTAGTAAATGAAAATGAGAGGTCATTGATATCTGAAGCACTTTCATTCCTCCATTGACATCGCTGACCCCTTCCCGAGCGGTCGATACCTCCGCAGATTGAGCTCGTTTGAAGAAATGCACTGAATTAACATTCAAACTACAAACAATACTACAATTATATAAAATATGTGATATTATAAAAACTACAATTATATATAGTAAGTGATAGATACAAGCAAAGCAATACAGGGGCGGTAACAAAAATTTTACTTCTCAATACAGATTCGTATCCACTACTAAAAAACATGACGTTAAATCTGCTCATAGTCCAGGCTCTAACAGGACACGGGGGCTTTGGCCAGTCTCTGCACAAATTCAAACGAAAAGACGAACCGTCTTGTGTTTGCGATCCGAATATTGCAGAAAAACATTATACACCTACTAATAGACTGTCCAAGGTACTTAAAGGAAAGAGCAGAAACAGAAATTAGATTGCACAAAAATATATGCAAACAGAATCTAAGCGAAATGTTAATGTCAAAATATAAAGAAGCGTTGATAAAATTTATGGAGAACATTACGAAGGATGCTGTTAAAAGAAATAGAAGTAATTAGGAGTGACAACAGATAAATAATATACACACATATATAAAAATATACAAAATAAAAGCAAAAATATACAAATAGAAAAAAAAATATGTAAAATAAGACTCCACAAATATTCTACTTATAAAAAAAACATTTTCTTTGTATTCAGGCGATATTTATAAACCATGAGTATATGAAAACAGTATTTCAATTTCCGATGTGAACCGAAACATAAAACATTTTTGTTATACCTTGTGAATTTAAATATTCGATGACATTAACTGAGCCATTAGCTACCCGATTATAAATTTAATCTTACGTATAGTGCATAAATAAATACGTAGCTTTCTACTAACGGTATAACGTATTAATAACTGATTATTATTTAACGAAGCAACGAGACGATTACGACTTTCATTTAGTGGTAGGCGATAGTAATAACAATGAGGCGATAGTTAGGATATTTACATAACACTACGCTATAATTGTCATTTTGTGATAGACAACAGTTAATTAATATCGTATTTTCACGCCACAATTTAGTATATAGCATTGTACGTCCATTGCTTGAGATGATGTTATAGATAATAACATCAACTTGTTAGCTAACTGATATTAACGACCGAAACTAGATAGAGAACATAATAAACTAGTCGTAAATGTAGTTTAGTAATAAAAACTTCGTAAGTCTAGGTTACAATGTAGGTAGCTAAAAGCAGTTTCTTGTAAATGCTGAAAGTCGAAATTCTAGCACTAAGTGCATTAACATTGCTTTCAACACATATGTTGAGTGATCGTAAACCTTAACGTGGATTAAGTAAATTCAAAATAGAAATTTCTTTATTATATAAGATTTTTACAATATCTTTTAGTTGTCAATTGCATATTACACTATTAAAGTTCCGATCTCACCTTCATCTGTAAACTAACAAGAAATCCAGTTTTTTTTAACGTCGTACAATTGTAAAGACAAACAGAGCTTGTAATTGATATTATATAAAGAGTAATATTTTTGTTATATTCTCTATGGGCTTTTCATATTACATCTCTATTTCCAAATAACCTGCGCTTTTAATAAACAAGGTTTTAATGCGGTCTTTAAATGTTTACTTCTGTAATCGTAAAGCAAAGCAGTCAATGTACGTTTAGTGCTCCACAGGAGCACCTCGAGTACTTCGGCTAGAGATATTTATTATAAAATATTCTATTTTTTACTAGACGATGCCTCGAAAACAGCAGTCGAGGACATAAAATATTGTCGCGTTACCCCAGTAATTTTACTACAACGCCGTTCAAACCGGAACACAGTAATGTTTGCACATCACTATACAAAAATAGACGTTGCGGTCGTTACTAGACGTTTCTTGGCAACAGGGAACTACGAGCTGTAATTCTATACTATTTTGAAAATAAGAATATATCACTTATGTAATATTTATGATGTTTTTTTAAACAACCAAACTTTTAGTTACATTTTCTTAAATCAATGAAATAAAAAACATTCGAAGAAACGAAGAGAACAGTAAAGTTTAGAAGCTACTTCTCTTCGTATGTTAAATACTAATAATATAATACACAAGAACTATTAATAGATAAGAGAAAATTAAAATTATTATTGTACATTCATTCAATTCACACAGAGTTTATTGATCCATTGTAACAAATACTCAGATAATGTGGTGCGAGAGTTGGCGTCATGCATTGTAAGCGAACTGCGTTTCCTACGCTTGTATAAGAAATCGTTCGGAAGCGCATCGATCATGCCTAACTTTCAAATCAGCTCTATAACCGGATGTGATGATTAAATTAAAACTGCGCAACGTTACGTACTTTTAATTTAAATTGTTATAAATTTACGCAGTTATTTAAACGGATTTAAAAACACAGCAAGTGTCAGTGTTATTGAAAAACATCGCCTGAACTATTCTTATTCAGGTATTATGTGTATTCAATAATCATATAAAAAGCAATTAAATTGGTTGTTTAAATGGAATACCTTTTTATTTATAAAACATTGTTTTATTAGCTAAATGGTAAATTGTCCTGAATTTCTGATCATGATAAATGACAATGAGACAGTAGATGATGAAGCGTTCTCATATGCCTATTATAATGAAGTTTGTAAGTTTATGTATGAAATTGCAGTTTTGTACAAAATAAGTTGAAACAGTTATTTTCCAGCGTGTCATTTCTTTTAATCAATGTTATCACTCAAGTGCTATCACGAGTGATCATTTTCCCCACACAGTGCAAGTCAAGCATTTTCAAATTGCCGAAACTGATAGATTCTGTTAGACAATCGAAAGCACTTTACTATTTGGTTAGATACTGGTTTAGCACCTAAATGATGACCCAAAATCTATATATTTTACATATTGGTGTGGGTTAATTCGCATAATTCTGCGAATGGGTGTTATGATGCGTCGACGACTGATACTGTCCAAAGTGGTCAGTGGACGAACGAACAGTAGAACGAAGTAATCCGTTGCAAAGTGTTCTCTCCGAATGGACACTTTCGCCTGACTCACGACATGCGACATACCGCGCAAGTGAAAACGCTACACCGGAGAGAGTAAGCAATTACACGATAATAACAAGGTTGGATAGTGTTCGGAGAACTCCTTGCAGCGATTAGCTAATAAACAATAAAGTCTTAAAGTAGAGTATTACAAAATTGTGATTAGTTATCGTAAAACTTTAACAAGATCTCTTCTGTGGCTAAGCGCTAAACTATTTGCACTGGTGACACACAACACTTAACTGCTGGTAAGTCTCTGTTAACCGTGTAGGTACGTACCACCGCAGCTAGTATTTCTGCTGACAAACAGTAGTGTGCAAATATTACTGTGTTCAAGATCAAAGGGCGCTGTAGCTAGTGAAATTACTGGGGTAACGAGATTTAACACCTTATGTCTCATGACGACGAGCGCAATGTGGTGCAGTGTATACCATCTTAACCAGCGCCATGTGAATGTCTCGCTCGTCTCGTTGCCTCGTCGAATAAAAAAACTAAGTTTTAAAATACTTTATCCGAACCTTACTATCATCCTTATCGCTCATATGCCCCATACTATCTGTATGTTCCTATAGTCATGTATACGGGCCATCGTATTTTTTTTATCACGCTTTACCATCTTCGATCCTACTGTCTTTTAATATGCCAGGGTAGGTGGTAAGTCTCTGTTGCCGGAGACCGTCTGGGTGGGTACCACCGCAGCTCCTATTGCAACCGCCAAATAGTACTGTGCAAACATTATTGTGTTCCGGTTTGAAGGGCGCTGTAGCTAGTGTAATTACTGGGGTAACGAGTCTTAACACCTTATGTCTTAAGGCGACGAGCGCAATGTGGTGCAGTGTGTACCATCTTAACTAGCACCACATTGTCATGGGCAAGCGTATCACTTACCATCAGGTAAACGTCTTGCTCGTCTCGTCACAAAGTAGCATAAAAAAAATATTAGATCATCATCAGTATCAACGTTACTCGCTTATTCTAACTTAACTTTAAACTTCCTGTGAATTATACAACGATTAGTACTCAGACGGTGTTCGGTAAGATAGACTTATTTCCAGTTAATTAAGCCTGATTCAAGTCTATATTTAGCGAAGTGAAGAGTTTGATTGTTTACTTAAAAATAGTGTTAATGAACAATCGGTCGATTGTTAGTTCAGTTTCCAGTTTTATTGTCAATAGACTTAAAAATACAAAACATTGATTGTCATCAAAATGGCTGCGCAATCTTTTAGTCACGGTATTACGCAAGATCATAGTAAACTTATTTATACGTGATGACGGTTGATGATTTTAAATTTGACTTTTTAAACAAAACGTTACGCTATATAAGAGCAGTTTATTTACTATATGTTAGTTCAATAGTTAAATATGTATCTATTACAAGATATGTGTTTATTTGAATAATATATAAGCTGACATTGATCATCACGTTGTCGATAATCAACGCATTTTGCTTCGTCCTTCGAACAGCGAAAGATCGGAACAGTTTGCCAGGGTCACTGTTTTCGTCCAGGTAAGACGTTGGAATTTTAAAAGAATTATAAAAATACTTCTTCTAGACTAGTAACCTCAGTACCCCAGATCATATGCATAGTCCATGACATCAATTTCAAATGATGATTAATGTCAATGTGGTCTCTAATATAATGTATCATACTGTTGATAGATAAATGTGATAGCTGGTCGGAAGGGTGAAAAAATCTTCTTTCACACAGCTTTAAATCTACTTTTCTTATATTCTATTATTTGTAAGAAATAACAAACAAAGCCAATGCTTGAAAAGATATTACGTACGATCTTTATGTAATGTTAGCTTTATAAACAATATGTTAAACCAACGAAATGTAAAGAAGAAAAACAGAATGAAAAATAAACGCAAAGTTTCAGCGAAAAATAATTGAAAAGAAAATTACACAGCGTCTTTGAGTGACGAAAACATTCCGTGTTTTTACAGAGATCTTGATACAAATGCATAGTAATGATATCGTAGCTCACATTAGGGCGTCTGTATTATTTCAGGACATTATATATAATACTTTACGTATGAAAACTGTATAGAAGTAAAGTTAGTTTTTACTCAAACGTACAATATCTGAGAAGAATGTTAGTTTAAATGTAGATATTAATAGTTGCGTATTTCTTCTTCTGTCAAACATAGTTATATTTAAACAAAAATAATTACTAGATGTAATTATTTAACTGTTACTTTCAAATGTCTCCACTTTTTAAACATATATTGAAGTGAATCATTTTAATACTATACAAAAATTTCATTCTTGCTATAATAATTTCTGATGAAACTTTATTTTTCTACAGTTTTGTATATCATCGATGTAAATTTTTTTGAAGAAATTGTATAGGGAAAAAACCAATAATCATTTTCACTTTAAGTTACATGAAAGCTATCAATATGTTCATTACTTTGAAGACATCGAAACTTGGATGTTTAAAGTTACATTTTTTTTTATTTACAATCTTTCGTAATATCCCGTTTTGTAGTTATAAAGACAATGTTACCGCAATAAGTATGATCCGAGAGACGTGCTCATTCGTTCATTGAATGCTTACGAACACTTAGTGTTGTTTGTATAAACATCTTATCGTCGATCTCTTCGAGACGTGATTCGGTTCCTAAGCCATCGTAAACAAAGACCTCCCGGCCATCGGCCCCCGGGGGAATAACACACGTTACCACCACAGCGTCTTATACTATTTAATGGGTACGTTATAAATATTGATATAATAATGTGTTAATAATAATCAGTGTTTCCGTCCAGGTATGATGTGGGAGTCTTCAAGAAAACAGTGAACAGGTTTCTTCTAGACTAGTGCCTTTTACCACCAAGATTACAACCGCTTACCAACAAGTGGGATCATAGTCAAACACTAGTCTATGTAAAATAAAAAAACGTCTTTATTACAAGTATAATCTCAGAAATATTGTATGCAAAGATAAAAAATTTATTAAACTACTTTTAGTATAACCTGTCGGCCCTTAACAGCTCATTTGAAGTAAATCGTAGCTGCTTTCAGAAAGCAGCTGTGCTACTTCTAATCTTGGCGAAGTATTCATTAGACTCCATTAATCTTAAACCAAATAAATCTCTCCCTAAAATTTAATTTCAAAATATATTAAACTCTAACTATATTTATGTGTTGCGATCCCGTGATATAACATTACTAAACTTTTTATTCACAAGTCTTTAAATTCATATGATATTAAGTTACAATAAAATCGAAGATGGTGCAGCGGGCTCGACTCGTAAAAAATATTACTGTTAAAAATTCTTTATAAATATATTAGGTTGTCAAATATCTCCCTTCCGCCTTTTTGTCTTTTGAATTTCGCGGCTATGTACAAAGCGCTACAGAGCTCGTATCTAGCAATACTATACATAATTTGAAAGGTCTTGACATAACCTACAAAACGACGCTATGCATAATTAGTTTGGATATTGCGTTCAACAGTTATAGACGTGTAAACATGGAGTTCACTAACGCCGAAATTCGCGCTATTTTAAAGTTTTCCTTCGTTAAAGGCAAATCCGCTAGAGAAACGTTCCGTGAGATTATTGGTGTTTTGGGGGATGGTACTCTATCACTTCGAACCGCGGAGGAATGGTTTCGACGATTCAGAGCCGGTGAAAACGACACCATGGATAAGCCAGCCGGCGGAAGACCTGTGACGACAAATACCGATCAAATCATGGACTACATCGAGTTAGACCGGCATGTGGCATCTCGTGACATCGCCCAGGAGATGGGAGTTAGTCACCAAACCATTTTAAACCATCTGCAGAAGGCTGGATACAAAAAAAAAAGCTTGATGTTTGGGTGCCGCATGATTTGACGCAAAAAAACCTTCTGGACCGAATCAACGCCTGCGATATGCTGCTGAAACGGAACGAATTCGACCCATTCTTGAAGCGGATGGTGACTGGCGACGAAAAATGGATCACATACGACAATATCAAGCGAAAACGGTCGTGGTCGAAGGCCGGTGAATCGTCCCAAACAGTGGCAAAGCCGGGATTGACGGCCAGGAAGGTTTTGCTGTGTGTTTGGTGGGATTGGAAGGGAATCATCCACTATGAGCTGCTCCCATATGGCCAGACACTTAATTCTATCATCTACTGCGAACAACTGGACCGCTTGAAGCAGGCGATCGACCAGAAGCGTCCAGAATTGGCCAACAGGAAGGGTGTAGTGTTCCACCACGACAACGCCCGACCACACACTTCGTTGATGACTCGTCAGAAGCTACGGGAGCTCGGATGGGAGGTTTTATCGCATCCACCATATAGCCCGGACATAGCGCCAAGTGATTACCACCTGTTCCTGTCCATGGTGAACGCCCTTGGTGGTGTAAAGTTGAACTCAAAAGAGGCTTGTGAAAAGTGGCTGTCCAAGTTCTTCGCAAATGAGAAGGGGGGCTTCTACGAGGGAGGTATTATGAAGTTGCCGTCTAGATGGAAACAGATTATCGAACAAAACGGCGCATATTTGAACTAAATCCGATCACTGTAACACTGTTTATAAAGCATTGAATAAAGAGCAAAAAAGCGGAAGGGAGATATTGACAACCTTATATTAAATAGTACTACAGAAACTGACCTATTGCTATTTAGACAGTCCAGAGATCTAAATTAAATTCTCGACAAATGTAATTAAATTAACATTATAATAGATTTAAAACGCTAATTGTATTTGTTCAGTTACCTTTTGCTCAAAGAGTACAATTCTACAAAATGAACAAACACAAAAGGCTACGCATTCAAACCTTGAAATCTCCACTTAATTGGAATATATCCTTTGCTCTGTACAAAGGAAGCGTTGCAATGAATACCAGATAACAGGATTTTAATTAAATTAAATATTTAATCTTGAGACAAGAGCAAAATACGCCCGAGAGCTTAAACTGGAATTCGGGAGCATTTGCATTTTCTCAAAACAAAACGTAGCGATTCGTGTATATTTTGCACAACGTATATATCAATGTAACTGTTGTTGTCGATTGACGAGTTTTATGGAACAAATACATGTTTATCGAAAGTTTTAACATTCCTATTGTACCGCCAGTTCGATGGACTAGGATGGACCATTTCTGTATTTTAAGACGCAAAGCTACCGGTAGTTTTAATTAATTTATTTCGAAATACCGTCGATGACTATTTTGTTATTTAACGTAAATAGAAGAATATACAGCTTTAATGTTTTAAAGTTTACAACTGCACTGTGTTGGGCGATTAGAGTAGAAAACCAGGAGTAACTGGTAACAAATCAAAAAGATGTATATTTCGTTTATTATCTAATATATAAAATTCTTTTGTCACAATGTTCGTTCGCATACTCCTCCAAAACGGCAGACCGATTCCGATGAAATTTTTTATGCATATTCAGTAGGTCGGAGAATCGGCTACTATCTATTTTTCAAATCCTTAAGTGATTGCAACGTGACCAAAAAAAAAATTTTTTTTCTGGTCCCTTTACGAAATGAAAATGAAAAATGGAAACCAGACACCAGAAACCAGAAACCCGTAACCAGAAACCAGAAACCAGAAACCAGAAACCAGAAACCAGAAACCAGAAACCAGAAACCAGAAACAGAAACCAGAAACCAGAAACCAGAACCAGAAACCAGAAACTAGAAACCAGAAACAGAAACCAGAAACAGAAACCAGAACCAGAAACCAGAAACCAGAAACCAGGAAACCAGAAACCAGAAATTAGAAACTAGGAACCAGAAACCAGAAACCAAGAAACCAGAAACCAGAACCAGAAACCAGAAACAGAAACCAGAAATTAGAAACTAGGAACCAGAAACCAGAAGAAACCAGAAACCAGAAACCAGAAACTAGAAACCAGAAACCAGAAACCAGAAACAGAAACCAGAAACCAGAAACCGAAACCAGAAACTAGGAACTAGGAACCAGAAACCAGAAACCAGAACCAGAAACCAGAAACCAGGAACCAGAAACTAGGAACCAGAAACCAGAAACCAGAAACCATAAACCAGAAACCAGAAACCAGGAAACCAGAAACTAGAAACCAGAAAACCAGAAACAGAAACTAGAAACCAGGAACCAGAAACCAGAAACCAGAAACCAGAAATTAGAAACTAGGAACCAGAAACTAGAAACCAGAAACCAGAAACCAGAAACTAGAAACTAGGAACCAGAAACTAGAAACCAGAAACCAGAAACTCGGAACCAGAAACAAACAAACAAAAGTTCATGTTAAATTACAAGCTTTCACTGCTGTCTAAGCGATGTAGGTGCGTTCGTAACGCTAAAGAGTCAATTTGCACTTTATTACAGCTGCACAAAGTTCAAATTCATTCATTCTATCAAAACAGTGTGCGTATGCGCGTCGGAGGATCTAACGCCGCGTGCCGAAATTAAAACGAATGAAATAATAACATAAATATAGTCACAAAATGAAAGAGCTAAAGATCCACCATACTGATTTTCAATTTGGTCGGCTTCGCGATATTATTTCTTTTGTTTTAGTTTCGGCGCACGACATAAAATGCATTCGTTTTCACGTCAATACACCAGTCGAGCACAAACCGCGTTACCATCGGGCAGACCTGACAGACCACATTCTGTCAAAAAGATTTAGAATGTGACAGTTATTTGTTCCTTAAAAAAATATTATAGTAAATATAACTTATGTACTTTAATTATAACTTTGGCCACTCTTCTGGAGCCCACTAATATTTAAATATTAGTTATTAGATGCATATATATATAGTGCTGAACCCCGCACACCGCCCATAACCAGGGTGACGGTTCTGTTCAGGAGATTTTTTTGCCCCGGCTATAAAATAGGCAGGAACAAAGAACATTCCAATTTTTTTTGACAGAACGAAGTCTGTCGGGTCAGCTAGTAATTTAATATAATTCATTATTATTTAAAAGTAACAGTTGCAATCTCTTATTAAGGATAAAACAGAGGTATCCTCTGCTATCGTAAAAAGCGATGAAAAACATCTTATAATTCGTGAGTTTTTAAAGTGTACAAGAGGACAAATTTCCAGGAGATTTTAGTGGATACAAATTCCTCATAACCTTGTACCCTCATCATCATGTGAAGATTTCACCTCCGTTATAAAGCTGCAGCACTTACCATCAAATAAACTTAAACTACACATCACCTCACCGTGTTGCATATGATAAAATCTTAATACCGATCTATTATTAGTATATACATAAGCTAAGCTATTAACAAAATAACCCTTGTGGAGTATGGAAACAAATTTTAATTAACATGCTACATTTTTAAAACATTTCGCAGTTAAATGACCTACTAACGAACATTCGCTTCGCAATTTGCTAACCAATTAGAGTGAACACGAGCGAACTGTTTAACGAACGCCGATAGCACTCAACGTGCCTAGCTGCTATCACTGCGCTATTAAGCTAATTACGATGCTAATAACATTAGCTTCTATATTGTTACAAATAAACACTCAAAATCATAGGCATCTGCTGTTATTACAAATCCATATAGTAGGGAAGCATAGTGATTAGCGTTGAAGAAAACCATTGTGACGAGACCGTTATGAATAACAGCTTTCTTTACATATGACATCCGCCAGCTCGCATTTGGCCTTAAAGATGGATAAATGTCTTTGACTCTCTCTTTGTCAGAGAAAGGCCCACGCGAGAGAACATTAAGAAAGTTGTTTATTATTATTGCAAAATATAAAATTTGGGATTTGAACTTGAAAGTAACGATTAAATTCTTTACTACAGTTTAATATATACAGTAATTTATCAAAACAAAATGATAAACGCAACATTCACCTGATAGTAAGTAGTAACCAAAACAATGTGACCACGTATAGGAAGTTATACAATATCACATTGAGCCCGACATTGCCTTCGAGCGAGATGTTAACTGTTATAACACCAGCTTCCAGCGCTCTTCAAACTGTAACACAGTGACGTATGCCAACTACTGTAATAATATGAAAACTGGAACACAAACTTTGCGTAATACAGATTTTTCCTTTCAGGAAATTACAAAGAATAAAACCAAGGATAACGTTGCCAGTTATATCAGATTTAATTGCAATTGTTTCATAAAAAGCATACAATTAGATATCTACGTTTTTATATGTATTTTTAGTATTTAAAATATTTTATCATGTACATATATGTTATGTTTTATTCATGTGGTATATTAATACACAAATTTTGTCCGCATATCCATAATACCCTCCACGCTTAAGTTTTCTGGAAGAAAATTGTAATTAAGCTCTCGCCTACACAAATATAAGTTACGATGCTCATATTTTTATATTGTGTACTTAAAACATAAAATCAATAAATATCGCACTTTATTGATAATTTCTAGAAAGTATTCAATAATGAAAACTGATGTTGTATTAATAAAAGTTGAGAATCTGCGAAACAGAATGAATCGATAGCGGCGTCATAAAAGAATTGCGTCGTGCGACTGTTTTGGGCGTGAGTGAAATTATAAACATCAGCAAATCGGTCAGTCGAGCTAAAAACTTGATCATTTATTCGGTTTTCAGAAACACAACGCTGTTTTTGTCGTTGAGTTTTTTGTGGAGAAAGCTTTTATGATTTGATTATGATCAAAACGAATAAAAGAATCAAACAGATTCATCGATTGTGATCGATGAAGATAATATTGATAGAAAAATATTTATGTATTAGCAAGTATTATAAGTAGGATTATAATGTTCAATGTGGTTACTCCACTAGTATACAATTATTACTAATCCACGTAAAAACAATGTAAAAAAAAAACTAAAACCGGTAAAGGCATTTAGCCGCAGCGGAATCGGCGACCTAGTTTTTGATTTATTCAGAATTATCGTCGGCTCTTTAGCTATTGTTTGTTGTAAATACACAAATGTACTCATTGTACATTAAACGTTATTCATGGACACTTAATGGCCGTTATAGTAAATCTTTTTATCTAACGATTATCTGTACATCGAATAAGATATAATGGTGAAAGTTAAGACTTGAATTGGTTTAAGACGAGAAAATTACAAAAGTAGGACATTGTTGTAACAATAAACAGCCGATCTGAAGTCCTATAAAGTATATTTTTTTGAAGAAATGCATATTGCCAAAGACATAAGTTTTGCATCCTTTTATAAATCCTCGATTTTTCCTAAAACTTTGTATAACTTCACAGTCTTTACCGATGAGCATGAGACTATAAAGTCGTGCGATAATATGTATCATGTCGTAAACTTACAGGGCGAAGCTTGCTCATAAAATATTTCCTTTAAAATATTTCTAACGTGAACATTGCTGTTATAAAGTAAATAAAACAGCAATTATTAAAGAAAACAATCTACTAATACATAGCTATTATAATCTTTATCAAGTGGTAACTGGTAATAAGATTTCATTACTGTACTCGTAATCTTTAGAAGTTTAAATTCAGATATAACGTTATAACTAATTACAGTTTAACTGTGAAAAATTTTATAGTTGTTGAAAATTTCTCAATGTTTTGCAATGTTTAAATCAATTCGTAATAGTATCTTACCAATTGTTATCCCATGTCACCGAACAATGTATTAAGTTTTTGGCAACATTGTGTTCTAATGTAGGTCACCCCCAGTCTTTATGGTCTATACTTTATTGCAAAGAATTTATTATATGGAACGGCCGGCACAGTATCGCCATCTTCACTGAGGTAACGGATATTTTATACCACATGGTAACAATGCCCTATTTGGCATCGAATGGTTTTTCTGCGATATATAGGTAAGCTTCTAGTTCAGTTCTCGTGTTGAGTAAATTATCTCTGCTGTCTCACAAGTTTTTATCCGTAACTCTGTAGATGCACCGACATCTTGGTATTCTAGATCTAGATTTTAATGTCTTGATCATCGTACCATTTGGACTACTGATATCTTGTATTAAAGATAATTGTGTATAACGTCAAAATTTTAAAGATGTGTTACTATTAAGAGCTGAAGTGAAAAGACTGGATATAAAGACAGTTTTATTGCAAAACGTCTGATAAAAGCAGAGATTACTAAACACTGGGAAAATCAAGTAATGGTAGAACGTGTTACTAAATAAAATTTTAAAGTTAAATCATCTAACTTTTTAACTTAAATAAACAGTTTATGTAATAACAATTAGGAAATAATATATGATAGATTATCAGTTATAAGTAATGCGTGAATTAAATAGAAAATTCTGCATTAAACCAACACGATTCCCAAATTTGACGAATATTTATCCCATCAGACAAAATGTTTCTTTTTTATGCCATGTAATACAGAAACTGGGTATATGTGTCGTGTACTTGACACTGAATCTGAATCTTACTGCATTCATAAACGTGAGAACTCTTGTATTGTTATAAGATCTAGACTACGTAAGATTAATGTTCGGCGTTGTTTAGCTTAGTACCATAAAAGAATAATCTAATTTAGAGCACCTGAATTCTATGTCAATAAGTAATTATTTATTTAATAAGTAGTAATGTAATAAGTAAAAAGGATGTTCATCTGGTGATGCAATGCACATAACAATGAGTATCTAGATAAAATCACCAATCTCCGTTCGTCGCCTTGTAAATTAGAAAGTCACGTTACATTAGTAAATTCTAGAAGACTATTACGCTCTTTGAAAGGGAACAGTGTTATATATGTACATTACTTTCTTGGCATAAACTCTGCTGTAATAGTAATGAAGACCAGAAGATCTTGGTTCCATCAGGAAATGATTAATAGTTTAATATGTCATGAGATAGTAAACATATTTTTTTAAATATATAAAATGGATCAGCTCCGTTAGAACGTGTGTCCTATATGACTTGTCTGTAAGTTTTCTCATGTATATATTTTATATAACAGCATATTAATATTTACTGATAAAAATTTAAATGCTAATAGATTGTAATAGTACCTTTCCCAACCAATACTAGTTGTGTAGTCTCGTGACGATTTTTCATAGATGTAACGCATATTTATAAGTACGGTATGAAATTGTGGATTTGTTAGATCGAGACGGTGAAACGTTTCCGTAATGGTCTCGAAACTCCTCGAGTTCGCTCGTTCGCCGTCGGAATGGCTGCATTACGATAAACAGAGCCGGTATCCACGGCCGAGTGGGGAACTGACTACCCCCTGCTGCAGTTAGCACGATTTCGAATGCTTATTGCAAAATGCACCGTGTACCGTAAGCGCGAGCTCCAAGTCACAAACGGAAGCCGCGGTTGGGTTTTGATTGAAAATCCTGCAACCGAGCACTAGCGAGCGCTAGAACTTTATTATAGCACTATTAGAAAGAGAGAATCCAATTTTAATTCATGATTATTAATAAATAATAAACAGACATATAAAATTGATATTTTTTTGTTCTGCATTGACTAGTGGTTGGCTACGATCCCAACAGTTACCAATTACTAATTAACTGTAATATTATGTTAAAGACGGCGGAAGTTCATTAATGGCAGGAGATGGACATAGAGTGGGATCTGTGATCTAGAAGGTTTTAGTTAATTTTAGTGAGTAGTAGTAGCTTTAGAAATAGGCAGAAATTCGCAGAACTGACGGCCAACCTCCAGTAATGGAGAGGCACTTTAAGAGGAAGAAGTAGCTTTAGAAAGTAGGGCATCTTTTCGAAGATTTGCCCCACTCGTAAGAAAAACTTATAACGCAGGTTAAAATAAGTGCAAATGATGGAATGCATTCTATATAATAAAATGACTAAAGTATCGAGGCTTGTGAGTTTACTCTCAATACGATGGAGGCAGTAAGAACTTGTTTGGTGGTAGGTCTATGGCCGGAGACCGTATAGGTTACCACCGCAGTTCTTATTTCAGCCGCCAAACAGTATTGTGCAAACATTACTGTGTTCCGGTTTGAGGGCGCTGTAGCTAGTAAAATTACTGGGGTAACGAGACTTAACACCTTATGTCGTAAGCGATGAGCGCAATGTGGTGCAGTATACCATCTTAACTAGCGCCGCGTTATACAAAGCGTATCACTTACCATCAGGTGAACGTTTCTTAGAATAATAAATAAAGAAAACCTTTCATCTGTCACTTAAGATTAGAAAGAAAAAACATTTATTCGGCACTAAAAACAATTTGACAAAAACAGTCATTAGTAAATACAGGCACCGAAATGGCGCCCAGCTCAGCTACTTGCTGCAGTAAAAAGAATACTGCAGCGTTGATTTTCAGCTGGGGCCAGTTGAGTTAGGTGAATATGTTTTACTGTTTGGTTCGTCATATAAATGATAGTGTATTCTCGTGTGCCTTGCGCCTCCGCAGCGGGACTGGTACAGTGGACCGGGCCGTTACCACGGTACACGGCTCTGCGTAACAGGGTTACCCGCCTCACCACACCCCACCGTCCGCACCGTCCGCACGCGATCACTCGGCTTCTATTCAATTTGCGATTATGCACCCATTCGTTATACTAACAACGGCATTACCAACTCGCATATAATCGATTCGAGCGAAACTCGTTTCCGGTTATTAACAAAACTATACAAACTTTAAGATTGTGTAAATACGTTATGTGTGTTACTTATGTGCTATATAATTGATTGGTGGTAGATCTGTACATATTACTATACTCCAGTTTTTTTTGTTGTAGTTCATGCTCTAATTTTTCTAAAACAATTATTAGAATCAGAATTTTTATTTGTATAATAAATTATTATAAAAATTTATAATTTCGTATGATTAATGAATATACAACATGACTATTTTATATATTCTTCTCTCTCTCTTCTCTATTTTCATATATTACAAAATTGCAGAAAGAAACATTTGTCTTTTTTTATTTATTCGCTTTTATTTACAGTTCTTTGTGTTAATAAAGCTTGTAAGTTATTTAAAATTTTCTTTTATTAAAAAATTTAAGTTAAATGTATTTTAAATTGTAAAACTTGCTAAATTCACTTTATGAATAAAATAATTACGAAATCCGACTAAAGCTGAATACGGTCTTGGTTATAACTTTTGGTTTAAGATATTTTTAAATTAATGTATTTTCATACATACATATTCAGGTATACAAGCAGCTTGAGATTTTCTAACAAAAAAGAGTTTATAACAAATTGACTCATTTTTCAATCAACTCACTGTTTATGTTTATTTTAACAATGCACTGAGTATCGGAAGAGTTTTAAGATGATTTCTTAGGCAAAAAATACACAAAAATTATACTTGAATTTTCAAAATAAATATGACTTAAAAAAATTTAATGATCGTCTATCAATATAACTTTTTAAAAATGTGATTATTGCGCTGGTAATAGCTTTCTTTCTTTACCTGTCAACTTTTACTTTTAGCGACGCAAATACATACAAACCTAACTTCTTTTCCAGTTTTGCAATATCCTGGATAATTACCTGTAAAAAAAGAAAAATCCATTACAAATGTATAATAAACATAAACACGTATAATAAATAGTTTTCAAATAAGTTAAAATACGCTATATGCTTTGAAATTGTTAAAAAAAGTCCTGTAAATTATTAAAGATACTTCTCCGTGGTGATGTTTGTCGTCAAACGTCCTCTGCTTATGTCGTTAAGTAATATTGTGTAAACATTACTATTTTCCAACTTGAAGAGCGTTGCAGCTAGAAAAATTATTAAACTAACGAGATTTAACATCTTATGTCTCAAAATGATATGTGTTAGCCGTCATGTGAAAGTCTCGCTACTTCGAACAAAACTTTAACGTATGTAAAGCACAAAACACAAAGGATAAGATTTAAAATTAGGTTCAAGTTATAACTTGGCGTATTCCTAAGGCGGTACTTTCTACTTTCTCCGCGCTGAATCGACCGCGAGGGAATGCAGTATCGCAGGTCAGTAATTTGAGCAGCTCGTGATGGAGCTCAGTGAGGGCTGATCGTAAACTTATATCCCCCACACCCGACTTCGCAGTGTAAGTATCGAATGCCTCACTAAAACAATGCCGTCAACTAAAATTAATAAAACATTATTTGAGTCTACGAAATTGAACATGAAAAATTATATTTAAATTTTTTTCTACTTAACGTAGTGTTTCGCTTGCCTACAACAACGCGGCGCTAGTTGAGATAGTATACACTGCACCACATTGCGCTCGTCGCCTTGAGACATTAGTTGTTAAGTTTCGTTACCCCAGTAATTTCACTAGCTTACAGCGCCCTTCAAACCGGAATACAGTAATGTTTGCTCACTACTATTTAGCAGCTGAAATAGGAGCTGCGGTACTTACCCAGATGTTCTCCGGCAACAGAGACCTACCACCAGTAAAATAGTAGTCTTTGCAGAGTGTAGTAAAAGGCGACTAAGTAGTAATCATAAAAAACACTTCTCTTCTATTAGTTACTAACATATGTTTATACCAGTTCTCATACCAAGTGTGATAAATATCACAATTATTCGTTAAAGGTGCAAAGGTCAGTAATGTACAACGATAAGTTGTTATTAGTGTATTTAAGTTAACCAGACCGGTTCCATATAATATTTTCATACTAATGATATATAAAAAGGCCGTTATATATTTTCATTGTATTGGGAAATTAAAAACTTGACAGGAATTAAAATCTCCGAAAAGCGTAACGGAAAAATGTTTGATAATCTTTAAAGGGATGAATAAATTATACCGTTAAGTGTTCACAATGAAAAAATAATATCACAAAAGTGTTAATGTAAAAAATAATAAAGTTAAAAGAACGCTGTATTTATAAAGTACGATGCCGTCGATACTGTGGTTTTATGTTCGAATCCTTTTCCCTTTAAACTATGGTGCATACGGCTGGTTGGAGTAATCCTTGGAAGTAAGCCAATGAATACATTATCCGGGCTACAACCAACTGCCCATTGAAATATTCACGCGTCCCCATTACCTTTGTATTGCAAGTTTTTGTTATTTATATATAAAACCTTTGTAGAAAATTCTAATAACAAAACTGGCAAGAGGAAATTATAAAGTCTGTAAATATTTATTTGAATAGTTTTCCCTATTCATATATTAATTTTCTTCGATACAAATTGAAATTAGTTTAAAAAAAACATGTCACTAATATTAATTTTGAGGTGTCTTATACTAAAATTGTAAATACAAAGTACACAAATGGTTCAAAATTTTAAAGATTTTTGTTTATAAGTTGTAATAACGAATTTACTTTAGTTATGTATTTTAGTTTAATTTGTTAAAGCAAACAAAAAACAGTAAAGATTGCGCAATCATCTACTTCAAAAGCTTGTTTTATATTGAACTTTCTTTTGTTTCAATTTTATTTCACACTAACTTAAGCTTCATAAATAAATACTTAAATGGGACAGATTTGATATGTACTTAATAACTTTGGGAAACTTATATGGTGATATGGTATTTGACCCACTTATATCCGAAGAAGTTAGGAGGGAATATCGTGCTACGCCGCTGCATTTCATCCGTCTAGCTGACTGCTGGGAATACTTCCGACGTTTACTTAATAAGAAGTCGTTTCGGTAACTTTTACTTTGAATAACTCGCTAAAAAAACACCGAACGTTTTCATACTGCAGTATAAATTCATGAGCTTCTCGTGAGAAACCTAATTTTAACTAATAAAGTCTGAATTCGCCATTAAGTCTAGTGTTCAAGCAAAATATTCATTTGAAGAATTTAATATGTTTTTATGAACTAAATATCTCAATGTATTATAGAATGAATAATAAATTAACAGCAGTTCAGTCTTTTTATGCCCACTGCTGAACATAGATTGATTTCCATTGAAATCGGATTGTCTTGTTACATCTAAAGATTACTCTGGATCTTTACCAATTCATCGATTAATTAGACAACTGCCTGTCCCTCACAAGTAAATAAATTAACATTAATTAATTTACAGACATACATTATAAAATTAAAACTCTTTGAATATTATCCATTCCACTTTCCATCCATTTATGTTGCTCGTATTTTCGAAAGCTTATATACATTTTTGGATCACCGCGCTGGAGTGTTATTAAACTGCATTCGGTTAAAACTAGTTTTGTGTAAAATTTGATTCATCGCCAATACATAAACATAGCATTAGAGACTGGGTCATAAACCGCATGTAATACGGGCTTATTTCACTTGCGGTCAGTGGAACGCGAAACTGGTGAAACCAGTCCGCGAATACATCTTATTAGATACGTTTATGCGAGATTTCTCCGATCGCGTATCCTAATTTAGATGTTGTGTATACACTTAAATATTGTAATAAATGGGTTAGTTGCATTTTCTCTTAGACAGTCTTGTCGCTTTGCTATTATAATTTACACCAACATAATGACAATCGAGCGAAATTGTTGGTTATATGATTTGTTTAAATTAATTCACACCTTTTTTCATCTGTGTAAATTAAAATGTAACATACTGAAAGTACTACGGTAGCATGACATGTTTTCACGAGAAAGTGTTGTCACGAGAATAATTTTGGTGCAGTGTAAATCATCTTAACAAGCACTGCATTGTTATGGACAGAGCTGAAACTTTAACACAAAAAAGAAATATATTTAACTTTTAAAATGTAACTTATATTTAAACAATACATAAAGCTGAAAAACAGTATTTCTCTAGCACGGGGAATAGAGATATAAAGAAATTAAACGAAGCATTTCTATGTATTTTGCTAAGTAAAGGAATTTATAGAAAGATTGACATGAACTACTAAATTCTTATTACAAAACACAGGTTCGAGAGCATAAAATTCAAATATACACATAATAATATTTATATATGTGTATGTATATACGTTGTTATCTCTTTAAATACATTTTTTTTCTTTCTTTTCGACTTAAACAGCCACATACTATAACATCTTACTTCACCAAATGATGGCTGGTAGAGAATGCCCACAGGCATTAAATAAGCCCTCTTTTTGAATAAAAGAAACCCGCAAAAGGTTATAATTTAAACTCTCATACAATAATTATATTTTTGTTTGTTTGCCGACTAGTAGGACGTTCATTATCTACACACTTAACCATGACGATGAAGAGCTTGTCTCCTTAAAACTTTAGATTATAATTTTAATTATCTTCATTAATTTCGTTAGATACAAAGCGATTTTAACTGTAATAAAGGAATATATAAAGATAATGGCGTTGTGTGACCTATCTAGACTGTATCTAGCACCAGAGGACGACTAGTTTGTTTCAATTCTCATTTAGCTCGAGCTTCCGGTGAAAGAAAACTTCGTGAGGAAACCGGAATGTAGCAAGAACAATAGCTGTCGTCGTTCGACTTCCATCAACCCTCACTTGGCCAGCGAGGTGGATGAATGGCCTTAAGTCTCACCTTGTGAGAGAATGAGGCTAATGTCAGCTGTGGGAACATTTAGAGGACCGTTTACATATATACGAGTACATATTTAATTATACATTTTGTTCAATACTTGTATTTAATCTTGTTGCTCGCATGCTAGGTTAGTGAATTTTTAGATAATTAACTTAATGTATTGTTTCTCAGTTTTCGTAATTAGTTTTTTTTTAAATGCGTTGAAACGGGCGAAGTGACGAGTTGCCGCTGTGATTAAAAAGTAAAGAACGATACACATTGCAGTAAAATTATGTATGTAATATACACATATAGACTAGTAAATATTATTATTACAATTTTGTACACAATTACTAATACATAATATAATTTTTTAATATAAAAACATACACATAATTATCACAGTAATATCCTCACGAACTTAATTTGGATTTGGTACTTTTTAAGATGATATACACAACACCACATTGTGATGATCGTTTTAAAACCAATTGTTAAATCTCGTTACACCAGTAATTTCACTAGGTACAACATCTTTTAAACTAAAACACAGTAATGCTTTCACATTACTTTATGACGGCAGAAATAGGTGTTGCAGTTGCTAAACAGCCTTCCGCGTTAAAGACATACCATCAGAATAATATTATTATATATTATAGAATAATATTCAATATTAACTTATATGGCTGGGTCTTTAGAGAACTCGAGCGACCGAAATTAATAAATACGAATCCGTTTATTAAAAACGAAAAACGGATTAGAATCGCACAAAAACCGACCCTTGGGTACTGAATTGCTCTTGAATTATACGTCAACGAAATATAAGCAGGGCCGGCTTAGTTAAGTAAGCCAAGTTAACAATTAACGTAATACGCTTAAGATTTTTCTACACAATATTAAAATGTACTATAAAAAATGCAATACTTTCAAGATTTGATGGAAGCAAGATTAATTTATGCCAATATTGAAATATAAATTACACTGTTTCTATAACTGTTTTGATATTTACAACATTCAGGACAATAAATAAATAAGATGACAATTATCCTCACTTCCTATCCATCGCAGAGTACAAACAGCTTTTCAATTTTTGTTTACAGTTTGATCTATTCAGAATGAGCTCACATTGTTCCTGAAGTCTTCCAGTGGTATTTATTTCATAAAACTGTACTTCAGACTATTAATATTTTTAATAGATATCAATATGGATTTGAACAGCGCAAACTTAAAATATCCGGTTCATAATATTGGAACCCATAAGCTGCGTGGCAACGAATTCATCAAGCGAATTAAACCCGACCCGTTCTGTGAAATACTCTGGAATTACCTCAACGAAATGGAGACTTTACGAAAGGTCTTTAACGAACATCGCAAAGCCACAACCTCAATATTAAACCCTAAAACTTCAGATATACAGTTGATTTTAACATTTAAAGTAAATTTAAAACGGAACGTGTGGTTACGGTTTTTTTATTTCACCCTTTTTTATGAACTGATGAGACGTATTGTACTAAGAAATTCAACTGTAAAATTCAAGTACTGTTTTATAATAATACAGTTAAGATCATTTGGAAAAATAAAAGATATAGTTAAATATAATTGAGGAGACAAACGGGACATTCACCTGTTTATCTACTACCGGCGCTAGTTAGAATGATATACACTACACTGTGCTTACATGACATTACATGTAAAGTATCAAGAAAAAAACAAAAAAAACGGTAAACTACTATTTTCATTTATAATATATTAAACTTTAACAACTTTGTAAAGATGTTAATATAAAGTTTTAACTTTCTCCTTCATTTTAAATACAAACGAAACATTTTTATGTATACATCGAATAAATGCATTTTGTATTGCTGTGTGGGTTATAAAGACTGAAAATTGACCAGAAATTACACAAATTGCAACTAATCAAAGTTATACTAAAAAAAATAGCAGAAACAAGAAATGTATTTAATAATTTTCTAGATATAATCGCCATTAACTATCCAATCAATAAATAGAAACCAGGTTTATAAATTTATGAAACTTAACGAGTCGCTATTTCAGTTACGAACACAATAGAAATGTTTAATAAGTTAACAACAAAGTTACTTTGTATTATTGCCTGCTTGTGTTCAAAATAATATAAAGTTAACATTAGAGAATATTTTTAATAGTTTCATGATGGAGGCATTGCTTGAATCGCTGGATGGTCATCAACGTTTTCGAAGATATTGCTTCGTTTATGGCAAGATATCCTTCAACTATCTATATTTGGACATACGAATCTTTTTATCATATGTATTATAACTCCAATAGTTTCCAGTAACAAGACTGTTCCAGCACGTTCACAATTTGTGAGAGATCTTTTACAGTTTCAAATCTTTCCCAGTACATAAATAGTAAAGTACCGCGCATTATCTTTTACGTTTCAAGCGTGTGATAGGAAAGTTAAGTGAAAACATATCTATTATACGCGGTACAAACCATTCAATGGCAGTAAAGGAAATAAAAATTAAACATGTAATAACTTTTTAAGTTTTATTTAAATTAAAGTTTGAAAAATATAAAAACATGTTTCGGTAGTAAAATATAATATTACCGATTCGTACTTAAGAATAATTCGATGTACTAGTTGTTTGGATAAAAGTTGATTTAATTATGAAAGTACAAAAGCGTTATATTAAACGTATTATTTCTCTTTGCTCAGAACTTGTCGAACTATCGAACGGTAATCCTTTATAGGTAGCGTTTTGATTGGTTGTTACTAACAGGAAATTGCATGCGATGGGCAAAAGCTTGCTTACAAATTATCCACTAACGGTCTCCCGTGATTGTGTTTCAAATAACTCATTCATTTATGCGATATTATTGACTTATCATTGAAATAATTTCTTATAAAAGTTGCACGCTTAGTTATTTCACGGTTTGGTGTGTTGGTAAAACTCATCGGATAAGCGGCGTCCAAATTTTTAGATTTATTTCTTTTTAATCGCCTTTTACGTAAAACTGAAGCGAAGTGTGTAAAAGTAGATCTTCTAAACCGTCGTTCACTTGGACAAAAAGTTACCATTCAAAGTTAATTATCAAAGAAGTTTTAATAGGAAAATCATATCATGGAGCATATAGAGCAAACCTAGACTGAATGAGAACTATATAATGTATTTTTATACTATTTTTATATATCTCATAGTCTTTTATAATTTAAAAGGCAAACCAGATTTTTCTGCTTGTGTGATGATATCGCTACTAACATAAGTTATACATATCTCTTACCTAAATACGTGGAAAAGATGCGAAATCGCCGTGTTCGCTTACTTCCATCAAGCTCCCCTTATTTTTGGTGACGTGACACGTTACCAAATAGTAATCGCCGTCATCATTTACGACGATGGATTACTAAAGCCTGGCTAAGCAGAAACGCTTTGTCAGAGACCATATCACGGAAATATGACGACGTTTAGAAATCTCGTGTCTTCGGAAACAGTAGATGTTCGTATTTGTTAGGCAATTTAACTATTATTTACATTATACGATAAACGAAATTTAAGTAATAAAATAAAATTTACAACATTTCTGTCTGAAACGTTTTTAATTTGTATTGTGTTTTATATAAGAAACCACTGTTATTTAGAAATAGTCTCACAAACATACTGCATTATTTAAAAAAAAATTGTATATTTATAAGGAATCAATGACTGAAACTAGTGGATTGTACACAAAGAAATAATACTACTCTGAGCATACCGTAAAAGTCGACTAATTCGGAATAAATAGAACTGATTTCTAAGGCTCGAAATTTACTGGCTGAAAGGAAAAATTAAGGTCAAATTCATTAAAATTTGTTTTAATATACAACTACACAATTAAAATAATTCTTACACAGACAAAATAGCTAGAGAACAAAATGATATAACAACGAATAATATATATACTTTAGAAGTTTGACTAGAGCTATAACGTTATTATCAAAAATATTTAAAAAAGAACTGCGTCTTCATCGCCAGCCGATAGATGTCGCTTTGATTTCTACATTTCAGCATATTACCACCAAATGCTAATGTTCAGCGCCATTTTTTACAAATCACTGAAACGCCATTCGTACATTAAACGCGTGTTGGTATAACGAGCTTCATGAACCCGTGAAGGTTATTTTACGTCATTTAAAAAGCTTATCAGAGCCTGACCTTCCATAAATCAACCTTTTACCCGTTCTTTGTGTAAAAGCAATATATTAGAAAAACAATACTCGAGTTCTACGTAATTTAATAGGTTTTTTCAAGGATTCAAATATAAATTTATTCATGAAAGTTAAACAGGGTTTGTATTAATTATTTGTTCAAATCAGGATAATATTTGATTTTAGTTTCTTATTTACGAATAATTTGTTATAGATATGAATTGAACTTAATATTATATAAACAGAAGTATTAAGATCTCAATAAAATGATTATGGTTGCAAATATTCTCTAAAATTTAAAACAATCTTACTAAGACTTATCGATATTATAAACATAGATTATTTGTTAAAAACATTAGGTTAAAAGACCTATTTAAAAAAAGACTGAATTTATTCTTTCGTCTGACCTGAGATTTATATTTTTTCACTATTTCCTTTTGTTCATATTATAGAAATCGACTCATTATAATTTAGTCTTTTTCCACCGTCGAATAGTTTTTGTATTAGTAAACTATTATAAAAAAGATTAATAATATGACTTTAACGTTACAGGTCAAAAGAGTTCGAAATCAGACTGAAGACCTCTGTTTTACAAAGCTAGAACTAAGCTCTTGCATCAAGGATCCAAACACAGTTCAAGATCTCGCATGACGTAATTTATTTCGAATTTCAACACAGCGAGTACATTATTAAGATTATACACTCCATTGTGTTGTAAGGCCTTACCAGTCGATGGTAAGTACCAGCCGGCGGCCATTTACGGCACACAGCGTAGAAAGTGAATCAATCTGCATGACAATGCTGTGCATCATGTATGTATTGTTGGAGCGTTAGTGGGCGCGTGGGATGCTCTTAAGCTCTCAAAGCCTTGATTTAAAAAGTTAATACGAAACTACTACTAGATAACAGTATATAAGCCTATATATTAATAATTTGTTATTAAGTGATACACTTAATATATAAAATTTACTAGTGAAAGGACTAATGAATACTGCTTAGTTCCCACCGCAATGCCTATTTCAGCCGCTAGACAATAGTGTGTAAACTTTACTGTGCTCCAGTTTGAAGTACGTTATAACTAATGAAATTACCGTGGTAACGAGACGTAATATCATATGGTCCAATGCATTCTCTTATGTCGGAGGCTAAGACTCACTTTGGGACGCTACGCTGGAGGAGTAGCAAAGCTTCAAAGCTATGGTTACCATGTTAACCTTTGGCTTATACTTAATATACTTAGAAATTAGTTGAGAAACTTTTAAATTTATTGAGTATGGTATATTTATATTATTTGTTACAGATATTACGAGTACTTCAAAATACCAACAAATTACTAGAAATTTTTTTCGCAATAAAACGTATGTCAAATTAGAAGATACAAAATATGTACAATTTAAGATAAACTCAAGTTTAATTATAATAAACTCCTTTGTTTAGGTATACACCCATTAAAAAAACATGGGTAAATAAATAAATTGTTGTTTCAAGATATTTTTTTTAACTTTTTCCTCGTTTGTTTTAAATTTTTGTATAACACCTTCGTAACTATTATCATTTTAACAAATTTAAAAAGTGGGTTAGGTTTCTAATAAAATATCTACACCGTCTTTTAATGGATATTACGATCGCTTATTTTACTAATTGGTGAGAAAATTAATTATATATGAAGAGTTTTTAATTACTGCGGTACTCTGCAAAGGTGCGGTCCGGCTCCGGTAAAAATATTCATGCCGTACCTATTTCTTAACGTCTTTATATATAAAAATCCAACTCGATAGCTAATAAACTACTTTCAAACTTTAAAACTAATTTCTAGGATTTTTAATATATTTTTAATATGGACAGAATTATCTCGTTCCGTTGTAATTCGTTGCCATAGCATTTAAAATATAAAAAAAATAGACAGGTTCGAAAAATATTTATCTCTAACCATACTTTAATTATCTTTGGAATCGAACCACGTCTTAAATGGTAAAGTATATCTCTCTAACTATCATCACCAGCCAATAGACAGTTGGACACATATGTTCCACAAAGATAGACGTCGACGTCGGTCAGTATTTTATCTGCATCCAGAGGAAAAAATAGGTAATAAATAGAGACATCTATGTATATCTTAATTTCGCATCTTTTTCTTATTAGATGAATGCTATAAAAGATACTATCTTAAGCTAGCACAATGGAGGACACGTAACCCGTCTACCAAGAGTATATCTTTCGATACTTCATTTTATCGAGTACTCTATTACAGTGTGAGACATTTTCCCTCGGTGCAAGTTTCTGATTTAATGCGAGCGATTTTGTTGCAATTTACATGAACACGTAAAGTGCGGATGAAAAGAGTTAAAAATAGTTCGTACCAAAAATGAGAAGCTAGTTACAATGTTTATCCAGCACCACACTGAAAGTCAGACTGAACACAAAAGATAATATACAGCAATTTGAACGCTTTTTAAATTGTAATTAAATGATTGCTTCCCACTGCTTTAATATGGCGCTGGTGAAAGCAATAATAGATTCACTATCACCATCAGACGATTAGAAGCCTATTTCTGAACATAAGCTTAAATAACTCTTCAGTGAATAGTCATTCGCTGCCTGTATCCAACGGCTTCCCGCATCACCAGACCCTTAGTCTTCCTGGGGACTTGGGGTTGAGCTATTAGTAATACATCTGCCTGTACATCACCATCCGAAAATATTTGATTAGCAGTTATTCCTTTGATAATTGTGACTTGCCCATTGCCACTTATAGTTAACAACTTTTTGGGCTATGTTGATAACTATAGTTGTCTTTATTCAATCAACAATTGGCTCGCTTTCTTAGGTGATAAATAAATAAATTCTTTATTTGCGTTAAAATAGGCAGATACATTGTCCTACTTAACCGTTTACAACGGCATGCAAATTTTATATTAATTATGTACACTGTAATGAAGTAGCATATTAAATAATTTATGCATTGATTATTATTAGATACTAGCTGACCCAGCAAACTTCGTTCCGCTTCAAAATCAATAAAAAAAAACGCTTATTGATAATTCGAGACTGTTTCAACTTTAGTAAAGAATGTGATGAAAATTTAACCAGAAAAAAATAATTCGTAATCACAAAAAATGCCCGTTATTAATTTGGTTTTTCTATTATATTTAAATGCACATGTTGATTGACCTAAGTCAGGACATCTTATCTTTGGCATTATAAATTGTAGATAATTAAAGTAGGGAAAGTTCTCGCGCACTCAGCGGTAAATAGTGTCACTATCACAAAAGATCAACAAAGTAAAGTTAAGACTTAACTACTATTTTGAACCAATCTGAACTTAGGAAAGTCGTGTTCCTGCTTGAATTCTACAATCGCTGCACACGAACACACTAATTTACTGCATGATACACTCACATTGAACATTCAACTGCATTATGCACTAAAAAAAAATTCAACCGAGACAACGCGACCTTTACGCCCAGATTCCCGCTAAAGTTCGTAAAATATTATAGTTGCATCAGAAATTGTTGGTTGTCAATATCAAATGTCAAAATCAAAAATATTCTTTTAAATTGTATTTGGTGTCTAAATGACGGGACGAACTTCAAATTTTTGACGTTTTATGTATCTAAAGTAAGGAGACCAGACATCTCGCTTTTAGCGGGACAGTCCTGATTTTTTTACTATTAATCCCGCGTCACGCGACGTTTTTCAAAAGTCCCAACTTTTAGAATTAAGTAAAATTTTAAATTTATGAAAATCATTGTTTTGCGTAACATATTGCTTTTGCTACCCAGTTACATTGTATTTGTCTCTCAAATGATACACTTTGTATCCGTACTGCGTGCTAGCAAGATAATTAAACAAATAAATATTACAAATCTGTTTCTTACCATAGAAAAATAAAGTAAGTAATTTATTTAAATATTTCATAAAATGCATAAATTTTCTTAAACTTAGCTTAAAATACTCGTAGTCTTCATAATTTATATTGATGACAAAACGTGTATCACCCACCTTAACCTCGAAAGAAATTTTAGAAAGTAATATACGAATAAAATTTTGCAAATATTTCAAGTCAATCAAACTAATTTATCAAATTCTTGTGAAGATTTTTACAATATTTTACAAAATTACTACAATCTACTCAAACAAATTCACTTATATAAAAAAACATTTATAAACTGTACTTATGTTAAAACTAAAAAAAAATTACGATATTATTATTCCTTCAGAGTTGTCCCGCTTTGCCTATCTAAAAATCTGGTCACCTCAATGAAAAAGAGGAATCGTTATTTTTACCATATTCCGGGCACTTTTTCCATATTTTCTCACCTTATTAACCTTCCCTGGACTTCCACGAATAATTCAAGACCACATTTAGCCAAATCGGTCCAGCCGTTCTCGAGTTTTAGCGAGACTAACGAACAGCAATTCATTTTTATTATATAGACTAGCTGCCCCGGCAAACTTCGTATCGCCTCAAAATCAATAAATAAAAAAAGTTAAACTATGCGGGCAAAACTTAACCAGAACAAAAATAATTCGTAACCAAAATGAATGCCCGTTATGAATTTGGTTTTTCTATTATATTTAAATGCACATGTTGATTGACTTCGACGACTCTCAGCCAGGACGTCTTCTCCTTGGTATTATAAATTGAAGGTAATCAAAGTAAGAAAAGTTCTCGCGAACTCAACGGTAAATAGTGTCACTATCACAAAAGATCAAAAAAGTAAAGTTAAGACTTAACTACTATTTTGAACCAATCTGAACTTAGGACAGTGGTGTTCCCGGTTGGATTCTATAATCGCTGCACACGAACACACTTATTTACTGCGCGATACACTCACACCGTACATTCAACTCCATTATGCACAAAAAAATAAAAATGAATCGAGACAATGCGACCTTCACGCCCAGATTCCCGCTAAAGTTCGTAAAATATTCTTCTTCTTCCAATTGACGGCATGGCACGGTGTGTGCGTGAGCCAGTGTCATTGTGTAGACGTATAAAATAAAAGATAAAAATCCTAAAAAATTGTCTGCGTGGTCAATTTGTCGCCATGTTCCTCCCTTTTCTCGTAAAATATTATAATTGCAAATGGTCATAGTTAGTTATAAGTGTGTTTTTGGGTTGTTTACTATTGAATATCAAATGTCAAAACCAAAAATATTCTTTTAAATTGTATTTGGTGTCTAAATGACGGGACGAACTTCAAATGTTTGACGTTTTATGTATCTAAAGTAAGGTGACCAGACTTCTCGCTTTTAGCGGCACAGTCCCGATTTTTTACAAGTAGTCCGCGTCACGCGAATTATTCAAAAGTCCCGACTTTTAGAATTAAGTTAAATTTTAAATTTATGAAAATCATTGTTTTGCGTAACATGTTGCTTTTGTTACCCAGTTACATTGCATTTGTCTCTCAGATGATACACTTTGTGTTCTGCTTCTTGCTATAGAAAATTAAGGTATATTTCATAAATACATAAATTTTCTTAAACTAAGCTTAAAGTACTTGTAGTCTTAATATTTTATATTAATGACAAAATGTATGTCAACCGACCTTAACCCTAAAAGAAATTTAGATAGAAATATGTCAAGGAATAAAATATCTACATTTTTATATATAAATTTTCTAAATGTTTGGACTAAAAAAATGTTACGTTATTATTACTCCTTCAAAGTTGTCCCGCTTTGCCTATCTAAAAATCTGGTCACCTCAATGAAAAAGAGGAATCGTTATTTTTTACCATATTGCAGGCACTTTTTCCATATTTTCTCACCTTATTAACCTTCCCTGGACTTCCACGAATAATTCAAGACCACATTTAGCCAAATCGGTCCAGCCGTTCTCGAGTTTTAGCGAGACTAACGAACAGCAATTCATTTTTATTATATAGACTAGCTGCCCCGGCAAACTTCGTATCGCCTCAAAATCAATAAATAAAAAGCTAAACTATGCGGGCAAAACTTAACCAGAACAAAAATAATTCGTAACCAAAATGAATGCCCGTTATGATTTGGTTTTTCTATTATATTTAAATGCACATGTTGATTGACTTCGACGACTCTCAGTCAGGACGTCTTCTCCTTGGTATTATAATTGAAGGTAATCAAAGTAAGAAAAGTTCTCGCGCACTCAGCGGTAAATAGTGTCACTATCACAAAGATCAAAAAAGTAAAGTTAAGACTTAACTACTATTTTGAACCAATCTGAACTTAGGACAGTGGTGTTCCCGGTTGGATTCTATAATCGCTGCACACGAACACACTTATTACTGCTCAATACACTCACATCGTACATTCAACTCCATTATGCACAAAAAAATAAAAATGAATCGAGACAATGCGACCTTCACGCCCAGATTCCCGCTAAAGTTCGTAAAATATTCTTCTTCTTCCCATTGACGGCATGAGCACGGTTTGTGCGTGAGCCAGTGTCATGTGTAGATGTATAAAATAAAAAGATAAAAATCCTTAAAAAATTGTCTGCGTGGTCAATTTGTCCGCCATGTTCCTCCCTTTTCTCGTAAAATATTATAATTGCAATCAGTAATTGTTGGTTGTCAATATCAAATGTCAAAACCAAAAATATTCTTTTAATTGTATTTGGTGTCTAAATGACGGGACGAACTTCAAATGTTTGACGTTTTATGTATCTAAAGTAAGGTGACCAGACTTCTCGCTTTTAGCGGCACAGTCCCGATTTTTTTCCAATTAGTCCCGCGTCACGCGAAATTATTCAAAAGTCCCGACTTTTAGAATTAAGTTAAATTTTAAATTATGAAAATCATTGTTTTGCGTAACATGTTGCTTTTGTTACCCAGTTACATTGCATTTGTCTCTCAGATGATACACTTTGTGTTCTGCTTCTTGCTATAGAAAATTAAGGTATATTTCATAAATACATAAATTTTCTTAAACTAAGCTTAAAGTACTTGTAGTCTTAATATTTTATATTAATGACAAAATGTAGTCACCGCCCTTAACCCTAAAAGAAATTTAGATAGAAATATGTCAAGGAATAAAATATTATACATTTTTATATTTATAAATTGTTCTAATGTTTGGACTAAAAAAATGTTACGTTATTATTACTACTCCTTCAAAGTTGTCCGCTTTGCCTATCTAAAAATCTGGTCACCTCAATGAAAAAGAGGAATCGTTATTTTTACCATATTCCGGGCACTTTTTCCATATTTTCTCACCTTATTAACCTTCCCTGGACTTCCACGAATAATTCAAGACCACATTTAGCCAAATCGGTCCAGCCGTTCTCGAGTTTTAGCGAGACTAACGAACAGCAATTCATTTTTATTATATAGATTAAGGAATGTAATTTATTAGATTTATTTAATTAATTACTATATAATAAAAAATCGTCAACGCTGTAGAAATTGTTTTCTAACAACCACTTGCGCAGAGAGCTTTTAAATTTGTTATATGTCATTGCCTTAATGTTGCTGGGTATTTTGTTATAAATTTTATTGCACATAACATAACAATTTTTTTGAAATTTAGCGCTTCTGGGAATAGTGTCAAGTATTAATTTGATGTTTAGTGATCATCAGATCTAAAATCGTGCTCACACGGAATATTTTGGCTCTCATTTAAACCGGAATACAGCAGTACTGTTTTAGCGGCAAGTCTTCAAAGGAATACCTCATTTCTTATTCGCGCAGAGAAACTCCACGAAAAGCCATCACAATAATTGATTAGTAGAAAGTAGATTTGAAAAATCAGATCCGTTATAATACAAACCGAATACGAAAAGGAATTGCCAGCAAAATGTGTCATGCATGTATATAACAGCTTTAGGCGTAACTCGGCCGGTGTAAAAAGAAATAAATTGTCTATTCTCGTGCATCTTCAAGATTACCGCCCCGGGTGTAAAAAGCAGAGGTGTTCATTCGTAGAGCTATTGTTGTGCCCCTTTCATACAAGTTGTAGTGGTTGGAGGAGAAAAAAACGGACGGACAGAGGCACAGAAACAAAGTCAACAGAGCCTTTGTACGTGGGAATATGGCGACGTGAGTGTTATTTTTTTTTTCCACCGCGACACTGATTACAATTATGCATATACCGCTGAAAATTCTACGTTACAGTTTGAATGAGTTTTAGTACGTAGCTTTGTTTTAGAAAGAAAAAGTCCGAAGTAATGTAAATTAAAATTTTTTTCCTGAAACCTGCAGACCTTTCTATTTTACAAATATTTTACTATTATACTGTACTGCTAAATGTTAGGTGGCACTGGTATTCAGCACTAGCGAAGTCTGTTTTTACAGCAAAGCTGTCAACTAACATCGACACCTTTCAGGTTGGCAGGTTTATATCATGATGATGATGATATCACCAACGAAATTCTACCATGTGACTTCGGAATCGAAGCAGGAAACGCTTAAACACTGCACGAACGAGGCATTTAGAATATTTTAAGTTACAAATTCGTATATACTTATCACAGCAAAAATACTCACTGCATTTCTCTGACGTTTTGGGATCTCTCTAGAAAGAAATATATTCGTTATATGGAGCCCAGCCAAGATGAATGGATCGGTAAATTTTAAAAACGTCGCGACGCTGCTTTCACTTTCTATAAACAGTGATATGTATACATCTAAATAGTTACGGTCAGACACAAGCAGCCATTTTTCAACATACACTTTTTCATATTGGATTCTCTTTCGCTCACATAAGACACGAAATCATGTAACTCGACAAACATACGTAATATATATTGGAAACTTATGCATTCAAATGCATCACAGACTTCCGTACTAACGGACAGGCATTCACTTGTTATATTTACGATATAATGAGCAATTTATGTAACCAACTTTCCTATTTTTGTTATAACTTTTAACGTATACAAAACAAAAAACTAATAGAACACGAACAAATTTTCATGAAAATAGTCAAACAGTTTCATGTAAGCATTTCCAGTTGGATATAATTTTTCTAATAGTAATAATTAAAGTTAAATATATCATGATTACATACATTAGTATATCTTAGTAATGTTTTTTTTTTTTATACATAAATTCGTTGGTTAATACAAAAGATTCAAGCGCCATTTTGTGACGTCATTGCTGAAGGATACACTATCAGAATATTATTTTTTTCTATTTATGGTATTACGGTATAAAAACGTTTACGCCAGTAAAGTAAAAAATAAAAAATGATAACTTAGTTCATTACTAAATAATGATAATGCCAAAAGCATAGTCTTTATTTACTTATTGTGTATAAACTAAATAATATAAGCAAGTAGGTGATAAATAATTACATTTAGTTTCTTAAAAGCTTAGACATTTTTATACTTATATTAATACAAATTTATCATGACGTTAAGTGTTTAAGTGACGTTGCAGATAAATATTTCATTGTTATTTCTGTTAAAGTTTCCTATTTAATATAATTTGAAATTGTTCATAAACTATCGCATGAGAAAACGACATTGAAACCTAAAGGAAACGACCCTGTAACCTTTAAGTTCCATTTTGTTATTCATGTCTTCACTGTTGATTGTAATTAATTAAATGATAGCTGCATTAATAATTACCTTGAGGCGTTACACTTAGATTTTCAAGGACCCTTAACTTGTTTTAACGACTTTGTAAACAAACTGTAAGTACTACCGATTAAGTAATTTAGGAGATGATTATCAGATGATAATTTTATTGCATGCTTGCCTTTCGTTTGTGCCACAGAAAATTAGACTGTATTGTCAGATATGACTAATAGAAAGGTGTTTAAGTTGAATACTACCACCGCAGGACTTATGTAGTGTATCTAATGCCTTACGATAAAAACATTGCTGTGTTTGGATCAGAACCTTGTAACTAGCCAATAGTCATGTGCTAAACAGACTTTATATCTTTTATTGTGCAAACATCCTAAGTTATACATTATGTTTAGGTGTAGGTTATCAACAGATATACGTCCTGCTCGTCTCGTTATATCTAATATATAAAATTCTCTTGTCACAATGTTCGTTCCCATACTCCTCCGAAACGGCTTTACCGATTCTTATGAAATTTTTTGTGCATATTCAGTAGTCTGAGAATCGGTTACTATCTATTTTTCAAACCTCTAAGTGATCAGGGTTGCCCACACCAAAAATTTTTTTTTATTTTTTGGAATTTTTTTTTCTATTTTATTTTATTATTGTGTGGCATCAAAAACTACATACAACCCTAAATTTTCACTTTTCTATCACCAACCCCTGCTTTTTAATAGGACATTTTAATATTTTGTCTCGCTCGTTATCATCAATTGTACATGGCCACGTATCAAACCGCGTGGCTGTAAACTCCAATAAAAAAATATTATCACTTGGAAGTGATCCCCTCCACGTGTGTACCGGTGTCACCTCTCACCAGTACACAGCACGGAGTGGGGATGACAACGAATTCTTTATCTCTCAAACATTATGCCTTTTGTCACTCCCTCTACATATAAATATATTCTCAAGCAACTTTATTATTTATTTATTAATAACTAATGTCATTGAATATAATTTATTATTAATCTATAATACAAATATGTGTCGGTAAGCGCATCACTCTACAACGCCAGGACCAATTTGGCCAATTTAAGAAAATTCGAATAATCGCCGGAAGCCCCTAAAAACAGCGCTTTTCTTTTTCCTATACAAACGTTCTCTAACTAAAATGTAGGGTCAATTTGAACTTTATTGCTATTTCATAAAGTTCATATTAATTACAAGCTTTCACTGCTGTCTAAGCAATGTAGGTGTGTTCCTAACGCTAAAGAGTCAATTTTAACTTTATTACAGCTGCTCAAAGTTCAAATTAGATCATTCTTTCAAAAGTGTGCGTATGCGCGTCGGAGGATCTAACGCCGCGTGCCGAAATTAAAACGAATGAAATAATAACATAAATAGTCACAAAATGTAAGAGCTAAAGATCATTACTGCTGATTTTCAATTAGGTCGGCTTCGCGGTATTATTTATTTTGTTTTAGTTTCTTTTTCACGACATCACATCAGTCCAGCACAAACCGCGTTACCGTCTGGCGGACCTAACAGACTTCATTCCGTCAAAAAGATTTGGAATGAGGCAGTTATTGGAAAATGGAACATGGAAAACGGAAAATGGAATATTGGAATATTGGAATGTTGGAATGTTGGAATGTTGGAATGTTGGAATGTTGGAATGTTGGAATGTTGGAATGTTGGAATGTTGGAATGTTGGAATGTTGGAATGTTGGAATGTTGGAATGTTGGAATGTTGGAATGTTGGAATGTTGGAATGTTGGAATATTGAATATTGAATATTGAAAATGGAAAATGGAAAATGGAAAATGGAAAATGGAAAATGGAAAATGGAAAATGGAAAATGGAAAATGGAAAATGGAAAATGGAAAATGGAAAATGGAAAATGGAAAATGGAAAATGGAAAATGAAAATGGAAAATGGAAAATGGAAAATGGAAAATGGAAAATGGAAAATGGAAAATGGAAAATGGAAAATGGAAAATGGAAAATGGAAAATGGAAAATGGAAAATGGAAAATGGAAAATGGAAAATGGAAAAGGGAAAAGGGAAAAGGGAAAATGAAAAATTTAAATCTGACATCTGAAATCTAGAAACCAGAAACCAGTAAACCAGTAAACCAGTAAACCAGTAAACCAGTAAACCAGTAAACCAGTAAACCAGTAAACCAGTAAACCAGTAAACCAGTAAACCAGTAAACCATAAACCAGTAACCAGTAAACCAGTAAACCAGTAAACCAGTAAACCAGTTAAACCAGTAAACCAGTACACCAGTAAACCAGTACACCAGTAAACCAGTACACAGTAAACCAGTACACCAGTACACCAGTAACCAGTAAACCAGTACACCAGTACACCAGTAACCAGTAAACCAGTACACAGTAAACCAGTAAACCAGTAAACCAGTAGTAAACCAGTAAACAGTAAACCAGTACACCAGTAAACCAGTAAACCAGGTAAACCAGTAAACCAGTAAACCAGTAACCAGTAAACCATACACCAGTAAACCAGTAAACAGTAAACCAGTACACCAGTAAACCAGTAAACAGTAAACCAGTAACCAGTAAACAGTAAACCAGTAAACCAGTAAACCAGTAAACCAGTAAACCAGTAAACCAGTAAACCAGTAAACCAGTAAACAGTAAACCAGTAAACCAGTAAACCAGTTAAACCAGTAACCAGTACACCATACACCAGTAAACCAGTTAAACCAGTACACAGTAAACCAGTAAACAGTAAACCAGTAAACCAGTAAACCAGTAAACCAGTAAACAGTAAACCAGTAAACCAGTACACCAGTAAACAGTAAACCAGTAAACCAGTAACCAGTAAACCAGTACACCAGTAAACCAGTACACCAGTACACCAGTAACCAGTAAACCAGTAACCAGTACACCAGTAAACCATTAAACCAGTAAACCATACACCAGTAAACCCGTACACCAGTAAACCAGTACACAGTAAACCAGTACACCAGTACACCAGTAAACCGTAAACCAGTACACCAGTACACCAGTACCCAGTAAACCAGTACACAGTAAACCAGTTAAACCAGTAAACCAGTAAACAGTAAACAGTAAACAGTAAACCAGTACACCAGTAAACCAGTACACCAGTAAACAGTAAACCAGTAAACAGTAACCAGTAAACCGTAAACCAGTAAAACCAGTAAACCAGTTACACCAGTAAACAGTAAACAGTAAACCAGTAACCAGTAAACAGTAAACCAGTAAACCAGTAAACCAGTAAACCAGTAAACCAGTAAACCAGTAAACCAGTAAACCAGTAAACAGTAAACCAGTAAACCAGTAAACCAGTTAAACCAGTAACCAGTACACCATACACCAGTAAACCAGTAAACCAGTACACAGTAAACCAGTAAACCAGTAAATCAGTAAAACCAGTAAACCAGTAAACCGTAAACCAGTACAACAGTAAACCAGTAAACCAGTACACCAGTAAACAGTAAACCAGTAAACCAGTAAACCAGTAAACCAGTACACCAGTAAACCATACACCAGTACACCAGTAAACCGTAAACCAGTACACAGTACACCAGTAAACCATTAAACCAGTAAACCATACACCAGTAAACCAGTAAACCAGTACACCAGTACACAGTAAACCAGTAAAACCAGTAAACAGTACACCAGTAAACCATAAACCAGTAACCAGTAAACCATAAACCAGTAAACCAGTAAACCAGTAACCATAAACCAGTAAACCAGTAACCAGTAAACCAGTAAACCAGTAAACCAGTAAACCGTAAACCAGTACAACCAGTAAACCAGTAAACCGTAAACCAGTAAAACCAGTACACCAGTACACCAGTAAAGCAGTACACCAGTAAACCAGTAAATCAGTAAAACCAGTAAACCAGTAAACCAGTAAACCAGTACAACCAGTAAACCAGTAACCAGTACACAGTACACCAGTACACCAGTAACCGTAAACCAGTAAACCATAACCAGTAAACCAGTAACCAGTAAACCATTAAACCAGTAAACCAGTAAACCAGTAAACAGTAACCAGTAAACCAGTACACCAGTTAAACCAGTACACCAGTAAACCAGTAACCAGTACACCAGTACAACCAGTACACCAGTAAACCAGTACAACCAGTAAACCAGTACACCAGTAAACCAGTTAACCAGTAAACCAGTTAAACCAGTACACCAGTACACCATACACCAGTAAACAGTAAACCAGTAAACGCAGTAAAACCAGTAACCAGTAAACCATAAACCAGTAAACCAGTAACCAGTAAACCAGTAACCAGTAAACCAGTAAACCAGTAAATCAGTAAAACCAGTAAACCAGTACACAGTAAACCAGTAAACCAGTAACCATAAACCAGTAAAACCAGTAAACCATAACCAGTAAACCGTAAACCAGTAAACCAGTACACCAGTAAACCATACACCAGTAAACAGTAAACAGTAAACCAGTAAACGCAGTAAAACCAGTAACCAGTACACCAGTAAACCAGTAAACCATACACCAGTACACCATAAACCAGTAAACAGTACACCAGTACACCGTAAACCAGTACACCAGTACCCAGTAAACCAGTAAATCAGTAAAACCAGTAACCAGTAAACCAGTACACCATACACCAGTAAACCAGTAAACCAGTACACCGTAAACCAGTAAACCAGTAAACCAGTACACCAGTAAACCATAACCAGTAAACCAGTAACCATAAACCAGTAAACAGTAACCAGTAACCAGTAACCAGTACACCAGTAAACCATACACCAGTACACCAGTAACCAGTAAACCAGTACACCAGTAACCAGTACACCAGTAACCAGTAAACCAGTAACCAGTAACCAGTAAACCAGAAACCAGAAACCAGAAACCAGAAACCAGAAACAAAACAAACAAAAAAACTGCCACATTCCAATTTTTTTGCGCTGGCTATAAAATAGGTAAGAACAAAAAACTGCCACATTCCAATTTTTTTGACAGAACGAAGTCTGTCGGGTCAGCTAGTAGTAGTATAAAATGATGCCGTTTATCAGTTCATTTTAACCGACAACCCTGGGATTGGTCGAGTAAACGACCATACGAAACATTAGTCTCGGCTAATAAATTTACTCACGCCTTTTAAAACAGAGTAAAGCGAACTCTGAACTCCATATTAAAGTTAATAACGCATTACTTATATCTCATTGCTAATTAAATAAATTATATTTTTGTTTATAATTACTTAATATCCAGAACATGGGGTTGTCTTCAGTTATAAAGTTTTATTTATACTGGTCTGCTACTGCCCTCATATTGTAAATCTGACACCATAACAACATTACTGTGTTCCGGTTCAACATATTAGAGCCAGGCTTTTTTGGTCAACACACTTCACTATCCCCATCCTTATTGTCACTTAACACTGAATTGGAGTTAAGTATTAGCAGTAGTTGAAGAAAAACATAAATTGTCATCTATATTGTCATAAGTAATACTTATTTCCTTGTTATATATTCAAAAGAAATATATAGGTATATTAAATATCGCCAAATTAAAATAAATAATATATGTGTTGTTAAATGATTGTACGGTAAAGAAGCTTGTAATGGAAAAGGCTGTGCATATAAATTAATGCGGTGATTGATTTTCCAATTATTCTGCTCTTTCTAATAATTTAAATCAAAATCTTGACAATTGGTAGTTGTCATTGGATTTTTATAATTTGCAAACATAGTTTGTGTTACAAATAGAAAGTAGGTTCATAAAAATCAGTCTTCAATGCGCACACAAACGAAAATTTCTCTTTCTATAAAGAAATATATATTATTATACATCGTGAAAACTGTCAACTAAAACACTACAAAAACATACTAAAAAATGCTTAACATTGAATACAATTAATCACGCTTTCATCGCCAAACAATTAAGTTAGGTGTTAAGTAACTTTGCTGCATATGCTGTGTGTGTGCAACTCTTTAATCATACGACGAAACAATTAGTATTCCAAGCGTTAAAACATTTCTCGCTATAAACGAATACACTTTCACATTTTTTGCGTAGAAGGCAAAATTGAAACGAGTCTCTTCGCCGGATGAATGCAGCGGGAAAACGTAAATTTTACAAATGTTCAAATATCATTTAAAAATAATGTGAGTAAATCGCTTAGTAAATATATAATAGAAAACAAACCTTTTCGTTATAAATAATCGCTCCAGTTTTAAGTTTATCCTCACAGCACTTCACACAACACAACACTCGCGTAGAGTTTCGCGCCGAAATGCTCCGCTGCCGGTACGTACGTCCCTCGCAGACTTCTGACGAACACTGTACGGCCACCGCTCGTAGTCTCTCGAATCAAGGCCATGCAAAACTGTGTTCCCATTTCCCCCCCAAGTGGAAAGTATTCATATCCGTCTGCGGGCAGGTGTGGGAGAAAGCACCAAAAAAAAAACTGACTCAACTGACTCATTCGGAGACGATAATCGCGACTGTGCATGGAAAGTGACCGGACCGGTTCACAACGAATTTGAAATTGAAAGGTTATGTTTGGAGCCTACATAAAATTATAAATAAACTCACTCGGACCTAACGGAAACATACGTTTTAAGTAAAAAGAAAGTGGGGCTTCGGTGACTGTGATATATTATCAGCTGTTTTTATAATAATTTTAAGTTTTCTGTTTTAATTTTCGAATGGTAGAAGTAGCTTAGTATCTTATTTCATTTCGAAAAACTGTATCATACAATCAACTTCGCAAGCGTTGTAAATGTCCAAAGACCTGAAACTTTTAACTTTAAAAAGAAACGTCTTTTAATATACAATTTGTATTCTTTATAAAAGCGGTGGATATATTCGGCTTACAGAATTTTAACAAAAAAAACATGAACAAACAAAACTGACATTTTAACTTATTCTCTAAAGACTGTTATACGATTTCACCGCTAAGGAAATTAACAAAATTATTAACAAGAAAAGTTTTATAAAGGTACCCTCGAAAGAATAATTTTGTATATATAAAAGTATAACGACAAATTTTCTGATGCTATTACTGTCACTGTTCGTGGTGTAATATTCTTTTGACTCGGCACGCAAGATTATCATGTCAAAGAAGACATTTTAACTACAACAAGTATAATACATTTATTCATGAGACACAAATTTCATTACAATAAATAAGGTAGTGTAAAGTTTAAATACATTTTTCGACTAAGCAAAAAGATAGCGTTTGTCCAGTTGAAATAATAGATCATTTCTTAATAACGAGTAACTCTTCTCTTTCCTTTAATTCAATATATGTTAAAAACTGTCGTCGCACAAATTTCACCACCTAAAGCGACTTTAAAACTGTAATCCAGTAACATTTGCCCACTACTATATACACATTCACTACATAACGTTTATTACTCTAAAACAGTTGTTAAGTTTTATTACCTCAGTAATTTCACTAGGAACAACAGAATACCTGCACTAGTTCGTCTCCGGCAAGAGAAACCTTCAAGTATAATAATTTTAGTTCTGATAATAAAACTCAAATTAGTTTATGTTCATATTTGTATATACACCGTCAATGGAAACATTATATATATTATATTTTTATAATTTAAGTTATAAGCCTTAGACTCTGTCTCTTTCTTTTCTTTTGGTAGAAATTACTTGGAGCAAATTCAATGCGAACATAATTAATGAGGAAAGTCTTCCTCAGCTTTATTCTGGTAACAAAATTAAAACAATATCTTCGAGTGGGTAAGGACGTTAATGCAAATTTAATGACACGAGTTTAGAGGCAGGAGTTCTCAGTTTTCAGCGATTAAATTTAAATTTTAAACAATTAGGCTGCTTTATATTAATGCAAAGTTATTATTTAGGATGTAAATTACGTTAATGGTCCGGTAAACGGTAAATTTTGTCCGTGTCCTTTATCTCCTTTTAACCTTTGCCAGTTTAGTAGCCTTATTTAAGCCATACTGAATAATGTTATTTCTTTATAGTTAAAGTAAATACTATTAAGAATGATACAATAATACACCTGTTCAATGACAAAAATATACGAAAATCTCAAAATATTATTAAAACCTACATTTAAACTGACAAAACAATTACTATTTACATACATCTAATGAAGTGAAATTGAGGAAAAATTTGTAAATGCTATTAACTAACGGTTCCACTCAACGCAATAAGACCTTGTTTCATTCCGTTATTACAATTCTTTTTTTTTTGTTCAACGTTGTTCAATCTCTTTACTAGAAGCATCGTACAAATTTGTTAAACAGAATACATTAAGGTGTAATGTGCTTTCGTCTGCGTTCAAGCATTTAAAGGAATTCCAAATGTGCTTTGACAAGATGAAATACCTCGAGATCCTTTCAGGAATCGCAAGCTTTTGACACACGAATATTTCCTTCCAAGTGGAATAAGAATGCGTGATAAATATGTCATAAAGACGTAATATGGCGAAAGAAAATTAAATTATTATATTATTTCATGTTACTGATGCTTTATTTTTTATTTAACAGTAAACATCAATCCTGTAAATTTATTTTTATTGGTTGATTTATTTCAACACAAGAAAGGAAAAATAGTGAGAGTTGATCATTAGTTCAAAGTGAAACTCGAAATTTCTTTGATAGTTTGAATTTGTGCGATCACATATCACAAAGGAGTTTCAAAATTGGTAATCAATACATTAATGGACATGTTAACATTGTTTTGTTTGAGTTAAACATAAAATTATGCTGAGCTTCAGCTTCTAAAAGAAAGCACCAGGATACAATAACATCAGCTTTTATAGACACGCCAACACGCACTTGGCTAGCATGCATAAAAAGCTTTGACTCCCCTGTTATGTATTCAGATCCCTAAACCTAGCTATCAAGCACTAAGCAGGCTATACTTTATCAGTTAAAGGGATCGCTATTTAGAATCCTTTTTCCTGAAATTTACAAACTAAAGACATCAAAAATTTAAATATTCATTTCTGCTAAGATATCTTTTATTAATGTGCGCATTTATAATATAGTTCGTACCAAAGAAAAAATCATCATCTAGTGTATTCTCTTATTTGGCAAGCAACAAAGGATATTCCAATCCATTGGTCATATGTTTAGCAAATTGACCTTGTGTACCGGAATCATGGTTGTATCCCGGTCAGACGTGTGACCTCATTGTGATGATCAACGTTCGGTTATGAAATCATTGACTCAGACTTTCGTACATAATCCGTCAACCTATAAAGTTGCACCGCAGGTTACATTTCGTGTAAATGTTATACTTACTGTTTACATCGCCGGAAGTAATTGTTTAGATACAGTATATAATCAAACTTTATCTCTTTAAGAATTTACGACACCCATAAAAACAAAAATGTTGTTCTGCTAGGATTTTATAATAGACACAGATACAAAATATTTGTAGGTAAATCGACATTTTTTTTTATTAAAGTGAGTGTTCTCTCTTTTAAAGCTTTTCGTATTGTATAATTATAGCAAACAAGACATAAGATTTATTAGCTTATAGGTTTATTTAAGTTTTAAAGATATATTTTTATATCATCGAAGTAGGAGTCTTGTCCGTGAATAATAAATTCCCGTTTTCGAATTTATTGCAAGAACAAAGAGGATCCGAATAGATCAAAGAAAAATTCCTAATCAAAAACGGATCCGATTTCGAAGCGGTCCATTAAATTAATTAATGAATGGCCTTTCATTATCAATATAACACTTTTAACGAAGGTTTTTCTTTACATTTTATTTTATAAATAAAGTAAGGTTAATATTTAAAATACTTATGTTTATTTTTTAAACATTTATTTATATATTAAGACACTATTTTTGGTTACTTTTAACAATATAATATTAGATAATAGTATATAAATACAAACATTACTGTATTCAAGTTTGAAACTAGTGAAATGACTTGGGTAAAAAAACCTTATCATTCTGTGTCTCAAGGCGACGAACAATGTGGTGCATTATCTTAAAAACTTAAGCTTGACACCATCACGACTTGCTCGTTTCGTATTGTAAAAATAGTATGGATACAGCTTGATAGATATTTTTAAACTAGATAGGTACACATTGATCTATTGTACACGAACACATAATTCACTAAAGTTATCAGTTAATTATTAAGTGTATCTACATCAAAGGGAGAATTGATTCTCCATAGAGTAAAGGTAAACAATCTGTGGTCACAATTAACATTCCACATCAAACAGTATACCGTTGCCCGGGAGATTTGCTTAATCATTATTCAAGCTGAAATTAACATAGATAAAGCCCGCGTGATATATTGAATCGATCGCATACTAATTAAACAAGAGACAGATGATACAAAACTTGAGCAAGAGAATTGAAAAAAAAACAGGAATCAGTAATTGGGAAAACAATGATTTCGTATATTCTTATAGTTACAATTTCACTATTACAGACTAAAGCAGCGAAATTACAGAAGAAAAAGACAAATCTGAAAAAACTCGAAATTACTCAATAAGTTCTACTCAGAAAAATTATTTACGACTAATGATGATAAAACAAGTCAGATTTAACAAGAAAGTTTTAAATTTCATTATAACTTAAATTCACTGATTGAAAATCTACTTATGATTATTTTTTTTAAACACTGAAAGGTCTATTGTTGGACCATTTTAAAAAATAAAAGGTGGCTTAAAAATTTGAAACGAGAACCATCACCTAGATCTAACTTGATAGGATGATGAACATTCCACCAATGTCTGCTCGCCATATTCAGATGTGAGAAGTAAGTCTCGTTACACTAGTCATTTAACTAGCTATAACACACTTCAACCGGAACACAGTAATGTTTGCACAATAAAGTTTGTCGGCAGAAATGGAAGCTGCGGTGAAATATCTACCATCATTATTATCACTCGATAGACGTTAACTGCTGGTCATAGACCTCCCAATAACATCTCCACACCGGTCTCGTATCTAGAAGATTCCGGCGACCTTCACCAGATCGTCAGTTTACGATGTTTGAGGGTCTTATTGGAGGGCCTAACTTACCCATAATAAAAATTAAATAGTTAAAACTCCTGTCCTCTTTACATTTACTATTCGCTCCTTAGTTTGATTTTAAATACCCGGACTGTCGAGATGCACAGCGTACATGGTTTTATAAGCAAAAAGTTTGATGTTAACACGATGGGCAGGCGGATGACTTTGACAGATTGAGGAGACCGAGCACCATCCTCTGGGAGGGCCATCAATCTTGCTCCCTCCGCGGCAATCGATAAAGCGTTACACTCCGCGTAACTGTCTCATCGAACTGTATCCTTGTAATCAAAAGATATATCTGAAAAATATTTTTAAAAAAAATATTTTCTATAAAAAAAGTTCTTTTTTAACTCAAAAAATAGAATTTTTTATTAATTTTCAGTAACAAGTACTTTTTAATATCATAAATTGAATTGACTACAACAAGCTATAAAGAGAAACGGCATTTTTTGTGTTTAACAATCAACCACCATTAAAACCACTAACCTAGTTAAAGAATGTAGGAAATTCGCGTGATCAAAACTAGCATGGATAGCACACGATGCTATAACAGAACACCACAATCTGTGGTGGGGCACCGATAAGTGGGTCAGGAAATTAGTTAAAGCGAGTAGAACGCGATGAGTCGACACTAAGGGTTGCAAATCACCCCTTAGTTAGACAAGCTATCGGGGTCGCTGTTCCCTTACTACCATCCGTTCCTTTATTACAACCTCCGCTTTTTAATAAAATATTTTAGAATCACACAACTGTTACCTACAGAACATCCTTTGTTTATTATTTAGTACTTATTATAACATTTCCATTTAACAATCTACCAAAGCTCGTTTGTGGAAATGTAAAACGTTCTCGTACTCACTGTTTAGTTAATTGAATAGAATAAAGCCACTGACTTTGTTTTTTAAAACAATGCCTTAAGATATACAAATTATGTAAATATTAAAAACATTTGAGTTACTTAATTATTTTAATCTTTTTAGGTTATTAGAGCAGATTACAAACAGTCCTCTGTATGATTTCACTGTTAGTACTCAAACGATCTCTCACAATGAGAGAGTCGAGGTCATAATCCATAACCTTATTAGAAGTAAGAACTCCGGGTAGACAGCGGGTAAGATTGTTTGACGACATTAAAGAATATATCAGTCATAAATACTATCAGTTGGAAAAAGTAGCTAAACACCGGAAAAATATTCAGATTCAGACATCCAAACTTCAGTTTGAAGAATCACTACAAGATGATATATAACGGACCTTTCATCAGAAACACTATTACAAACCGAATTGACATAATCCGTCTTAATTTCTTAGAGACGATTCCGTAACACGAAACAAAGAATGTTAATACGGATTTCATAAGCGACGACCCTCGATAATTCCCAAACGTCACGGGCGGCCCCCAACCGGATGCAGATGAAACCGCCCGTAACAATAGACTTAAACTTAGTAACAGATACAGCCGAAACCATTTTAATCACTTCACCCATTAAATACATTCACACGAACGTGTAAGGCTGAAAATCGTTTGGTACGACAGCAGATTTTATTTACCGGGTTGTAAGTATGTTACGCCGGTTGGCTCACTACACGCTACTTGAATCATTTGGCAACGCGGCACATTACATAATTTCAAAGAAAGTCCAATGCCCTTATTTCCGTGATACAAATTCTTTTTATCCCGTCTTCAGTATTTTATTTATTTAAAAGTTCTCTAAAAAGAAAACACAATACATAAATTACAACTTACATAAAATAAAACAAGACATTATAGAAAAGTGTGCATCTTCGATCTGAGACACAGCATGCATTACTTATATATAAGTACAAAAAAAGATATAATTGTATTATAGGTAATAGCAAAAGTTATGATTATGCAATTGTCCAAAATTTAAGTTTAATCATAGCCGGTTTTGACCAAACCATAAGTAATTTAGCTATAAGTATAAATCAAGTAAGTAGTAATAAGACAAATATGTCAAATACAATGAAGACAACAGAAATTTTGCATCGAACAAGTCTTCTCATTACTTTATTTGTACTGAATACTTTTTAACACTGTAAATGAGATATTTCCTCAGCACTTTGTATCTCAATGTCTTAAGACATGATGTACATCTCATTACCCCAATAGTTTTTCTATTTGTATCGTCCTTAGAATATAATATAGCAATGTTTACACATAACGGTTCAGCTATAGATATTGGTAATGCGATGCATCTAATCTGTACTTCAGCCAAAACAAAACCACTGGTTCACTTTTTCCGTGTCCTTTTACAACCAATAATTAAAGAATTTAAAGATTTATTATTCAGAGTGTGCACTTACAATAGTTTGAGTTAATTAGAGCAGAAATAGCAAAGTTGCTATCACTTTTCTTTGGGACGGACGCCAAACCATTAAAATCAAGCGCCTGTGCGGCGCCGTTTAAAGAACAACTTGAGACGTCAATTTATTGCTGTATTCTTTCTATTGGCGCTCACAAAGTTTTGTTGGTAACTACCACATATGTATATTACCAGATAGCATAGAATTACTGTCAACATATTTATTTTCTTAAGATTTTTCTAATTTTTACCGCCAAAAAACAATTTCTGTCTATTACTTATTGCGCTATTTCCACTGACACGGAAGTTTTCTTAAGACAATCATTTGTTATTATTATTAACATTTCTTTATGCTTATAAATATAACTAGAAACTTATGTCCAGTAGTGGGCATTAATTGGTTGGTGAAACAAGTGTCACTTTAAAATTAAACGCGAACATGATACAAAGCAAGAACAAGTTTAACTCATAAACTTTATTATAATTTCAGCATATTGTTGTCTACTGCTGAACAAAAGAAATACTCAATCTACTAAAATGTAATTTACAAGAAACGAATTCTTAAATCTTATCCTATTTTCGCCAATATCAACTTGTGTGATCCTTTTATTCACAAAAAAACTAACGCTTAATTGTTCCACCAATTAGATACGTATGGTTTAGATAGTCTCATGTTCTTTGTACAATACGACGGTGGTAATAGCCAAGTGGTTCGAAAATCTTGCAATCATCCCCAGAACCGAAACAGGAAAGAGACACAACAATTAACAAACTTTTTATAACTTATTAATTGTTTTACTTCATGACAGTGTACAAAGATCTATACTTTAACGTACCATAATGAAACAAGGAAAATATTTGTAAAAAAATTATCTTGCAGGTTATCCTTAACTTTGTAAAACGAGTATTACTAGCGTATAAGTATGTAAAACATAATAAAAACAAACATAGGCTTCTCGCAAACCTAGTATTATTTTTTAATATTGCAGACGATCATAAATTTTTTAACTACGTCAGTCTCTTTTATCTCTGTAGTTTATTTTACACTGCTGTTCATTTGATACTCACTTGCTAAGAGATACTCGTGCACATTATAATGAGGTTCTAGTTAGATCTTTTGTATAACATCTTGTGACAACAATAAAATACTGTTTGACTTATATAGATTTAGCTCAAGTAAATAACCTGTCGCGCGACATGTTTACAAATAAACACAATTTTTGTTTTTTTGTGTACATATGAGAGACACTACTCGTCGCATTGTTATATCAATGGACAGAAAGTTAACTATTTTAAATAATATTGTTAACAAAAACAATAATTATCTTCGTTCGGCAATTGACCTTGCACCAAATCTGATAGTTGACGTTTACCTTCAGAAAATATGAGAAATGTGTAATGAGAATAAGTGTAAAGGAGGTTTAATATCATCATTATATTAATGCTCTGAATGACTGGAGAGAGCCAGTCGACATCCCGACGGAGATCACTACGGCTTTTTTATTAGCTGCGTTTAATTCTCAAATTCGCAATTGTAACAATGAAGTTGGCAATTGCTGTTCTCGCAGCAGCTTCCTTGGCGAGCGGTATGTTTTTATTTATTATTAACTACTTTATTGTTACCAAGAAGTAATTAATAAAAATAATCACTGTCTTTAGACCTGTGGCTCGTCTTTTATAGTTTATCGATCAGAAGTTTTTACTTCTGAAGTATAAAGTGAGGTATGAAGCAGAGATAGATATTAGATTTAATCGACTGCAGCAAACCGGCACACGATAATTACTCATCGATTTTCCTTATATGAACTTTATGTTATAACGACAAACGATAAATTATTACACACCTGCCATATTATTACAATAAATAAATATTCTTCAGCATATTTTTTAACAAAAACTACAACTATGGATTTCGATAACGGTTTACATAGAGATACAGAAACAATTATATTCCCAACTTTAAAGTTATAATATTTTTGAAAATGTTACAGTCTCAGTTTCATGGTAATTCTAGTAAAAAACTAAACATAAAACTCATACCGATCTTTAAATTTCTATGCTCTTTGGACATAAAAACTTATTGTATCGGTTAAAAATATAATCTTCACACGTTTTTTTTTTTATACTACTTTGCGACGAGACGAGCAAGACGTTCACCTGATGGTAAGTGATGCGCTTGCCCATGACAACGCGGTGCTAGTTAAGATGGTACACACTGCACCACATTGCGCTCGTCGCCTTGAGACATAAGGTGTTGTCTCGTTATCCCAGTAATTACACTAGCTACAGCGCCCTTCAAACCGGAACACAGTAATGTTCGCACACTACTATTTGTCGGTTGCAATAGGAGCTGCGGTGGTACCCATCCAGACGGTCTCCGGCAACAGAGACCTACCACCTGGAAAACCTGGTTTACCACACCTCCATTTGTATTACTTTTTACATAACTTGTTTGCTACAGTGACTTGAAATTAACCTGTTCTTTTGTAACAAAAAATCTTATTTAAATGTCCATTTTGATTGATAATAAAGGCTTAAATATTTTATGCGTCGACTGTCCAAGAGGTTATTAAACCGTTGTCACGTTTTAGTATTCATCTGGTTCAAAGGCAACTTAAATTTAAAAATAAGAAGTTGATTTTAAAAATTGAAGAACGCAGAGACCGAGTTTTGTAGCTAAACGTCTTACACATATCATTATTAAATTCCTTTATTATCGTTTTAAATTCAATTGAATGGAGCCGATTGAATATTAAAGTTAATCGAATAATAATTATTAAATAATGTGTATTTTGTGTTTATATCGTTTGTACAAATTTTCGAAATATAGTTTTTGGTTTAAATATAATATAAAAATTTTAAACTTTTTATTATATATTTTGTTATTCGTTTGTTGTTAATTAATGTGTGAAAATTATACAAACGAACAAATCTTGTTTCTTTACCGCAAATTATTATATCGTCAAGAGTCGTCTTTGTTACACATAGATGATGGTTAACATAGTAACTTTAGAAATGAGATAAAGGTACTAAAAATATATGACATTGGAAATAAAACAATCAGTCGACAACTCGTTATGTGTACAAATATGACTTACAAATTCATTGGCTTCGTATCTCGTGTAAATTATATCTAATTTCAATAAACATCTTCAATATATTAACATATTACGTATGCAAAAAATAGAATCCCATTAAAGCGACGAGAATCTAAAAAGCGTGTATGTACATACATAAAACTTATAACTTGCTATTCTTATATAACAACAATCGCCTAGAATAACTTGTAATCTTTGTTTGAAAGTATGCTAGCTGCAATTTTTCAGCTATTGCTGTTAAATAAATTTAAATTTCCCTATATTTTTCTTTTCAATCTTCTCTTATACAACCTCCAAGCTTAAGTTTAAGGTTGATTGGTTGTAAATAGCACATGACAAGACAAAGGCAATGACATATAAATACCTCCTCAACTACTGGTTTTGTGAGATCTTGTCTGAATAAAATTAAAAAAAAAAGTATTTTTTGCTGATGCAAATCAGTTCGGTCTTATTTCATGCCAAGTTTTATTAACTTCACGTGTTAATACATCCATTTTCCTCGTACCATATCATAAATTGTTATCTTGATTAAACAAACAAATCAAACCGGATTGTCGTTAGAAAAATAAAGGATAATAAAGGCGACCTTTATTAATGAAGACTGGACTTAACGCAAACTTAAATTCTTGAAATTATGAATAAACTCTGACGATTTTGTTCGTAATGATAACTGGCGACATCATCTATGGACTGCATCGACACCAGAGAGGTATCTCCACCTGCGATAAAAATAGAATTAAATACTACTTCGAAATACTTAAGGCATGTCGCAACAAATAAAGCAACTACAACAGAAAAAAAACTGTATAAACAAGAATTTAACTACGTTTTTATACAAGACTAAATTAGATGTGTTTCTCTTGTCACTGTATCTTTCAATAAATTAATTACAACTAATTACCGAGTAAAATATTATCATATACCTTCTTAAATTTCCGAACATCTATTAACTTTATGTACGAGAAAAACTTTTAGTATTTGAGTTTCTTAACATTAAATATGAAAATTAATAAATAAATGTATATTTATCACATGAATAATTATTTCTGTTTCAGGTATACAATATGACGGATTACGAGGTAAAGTTAAACTGCGAGGTGCAGACTAACTGTGGTCAAAAAACAACCTTTAACTTTAATTAAATATTAATAATTCTCTTTTTAGTGAAATTCGGTGTATCGAACGCATTAGTCGATAAAGAGTACTTCTTCAGCTTGCCGCTTTTATCAAGCGATGCAGAAGCCAAAGGCTGGCGATTAACAGAACGACCCCCAGGCCCTATGCCAGAGTTAAAAATGTACTGCTCCACCGGGAGGAACGTGTGTCCACTTTATGACACCAAGGGTTTCGTAGCTGGACTCCAAGTTGCTGTAAGTAACCTATAAAACATGACTAAATGTTTTGTCCGATATAATTTCTCCGATGGCACATTAATAACAGAAAAAATTAATACAATTCTATAATATAAAAAGTCGATGCTCTTTTAGATTCCTAGCAAAGTGGCTTCGTTGATACCAAACCAAACAAGTAATATATTCGTAATGAACATTTTGATTATTTGAAACAAGTACTTAGATAGTATTCACGTAATACCTGATACTATCTGGTCATTATTATAATCAGCACACGCACCTGTCACGCAGCGATTTTAAAGAAAACAAATTTAAATGTTAAACCTGAATACATCATTATACGATATGTATATAAATTCTCTGTTTAGTGCCTTTGAAAGTTGTTTTTAAAATTATATGATTCTCATCATCTTTTTTTTTTTTTTTTTTTATGAGGAAGTAAAATATTAACCTAATGTTTTTGTCCGCCTAGCTTATTTATTTATTTAGAAACTTTATTGGCATTTCTAAAATTAGGTTAAAAAAAGGCGGCCTCAATGCCTAAACAAATGCATTTGTTCATAACAATATAGAAATGATAGGAATGTTCTCTATATTACGATACCCCAAATAATTTGACTGGCTACGCTTTTTTACACTGCTCCGCTCCTTAGTGATAGAAAAAACAGAGATTTCGTTTCAAATAAACCTTTCCATTATACATGCAAAATGAAATGTTATTAGATTATGAACTCTGTCTCGTGACAACGAACAGGCAATTTATTATACGCTGCAGCAGACATTCAGATCCAAGACAATCCGAATAAATTATCTAATTTATTCAAATTGTATTTTCGTCTGATTTCTGAACCAAGCGATATACCTATAAAAATTTTATGAATTCTACACGAAAATGTATGACGTTTGTTAAAAAGAAAAGTACATAATGAAAAAGTAATAAATTTTACAGTAGGTGTATCTAAGTTTAAAATATTAACATGTGATTTTTCTACATAAAGTTACATTAGAAACTAATTTGAGATATTAAACTTGATTTCAAAATATTTTGTTTTATGTTTCTTTTCCATTTAAACGACGATGTGTGCATATATTTAAGTGAAGGTATTTAAAAATGAATACATTATATTTTCACAAAGTTGTACAGAAGGTAACTTTATTTTACTTTGGTACATAATAGACAAGCCTCATGTTTAGTATATTCAGTAAAAATTAATCTGTACCGAGATTAATAAAAACACTTTGAGCTTGAATAACCGTTGAGAGATTCAGTTCTTATAATATTTTTGTTAATAAATGTTTTATACTGTTTAATTTTAACTATTACATTATAAATCAAGCAGAATTGTTTTTTATTAATAGATACCTGTAGAAGGTTTCGAACACAATCCGTCTTGGAAGCCGGAGAATAAGCTGGTGAAGTGGACCGCGCCCGCCTCGAATGGAGAACCTAAAAAAGAGTTTTGGACTGTCACACAATTTTACGTCTCCGAAGGTGCAACATTGAAACTTATTTTTTATTAGTTTATTGATGAGCTATACTTTGACATTAATTTAAATCATATTAGAATAAAATGGCGACAAAGAAAAGAGTATCTTAACGTGCTGAAGTGATAGATGATCGACTTCAACTTCAATCCTGAACAAATATTAGCAATTGACTTTGTCAGTAGATAATTCTTACTGTAAAATCATTAAGATTTTCCTTTGTTTTTTTAACAGAAGCGCTGAAAGCAGGCGCTGGACCGACAAAAGAAAATGGCACAACTCTACAAAATGGCGGCGTGTGGGTGACTGGACCCGAAGGACGACTCATGAGAATACCAAGCACCGAGGCCGAACTGAGCAACACTCCCTGGAAAAAGCAGAACTGCGTACCCGGCATGGGTGAGAAGTTTGTTTAGACAATCTAAGTTATTTTTTTTAGAGTTAGACTTAAATCATATATCAAGAGTTGAAGTGTGAAAACTTAAACTAAATTTCTTACAATATGCTCGCAATTTTTATGATAAAATTCGCCGAAAATTATTTTTTTTTGTTTTCTTACGGTACTGCTAAATAAGGAAATTAATAGTAGAACATTAATTCTAGGTACCCACTACCATTACAATATGACACCAAAATTAAAGTGTGAGAATGTTTTCCACTTGTTCGCGACTACTACACAATCTCAACTTGTCGCAGTAGGCTTGCAGATCATGGGAAACATTCCTAAACAGAACCCGGACTGGTTCGAGACATTCCCGGACGGAAGCGCCGAGGTAAAGATGTGATGAACAATTGGCACTCATTACCCTTTAAAGATTACTAAGTATCTTAACATTTCATACCATTTATTTATTTATTTTAACTGTATACAGTAAGACTAAACAAGACGAACTTAATGTCTGTCTGTCTGCTAGTCAAGGCAAGAGATGTTGTAAGCAGGTGTAATATGAAATTATATCGAAAAGTCATCACAATTTTGTAGTGATTTCAAAACTGTATAATACAGAAAGAGATGCTCGTAAATGTTATGTAATGTGATGTAATACACCATCTATTGAACTGTTACTGAATATTAACCTGCTAATTCCTGGTGGTAGAAACACGGTACAGAATGTCTGTCACTTCCACGAATTCTGACAAAATACCACAAATTACAATGTGCAAATAAAAATAAAAAAGGTGATAATCATTGGTAAATTTCAGGGGGCGATTTCTATGGCTCCGCAATGCCTATACGACGCATTTGAAAAATACGGTATCGTATCCTTACACATGTATTTCACTGACAAGCCATGGACAATCCAATGCAAGTAAGTTTTGTAAGAGAAGCGTTTTCATACTGACAAAAGCAATTGTATTATTAGTTAACACGTGATGAGTTGTAGCGATGTATTTTTAGATTTTGTTCATGATTTGTATACTTTGATTACTCTTGGAATCAAAATTTCTATTCACCCTTTAAAGATTATCAATGTTTATATATTAATAAGCATTCTAACCTACTGCAAACCCCCTTCAGAAGGCCAGAGCCCTCAAACCACGACCGTTTTGAAAAACCTGGCCTTCCATAGATACAATAAAGTAGCCAATCTGTAATCCAATCTCCACTTAAGTACTTGATGCTGTAGATTTTAATCGTTAATAAGATTGTCTCCTATTTAATACTTTTAATTTATATATTCCTTTATAAGAATTTAACAATATTCAAATCTGTTCTTCCAGAGATAGTGACTCCATAAAACCATAGTGTGGATGATAAGCAGAAGTTGCATAGCGCTCAAATTGTAGGCCGGCGAAGTGAAGAATATCTTTAGATAACATTTTAAAATTACTTTCTTGTGGAAGAATTAATAATTAGATTTTTTAACATTTCACTTTTTGTAATTAAAATTTAACACTAAGTCTTTGTTTCTATTTCCTTTTGTAATCATCGATAAATTTTTAAAGTTACTAAAGATACCTTAAAATATTGTCTTAAAATATTTAATGTCTATAAGTATGCATCGAGTACCATTGCCACAATCGGTTGAATCAAGCACAGCTTTATACTTTTCCTGAGAGAGAAATTCGAATAATAATGCTAAGCAACTGAAATTTCTAAATTCAGAAGAGAACTCTCTGTCTTCTTTTTAAAAAATCATCAAGTTTAGACGGACTTGCTACAAAACTAGCAAACAGAATTATATTTGCGCTTTGGAATCACAATTTAGATAACGAGAATTGCGATCAGCAAATGTAATGACGCATTATGCATCTGCATACATGATCACTGTCCGACTTGATTGTCTATCGCAAGTAAATGTAAACAAAACGAAGAAGAAGGTAAGTTATTAGTAAGCATAAATATAAATCGATATAATAAAAATTAATTGCTGTTCGTTAGACTCGCTAAAACTCGAGAACGGCTGGACCGATTTGGCTAAATGTGGTCTTGAATTATTCGTAGAAGTCCAGGGAATGTGTAAAAGGTGAGAAAATATGGAAAAAGTGCCCGGAATATGGTAAAAACAACAATTTCTCTTTTCCATTAAGGTGACCAGATTTTTAGATAGGCAAAGCGGGACAACTTTGAAGGAGGAATAATAACGTAACATTCTTTTTTAATTCCAACATTAGTACAATTTATAAATATAAAAATGTATAATATTTTATTCCGTGACATATTGCTATCTAAATTTCTTTTAGTGTTAAGGTCGGTGACGTACTTTTTGTCATTAATATAAAATATTAAGACTACGAGTACTTTAAGCTAAGTTTAAGAAAATTTATGTATTTATGAAATATACAAATAAATTACTTACGTTAATTTTATATGGTAAGGAAGCAGATTTGTAATATTTATTTGTTTAATTAGGTTGCTAGCACGCAGTACGAACACAAAGTGTATCATTTGAGAGACAAATACATTTTAACTGGGTAGCAAAAGCAACGTGTTACGCAAAACAATGATTTTCATAAATATAACATTTAACTTAAATATAAAAGTGACTTTTGAAAAACGTCGCGTGACGCGGGACTAATTGTGAAAAATCGGGACTGTCTCGCCAAAAGCGAGCGTCTGGTCACTTTACCTTGGATACATAAAACGTCGGATATTTGAAGTTCGTCCCGTTATTAAGAAACCAAATACAATTTAAAAGAATATTTTTGTTTTTGACATTTGACATTGACAACCAAAATTTCTGATTGCAACTATAATATTTACGAGAAAAGGCGGCCAAAATTGACCACGACGCAGACAATTTTTTAAGGATTTTTATTCTTTTATTTTATACGTGTACACATGACACTGGCTCACGCACAAACCGTGCTCATGCCATCAATTGGGAAGAAGAAAGAAACCAGAATTCTAGAAACCAGAATCTAGAACCAGAATCTAGGAAACCAGAAACCAGAATCGAGAAACCAGAATCTAGAACCAGAATCTAGGAAACCAGAATCTAGGAAACCAGAATCTAAAACCAGAAACCATAATCTAGAAACCAGAATCCAGAAACCAGAATATAGAAATCAGAAACCAGAATCTGAAACCAGAAACCAGAATATAGAAATCAGAAACCAGAATTCTAGAAACCAGAATCTGAAACCAGAAACCGAATCTAGAAACCAGGAAACCAGAAACCAGAAACCGAATCTAGAAACCAAAAACCAGAATCTAGGAAACCAGAAACCATAATCTAGAAACCAGAATCTAGAAACCATAAACCAGAATCTAGAACCAGAATCTAGAACCAGAATCTAGGAAACCAGAAACCGAATCTAGAAACCAAAAACCAGAATCTAGAAACCAGAAACCAGAATTAGAAACCAGAATCTAGGAAACCAGAATCTGAAACCAGAAACCAGAATCTAGAAACCAGAACCAGAATCTAGAAACAGAAACCAGAAACCAGAAACAGAAACCAGAAACCAGAAACCAGATCTAGAAACCAGAACCAGAAACCAGAATCTGAAACCAGAAACCAGATCTAGAAACCAGAAGAAACCAGAAACCAGTAACCAGAATCTAGAAACCAGAAACCGAATCTAGAAACCAGAAACCAGAATCTAGAAACCAGAAACCAGTAACCAGAATCTAGAAACCAGAAAACCAGAAACCAGAATCTAGAAACAGAATCTAGAAACCAGAATATAGAAATCAGAAACCAGAAGAAACCAGAAACCAGAAACCAGAAACCAGTAACCAGAATCTAGAAACCAGAAACCGAATCTAGAAACCAGAAACCAGAATCTAGAAACCAGAAACCAGTAACCAGAATCTAGAAACCAGAAAACCAGAAACGAGAATCTAGAAACAGAATCTAGAAACCAGAATATAGAAACCAGAATCTAGAAACCAGAAACCAGAATCTAGAAACCAGAAACCAGAATCTAGAAACCAGAATCCAGAAACCAGAAACCAGAAACCAGAATCTAGAAACCAGAAACCAGAAACCAGAATCTAGAAACCAGAAACCAGAAACCAGAATCTAGAAACCAGAATCTAGAAACCAGAAACCAGAAACCAGGAACCTGTAATCAGAAACCAGAAACCAGAAACCGAAACCAGAAACCAGGAATCTAGAAACCAGAAACCAGGAACCAGAAACCAGAAACCAGAAACCAGAAACCTGTAATCAGAAACCAGAAACCAAAAACCAGAAACCAGAAACCAGAAACCAGAATCTTAGAAACCAGAAACCAGAAAACCAGAAACCAGAATCTAGAACCAGAAACCAGTAACCAGAATCTAGAACCAGAAACAGAAACCAGAAACAGAATCTAGAAACCATAAACCAGAATCTAGAAACCAGGAACCAGAAACCAGAAAACCAGAAACCAGGAACCAGAAACCTGTAACCAGAAACCAGAAACCAGAATCTAGAAACCAGAAACCAGAATCTAGAAACCAGAATCCAGAAACCAGAACAGAAACCAGAATCTAGAAACCAAATCTAGAACCAGAATCTAGAAACCAGAAACCAGTAATCAGAAACCAGGAACCAGAAACCAGAATCTAGAAACAGAACCAGAATCTAGGAAACCAGAAACCAGAATCTAGAACCAGAAACCAGAAACCAAATCTAGAACCAGAATCTAGAAACCAGAAACCAGAATCTAGAAACAGAACCAGAATCTAGAACCAGAAACCAGAATATAGAAATCAGAAACCAGAATCTAGAAACCAAATCTAGAAACCAGAACCAGAATATAGAAACCAGAAACAGAAACCAGATCTAGAAACCAGAAACCGAATCTAGAAACCATAAACCAGAAACCAGAAACCAAGAATCTAGAAACCAGGAACCAGAAACAGAAACCAGAAACCATAATCTAGAAACCAGAATCTTAGAAACCAGAAACCATAATCTAGAAACCATAAACCATAAACCAGAATCTAGAACCAGAATCTAGGAAACCAGAATCTTAGAAACCAGAAACAGAATCTAGAAACCAGAATCTATTTGCACTTATTACACTGCACTAAGTTCAAATTCAATTATTCTATCAAAACAGTGTGCGTATGCGCGTCGGAGGATCTAACGCCGCGTGCTGAAATTAAACGAATGAAATAATAACATAAATAATTACAAAATGTAAGAGCTAAAGATCCACCATACTGATTTTCAATTTGGTCGGCTTCGCGATATTATTTCTTTTGTTTTAGTTTCGGCGCGCGACATAAAATGCATTCGTTTTCACGTCAATACATCAGTCGAGCACAAACCGCGTTACCATCTGGCGGACCTGACAGACTATATTTTGTCAAAAAGATTTGGAATGTGACAGTTATTTGTTTCTAAAAAAATATTATAGTAAATATAACTTATGTGCTTTAATTATAACTTTGGCCACTCTTCTGGAACCCACTAATATTTTAATATTAGTTATTAGATGAATATATATAGTGCTGAACCCCACACACCGCCCATAACCGGGGTGACGGTTCTGTTCAGGAGATTTTTTGCCCCGGCTTTAAAATAGGCAGGAACAAAGAACATTCCAATTTTTTTTGACAGAACGAAGTCTGTCGGGTCAGCTAGTACGTTATAAATTAAAGTGCAGGTGTATAGCCTCTGAGAAAGTAACGTACGAAAGCGTTTCCGTAGTCTCGCCAATGAACAGTTTAGATTGCACTTTTTGTAGTTTCAATTCAATACAAGTTCGAAACTGTTATTTCTGCCGCGGGAAGACCTACGCAAGGGTTTACTGACTATCAGCGCAATGAATATTCCTAAACCTTCAATAATGAACCGACGATTTGAAGATTACAGTAATCTAATAATAGGCCTTAGCACAGGTTAGGTGAAACCGGTGATAAATGTGATTATTACAGACGTATATCTCTGAGCGTCATTCACAAAAAAGTAAACTTTCATGACTAAACGATCCATAGACATTCTTTAACATCTTAAACTGTATATGACTGACATATGTACATACATATGCACGAATTGTTAGTAATAAACTAAGGCTCCCTTTAAACGTTACCTATTACTGCTACTAGTATTTATATTTAAATTATAAAGTATTTTTTACCTTTACAATCATGTTAAGACGATAGAGAGATATGCCTGAGAATGTCAAAGATCAATCTCTATAGGTATTGAATAAAAAATTAACATTTCCCACCATAATAGTGGTATAATTAATTTATATACGAATCGTTATAATAACTTAACAGCATAAATATCAACATGTAATTCACTAATATCAATAACTGTTGGTGTTGATTGATTGGCTACACATTTGTCGTCCAAGTAAAATTGCGCTCGTCGGCTGGAAATACAAGAAGTTAAGAATCATTATCCTAGTAATTTCACTAGCTACTACGCCCTTCAAAACGGAACACATTAATGTTTGGATTTATTACAACACAGTAATGTTAAGATATATTTTAAATCAAAGGCTAGTAATGACTAGTCTTCGCTTTTAAATATATTTTATAATCTATCAACAAATTTCAATATATATAGGGAATATTGAAACAGTTTGCTGGAATACTAATACCTACATATATCTACGTATAGCTAACTATTGGGAATGGCTGCGAGAATCAGTCGACTTCCCGTCAGGGATCACTACAGAATTATTATTTGTTGCTGGATTTAAAATACGTAGTTGTGACCATGAAGTTGGCAATTGCTGTTCTCGCTGCAGCTTCGTTGGCCAGCGGTATGCTTGTGTTTTTATTTTTCATACATCACATTTATTTTTATGTTGATCATACTTTAAAATCTAAATATACAGTATACATTGCACTACACATACATCGGACAACAACGTAGTTCGGTGTAATAGCGAAGTTGGATTTTAGCTTTACAGAAACATTTCCAGATATCTCTAACACATAACACAACTTATCTGCTAGATGTATATTAAAAAAAAATCATCAAATTAAAATGTATCATTTCTTATTTTCTAGGGTAAAGTTTCTTACATATAAGTATTTCTTTACAAACATAAAACTTTAAGTCACGTTGCTTCAAAAATTGTTCTGAGCTATAGCATCATTGAACTAGATTATATTAATATTACAACACTACTATTTGGCAGTAGAAAGAGCTATGGTTATAAACACAATCAGAATCTAACTAGAATTTCTGAAGGAAATTAATTGATGTGAGAAAGGCGATATCCGAAAGCGCTTATTAAATGAGGATTGAACTCTTCCATCAATATTTCTTTCGCACTGAGCCTGGCTTCATAACCTGGCGTGTTTTTTGAGTGATTTCTGGTTATTTAGTGGACATCAATTAATAGTAATATTGCATTCATGCAGTTCTGGGAAGAAAGCAACAAAAATTAAATATGAATTTTTATTATTTTTGTTCCAGGTATACAATATGATGGCCTTAGAGGTAAAGTTGTAGGATTTGTTAACTTTAATGTATTTTGTATATCATGTAGAATTACAACTCCTATTCAAAAACATAGGTTGTTAGTAAAGCCTAATTCAACTTTTTCTCAGCAAAATTCGGTTGGTCGGATGCATTAGCCGATAAGGAGTACTTCTTCAATTTACCACGATTAGCGAGCGATGCGGAAGCCAAAGGCTGGCGGCGAACGGAGCGACCTCCCGGACCTCTGCCAGAGTTAAGAATGTACTGCTCCACCGGGAAGAACGTGTGTCCTCTTTACGACACAGCAGGCTTCATAGCAGGACTTCAAATTGGTGTTAGTAATCTTTAACAATAGAAAATAGTCACACGTTCATCCAATACGGCGATTTTGTTTATAGATTAGATTTAGATAAACCTATATGATATCTGTTCAATATCTGAAGTAGTGGTGCAAAAACGAAGGCATATATCACTACAATCGCTTCACAAAACGATAAATTATATTTCCCTAATGATGCTTGATAATGATATTATTTCTAAGTAAATTTATTACCTATTGATACTCAAAGCTTTTTCAATTCTTTAAAAGTTCTGAGAAATGTTGATATTCAAAAACAACATGATGTGGTCTATTTAGACCACATCATGTATATTTAGTAAAACTTATTTAAGTTCAACTAAATATAACTAAAAATAAAGAAAACCTTGCTGCATGTCTTCCGTCGAAAGTTATTCTCCATTTCACAATGTACACAAGATGATTTGTTATTATTACTTTATCAATTCTTGCTCGCGGTCACGAACGGTCAATTTAATGCCGTCGTACGCTGCAGCGAAGACATTTATCTAATTTATTTGAATTATCCTCACTCGCGGAGTCAAAGACCTAAACCTCTTACGTTAAGGAATTTCCAGCGTATTGCTGAAGAGAAAAGGTTACTGCAACTTTATACAAACAGGGTTACGAATCTGAACGAAGTTTTATCTGTCGTAAATATGGTTTGAAGGGCGTTGTAGCTAGAGAAATTATTGGGTTTACGAGACTACGTCTCGAGGCAACAAGCAATGTCGTGTTTCCTAAATAACGTCACATTGTTATAGGTCGGCTAATTACCTACCATCAGATGAACTCCCCTGTTCGGCTTTCAAAAAATCAAAAATAAGAATATCTTAAAATGTTCTTCTTCAAAAATTCGGACTAGCAGAAGCAGTTAAACATTACTTATAATAATTAATTTAAAAGAATTAAATTTAAACCTCATTTCCATCTATGAAGATGAAGTAGTTTTTTTTTAATTATCAGATACCTGTACACGGCTACGAATACCCTCCATTCTGGACTCCGGAGAAAAAACTGGTAAAGTGGACCGCACGCGCTACCGACGCGGAGCCCGAAAAAGAGTTTTGGACTGCAACACAATTCTACGTCTCCGAAGGTATGTAATAATCCTTTCTGAATTAAGAAATGAAGTAAAAGATATTCAAAGCTCATTTTGTTTTCACTAATGTTTATATTTTTCTTCTTTATATCACAGAATCACTGAAAGCAGGCGCTGGACCGACAATAGAAAATGGCGCGACTCTACAAGATGGCGGCGTGTGGGTGTCGGGGCCAGACGGACGTCTCATGAGAATACCTTGCACCGAGGCCGAACTGAACACCACCTCATGGAAGAAACAGAACTGCATACCTAACATGGGTAATAAATATAATAACTTATTTATTTCTCCATTTTAGATTTTTTGTACAAAAACATGTGTGGACGAAATCATAATTTTTCACTATTATTATTCTCTAAATTTACATCAAGTTATATAATCTACTTATTGATTAAAATTAAAAAAAAATATCGATAGCTAATAACGACTAAAAGATAAACATATAAATTATAATTGTATCTTTACTATCTTATTTGTTGGTTTATCAATAGTAAATTTATCATTCACCTAGGTACCCACTACTACTACAATATGACGCCAGATCTAAAGTGCGAGGACCTTCTTCCGTGGTTCGTGACAACCACGCAAACTGACCTCGCTCTTGTCGGCTTCCAGATCGTAGGGAGGATCCCCAAACAGAACCCAGACTGGTTCGAGTCGTTCCCAAGGGACAGTGGCCGGGTAAGAACTGTATTAGTGAATGAGAATATGACTAATTTAAATTACCTTTGATTTGGTACAAAATATGTAGAAGTTAAACGAAGAATATCTAATATATAAAATTCTCTTGTCACAATGTTCGTTCCCATACTCCTCCGAAACGGCTTTACCGATTCTGATGAAATTTTTTGTGCATATTCAGTAGGTCTGAGAATCGGTTACTATCTATTTTTCAAACCTCTAAGTGATCAGGGTTGCCCACACCAAAAAATTTTTTTTTATTTTTTGGGATTTTTTTTCTATTTTATTTTATTATTGTGTGGCATCAAAAACTACATACAACCCTAAATTTTCACTTTTCTATCACCAACCCCTGTTTTTAATAGACATTTTAATATTTTTGTCTCGCTCGATATCATCAATTGTACATGGCCACGTATCAACCGCGTGGCTGTAAACTCCAAAAAAAAATATTATCACTGGGTAAGTGATCCCCTCCACGTGTGTACCGGTGTCACCTCTCACCAGTACACAGTACACCAGTACACCAGTACACCAGTAAACCAGTAACCAGTAAACCATTAAACCAGTAAACCAGTAAACCAGTAAACCATTAAACCAGTAAACAGTAAACCAGTAAACCATAAACCAGTAAACAGTAAACCAGTAAACCAGTAAACCATTAAACCAGTAAACCATTAAACCAGTAAACAGTAAACCAGTAAACCATTAAACCAGTAAACCAGTAAACCATTAAACCAGTAAACCATAAACCAGTAAACAGTAAACCAGTAACCAGTAAACCATAAACCAGTAAACAGTAAACCAGTAACCAGTAAACCATTAAACCAGTAAACCAGTAAACCATTAAACCAGTAAACCATTAAACCAGTAAACCAGTAACCAGTAAACCAGTAAACCAGTAAACCATTAAACCAGTAAACCATTAAACCAGTAAACCAGTAAACAGTAAACCAGTAAACCAGTAAACCAGTAACCAGTAAACCAGTAAACCATTAAACCAGTAAACCATTAAACCAGTAAACCATAAACCAGTAAACCATAAACCAGTAAACCAGTAAACCATTAAACCAGTAAACAGTAAACCAGTAAACCATAAACCAGTAAACAGTAAACCAGTAACCAGTAAACCAGTAAACCATTAAACCAGTAAACCATTAAACCAGTAAACCAGTAAACCAGTAACCAGTAAACCATTAAACCAGTAAACCATTAAACCAGTAAACAGTAAACCAGTAACCAGTAAACCAGTAACCAGTAAACCAGTAAACCAGTAACCAGTAAACCAGTAAACCAGTAAACCATAAACCAGTAAACAGTAAACCAGTAAACCAGTAAACCAGTAAACCATAAACCAGTAAACCATTAAACCAGTAAACCATTAAACCAGTAAACCATTAAACCAGTAAACAGTAAACCAGTAACCAGTAAACCATTAAACCAGTAAACCATTAAACCAGTAAACCATTAAACCAGTAAACCATTAAACCAGTAAACCAGTAAACCAGAAACCAGTAAACCAGTAACCAGTAAACCAGTAACCAGTAAACCAGTAAACCAGTAAACCAGTAAACCAGTAAACCAGTAAACCAGTAAACCAGTAAACCATTAAACCAGTAAACCAGTAAACCAGTAAACCAGTAAACCAGTAAACCAGTAAACCAGTAAACCAGTAAACCAGTAAACCAGTAAACCAGTAAACCAGTAAACCAGTAAACCAGTAAACCAGTAAACCAGTAAACCAGTAAACCAGTAAACCAGTAACCAGTAAACCAGTAAACCAGTAAACCATTAAACCAGTAAACCAGTAAACCATTAAACCAGTAAACCAGTAAACCAGTAAACCAGTAAACAGTAAACCAGTAACCAGTAAACCAGTAAACCAGTAAACCAGTACACCAGTACACCAGTACACCAGTAAACCAGTACACCAGTACACCAGTACACCAGTACACCAGTATACCAGTACACCAGTAAACCAGTAAACCAGTAAACCAGTAAACCAGTAACAGTAAACCAGTTAAACCAGTAAAACCAGTAAACCAGGAAACCAGTAAACCAGTTAAACCAGTAAAACCAGTAAACCAGTAAACCAGTAAACCAGGAAACCAGTAAACCGTAAACCAGTAAACCAGTAAACCAGGAAACCAGTAAACCAGTTAAACCAGTAAACAGTAAACCAGTTAAACCAGTAAACCAGGAAACCAGTAAACCAGGAAACCAGTAAACCAGGAAACCAGTAAACCAGGAAACCAGTAAACCAGGAAACCAGTAAACCAGGAAACCAGTAAACCAGGAAACCAGTAAACCAGGAAACCAGTAAACCAGTTAAACCAGTAAACCAGGAAACCAGTAAACCAGTAACCAGTAAACCAGTACACCAGTACACCAGTAACCAGTAAACCAGGAAACCAGTAAACCAGGAAACCAGTAACCAGTAAACCAGTACACCAGTACACCAGTAAACCAGGAAACCAGTAAACCAGGAAACCAGTAAACCAGTAACCAGTAAACCAGTAACCAGTAAACCAGTACACCAGTACACCAGTACACCAGTACACCAGTAAACCAGTACACCAGTACACCAGTACACCAGTAAACCAGGAAACCAGTAAACCAGAAACCAGAAACCAGAAATCAGAAACCAGAAACCAGTAAACCAGTAAACCAGTAAACAGTAAACCAGTAAACCAGTAAACAGTAACCAGTAAACCAGTAAAACCAGTAAACCAGGAAACCAGTAACCAGTAAACCATAAACCAGTAAACCAGTAAACCAGTAAACCGTAAACCAGTAAAACCAGTAACCAGTAACCAGTAAACCAGTAAACAGTAAACCATTAAACCAGTAAACCATTAAACCAGTAAACCAGTTAAACCAGTAAACCATAACCAGTAAACCAGTAAACAGTAAACCAGTAACCAGTAAACCATAACCAGTAAACCAGTAAACCGTAAACCAGTAAACCAGTAAACCAGTAAACCAGTTAAACCAGTAAACCAGTAAACAGTAACCAGTAAACCAGTAACCAGTAAACCAGTAAACCAGTAAACCAGTAAAACCAGTAAACCAGTAAACCATAACCAGTAAACCATAAACCAGTAAACCATAACCAGTAAACCAGAAACCAGTAAACCAGAAACCAGTAAACCAGTAAACCAGTAAACCAGTAAACCAGTAAACCAGTAAACCAGAAACCAGTAAACCAGTAAACCAGAAACTAGAAACCAGTAACCAGAAACCAGAAATCAGAAACCAGAAACAAACAAACAAAAGTTCATATTAAATAACAAGCTTTCACTGCTGTCTAAGCAATGTAGGTGCGTTCGTAACGCTAAAGAGTCAATTTGCACTTTATTACAGCTGCACAAAGTTCAAATTCAATTATTCTATCAAAATGGTGTGCGTATGCGCGTCGGAAGATCGCCGCGAGCCGAAATTAAAACGAATGAAATAATAACATAAATAGTCACAAAATGTAAGAGCTAAAGATCCACCATACTGATTTTCAATTTGGTCGGCTTCGCGGTATTATTTCTTTTGTTTTAGTTTCGGCACGCGACATAAAATGCATTCGTTTTCACGACATTACATCAGTCGAGCACAAACCGCGTTACCATCTGGCGGACTTGATAGACTACATTCTGTCAAAAAGATTTGGAATGTGACAGTTATTTGTTCCTAATAAAATAATAATAGTAAATATAATTTATGTACTATAATTATAACATTGACCACTCTTCTGGAACCCACTAATATTTAAATATTAGTTATTAGATGAACATATATAGAGCTGAACCCCACACACCGCCCTATCACCAGAGTGACGGTTCAGTCCAGATTTTTTTGCGCTGGCTATAAAATACATTCCAATTTTTTTGACAGAACGAAGTCTGTCGGGTCAGCTAGTTTTTAAATAATATTTTAATTAGTAATATATCTTATTCAAAGCAGCGCGTCTAAGATTTTGTCTTCTTTTTTTTTTGTCTTTACTGATCTCTTTCATATATTATTTTAGTGTTTACTTTACGTTAAATTATACACCATAAAAATAGCAAAAGTCAAAATCTACACTAATCAGAAATAAGCACCCATGTATATTCACATATAGACGTGAGAAGTTATATATCTTTGGCATCCTAAAAAGACTATACACTGAAAAGACAGAAGTAATGTTTTCTGAAAAGTAGCTTCGTGTTTAAGAATGTTAATAAAAAATGTTACTGGTACTCAATTTATTGCGACAAGAGCTCAACTTTGTCATAAGCTAATAAACTTACTTTGATCTGTGGACCCGGAGGAGTGTAACTTTAGGAACTTAACATTGTTGGTAAATTTTAGGTGACGATCCCATTGGGACCGCAATGCCTTTACGATAACCTGGAGAAGTACGGTGTTATATCTTTACATGTGTATTTCACTGACACGCCTTGGAATATCAAATGCAGGTGACGTTTTTTTAAAGAACACAGTTATATTCGTTCTGAATAATAAGAGTTAACTGTAAAAGTTAATTTGGATTATTTAAATTGCTATATTTACAGAGACGGCGATTCCATCAAAAAGCCTGGCGTGGTTGACAGATTAAAATTGAACGGTGCTAAATACGTGAGTAAAATCGCCGATGAAGTGAAGAATATCTTTGGATAACGCCGTTATATTTTTTATGTTCAGATGATGAATCGGATGAAGAAATATTAAATTTATTCAGTTTATAATTGTACGTCATTCTGTGTGAATATTTGGCGAATAATTTTATTAAGCTTAACAATTAATTAAAAAAAAAGGTACGCAGATTTTTTTTTTGGGACATATCTGTTATTTTCTGTAACAATAGTTTTGTTTTATTGTTCATATCAAATTTTACTTTATTATATTCCCATTTATTTGATCTTGTCTATATAAATAAATATACTCTGTACAGAACTTAAATTAATTCATTGAAATAATTATTTCGATCAATTGCGAAGATGAAAAGATGAGAACATGAACGATTGACACACACACAATTTTTGGATTTGCATTCTTTTATTTTGTACGTCTACACATGACACTGGCTCACGCACAAACCGTGCTCATGCCGTCAATTGGGAAGAATAAGAAATAATTATTTCATGTATTTGTTAGCAATATTTTCTATTGTTTAAATTGGTCTCGGTAGTAATAAACAATGAAAAAAATAACCTGTTTTACTCCAAATTACAACTTTACTATATTTTACTACACACCCGTATAGTAAGTGAATTCCTCACTCTAATTTATTTTCATAGCGGTTTAAGTATAAATTTTCGACTTCTGTTTAGTGTCTGCTTTTTTCTATGCTCTTTGTCTTTTTTACACGGTTTTGTGTGGAACATATCTACCGTGTGTGGTTCATTATCAGCTCGGTCGAACTTTCCCGTGCTCAGACGGATCATAAGTTCAGCAGTGGACTCTACCTTGAGACGTCATTCCGAACGCAAATCTGCCGTAAACATATTCATATGCAAATAATATTAAATAAACAAAAAATCTATATAATAAAAATGAATTGCTGTTCGTTAGACTCGCTAAAACTCTAGAACGGCTGGACCGATTTGGCTAAATGTGGTCTTGAATTATTCGTGGAAGTCCAGGGAAGGTGTAAAAGGTGTATGGTGTAAAGGTGTAAAAGAAAATATGGAAAAAGTGCCCGGAATATGGTAAAAACAACAATTTCTCTTTTCTATTAATGTGTCCAGATTTTTAGATAGGCAAAGCGGGACAACTTTGAAGGAGTAATAATAACGTTACATTTTTTTTTAATTCCAACATTAGTACAATTTATAAATATAAAACTGTATAATAATTTATTCCTAGACATATTTCTATCTAAATTTCTTTTAAGGTTAAGGTCGGTGGCATACTTTTTGTCATTAATATAAAATATTAAGACTACAAGTATTTTAAGCTTAGTTTAAGAAAATTTATGTATTTATGAAATATACCTTTATTTTCTATAGCAAGAAGCAGAACACGAAGTGTATCATCTGAGAGACAAATGCAATGTAACTGGGTAGCAAAAGCAACATGTTACGCAAAACAATGATTTTCATAAATATAACATTTAACTTAAATATAAAAGTGACTTTTGAAAAACGTCGCGTGACGCGGGACTAATTGTGAAAAATCGGGACTGTCTCGCCAAAAGCGAGCGTCTGGTCACTTTACCTTGGATACATTAAACGTCAGATATTTGAAGTTCGTCCCGTCATTAAGAAACCAAATACAATTTAAAAGAATATTTTTGTTTTGACATTTGACATTGACAACCAACAATTTCTGATTGCAACTATAATATTTTACGAGAAAAGGCGGCCAAATTGACCACCACGCAGACAATTTTTGAAGGATTTTTATTCTTTTATTTTATACGTCTACACATGACACTGGCTCACTCACAAACCGTGCTCATGCCATCAATTGGGAAGAAGAAAAATATTTTACGAACTTTAGCGGGAATCTGGGCGTAAAGGTCGCGTTGTCTCGGTTGAATTTTTATTTTTTTGTGCATAATGCAGTTGAATGTTCAATGTGAGTGTATCATGCAGTAAATTAGTGTGTTCGTGTGCAGCGATTGTAGAATTCAGGCAGGAACACCACTGTCCGAAGTTCATTGGTTCAAAATTGTAGTTAAGTCTTAACTTTACTTTGTTGATGTTTTGTGATAGTGACACTATTTACCGTTGAAAATTGAAAACTGTAAACCGGGAATTAAAAATTAAAAACTGAAATCTGAAAACTGTAAGCCGTAAACTGGAAAATTGAAAATTGAAAACTGAAATCGGGAAACTGTAAACCGTAAATTAAAAATTGAAAACTGAAATCTGAAAACTGTAAACCGTTAACTAGAAATGGAAAATTGAAAACTGGAATCGGGAAACTGTAAATCGTAAATGGAAAATTGAAAGTTGAATGGGCAATGGGCAATGGGCAACGGGCAATGGGCAATGGGCAATGGGCAATGGGCAATGGGCAATGGGCAATGGGCAATGGGCATGGGCAATGGGCATGGGCAATGGGCCAATGGGGCAATGGGCAATGGGCAATGGCAATGGCAATGGGCAATGGGCAATGGGCAATGGGCAATGGCAATGGGCAATGGGCATGGGCAATGGGCCAATGGGGCAATGGCAATGGGCAATGGCAATGGGCAATGGAAAACGGAAAACGGAAAACGGAAAACGGAAAACGGAAAACGGAAAACCAGAAACCAGAAACAGAAACCAGAAACAGAAACCAGAAACAGAAACCAGAAACCAGAAACCAGGAAACCAGAAACCAGAAACCAGAAACCATAAACCAGAAACCATAAACCAGAAACCAGAAGAAACCAGAAACCAGGAAACCAGAAACCTGAAACCAGAAACCTGAAACCAGAAACCTGAAACCAGAAACCAGTAACCAGTAACCAGTAACCAGAAACCAGAAACCAGGAAACCAGAAACCTGAAACCAGAAACCTGAAACCAGAAACCTGAAACCAGAAACCTGAAACCAGAAACCTGAAACCAGAAACCTGAAACCAGAAACCTGAAACCAGAAACCTGAAACCAGAAACCTGAAACCAGAAACCTGAAACCAGAAACCTGAAACCAGAAACCTGAAACCAGAAACCTGAAACCAGAAACCTGAAACCAGAAACCTGAAACCAGAAACCAGAAACAGAAACCAGAAACAGAAACCAGAAACCTGAAACCAGAAACCAGAAACAGAAACCAGTAACCAGTAACCAGAAACCAGAACCAGAAACCAGAAACCAGAAACCAGAAACCAGAAACCAGAAAACCAGAAACAGAAACCAGAAACCAGAAACCAGAAACAGAAACCAGAACCAGAAACCAGGAAACCAGAAACCAGAAAACCAGAAACCAGAAACCAGAAACCAGAAACCAGAAACCAGAAACCAGTAACCAGTAACCAGAAACAGAAACCAGAAACCAGAAACAGTAACCAGAAACAGAAACCAGTAACCAGAAACAGAAACAGAAACCAGAAACCAGAACCAGAAACCAGTAACCAGAAACAGAAACCAGAAGAAACCAGAAACCAAGAAACCAGAAACCAGAAACCAGAAACCAGAAACCAGTAACCAGTAACCAGTAACCAGAAACCAGAAACCAGAAACCTGAAACCAGAAACCAGAAACCAGTAACCAGAAACCAGAAACCTGAAACCAGAAACCAGAAACCAGAAACCGAAAACCAGTAACCAGAAACTAACAAAAGTTCATATTAAATTACAAGCTTTTACTGCTGTCTAAGCAATGTAGGCGCGTTCGTAACGTTAAAGAGTCAACTATTAAAACGAATGAAATAATAACATAAATAGTCACAAAATGTAAGAGCTAAAGATCCACCATACTGATTTTCAATTCAGTCGGCTTCGCGATATTATTTCTTTTGTTTTAGTTTACGGTTGCGATATAAAATGCATTCGTTTTCACGTCAATACATCAGTCGAGCACAAACGGCGTTACCATCTGGCAGACCTGACAGACTACATTCTGTCAAAAAGATTTGGAATGTAACAGTTATTTGTTCCAAAAAAATTATTATAGTAAATGTAACTTATGTACTTTAATTATAACTTTGGCCACTATTCTGGAACCCACTAATATCTAAATATTAGTTATTAGATGAATATATAGTGCTGAACCCTACACACCGCCCATAACCAGAGTGACGGTTCTGTTCAGGAGATTTTTTTGCCCCGGCTATAAAATAGGCAGGAACATTCCAATTTTTTTTGACAGAACGAAGTCTGTCGGGTCAGCTAGTACATAATAAAAACTAGGTTACATTTTAAAAATAAGATTGAAGATTTTGTTACATTGTAGTAATGAATATTCCTATATAAATGTACTCGTTTATAATATAATTATTAAATAATATAATGTTATGTTAACTATATCAAACAAGAGTGGTAACGCAAATTTCAGTAGAAATTAACGCGTTTTTTAAAGTGAGATAACTACAGTTTTAAAGTGGAATCAAACACGCGGTTTCAGATAACAGATAAGATTAAAATGTTGTGATTTTTTGTCTATAATGAACACAATAGCTGATTAGTAATTTACCGAATAATTATCGTTAAATAAATAATTATCGCATTATCTAGAAAATTTATTTTGTGTGTTATATAAGAAAAGTTTGATAATTCGGCAAAATTTTGGGTCACTTGAACACAAATATGAAGAATTTATGACGTCCTCAAAAGTATTTCAAAACGTTTCTATTGTAAAAATGTACTATACGAAAATTTATAAAAATATACAAATTATATGCCATTATGGGGCAGCGTAACCATACGTTATAAGGTTCGGGAGCACAGAGAACTTCGTTAGCCAGGACCGATGGTTGGCAGCGAGAAGTCACGGGGCGCAGGTGCAGCTTTCTGCGAAATTATAATGTCGCAGAAAGAAGCTGCAGAGAGAGAGCGTGAAAAAAGCAGCCAACTTACAATCCGTAGGCAGAGACCTGGGCGCCGCAGAAGGATGTTCCATGCCCTGCAACCCCCATAACTGAGACCATGGTGGCGGATTCGAGGGTAATCCGTCGCCAATTATAAAAGACCTCGAGGTGGCACGCAGTATCTCAGCATGACATTGTCTCAAGAGGGGTGGAGAGCTCGAACTCCACCCCGGGATGTAGCTTCACCAAGGCTTCGCGTTGACGGAACAATGGTTGTGTGCGAAAGCGTTCCCGTGGTTCCGGCCAAAAGCGTTAAGTGGGACACCGTGGGGTTTTAGCCGGTAAGAGTCCGGCATAACACTTTTGTTACCCCCGTAACAGAAGGGTATCCAAAGCAGGATTTCCCCACGAAAAAAAAAAAAAAAAGGACCGAATCAAGAATCAGGATCAGGATCAAAAGTAAATTTATTTTGCAAACATATTGGAATTTATACAAAAATGAATTTGACAAAATTAATATTATTTTTCAAGTTTGACAAGGATTAAAAATTAATAGAATTTTCGTGAAATGAGTTTGTACAATATACAATATATACACATCACGTCGCTACACCATAACATCGATAACGTAGTTTCTATAGAAGACTGCCACGGGCTGTTGATTGATTTGATGGAATATTCGTCTATAGTGAATTTAATAAAAGGTATCTACTATCTACATGTTTTTGAATTTTAACTAAGTGATAAGTACACTTATAATGACACACCTTTATAATAATAAAAAATAGATTGTAATCACTTCGACTGTTTGCGATCTTTGACGCGATCGTTATAACAATCAGATAAATATGAACGTAACTTTAAAAGGCCGACGTTGATATCACAATATTTCCACTACGTTCGAGGTTATGTTGCTGAAAAGGTAATGGATGGAATAATGATACGCTCAAATAGATCCTCATAAATATACAAGACAAAGAATTTAGACTGATGACCGAGAGGTAAGGTGCTCAAACGACGGCACCGAAGATTTTTTTTATTTTTATACTACTATGCGACGAGACGAGCAAGACGTTCACCTGATGGTAAGATGGTACACACTGCACCACATTGCGCTCGTCGCCTTGAGACATAAGGTGTTAAGTCTCGTTACCCCAGTAATTACACTAGCTACAGCGCCCTTCAAACCGGAACACAGTAATGTTTGCACACTACTATTTAGCGGTTGAAATAGGAGCTGCGGTGGTACCCATCCAGACGGTCTCCGGCAACAGAGACCTACCACCAGAGAAGATGCTGAATAAGAGATTGTCAAGCGTTTAACGTATGATAGTGTATAATCATTAGATATATATGAGCAATATATTAGTAACTCAAGTTGTAATTTAGTCACTTCGTGTATCATATAAATATTTCTGTATTTGATGTAGTTTTGGTTATATGTGGGCCGATCCCGGCGGCACTGCAATGCCGAGCCGACCCGTGACGGGAGTGGAGCGAGCCCCGAACATCCCGTCGTTATACAAAAATCAGTTTAATATACTGGTCCCGCAGTGCGGGAACTTTCAGATATTAAGCTGAAAAGAACAGATACTACACTTTGATCTTAGCCAAAAGGCCGAGAAGCGATACCGGTAATACACCATCGGCAGCTCTTATGCGCACCGCATAATACTTAACAGCGCGCGCTGGAAATTTTAATAATATGCACAACGCCATCTATCGTACCATCAAAGCAACCACTAATACATCATGTATAATCAGATGTTTTAAAAAGCAACTTATTTGGAAAGTCAATATATTTTTTTTAATAATATATATTGTAGATCATACATGATAATTTGAATACTTTTTAAGTAATTATTATTATACAAAATTGATAATGTACATTATCTTTTACATACCACGTTCAGATTTAAAGATAATTTTTAACAGCGTCTATATAAAAATCGGTTGCAATTAATTTCTGTTCATTTCCAACAGTTGCTTAGTACAGGTGGGAGAATGAAGCAGTTGATCATATTTTTGGCTCTTGTTTGCGCTGTGTTTGGTAAGTGAAAATTCTTTCTTAATAAAATATAACATTTCTAATGCATTTGTACATTATAATACCATATTGTAATTATTAATATTATAAATAAACTTAGCTAAATAAAAAGTTTACAGAATACGATTTAAATCCTTAAGGTAATATAAAGACAGAGTCATCTATCTTGTAAAGTAATACTTAAAAATTTTGAATTTTTGTATATCTAAATTTTCACAAATTAATAAAAAAACCTTATGAAATGTCAGTTTTTTATATGTTGAATGCATGAATTATGTATTTATGTATAATTTCAAGTAAATGCCAAGAAAAATTTAATTTTCGTCTCCCGTGTACAAAAGAGTACCCGTGTAATGATTTCAAATAATTTTTATTCCAGGAGCATGGGAGAGCGGACTTCGCGGTAAGACAATTTCTTCTTCTTTATCCTTATACTAAGATATCTAAGCTAACTTATTATACAATGTGCAATTTATCATACATTGACACTGGTCGAAGATCTATGCTACATGTTATATATAATTCGCAATTGTATTGTGTATACAACATACTCAATAGAGATGCATAAAAGTAGTAATAGATATTACATTAATTAAACAGAATGTCCAATTGTATTTGTAATCATATGAGATTTAAGTAATATATATAGAGTTTTAGACATTTTGTATATCTTAAAATTAAATACAATCATCGTGTATTCGTTTTAAAAGGATGGAAGTGTATAATCGGTGTGATCTTCCGAAACGGCTTGGCCGAGCAAAACTTGTACATTGTTTTTTTTATATTCTGATAGTGAAGTTCAGCGTGGGCCTGCGACCCGGTACCGACTTCTTCATCGCGATACCCCGCACCGTGGAGCAAGCGAGGTCCGAAGGTCTCACTGAGACGGCGCGCCCGCCGGGTCCCATGCCCAGCCTGGTCATGTACTGTTATGGAGACCGCATTGTGTGCCCACTTTTTGATTCCACCAACAATGTTGCCGGTCTGCAAATTGCTGTAAGTATTAATTTACTTACGATCGCATACAACTTACTTTTTTTATGTAACAGCTAACATTAAAAACAATTTCCAATAAATTAATAAAATATTTATGTACATGTATTCCGGCTGACATATGAGATCTCACTTCATTTCTTTTTGAATATTAATATGCGGCGTTAGTCTACGGCAAATAATAAAATTACATTATAAATAAAAATTGCCAATATACTAAAACGTACTGTATTGATTCAAATGTAATAACCACATGTGAATCTGTGTAAACATAATTAGCGTCTAACTATAGGAAAGCATATAACTTATCGCCAGGTGATCTTCCATCACACATTGTTGTTGTAATCTAAATTTTATTATGTGTCCCTTCGCATAGGTTCCTCAAGAAGATATCACAGACAACACAAAGGACTTCCGCGTTCAAGGCTTTGTTGAATGGACTACGACGACTGATGACGGAGTGACGACAAAGTTTTGGGCGATTCAACAATACTTCGTCTCCGAAGGTATAATTTCTACCAAAGTACTTTGGTACTCATAAAGATTAGTAATAATAATAAATATAATATATGTGTAGAAAAAAAACAGCTTTCACATTTGTTACGAGTAGCATAAACAATGAACATGGTAATTTTTACTTTACTTTTACTATTGTTTTCTCAGAAACTTTAAATCAGGACAACTCGGCTACAACAAGATCCGCAGACGTGCTTCGGCATAGTGCTTTGTGGGTGAATGGCTTCAACGGTGAACTGATAAAAATCTCCAACAGCACTGAAGACATCGAAAAAGGTCCATTTACGCGTCAAGCCTGCATCCCTTGGATGGGTGAGTAATAACTATTTACTTCTGTATTCACATATTATAACTAACTAGAACACACTTGAAGCCAGTTATATAAATATAACTAATTCAATCTATGTTCTACGAATTTGTACGAAGCGAATTATTGTGACATAATTTTATTATTTATATTCTTAACAGGACGTCACTATTACTACAAAATGACAAAGGAGGCCAGTTGTGATGAGGACAAACTGTTGGCATGGTTCCCTATTGGACACTCTGGTCAGCTGATCGCCTCGGGACTTATCATTCACGGAAAGCTCAACATCAAAACTGGTCGTAGGAACTGGTTTGAAAAGCCCGGCAAATTAGCTGTCCAGGTAAAAGCTCCATACGGGATTATTTAATAACTGACATGTTTTATGTTAATTTTTTTAAGATAATCATTTCATTCCTTGTAAAGTGACAACTGTTCTTCTTGTTTCAGGCTATTGTACCAGAGGGTCCCGAGTGCCTGTACGAGTTAGCTGATAACCCCGGAATCGTAACCATCCACATATACTACGTAGAGACGCCGTGGTTCATCGGTTGCCTGGAGAATTAACTGTTCACGTTTGATAATGAAATTATATAAATAATATTTATCTAAATATACAAAAACAATCTAGAAAACAGCTCTTTTATTCTGTATCGTTTTTAATTTAGAATATTTTTAAGTTATCTGACTACTAAGTGATTTCAATATTTCAAAAAATTTTAATTATACTCTAAGACTATTTTTCCAATCGAATTCGGATCGCGGTAGAAATCGATTTCGGAAACCTATGATAATGAAAATATTTCCAAAACATAGGGCATGAGAGAACTTTAAAAAAGCTACACGTTTTACTATTATTAACGTTTTAATATGCAATGATAAATACATATGTTAAAATACGCCAACCCAATCTTGCTATATTTGTACATCACTGTATTAATTTATCTCTAAATCTTATCAGTAATAGGTATAAAAAATTATATCAGAAAAGAGGCTTAGCTCCTCGATCTTGATAAGTACAGTACAGAAATAGAAAAACTAGAAAAACTTCCCGTCGTCAGTGGTGTGTGCAAACAGATATGAGTGTGTGCAAAAGTAAATAATCTGTTACAAGATTAATGCACTACCACCATGTGAAATTGTGGTCTAACATTCAAGTTATTTAAATAAAAACAAATGGCAGGTGAAAATAAAAAATACCGACCAGGTTTGGTAAAACGGTACAGATGGAAATTCTAACCGCCGCCTGGTTTTGAAAAGTCTTCTGGTCTCACAAAAGGTCACTTAAAATTGGTGACAAAAATATTTATTACATTCACACACAAAATTGCTAATGATATACGCGTATCTAACTATCTCCTATTGGAACATTATTTGAGCGTTTCTTCATTTTCTGCTGACGACGTTTGAGATGCCGTTGAATACGCCCAGTGCCTTCTTTCTTCAGCTCCTCGTATTGTTTCACCAATGTTTCCACGCGCAGTTCCGCTGGAAAAGAAATCATATAATTTTTAATATTTATTTTACTTAAACCATAGGCAAAAACAAATAAAACATTTGTAATAAACAGACTTGAATCACAAATGTTTAGTTTTACAGTGAACTGTTGATTTTAACAAGCATTGTTAAACTGTTTTTGTGAACATGTAACTGTGTGAGACTGGTGAATGTCCTGAATTCTCTTCTTGCAATAGGAGACACTGTGTTATTTGCAGAAACATTTTGTTTCAAATCAGCAGATAGAAAGTATTTCAAAATTATCCGAACCAAAAAGTGAATAAATTTAGTTTAATGTACAGGTATATAATATATGCATGCATGTGATGTGTGCTTTTATAAAAAGGTGATATGATCAAGTGTTTCTTGCTGCAAATATAAAAATTATTCACTACTCAATAACATCTTCCACCACTCATGAAATTCCAGACATGTTTGAAAAGTTTCATTTAAATGGAGGTATCTTAAAGTATCTTCAAAATATATTAAAATAAATTTATGAACTTATAAATACATAAACTTATAAATTGATATTAATATTACTAATCAATTACTTGTTATATTATTAAAGTCTATAAAGGAGAATGAAAAGCCAAGATTGGATATAAATAGTATTTGGTAATAATAAAGCACTTGTTAACAATATTGTTACATTGTCTATGGCCGACATTTTATAATACTTACATTTTTTCTTAAAGTAAGGTTGTTTGCCTTCTTTGTAGATTTTTTCTACTTCCTGTTTGTGCTTGTCTATTTTTTCTTGTTGAACTCGTGCTTTTCTACTGGCCTTGTGCTGTTCGTTCAATCTCTGCAATAGTCGTTTCAATTTTATGACTTTATCTGGATCAGTGGTCTGCTTGAGTTCTGCCCTAATAGTCTTTATATCTTGATAACGGAGGTCAGAGAGAAAATTGTAATTTTCAGCAAATTGCTTCTTATCAAATTCTCCACATAATGGATCAAACCTAAAAGCAGCAGTTGATTAGTTGCAGTATACTTAAAATATGAAACTATTTACAAAGTAACTGTTATTGTACAGTTAAAGGTAATTTTATCACTTGAAATGAAAATACCTTGGGTCACGAATCTCTTGTTTCTTTACTGTAACGGTATCCCTAAGCATCCGCACTGGTCTTTTAGAGGTCATCTCTCTAGGCCTATTTTTATTTTCTCTTTTAAATACTTTGGGCCCATTTTGAACATTATCTTTTTTTCCAAAAACTACTTCTTTGTAAACTTTGGCACCAATCCGTTCTTTCAGTTTCTGGAGATCTTCAAAAGATAAACTTGATAGTTCATTTTTTATGGCCACCTGAAAAAGGATAATTTTCCTTAGTTTAGTAACACTTTCACGTTTACATTTTGCATTTTATGTAATTGCAGTATACCCTTTCTGAATCATGTTCTTCTACAGAGCTTTCGTAAACCGCTTCGCAGTCCATCATTACGTCAATCCTTAAAGATATTCTTTCTCTATTAAAACATACATACAACTACGCCGTATGATAAAAAGTTAAAAACATGTGTTCTAGTAATTGTCAAAATTTAAACATAACAAGATAGACAACATATGACAACATTGTCTAGAACATTTTTTCTATTGAAAAAAAAGGCAAAGACGTCCTATAGAGAATCCATACAACCTGTATTAGTTACTATGTTGCTGCAGATTGTTACTTTTAAAATAAACTCTTCAAGTAAATGTTTCAATATTATATGTTTTTGATCCTGTTATTCAAACTTTTAAAAAATTTAATCCTAATTTTTAAACAAATATGTCAGTGCAGTACGTTATAACTTTATAACTTAACACTTTTATCTTGTAAGATTGTTATGGAATTATACGTTTCAGTCTGTGGTTTTTTTTTATTGACAACATTGCTTACAATAATCAATCTCCAATTTTTTTAATTTCCACAAAATGGTCTAGATTTTCAAATACACACAAACTTTCCTTACAAACAATAGACAGCATAATTTCAATAAATGGATTTAGATGAAGTTGTTACAGTTACTAAATTGTATACAAAAGACGGACTATGTTATTTGTTAATATTTTGGCAAAAAAATTCTTTTGATATTTTCATACAATCGAAGAACAAACTGTGGAAGGGAAAATTTTCTCTGGAGCGACTTAAAAACTTTAGTAAAAACTTACAATTAAATGAAGAGGAATATTTTGCAAGAGTCAAGCGATGTTTATCGGAACAGAGAGCTGACTACAAGTACGATTTTACAAATGGATTCTTTTATTGGAAAAGAAAATTGGAATTATCGGTTATAATAGAAGGATTTCTCCCATTAGATAAAACACCAACTAGTAGCGACCCAAATGTAATTGAAGTTTTACTAAAAATAAACAAACATTTGAGGGAAAGAGTAAATGTATTACAGACAAAGTTAAAGACAATAAAATTTGATTATTTAGAGCATCTGCATGACACGGAGGATTTTGTAAATCTCAAAGAAAAAATGGAAAATTTTGTTTGCCAAAAATTTATAAAGTTGATTTACTTGAAAAAATCTAAAGTTAATATGATGGAACCGGAAACACTTTCGGATACGGAATTTGAATCACGGTCACGGGAGTATATAATGAACCTCCGAGAGGATTCGACTAAAGTAGAATAAATTCTATTGGTTTGTGCATATCATCATCAGATAATTAATCAATTGAAATCGTCAACTTTTATAAGAAATTAAGGACTATTTAATTTCAGACCCCCAATGGGCTTGATGTAAGTTTAACTTTCCATGACATCATATCCGATTTGATTGCAATATGTAATCACATGTTCCGTTGTGAAATTTGCTTGTTTTTTTTTGTAAATGGACATCATAACGATGGCATTATATTATTGTTTTTAGACAATGGGACTAATATAGCCACATTCACTTGTTAGTTATTTCAATTTAATCATCAATGACGTTTATCGACGGATCGATAATAATTTCTTTTGGTCAAAAATCTTGTACTTATCAACGTATAAAAAATTGGAATAAGGGCTAATACAGAAGAATAGATAGTGTGAAGATAAAATCTGTATTATATTCTGTCGCGATACACTCACAGATCACAGATTAACAGTACATTAGGTAACATTAATAACATATACAGTAATGTTCTGATTACGATACCTATCACATATAGTATTTAATGTTTATGGGTAGGACGGTAGTAATTTATATTGACTCCGTGTTATTTTCAGCCCAGCGACTTTACGTATATTCCAAAGCATGAATAAATAAGAGGTATTGCACTCGTTTCATCGTATAATGTCGGAGGATACGTTTGAACTGCTGGGTTTTATACACGGTGAACAAATTATAATAAATTTATTACTTGATACAATAAAGATTCGAGTTCTTAAACTACTTAAGTTTGGTACAGGGATTCATTATCTTCTGTATAGCACTCGATATCAGGAACCGTTTTCTCTTTTACAAGATTTCAGTTCCAGCTTTCTTTACATATTTATCTTATTTAAGAATTGTATATCTTTTTATAATAATGCGTAATATTTAAATACTTAGATTCATGTGGAGAAGTATGGGAAAAATATGATTGTTTTTCATTGGCTTAAAGAAACTCTGACTGGACAGTAACGACTAATCTACTGTCGGCAGCAACATTATTAGTCTTCGGAAAAAAAAGGATGCAACATGCAAACCCATAACTCTCCGCGAACGTTTCTTTTATAGTGGCTGTATTATATCTCTAAACTATAATTAATGTTCTCTATACTACTATGTGCATAACATAATTTAAAACAACTATACATGTTAGCTATATAGCTAACATGTATAGTTGATAACTATATAATAACATTATCGCCCCATAATTTGTCAACATGTTTTCTTTATAATATTCCGCGATAAATTCGTTTTAAAATCATAATATTTTTAAAAAACTAAAGCGGAACAATACTTGTTTTTTCTGATCTTATGACAGAGTATTGCCCTTTGATGTCAACTACCTCCGTGAGTTTTTTATAGGCATAAATGAAGCAAATTCCGTCGATGAACGTCGTATTCCTGTACAAAACTATAATCTAATTTAAGTTTGCCCATAAACTGTACAAACGAAAGTAATTTTTTTTGAGTTGAGATCTTACATAACTATTTCTAAAAACAATAAATTCAAGTGTACTAAAGGAAGAAATTTATGTTTCATCTATGTGAATTTTGTTGATGTTAAATAGCATTAGTAAAATGTTTTGGTAAGTTATTTCATAATATAACGGATGTAATAATATATCATCATTCAGTTTTTTATACTGGATATGAAAATATTGTAATTTCTTTGGTAATTAAACAAACATGCTTCTCAAACATTACGAGCATAAAAACCTGTAGTAAGTACATTTTTTCTTTAGGAAGTACACGGTATGAGTTCTATTTACAGTAGTCGAGATTTATTATTCTAAAACCTATATATGTAAACCCCAACCTAAACCTATATTTATATATTCTAAAACCAGATGAAAGCGCCTAGACGTAAAAGTATTCAGACACCTGTGAATAATCTGCGGTAAATGATTAAGGTATGGGGACGTATTTGTGTGAACAAGAACTTAAAACTTTGAAATATTCAATGGATGTGTAATGTGCATATTTAACAAATATGTGGCTTTAAAACCCTTTTGCGAAAAAATGTCTCTAGTCTATAGTAAAACTACAGTCTATGCTATCAAAATATTCGAGATAATCTGTATCTCATAAAGTGCTATTTATATTATTCGTGTGTACAATAAATGCTTAATAGATTTTACTGATTACTTCCCATTTCTAATATTTATGACAATTAATGAAAAATAACCTCACTATTCATTAAAACATCCATCGATATGGATTTGATCTTAATTGAAAAAATAACTGTAACAAAGTTTGACTTAGGCGACAGAGTAATATACGTCAAAATTGTTTGGGAAGAAAATGAAAACATTATGTTTCAAATGAAAGTTTTCGACGATGTCAACAGTTGGTCGGGCAGTTTTAGCACGGAATCTGCCGAAGAATGTAAAGAAGACGCGAGTGAAAATAAAGAGGACTATTATAAAAACGTTAAAATGTGTTTAACCAATAGTTGCAGCACGTATATTTGTAAATTTACTGTGAAAGATAATGACTGCGCTACATTTGAATGGAGCAGAACTTTTGGTGACAAGAATATTGAACAAGTTTACGGCGCTGTCGATCTACAGAAGGATACAATTACAGAGAATAAAAATGAATTAATAGATTTTCTTCTCAGAAAAACCCATTTGCAAAAGAAAGATATAGAAGAATCTAAGGGAACTATCGATAATTTGAAATTGGATGTTGAAAAGCTAAAAGTTGAATTATCAAAATTAGCAGACTCCCAAACATCTCTGGAGGATAGTTTGTATGGAAAATTTGTAACATTATTAAATACTAAAAAGAGTAGGATACAAGCTTTGGAAGATTATTTACAAAAATATGAGAACTAATAATGAATTATATCTAAACCAAATGTATACATGTAGCAGTATATAAATGCTAATTTGTCAAAGTACCACACTTTCATCACTATGCCAATATGGGAAAAAGGCCAATGTCTATGCAAACATATGATAAAAGTTTTAGAAGTGGCTTTGTATTAGGATACTGTGACTTAACAACATGAATGTTAGCAGTGTCTAACGTAACTTGTAATTGGTTTTGTTTGAGACCATCATATTTAATACTCTGCTCAAAAGTCCAAGCAATGTGATTAATCTATAAGCTTTATTATTTTTAAACTTGTACCTTTTTCTCTGGATGCAATGAGACAATGTCTAATAAAGTATTATTACAAATAAAAGATGTTTATTCTTAAATTAATTGCAAAGCGTAATATAAACAAAAATTTGTGTAAATGGCCTCTTTATTTATTAAATTCTGTTATTATCATCTCCTCCTCAAGTGGTGTTAACACAATTGGTCACTAGTAAACCTACTTGTTTGTTTATTAACTTCAGTATTTTTTTTTAGATATACTCTGTGTGTAGCTACTTTAATATATTGTTAAGAAAACTGTAATAACTATGTTTATATTTAAATCTGCCAGACAACTTTGTACAAAGTGTAGTTGAATATGATTAGAAGTAATGTCTATAAAAGATCATAAATAAAACACTAGAAGAATGCTTAATAATATTATAAGTTACATTGTAAAGAAATATGACTTGTTCAATTAAAATCATCTTATTATACAAACGCGAAATTGAAAGATTTTTAATAGCTTCGTCCAAATAATGTTATAAACTTGGGCTTATTGTTGCAAGAGGGGTGTATGCAACGGTCTGCATCAGAGAGCTCCCTGGGTTGCTTAAATGGTGTGCAAAGTGATTTAGCGCCCATCGCCGGTCCCTTCACTTCCACAGTGGGGTCATCTTCTGTCTTTGCACTGTCACCCTTAATACGCTCCTCACATGGTATATCTCCACAGAATGGTGCAAGCATGATATGCTTCTGATCTAATGCTGCGATGAAATCATCCCATTTGTTGACAAGCGACAGACGCGAATCCCTATCCTTTGTTGCCCTTTAAAACAATTATAAAAATTTAAATTACATCTACATATAAAGTACGACAATAAATCATAATTATTTTAATATTTATTCTTATAAAAAGAAAACCTTACTTATGTTTAGTTTCTAGTTAAAACTAATCAAACTTTCATCTTAACATTTCCCACATTAATAATTTTATCGGCTTCCGTCCTTGGTTCAATTCAGAGCCACATGTTATGGAGGTTTTTTAGAGGAAGGGCTATCACCCTCGTATTGTAAACTTGACGCGATAACAGTATTGCTTTTTAGTTGTCAACATATGACGACAACACAACAAACACAACACTTCACCATCCATAGCCTCTTAGTTATTTATCACCATGAGCAATTGAGGTAAAATTTTAGCCCAGTGTATATAAAAATTTTTGGTAAAAAGATTGTTCTGTATATATAATCTCTATTGGAATGGAACCAAGAACTTTTAACAGATGTATTTTTAATGTAGTAGTATAAGTCTTTTCTAAATATAGATAAATGTAGTCAAATAATAGGTTTGTATAATAGAGTAAATTATTATAAAAGTCATACTTTTCAAACATCTCGCTGTGTGTCTTCTCGAGTAGTAAGGTGAGTTCAGATGCGGCGAGATCGCGCTTGATAGTACGTTTGTCGCCGGAGAACCTCCTGACGGCCACCACTTCACCGCGGGACATGTCCTTAGGGCCCAGCTCTACTCGTATTGGGACTCCCTTATAGTGAATAATATAATATATATTACCTATTTCTATCACTTTCATCATTGATATAATAGTTGATCATGCGATAATGATTAATAAATCACCTAGTCAAAGGCAAGTTAAAAATGTAATGACTTGATTGGAACTTTACTTGCTGACAGTTACTAGATATCAGTCAAGATTTTTTCATTCAATAAATCGTCGAAACGAGCTGAACATTCTATTGGTAAGTGATACCTCTGACAGTACAATGCAGCCCTAGTTAAGATGATAAACACTGCACGTCACGTTATCCCAGTAAAATCACTACCTTTAGCGGTTTTTAAACCGGAACACAGTAATACTTTTACACCACAGTTTAACGGTAGAGTTAGACGGTATTTCCCAATACAGATCTACGACCATTATAATAAATGGTTTCCTGAACTACACTTACCTTTAACTCCCAATGATTGAATTTCCAACCAGGTGAGTAGTTGTCCCGGTAATCCCCTTCAGCTCTGATGCCGCCTTTGACGAGGTCATCAACGAGCTCCTTGCATGAATCTATCAACTTCTTGCGCTCATCTGGGGTGCTGGATGCAGTGATGCCACATGGCACCACAATGGCCTGTATTTCCGCTACTCGCGGAGGCAGCACTAACCCTCTATCATCACCATGTACCAAAACCATTACACCTGGTAGAGAATACATAAATTATACTTCTGATGCGTGTCAATGTTCTCTGTGTACACATCTTACTATATTTTTTAAAATGGATGAAAAAATGGATTACCACGCTTTGTCAAATGTCGGGTTGGCGTATTTATACATGTACCAGCAAGGAGTTCTTAGAACATTTCGGTTTCTTTATGTTTACCGCTTTACATATTGTTTGTGTGAATCAAATCCAGCGCAACGCGAGACTTTTTCATTGAAGATGTTTTTGTTACTTTGTTTTTTATTATAAGTTTAAGATTATTATCGTTTTATGTCAATGGAGCTGATATATCTGTAATGGATAACTTTGGTCTTAGTAAAGGACGGGAAGTCACATCCCTAATGGAATAAAAGCTCTATAAATCATACAAAAACTGTTTGTTACCTACCGATGGTTCTAGTCGTGAGTCCCCATGAGTTTTGGTAAACGTATTTCTTTTCTTGGGTATCAGGATCGTCGTATACAATTTCGAACATTTTCGAGAAGTTCTGGCCGAGATGGTGGCTGGTAGCTCCCTGTATTAAAAAAAAACAAGTTTTTTAATGGACATTTGAAAATTTAGCAATATGTGTTTATTTGACGTGATAGCTCAGTTTTAAAGTGTTCGTACAAATTTTCGAAGAGACGCAGGTTTAATTACGCCTGAGCTTCAGGTGAAGGGATACATTGGAAGGAAAACGATGTTCCTATCTTTGTAAACCTGACGTCCGCCAACACGCACTTGGTCAGCGTGGTGGATGCCCTTCCCTCCTTGTGAGAAAAGATCTCGAGTCCTAGCAATAGGAACATTATAAGGGCTGTTTATTATTATTAACTAAATTATATAACAATTCTGTGTTTAGCACCACCTGTGCAGTTAAGTATCAGGAATTCGATACCTCCGAGTGCAATTAATTGTGTGCTTTATACCGTTTATAAGGTCTACAGGGTGAAAGACTTTAGTGTAGTTATGTATCTATCACGCTTGAAATCGATTGGAGAGATATATGTTATGCAGTGACTGTCATTATATTGAGATGATGATGATGTATCGACTAAATCTGTACCTGTATACCGCGCCCGCTGGCCGGCACGTACGCCTCTACCGTGGTCGTGTAATCAGCGCCGGCAAATTTTTCCTTCTCTGTCTTACGTCCTTTTATGACGGGGATAGCGAGCAGCTCTTCGTAGACATATGCATATAGATCTATAATAATAATGTTATACGTTCAGTGACAGCCAATATATATACACAACTGTAAAGATTGTAAATTTAGATTTACATGTTTTTTTAAGTATATTATTAAAACGCATCTGTGAAATGTTTTGCCTACCGCATAAAAATTAATAGGAAAATTGTTACATGCGGGCCACAACCAAATCACCGGCTACGTTAAAAAATCATTTCTTTAAGTGTTTACTAGACGTAATGCATTTTTGTCTAAATTTTATGTTTTTTTTTTTAAATAATGTAGCTTATAAGAAAAGTATAGCTGTTTTTGTTTTACCTAATATTTGTAAAACTTCTTCGCCGGCCTCCTCGGCGGTGCGGAAGGCAGTGTGCCCTTCCTGCCAAAGAAACTCGCGCGTGCGCAGGAACGGTTGCGGCTGCTTGAACTCCCATCTCTAAAATATAAAAACTGTATCAATTATGGGATTATTTGATAATAAACACACTCTAAAAGTGTGCAATATAATTTTACATGACCAAATAAACTGTCATGGTCAATTCTTGTGGACGGTTATATTTCGCAGAACTTAATATCTACGTCAATTATTTATTTAAATATTCTATCAATATAAAATTAAATAATCAATATAAAAAGAGATCAATCTATATGAACAACAAAATAAACAATTGGAAATATTTAAAAGAAATTATAAGGTATGCAAAAAATTAATAACTAAATGGTTGGAAAGTCACACTTATGACGAAATTGAATTATTTATTGAATATATTGCTTGAATATAGATTTACAAGGAACTACACGGGAACAAAACACGAACACTACTTTGCACACAAACAATGACAAGAAACTCAATTTATGTACGATATGGAAGGATGGTGTCTCCTAGCACAGGTTTTGTAATGCCTAACAAGAGACACCAAAACTGTTATTAATAAGAAATGTATGTTGTCAAATAAACTATTTTTATTTTATTTATTTTAAATATTTATATTCAATTGTTGTTACATAACTCAGAACTAAGATATAAATTAGGTGACAATAATATGACTATTAATATACAACATATTAAGGATATCACTATAATCAAATCTATTTTCATACAAGAATAAAAAATTAAAAATTATAACGTAGACCATGCAACTACCCTTTTTATCTTAACAATAACTAACAGCATTATTTAATTTCGGATATTTGTCGGCAAACATATCCACCATCTCACAGAGTTGTATGATTTGGATAACGAGTTAATAAGCTCGTTGTTCAGCTCGTAATATTATTATATTTTTGTTCGTAATATTACGAGCTGTTCACAGTAACAAATGGGACCTTTTTTTATCTACCATGAGCTAACACTCAATGTCAGTTTCGCATTGTGTAAGAAAAAAAATATAGTGTATACTAACGACGACATTGTTCCACTGGTTGAGCCGATAGGGCAGGTCGCGGTGGCTCTGTATCCAACGAGCGTACGCCGGGTACATGGCGGTCTCGGATGTCGGCCGGATGGCGATGTGCTCCGCGAGCTCCGAGCTGCCCGAGTGCGTCACCCACGCCACCTCCGGCGCAAAGTCGGCTATATGCGCCTTTTCACGCTCCAACGCAGCCTTGTATACAACAAATAAATTAAAATTATTGTGACATACAAATAATATCCTTTTATCCTAATTGATTCGTTCTAATTTGGTTTGGCAGGCGTATTACGTGAACCATCAGGAAAACGTCAGGTCGCTTTGTTCATAAGAAAAGAGACCTAGTTTAATTTAGAGATTTTTTGTACTGAGAGTTACGTTAAAGTATGTAAATATACTATGCACTAGAGCAGGAGATAAACAAAAATCTTTTGTCGGAGTAGTTAATTCAGCCTCTTGATATTTAAAACATGAATCAAACATAAACCTTAGACACAAATATAGGGAAATATCCGTCCTTGACACCTAACTTCTTCAGCTCTCCGCTAAGATAGTTCCTTATCTGGTCCCATATGCTGTATGACCATGGGCGCAAGATGTAACATCCGGAAATATCATAGTAGTCGATCATCTCCGCTGTTAAAAAAAAACAGTTCGTTAAAAAACATTTAAAAAACAGTGCTGTATGACCATGGGCGCAAGATGTAACATCCGGAAATATCATAGTAGTCGATCATCTCCGCTGTTAAAAAAAAACAGTTCGTTAAAAAACATTTAAAAAACAGTGCTGTAGTTAAAATTGTGGCGGACACTGTTTGTTATATTTAAATAATGTAAAGAAATACTTACACTTAGTGATGACCTGCGAGTACCACTCGGGGAGATCTGTTTCTTTGCTCGCCTCCAGCCCTAGTCGTGTTACCTTCTTCACTCCGCTCGATGACTCCTCCTTTGGTTTTGGTGTCTGAATATATAAACAAAATGTAAATATTTTATTACGCATCTTTTAAATGGCAAGACAATACTAATGGAAGCCAACAACTAAGGCAAGTGAAGCCAGTAAATCAAAAAAAAAATCTAATCTAATATGTATATGTTCAAACAGCACACCGTTTCTTTGGTATTCTGTCTCTTCTTGCCTCCCTTGGCATTTTCCTTTTTCTCCTTGGCCATACTTTCCCTAAACAACTGTAAAAATGAGGTGCTAGCGCGGAACCGCGTTCTTATTTCTTCAAGGCGTCTCTCTTCCTCAGCGATGGCTTCCTGGGTTAATTAAATGGAAGATTGTAACCTCCTACTTCTTATATAAGTATGTAGTTACATTAAAGGGATTTTTTACATATATTAAAAATTGCTGTCTACTTATGAGTACTAGTAATAGTCCAAAAAATATTCATGTTTTATTTGAGTTATTCAATGGTGGTTACAATCACACACTTCTTACACAAATAATTGTAATGTTTCTTTTTAGTATTGAAGATCTTTTTTGTTATCAAAGGAGAAAATCTTGAAAAAAATACCCTGCTACTGGGAGAACACAGGGCTTAAGGTACTTTACCACCAACAACACTAAAGCCCCATCGATGGCCGTGCATTGCGACGAACCCTCGGATCATACACAGAACGCCCTGGTGCCCCCTATATTACACTCTTTCTAGTATCCTTTTTTAGCTATGACTATTTCGATAACACTTCATATCCAACCAGACGATTACTTAGTGGAGAATAAGAGCTCCCACCTTAAAAGCCCGCAAACCAGAAGCATTTTAGTCGCCTTTTACTACCAGCAGGTGTTATTTTAGAGTATTCTTAATAGCCATTAAAAAAACTTTAGGTAATATGGTTAGCTAGATTACCTTTACTTCGGAGCTCTTGATCTCTCTCACTTTATTGGGGCGCGACTTCGGCTTGTCGCTGCGGGCCGCGGCTTCCTTCTGAAAACAGATTCGCACTTACCAATGGGTCGGAATCGAAAAATCAATTAATCGAAAAATAATTCGCAAGATCGCAATAAATATGGCACTGTACTAAGGTAATAAGCACACTTTGTACTTAATATTAAGCAAATATTTAAAATTTATGTCCAATATTCTTAAGACAATATTTAAACAAAATGTAAATATTTTATTACACATCTTTTAAATGGCAAGACAATACTAATGGAAGCCAACAACTAAGGCAAGTGAAGCCAGTAAAACAAAAAAAAAATCTAAACTAATATGTATATGTTCAAACAGCACACCGTTTCTTTGGTATTCTGTCTCTTCTTGCCTCCCTTGGCATTTTCCTTTTTCTCCTTGGCCATACTTTCCCTAAACAACTGTAAAAATGAGGTGCTAGCGCGGAACCGCGTTCTTATTTCTTCAAGGCGTCTCTCTTCCTCAGCGATGGCTTCCTGGGTTAATTAAATGGAAGATTGTAACCTCCTACTTCTTATATAAGTATGTAGTTACATTAAAGGGATTTTTTACATATATTAAAAATTGCTGTCTACTTATGAGTACTAGTAATAGTCCAAAAAATATTCATGTTTTATTTGAGTTATTCAATGGTGGTTACAATCACGCACTTCTTACACAAATAATTGTAATGTTTCTTTTTAGTATTGAAGATCTTTTTTGTTATCAAAGGAGAAAATCTTGAAAAAAATACCCTGCTACTAGGAGAACACAGGGCTTAAGGTACTTTACCACCAACACTAAAGCCCCATCGATGGCCGTGCATTGCGACGAACCCTCGGATCATATACAGAACGCACTGGTGCCCCCTATATTACACTCTTTCTAGTATCCTTTTTTAGCTATGACTATTTCGACAACACTTCATATCCAACCAGACAATTACTTAGTGGAGAATAAGAGCTCCCACCTTAAAAGCCCGCAAACCAGAAGCATTTTAGTCGCCTTTTACTACCAGCAGGTGTTATTTTAGAGTATTCTTAATAGCCATTAAAAAAACTTTAGGTAATATGGTTAGCTAGATTACCTTTACTTCGGAGCTCTTGATCTCTCTCACTTTATTGGGGCGCGACTTCGGCTTGTCGCTACGGGCCGCGGCTTCCTTCTGAAAACAGATTCGCACTTACCAATGGGTCGGAATCGAAAAATCAGTTAATCGAAAAATAATTCGCAAGATCGCAATAAATATGGCACTGTACTAAGGTAATAAGCACACTTTGTACTTAATATTAAGCAAATATTTAAAATTTATGTCCAATATTCTTAAGACAATATTTAAACAAAAATAACCAAGCCGTCGAATCGCCGGGATAATAAAAATAATAAATCAACGTAATAATATATAATTTAGTTTTCATAGATGTTGTGATGTACGAATAAATATAAAAAAATCATTATAAAAATATTATTTTCTTTTACACGCCGAAGCGACGAGACAAACGAAACGTTTTCGTGAGGGTAACTGAAACGTTTGCTCATAACAACATGCACCACATATTGCTGGTGACTTGAGACAAAAGATATTAAGTCATTATTAATCAGTAATTTCGTTAGCCCATCAAACCGGAACACAGTAATGTTTGCACACTACTATTTGGCGGTTGAAATAGGAGCTGCGGTGGTTCCTATCTAGACGGTCTTCAGCAACAGACATGTACCACCAGCAGAAAATATTATTGTTACATTACTATAAAAACAAATATTGATAATTTTGCCGTGCGCAAAATCGGCGGTTAAAAGCATTAATAAAAGCTATAATGGTATCTATAATATAATGTGGTGGTCACCTAAAAGGGCGGCCCGACTACGTTGGCAATTTGTCATTGTAGTTTTTTCTACCTGGTCGATGACCAAAGATTGGCACAAGAAAAGGTGAAAAATCGAGTGTGAAAACGTCGACGACAGAGCGAGGTGGAAGAGAGAAATGAAGATAGATGATCCCACCACTAAATGGGATACATAGCCAGGAAAAAATACACAGTGAGAGAATAAATAGAAAGAATATAAAAATTACTAAAATATCACGATTGTACCTTATGGCCTTTTTTGACGCAGTCTGGTGTCCAATCATTGTCGGTGACAATTTTGTACTGTTCCTTCAAATTCAGTAATTTTTTCACCTGTAAAACAGAATCACCTTAATTAATTTCATAAAAACTTTACCGTCAAAAAAACTTAATTAGGTTTCTCACAAAATTAAACACTTGCAAGTAAAATTGATCAAACTGAATCAGAATTCTAATTATTCTTTCTTTTTAATAAAATTTTGTTGTATAAAAAAATTAATAAAAGACAGATTTGTTTCTTAAACAAGGTAAATAATAAACATACAGGTAAATAATAATACGATTAAAAATATCTTATAAAAAAATTTAAAAGTAAAAAAGTACCTCTGCGTCTATGATGGATTTGTCAGCTTTAGAAGCTTTGAGACGTCGTATCTTATCACCCTGCGTAACGATGACCGAAGATATCGCTTCCGCTTCTATATCCTCATCGGTTGAAGAAGATAACGGTCTATTGTGAACCCAGTCCTGTGAAGAAAATTATAATAGCAGAACAAGAACTGACTTTAAATCTTATGTCTTAAGGCGACAAGCACCATATGGTGCAGTGTTTATGATCATAACTAGCACCATTCTTATGAGACAGCATCACACCATCGGGAGAACGTTTTACTCGTTACGAAGCTAAGTTTAATAACTGTTATATTATTATTAACACCCTAATTTAATTTTATTATTAGAAAAAATTTAAATATACGTATTATCTAACAAAGTATTGTACTTTTTTGTGTAGCCTTTTCATTACATAGATTTAAAATGTTTTTTAGTACGTACTTATGCCAATTTACATAAAATTTGGCAAACGCCGAACAGAATCTGTGTGGGTCACGAAAATCAAACAGCACACAACCTTGTTATGTGGAATATATTGCAAGGGACTACTTTCAGTGTACGTCCATCGGTTAAGATGATGATAATGACGTAAAATTTTGTTCGTTGTTTCAAGATTTATTTGTAATGATTATCAATTGTTCAAATATTGAAAACGATTGTCTACGTAATATGTAGTTATAGTTGACGTTAAGCAAAGCGTTTCATTGTTTAAACAAGTGTTACAGAATTATATTATAAGCTTAAAAGGAAGAATTGCAAAAACGCTGTATAATAAAAATAATAATCTTATTATTTACCTCACCGCTTGCTGCCTTATATTTTAATTTAAGGTCCAACAGGATTTTGACCGCTTGGTCAATTTTGGCTTTGTCCGCTTTCGTTTCATTCAGGTGTTGAACTAGATCGGCTTGCACGAAAATTTTTTCATCTAAATCTGAAATGTCTTCTGATGATGATCGGGATGGAGATGGAGCTGGTGCAGATTTAACTGCTGCACTCGGTTTCCACTCCTTAAAGTAAGTAATTTTTATAGTACATCAGTTACAACTTGCCTTGTCACTTTGTAAAATAATAAAAAAAAATATAAATATACGTATTATCTAACAAAGTATTGTACTTTTTTGTGTAGCCTTTTCATTACATAGATTTAAAATGTTTTTTAGTACGTACTTATGCCAATTTACATAAAATTTGGCAAACGCCGAACAGAATCTGTGTGGGTCACGAAAATCAAACAGCACACAACCTTGTTATGTGGAATATATTGCAAGGGACTACTTTCAGTGTACGTCCATCGGTTAAGATGATGATAATGACGTAAAATTTTGTTCGTTGTTTCAAGATTTATTTGTAATGATTATCAATTGTTCAAATATTGAAAACGATTGTCTACGTAATATGTAGTGATAGTTGACGTTAAGCAAAGCGTTTCATTGTTTAAACAAGTGTTACAGAATTATATTATAAGCTTAAAAGGAAGAATTGCAAAAACGCTGTATAATAAAAATAATAATCTTATTATTTACCTCACCGCTTGCTGCCTTATATTTTAATTTAAGGTCCAACAGGATTTTGACCGCTTGGTCAATTTTGGCTTTGTCCGCTTTCGTTTCATTCAGGTGTTGAACTAGATCGGCTTGCACGAAAATTTTTTCATCTAAATCAAAATGTCTTATAAAAAAATTTAAAAGTAAAAAAGTACCTCTGCGTCTATGATGGATTTGTCAGCTTTAGAAGCTTTGAGACGTCGTATCTTATCACCCTGCGTAACGATGACCGAAGATATCGCTTCCGCTTCTATATCCTCATCGGTTGAAGAAGATAACGGTCTATTGTGAACCCAGTCCTGTGAAGAAAATTATAATAGCAGAACAAGAACTGACTTTAAATCTTATGTCTTAAGGCGACAAGCACCATATGGTGCAGTGTTTATGATCATAACTAGCACCATTCTTATGAGACAGCATCACACCATCGGGAGAACGTTTTACTCGTTACGAAGCTAAGTTTAATAACTGTTATATTATTATTAACACCCTAATTTAATTTTATTATTAGAAAAAATTTAAATATACGTATTATCTAACAAAGTATTGTACTTTTTTGTGTAGCCTTTTCATTACATAGATTTAAAATGTTTTTTAGTACGTACTTATGCCAATTTACATAAAATTTGGCAAACGCCGAACAGAATCTGTGTGGGTCACGAAAATCAAACAGCACACAACCTTGTTATGTGGAATATATTGCAAGGGACTACTTTCAGTGTACGTCCATCGGTTAAGATGATGATAATGACGTAAAATTTTGTTCGTTGTTTCAAGATTTATTTGTAATGATTATCAATTGTTCAAATATTGAAAACGATTGTCTACGTAATATGTAGTGATAGTTGACGTTAAGCAAAGCGTTTCATTGTTTAAACAAGTGTTACAGAATTATATTATAAGCTTAAAAGGAAGAATTGCAAAAACGCTGTATAATAAAAATAATAATCTTATTATTTACCTCACCGCTTGCTGCCTTATATTTTAATTTAAGGTCCAACAGGATTTTGACCGCTTGGTCAATTTTGGCTTTGTCCGCTTTCGTTTCATTCAGGTGTTGAACTAGATCGGCTTGCACGAAAATTTTTTCATCTAAATCAGAAATGTCTTCTGATGATGATCGGGATGGAGATGGAGCTGGTGCAGATTTAACTGCTGCACTCGGTTTCCACTCCTTAAAGTAAGTAATTTTTATAGTACATCAGTTACAACTTGCCTTGTCACTTTGTAAAATAATAAAAAATTGGAGCTGCTTAAGATAAATAATAAATAATTAGTTTACTGACCTTCCCAGTAGCAAGTTTGTACTTCGCTTTAAGATCCATTAGAATCTTCACTGCTTCGTCGATTTTAGGTTTCTCCGCTTTGGCAGCTTTAAGTGAGCGTACCAAGTCACCTTGCTTGATGACCTGTTGGCTTAAAGCATTTGCTTCGCCTAATGGGACAGAATCTGCCGCAGAAGGCGCTGGTGCCGAAGGGGAGACCATTCCAGGCTTCCAATCCTTTTAAAAAATTAGAGTAAAATAAGAGTTTCTGTACGCAAATAAATACCAGATAGAAATACGAAAACACGCTGACGTTAATTTTTTTACATGACAAAATACGTCATGTTGTGCCAACCAAACAAGAAGTGGGAACGAGGCTGGTGGGGATGGTGTGTTTCTAACATATAATTTCAGTTTGAATAACTTGGAAAAGCAAGAAAAACTGTTAAAATCAGTCCATTATAAAATCATAAGACGACAGTTCCCGTTCCATTTCAATAATTATTTCGCTTAGTAATTAATATACAAATGTAACTCACAAAAATATTGCATGATCTTACCTGTCCAGTAACAGCTTTATACTTAGATTTAAGCTCCAATAAAACTTTAACGGACTCGTCGATTTTAGCTTTTTCTGCTTTCGCGCTTTTAAGCGATCGCACTAGTTCGCCTTGCTTCGTAATCTCTTGGTTTAGTGTCGATGCATCGCCAGCGGCTTGTTTAGCCTGTACTGTTACCGCAGCTGGTTTCCACTCCTATGATATACAAATTAAACTAAGTTAGATTTAGAATAAGAATTAGTGGGTATTTTATTTTTCAATGATGATATTACATTTTTTTAAGAATTAAGTAATTTTTCGTTTAATTCGTTGTTAGCAGTTCATGTAAACGATTCCGTTAAAGTTTTTTGCAGTGAAACTCTGACTATATTTCCAACATTAATAGCATCACCGAAATTGGGATTTTGCAAACCGGTGGGTAATAAATAATATGTAAAAATCACCTGTCCCGTTGCAGTCTTATACTTAGCCTTCAGTTCAAGAAGGAGCTTCACAGCTTGATCCACTTGCGCCTTTTCAGCCTTGGCAGTCTTTAGCGATCGCACCAGCTCACCCTGCTTAGCAACTTCGTCGCTTAATTTGGCAGCGTCACCAGAGGCACCCTCGGTCGGCGCTGCTTGCGATACTTGTGTTGTTTGTACTGATTTTGGCTGTAGGCATTTGTAAAAAAAACTGATTTAGAATGATGTAGGAATGGTAAAATAAATAGTACCATTTATTTTTACATAAACTTTTCAATAAATTTAAAATAAAGCCTTAATAGATCAAACCTACGTCCGATCAGTTTTAAATTCTAATTATTGTGACATCGCTGCTCTAGCTTTCTCATTAATAATGACAATAATGGCATATACACAATTTTTTTATTCATGATTCGACAACTTCCATTTTTTAAATTCGGCACAGTCTTTTTAGAGAAAGTTAAAAATATAGTCCAATATTCGATACACTTAATAATCAATAGTCCAGCAAAAGTGTCTGCTACTTAAAACGTAATATTTAAGTACCTATATTCATCACAGCATATTTTATAATCATAACATTACACTATAGTTCTTTTAATAAACCTTATCGATTTTAAATGAAAACAAACGCTAACACTAACTCAGCATAACAACTTAGCATTAAAGATACCGTGTGAATAAAAATTACTTGAAAGAAATATTGTCATATGATTACTACTTAAATACTTTTACCATAATACTTAGAACTAATTTATAAAAAAAATTAAGACTTGATACGCTTCATGAAAAATTTAGAAAATTTTTATGTTACATAAATTAAATTTTCAAATATAAAAACAAAAAAACATATATACACAAAGCACATAAAGCTACTTTAAATGTTACCTTGTACTGAAATGGAAATAAATAGTAACTAAATAAACGTCCGTCTAGTTATGATGGTGTTTCACAGCTGCTTTCATTCTACAACTTATACCTCACACGCGTATTACAATTCACTACGTGGAAGCTGATGATGACGCCTTTCACTTTCATACACGAATCCAGTTCAGAATACAAATTCGGTTATTCGATGTACATTGAAAAGTCGCGATACTATCCGCTATCAAAAGTACGACCGGTTCAGTCAATGTAATCTAATCTTGCAAAACTACAACAACGCAAAATTTTGAATATTTTGTCGTGGTAAAATATTATATGGTTTATTGATAATATAAAAACCCAAAATCACTATCCAAACAAAATGATCCACCTATAAATAGAAACTGAAAAAAGAGTTAACTGTTATAAAAAATCAAATCACCTTGGTCCTCAAAATTCAAATCATTTCACATTTGGTAGCTTGTACTGTCGCGGTTATGATCAATATCTACAGCGGGGTGAAAAAGCAGTTGGAGTGTTTGAAAAAAAAAAAAACAGTAATCATGTTATGTTGAATTACTTTTATATGTATTCAATGAAAATAAAAACAAGCTGTCTGATTGAGAAATTGGCACGCTTACCCCAAGAGACTAAATAACTAAAAATTATTATTATAAAATTATATTCCAGTTCTCTGATCTATAAATGTCGATTATAAAGACGACATTATCAAATTCAATATAAGTATGTCCCAGGAATCAACAGGATCAAGTTAACTAAGTCTTTCAGGATTATCAGAAATAATGCGAAAGGAAAATTTCGTGAATCGAACAATAAAATAAAAATAGCATTGTTTATGTAAATGGTACTTTAGTACATGCTTAGCGAATGTACAACAATTTATAAACGGCAACAGCAAAAAATGCTAGGCTTAATTATAGCTGATATATACCAAGTCATTTATCGGAAAATTATGTAAAATTTTTGCTATCAAAAGATACGTAATGACCCCTAATTCTTGTCTCTTTTCGTGTCTCTATTATATTAAAACACTATTCATTTCAAACTTCTCTTTTATACACTATTTGATTTCTTAATTTCTAAATGATTGTTTTCTAATAATGTTTTATAGGAGAAACCTAATATTTGATTGAATGTCTTGTACTATGGTAACACAGTTATGTATAAAATTATTTTATTGAAGAACTTACCTGTAATTAGTTGTGAATAAAATATAAATATTGTCTTATTATAAAGACCAAATAATGTAAATTAGATGTTAATTTCATGTATATGAAATTTGTCTATTTACACAATAAATAATTTCCCATAAATCCTCGTATTAATAAAGAGTTAAGTGTAGTCATCGGACTACACTAGAAACTAATCAAAAACTTACTGGCAACACGACAAAATAAAGCTGTCATTATTTCTTTAGCGAAATTCACCCTATTATCGACCAAATGTCATAATTATTTTGTTTCCCATTTTTTTATATTGATTTATGTTTTACTAAATAACATTTATGTTATATTATTTTTATTTCCTACCTTTTTTAGTTTTAAGTTGATTTAATAATTAAGGCACTTTTGTCACTAAAACCAAAATCAAAAATGTTGAGTCGTCGAATAAATTATTATTAAAACGTGAACTGTAATAAATAATAGTTGCTTCACGTATTCAAAAAGATTTGTATTCTCAAAATTAAATTCGTTCTAGTACACCTACAACCTTAGGTTTAACTCTAAAAAGAGTTTTTGCAATAAAAATAAATAACTTTGTATTATTCCCACTAACATTGTCTAAAAAAGGGTGATAAATTAAGTTTTTATTGCATTTTATATGCAAAAGACTCTAGATTCGTTTGGAATTCCAAAAAATATCAATAAGTCTTTAATCAAATAATAGATATTATGTTATGATATTTAAATTTTCTCGCTCACGTATTTAGATGGTATTACTGGAAATGGCGGTGGAATCGAATTAGGAAATGAGTATATATTCTGTGGTCACGAGAGTCAAACCAAATTAAAATATTATATGTATAAATTTAATTTGCGTATTGTTTAACTTCGTGTTTTCATATTTAATTTAAAGTTAAGGATTTGCATGTATATGCAATCACTAAACAATGAGTGTGTACTACGGTAACAGACGTAAAGTAAGTTATTTTTTACAATTAACTCTTCAAAAATATTTAAAGTTAAAAAAATTAGTGTTGATGTTTTTGATCTAAAAAATAATTAAATCTAGTTAATTGTTCTTTTAAAATAATATTACATAGACTACTTATACAGAGCAATTACATCTACACCATAAAGATGAAATATTCTTATAGCAGACGAATTAGAAAATTTCTACCGCCATAAGGCGTATTGTAAAAGACGATTTATTGTGAACTACTGCAAGAAAAGCGAAGCAGCTTTGCCTGTTACCTATGTGTGACGAGTACAGTAATTACCTCAGGTAGGCCTGTGTTTGGCAGTGAGCATCAATGGGTTGAAATGAAATAATGTTAAAGGTGTACACCTTAACGTAGTATTTACATACCAACTATAGGTACAACTACCTGAGTGCATATTACTAATAATCTCAAAATTCCCTCTTATAGAAGGTGAGGACCTTTGCAACAAATTATACATATCAAAGTCCTAACATTGTAATCATTCCATCAATATCCTTCATAAATCCACCGCCTTTGAAAAAAATTAAGGCTGAAAATTGCACTGACATACCAACTGATAATCCAAACCTCTGCACTAAAGTTGTAAATGATCAATGTCGTAATAACAATGTTACCAACAAGGAATGTTTGAGTAAGATTTTGTATTTTGTATTAGTTTTACTAAAAAATAAGCTTTGCATTTTGTAGAAACTATAATATACATATGTATATACATATACATTATCTATACCAAAAACGGTTACAAATTTTATGTCTTTTTTATTATAAATAGATTGTTAATATAACTGCTACATGTTTTGTAGTTTGTGTAATTTACCAGTATAATGAATAAATCGATTGGACTTTTTGAATATTATGTTATGATATTTAAATTTTCTCGCTCACGTATTTAGATGGTATTACTGGAAATGGCGGTGGAATCGAATTAGGAAATGAGTATATATTCTGTGGTCACGAGAGTCAAACCAAATTAAAATATTATATGTATAAATTTAATTTGCGTATTGTTTAACTTCGTGTTTTCATATTTAATTTAAAGTTAAAAACATTAGTGTTGATGTTTTTGATCTAAAAAATAATTAAATCTAGTTAATTGTTCTTTTAAAATAATATTACATAGACTATTTATACAGAGCAATTACATCTACACCATAAAGATGAAATATTCTTATAGCAGACGAATTAGAAAATTTCTACCGCCATAAGGCGTATTGTAAAAGACGATTTATTGTGAACTACTGCAAGAAAAGCGAAGCAGCTTTGCCTGTTACCTATGTGTGACGAGTACAGTAATTACCTCAGGTAGGCCTGTGTTTGGCAGTGAGCATCAATGGGTTGAAATGAAATAATGTTAAAGGTAAATACTACGTTAAGGTGTACACCTTAACGTAGTATTTACATACCAACTATAGGTACAACTACCTGAGTGCATATTACTAATAATCTCAAAATTCCCTCTTATAGAAGGTGAGGACCTTTGCAACAAATTATACATATCAAAGTCCTAACATTGTAATCATTCCATCAATATCCTTCATAAATCCACCGCCTTTGAAAAAAATTAAGGCTGAAAATTGCACTGACATACCAACTGATAATCCAAATCTCTGCACTAAAGTTGTAAATGATCAATGTCGTAATAACAATGTTACCAACAAGGAATGTTTGAGTAAGATTTTGTATTTTGTATTAGTTTTACTAAAAAATAAGCTTTGCATTTTGTAGAAACTATAATATACATATGTATATACATATACATTATCTATACCAAAAACGGTTACAAATTTTATGTCTTTTTTATTATAAATAGATTTTTAATATAACTGCTACATGTTTTTTAGTTTGTGTAATTTACCAGTATAATGAATAAATCGATTGGACTTTTTGAATATTATGTTAGAGGAGAATAATTTCAAGTAATGTAAGCTTTTCCTGGGACAGTAATTGAACTCACTTGGTCAACATTCATTAGTACACATAAATATGTTATTTCATTAATTAACATCATTTGTCTTGATATATTTTAAATAACACATTTATTAAAAAAATAGCTTATTATTTATTAAAAGTTGTATTACATAAGGTAAAAAACAAATTAAGATTTTTTTGTGGAAATATTAGGAAAGGGTTAAAAATTGATTTAGTTATAAAATGCCTGACATTTAGACTTGTGTAAAATATTACAAAAATGTTATGATCTTAAAACTTGTACCCTGAGGTTCATCAAGGATCTTATACAATAGCTAGGATATACAGAAGTAATGACTATAGCGCATAATTTCTTAGGGCAAATGAGCTATAACTTTGTAACCTTTTTGCATTATATTTGTAGCAATTTATCTATGTAGGTGACAAATCATATTTTAAACACAAAAGACACATATTTTGCATCCCTCCCTTTACTAACACAACGAACACTAACCCAAAAATTAATTCAAATGTTTAATATATTTTTAATGTTTTGTGGGTTTGAATGTTTCATAAATTGTACTAGTATAAGAGTTATTCATGTTAAAGTCTATGAAACATCATTGTGTTTATTTCATAACTTTATTGTAGAAAAACTAATTGATGCTGTGGAGACACAGTGCTATTTAAAAACATAGTTTACAATTAACTTCTTTCACATACTAAGTTATTACAAAATTTCAACAGAAAATTCAAATTTGGGATATAAAAGAAATTTGAATAATTTCAAGCAACCAATAAAACCAGCAACTACTAAAACTGATTACAATTGTAAAACCGATTTGTCAATTCAAAAAGTTAACGAAAATGTTACAAGTGATGGCAATAAAGAAGTTAACGTCGTTCACAATTTAAGTAAAGAGAATGTTAAAGACGAGGAGAAAAAAGGTGAAACAGATGCAAAGAACATTGAGAAAAACTTAAAACACGCAATAAAATCTACAGATTTGAAGATAAATCATAAGACTGAAGTAGATAAGGTTAATACAAAAGTCGACAAGTATACTAAGACGAAAAAGAAAATGAAACATTCCAAAAAAATAAATATAACAGTAAATGTAACATTTAAAAAACTACACAAAGAAGTAAACAAGGACATTAATAATGATGGCAACATGCCATCCCAAATCATCCAAAACCCAGATCTAAGTTTCCTTGATGATTTTGATATAGATGAACTTGTAGAAAGTTTGTATTCAAAAAATAGTGCAGAAAATGACATCATTAATTTAAAAGAACCAATGAAAACAAATGCTACAGCAAACAATACTTTAGAAGGAAACAACAAACCGGAAATATTTTCTAGCAAAATTAAGGACGAGAATAATTTGCATGAATATATAAAAACACCGGAAATTTCCAGAACTAAAGACGAAGCGAAAAATCTGAATAAAAGTGAATCGTGTTCAAGGTAAGGTTCATTTAAATTTTTACGTTATCCACTACCTACATGTACTGAGATGGTGGAGAGCAATAAGTTGATAACAATGAAAAAATATTAGCTAAAGCGAGATTTTAAACTGCAACAATTTAATATATGTTTACTGTATATTTTGACAACTGTATTAAGCGCTACTCTAGTAGGTACCTAAACGAGCTCCGGCAAACATTTGTATTTTATTTATTTGTATAGATAAACAAAAACATTCCAAAAAAATAAATATAACAGTAAATGTAACATTTAAAAAACTACACAAAGAAGTAAACAAGGACATTAATAATGATGGCAACATGCCATCCCAAATCATCCAAAACCCAGATCTAAGTTTCCTTGATGATTTTGATATAGATGAACTTGTAGAAAGTTTGTATTCAAAAAATAGTGCAGAAAATGACATCATTAATTTAAAAGAACCAATGAAAACAAATGCTACAGCAAACAATACTTTAGAAGGAAACATCAAACCGGAAATATTTTCTAGCAAAATTAAGGACGAGAATAATTTGCATGAATATATAAAAACACCGGAAATTTCCAGAACTAAAGACGAAGCGAAAAATCTGAATAAAAGTGAATCGTGTTCAAGGTAAGGTTCATTTAAATTTTTACGTTATCCACTACCTACATGTACTGAGTTGGTGGAGAGCAATAAGTTGACAACAAGATAACAATGACAAAATATTAGCTAAATAGCGAGATTTTAAACTGCAACAATTTAATATATGTTTACTGTATATTTTGACAACTGTATTAAGCGCTACTCTAGTAGGTACCTAAACGAGCTCCGGCAAACATTTGTATTTTATTTATTTGTATAGATAAACAAAAACATTCCAAAATAGTTTAGGAACAGACTAAATTGAAATGGTTAATATTTCAGTGACAAAACTTTACGTTATGGTGACATCACACGAAGCAATGAGAGAAATATTCATCGAAGCTCGAATTTAGCATTGCCTGTTAACACGAGAAAATTTAAAGATGTTGATCGAAACACTAAAGTGAATGAAACTACTTTGCATTCAGAAATTATGAACGTTAAAAATGTACAGGAAGCAGTTTTCCATGAACAAAAAGTTGACCTTGACGTGACAAATAAAAACAGAACAGAATTAGAAAATTTTCACAACTCGAAAACTATAGATTGTACCTTGACCGAAAATATCTCTGTGCTAGGAATTAATAAGCACAATTTATTTGAAGATGTAAATTATAAACAAAACATACAAAATTACAATTTTGTTACAAAATTCGATAAGGTTTTCGCTCAACAGTTAGAAACAAGCTTTTATGATAATTTAAAAATTAACTTTGCAGTAACTGCTGTAATACATTATGGGAAATTTTCAAAAATATTCAAATGTAAAGATTTATGTGGACAATACTACGCTATCAAGGTTTTGGAGTATGTGATGATACATAAAGTGATTTTTTTTTTCATATTTAACCAATTTTAAATTTACGCATAACTTTCCTTACAGCAATTGTGTCAAAAATGAACTCGGAGAAAAATTATTAAATAGACTACAAGAGGATATACCGAGGGAAAACCTATCTTGCATTTTTTTATTACACAGTTTTGATCTTAATGGTTATAGGTGTCTTATGATGTATTATTATACTTCTAACTTAGAACAGCTTTTGCAGAATAACAAAAAACCTTTGGACATAAATCAAATATGTCACCTGGCCAAACAGTTAGTGGAAGCAGTATTTATTTTGAGAATAAATAATATAGTTCATAGTGGTATGTAATTGCAATATATATTATACATATTTTTATGCAATAAGTTATGATTTGCATATGTATCATCATTATTACTAGGTCTCTGTTTCCGGAGACTTTAATTAAGTACCCCACAGTATCTATTTCAGCCGTAAAGTGTACTAGTTTTTTTTCGAATGGTTTACAGTTAGATCATCTCATTTCAGATATCAAACCTAGCCATATACTTGTAAACGAAAATAATGACAAGTTGAAACTGTGCGGGTTTGATGAAGCATACAACTATCCCTGTTTTAACAGAGAATCAGCCATTGAAGGATCAATACATTACTTCTCGCCTGAGAAAATTTTAGGATACTCGAATGGGTACACCGTTGACGTCTGGTCTACAGCATTAGTGATGTACAAAATGGCAACAAACACTAATCTTTTCTTGGGTAACACATCCCATGATGTTTTATTTGAACAAATGTCCTTGTTTGGAAATTTCACAGAGGACATGATTAAGGGATCACTGTTTAAAATTAAATATTTCGAAGATTTAAATTTTGTCAGAAATAATGCTAATATTACGGTATGTCAACTTTTTCATACTAATTACAGCAATGTTGTTATAGATAAAAAATCTCTTTCATGAGCTAATTAATTTCAGGTTCAAAGAAATGTAAAAAAATTAAGAAATTGGAATAATATTGAAACTATAATTATGGCTATGCAATCTATGTCAAAAAGAATGAAGGTAGAAATGAAAAAAGAATGTAGTTATTTATTTAAAGTAAAACTATTAAGTAAATTATTAAAGAAAATGTTGGTGTTGGATCCTAAGCAGAGATTATCGATTGAATATGTATTAGCAAATGAACTTTTTCAACATATAAATCAGAAGAGTTCTGAGAACTAATTTATTTATATGCCAGTTTTTGTTGATCTAAGAAAAGGTGATGAAAGTTGTGTGATTTAGTTTCAAGTTAAACTGTTAAGAGTGAAGTGGTACATTATTACTATTTATGTAATCAAAATAAACAAACTATTACTAAACAAACCTTTGTCACGATTTCATTTAAAATGAATTTTATTCATTGAGGTTAGTAATGCATCATGTTACTTTATTTTAACACCTCCTTGTAATATACTTAACTACAAAGCCGACAGGAAGTTGGCTTAACAGAGTTGAAGATGTCGGTTTAATAAAAAAAACCCTTTTCTTAAAAAGGTTACAATATTTTTTTTCCAAACATGGTTTACTGCCAATAGCTGTGCACATGCATGACCATAATGAAATGAGAAGTTAAAAATGAATCTAACCTGTCCCGGCATCTCCTTGCTGTGTCCATCAGGCACGTGGAACAGCACCAGCGGTGCCGCGCGTCCCGTGTGCGGCGACACCGCCCCCGCTGCGACGTCAACACGGAAGAACCCACGCCTCTGCAGCTGGATGATATCTCCAACTCGCACCTTTGTCAATTCCGGCTCGCCCTTCATTAGCATCTCCCACTGAAATTAATAATCTATGTTAACATTTGTATTATACCTAATGTAAGTGATCTGCCTACAACAATGTGGTTAGGATGTCTACGCAGCCTCAAATCACACTCGACGCTTTGTGATTTTATGTTTTAAGTAACATTAGCACAGAGATTTTTTTAGCTACAACACCCCTCAAACCCAATACAGTAATGTTGGCATATTTCTGTCTGCCGGCAGAAAAAATACCTGCGGGACGGTAACTAGTAGTACTAAAACTTTATGAAATTTGTTACCCGAGTTTGGTGTCCAATATATTGTTTAAAGTCCTCATCCTTCCCTAGCACCGCTTTCGATATGATATGATCAAAGAACACGCAGTAAGTTTCCACAGTCGGTGACTGCGGGGTGTCGGCCAACCAGGTCAACTTCAAAGTTTTCTTGTAGTCCTTGTTTTCCAAATTGGGTGTTGCATCCACCAAAGTGACTTTTCCATCTGGTCCCCTGTACACATAAAAATATATCACATTAAAAATAGAAGAAAGAAAGTAAACATGTTCACACATATCCCAAATTTGTTATTTCAGAAACAACTTCCTTTATAGACATATGAAAACCCGTACATGATCACTGTGGTGTATAAATGGCATGGACTCTTCTTGAAAGATACTCGTAAGGCCCCGATACTCAGTATTAAAAATATTGAGAAGCCTATTTAGTATGTTAAGAGGTAGATAAAGTGAAATTATGATGATGAATAGTAGTAATTGTAGTAACACGTACGTACGGTACGTAACTAAATTTCTGATGAAATTAAATCGAACCAACTTTTCATTGCGACGTCAGAGCATTTAGTTCGACTTACTTGTGAATTTTATCGATCATGATGTTGCCATAGTTGATAAATGTAGCGTTCTCGCCTTCCTTCAGCGTCGCGGCGTCAACTTGGTCTATTAATAGCCGTGATGACACCCACACGGTTTTGTTGCCAATATCCGGATTCTTTGGGTGCAACGGCACAGTCAAAGTACTGTCGGAAGTAATGCCTTTCAGGTTCACGGGGACTGGGTTCGATTCGAGGGCCGTATAACGAGGGGCTATGGGGTCAATTACCTGTAATATTTTACCAATTATTGACATATAAGATAGAGCAATATGATTAATACCAAATCTTTAAATTTGGCCAATTTAATACTTTACTCGAACATTTAGTGAAATAAATAAAAATATAGTATTAGCGATTTCATGCGATGAAAAGTAATCATCGAAATATATGTACTGTAATGGCTCATTTTGTAAGGAGTCCGTAGCTTCCGGTGAAGAAAAAGGTCGTAAGGAAACCGGCCTCTTCCAATAACAACAGCGTTCATGGACATGTGACGTGACATTCACCAATACACAATTGATCAGTGTGGTGGATAAATGACCATGACTTTCTCATTGTGACAATGACAGGTTCAAGGGAACACAACCGTGGAACGAGGGACGCCTAATCTAACCTTCTTGTTAATAGCCCATATCTTGTCCCATTCCATGAAGACGACGGACCGACTGGAGCCCTGTGCGCGTATGAACTGCCGTAGCCCCTCCACCGTCATACCGCGACGAAGGACGCCTCGCACCGTTGGCATGCGCGGATCGTCCCTATGGTTAGCGGAAAATTATGAATTTTCTTTTAAATACAATATAGCTAATCTGGGCAAAGGATCGAAAGCAGAAAATGTTAAAGACTAAGTAATTTCTAGGTAAAATAAATAACTAATTTTCTACACAAAGAATTAACAGGTAATATTATTACTCACCAACCATCAACTAGCCCTTGTTCCACAAACCAAGTAAGTTTCCTCTTTGACAGCACTGTGTTGGTCATGCTCAACCTAAACCAAAATAGTAAAAAAGATGTTACTTGCTGCAATGATGATAATCATTATATTATATGTGGATTTATCAAAACCTGTTATGCGGTTTAGAAAGCAATAATAGATTATAAAATGTGTACAGGTGACATACATGGTTTTCTTTCAGCTTTTTCTAATCGATTTTTTTCCTCAGTTGTCATAAAAAAGACAAGTAAACCACAATTTAAAGGATTTCTTTTATGTACAAAACTAAGTTTCTATGAATTAAAATATCTAAGGTATTCATTTTGTAATAATACATCTGTTTAAGTTATTTTTGTATCAATACATACCTGCTGTATTCCCATATATAAGGTTTCCTCAAGTCGAGTGCGTCTATGAACCAGTAGAACTGGGGATCGCGGTCGTGGTACTCCATAGTACGCAACACGTGTGTAACACCCTCAACGGAATCCACTATGGGACATGCGAAGTCGTACGTCGGATAAACTCTGTAAACAAAGTGGGACGATTTCTATTAATTTATTATGTATATATTTATTACTTATACTTTGCATTTGCAAAAGCCGTGATCGCTCAGTTTATAAAGCGTGTACGTCTTATACGTCTTCAATAAACATGGGTTCGATCCCCACTGAGCTCGAGCTTCCATTGAAGGAATACAACGTGAGGAAACTGACATGTATAGAAAAGTAACAACTTAGAAAGTCACAACTTGAAGCTGGCAATAATAACAAAAGTATGGCACATACTTATAATTTGTGCCGGTACGTGGATGAGTCTCCGGTTTGCAGCGATAAATGGTTGGATCGCGCAAGCATCCGTTTGCTGACTGCATGTCGATTTTTGCGCGTACGCAACATTGCACCCCCACAGGGCTCGCCTTTTTCATCTCCTCCCACAGTTGCAAATTTTTCTCAACAGCTGTTAAAAACATTTAAATTATTATTTTTAAATTTAAAACATTAAGATATTATATTGTTTAATTGTCATAGAGTAAATTTTTAAAAGATATCACACTCTGTAGCTGTAGGTACTTACATTTCTTAATGCGACAATTGGCATCATATTTGCGATTATACAACTAAACATTTTATCATTAAATAGCTCAGTACTAAAATTGTAATGTAAAAACACAATAAATTATACTGATAAGGCATTTGATAAATATAATATGTTGGTGCTCTTACAATTATTTCTATTCTTGCTTTCTATTTTCTGATCCCTTTCGTTCTTCATTTGCTCGGCGGGAGTGTCGTCCACGAACGCTTTGCTCTCCTTGATAAGTTTCTCACAGTAATTCATCATTAAGTCAAAGTATTGTGATGTGTGAGTGAACATATCAGGCTTGATTTCTAACATTTTCACATCCTCTAGAATAACCTGAAAAAAAAATGGTTTTCATTTATAATGGTTACCCTTTTTCTGTGTATATTTTACATGCATATATCATTTTCAGAACAGTTCAGTATGTTCATTTATTATCACTCTAATATCAATATTTTTTAAGATTCTATAATTTATTTTTTCATATTCCCTTCTTGAAAACCACTGGAGTTTAACAGTGCGAAAAACCAAGTTTTTGTTAAAAGTTTGAATTTAGGTAAAAGCTCACAAAACAGTACTGTTTTGTTTTAAAAGCTGAACAAGAGATCATTTTTAAAATATATCGTAATTTAAATATAATGTTAGACTGTTAGCTAAGTACCTTCTCAAATTCAGCATTCTCCTTAGCTGGGTTGGTATCATCAAACCTCATTACAAGTTTGCCTTCAAATGCTTGTTGATAGTACTGATTCAATAAAGCAGCTTTGGCGTGACCAATGTGCAAGTAACTGTAAATTTATAACAATTAAAAATAGGATACAAATAATAAGAAATAAGGATATCAAAAGTATTATTTAAATTAATTCAAATAGTTTCTTTTTATTTAAAAATATTTGCATATAACAAAGTGTTACTAAATGATGATTTTGTGCCTAAGAACAAAACAGAAATATGAAAAATGTATTATTTGATATTTTACTGGCACTAGTAGAATATTGTCGTCAGCACACAATCATCCACACTGATTAGATATGTGCTGCCTACTTTCATTATTCATTGCCTACATTCAGTGGGTCGTGGTCACAAACTATGATTATAATGTTTATTACATAACTTGTAATATTGTATTTAATTTATTGCAAAGTATTTATAATTAACAAGTACTTTGAAACAAAACAATTTTTTAATATATTGAAAAGAAAACATACCCAGAAGCTTCAGGAGGGAACCTGACAACAACCTTGCCCATCTCAGCATGAGGTAATTCAATAAACTTGCCCTCTGCTGCACGGCCTGATCCAGCCTCCTTATTTGTTACAGGTGATCTCCTAAAAAACAGTATTTTTGGATCAGAATGCAATAACACATATATATACCAGTTGCCTGCTTTGGTAAAGTTTCCAAGACTTAATTATTGCAAGACTGAAAATTTAATTATTACTACTAGAGTTATCACGATTTTTATATATCAAATAAAATTTCATATTTTTAAAACACAATTACTTCAATACTTTGACAAATCAAGAAATTAGCACAATAAGTAAATTTAATCCAGAATTACCATTGCAAAAACATTAAATTGACAGTGGGCCTTACAGTAAAAGAGACAGCTTATGATACAAAATTGTTGGACTCTTTATATTACTGTAAATTACATTTTTCTTATTATAATCAGAGTAAATGAAAGGTATATTAAAATATATCACTGACCTTGGAGAATCCTTATTAAGGTTAGCTAAAGCGTCAGATGGTATTTCCTTAAAAGCCTTAGCAACTGGTTCTTGTGCTTGTACCAATTTCATCCAACGAAGAATGTTAGTGGGAGGTGTTTTTGCTGAGATCTCTTTAAATTTGCTGGACACTACAGCAAAAAAGGTCAACCATTTTAAATATCTACTGTATTTAATGTATTTTAAAATATAATTCAAGTCTTATATACACTGCAAAAACACTTTCAATAAAATTAGAATTTGTTCATAAATTCTATGTACATGAAATAAGAGATAATAGAGAAAAAATATAAAAACAAAGTGTGTGGATAAAAGATGAAATCAACAAATACAATAAAATTTTATAAATACTTGCTTTGTAAAACACTGAACACAGCTAAATCAGAAACTGATAGTGACTCTCCGACAAGGTAAGTTAAAGGCCCCAGGACTTTATCTAGGTACTCAATAGATTGAGACATTTCTTCATTTATGACCAGGCTAAATGAAAGCCAGTGGTTCATTGTGACCTTTTGAAGAGGTCCTGCAGATTTATTAAATGCATTCTCAAGTATCCTAATTAAATCATTGCTGGTTCCATATGGCACTGATTTAGATGAATTTTCGAGAATAATGTTGGATTCAACACCCCAATTTATTTCTAAATCCTTAGCCGAAGATCTATAGAATTCAGCGGCCAGCAAACCTCCTGAAAATTGCCAAGGAAATCTTTTTTTATATTTAAGAGTATCTCAAATGCAACACACCCATATTCATGACAAGCAAAAAAATAATTATTACCCAAGGGAGGGTTGAATTTATTACAAGATATCTTCATGTTCTTTCAAAATATGTATTTTTTTATTAAAGTTCTCGTTTTTAAATTAGAAGTCCAACACCTGCAGAGTATCGAACACGATGTAGAGAACTGTCAGTTTGACAAAAATAGACGTATTCATTATAACGTTCAAAAATAAACTATGTAAATAAATAATATTTCAAAATTATGGTTAATTCCTTCAAATGTAATAATTTATGACAACTTTATTACTATAGTAAATACTAAATAATATGTTAACAATAATAAGACACTTTGTAATATGAAAATGTTAGATTACATAAATCGATTTAATTACAGATGTTAAAATATTATAATATGTTTAATAATTCTTCCCAATGGTTTTCATAATTTATGAAAGAGGTTTCATATAGAAACACTCACAGTTTTCTTATTGATCTTTTTGGTATTTATTTTTTTTCGTCTTAAAATGTTATGTACGTTGTAAGTCCCACGGAAGAGAAGAAATAAAATCAAGTTTTACTCATCACATTTCTTGGTGTGTGTCTTTACAATAATACTTCGTATTATATCTAATACATCTAATATTTTCTAATACTCTTGATATGTATTCAGTACGTATTTAAATTTTTTTTAGCATCAACTAAGGCGTAAAAATGAAGCGGCAGAATGTGCGCACATTGTCGCTTGTTGTGTGCACGTTCACCTACTTACTGATAGGAGCAGCAGTCTTTGATGCTTTGGAATCTGATACAGAAAGCAAAAGATGGGAAGTTTTATCTGGTAAGTGATAGCAATTTTGTTATTTAAATAATACTGTTTACCTGTAACTTATTATCTTATCCACAGATATGAAGAACAGCATGGTGCGAAAGTATAACATAACTCCAGAGGACTATCATATGATAGAAATAGTCATAATTGAAAACAAACCACACAAAGCTGGTCCACAATGGAAATTTGCTGGTGCCTTTTACTTTGCTACTGTAGTTTTGGCCATGATTGGATATGGACATTCAACCCCGGTAACTGTTGGAGGAAAAGCATTTTGCATGGCATATGCAATGGTATTCTTTATTTTGTTCTACAGTATTTTAGTAAAATCTCAAAAAGATACAATAATTAATGTTAATTTCAGGTAGGGATTCCATTGGGACTGGTGATGTTCCAGAGCATTGGTGAACGGCTAAATAAGTTTGCTTCTGTAGTAATCAGACGTGCCAAATGTTACCTTCGCTGTACAACTACTGAGGCAACAGAAATGAATCTCATGTTTGCCACTGGAATGTTATCATCGATTATAATAACAACAGGTATAGTTTTTGTATTAATTATTTATATATATATTTTTTTTTAAATTTTGTTTAGTGTTGCAAAAAAAAAAACATGTTATTACAGTAAATGATTTTATCATATGGTTTTTAATCAGTTTTAATTTATTTATATTGTATTATTATTGGCATCAAAACATTTCTTATTCAACTTGTACAAAATTAAGTACAATGTAATAACATATATTTTGTTTTTACTGGCATTTTTGTCTCCCAACATTGTTTTGTTTTTTATAATTTCTTTAATTTTTTTACAGTTTTATCTTGTATGATTTTTTTTGATCATCGCTGATTTACAAGGACAATGATTTTAATGTAAGTTATACTTTTACAATTATAGATATTTTTTAATAAATTTTGTATCTGTAATTACCATGGATCCCATATTCTTCACTGAGTGTAACAGAAAATGACTAAAGAAGTTACTAGCTTCTATGTCACTGAATGTGCTGTCCAGTCAATACAAACATGAAGTCTGCTTTTCTCAAGCTGGTATGCCAAACTACAAAACCCTAAAACTTGTATGAGTTCTTGTTAATAAAAACTATAATTTTATCAATGAACTGCTTATGAACTTATTTCAGTGTTTACAATTTATCTATTTTCATTTTGTTTAGTTACTTTTAGTGCTTTATTTTTAGTCGAAAATAGTTGAATAAATTTTATTTACTTCTTGTTATAACAATAATTGCCAACTTTTAGGGGCTGCTGTTTTTTCCCGCTATGAGGGCTGGAGTTACTTTGATAGTTTCTACTATTGCTTTGTAACTTTAACTACTATAGGATTTGGAGACTATGTTGCTTTACAAGTAAGTGAGCAGTAATTATAATTGCTCTGATTAATTAAAAACATCTTCTTAAAATTGCCAAATCTTATTGCAATTTAATAAATTTCCAGAATGACCAGGCTTTAACCAGCAAGCCGGGATATGTGGCATTGAGCCTTGTGTTCATTCTGTTCGGACTTGCTGTGGTGGCGGCCAGTATCAACTTGTTAGTTCTTCGTTTCATGACAATGTAAGTATTAATTAAACTTACTTCGTATATACATGTGCAAATTTAACAAGAGAAATTGGAAAACCTTTGGTTATTCTACTGACTATATGAAATGAAAAAACATTAACTTTTAATTTTAACATTTTTTATGTATTTGAAACTTTTAGGCAAGCTGAAGAGAATGCTCGTGATGAAGACAGGGAGGGTTCTGGAACATTGGTGCCAATCGATGGCCACCACATTGCGATCCGCCAACGCTCCCACGACGATCAGGCCTCCGTTAGTTCTTTAACTATTGTTCATATAATTGCATATTTAAAATAAATCTTAAGTATTTATAATATGCCATTGTAAAATTGTGGCCGTTTATGCATTCAAAAACATTTCTTATAAATAATTTTAAAGTTTTCAATAATTAACACATAAATATTACATGTCTACACTATTATAGTTAGTTACTGCAGTTTGTAATATGACACTTAATTAAATGATAAAAAAAAATAGTTTATCTGGAGGATCTTGTGGATTGTGATATTATATAAGCAAAGCAAAAAACTTGTTCGAAGGTGTGCTCGTGCAACTGTCTCGGCAACAAGCAGTGTGAGGGAGGAGCCCTGCTGCCTGCCGAGCGTGCGCCCCGTGCCCTGCGCCGCCGTGCCTCGTTCGCTTTTGCCACTGACCTCGTCGAACGCGCCAGCGTCTAATGCCCACGGAGATCTGACAACTAATACGACTTACAATTTGAAATATTACCGGCGGAATAGATGATTCAATATAAGATGTTTTAAGCATTTCAAAAATGAAAAAAATGATAATAGAAAAGTAAAAAATAATTAATGTGATTAAGTGCCAAAGTTATTGTAAATGGGAAATTTTTGTAATATTTTTTTTTATCCAACCCCCATGGTGCTTGACTTAATTTAAACATGTGCCATATTTATGATCCATTTTATTAAATCATCGATAAATATATCTGTATACATTTTATTATTATAATTCAGTTTTAAATATGATGAATGAAATTTTATGCTTCCTGTAAATGATTTACTTAGTAGTTGTGCCTTTTTAAAAGAAATTATTATGTATGTCGTCAATATTAAATAAATTAAAAATGTAAGAAAAGTTTTTAATTGTCATACTTATCGTTACTTGTCCTTAGTCTGAATATGATGGTCAGTTTTATTTTAGTAATATCTTGTTAAGTTAAAATACGAATTTACGTTATAAATAAAACAAACTTTACAAAATTTGGAAGATTTAACATCTGTCGATACTTTATATTAATTTGCTTGGGATCAGGCAAAATGACGCCATCCTAAAGAAGTAGTATTCATATTTTATGTATGTATTTGTATGTGTATGTATGTATATATTAGTATATATCTTCCTTTTTATATGTATTTTTTATAACAATACTTCTCTTTTACCTTCACCTACCACTGCATTTCCCCACTGCCGAGGTTGACTGGGAGAGAATGCCCTATGGCATTAAGTCCGCCTTTTTGTACAAATTTTATTCGTGTGCAAACAAAGTTTTTAAATAAATAAAATAAATAAATAAATAAATAGTATTCCCAATCACTGGAAAATTTGAGCTTGATACAATAATGATGCAAGTCTACGAAAATAAGTAAAAGTGTAAGGAGAGCCTTCCGTGTTACTCGATCTGAATATAAAGAAAATATAAGGCATCTATTGATCGCATACCAATGAAGTAATATCTATGAAAGAATAGATAGTATCAAACTAGAACTAAGATCTCCAACTAGGTACTGTAAAAACATCTTTATATATCTATACAAGTATGCAGAAAATGTAAATAAGAATTATTATACCACAAGCCTAGATGTGAAAATGAATAAGTAGTATAAAATAGTTAAGAATGGATTAATTATAAGAAAAAGATATTTGCAGTTAAAGAACACACACCCTTAAAGAGAACAACAGGACTCCCGAAGCCCCATGACAGATTTTTTTTTTATATTCTTTATTTGCACGCTACAAATCAAAATCTATTTATTAAATACATTATGATCTGATAAACAAAAATTAAAAAACATATATATAGCAATGACGGCATAATGGGTCTCAGGTCTTATCGCTTAAAGCGAATTCTTTCAAACAACCTATAAATGGACATGATTGAATGAAGCTCACACGCGGGTGTGCCGGAATTAAATATGTATTAGTTTATGTAGAAAGATTAATACATTTTCTTCGAGGAAGCAACTCCTAGAATAAAAAAAAGGGTTTTTTATCATGTCATGATATATGCCAATGTCAAAGGACAAAAAAAATCACAAAATTACAACAGATGGCGTTGTGCATATCGTTAAATTTCTAGCGCGCGCTGTTAAGTTTTATGCGGTGCGCATAAGATCTGCCGATGGTGTGTAACCGGTATCGCTTCTCGGCCTTTTGGCTAAGATCAAAGTGTAGTATCTGTTCTTTTCAGCTTAATATCTGAAAGTTCCCGCACTGCGGGACCAGTATATTAAACTGATTTTTGTAAAACGACGGGATGTTCGGGGCTCGCTCCACTCCCGTCACGGGTCGGCCCGGCATTGCAGTGCCGCCGGGATCGGCCCACAAATAACTATGAAACATCGTTATCAATAAGGTGAAGCTGTAATTGTCTTGTGCCTAATCGGACATCTACAAGTTCGCACTGTACTAGTACAATTCGTATAACGTACGAGTACGCGCTATTAGTACTATTAGTACTAATAGTACAGCTTTGTGTGAACAAAATAACACGAACAGAACATAAAGGGTTACGCGTGTTTTTACTTTTAAATGTCGGTTTTTCGATTACTTCACATTAAATTTGAGCAGGGACCAACATATATTATTAGCGAAAATAAATTAAAGGTTATAAATTATGTTTATCCACCTTAGATATAGTTTTACAAACAATAGAATTCGCGTTAGCAAAAGTTTGAGTATCCACTTTTAGCCGCTTTTTAGAATCGCCACGCTATATTAATCGTTACTGCAAAGGTTTTAAATTTAAAATTCTAAACCGAACGCACCGTATATCGCTGTCCCTTTTACTCTCACACTGTTTACTTACGCAGTTTTGGTTCACAGTACGTCGCACTCGCACGCCACGACGACTAAACAAAACGAAGGACACCGTACCGTGTACGACTGTCCGAATAGTCTGAAATGTCCGATTAGCAGCAGCCGTTCGGAAACGTTACTATTAGTACAGTACCGAGTAACGTTACCTATTAGTACATCGTACGTGTACTACCCAAGACTAAGCTGTAATGAGTTTTTTTTTTTTTTTGTTCTGGCTGGGGAAATGCCTTACGCATACCCCGGGCAACGGGCCCGGCGGTTATGTGGGACTGCAAAGGTGTTGTGTATGCTTACCCACTAAAACCCCAGCGCTTCCGGCCTAGTCGACAAGTAATGTTCGAGGGTCACGGGATAACATTTCAGTTCTTCCGCGACCCTCGATCGACGCCCGAGAATCGGGCCCGCCTTGCGGAGGGATCGATGTAAAGTCGTCCCTCCGCGCAAATAGTCTACGTCCGTGAGTGGGCGACGCGCTGGGCTCAGACGCGCCGCCATGTTCGTCCATAGAACCCTTCCCTTAAGGGGAGGCGCCGGCCCGACGGCCCACGCCGGTCGCGACGCCAGGTTCTCCTGCCTAAGGAGGCAAACGCCGATCGTGCGCTCGGCCCCGCCTATTGGCGGTGAGCCGTCTTCGCGCTCCGACCGCGTCCTGCTCCCTCGGCGACCGCTCCCTCAGCCGTTCAGTCTCCCGTTTCTGGGCCATCACTGACTCGCAGAATTGGGAGACCGCCGACCAGGACACCTCGCTGCCTACCATGGCGCGAACCACTGCCGGCAGCGTAAGGTCTCCGCCTACTGCCGCTACGAGCGCGGCTCTGTCCTCACCCCATCGGGGGCAATCGGCTAGGGTGTGCGACGATGTGTCCACCGGGTGTCCACATTCATCGCACACTTCGTCAGTCCTATCTCCCTCTCCGCTCCGCTTGCGCAGGTAACTCCCGAAGCAACCGTGCCCCGTGAGCACCTGCGTCAGGCGAAAGCTGAGGTCTCCGTGGTCCCTGTTCAGCCAGTCTTTCATGACCGGCAGGACAGCCTCCACCGTGATTCGTCCGTATGGCGGGTCCTGCAAACGCTGCAGCCAGCGACGAATCGCCTCCCGCTTCGCCTTTCGGCGCCACCTATCCTCCTCTTCTGGCAACGGACGCTCACCCCGCTCGAGGGCGCTCTTCCGCCGCCAGTAGACTTCCGCCAGCGTCCCGGCGTCAAGTTCCCAAGGAGGTGTCCCGGCGAGGACACACGCCGCGTCGAAGGACACGGTACGGTACCCGCGTATGACCCGTATGGCCATGACGCGCTGCGGAGCTCGCAGCAGCGTCCGACCGCGGGAAGCTGTAATGAGTGCCTTAACTCTATGCAGCCTCAATTTTTCATCCGTCAGTTTCTATTCCCGACATAAAAATGTTTTCATACCAGTCATCGTCATTATGTCAGTCTACAGTTCTATATTGGACGCAAGCGTACATCTATCCATTCCTACCTCTACCTCTCCGATGCCACATGGATTCATCGACTGCAACTTCTTAACATCCAACAGCACAAGTCGTAAACCACTATTATTCTTACAACATGTCAAAACGAAACATGCCCATTCTATAAGAGAGAATAAGGCAGAGTTGGTGCCTGCTTAGTGTTAAACAAAAAACCTTATCCTTTATCTCGTAACTAATTAACTCTGACCTATGTCACTAATTAAGTAACGACTTCACTAAGTTGGGATAAAAGGCTTTATATAATGAGCTCACTCGTTACGGTAGCCAGTGTACAACAAAATGCAGTTATTGAACCTGGGCATTAGTATTGTTTTAATAGCAACATACTTTTACACAGACGTTACTTGTTTATTCCTGTCTTCTTCGCCAGATATTGGTATAAACGTAAGAAAAGCACCAAGATGTATGTATTAAATTTTAAGTAAATTTTTAACAATAATAACATAGTATCATTTATATATCAAGCCTAAAAGAAAATATTTTGATTATCTGGAACCAAAAAGGTATTAGTGCATATAGTTGATAAATTATAAATTACACTCCATTCTATTATCTGCATTTGTTTTATAAAACAAGAACATAGCTATCTTAACTATATGGAGATAACTTGTTATTAAATAAAGTTTAATAATAATTACTGTTAAATTGCACATTAACTAATAAAATTATTCCTTAAACAGGGCTCGGAGGGCTTTATTTATCAGTTTTTTTTTATATCAAAAGTTATCCAGTGAATACAATTCATGCATATGACAATTTTGTAGGGAATTATCCTTTCCTGGGTATTGGCATGAGATGCAACGGATGCCCGCCGCGAGGCTGTGAAGATGATGAGGCAATCATTCACGGATACTGCTGCGGCTGCGCTTATCCGCTGGGTATTTTATCTCCTCTTAACTTTTTATTAATATTATCTTTATAAACGAGTAAAAGTTGAGTGCGAGTTAACTACACAGTTAACTACCACAGTTTACCAGGTGGTAGGTCTCTGTTGCCGGAGACCGTCTGGATGGGTACCACCGCAGCTCCTATTGCAACCGACAAATAGTAGTGTGCAAACATTACTGTGTTCCGGTTTGAAGGGCGCTGTAGCTAGTGTAATTACTGGGGTAACGAGACTTAACACCTTATGTCTCGAGGCGACTAGCGCAATGTGGTGCTGTGTGTACCATCTTAACTAGCGCCGCGTTGTCATGGGCAAGCGTATCACTTACCATCAGGTGAACGTCTTGCTCGTCTTTTCGCATAGTATAAAAAAAAAAATAACTGCTTATCAGCAGGTGGAATCGTAGTAAAATTAAAAAAACTGAGTAGATATTAGTTTAATAATTTTTCGTTCACAGACAAGCTTCCGGTTCTGTGTCCGGACTTCCTGCAGTGTCCGCTCAATATGCACGGCCTGTGCCATGACTATGAGTACATGATGCGTTGTTGCTGTTGAAATAGTACCAGAAATCCCAATCGGAGAAACAAACTTATTAGCGTCTGCGCTCTCATCAAGCTTCAAAGTACCAATTCTTAAAACAATCGAATAAAATATATAATATATTTTTTGCAGTGTTTTTTAATAGTTTTCAAGTAATAGTTATTTTCAATAATAAATTATAGGTCCCCTTTCCAACTAAAATTTAATGCGAGTTCAAAATAAAACATCTTTATGTAGCATACTGTTTTAATTTCTAAGAAACCCCTCAATACATAATAACAGTGGGTTAGCGGATTGGTTTAAGTAGGTGAACTTAATTCTGACATAATAGTACAAAAATAACTACTCGAGTAAATTACAAGTTTTCATACAACAAAATATATCGAATTACAATACTCCAAAAACGTCTATATGTCTGTTTGCTTTAATACTTAACCAAGTTAGTGACGAGCAATGCAATCCGTCCAGTTACTGAAACTGCACCTTTGTTAACTTTAAATAATTATAATAACATATTAGCTGTGCATCTCTTGTGGTTGTCTTTACTGTGATACCGCTCCAGTTGAACTCTTTTAACATTCCTACTGCTGGGACTTCTCTCACATGAGGATCAAGGCCATGTGGCCATGTGCGGGCTATCTAAAGTACATCTGTCTAATTCTAAGGCGAATATGCTATTATCTACAATTTTGTGTCGAAAAACATTCACTAGTGTACGATCATAGGGTCTTAAACACAAAATTTTGAACACAGCACAAACCCCAGTACTTTCAACATTATACATATATAAATAACAACCCAGTGCGAAGAGAATTCTATACTTAGTACCGTGGTGTGGAAACTTAGATGTGAATAAGCTGGAATAAAAAAAAATAAGCCTAATGTAGTTAACGGAGAGAGCGGGGAAGCAGCAGCAGGTTCGATTCAATTTACATGTAAGTAGGAACCACTGCTAGACTTCCACACCGTGCCCATTTCCGCTGCAACCGCTTGCTCACACGCTCTTCACAGCTGGACCTCGCGTCGTGTACATCCGCCATATTGGAATACAGCACAATAATTAAACCTAAGATATTCATTTTATATATAAACATGTATAAACATACACCCATACATTTCACCTCTTTCCGTTTCAACTAACAATATATCGGACAATAGCAACATAAGAGAAGTTAGCTTACGACGTAACGGCGCCGCGATTGCGGGCAACACTATGTTTACCATTTATTTTATTTATTTATTTATAATAAAGTTGCGATTGTGAATTTTTTTTTTGTTGTAATTGCATTTGTATGTTTCGGATGTGGCGGCCGGCGCCTGCGTCGTCCACTCGCTCTGCGTCTCGCCGCCCGCCTGCCGACACACAACACACACACACATTACTGCAGGTAGGTCTCTGTTACGGAGACCGTCTAGATAGGTACCACCGCAGCTCCTGTTTCAACCGGTAAACATTACTGTGTTTTGGTTTGAAGGGCGCTGTAAGCTGGTGAGATTACTGGCGAAACGAGGCAACACCTTATGTCTTCCGGTGAAATACACAATGTGGTGCAGTACATCATCCTAACTAGCACAACATTGTATGGGCGTTTATGATCAGGTGACATATAGTGCCCGTTGCCTATTATTTTTAATAGTGTTCGTGTGCGTCCATTACCTTGGGGGCGTTCAGCAGCAAGAGGACTTCCCGGTGTCGACGGGGCGGCCCTGGTCGATCTTGACGGCAGCGCCGGGCGGCGCGCCGGCGGACGGCGGCCCGACGCGCGCCTTTATCTCAGCGGCCATCGTCATGAAGGCCTGCTCCACGTTCGTCGAGTTCTTCGCCGAGGTCTCGAGGAACGGTATGCCCAGTTGCTCGGCATATTGCTGCAACATTATTTTTATTTTACATTATCAAGTAATATAACGAAAGCATTAATATCAATTACGAATAAAATAGCAGACGATAGTATACGTACATTGGCTGTAGTGTAGTCTACGACCTTCTTGGTGCTAAGGTCGCACTTGTTGCCCACCAGCAGTTTGTTCACGTTGTCGCACGCGTAGCGGTCGATCTCCTCCAGCCACTGCTTAACATTGCTGAACGAGTCCTGCAAGTTTGTTGTGCCAAGTTAGACTATTTTACATCTACAATGTTAACTAACGATTTATCTCAGTTTCACATAATGTTAAGTAAAATCTATTATGTTAACGACCAGAGACCACAGCAACGCTCATAGCCAGATTCGCAAAAACTGCCTCCAACTGAATAAATAAATAAACTCGCTGTGTGAATGCGAAATCGAACCAGGTACCTTCGTGTACAAGGCTAGCTCTCAGCCACTGAGTCACAGAAGCAGTTGAAAACACAAATTTAAGAAAGGCTTATTTATTATTTTATTCAAAATTATTAATCTATTGTTATACTAATTAATTCTTTACTATAAATAAAAAAAAAATTGTATCTTATAAAGTTAAGTGATTATCTTTCTTTTTATAATTAAAGCGGGAAACATAGTTTAAAATAGAATTGTTCATACGATTAATATTTCTCGACTTCCTCTTATCAAATCTGCGTCGTATAATTGTAAGAATGACTAATTTACATACAAGATCAGGAAAGCAATTACTTTCCATATCTATATGTACATAAAATTTTCAGAAACGGATAAAACAATAATTTATACTAAATATATAACATATATTGATCTAGACAAAAATACAAGCTTTAATAATTTTAATAAATAAGTTAATAATAAGTTGCTTAAAACAACGTAGCAATAGATAAAATATAACAAATGCACATTATTTATCGCTTTGAGATACGATGTTGTCTCGTTATCCCAGTAATTTACTAGCCTACAGCACCCTTCAAACTGAAACACAGTAACATTTCCACGCTACTATTTGGCGGCAGAAATAGGCACTGTCTTCAGCTACAGAGACAAGCACTGTACATTATATAACAATGTTCTTGTTTAATTATTCTTGTATTTACAAACAACCGTTCAAGAGCTTTGGCACAGTGCCAACATGACTAACTTTAGGATGCTGTTAATAATAACAATCTTCATACTGATAACCTTAAACTTACTGCTGAAACTTCTTTGTGTTCAATCTAAAAAAAGGCATCATTAATTAGATGCTTAAATTTGATAAATATAAATAATAAAAATAATATTTGTTTCACTACTAAGATATCACATCAAATTAAACTCATTTCAAATACTCAATTAAGTTATTTAATGATTATCATTTCCTTATAATAAATAAATAAATTATAATGTGACTTACCTTTATAAGCAATATACAAACTGAACTTACGAGTTAGACATTAAACTAAGCTTCATGTCTAGATGAAATTTAATTTAAATTTTCTTAAAAAATATTAAAGACCATCAAAAATTTCACAAAGACAATAAGAAAAAAACGCTATTTGCTTCTGTAACCTGATGAACAAAATTGATGGTCCGTATTTATATATCCATAACTAACTGTATGATAAGTTCTAAATTTATGTATAAAAAAATTATTTTAAACTTGAATGAATACATGTGATCTTCGATTGTTTTTGTGCACTGTTTTATTTATTAATAAGTGATAAACAAAAAAAAAACTTGAGAGCAAACACAGTTGTCAATACTAAGTTCAATCAAGGTTTTTTTTTGTATAAATACAAGTTTCAAAAGAGCAATTATGCTTTTCTTGATTGCAACAAAACCAAAGTTGGCCTTTAATATACAACTTATATAACAATAAAACAAAATCAATTGAAGAGTCACAAAACAGAAAGAGAATAAATAGAGGAAGTCATTCAGTACTACATATGTATTCAAATTGAATATCAGTAGATACAATACCCAACTCAAATCTAATTAAATGAATTCAAGGTTAATATTAAATAGTTATCATAATGTATGTGTGTAGCACCAAGTCTTTGTCTTGCAGTTCTGTTTAATAGTTACATGTTTTATAGGTGTGAGAATATATTTTTTACAAAATGAGGATGCCATTTATGCTTTAGGTTCACTCTTTGTTACCAACTTTTTAAACTTTACCATACACACTTCACAATAAGAAATAAATAACACATGTAGAAACTTAGCAAGTATGTCCTACTTTTGACATTCACAATAAAAAGATGATTATCCACAAAATTTTCATTATTTTCATAATTGTGGAATTATCTTTTAATAAAAACAAAAGACATCTTTATCAAAATATATACATGCCTACATTATCACTGCATGAAAATGTCTGAAGACAACCAATATTAGAGCAAGGGGACAAAAAAATTGAGGCCACTTGTAGTATTAGTATAATAAAAATATTTAATAAACACTATAAGTTTCATCAAATATTTTATAGTATTAAAAATAGGTAATATTAAGGTAATGAATGTGATATTACAAAGTAAGAATATGTTACCTGATCTGTGCAGTCGTAAACAATAATGATTCCATGTGCTCCTCTGTAGTATGATGAAGTGATCGTTCTAAATCGTTCTTGACCAGCTGTGTCCCATATTTGCAATTTTATTGTCTTCCCATCTAACTCTACAGTCCTTATTTTAAAATCGACACCAATAGTACTTATGTAGCTTTCTGTATATGTGTCATCAGCAAATCTGAGCAGGAGACAGGATTTGCCCACACCCGAGTCGCCGATGAGCAGCAGTTTGAACAAATAGTCGCTGGAAACATTATTATACGTCTAAATATTATAATACATAACCAAATTTTGCAATATACCAAGATGATAACAGAAAACAAAATAGAAAGCGAAACTCCGAGCTGTGACGACAGATCTTTCAAATGCGTAAATAAACAGGGATACGAAAGGTACTATCCATTCTGCCCCAACAAGGAGGCGTATCTTTGTTATACTATCTAAACAATGGAGATTTTCAAGCTGTCGATGTATATGTTCATTATGTTTATGGCACCAAAACTTTCACAATAAAGGAAAATAAAATGCTGTTGTACATTGTTCCATTATTCATACGCCATTCACGAAGACTTAAGTTTTCTTGTAGACCGTACCATGAACGTCATGAGTCACCAGTTACTTTTCATAATTTGGAAATTCTATACAGATCGCTACATAACGTTTAGAAAACATTTTTATATGTATGTCTACGCAGTGTACATGTTGTATAAAGTAAATCATAAGTTTTAGCCCATCCTTGATTGACATGATCGCGATTTAAAAAACAAGTACTTACTATTCAGGATTCATTATCACTATATAAATATGTTTCAACCAAAACTATACTGCAATAACGATATTTAAAATGGTTAATATTTTCTTTATTTCTAAAATAGTTGAATTCGAAACAGCAAAAATTACAATTTAATACGTAGAATAATGGCTGCCGACACTGAAACACCCACACTGACGTAAGTCAGAAATTCACTTCATGGCAGGAGTGCCACTTGGCAAATATTAACGTGCGTTCCGGAATACTAAATATTTCATTCATATTTTTAATTTCTATTTATAAAAGTTATTAATACATTATTCCGTAATAATAACAAATAATAAAATTAATCGAAGTATTTCATGAGTGGTATTGCCTGTTATTATAATTTAATTTATTAAATTAAAATGCACAGACGTCTAAAAGGAACCAGACCTAACTTGTTAAGTCACCCACATTTACATAAACCAATGGTCCCGATTCAGCGATATTAGTTAAGTATATATAAAAACTTTCCTGTGTACATGAATTTTTCTGCGTGTGTTCATTCTAAAATAAATACAATGAAACTAATTCGCAAATTACTTTTCATATTGGCTATTGTCACTTATGTTTATTTTTATTGTATAAAATATTTGTCGCATGAACACAGAATAATTATAATATTACTTAGCGCATATAACCCCAGCTCTGAAGGAGTCGTTATAATTTTTGGACTTTTTTTAATTAGGGGGAAATGTTTTTGCGTACATGCTCTTGCAGAAGCAAAAACAAGTTATATAGAATTTACACCAACTAAATCCTCTTTCGTCGCTGTATGGCAGGGCCAAAGGAACACTTTCCACTCTCCGCAACGCCGGCCGCACCGTACAGCCCCATCAGGTTAGATAATCTCCCCCTTCTCTTTTGCTAGGGCATGCCGGAACCAAGGCACACAGGCACTACGCCTACAGAAAGCCGTGCAAACATTGTTTCATATGCCGTACTCAGCCCCCACAACTTACCGAGATAGTCCAATTGAGCCCACCTCGGGCCGGCTGGTTAGAATCCTCTTAACTTCACAATGGGTGACCAGTAAACGGATACTGAGCCCCACTATCACGACATTGCGCAACTACAAGACTGGACGCAAGTTTTTAGAGACTTTAAAATTGGGATGCATTTATCGAAAATACTATTATATTCTTATCAAACTGCACCTATTTAACAGTTACCTATAATAGTAACTAGATGGAGTCAAAGAAAAGACAGACAACGGTTCCAGAATCATTTATTTTTGAAAAAAATAATTTCTTTCAGTAAAAGAGCTTCACATAGAGCTTATCTGAAAATACACATATATTAAAAGAGAAAATATACTCATACATACATTTAACAATTACACTTACTAATAAATACAAATGTCTCTCTCTCTGGAAGTCGATACCTCAATGCTGAGGGTCGTGACTCCTTAAAGATAACCTGCTCTTTATTATGTTTCGCTAGTTCATTCGGTTTTCTGCTTTATGTATAGTGTCGTATACAGGTCGTCAATGGCCTCCTTCACCTGGTCGGTCTAACGTCTTGGTCTTTGTTCACACGACCTTTTACCATCAATCTTGCTAGTAACGACGGGCTTCTCCTAGTCATTTACCTTTTTTCTAGCAATATAACCGTAAAACTCAAGTGTACGATACAGACAGGCGAATGAAGGGGCGCGCTTTGATTTTAGGTAATTTTAAGACGGAGTTATTGGTCCTATGCTCTGTCCAGGATACGTTCAGCAACCGTCTCCAGCACCACATTTCAAAAGCGTCTATTCTCTTACGATCGGCTAACTTCATTGTCCAAGTCTCGGCTCCTTAAAGAAATATGGAGAAGATTAATGTGTACATGTGTAAATACAATTGTACTTAGTTAATACTTTGTTCTTAAGCCGTCCATTTTTTTGTTTCAGTGCTTTTATTGTGTATATTTTTGAGGAAAGGTTTTTTTTACTCTTCTTTTGGTCCAGGTTTGTCTTCATTCTAAAAGAAAAGAAATATTTTACTGGTTTTTTATTATTAAAATATATAGGCATGTAGTGATGAACAACTCAAGTCTATAAAGAATGACTTCTCTTCCTTACACGTACAGAGAGAGAGTAGTTAAAAAAAAAGGTTCGAAACTTATGGTTTACAGTATGGCGTTTTAGACATAGTACTACGTACTAGAAGGAAAAAAATAATATTACTTACACAACAAATTTACTTACATAGCTCAGCACCAGATACACCGGGCTGTAAATTTTGAATGTCTCGCAGAATACGCTTTTTGCTTGTAATTGTTGAAGTAATAGTCTGAAAACAAATTTCAAACAAAATCACAGTTTTCTGTTAAACCAAATGCTAATAAAAACGATGGTTAGGGACCTCCCAAGATTAATGTTTCTCCAGTTTGATTTTATAGGTACAAATTCAGGTAGTCCACAGTAATAACTTACTTATGTCATGAAAGCCATAGCTATTTCGAAAGAAGCAAATTTTACAAATTTATTTAACAACCAAGTATTAGCTTACTTGTTTAGATAAACCAAAGATTGTTTGAAATTACTCCTGGAGAAAGCACTGTTCTAAATCCTCTTTTATTTATTAAGTGACTTTCAAATTGTTTAGAGGATAGCAAACTAGACAATGTGGGCTGCCACTCTTCATATTGGTCAACCAATCTTGTCTCATAGTGTCATCTTTGTAAATCTGTGCAATAGTTGAGGTAAGCATAAAAATAAAAACAATACTACTAATAAAGTATGAAAGAAAATAGAGTTTTTACTGTAATCAACTTTTACACAAACAAAGATAGGGAAAATATTATATCACTCATTTGAGCCTATCATACAGTTTTAGTTATAAATAATGTGGAACACTGTGTTTCATCCCATCCAATGCCACATTATGGGGTGGCGTATCACTTACCCTCAGGTGTAGGTCTTGTTTGTGTACTCTGCTTGTGGAAAAAAAAAAAAATGTTTTTATTACAGTATAACTGTTTTATTTATGTATAAGGTAAACATATCTTCTAGAAAACTTAGACATTTTAAAATATGAACTGAAATAAACTATATACGAGAATCTACAATATTATACATTAACTTATAAAATCATTTCTTGAAGTATACTCAATGGGATTTTCCAAATGTATAAACTTCTGTCTTTGTAACCAGCGATTATCTGAAACAAAGTATAACATAGGAACTAAATTGTCAATAGTTTAAAAAACAATTTAAAAATTGTGTATGGAATCTATAAATGTGCAGCAAAAGTGTATTTCCATCTACATTCCTCACTTAAGATTTGTTGTAGTCATAAATGTATTAAATGTTATTTAAAAATAAAGACTCCTTTTATGACTCCCATTGGTGGAAGGTTGGAGGACCTGGTTGGTGCAAGTTCCTTTACAGAGAAGTTATTGGTTCTTGGAACATGTAAATTTCCAGCCGATGTTTTTTTACCGGAAGCTTAAGCTCAGTGGGGATCGAACCCGCGCTTTTTTAAAAGAACGGCGTATACGAAACAACTCATCTGTCACAGCTACATAGTTATCATAGATAGCGATTTTACGATGTTTTTGTGCAATGGTTTGTTAGTTATTTATGCAAGTGTATAATGTTGAAAGTAATAGTTTAGGAAAAAACAGGCAAGTTTTATTCAATATAAAATTGTTTAGAAGTATAATCATTAGTAAATTTTTATATCAGGCGAAGTTAAAATAACAAAAAAATTACACATACCTTACTGCCAACAATGGCTAGTGAAAGTAACATTAGACCTGGTCCTCGGAGCTGCGCCATGGGCTGGGGCTCGCCCTCCCGGTACACGTATACACAGCCGTCGTAGCAGCCCGCGAACAATAGTCCGCCGCTGGCACGCAAGCAAACAGCACCTTTGCCACCTTCATGTGCGCCAACATGGGTCCCACTCTGTAAAAAATTAATTTCAACATTTTCAAAGGATTACATCTAATAAAATAATGGAAAGAATTTACTGAATTTCTATTTTTCATTTGATATCCTTTTATAAGCCGACCAATTAGCCAACCGGCACCTAGAGTTGTGATGGATGAATAGCTTTGATTTTCTCTTGTGAGTAAAGGCTTTGACTCCTATAAATGCGAACATCAAGAGTGTTGATAATTTATTTGGAATAGATTTAAGAATTAAACCGGAATGAACGAAAAAGTTGTTGTCGTAGTCGCACTACACTACTCTTGCAATGAAGTTCACATTAGTTACAATGTTGATAACAAAAATAACTATAAAAAAAATCATTAAAATATACCTAATATATGAGTAATTTACCAGTTACCATCAGTAATAGAACAATGATAGCATATTTCAATATAAGATCATATAATCATCATGTGGAAGAAGCCCATTGTCGAGCATAGGCTTCCTCCAAAGATCTGTACACCAACGGTCCTGCACTGTGTGCATCCAGAGGCCAGATTGTATATCAGCCAATATTTAACATATTAAATGTTGAGTTTAGAAATTCTAAACAAAGCAAACAAGGACAAAGCTAAATTGTTTCTATACAACAGGTCTTAACCATAATTCCATCTGATAGTAAGCATAGATGAAATCTATGTAGTACTCACTGTGTAATCAAATACTTGAATTTGATGGCTACTGGTCCCGCAGAAAATTTTTCCATCTTCATAGAGCAGTGTGTAAACTGTCATCTTTGGTCCTACCAAGGTCCGCAGAAGCAGCCCAGTTTGTGCGTCTTTTATCGTTACATCTTCTGACCTTGCTGCCACTAGAAGCACTTTACGGGGACCTTCCTTCATAGCGCGGAGGGCTAATATGGATTGGTCCGAGAATTTAACAGTGCTGATCGGTATCAACATGTTATTCTGTGAAATAATAGTCAATTATGAAAATCTAAATAATGGTATGTATAATAAACGAAAAACATTTTTTTTACAAGACATGAGTTGACAATCTGTCCTTGGATAGTCATATAAGTTATCAGTCAGAACACAGCAATAATATTATAGCAGCTGGTTTACAATATTGGGGTGATAACTACAGGGTCAGATAGTTTAGGAAAAACACTATCACCAACCAAACTCCACAACATGTGACCATGGAATCGAACTAGGAACATCCAAATTACAGAGCAAGTGGCAACGCGCTATAGAAGCAGTATTAAAATATGAGAAATATTAGTAGATAAAAAAGGGAAAAGTTAAATACATATAGATAGTATAAAAAGTGGTTAATCAAGATTTTATATTGTTAATCAAAAATCAGAAAAGAGTTTAAAACAAGATACTTTTTTAGAGCTTGCAAATAATTTTTGGGCCAGATGAAAAGTGTAATGTTGTATAATTTACCTTACATTCGAACTGTAGAACAAATCCCGTCCTTGTTCCCACAAACACAGTGTCCCATGCACGGTCCATTGTCTGGATTGGACTTAGGACATTACACTCGGGTCCCTTCTCTATCCCCGTCTGAAATATACAATTTTTCTATTGATTTTGTGAAATAACTTATACTTAGATTTCCAAAACAATACAATGCTAAAAATAGAAAGTTATAATTTCCATTATGAATAAAAATTTTGACTTTTACTTTGATGCTATAGTTATGAAATAATAATGTCTTTCTCCTAATAAGAGTATATATTCCTAATTAGTAAGATGGTGTGATAAAAAATTATACAACTAATTAAAATTTACCTCCAAATCATAATATCGTATCCTCGAGTCCAATGAGCCTGTGTAAACAGTTGTTTCATATTTATCTTTAACAATGGTCAAGCATGTAACAGCCAAGTTGGAACCTCTAAGAGTATTGACTAACTGGCCGTCACCGTTGAAGTGATAAACGTTACCATCCAAACATGCTGCAATGAAGTTGTTATCGATGCACTGAAAATTAAAAATTAACTTTGTTTTTTTATTCGACAAAGCAATGCGATGAGCAGGATGTTCACCTGAACACACATTCAAAATTAAGTTCTAGTTGAGACACAATGTTAAGTATTGTTAACCCTGTAGTGTGTCTAGTAGCAGTGGCTAACACCTTTCTTATAACGTGAAGGTTTCTGGTTCGATTCTGGTGCCACATGTAAGGAGTTTGGTAGGTGGTGGGATTTTTCAATCCATCTAGCTAGTTACAAACCACATGTCGTAAATCCACCGCCACAAGCATTGCTATGTTTTCGCTGCCGACATATGAGACTAACTGTATTCTGAGCGATCACGCCCATGTGGAATTATGTGTTACAAGAGGATTTAAAGATTGTAAATAATGTGAAATTTGAATAATGGTACTAACTTCAATTGCAAGCACGGCATCTGCATTCCCCACGACTGTTATTGTATCATGACGAAGATTTTCATCAGCAGAGTAATCATACATTTTGCATTCGCTATCACCAGTTAGTATTTGCGGTGGTTGAATATCTTCAGATGACTGGCTGTTATCGAGAATAATTTCTTCGTTAATAGGTACCTCCACCATTTCTAGCTCTTTATCTTGTAATGTCTTTATCTCGCAATTGTCTCCAATAACTATATCTTCAGAGACATCCAACATATCAAACTGAAGATCATTGATAACTGAATTTTCTTTTTCTGCAACTTCTACCTCTTCTATAATATTTGTGTATTCTATAGGTTCACCTAGGAGTTCTTGATATCCACAAAGTTGTGCAGAATTTTGCGCCAATAATTTGTTGAGATCTTCTCTTACCAATACAACTGAACAATCTTTGATTTCTATAATATTCATCTCATCAAAATTTAAGTGTTTAATTTGCTTCACAAGTTTTCTTCTTCCTTGTGACAGTTTCTGTCTTTTACATCTAGTTCTAAGTGGTTTCTCAAAATCATCTAAAACTATTATATCTTCAAGAGGTCGATCGTCTGTAATAATCTGTTCAATGAGCGAAATATTTGGTGCTTTAGACTTCTTGTTAAGTTTCTTTGTAATTTTTGGGCTAACAGATTTTTTTCTCCGTTGTCTTAAAATAGTCTGTCGTCGTCCACGTTTTCCGGTGCCGACATTTACATTATTGTCGGTCGCAACACTTACATATGCTATTTGTTCGAGCTCCTCAACAGGTACGTTTACAAAATCATCTACAATTGCATCACCAGATATAGTATCCACTTCTGTACAATCATCTTTAACATTATCATCAAACGGAGTTACATTTAGAACAGTCATTCCCAATGTTTGAAGGGAGTTTTTGTTTGATTCTTTATTTTCTAATGAACTGTACAATTTAAACTTTTCTTGTAACAAAACTTGAATCTCCAAATCGATTTCTTTCATTCTTTCAAAAGCATCTGTTGATTGGGCATGAGATCTTTCAAATTGAATAGGATCTGTTTGAACACCTTTGACACATGTTTTATCTTTCTCTGTTTGGCTAAACGTTGTACAAAAATTTTTAATGTCAACTGTTTGAGTTTCTCTTGTTAAATGTTTTCTATGGACTTGTGTTGCTATGTGCCTTTTAGTTTTTATGTGACTCAAAGGTTTGTTCTTAGCATTGTCTTTTTCAATAGTAATGTTAGCATTACTTGTACTTGGTATAACTGCTGTATTTCTGTGAGCATGGTGTATGTTTGTTTTCTTTGGTTTCTCAGTGAACATATCTATTGTAGTGAGTATATTTTTAGAGTCAAGTTTTGCAGGACTTTTTGTATCTGTAACAGTGTCATTTTTAATGCTAGTACTGGAGAGATTGGATGATACAGAATTACGGCTTTTTTTAGCTAAATTTATTTTATCTTTTGAATATTTTTTAAATTTTTTCCGTTTAACGTACTTATTTGAGTATTTTTTATCAACTATGTCTGTTTGCCTTGCTTCCTTAGATATTTCTTTAGACTTACAGGCAGTATTATTTTTAGAAAGTTGTTTCAGTACAATTTTTGTTGGATCATTCTTTTCAGGGGTTTTTAATGTCCATTCATTAACATATGCTTTTTCAATTTTATTTTGTTTGTCAGAAGCTTCTGAGGTTAACTCAACTTTTTTACGCTTTTCTTTGCGATGTGATGATTGTTGGTCAACAGGTCTTTTACGTGGATTCGAAGATTTTAAAGATTTTGATACATCACATGAAGTTGGTGATTGTATAGAGTCTTTACTTGCACTGTTATCACTGTGTATTGGTACTTCTTCAGGCATATATGAATACACTGTATCTAAAATTGTATTTAAATTTAATGTATTTTGCATTATCTCTGTGTTTTTATTTTCTTCCTCTACGATATCATTTCTGTTACTACAACCTACTGATAACTTTAATGGTGATTTATCTATACAGAGTAACTGATTATCCATTTCTTGTTTTATGTTAGTAACATCAGTATATTCAGTATTTGTATGTGAGGTGTCATTTTTTTGTAATTGTATAGGGCTAGATGTGTCTTCTGTAGCTATTAAGCTATGATCCACTGCAACATGATATTGGTTATCTAACTCAGCAAAAGGATCTTCGTCTTCCGACAGATGTTCGAAAAAGGGATCAAACAATGTAGTGGGATCATCAATATTTTTGTATATATTTTCATTTAAGTTTTGGTCAAGACTGTGTCTTGAATAACGAACACTTTCTGATAATGAATTTCTTTTTTCATTGTATGTACAACTCTTTGTTCTTGGTCTTCTTTCAAATAGACTCTTAGGTATACATCTGTCTTCCATTTGAATATTATCATTTTCTTTGCAAGTTTCATTAGTAATTTTTATTGTATTTGGTGTTTGACAACCATCTGCAATAAGTAACTTATCACCTAAATTATTCTCTCCAGAAATATTCAGATAATTATCTGAAATTGAGGAATGATATTGATCAGAACCAAAATATTCTTCATTGACATGAGTGTCATTTTTCTTTTCATTTTCCAAATATTGCTGTTCCAAGTCATCCAACTGCAATACTTTAGATAGCTCTGCCATAACAATTGGTTTAATATCTTCAAGAAAGACAGTATCTTGGGGGTCTAATAGACACTGCATTTGTTTCAAGAATGTATCTTCATATATAGTGTTATTATCATTTTGAATGAAGTCTGTGCTTGAGCTGCATAACGATTTTTCAGCTATGGATCTTAAATGTCGGTTAAAGCTGTTTTGAGACTCTGTTATAAGGCTGCTAATAGCATATTCAAATTTAGACGAAGAATTAGGATTGTCCATTAGCTTATGTATTTTTTCTTTATCCATTTTAAACAATTGGTGAACAATATTGTTCTTTATTTTATCACAATTTGGTCTGTTAGGTACTTTTTGTTTTTGTATTCTTCTCTTAATAGGTTGTTCCTGATGAGAGTCATAACTGCTTGACACATTTTCTTCTTGTGAATCATTATTATGGTTGTCCAAATTTAAATTATCAGAGGTTTGAAGAGATTCATTTCTGTCTAATAACCGTTTTCTGACAATATTTACAGTATCATCTACAGAGCGGCTAAAAGTATTCATATTATCAATACTTGTTGTAGGTTTACTCCCATAATGGTCAGATGATGGTGGCCTATGGCCTGGGTAATCATGTAAAATTAATTTATTCGTATCTTCATGATGTTGATACATTTTATTATGGGTTTTGTTATCATACTTAGGTTGTATTTGTTTCATATGATGAACTAATGGGTTTACAGTTTGCTGCTCATAAGAGAGTTGATTAATCCTAACATCGGACTGTCTATGATCAACATCTCCATAGTTATTGACATTATATCTATCCCTTTGGTTGGTGGTGCCATGATAATTGGTTTCTTTATATATTTTATTCTGAGCATTAATATCAGTATGTCTAAAATATTGTAGTTGTGGAAAGATTTGTCTATGGCTTTGTTTCTCGCATGGTCTATTGTTATAACTTCTTCTATTTTCATATCTAAATTTGTTTCTATTTTGCTCTGGATATTGGTCTAATACATGACTTGGCCTAGGAGCAAATGGTCTATGCTGTCTAGGAATTGGTGGCGGGAATCTGAAAATGTTAATAGATGATATCTCGTTTATTTAGTAATCATAATCATCATGGAGTGCATTCGTAAAAATGTAGTTTAGAATTTATTCAAAAAAGTACCCATATAAAGGGTTTTTATTTTGTTTGTTTAATCCACCATAGTTGTTATTGTAAATGGTTCCTAACAACGGTTTGACAAGTTTCGCGGCAATGAATGTCACGATCTCAAAATTTCTTTATTATTTTTATTGGACTTTAAATTCTTACCTAGTACCAAGTAATGTGTAATCTCTTGGTCTAAAATGCGGATTCCCTCCTCCTCGAGGCCTAAAATGCCTTGTATTTTCATTACGCCACCCACCGATCTCTAAATGACCTCGTCTCATAATGACACTGTTATTGCATATTACACAACAGCAATAAAAAAATAGTTTATCTTTTAGTATTTACCGTGCTTATGTTTGTATTACATTAGAGTTCTTAAATTTAATAAACAAGTTTGATCAATGTCCCGCTGAATAAAAACACGACACAGACATAATAATACACCAGAATGACATTAGAAAAAAAGTTGCCAGTTTATGTTATTTATATTCTAAATTACGTATTACTAAGTTCCATAAAAAATAGTAAATTGCCTATTTACTTTGAAATTGAAAAATAAGATGTACAAATTTTCTAAACTTTAGGAATTTTTGATTTTATATCGTAATTTTTTCTATATTTTTCATTGCAATTTTTCACTATATAACGTTGCAGAAGCAACTTTTAATACTGATCGTAAAGTTAGTTCGTTTAAATTGTCTAAAACTGTGTTTTAAATACCATCACGCCCTTTCAATTATTAAGAAAAGTATTGTGAATTGTTAGTATAAAATCTTGTATCTGTGAATGTTATGTATCTTGTACAGTGCGACAAGGATTTTTTGACACGTAGCGAAAATTGGAACTAACGCCGCTATCTTGGAAACGTCAAAACAATACGGCAGACTTCAATAGGTATGCCGTGTTATATTTTGTGATTTTACTATCGAAAAACTCTAAGAAAGTACCGAAAGTTATAAGAAGTGAAATAAGAGCGGTGTCACTTAGGGCCAAAAAGTTTTTTAAGGGAAAACGATCTCATGTCAATGCCAATCCATCCAAGCAATCGATAATAGTTAAAAATAGTTTTATTTTTGGTGCCACGGCATCTACCGTCAATGCCTATATCTGATGTTATTGAGTTGAAGACAATTTATTTATTTAATCCTCTTTTTACATATACTGGATAATCAGTGTTGTTAAAACCGCGTGGCGGAGCTCGTAACAAATAAATATATATATTAAAATTATATTTTTTCCGTACACAAATTATGTACCGTTTTAATTTTCAATACATTTTTTTTATTTATTGAACAATTCGCACTGTACAGTGCGACTAGGATCTTTTGGCACTTGGATAACATTACTTGGACAACAATTAAGAAAATTCCCGTATAAATAGGTAGTTTGTAATAGAAAAAACTGGTAGTAGGTCTTTGTTGCCGGAGACCGTCTAGGTAGATACCACCGCAGCTCCTATTTCAACCGACAAACAGTACTGTTTCGGTTTGAAATGACAGTAAGCTAGTGAAATTACTGGGGTAACGAGACTTAACACCTTATGTCTTAAGGCGACGAGCGCAATGTGGTGCAGTGTGTATCATCTTAACCACCGCCACGCTGTTATGGGCATGCGTATCACTTACCATCAGGTGAACATCCCACTCGTCTCGTAGAATAAAAAATGTGTTCACTTCCTCTATTTTTCAATGTATAATACATAATAAAAGTACATAACATCAACAATTTAATTTTTAATATAGATTAAAGGCTAATAGAGAGTGTTTTTATAGGTGATGGATTAGAACAAAATCACAAAAATATGGATTGCAAAATATTTTTTGCGCGTGAATTTCTTGGTTTCTCTAAACAAGGATTAAACTCGTGGCTGTTTTGATAGTCATCAAATGTATTAATATTTTTTAAAAGAGATATGCTTGAGAGCGTACTTAAAATATATGAGGATTGCGTATAATTAGTGGATCCTCTCGACAGAATAACACCTACAAATAGCTGGCATTTTGAGACGGAATGGTTTCAAATGTATTTAATTGGAGAGGAGTTGCACGACGGTAGTAATACGAGTATCATCATCAGACGTGTACTAGAAAAGCATGTGTTTTAAACAATTATAGTCCATACTATCGAAAAGTAAAGTATGATATATAAAAACCAACAAAACGAAAGTATCACTACTTAAAGATCTCTTCATCGTACTCATTTAAGTTAACTTTAACGGTCTGTGGATATAGACCTTGCATCGATAACGGCCAGTTTTATATCTTCTTACTAATAACTGATTGGAACGAACTGCACTGGACTACATTGACTTCGAAATCTCCATTCTCTCGACGTTTCATGAGAAGCGAATAAAGAAAACTCTAGGAATAGTGCAATAACGTTCTTCGTGACCTTAGCCAGGACACAGCACTTGCCAAACAGCAAGCCATGCGTTTCTAGCACCGTAACAATCTCCAATTGTGGTTTAAGTTCACAAAGGGACATCAAAGTGAAAACGATAATCATGAAGGCTTGATTAGGAAGTAATAACAAAACTGAACTAAAACAAAGTAATTGAAATTAGAAATATAATAGGACTGATATTTATTTGTCCCTAAATATATACCAATAACTGTAATAGCGTATTAATAAACGAATTGGTTTGTCTTTGTAAACAAAGTTTAGCCGCAGTACAATATTAAAAAGTATCTTAGATTTCAGTCACGAAAAACTTATGTAGTATTTATTTTGGTTTAAACTCCGGCCAGGATCGAGGTGGGGTCTTCAACGCCCGCTTTGACTTTTCGTAAAAACAGCACCGCTTCGCGTCCGTCTATCAATCTGTGGTCGTAGGTCAACGCGATGTACATCATCGGTCTTATTTTGACCTGAAAATGAAGTAAAACACATTTGAAAACAGTCAATGATAAATAGAAATAAATAAACATACACAAATGACAATTTCAGACGGTAGTGCCCGGAGATAGAGTGATTATCTTTTTAGCGGTTTGAGTAATATTAACAGCTGTTATGTATCTGCTTGTGTTATAAATTTTGTTATATCCGCGATAGCTAAGCCGTACTAATTTGTTTAGCTGTTACAATTATGTAACCCTGAAATATTTTTAAAAACACTTTTAAGTCGATTACAACTTCATCACTATTTAAAATACAATATTCCATTTCAGACAGTTATAGACAGACCATTGCCAAAATGTTTTATTAGCATGATAAAAATATTTAATTCCAATCAAAAATTAACCAGGATTAAATTTATACGTTTTGTTTATTAAGAAAAGGATTACTTACTTCGTTATTGATTGCCACCGGTCTTTGGAAGATTGCGTGCATCCCCAATATTGCAGACTGAGGCAGATTGATTATTGGCATCGATAGCAAGGAGCCAAACACGCCGCCGTTACTGATGGTGAACGTACCGCCTTGCATGTCTTTAGGCGATAATTTACCTGTTTGAATTAATCAATACTTAAATATTTAAGAAGTTGCCAATTACAAATACCTATAAATCATAAATATTACTGGTAATCATTTTTCTACTTGCAGATATATATAAAGAGGATATAAATATTGTTCTAACGATATGTTAGTGAAATATTTGGGCAAAGTCACATGCTTCAAGACAAACGGAATGTGGTGCTGTGTAAACTTAAAAAGGATTTATTCTCTGAAGGCGTATGCTTCTTCCGAATGTCTTCTCCTTGTGTTGGCAGGAATGTAATACAGAGAGTTTACTGTAAGCATATTTTTTTATAATTCGTTTCTATCACTTCGAACATTGATTTTTTGAAAGTCGTCATGTTAATGAATTTATTATTTTATTGGAAATTTTAGTTTCACCTTCTCGGGCCCTGACAGCAAGCTCATTAATGGTGAGTTCTATGCGAGGGTAGTCCATTGATTCAACGTTTCTCATAACCGGCACCAAAAGACCTTTCGGCGTTGCGACCGCTACGGATATGTCAACATAGTCCCTGTTTGAAACATTATTTAAATGTATAATTTTATTATCATAACATAATGATATAATCCCTACGGTGATTTCAACATCACATAAGGAAAGTATTTTTAATAACCTGTGTTTAAATTACAAGAAATTAAGAAATCGAATTTGTATTTGCTGTATTAAGTTTACGATTATTATTATATAAGAAAAAACTGAAATTAAATTTTAAGTTATTGATTTCTATGATTTTTTTATATCCTTCTGTTATTTGTATTTGATGAAAATGGAATAAATTCGGACAATACGTTACATCAATACCGCTTTTATTTCCGTCTATTAAATATTCAGCAAGATTAAAATTGTACCTGTATATAATGTCGTCGCCAACGATCACAGAGTTGATTACTGGTTGGTCCTCGAGTGCGTTAGCGGCAGCCTTGAGAAATGGCGACATGAAAGACAACTTCACACCGTATTTCTTTTTGAAGGCTTCCAAGTTCGCCTTGCGGAAAGCCATTAAACGACTGCAGAAAAATAACATGCAAATTTCATAAAAAGACAAAATTTTCAAGTTTAATTTTAAGATTTACTACATACTAATAATCCATAATACCCGACCAAATGCAATATTTATAAAAAGACAACTACTAGTGTAATGACAATAACCAGCCATTTTGAAATTATATTAGTTAACCGTTAAATATTTAAATGATAATTATTGGCAAATAAGCTCCTTAGTTTAGTTTGTCTTCAGCGTGCAAGGGAATTATCTCTGATGGTTTTACCATACGAAATTTCCAAGAAAAACTGAATAGAATAAGCCATGCACATTAACTGCTTTGTTTTCAGTTCCAAAATTTACAAATATTCGTTTTATTAATATCAAAAAGTCTGCCAAATACACTTGTACCTCATGTCGCATTCGTTGAACGTAGTTAACATGGCGGTAGTATTTTGTGCCTCCTTTAGTCTCTCGGCGATGCGTTTGCGCATCTTGTTCAACGGTACCGGGAACTCGGTGCGAGATCCCGATATGGTTTTCGTCGGGTCAGTTATTCTCTTCGCAGCAAACTGTAACCATTGTTTGTTGCAATTTACAACCAAAATCCATTCATATTACAAATCAAGTCATTATTTTTTCTTTTCAAATTGACCAAACGATTGGGATTTTATCAATAGCAAAAAAAGACATTTTGAGAAATTTAGAAATACGATATAACCTTAAATATGAACATAACAACGTATGCTTTTTATGGTCAAAATATTAAATTATGTAGTAAGTGTATACAGTGGCGCCTTCAGGTGCTTTTGCGGAAGATTCTGCGGGTTTTTCCTTTGGTGCAGCGGCGGGTGCAGGTGCACGTGCTGGGACTGCTGCAGGCGCTGCCGGCGCTGCAGCTGCTGCTGGAGCTGCAGGGGCTGCTGCAGCCGCCGGCTTAGGAGCTGCCGCGGCGGGCGCCACCCCCGTTACATCCATCTGATAATAAGCAAATTCACTACATAAAAAAATCAGTAGTTAGTGTTTCCGAAAACACGTTATGAATTTTTTGTACATCACCACCGAAAAAGATGGGTGTTGGAATGAATTTATATTCTACTCAACTATAAAACATAAGCAATTGGATATTAATAATTCACCTCGAATAGTGGTTGTTGAGACTTGACTGCCTCGCCTTCTTTCACTAGCATTTTTAAAATTACGCCATGCCCTGGTGCCATAACTGGCAGTGCGGTCTTATCTGTCTCTATTTGCAGTACTTCCTCATCCATTGCCACCGCATCACCCTCTTTTTTAATAAATCTGTTTATGAAAAAAAAAAAACGTTTAGTTAAGTCGTGATGTTAATTAAAAAAAAAGTGAGAGGAAGACATAATAATTTTTATCGTCACTTGCTATGGTTGGTGATATTCATTCGGTTTCATAGCTGTGCATATTGAACATTTTTAGTAGTTTAGCGATGTAGGGTATTACTACAAAAACTAGACGTTTTCCTACTATTAAATTTACGTACAGTAAATGAGCAAGTTATATAAAAACAATGATGCAAACTGACTTGACGTCGCCCGTTGACACGGAGTCGGGGAAGGTTGGTGCCTTCACGACCTCCTTGCCGCGAAGGGGCGCTGCTGAATGTATTAAACGTTTTAACGCCATACAACTCGTTGGGACCCGCCATTGGAAAGTTATCTGTAATCTAATATGTATTTTTAACAGATATGTGTTTTTAATGCATATGTGCGTTGTGTAGTTTTAATTGACGAATTTCACAAAAATTTACAGTTTACACAAAAAATAAGTTTTCTATTGTATTTTTAATAATTAAAGCTATAAACTCACCTTTTACTTCGCCATCGAACATTTGTATAAAGTGGCGGCAGAGCTTTAGAAAGTAGATTCCTTTGTAATACCTTAAAGTAAACAAATTAACGTTAACAACGTTTAGTAAACCTTAACAAATAACGTTAACAACGATTAGTAAACCTTAATTTTATATTGTATAATAAATTGATGAAAAATTGCAAAGCTAGTACATATTTTAAGAGCTTGAAAAAACACAATGAAGTGACTCTGAAGTTAGCAATATTTTTTTAAAGTTATATTAAATATTGGTACTTTATTCGAGTCAGCTTTTTGAATTAGAACAATGTAAATTTATTTTAAAAGTTGGTTAACTTACATTTTGTAAAATTTTTCGTCTTAACATATTATACTTTCCTGATATAAAATATTTTGACAACATAAAACACCATTATGTCAAAAAGATGTGTCACAACTTAAAGCGTATTTATTCTTTTAATTTCATATTAAGAAGAACGAAGGATATATACTTTTACCGGTGAAAAAGTAGTTGATAAATAATGTGCATTTTTTAAAGGGATGGATAGACAGAAATGAATGCTTGTAATATAATTGTATTACACTAGTACCCTTGATGAGTTCGAGGTAGAGTACAAAAAAAAAAATGTTACGGTTTCTCATTTGCTAACGGAATGTTCCATCCATAGGAAGCTACGGTATGACTTCGAGCAAAAGACAGGACTAAAAATAGATATAGATAGTTTATACGCGTTAATAGAAGAAGTTAAGTTAGTCAGAAATAAGTTTTTAAAATATTAATTAAAGGTATGTACTATAGTCAACAACAGAAATAAGGACGAATAAACATGATTTTTTACATATATCTTTAATAGTTTTATAAGTAATAAGGTAGTGCTAACAAATTACGTACCTAAATAATAGACTCAAATAACTCTGAACAATAATATCAGGAAAACACAAGAAATAAAATAAAAAACTTAATCTTGTTTTTTTCAACACATAAAATATTTTGTTTTCAATAATTATCTTTGAATAAACATCAATAAATAATTAATTTCAAAAAGTACCTAGGGTTTCTTAAAAAAAGGTGGGTTTCTCTACCTAACGGTAGGGGGTGGCAAAAAATTTATCTTTTTGACTACAGATGTCACTAAAAAGTTGATTCTATTCGCTAATAGATGGCAGTAGATTAAATCTATCTGACTATTTTATGCGAAAACATTTTAAAAAGTAAATGAATTTTATCACTTAAATTATAAATATGCTGTAGTTGTTACAAATTATGTTTTTCGTAGTAGTGCAAATATATTGAGATCGATGAAATAGAGAATCATTATTAATGTTCGCTAATATTAAAATTTGGGCGATATTTTTACGTTAAGTGATAATAATATTTAATCAAATTATTCCTCGACTTTCTCATTATGGTGATACACAACCGCAGTTGTAATATTAAATCAATAGCGCATCATCATCAGATAGACTGCTGTACAAAGCAGCATGTCGCATAACTTAATTAAAATATTTTAACAAGTATTATTTTAAATCTAATAACATACGTTAATCATTTTAATCCAAATATGTACTTTTCGTTATTAGTGTTTTATCATAATAAAAATTCTATTAATATTTAACTCAAGCCTTGTAATTTACTTCCAATGAAAATACGTAATTTCGTGTAAAGGTAGATAGATGTGCAGGGGTGTAAATCGAAGTTTTCAATAGTTGTGTGCGTTAGTGAGGGCTCTTTGAGCGGAACATTAGTGGTGTCCACTCAAGACGTCGCTATGGACTCCTTGGTTATTAGTTTTCAGGGTTGCGAAATGTACCGTGAGTTAGCAGTGACAAAGAAAATAAACAAAAACTTTATTCTTCTACATTTTAAAATTCTTCTGGTATTTCTATATAATAGGTACATTAATATAATATTTTATTAATCATAAAATATCACTGTTAAGGCGGCAGATAGATACTGGTAAGTAAAGGTCGAAGAAAATTCAACCCGAAAGCAAGTATTCCTTTACGCCTTTGCGAAAATATTAAAATTTTGCCTACGCTTAGATATGATAAAAATTAAAAATAAAGGTGAAAACATATTCCCGTAAATATATTGATATGATCTTGAAATTATAAATATACTTAACAAAGTTTATTGTTCACCTTGAAACATTACGTTTTAGAGATTTGGAAAACACAGATTTATCGAATTGAAGGTGTCTGTGACCTACCAACGGATCACAGTAATTTATTACTGTTAATTGTTACTACATTGTGCCCTTGTAGGTTCTCACTATCTGTGTAAATGTATGTTAATAAATAGTTGAAACTATTTATAAGTCCAGTACTTTATAACATACGACAAAAATAATAATAATTTGATGACTTTTTAACAACAGATAATTTAATCCAATAACTGTGAAGGTAGTTCGTAATCAAGTAAATGGTCGCAGCAACCCTGACGGGGTAGGGTACGCTCCCCTTTACTAATTTGCTAAGATTCGTGCAGCCCGCATCTTTGATTAGGAATCTATGACGTCCCCAGACGGGCACTCTGTGCGCCGTCCGGCCATTGCTCATTTATTTAGCGATTTTAAATATAATACGAAGAGAATATTTTAATTTATTAATATTATATAATATGCATTATCTTTGTGTATTTCCGGATTAGTAATTTTGTTCCATCGACGTAAGTAACGTCCATATTTATACTAATTTCACTGTTGGATATAGGCCTACCCCAAAAGAGCTGCGCTATCAGACTTGTGTTTAACCCATCTAGTGACTTCTCGCGATCTTCACCAGATCGTTGGTTCAATTTACGATAAAGTTTATTCTTCTTCTTCTTCTTAAAGTGTCATCTTAATTAGAAGGTTGACGACCATTAAGGCAATCTGGAATTTCCAATACCGCGACTCTGAAAAGGGAACGGGTGAACTTTCAATACCACTGGCGTAGATTGACACACTGCGCTTTTCTCGAATCTTCCCTTGCACCAAAGTTTTTTCAGAATTACATAAATTAATCTGCGCAGAGTTTCTTCGAACTTATTATAATAATATTGCCGTGTTCCAGCAATATATGTCAGAGTCAATTTTTTTTTTATACTTCTATGCGACGAGACGAGCACGACGTTCACCTGATGGTAAGTGATACGCTTGCCCATGACAACGTGGTGCTAGTTAAGATGGTACACACTGCACCACATTGCGCTCGTCGCCTTGAGACATAAGATGCTAAGTCTCGTTACCGCAGTAATTACACTAGCTACAGCGCCTTTCAAACCGGAACACAGTAATGTTCGCACACTACTGTTTGGCGGTTGAAATAGGAGCTGCGATGGTACCCATCCAGACGGTCTCCGGCAACAGAGACCTACCACCTGGTAAAAATATTCTAATATTAATAATAATTATTATGGCAAAATATTCATGAAGGCACACTTCGCCATTTATGATTGATTACCGTATAAAATTGATTCAAAGGTTTAGCTCATTGTAGCATATTGTATTGTATAATAGCTCTTCAATAATCTAGAATTTAGAAATATTTTTTTTAATTAACACTGGTGCTACTTTAGCACAACGCATCCTTAAAACGATATGCATTAATAGTAAGATTGTTACCCAATACTTTAGTTCCTTAACCACGAAACACCATAAAAAAAAATTAAGTACCTAAATAAATTATGCTTTGAATATTTTACGTAGTATACACTGAAGACATTGTTAAATAGTATATCTAGTAACGGACGGTTGTAAGTCGGGAGGCTGTGTCAGCTGAGAACAAGTTGTGAAGTCTTAAAGCGATTAATACTTCGATATATTGTTCGTAGGTTCAGGCTTACTAAGTGAGGCCACGGTGCCGGGATATTGGCGTTACTGAAAATTTACAAAATAATTTTCACGGTTTTAATACATTTTTGTAGCGTTAGTTATGAAGGGCAGAGCTGAAGGCAAGAGTCTTGGATTTGGAAAAAAGTTCTCGGGAACACGAAGGACTGGTCCGATCTACGCGGAATGAGCTCACTGTGTCTTGAATTTTTATATTGGTATGCTTAGGATTTGGTTTAATTTTATTCACAATGGGATCCCAAGCCGGTGGTATTACACCAGATTTGATAAACTAGAAATCCGTGCAAAAGAAAACCGATTGCTACCAAAGAAGATTCGCGAGGCTATTAAAAAACATCCTAATTTCAATAGAGAAGACTGGGTAATGCTACCGACTTGAGATCCCATTGTGGATAAAATTAAACCATCTTTGTCTCATTTTCATTAATAATAAACATCCCACTCGACGTTTCTACTGCTGGGACTTGTAGTCTTCTCTTCCACAGAGTATCTGAGCTATTTATCCACAATGCTAGTCTAGTGAGACTTAATAAATGTTAATGTATTATTTTCATGGAGAAATTCATTATGCTCCTTCTGCGCAGGAAGTGGCGTCAGCAGGGCCAAGTTGCGCCGTCTCAGGTAATAAGTAAGCCACTGTTTCAGCTTAAACGCTCTAACTTGCCCGCAAACATCGGACCTTGCTTTTTAGTGATGTCCACATTTGTCCAGGTTTTATCGATAATAATATTTCTATATATCTTGAGAAGTACATTTTTATTTGAATATAATTTTTCATAACGTTTAAAACTATATGAAGACATATGTGATTGACTAATAATAATTTATGATTAAATTTTAAGCTAATTACTTATCCATCTGCTAATTTTCATACTTAAGGTATATTTTTATTTATTTATTGATTTGTTTATACTTTTATAAACGTCGTGTGAAAGTGGACTTTCTTCGTCTGACAATCTAAAGATCATGAGTATATATAGCAGAAGATATACAAGTTAGACATTATCAAATACAAATTATTTTTTTTTTGGTATATACAAATCATAATAACGAATGTTAAATTTATCGACATTTTAAAATAATTGCAGCGTCACTCAACGGTCAGACAGTCTCCTGAACATTTCGATACTTTCTTCGTTCGTAAGTCCGGTCTTTGGCAAGTTGTCGATTTATTGAACAAATAGTTGGCAGTATTTGCCGAGATTTATAGTTTGTCTTGGCCGTGGATGGACAATGCGCCGCCATAAGCGATACCAAAATCACTGAAGCTGTGTGTTGTTGACAAATTGTTGGCAACTTTGGCCAAATCGAAATAATATCCTTTGTTTGTTAAGGTTTCGCATTAAAGGAGTGTAAGGAGATATTTGTTTCACATGAAAGTAATGAGTACTTAATGTAACACAACAAACGTTATTGGATATTTATTTAATTTACTCTGTTCCGATTAAATTGACGTGATGTAAAATTATTATGCTAATGTAAAAAATTGTCAACATTGCTTAATGTTGGCTTGTTGCACACATATAATTTCGTACCGTTACAATTAATTAAGGCGAAGGAAGTTTAGTACATTCGAATCTCAAGTGTACACAGGAAGCGGATGCCGGAGCCATTGTGATGGCGGGGTACTAAGCAAGATTTCCGCCGCGCAATAAATTTCGCGTAGTAGTTTGAAAGTCTTTGTCTTAAATGTGGTGGCTTGGCAGACATTTTGGATATAATTCAGACGAGTTACTCGATAAAATTTATCTTTTTTCTAACCTTTGAAAATTACTTCAATTAGTGTATAATATTAATAAATACAATTGCTTCCTCATCATACTGTTCTTGGTTGATATTGGGGTCTGCGGATTTTAATGAAGTATTTTTAAGTGTAACATCATTACCGAACTTTTGTATAAACAAAAAACATACATAAAGAAAATTAAGATTTCTTTTCTGTAATCTTATAAATTAATAAGGATTTATGTTATATAAACTGAACGTAAAAAAAAACTTACGTTCTATTTTAAATATTTTCCAATTCCAATTTTTATAATGATGTAAAAATAAAAACGAAACGCCGGTGACGTTTGCCGTCGCCGTCGCCGTTGGCGGGAAAGTTTCTAACCTCATTAGCATTCAATATTTCATCGTCATTTACATAAGGAAAAGATAAAGACAAGGAGCCCCTTGCCATTTTATATTTTCGCATTGGAACATTGAAGGGGAACCCGGGGGTCGTTTTATAGGCGGACCGTATCGGGATAGCCGAATTTACGACCCGCTCAGCTCCCGTCTCATTGCGTGATCACAAATGGGTGGTTTTGCGTTTTTTTTTATTTCCCCCCATTCTATACAAGCTCGTTCACTCGGCAATGTTGGCATGATTGCTTTCCGCGATCCCACCTAATTATTTGATATTGATTTACACCACATTTCAATATTTTTATGCAACAGATTTCATATTAATTGTTTTTTTATGCATTCTAATCGAAGTGTGCAGCAAAATTCATAATCAAAGAGAGAAAGATAGCGATTTACTATTTTTTTTTAATTTAGTCGGTGATTATTGATGAAAATTCGAACATTTTATTTCTATTATTTTTAACATCTCGTGCTAAATCTGTTTTGTTATTTACTTTTCTTACTACTTTATTGTTCTAAAATATTTTTTTTAAAACATTTACTATAATAATTGTTTAGTAGACCATAGTTATTAGTCTATGGTTTTCATGTTTACTTCAAGTTTGTGTTTTTATTTTATGTACTAATAACAATTACCATCGCGTAGTAATTGTTTAATTAATTCTTCATAAATTGTCTGTTCAAAGTTATTTATTATTTTAAAAGTTTAAGTATATGCGTTATGGTTAAAGATAATGGGTGATTAGAGCGCTAACTTTGTTTTATAATTCGAATTGTGCATGTAGATACTGTTATACTATTTTATATAAGTTTCACTAGTTAGTTTTTAACAATAAATTTTGTTGGAAGGTAAACAAAAACACGGCGTAAACTTTTCAAAGTGATTCTATAACAATTGCGAACAAAACACTATGTAAGGTAAACAAGCATGAAAAAAGAATGTGACATTTTATGATTTCATATAATGTTGATGTAAAATATACTCAAAGTCGGTAAAATAAGGGTGAATTTCGTATTAATTTAAAACGGGTGTGTAGTTGGCGGGCTGATGATTCGTTCTATAAATATATTATTAATAAAGGTCCTCTCACGTGGTCCGCCATTTCACCCTAGAACGAACTTGTGACGGTAATTAAAAGGGCTCCGCAGATGTGTTGCCGGGGCATTAGATGTTATTAATGCTCATTATCGTACTAATTCAGGAAAATAAAAACTGTTTATATAACCCAGGAATAAAGAGAATAAAAACATTGGTATTTGTAAACAAAACCCGCTTTGTATTAATTGACGCGTTACATAAATAGCTACTGTGGCTTTGACAGACAATAGTTATAAAAAGACTGAAGATGGTGAAATAGTCGCTTAGTGTGGTTGTGGTTGTTGTATGTTGATAGTTGGAATACAGCATAGCTACCATAAATAGATTGACCATGGGGATTTAAAAACAAAATATTATTCTAGACATTTATGTAAATATGGAATCTGTCCAGCGAGCACCGTCATAATCATCGTCAGCTGACCGACGTCTACTGCTGTGGCTAAACGTTGCTGCCTAGCCGGGATCAGGTTGTATTAGTACTTTTTTTTTGTATATGAGATGTATTTTTTTTTGTGAGAGATGTATTAGGTTTTTTGTGAGATGTATTAGGTTTTTTGTGAGATGTATTTTGTTTTTTGTGAGATGTATTTTGTTTTTTGTGAGATGTACTTTGTTTTTTGTGAGATGTATTTTGTTTTTTGTGAGATGTATTTTGTTTTTTGTGAGATGTATTTTGTTTTTGTGAGATGTATTCTTTGTTTTTTTGTGCGAGATGTATTTTGTTTTTTTGTGAGATGCATTTTTTTGTCAATGTAGATCTGGAGTTCGCAATACAGTGTTTTTATTTATTTATTATAAATCTTTTCAAAGAAATACACTCTTATCGGTTTTGCGTTAGCCGTATTCAGCAATTTCTCGTGACCTTCACCCGAGACGGTCCATAAACGAGAACGTATTATTTAAAAAGCAATAAGATTAATAAAGTGCAATCAGAAAACAGTCACAGCTTCGTCTATGTAAGCGTTCTTTAAATATCGCTTCGTGTTGTGTGGAAGGTGGACTTTAAGCTAAGACTTCGATTGTCGATTGTCCGAGCAAGGAGTTACTCCATTATCCTTATGTAAAGTGATCCTGCATCGGGACGCAAACTAATTTGTCTTACAAGCCCAAACCCGTGTCTACAGGCACTGGTGTCCGTTAAAGGAGATTCTCGAATCGTGCGCCCGTCCTTACGTACTGCTTGCATAATGAAGATTGGTTGGATAAGCTTTGTAACAGTTTCAGCTTAACAGATTATTATCAGTTATGTAAAATAATATGTTACTATGACTAATACTTTTATAAATTCATATATCTAAACTTAATATAATATTTAACGTTACAGAATGCGTTTTGAACGAAAAGAAAATAGTAAATATCCGCTCGCATTATTAAACCTATTAAACGAATTGCAGCGTAAAAATATTGTAAAGTAGTAAGCATTATGAAATAAATATAGCATATTATATACGTGTGTTATCTTTTCCTTTTTTGTCGCTTTGTCCAGACTGAAATAAGAACTACGTTTAAATATGATGATGAGGAAGATAAAACGGTAGTGTACGTTTGTTTGTTTCCACATTGTGTTTAGTAAAATTTAGGCTACAATAAAAAATAAAATGAATGTATTATAATATGACTAGATAAGCTAGTTGCTAAAATAAAGAACTCTTTTGTCAACAGATTGAAAGTTTCAAAATAGACGCGAAGAGGGGTACAGGAATGGTTATGGAAAATTGTTTAGTGTAGTGTGTTAGATATTATCTATATATTAGTATTATAAGGAAATCAGAAGTAATTTGTACGATTGGATGACACGAAGGTGAACGTTGGGAGGGACCGCGGCCGGGGGGCGGAGGCACTTCCGCCGGAAAATCCAGTTGCTTACCTTCACGCCGTCAGGGATAACTTTATTAGATTTTGTGACAATTTACAAACGGAAACGAAATTCTCAACTATATGTAAAAGTTGAATTGAAATCGCGATACGTTTTTTGAATATCTATTCATGAATACATAACATAAAAACAAATTTAAGTGTTTGTTAGTTACATGAAATAACAGTACAGATATATTCAAACGGCATAATTTCCAACATAAGTACAAAAGACACAAATTTCTGCGAGAGCACGCTTCACTGTCGTTAGTTTCGTTGTCAGTTAAGATCATGTGAAATTTAAGTAAACTTTTTAGTTAACAAAGTAAATTTATTTAATTAAACTAAAGTACTAACCCGTTATCACGTAGATCGGTAAGTAAAATAATAGATAAAATTTGAGGGTAGTCTGTGATAACTGTGAAAACGGTAATAAATTGTAAAGCATCAGAAACGTCGGGTAATACTTAATATAAAATACGTAAAATTAAGTTTAACCATTAAATAGTAATGTTAAATATTAGCAACAATCAATTCAAATATAAATTCAATCTGCCATACCTCTCACATTCACACGTCACCAATCAGACCTCACACCTCGCACACTGCGCAAACACGAATGTTGCGAGACATACAGTCATCTGTCTTTTATAGTAAAAGGATGTTATGCCATACCTTCCCTTTTTTCATTTTAGTCTTTTAAAAAAGTCGATGTACCTACTATTTTACTAACAAATGTTGGTAATCAATTGTTATTCTCAATATCTAACATAAATATTTGCGTTAATATAAGAAATCAATAAAGTTGCGTTAGTTGCTAAATGCTCTATTATGTTGCTAGATAAAAAATTGTGTTCATTGTTATATAAAAGCCACTGGCCGCATCTTCGAATTTCCTTTTGCATTTTCAAATAAATAAATAATTGGAGTTGTTTTTGAGCGCTGTCATGCATACGTTCTGTAGTCAGTGTCACGTTTCGCTTGGCCCACGCGTTCCGTCTTTTCAGCGGCCGAGCAAACCTAATAGGTTTGTAAGTGATGTGTTTAAGTTTCAAGTGGGAAAAGATCGGCGGTTGTGTTAACATACATTCTCACAGTTATTAATACATATAACTTAATTGTTTATATAACCACGGGCTTAGTCTCTGGATTGTAAAATCGTGAAATTGTATCTTAACGATATTGCAAATGGAAAGTCTAAAGAAATTTTTAAATCGACGTCAAAATGTTTATTTTTTTATTTAAATATGAATTTACATTTGATATAATGTATTGCGTTTATTGCTCAGACTTAAATGTTATGTTTTTTTTTATACCGGAATAAAGTTTTTATTACTCCAATTATAGCGGTAGACTTATGCACCACGAGACACAATGGCAATACATTTGATTTAAATAATTAAGATTGTAATGTATTTTTGTTTTTTAACACAAAAACTCTTTTCTTACAAAATCGTAAATGCTGCATTTAACTTTACTAATTTTAACTAAATATATGCAAGTATATGACACAAAAAATATGTCTGATTTTACATACTTTTTTTTCATATAATATTTTTTGCTTATGGCAGCACCGTCGTCTTAGGTTATTAAGAACTAATTTAAAAGTCGAAATTACACATTCTATGACTTGCGCGATGTTCTATTTTAGGAGCATGGAAACTATTTCTAATAAAAGCACAGTCCTTTAAGAAAAGTAGATAATAGTTTTAAGATATTCTTAATTTCTCGTACTAATGTTTGGGTGTGAGCAGTCTTTATCGCGTTCGCTTGTATTATAACGTAAGTAGGCTTCCGCTCGTGACTTGACACCGGTCCCACCGGCCAAGTAACTCGTCTCAACGGGGACTCAGTCGGGGGCAATTCAACGACAGGCTGCACTAGATAGATTCATTACGCCGCTAAAGGATGTACTCTCTCCACCTAAACTCCGCGAGGGGATGTCTAAATAATTACGTCCAATGCATAATCATAACTATTCCCCTATTATCGCCGCTCGTTTGAACATTACTCGTAGCAGTTTCCATTTGCATTTGGTACACAAATTAGTAACAATATTTACCCCATCTATTTAAAATAAAAAGAAGAACGAAAGAATTGAGTGGTGGCCATGTTTTCTCAACGGCAACAGAACAAGACCTAAAATAAGCTATAGTTTAGATAATAGAAAATAAATTAGTTAGAAAAAAGTTTTTCAAGTACTCTTTAAAGATATGTACTATAGCAAATAATAGAAACAGAGACAAACAAATATGATTTTTAATATAAGTAATGATAGATAATCATCATTAGTATTAAATGATGTAAATAGTACAATGAAAAAGCCTTGAACATAATATAATGGAAAAGCGTAAAAAAGGTAATAGCCCTGTTTAAAAATTTAATTAACAAGAAACAATTGTGAATAGTATTCAGTGTTGCTATAACGAGTATAAATTTACTACTGCGTATTAAGCATAGATTATAGACGGGACAAGGTTTACCATTAAACTTTATTTCCTAAAGTTATCGTTTAAATATTTTTAATTGAGGATACTTAAGGAGCTAAGATATGGAGTAGAAGTGTTTATTAATGATGGAATTTATTATTATTGTGTTTGTGAAAGAGGATGCGGATAGTCCCGCTCCCTGTCTTGGTGTACGCTTCGCGCTCGACTTGGAATCTCTTTGATTTATTTTATATGAATAGATTATAGTGGTTGGGCTCCCTCGAATTCCGCGGCCGACGGCCGTTAATCAAATTCTAATAGCGAAATCGATCAGTTATGGCTTTCCACCCTTTATGTTTTATATGTACTAATATACCGCAGACACTATTTTGCTTAGACTCTACTGTGGCTACGTCTGTTGCCGGAGAGTGGGTAGGTGCAACCGTAGCTCTACAGTACTGACGATTTGAGCTAGTGAAATTACTGGGGTAACGAGACTTAGCACTTTGTTTCAAGGCGATGAGCGTAATGTGGTGCAGTGTATACCATCTCAACTAGCGCGGCGGTGTTGTGGGCGAGCGTATCACTTACCATTAGGTGAACGTTTCTCTCGACTCGTATTAAAAAAAAATTCACGGTGTTCTTTTCTGTATACTAAAAGTGTATGTAGTATAATTACTGAACTAACGTAACTTGCCTAATTATGTCTTAACTTGATAAGCACTATATAAAAAACAACATACTCGTATATTATATAATATAAATAGTTTGTAGGCGTTTTTGTATTACCATAATTTCACTATAGTTTTATTTAGTTTTCAATTCCGTCTGGTTTAATAAAAATTCGTAAAAGACGCTGCAATTATATGATGTTTTTCTAAAAAGTGACATTAAAAAGCGAACTTTTACTGATGCTTGCTCAACGAAAAAAGAAATAGCATGAGATTAACACAAATATAAGTTATTATTGATTACACAAAATACTATTCATTATATACGAGTAGTCTATAAAAGTAGAACTTGATAAATCTTTTACTATTATATTGTTATGGTATATAATATTTATTGGTGGTACATGTCATTAATAAATCCCTTAACTTTTTATCCGTATCACAAGTATTATATAATACTTATAACAAAACGTTAAACTGTACGTTTAACAATATTCATATTCATCATTTTTAGATATCTCTTTATAGAACCATAAAAAAAAAACTATATATACTTGCAACAAAATTAGAAAATGACAAATGTTTAAACAAATTATGTAGTACAGTCTTTTTTTCTATAGTTAGTAAAAAAAGTAGTACCGTAGTAATTCAACAACACAAAAATCAAATTGGTTACATGAACTTTCGATACTGTAGTAAAATATAAGAGAAATTAATATATTTAAACATAATCTAATGTATTGTAAGGTAAATTAAAGTATATATAACATATTATTAAATTTTTTGCTAGCTAAGGAGCAAGCGGGCAACACTGCAAACATTCACAAACGTTTCACCCATAGCAAAGCGTATTTGTCCGTAACCATTATGGCGAAGGGTGATTATTATTTCGTGTTTAAATACATATACATACATACATTCATCTTGCAAGACACATCAAACGGGGGCTGACGGCGGAGGGCCGCTTCCATTTAGGGCCCTTTAGGAGGAAGAGAAAAGGCGAAAAAAAAATCACCAAGCAAAGACGCAATTACTCCTACGCAATTTTAAATGTGCGTGCGAACAAGCGGAGGAAATGCGATTGGCACAACTCACTTGGCTGAGAGTCGGCGGCTGGTGGTGGCCGCCAGCCGCAGCCGGAGTTCGGCGGAGCGGTGCGCTAAAAGCACGGGCCCGTATCAAAGAAATGCGTCTAATGAATCTATTGATAGCTCAGCCTATGTATGCGTTAAGTATTTTTTAAAACACAAACAACAAGTGTTTGTGTGAGTGAAGGAGGGGTGAGGCCAAGAGATGCTTTCTTCGGCCCACCCCACGTTTCTTATAACGCGTTCAATCCATTTTGGTAATGGCGGGTGACATAATTATTTTTTTCTCTTTTCGTAATATTGCCAATTTTTCAATGTGAATCTTTATATAATTTAATTACAAACTAGAACATTGTATTTTTAGTTATTGTTTTAAAAAAATTACCTTGCATTTACCAAGAATAGAAAAATATGCGTTTTCCGTAAAACATTTTGTCTTTGACATATGATTCATTTTTTGGAACTAATGTCAGGAGAATGTTTGTAAATTGTGTAAAATGATTTAGAATATATAATAAGTAAAAAGCTAGTACTATTCTCATTACATAATGTATTATGTCAAGATACCAGAACCAGAGTTTTCTTGGCAAGCATGATTCCCTATCGACGCCATCATTTTTAATTAACACCATGAGAAATTGAGGTCATAGTATATGTTTTATTTAATATGCATGTCTGAACTTAGATTGCTCTGTTAGGTGTTTATGCTCCTCGAATAGCCGCGAGTTCGATTACACGGAGCTTGATTTTCTGACGGATGAAACTATCGAGAGGAAACCGGCGTATTTCAATAATAACCGCTTTTGTATACATGTTAAATTAACCATCCCGCATTTAGTCAGCGTGGTGAATAACGTGACTTGACACACAGACTCAACGTAATGAGAAAAATTTTGATGTTGTTTATTTAATTGCTTATTTTACACGTGTTTTTTATACAAAATTCAGTGGTTGTAGGTCTCTGTTGCTGGAGACCGTCTCCTATTTCAGCTGCCAAACGGTAGTGTGCAAACATTACTTGTTTATACTATCGTAACTAACGCCACGTTGTTATGGGCAGACGTGTCACTTTCTTATCTCTGCCTAAAAAAAATGTGTTCATAACATAACAGTAGCGAATTATTCCAACTGAATAATTGTTATTCTGAATTTATATTTATTTAGTGTAAATTATCTATTTTAGCATAAATAGATATCTAATATATTTCTTTTATACTACTATGCGACGAGACGAGCAAGACGTTCACCTGATGGTAAGTGATACGCTTGCCCATAACAACGTGAAAGTGAGTGTGAAAGTGTAAGGTGGTACACACTGCACCACATCGCGCTCATCGCCTTGAGACATAAGGTGTTAAGTTTCGTTACCCCAGTAATTACACTAGCTACAGCGCCCTTCAAACCGGAACACAGTAATGTTTGCACACTACTATTTGGCGGTTGAAATAGGAGCTACGGTGGTACCCATCCAGACGGTCTCCGGCAACAAAGACCTACCACCTGGAGAGAGCTCTGAATTATTTATTCACAAGTGTATAGTTCTCAAACGTATTAGCGTTGTTATGTGTTCCTCTTCACGTGCCCCTCCAAACTGGCCTGACCTACCACCTGGTATTCATTGGTGCAGGCCGGATTCGAACCCGGTACCTGCGCATTGGAAGGCCGGCGTTTAAATCACGGCTATCCTATATTATTGAGATTACTCATGTAAAATTTTTTATAGTATTTTTTTTAAATCGTTCAAGTATCGGATCGCGTCGCGCGTTCTACAAATCACTCCCCTTATTTTACACGAGTCCGTCGATCGTCTCAAAGTTGCACGCACACGCGCGCGCAGCACTATTCGCAACATCGCCCCCACTCACACCGGCGCGGCGGCGCGAGGGGCGCGTTGCCCTTGCCAACTCCTCCTTTATATTTTCTTTGTTATGTAAAAAAATAATAATGGTAGAAAGGGGATCTTAAAATCGATACTCGAATTGCGACGGCTACCTATCGGCTAGCGAATTTTTTTTTGCGTGTTTACACAATCGTAATATACAATCGTCAGATTATATATCGATAATTTATATGAATATTGTGTTTATGTAATACGTCAATAGTGTTTTTGTAACAATTCTTCGGCTTTTTATTATTTGACGAAACGTCGAAACGAACAAGACGTTCTGATGGTAAGTGATACGTTTGCTCATAACAACATAGCGCTGGTTAAGATAGTAACACTGCACCACATTGCGCTATTCGCCTTAAAACATTAGATGTTAAGTCTCGTTACCCCAGTAATTTCACTAACTTACAGCGTCCTTCAAACTACAACACAGTAATGTCTGCACACCACTGTTTGTCGGTTGAAAAAGCACCTGCGGTAGTATCTGCCTAACAGTGATCTGTTACTGTTATTGTGTTTACTTCTAGATTTTATGAAGAGTATAATAAAAGGTAATTAAAGAATTAATAATTTCAAGAAAAAGTCAGTGTTACCAGTGAACAGAACATTGTGATCGACGGACTATTTCTATTACATTTTTAGATGTGGTATACATTTATTGTTAATTAACTTTCTGGTATGATTATGCGGATATACCGCCTCCGGTTATAATAATATATCAGCGGTACATTGTTTAAAGTTAACTGTGATATGTTTATGATAGTTATTATATAGTGTTGCTATGTGAAATAAAAGAAAGTATGTTTTTGTACGACGCTTACTGCATCTGATATTAAAATACAACTCATTAGATATTATTGTAATTTTTTATGCTTATTTAATTCTTGGGTAGTAAAACATATCTCTGATCAAAGTGTAATTTCATATGTAATTTAAATTTATTTCTAATGAATAATTTGAGACTTTGCACGGAAATTACTATTAAATCTTTAATTATACAAAGACGTGGTCGATTTACATTCCCGGTACCGGATTGGAATTCAATTGACCACAGCCATAGCTGACGATTGCGGAGATAAACCAAATTGTTGTAATCCCGCACTAAAAAGAGGCGTGTTGTATGTAAAAATATTTAAAAGAAAATATTTTTTTTATATAATTTGATTAAAATGATATCTTTAATTAATTACAAAGTGTTATGAAAAAAAGCTAATTTCTCTTCTTAATGTGCCTCTCCAACTAATGGAGATTGGAGACCAGTTCTGCGTACGTTTCTATTCCGCGCTAGATGGATCAGCTGCGTGGTTGGAATATATTTATACTTAAATACTTGTACTGGGTGAACTAAGCAAAACAACTTCAAAGCAATATGTATATATGTACATACGTTTTATTTATGTAACTCTATTCTAATTTCTTACTTCACTTTTCTAACCTCATCTTCGCAAGTCCTAGATTGATATATATAACGTCTATAAACTTTAGGTCCGTCTGTTATAACCTAGCTTTTTTGTATTATATGAATGTTAAATAAAAAAATACAGGTTCAAGCTAAAACGAAACAAAATCTTATTAAAGATGGCAATGTGAATAATGAAATTTATGTTATAATCAAAGTTACCAGGTTATTAGAAAAGAAATTATATTAATGGCAACACCACATAACTGATATAGTCTGTTGTCGTCTGTTTTCATGTGGAAGGCTTTAAGTAAATAATATTTGCGAAGAAGTACACTATGACCATAGACCACATCTCCATTCACCATTAGGTGTGATCATGTACTGTCGTTAGTTTTTGTGAAGATTAATCAAAATTATATAAACTATTTCCTATGATAAGTTTAAGTTTCACAGATTTGTTATAGGCGGTTAAATTTAACTGCTTCTATGACGTCGGTTAACCGTTTGCATTATAACAGACTAGTGTTATTATTATGTGATGCTAAAGTTTTTTTTTGTATTTACCTAATTAATCTTATTGCTTTGTTAAGGATGTTATGAGAATGAGAATATTCACCTTCGACATTTTGCTTCTGGAAGTAATTCGGGTTTATGTAAGATTTGCACTTTCTATATACGTCCCAGGAAGGGCTAAGGCCTGCTTAGCACCCTCGCTGTGTTACCGCAAATAGACTCTTTGTGTTTGTGGACCCCTTCCGTCTTATTTATTAAGCCATAAGTCTCCATCCTCAAGGCTCTAGAACCTTAAGACTCTTTTAGTCGCCTTCCGAGTCCTTCTTTAGTATTATCTGTACTATTCCGCGAATACACGGCTTCTCGTAATTATCTAATATGTCTTCAACAGAATTAACTACCAAATAAAAAACTATGTTTATATACAATACATAGATACTTAATAATGTATAGTGAAAGTGATTAAAAATAACATACTTTAAGAATGCAATGGTTTCTTGTTTCACAACATCGAAGTCCTTGATACAGAACAGATTAGATTCGAACTCGGAACTTGTTGGTAGACGTACACTAAACACTGGGCAGTTTGGTATAAACAATTTTAATATAAAATTATGTTACACTTCGTTATGAACAACTTGAGATCTAAACGCAGAACTGACAGCGCGCATCAGATTCGAACCCGCAACTGAATCGGGGCACATCGGTGCCGCGACCGTTGATGACCCATATAACATCGGTGGTTATTACGGAACCGGTTGCGGCGGGCATTCAGCACTTTGTCTCACGGATGGGGACAATGGGTCCAGATGGCCGCGGATGCTGGTCCCGGCGAGGTCTGAGCGCGAGGCGAACTGGTTTTTTTTTTAACGGCCACCTGAATGAGCCTTTGTGTCGGCGATCGGTTATATTTTCTGATTTATACGATTTTTAGTGAGCGGACCCCGCGAGCGGGAATAAAAAGGAGACGCTAGCTCAACAGGTACCGTCGCGTGGAAAAGAGAGAAGAGTTACAGCGATTTTTTATTTAAATCAACAATTATTCATATTACATACTGTTCGTCTGCTCATGAGCAATAAACTAAAAGAATTGTCTATTCAAATCAATATATTTAATTATATGAACGACATATGAAAGGTATCATTTTGTGAGTTGATATTTAATCATATATTACTAAAGTCGTTTTTATATTACTTTTGTATGTATATATAGTTTGCGATAAACAAGTATAGAATAATCATGAATATAAAAACTATTGATTTAAGTTTTTATATGTATTTATTAAACGGAATTAATGTTTGTAAGTGAAACGAAAAACGAATTCTTTGACACAATTTATTGACACAAACAATATGGTAACATGAAGTACATTACGATGAATAAAAAAGACATTACAATAATACACATACAAACTCGTCGGTAACGTCACAATACAAACAAACATTTATTATTTAGCGAAAACTTATAAACAAACATACAATTAAACATTTTTGTAATACTTATAATACTTTTTCAGGCGACGGGACTTTATTTTTTGTTCGTTTCCTTCAATGTCAGACTCCGCGTTTGTTGGAATATAACGGCCGAGTAAATGACAATATTGGTTCGCATACCCTCACGTTAACGGTTTAAACGATTGCTGAAAAACATGAAACAGCGGCCGTTCGCCACTTTTTTCCTCATTCAATGTACCGGCGCTACGAGCTGGACGTTCACCTGATGGTAACTGACACGCCCGCCCATAACAATGTGAAGCTAGTTAGAGTGATATACACTGTACCACTTTATCCCCTCGCCTTGAGATATTAAATGTTATGGTCTCGAAATCCCAATAATTTTACAAGCTCAAACTGAAACACAGTAATGTTTTAACATTACTGTTTGATTAAAAAATAGTATCGTCTCCGGTATTTTTCAAGTAACCAAGTAATACGTTAAAATTTTTTTCAGTAAACAAAAACTTATAATTGATAACCGCCAATTACATTCTTTTTCGTTTTTAATGTAACTTATAAATATATTCTTAACTTGTTTTGAAGACTTAACATGAAGAAACATTATATTTTATATAATAGCTGTATGAATATATACCACTAAAGTTATTTTGTACAATGTTTTTATAATTTGAGTATGCGTTTAAATGTGTTAACAATTATACTAAACTTATCAATTCTATTTTGAATTAAAGAATGTAAATTATAGAATTTTCTATAAATTTAACTGAAAAAATAGCATGAGAAATTTAACAACAATGATCTATTTAGTACAGACGCGATTTTGGTTCAAATATGTTAAAATATAGACATTAAGAGATTTGTTCTCAAACTTACATGTAAATTAAGCCCTTACTTGAATTTCTGTGTCGGAAGAATTGTTTTATTTTCAAGTCCAGTAAGAATTGTGTGGTTGAATTACTCAGTAAAAATGTCGCTCATTGTGTACTCGCAAGGAATTAGTTGTTTCCGTTGGTGTAGTCTAACTGGTTATAGTTTGTATCGAAAGGTTAACTGAACGATGAGGGGATGTATCGAATGGACAGAGGAGAGGACTGGTCCGGCAGCTGTTTTCGATCTGTTATTATTCTAATGCGCTTTGTGTTTATTTTACATTTTTCGAGAGTCGCGGTCGCCGCGCCGCGCTCAATGTTATAACAAATATTGCGTTTGAAATGTGTTTGCTTTTAATAAAATGAATGTTGCCGTTACATCCGATGCGTATTCTCAATGTTATTTTATTTTTATTTTTTTTTAACCAATTTCAATTTTTTTCTTCACGTTGAAGTTAACTTTTTATATAAATTTAAATTCTAGTTCAATATATCATTGAGTTTCACTAACAAATTTTGTAGAAAAATTAAAAATTATTACTAGTCATATTATTAATCAAAACTTTTTGAGTACTTCTGTAAACCTGCTTTTCAACACGAGGTGGCAGGAGTATCTTAAGTGATAGCAGCGCCTTTATCGGTGAAAATATTAAACAACTAATTTTACTGGCACCATCTATCGTTAAGAGTTTGAATTTTAGTTTTTGCTACTCTACGTTAGAGGGCAATACTGACACTGTAAGTGTAAACATTTCTAATATTAATAGATTCATTTCTATAGAATTATTGTATTTAAATTAAATAATTGTAAAAAGTAGATGTTGATTTTTAAGACGTTTGCTCTATCATACTCTACATACATCAAATTTGTTTTAATTTACAATTTTAGATACTTATACGTAGAACAATGAACTTTTCAAACAGAAAAAAGAAAAGTTGAAAGTCAACATTCTACGCACAATTTTTGTCACTATATTTTAAACTTTCATCGGCTACAGAATTTTTCAGGAACGAATAAATTATACTGTCAGATTTGAAGCCGTTCTTTACTTTTAAATGACAACTAAAACAAAAATGGACGCCATCTTTGAAAAATAGCAATTTATCGCGCCAATGAACCGTTCTAAAGAAATTTGTGTGAAGGTTCTACGACAAATATAAATGTGCTCCTCTAACAGTTTCCACATGTAACGTATTGCGAAGCAACAGAGTTAGTTTTCCTTTGTTCTTCAATAAGTGATTTACAAATTAATTTTGTTGTGTCTGAAGTATTATCTGTACATTTACGACCCGGTCAACACTGAACCGATAATTACATAAACTTTAATTCCGGGTTAGTAAGTTTTTATAAATAAACACTTTATGAAAAGCGTTAAAATATATAACCATTGTATCAGAATTAATGAGCAGTATCTATTAAAAAGGCAATGTCTTTTACATCAAAAAGATAATTTTTTTTATAGAAACTATTTTCGTATTTTGAGACTAAAAAGGTTTTATAATTTTTAATATTTGGTTAAACAATATGTCACATTGAAATCGGTTTTTCATATAAATAATACATAAAAGTATGTAAATACATATACTATTACAAATATGAATTTATAAAATATTTAACAATACTTTTAATAATCGATTTCTTGTAGAATCGAATTGGGAAAGGTAACCAGTACAGATTTTCTTAAGTCCTTAGTTTTTGATATCAATATTATTAGCTACGTGAATTTGAACACAAAGCGCACAGATAAAAAATCGTGAAAAGTATTTTTTCTGTCAGTTGTTTTTACTTTAATTATCTATTCTTCTGCTTTGTCTTTTTTCAACTTTTTTAATAAAACACGAATAAAAACTTTTTAGTGTTTTAAAATAAATTAAGATGGAAGTTTTTTTGAACAGTTATAATATATTCTTTAAGATTGTTAACATTACTATTAATAAGTTTGGGCTATATAATTGCTGACAAAAAATTCGGTACAATTATAATCTTTGCTGTGGATTCAATGAGAATATTTTTAATCTGTTATGCATTCGACTATATAAAACAAAATATATAATTTTTGTAATTGTTTTGCAATAATACAGAAATTGTCATGGAAATATATAATTCTATCAATGTGTAGTTATTTAATTTATGTTATTAACTTTACAGTCAAGTTTATTTTATACATATTTCAATTTCCGAAAGACACTAACAACGTTATTCCTAAATAGAAATGAATAATAGTTTGGGTGTGATTCTAGTTAGAAATATAATTCCGAGCAGAGTTGTAAATAATTAAATTTAGCATTTTGAATATATGACTGCATTTAAAGTGAGGCAACATTAATGGATTTTTGTGAAAAATTTTCGCGACGGTAACGGGAGCTTTGATTTATGTTCGTCTTCCTGCTTCATTATGCTAATGATGTACCACGAAAAGGACAATGTTTTTTTTTTTCAAACACTTGAATGAAATGGGATTGTCACTGTTTTTGTAGTGACGGCAGACTTCTATTATCAGATCGTTTATAGTACTTAGTGATATTACTGGGGTAATGAGAATTAAGGTGGCCAGAGTTTAGAAAGTTCGAGAACGAAATTTGCTGTTAAATAAATTTGATAATCAAAGCGCCATTTTTTTCATACAAAATATTTTTAAAACGTCTTTCGTTGAATAACAATTATTAAATGTATCTCTTAATATTATTTGAAATTAGTTTTATTTCTGTTTTTTTTTAATTGAAATGAAAAAATCTTTTTAGATTTGTTTTAGTTTGATATTATTAAAGAAATAACAAATAAAAACAATGATTTTCAATAGTTTAAGTATTTTAAATTTTGTTCGTATGAAATTTTTGTTTTATAAATTTGATGATGTGGTTATGAGTTTGTGTTCATATATGTGTGTGTGATTACGATTTTATAAGTAAATAGTAATATGTGATATAGTTTCCTCTTTCTCTACTTTTACAGAGTCGGTTATGACTGAGGATCGCGTTCAGGGTTACTGTTGCATCAGGAGTGGATGTAGTCTCCACCAGTTCCTGTCCAGCTACACAAGTATACTTATCAGATAAGTATTTAATGTGATTGATTTATAATTTGACGATATTTTGTTGTTGTACAAGTCACGAAAAAACTTCAGAAGTGCAATTTTAATAATTCTTTTAAACTTGAATTTTTTTTGTGATTTAATAAAGAATTTAAATTTTGATTTAATTCAAGCAGTAATTTTTAGATTGCAAAATGTTACCAGTGCAGTTTAATTTTAATACTTTAAACAGGAGTGGGTTTTCAATATTTTTTTTTATTAATACGTTGATTTAATAAAATGATTTTTTTGAACATTTGCAATGGATAATTGGATTTGCAATGAATAATAAGATCTCACGAAAGCTAAATAGGTATATGTAACAAAAATTCGTTGAAAAAAATGTATTGAAATATTTCCTTCGTTATTTATACTGTTTAGATATAGTTATAACGTCATCTTATTAAAAATTAACAATAACCTTTGATTTTTTCCAAATTACACAAAAACGATAGCAACAAATAGAGGAATACGATTTATTAATTATTACATTCAATCACAGTGCTATTTATATTGTAATTTTTAAACGTTACGTATCAAGAAAATATTAGAAAATTGAACTTCGATGATTTGTTATATCAACGTTATAAATGATATTATTTATATAAATACTAGAAAGAAAATTATTATACTGTGTTAAGAAATTATGAGAACAATTAGTTTTGAATTTGACATCGTTAAAGTATATATTTTTTTTTATTATGTATAGACGCTTGACTTCAAAGTATATATGAGAATAAAAAAATTTGTAAATAATTTAAATACAAAAGGTTTACTTCTAAAAGTTTTATTTTGCTGTGTGATAAAAACTTTGAATGTAGTTGCCAAATTAAATTTAGACGATATAGATAATACGTTTTTTTAAATTTATCATTATTTTATAATCTGTATCAGACAAATTTTATTAAAATCATCATAATAATTCTGTTCTTGTTCACAGCTGAACATCGTCATCAACAGATTTCCTGTAGTGATCGAATATTCGTGAACGATTTATATTTACTGTTATTTTAACTAGTATATACTACGTAGTATTTATTTAATAATACGAAATGAAAGTTAATTAGTACACATTTATCACTTCGATGTGGACGCTGGCAAGTGGTTTGTTTTTATAAAACAAGTATCGGACTGAATAACCATTAACGCGGTTTCCGAATGGGTACTAATTGGGTTTTTTTCTTAAAAGAAACCTAGGTGCGAAATGTTCTTTCGGTTTGTTTTGATCGCATGATTCAATTTAGAGTTCAAACAGATATATATAACGATATTTTTAAATTATAATACTTTTAATTGTTTTTTTTGCCAAATCTTCTCGCATTGTTCAAAATGGCGGGTTAATAACCTAGACAGATTATTTAAAAATTAATAGTTATAAATTTTGTGTTTATTTTTGGTATGATGTCATTGTTTGGGCTACACCGATGAAGTTTTAAAAAAATCTAGATTTATCATTAAACGTTCTTAAATTTTTTGCAAGTTTTACAAAGTTTGTCGGTGACGAATCGTTTAGTTCACACAATTTTAATATATACAACGAATGTATAACGTCTTTATGATGTAACGCCTAACATCGTATTGATGGAGGTCCGAAATTTAATATGAAATATTTCCAACTGGAAACGGACTCACACACACAAAAGCGGAACGGTGTGGCCCATAAAACGTAACTACACTCACACATTCGCATTGTAAAACTACACAAACACATTGAAGCGTAAGAGGGGTGTCTTTGTTACACATTAAGGAAGAAGGGCATGAAGACGGGGGGGAGAGGGGGGGTAGGAGTGGTGGTGGTAGGTGTGGGGTCGGATCGGGGTTGGGGGGTGGTTTTGGGGTGGGGTCGTGTTTTGTATTCAGCTCTGTCGGCCGCTTACGATTTCGCGCGGGACTCTTGCAGATTTCCACGGCCTCCTGTCACACTGACGATTCGGAATTTCTTTATTAGAGGTGCGACGGTCGCTACCGGAATGTGCTCCCGTGCTGTTAACATCACGATTATATACTACATTATATATATAGTAGTATAGTGTACGAATCCAGTGACTCCCTGCGATTATTTTTATGTCAGGGAGTCACTGGATTCAAACAGCACAAGACCGTATTTTATGGAATACATTACAAGAGACCTATGTCCAGCAGTGGACGTCCATCGGTTGAAATGATGATGATAGAGTACGACCTAGTTAATTATTCCAATATATAAAAACGTTAGTTTTTTAATAATCTATGTAAAATATTTCAGTTTGGAATTCAATATCGCTGAATGAACTTTTAGAATAGTTAGAATAGATATTAACAATCTAATAATATGTTTTATGAACTTCACTTTTACTAAGGTAATACTGTTTTGTTTTGCGCGCTGTCTTAATTAGGAAACAGGTTTTAATAGGAGTTGAATATAAGAAAAATGTAATTTGAATTATTCGTATTTAAGTTAGTGTTTGGAGCAGTCGGTGCGGGACATCATAAGAAGGAAATTTTATGCAAATCCGTTTCCGCTGCTTTAGCATTCAAACAGCTAAGTGCTTTTAGGAAGCGATAGCAAAACAGCAGTAATATTTACTGGACAAATTCTATCGATTACATATTTTGCAATAATAAAATGTATCATTAGGGTTTTTAATAATTTTGACGTAATAAAAATCTTTCGATTTATAATCTTTTTTAGAGAAATGTATTATGAAACTTTTCACAATCTTCACTTGATAGTAAGTGATGCGACCTGCGCCGTGGTGCAGCACAATTTTGTCCTAATCGCTTCGAGGCTCAAGTTAACTCTCGTTACCCCCGTAATGTCTATTACAACGGCCTTTAACTGGAATACAGTAATGTTTGCTTATTACTGTTTGGCGGTAGATACTTTGTAAGCTAGACGATCTCCGAAAGAGTTCTATTACTATTAAAGTTTTTTCTCTAACCTTACTAAATGGACGTCATGAAATTATTTTCCCCTTCAGTCGTATTCAACTAGTCACTGTCTGGAATGTTCTTTGCGGAATGAAATAGTTATTCTTTTCGCAATTTATTTTTCATACAATTTAAAATTCAACTTTCGCCGCACTCTTCCCGTCAGCTTTCTGAATGCTTGAATTCTATTTAGAATAAATTTCAGTCGAGAGTAATGCAAAAATTAATGAAGAATGAATTTTATATGTACTTATTATAAAGTCTTTTAAAAGTTTATTTAGAAAGTTATCTTTTAACTTGATTTTATGTTTGTGTAAATATATAACCATTACATGAATTACATAGTACCTAAAGTTTAAATATTTAAAAGTTACTAAACCGTTTAAAATGAAATATGAATCTTTTGTAATTGTAGTTACAACTCATTCTTCAAAACGTCTGTACCTAACATTATTTGCGCTTCTTTTTAAGTATATATCAGATAAAAAACAATTATTTTTCTAAAATTGTACATATTTGTTTATAACGTATATGATATTCAGATGTATTTTTATTTTTATTCAACGATTATACACTTAATTTATTATAGATTTTGCAACTATTAAAAATTTCGTTTAAGTTTTGTGTTAGTTTTTGTATGTTAATATATTTTTTTTACATAAGTTATAGTTTAAAGTTTATATGTTCATTAAAAAAATTAAAGCAGAGGGTGTTAATGCCTAACTATAATATTAACATATGACCTAAACGATCCGCAAACGTTATTAGCTGAAACGAAATCTAGATACATAGCGTTTTATTTTTCTTTTACTTCATTGCCTATTAATTATTGAAAACTTATTTAAAATTCTATTTCAAATTAATATCGATCTATATATAGCTTATAGAATAGACAGGGTTTAAATTCATCAGTGGAAGAGTGATTTTCTTAATTTGACCATAAAACTTCTGTTTGAAGAAGAAACCACACGAGATAATTTTAGATTTGAGTATTGGTTGAAGTTATTCTGTTATGTACTTATTATAAGTTCAAAGTATGCGATGTTACCATTTTCAGGTATACGATTTTTTTACACCCGTACCCTACACAGACGAGACTAACTCGATTACCGGCGTCGTCTACTAAACTTTTTTTTTTCCACTAAATTTATACACTCCGTACACAAGTCACGTGTCGTCATTTACATTTAGCGTTTTCAGATGAGTCGAAAAAAAAATCCCGCAGTCGCACGATGAATCTAAAAATATACTTTCTTCTGTATCATATTTCGTTTATATATAAGTGGATAATGTCTAGATGTATTAAATAATAATTCTTAGATTAATTTTTAAAAATAACGATCCAATGAATATGATGGTGTTTTTATAATTGAACATTTATTTGTTACTCTATTAAAAGAAATTCGTTTAGGTAAGTTTAGATATATTAAACCAAAAAATAACAATAAATCGAAAGAAACTAGATCTTTTATAAGGGACTATAACGACGCTGCGGTCTAGAAGTTACAAAGTAATTTAGGTAAGTAAGTATAGTTTAAACTGTTATAAGTATCAGGTAAAATATTACGTATTTCTAAATTGTACCGTAGACAATATGAAAGTGAAAGACAAAGGAAACTGTCGTCATCGCCAAATGGAACAATTGTTAGGACGAGATAGAGAGAGTAAAGTAAATAAGAAGAGATTGAGAAAACTGTAGTTTTTAAGCTAGTTTTATTACCTATAAATTTTGTGTCAAAAGAGTATATTCTGGTTTTTTTAATTTTAGTGCATATGTGTAACATAACTCAAAAGCGATTTCCGATGTATTAATGAAAGTATTGTGATTTTGAATATCAATTGTTAAAATTTTATATAGATGAATGTTAGTTTCATTAAATTTTGAACTTAATAAATTTGAAAATAATAAAAAAAAGTACCGATCGTAATTTAGTTGTCGCTTTAATTTATTTATTCGCGTTATTCTCGAGCTAAGTTCATACGAACCAAACAAAAACAACTGGACCAATATAACTAAACCGTGCGAAGCTTACGTCAAACAAAACACGTAGAAGCCCGCCCGCGATAACCATCTCATCTAATGAAAAGCACCAGCTAGTTCTGATTCCGTGTCCGACCCTGTTAACTGTCTTAAACTTCGGACCCAACTCACACTAGCGCAACGTCCACCCTACCCGTCAAGGAAAGGACGAAGATACAACAGACCAGTTCACCCTGAACCACCTCACCCGACGAATTTAATAATAACAACCAGCAAGAAACTAACACGCAACGAATCCGCAGAGATCTTCCGTAAGTGGACGTATAATTTCAATGTGGTAAAGTGGGGTGTTAAGGAACGAAAGAAGAAATCCCCCCTCTGGTAACCGCAACGAAAACCGGCGGGTACCACCCCCGCAAGGAGCCTCGGTACGGGCTCCGTAGTATCGATCCGTCCCCACCACAGTTCTTAATGTCCAAATCGTACAAAGGTCCATTAATTATGCTGAGTGGCGTGAAATGAAACCTTTCGGCGCCGCCCGAGTCCGGCTCCGTGAAAAACAAAGCGTTTCGGGTGTAACACCAGTGTAACTTCACTTACTTCGATTAATTAAGTTATACAATATTACCAATCTATAACATTACTGATATTTACTTTGTCAACTTCAAAGTAGTAAAATTTTTCATTTATATTTATCAACAGTAATGTCAATTATTAATAATATGATCATTTTAAGAGTATCACTCCAATATGTACGTTTTCGAAAATTTTGGGTTAAACTTAGTGTTTTGTCCATTTCTCTAACAACCAATATAAGTAATATAAATACTATTACATAACATACATGCAATTTAAATTTGATATATACTTGTCCTGTAAATTCTTGCCACAACTCTTTGTATACAAAATGGCGTCCATTGATTTTAAATCTAATATAAATTTTCATGATTTTCAATTGAAATTAGTTAACTGCATCAATGGTGAATTTATTAGTAAATAAGTTATCTATGAAAGAAAACGTAATCCTGTTTTCTTTATGTGAATATGAAAAGTCTAGAAAGTGCCAAATTACAGCGTGTAGTGTAGTGAGAGGTGGGTGGTAAGTACAAACGAGCGGTCATCGGCGGGCTGACTCCTCGAGTGGGCGATTAACTTGCTCTGTACACACATTAATCAAGTCGAGAGAGTAAGACGAGAGCGGACGAAAGTATTTGATTACACCCCCCACCCCCACATCCTATACGATTACTAACAAATATCACAATGTTGATTAAGAATCATCCCAACTACTATTAAATTTGTTAGACAACAAATGAATGCAAAAGTACAGATTAAAAATGATACGCGAAAAACATTCTTATCACAATAAATACTATCGGATACTATACCAGCTAAAGATAACAGGCATCCCATTAATACTTCAGGATACAGTAAGAGTATTTTGATTAGGTTAGACTGTAAACAGTAATTAAGAAGATGTAGGTACTCCATGATAACTATGACGTCATAGCATCTAACAGCTCGGTTGCCATGAAATCCGTAAAAATTTGGTTTTATTCAATGTAAATTACGCAGTATAGATTATAGTAAATGTATTCCAATTTCAAAATTACTAATCATTCCGAATTTCTTACCGCGAATTCTTGACGGCTAGTTATTAAATGTTAGTTTATAATGTTACTTTTCTTATTAAATGTATTTTTTTTGAGTAATAACTACATTTGTAAATTTTAGTATTTATAAATTTAAATTTTAGGAATAAGTATCAAAAATACTCTTTTTAATCGAATTAATTTGTTAACGGACAATATATGGGTTTACGTATTTATTTATTTGATTATTTGACATCACATACCAATCGAAAACTTTTTTTTTAAATACATTATATAGGGTCTGTTTGAATATTTGGAAAATTTGTATATGTGTGTACAAAATTTAACGAAAAATCTTTAAATTTTTTTTTTGGAAATAATAATATGAATGTCAAGTAATCGTTAAAATCTTTCAGTCAGGATTTTCAGCAAGGTAAAAAGAAAACGTGTACTTTAAATTTGTTATGATCAGAGTTTCAAAGTAAATGTGTATCGTTTAGAAAACACTTTAATAACATTGAGTAATGATAATATTTTGTACAAAATAACTATTGCGTTTATCTAATAAATTTATAAATATTATTAAATTTTTCGTTTTGTTACATTTTTAAATGGCGGTCTACTTGTAAGTATTAGTCTTCTACATAGAACACATCCAAAATAAATACGAGTACGGCAGTGACTTGGATTTGGTAATAAAAGGCAGATAATGACTATCAAATGTCACACTGTAACAATGTTCACCTTTTCCTCTAAAACAAATTTAAGATTTTAAAAAAAATCGTCTTTAGAAGGCTTCCATAACTCATTAAACAATCTTTGTAAACGACTATGAAACTAATTAGTATAGCTAGAAAACTTTTCATAAGTATTTATGTGACTACGACCGCTCTGCCTAAAGCGCAACTTTAAATAAGAAGAATGACATGAAGCAAGTTCTATCATAGTATCAAAAATTTCTTTAAAATTTGAACAGTCAAGCAAGTACTCGTCTAGTAAATTAAAGACAAGCAAATCCTCAGGATTGGGCGCTCCTTGCGGGTGCCTGAGGGCGCCGGAGGGGCGCCCGGCGGGGCGGGGGCGTGTGGGAGGGAGGGGGGCAAGACACTCGATCAATACCGACCCGACTTTCAAACTGCTTTCACCCTCACGAAAGTCGCTCGGACTATGTCCGAGCTCGCCACATATTATTGTAACAGAGTTGATATTACCCAACTAAAATTTGAATTTTTTTTTGAAGCTTTTCTTATTTAAACCATTAGGCGATTTATCAATAACACGTTAAACGTTAAGAGGGTATGTTACAATTGTTAAAGAAACATTTCTCTATTTAGTTTCGAATTATAACAGTTTCATACAATTTTGATACATTTCAAATAAAAATTTTCTTGCATACGATTAGCAGAACGCACCGGAGCTTACTTGAAACGTGTTCAGTTTAACTATTTATATTTCAAAATTCTATTAATAGTTCACATTTATTACTGATTACTATTTACGGAAAGCATGGAATTTTATTTCTCGTGGCGTTTGTTAAAGTTCTGATTTTTATAGAATAGCGGCAATCTTCAATTTGTAACTTCATTATACAAACGATGAGTTTGACATACAGTTGAAACAATACTCGTTGAATAAGCCGAAGCGTGCAGCGGAAATTTCAATACGAAACGGTCGTTTTGTCTTGATGTCATCATATAGTTTGTAAAGTTACCATTTTTATGAATAGTCTGGAGGAAATGGACAGCTAGTAATTTTGCTGTTTATGCTCTTCACGAATAACATCCTGAACAGCAGCGCGATCTGAAACAAAGAAAATAATAATTAATATACTATTCACCATCTTAATTGTTATTATTAGCAGTTAATATCATTTAACTGGTTAAAAAGCTGTCAGTACCAGAGACGTCAGTTTTATCGTCATTGGCATTTTAAAGCCAACGGTTAATTTCAAAAGGATTATAAGTCGGACATATTTAAGTCATCATGCAGCCAATGTCCGTACGTTATTCTATTGTTGATATACATTCTTGTATTTAATCGTCATCAACACATAACAAGATAAGAATAATGGGGAAAGTAGCCGGAAGAAAGATCGGTCGCAATAAGGAATTATGTTTAGACTATATCTAGGAGTTGAATAAATTAGGAGAGCCGTGCAAATGATCCATCTAATGCACTACATGAAAAAAAAATCGCAGAACTGGTGTCTTCACTATTTGGAGGGGCACGCGAAGAGGAACACATAACAACGCTAATACGTTGGAGAACTATACACTTGTGAATAAATAATTCAGAGCTCTCTCCAGGTGGTAGGTCTTTGTTGCCGGAGACCGTCTGGGTGGGTACCACCGCAGCTCCTATTTCAACCGCCAAATAGTGGTGTGCAAACATTACCGTGTTCCGGTTTGAAGGGCGCTGTAGCTAGTGTAATTACTGGGGTAACGAGACTTAACACCTTATGTCTAAGGCGACGAGCGCAATGTGGTGCAGTGTATACCATCTTAACTAGCGCCGCGTTGTCATGGGCAAGCGTATCACTTACCACCAGGTGAACGTCTTGCTCGTCTCGTCGCATAGTAGTATAAAAAAAGCTTATTTAGGGCGTATTAACATCTCTATGGAAGTGTCATAGCCGCGTCTTCGGCGCGCTGTCTTCACGTACGCCTCAACCCACGTCGCGCGAACATTTTGTTCGGCCAACCTCTCCCCCCCGCGCCCACCACCGCTCCCACCACCCGTTTCCACCGCCGCCATGTCTTATCAGCGTACACTGTACACCGTGTAATTTTATTACTCGCCTATACACTGCTTATTACTAACGCTAACAATATTTACATATATACAACGGGAACACTTCACTCTGTTTGTACTGTTGACTGAAATCATATATGAACTGTTTATACAATGAAGCGTCAAAATAAGCAAGATGTTTATCTAATTCAAATGTTTGAGTATGCCTTATAACAATTAAGTATTTAAGACACATAAAAATACATATCCTAGTAAACTCTAGTAAACAGGAACAATGTTGTCTAACGGTTTGTTAAGCGCAATGTTTGTCTTTAGAAATAATAGCTTTATTTTATTTAAAAATATAACTTGAATCGATATGAATTACGAAACTGAATATCCAGAATTTTTATATGACAGTGACCGGAGGTCAGAGTAACCCCTGAACACTTCGTTCCCACGAGCAACCCCAGCATCATTTAAGATTTGAATAACTGGTCGATAATGTATAATCTTGTTTCATTTTCAATAAAACATCTTAAAGTAAACTAACCGGTTTTTGAATTTTACTACTCAAATTAACAGCTGAAAACTACTTACTGAGTAGAATGTTAAGTTAAAAACTTACATCAATTTTAAATTTAAGTAATTTTCGAATTTCTTATTGTAGGTTAACTGTTAGTAGGTCTCTATGGCCGGAGACCAGCTAGGTACCACCGCAGCCTCTATTTCTGTCGCCTAATAGTACCCTGTGAACATTACTGTGTTCCGGTTCGAAGGGTGCTGTAAGCCAGTGAAATTACTGCGGTAACGACACTTAACACTTCATGTCTCAAGGCGACGAGCGCAATGTGGTGCAGTGTATACCATCTTAATTAGCGGCGACCATCAGGTGATCGACTTACTCGTATCGTCATCTTATAGAATAAAAATTGGTAGTTGAAATACGAGCTGCGTTGGTACCTACCTAGACGGTCTGTAGCAAAAGAGACCTACTACTAATAAAATTTTAGACCATAACATATCAATAATATATAATTAAAATATAGTTTAGGTAGCCTAATTATACTTGTTAGATATTGAGGAAAGGTGATTGTGATTACAATCATTTTGTTAGTAAAATAGTAGGTGTAACGACTTTTTATAAAGACTAAAACGAAAGAAGGGAGGGTATGAAATAACACCGTTTCGCTATAAAAGACAGATGACTGTACGCCTCGCGTCATTCGTGTTTGGGCAGTGTGCGAGGTGTGAGAGGTATGGCAGATTTAATTTATATTTGAATAGATGTTTCTGGTATACGAGTATTATAATTTATTAAGCGTCTGTCTGTTCTAATCCTGAAAACGTTTAATTCTGCTGAACTTTGTTGTAGAGTTACAGGGATTTATGTAACTTTTATAATAATAAAATTTAATGAAACTTTCAATTTTGGTTAGAGATATATAAAGCGTTATATTGATAAAAAGGAATTTTTCATCTTTTCAATTAAAAATAGCAGCTTGTTATAATAAGATGTACTTTGATTTAAGATCATTTTTTAAAGTATAATATACTGGTAATATTAAAAATGAAAAAATCCCCCTTTCATTTGCGAAGCCTGTTTCGTGTGAGATCGAACCCACTGACATACCCGTTAGGGTCGCGGGGGTTAGTATTGCGACCCGTGGGTCAATTGCACCTGGTTGCTAGTTGATATGGTTTATTTGTCAAATCTTTTATATTTTGTTACAAGTGTATAGAATAGTATGTTTTGTTATTGTTGTGAAGAATCGATTTTGTCGTAAAACATAACTTCGAACCATCGAAAAAAATAAGCTTTTTACAATCACTTAAAGTAATCGAGGTTAAAATCTGTATATAATTATAAATACTATACAATTTCATTGCTTAAAAGATCATCTATCGATAGTTCCGGGTTGTATTACCAATCCATCTATGTTATACAAATAATGAAGAGGTGATTCAAAAGCATCTTGTGCTGGTAAGTCTAAGTAAACACTTTTTAATAATGCATTACTTCAGAATTGTACAGTTGCCGGAATTACGGTTACCCCTTTGTAGCAAACGGAAGGAGTGCACCAAACTGTCCATTGTAAATAAGAGATTTAAGTGCTAACCTAGTGGGCTATAAATTTTAAAGCAATTTAGACTTAATCGTTGAGTACGAAGCGTTCTAGGATCCTTCTCCGGGTTTGTGCGCAACTTCTTGTGTTATAAACATTCGGTTAACATTCTAAAAAACATACAATCTTATAAGCCACCATCGTTTTAAGAAATACAGTATCTTTTCTGATATATATATATCTTTACTTATTGTGTGTTCCTAAATTATGGTACATATAGAATAAATACTCGCGAAACATTTCTAAAGTTCTTTAATTATATTTTTTTGTTTAAACCATGTTTTTTTTTATTCTACGAGACAAGCGTGACGTTCACCTGATGGTAAGTGATACGTTTGCTCATAACGGGCGCTAGTTAAGATGGTATACACTGCACCAAATTGCGCGCGTCGTCTTAAGACATTAGGTGTTAAGTCTCGTTACCTCAGTAATTTTACTAACTAACAGTGTTCTTAAACCGGAACACAGTAATGTTTGCACACTAATGTTTTACGGCTGAAATAAAAGCTGCGGTGGTACCTACCTAAACGGTACAGTAAAATTGTCATGTGATTGGTGTTAGTCTGTATTCAAATGAAATGTTAGTTATTTTTATATAATCACATCGTTATTGAATATGGTTATCAAGATTATTTGATTTCTTTGTTAAATTAATGTGGAGATATCCAAAAAATGTTATTCACCTCTGTCTAGTTTATACGGCTCTCTACGATCCTCTAGTGCGGAGCCGCGTCGTAATAAAATCTTACCGTCGACGGCAAGCTTTATGAATATTGTTTTGGCGCAATAAAAGATAGGGCGCGACAAACCAGCCGGTTGTGGGTTCTCAACCAGCGGAACCATTATACGAACACACGGAAAAAAATACATATTCTTAGTTAAGAAGCATACACTACCACTGTAACACTTGCTGTAGTATCCAGTTGATGAAATTGAATTAGAATTTATTCAATTCTTGTATTATCGCACGGAACCCTAATTAAGTTATTTAAAAATACATTCAGCCTACGTTATGTATAATATTTAAATACAAATCTATCTAAATTGTTTTAGCCGTTTCGTAAAAGTAAACTTAAATATAATAAAATGAAGAAGTGATTACTAGTTTTGGATTGTAGTATTTTATTCGCTAGGTAATAACTATACAGTTTAATTAGTTAAATTTATATATGCTAAGCGTAAAGCCTGCTCCTGTAGAGATAGCGAATATCATTTAGGCAAAGTAATTATTATAGTGAAATGGAGATCTAAAACAACAATACACGTGAACTCGGCCGGAAAAGCAGATTTATATTACGACCCAACTAAGATCATAAAAGTATACTATATCACCGACCCGTGTATTAATATCCTAACATTTATCATCCCAGCCGCCCCCTCCGCCACCACCACCTTCTTTTGTGTAAGAAACACACCCGCAACGCTGTAGCAAACAAGTTGCGACCGTTGTGGCTATTCAAGCGTTCGCGGCTGACATCGCAACTTGTTTGACGACGTTCTTAACTCGGACGCTTCGGCGCTTGCTCTACGAAAATTGGATAATTTAAACACTACACACCAAAATGAACCTTATCGCTTCAGCATAGAGTTTGATTTCTGTTCAGCAATATTTCTAATCGGCGAGACGTACGTCGCGGGAATATAGACTTACGTGCTAATGTAATAAGATTGATATTTGTGTGGTTGGTATGTGAGCAGTTTGCCGGAAGGGTAGAGTCGTAAGGAAGTTCGACGATTATGTTTAGTCAGCGTTGGCAGTGTAATGGAAAGGAAGTAGAAATTGGGGCCTGTAAGATGTGGTCGTATAAGGCGGCCATTCCTGTTTCGTGTTACCCACCCCCCCGGAGGAGATGAGGTGGGGAGGGACGATTTGTTTGTTTCTAAGGTCCGTTCTATTCCGCAGCTGCGGGTGGGATTTAAATTTCGCACTCGTGGACCTCTTTGTCCGTTTTGTCCTTCTCAGTTGGCTGATGAGGCGCCTCTTTATAAGTTTAAATTGAAGCAGGCCCACGATATTTGTTACGTATTAAGGTCGCTTGCTTACATTCGTTCTCATATAAAAATATTATTATGTCGTAACCTAAAATCTTAAAATACATCTTAACTAAATTTCTGCAATGTTTGCATAATTTTTACTAAAAGTATTTGACAGTTATAAAAACAGCTGATTTTTATAAGTTATAATTGCTTAAAAGAATTAATAGTTATTTTACTAAAAATTGTTTATTTTTAATCAACAAACAATATACGCTAATGAAACCAAAGACAAAGGAGATCAATATAATGTACTCGAGCAAAATATTAAACGGTGAGTGTCAAGTTTCTCATTAATATCAGATTGAGGGTATGAAGGTAGTTGACAGTGAACTTCTCCATTTACGTAGTACGTGAATCGAACTAGGGACGTCCGTGTAGGTTTACTCGCTGCGCTATGGAATCTATTTACAAAAGTAAATAGTAAATGAAATTTAAAAGTCACTTTACAAAAGAAATGAAACTATCTACTTGATTATTAAAAATGAAACGTTTAAGTGAAGGTAAAAAGGAATAAAATCATAGACAATATTAATTTCATAAGATTGTCTATGTGGATTTTCTATATACTTTTTAATATGGACGTACATAATTTAATCTTTTATTAATTAAGGTTTCACTGGAATATCTGTTGTAGATTACCGTCTAAGAAGATATTACTGTCTCAAAACTGGTAATGAAAGATATTTTTACTGATGGTAAGTGATACGCTTGTCCATAAATAATGCGTTAGTTAAGGTTGTATACACTGCACCACATTGCGCTCGTCGCCTTAAGACATATGTTAAGTATCGTTACTTCCGTAATTTTACTAGCTGACAGCGACCTTCAAACCGGAACACAGTAATGTTTGTACACAATTGTTTTTCGGTTGGAATAGGAGCTGTGGTGATACCTATCTAGATGGTCACCGGTAAAAGTTTATTTATTGCAATGAGCGCAACGTGGCAGTGTATATTATCTTAATTGCTGCTAGTTTGTTATAAGCGGGCGTATTATTATTATTTAGACACTTATTAGGTTTAAAAAGACACTGCGGTGCCTCCGAAATGTTCTTTGAGACGAGAGTGGAAACGTTTGATGCCATTCTGAGAAAACGAATCGCGTCATTCATTGCCAGGCTTGGCAGGTGGAGTAACTTAGTGATCAAAGAATTAGCAATGAGACTGCACTATAGCCATACCTACAAACAATAGCTAAATGTTGCTGCCTAGCCGGGATCAGACTGTTTTTGTCCTATTTGTTTTTTTTTTTGTATTTGAGATGTATTATTTTTTCTTTTTTTTGTGATGTATTTTTGTCAATATGGATCTGGAGTAGAAGAAGGAGCGAATTAAAAGTTATTTATTTATTAATTATAAGATGAAAATCTCGTTCGGTTTGATTTAATAAAAAAGTAGTAAATAAATGTAGTCATTTTACAGCGAGCCTTAGTCAAAGCAAGTAATAGTTGCATGCAGTTTCACCGCGAATTGCGTTTACTAGTACACGCGGTAACAAACCAGTAATGGCGGCCGGAAGTTGAAATATTGCGAAATGTTTTAATATTGATTTCCTTTTACTGTGATTTAACGCCTAATTACAGATGTTAAGCGACAATTAGTTCCCAAATGATTAAGTGTGGCTTGCTTAGAGTACCTTCCGTTTGAGAAATGATTTTAATGGTTGCCGACTGCTATTATGAGAATACATCATATCATCAGCATAAAGACGCCCACTGCTGGGCAAAGGCCTTCCCAAAGATCACTTCAAACGGCTTATGAGATTGGTTGGTAATAAAGGTTTAAACTTCCACTCTAAGTGTACTATGTAGTGATAAAGTCCAACTGTATAGTGTAGTGTAGCTTTTGTTGTTACTTTTTGGATAATGAATCTATGTTATAACTAAATTGGATATAAGAATCATCTAACGGTCACCTAATATCTAAATCGGTAAATGAGGAAAAGTGAATAATTTAAACTAATTTAGATAATGAAAGCATACGTTTTTGAAACGTGTGTAATAAAAAGTCGATCCGGAACCGTGAAATCTGATTTACGAGATTACAGCGAGCTAGAAATCTAACTAGGTTTACGTTATCGATTGTATTTAATTTTGGTTTTTATAACTTAGCTACGAAACATAAAGAATGCGTAAATGGGAAAGGTTCTAGATAAATATCGATACCTAGTATTTGTACCAGCTACGTATTTGGACGTGGTTATCTTTGTGTATTTATAAAACAAAAAATGAACACAAATAAAATTATGTCACAGAAATATGTTCATAAGTTCTAGTATATTAATATATTCAGTAGGTTTGTATTGCGGCAGATAATACGGTCAATATATTTATATTCGAAACTTGGGCACACGGCGTATCGCTGAAGCCACGCAAGTTTTAATGAAAACGCCCCTCCTCACGACCGGCTATAGCTACATTGAGAACTACATTGTATATATTACATACAAGGCGATAGTGAGGCCGTAGTTGGGCGCCTGGATGGAATTACCACAGGATTGCTGTCATTCTTTAGGGTTCAGGGGAACCGCGCGATGTAGAAAGTAAAATTTGACAAAACAAATATTTTAAATAAACTAATTTTATATAAAGTATTTAGTCAAGTTATAATGTATTAATAAGAAAAGTATTTAATAATAATAATTATGCATTTAGTCGTTGGTTATATTTTTGAATAAATATTAACTAGTGCTTGATAATAATCGTAGAAGCGGAGGTGAACTAGGTAGTAAAGCGCGCTAGTCTAGAAAAATTATATCACTTAAATATATTTGTGTAATTCGTGCTTTCTTATAATTTATTTATATACTTGTGTATGTTAAATACCGGATTATGATATCAGGTATATTGTAAATTATTGATCTTATAATTAATTCATTATTTATTATAAAGTACTATTACTACAAATCGCAAATGAATATTTAAAGAAAAAACAGGTTATTTTAAATAGAGCCAAATAGTTAAGAACCAAATGTTTTGTAAGTAATAGCAGCAAGACTAGCAAGACTCATTAGAGTCATTAAAAAAAATTATAGTATTGCAGTATAATAACGTCTGTGTAAGTTTAAACGATAACTTACAATTTACGTGGTTCGGATGGGTCGGCCGTGTCCCTTCACGGGCGAGTGAAGGTTATTCAAGGGCCACAGGAGCACTCAAGGAAATTGGGTCATTTGTCCCTTTAGTTTTCCACTTGTTTTATACGTTTGAAGACAAGCTCCGGTTATACAGATTTAGTTATTTATTTGCTTCATTAAATATATAAAGAAATCTTTTTAAAGCTATTTCAAGTCTTAAACGGATTTTGACATATTTTAAACTTTTGTATAATCACAAATTTTGCCGCCGAACAGAAGTAAATATACTATAGTGTAAAGCCTTTACTAATAACACTCTGGCTTTTCTTCTTGACGCTTCACTATCTTCTGAATTGTCTATTTGTAACTGATACGTAATAGGAAGTACTTATTCAACAGAAAGTATTATTTTTTGCTATTGTTAGTTTAGTTGACAGCACAAGACTGTATTTTGTAGAATACATTACAAGAGGCCATATACAGCAGTGGACGTCCATCGATTGAAATGATGATTGTTAGTTTGTAAATTTACTAGTGATATTTATCAGATCTGTTGACCTCATTTCTTACTTTTCTCGCATAAAAACTAATCAAAAAATGTTATCAAATAATTGAATAAGAACAAATTCGTATTATTCATTATCAATTAGCTAGTAGTTAATTATAATTCTATTGAATCATAATTAATAACCAAGCAATACCATAATGGAAAACTTTCGAGTATAATACTAGATATAATTAATTTTGTTCTAGTTGTTTGATTTAAATTTAGTTTTAATTCAGATTTTAAAGAACTGAAAATTAATATAACTCGATCTATAATTTCGTTGTTGTATTATAAATTATAAGACAACAAAAATACTTAAGCGATTTTTTCTAAGTCGTATTTCCTCATGACTGAGGGTCGTGGTCATCATGTGTAATAAAACACACGACAACTTACTTGACAGTTATAATGGAGTGGTTTGCCATTGCCTTCTCCATTTCACATACTAGTGCGACCACAAACGGTCATGACGTAGATATACAGGTTTCCTCACGATGTTTTCCTTCACCGTCAAAGCACGTGATATTAGTTGGCGTTATACTAACTGTACATAAATTGAAAAATTCATTGGCGCAAGTCGGATTCGAACACGGTGCCTTCGGATTGGAAGGCCGTCGTTCAAACCACTAGGCTATAACGGCTATCAAATATAATTTTTTCTTATTATCATCTCTCAAAGAAAAGGTTCCAATCGGATTGATTAATAGTATTTCTGTATTAAAATAAATGTGGCAAGGCATATCCTTTTAACACCTTAAAGTATTCTAATATATAAATGGATGTACGAGGGTGTAGATATATTGTGCTCACACCACCCTTAGACTCCTCGACCCTCTTATCAGTGTTATAGTCTTATTCACCCCACATCTGAAGCCGTTCACCCCGCTCCTCAAAACTGCGGCCCTTTCGCCCGCCTTAATATAGGTGGGGGGGAGGCCACCCTCTCCCCGTCCCCCCCAACCGATTATTAGCTCACTACGTCAATCCGACCCGTGGCTATAATATTCGATGTCTATTTATGCTAAAATACACTTTCACTAAATAAATATAAATACAGATTAAGAATTATCCTGTTGGAATAATTCGTAACTGTTATGTAATTAACGCATTTTTTTTTATTCGAAGAAACCAGCGAGAACTTCACCTGATGGTAAGTGATACGCTTGCCCATAACAGCGTGGTGCTGGTTAAGATGGTGTACGCTGCACCACATTGCGCTCGTCTTGAGATGATAACCCAGTATTATTACTAGCTTTCGGCGCTCTTCAAACTGGAACACAGTGATTTTACCAGGTGGTAGGTCTCTGTTGCCGGAGACCGTCTGGATGGGTACCACCGCAGCTCCTATTTCAACCGCCAAATAGTAGTGTGCGAACATTACTGTGTTCCGGTTTGAAGGGCGCTGTAGCTAGTGTAATTACTGGGGTAACGAGACTTAACACCTCATGTCTCAAAGCGACGAGCGCAATATGGTGCAGTGTTTACCATCTTAACTAGCACCACATTGTCATGGGCAAGCGTATCACTTACCATCAGGTGAACGTCTTGCTCGTCTCGTCGCGTAGTAACATAAAAAAAAATGTTAGCATACTACCGTTTTCGGCTGAAATAGAAGCTGCGGTAGTAACTATCTTGACGGTCTCCGGCAACAGATACTTACCAGCAGTTTTCTTTTATTATGAAATTATTTGTATTTTAGCTATTTCCAAGAATTAACAGTTAGAAAACTCTTTTTAAGGTTAGGTTAGCAGATTTCCATAGACACATTTCGTTGAAATCGTTATAAAACAACTATTTTCTGCTGGATGTCCATAGGTTGGGATGATGGTGATGAAACACCCGGTGATTATTATTAAAACTAACATTATGAATGCGTTAGACTATAAGCAGTTGAAAGCTGCAGTGATTAACTAAACATGGCGCAGTAAGTTAAGAAACAATTGCAATAGAAATTCCAATATGGCGCCGAGGTAAGTGTAGTGCGGCGGAAAGTTCGCGACAAATTGCTTCGACCGCTAATGACTTGGCCTAACTACCTGGCTTTAGCTCCCTGCGCAGATCTGGTTAATGTCCACTATATCCTCACTTCGGGGAAAAACGTCTCGCTTAATTCAATGTGGTGAAGTAATGTATACCTTTGTCTTCCAATATCACTATTCACGTCCAAATGTAAAATGTTTCGTCAAACTAAGTTTTTGTTTTTCAGCTTAATTTTTTTATCCCTCCATGCTTTATACATGTTTGAACTATTGAAAAAAATCCATTGTTATATTAATTTAAAAAATACACGTTTTCGCGAAATTTTCTAATAGTTTTCGCTGATCATCATCATCTTCATCAGTCCATAGACACACAGCTGGGTACAGGGGTTTCGTTAAGTGTATATACAGACTATACATAAATTTATCGCTAAACAGTTGGATAGTAATAACATGTGTTTTAATCAACATAATTTTTTCTGTGAAAAATATCACAAAATACAATTGTAACACTGAAATTATACTTTATCAGTATTTTTCGTTATTTCCTTTACGTAATAGTATTTAATACAACTAACGCTACAATTTCGGATATCATTAAACTTATCTCGTAACCTTAACGCGCCTAAGTCGTAAACTAAAATTACTTGGGCGCATTAACTTCGCTATCCGCCACCCCACACCCCGAAGCTACCCCTTTAATAAGTTTCCCATCGACCTGACCGCCTGACGCTCGGGCTTAAGGCACCATCCTTAATTCGTCGCCTCCCTACCCTCGCGGAACACCCCCATTCCCCCTTAAGACATATTTCATCGGGAACTCCTCCTTAACTACCGCCCGCGGCTTCCAACTTTTAGTAATATTTCAAACGTAAATAATATACAAGATACGTGAGAATGGACTGTAACTACGCCGCGTTTCGGTGCTTTACCATCACTAAGTAATTTGCACGTGATATACTGCCACTAATTGGGCTGAGCAATTTTCATGATTTAAAGCTGTACTAAATTTAATAACGCGATATATGACGAAGCAAACGGTGACGTCATTGTACACGTGTGTATTCACTTGTTTGAGCTTTAATGGTAGGTCTCTGTTGCCGGAGACCGTCCAGGTAGGTACCGCCGCAGCTCATATTTCAACCGACAAATAGTAGTGTGCAAATATTACTGTGTTCCAGCTTGAAGGGCACCGTAAGCTAGTAAAATTACTGGGGCAACGAGACTTAACAACTTATGTCTCAAAGCGAGGAGCGAGTGGTGTAGTGTATACCATCTTAACTAGCACTGCGTTGTTATGGGCAAACGTATCACTTACCATCAGGTGAACATCTTGCTTGTTTTATTGAATAGAAAAAACTTACTTAAGCCTCTCCTCTTAACATAGTTGATTTAAACTCCTAATTTTACGTATCTCTTTAAAAAAAATCTAGATTATGTTTATAGCGTGTACAGTATTTATATGTTTTTCAGCATCATTTTAGCTCAAAAACGACTAAACCATTTCACATTCACGCAAGAATTTTGGAATACCTTTTCATACAAAAATAATTCGATTTGACCTTCATGCTGATATACTTCTATATATTTTTAATCCACAAGATTTTGATTGGTGAAAATCTCTTCATAACCCTGAATCATCTGTAAAGGCTGGATATTTTGCAAATACCAAAAAAAACCTAATTTGATAAACAAAGGTAGTTCTCATCAACGCTTTCGCCTTTGATCTGAGCCGAATACAAATGCGGTATGAAGCACGGAACTGTTCAATGATATTGCGATCATTAAACAAAAGCTAATATGTAAAGCTTAGCTATGTAGACGCTTAAGTAGTTAAACTTTTATAACCTATATTGCGGCATGTAGTCTCAAGCTTGTAAGAATAGGACTAAGGCAAGACTTGAAGAATTTACTGGCTTGAACCTTGCTCTTTGGAATCGTGCTTAGTCAAAGTGAAAAGAGGCAGCTTTGCGTCCTTAAGATATCCCGGGATTCTTCTTTACACAGTGAAGAACTGAAAGCGTTTTATCGACGGTTATACCTTATAACTAGCACCCAGAAGCAAGGGTATCATTCGAAGATTCCCTCCAAAAATGGCTACATTCATAATAGAAACGATTGAGGAGCGAATTTTCACTCTCATTTACTTCAAACCGTGTCCCGAACTTAACGCAACGTTCATAAGCAAGTACGAAATAGAAGGTACCCGGCAACCGCCCGAAATGTTTACGAAGCATTCGCTTAATAAGAGAAACTTCGGGGCGGTTGGGTTGAATTCTCGTAATATCTAGTGTAGGCGGCGTGGCCACACTATCGCCACTAGTGATGCGCTACGTACGTCCCGAATCTATTAATAATCGGTTTTTGTTTTAATTTAACAGGGCTTTATCGCCTATTTTACACACAAACATAATTTACAATTGATTATACAAGACTTAAAGCTATTTTATACAATTATTTAGCTTCATTAGATGATGATTCAGTTTGGATAATATTTAACCTACTAATCTGTGCCAAAGAATTACAATCGAAATCCTATCTATAAGTTTGATTTCTCGAACATTCCATTAGGATATAAACATCGTCGATTCTATGCAAGAGCAAAAGGGTTAAGATACCCTGAGCATTAAATAAGCAAACATGTTACACTAATAATCGGTTTCTTGTATTTACGACAATAACATACATCATTTTAACTTTTTTAAATTAGGTATAGAAAAAACGACCACGTGGTATGGTTTTTGTAATTGTAGTTAAGGGTTAGTCTATTCTAGTTAAAGATGTCACGCATTTTTAGAATATCAATGCAAAATTATTTCCGCTGTATCATTACAAAATATCAATAAATCCTTTTTTTTTATTTGTTAAGAAATAACAGAAAATGTGTACTCAAGAGCAAAAGCTTGAGCGTCGACCTAGAAAAGCGTTCGATTGCCTGCAAGATTTAATAACACGTCTATCCTCATCATCAGCCTCGAGATGCCCACTGCTGAAAAAAGGTCTGCCTTGGTAGTATATAATTTATAATAAAGATTATTACTTTTTTTAAGGATTTATACAAATATTTCACTAGACATCGACATTCATAAACGAAAATATTTCATCTCGTTTAAACATTATCCAATATTTCGCAAATTAAAAACGTAAACCTCGCATCACTATCCTTCTATGTGTGGGGGCAATTCTAGTAAAACTGCGAAGTTGGAGACCTTGTGTGTGTGTGTGAAGTAAGCGTTGCCATAGCAACGTATCTTAAAGATCTCTCCCCCTGACCCGTCTCAGTTTTCTCCTTTCTCCTTTGCGCGCGTTTCTTGTCGGGAGGCGTGGATCGGTACGGTACGCAAATAATTATGTACATAATCACAAACTCGCCCACCATGCGATGTTTTATTTAAAAACGAATTTAATTTGAATGTATAATAACGCTATAAATCCAAACCAGCGGCTCATTAGGACTTTATTCTCGAAATAGCTTTTATCTTTTGGATGACCCGATTATTCTTAATAATAAGCCTAATTAAATAAGTAAAGATTTCTAAAATGTGAACGCTAATGAAATAGACCACTACAGCTTTAATGTTTAAAATAAAAGTCGAATTGTAAACTCGAACCCGCATCAAATTTCATGACTGTTAACATTATAAAAAAAATGTTAAACTTGACTAACTGAGGAAATTGGAAAAGCTGTTTGAAATTATTATATTACGATGAAAATTAGATTTGGACTTACAAGCCAGTTGAAGAATTGACATTCATAAAAATTTATAATTTCAAATAAATGTTCATAAATTGAAACATTACATAAAAATCGCGGAAGTAGAAATCAGAATTAATTACTAGAATATTGTTAACGATAGTATTCCTGTATTAATAGCGTAAAATAGGCCTTTGTTGTATAATAGGCTAGTGAGCAAATTAATGTGGTAACGATACATAAAATGTTTCTAGTACGAGACCAATATGTTATGATCATAACTTGAGTCGTATGTATTTTTTACAATTTTTTTTTATTTATTTACTGGTGGTAGGTCTCTGTTGCCGGAGACCGTCTGGATGGGTACCACCGCAGCTCCTATTGCAACCGCCACATAGTAGTGTGCAAACATTACTGTGTTCCGGTTTGAAGGGCGCTGTAGCTAGTGTAATTACTGGGGTAACGAGACTTAAAACTTTATGTCTAAAGGCGACGAGCGCAATGTGGTGCAGTGTATAGCATCTTAACTAGCACCACGTTGTCATGGGCAAGCGTATCACTTACCATCAGGTGAACGTCTTGCCCGTCTCGTCGCATAGTATAAAAAAAAAATATTTGTATGTCTAGGCCATTTACCCGGACTATTGTCTGATAGCTTATTTGTTTTTTTTTGCTTCATTACTTTTATTATAATTGACGAGATGATTTTTATATTTTTTACAATTGCTTCGTTAAAAATACTATGTAACAGAAATACTATTAAATATTATCGTCTGACTAATTTTCACACTGTACCGTAGGGCCGAGCGTGTGCGGGGGGGTGACGGGGGGAGGGTGCCGCTCTCCACTAATGGAGTGGCGACGCCCCCGCCTCTCCCTCCTGGCCCCCTTCGCCCCGCGCGATCCCGCAAGCCATAAAATTGTAAATTAGTGATGAACCGGCTGGCTCGTGCGACGCTTATCGATTTATTGATAGTTTTAGTTCGTCCCATCATACGATACCGTTGGGCGATACTTTGTAAGACAAATGTTTAATGATAGACCTTAACACGCCATCCGGACTTATATTCTTTCAAACATAACTATTATTTATTTCAATAAATCAATTATATTAATCGAGTGTGATAATGGTTTTTAGGTGTTTGAAATAATTCATGATAGTTTTCCAACAAAATTAAGTTTCCTTGTAAATTATGTCGAATTTAATAAAAAATTCCGTTCATGTTGTAGTAACATAACAGCGTTGTTATTTTTTCAATAATATATTAGCTGTAATTTTCAAAGTCAGTGAAAGTCGTAATAAATTATCTAAACATTGTAGAAATTAATAGCAAGAAATACATATATAATTAGAAGTCATGAAATTTTTTATTTATAGGCTGTATGCGAATGTACCAATAAGCTAGTACATTAGCATTAGAAACAGACAATTTATTTATATGTATGTAAAATGAATAATAGCATCCATTTATACGAAATACTGTTTGATATTATTTAGATATAATAATTCTAGATCGAAGTTTTTCATTAAGAATAGATAATAACGATTATCGATATATAACTTATGTACATTTCATTTAAGTATATAAGAAACTCGATTCGAAACTTTAATACGACCAATGACTCAAAAACTTTGAGATATCTACAAAGTTTTGTTTGAATATACATAAACCTATACGTAACAATACCTAAAGAAAGGTTGCTGTTTAAAAGAAAAGCATTGAGAAAGTTGATTGATATTTCTAAAGAAGTTGTTGATGGCTATTATACCAGCAGGCGGTCCACGTAAGTGGTCACCATCGCTTATAGACAGTCACAGTACTTTGAGAAGAGGCTTTTACATAGAGAGATATCATATTAATTCAGTCAATGAAAATATAACAGTAGATATCAAATGGAAATGTTATCTTTACATTGAATAATATTAACATTCCCAATTGTTTACCTAGAACTAATTACATTTGAAACGTGAAAAGGTTAGTTATCGTATATTGTATGTGACTCACCATAAATACTTCAGCCAACTTCACGCACTAAGTTAGTAATTAGACCGAGTTGTAGACGCTTCAGCATCTCTCAATGTACTAAATCTTTCGAGTTACAAAAATCACGATCACGGCTCCCATTAATATTAATAAGTGTCCGGTATGGTCCGGTCAAGGAGTTATGTAAATCTCCACATCCATTGTATACATACCGGTTCTTACGTGGTATTAAGGGTGCTGAATAAGTAACAAAGTTATTTACCACTACCCGCAAAAACGATATAGCTTTTATCACGTTTCAAATAAGGTCTAAAATAGTGTTGTTATTAGGTTTGGAAGTGGAATGTATAATTGTTGTGTAGATGAAAGGTGTGTGCATACAAAATAAGTTCGGTACAGCAGCATCCCCTTGTGCAAGTATTCTAAATGTGAACTCTTGCACGTTTTGACCCTGAGCTTTTTAGTGTCCATGGCAAATGTCGTGGGACTGGCGGCGAGATGGGATCCTGTGGGAACGTTTAAATCGAGCATTGCCTATACGACACTTAATGCTACAGTGTTAAACTGTCCGTTTGTATAATAATAATTAAACTACTAAAACTTGTTATAACTAATCTATAACTAAACGTCATCTTTTCGTAATGAAATATCATACTATAGCATTTTTTCTTTCAACCCGGGCCCGAGAGCTTTACTTTCATTAATATGTGTAATAATATATATTATCCTTTTCTACAATTCATATACTAATACTTTTTAATTTTTATAAATATCTTATTATATTTACATATGTTCTCGTTACAGTTGTCTGTCTATACAGTTTTTTTTCTCTGATCAATCCTAAGGTAGACCGAGAGGAAACGCTGTTTACCAAGTCCATGTTTCTCTACATTTTATTTAAGTACAAATGAAGTTTTTTAATGAATTATACAGTTAATAAATAGCTGGTTTTATAAAATCGTTCCGTAGTCATAAACGGAAGACATAAGATCCTATTTAATCAAGTTAAAACGCATGTTGTACTAATAGGTTAGGTAATCAATCAATTTTAAGAGAGGGGCGTAAGAGTTTGAAAGGAATAGATATATAAGTCGTAGCTTGTAAGAAACTTCAGGTGAACTTAAAGGAATAAGGTTTTTTTGAGGACAAAGAAAATATTTGAGGGCAAAATAAATATGTATAGGTAAGTGACGACTTAAATTCCTTAAATTTATAACAATTTCTTTTCCATGTTTTTTATCTCTTAATGAATTATTTGATATCTATTAATATTTATCCTAATCTATTATTAATGTATTTATTTAGCATATATTTAACGTAAATGGCTGAATAATTGATAATATTATTACTTTTTAAATCTTTCTAAACGAACCTGCGTCTATGTAATGTATTATTTATCGACTGTATGATCTTTTAACATCTTTTCGTTGAAGGAACGATTTTGTTTTACAAAATGTGTCGACTTTTAGTGCGTATACCGGGCATAGTTAAGCTACAAAACACTTGTTAATCTTCAGTAATTTTACTAGGTACTAGGTTTTGCTGGACTGAATGATTCTTAGTTATAATTTTATCCAATTACATGTGCAGAAGCGAATCGTGTGAAGTCAGTTCGCAGAACGTTACCTAAGAGCCCGCGACACTCCCCCCTCTGTTCACTTTCATTTCCGGCTGCAAATCGTCTCCCATCTGACTTCATACGGAATGTATATACGCTACTAACTACGAGCATGTCTATTATTTTTATTAAATATTTAGCTTGGTGATTACTTAAGTCTATATAAATATGCCGACAAAAGATGGAGAGTGTATTTCTTGTCCGTTATCCTCCAAGTCAGTGTTATTGCAATTATTAATACTGCTTTGCAGTGTAAAAAAATACTATGTCGCGATTCGAAAGTTGTATAATAATAATTTTTTTATTCAGCTACTAAAGTACATTTTTGATATTAATCTCTAATTTCTAAAAATACTACTACATATACAACTATTTCAGTAAATTATGCTGGGACTGGTACAGGCTATTTTTTCCTTCTCACACTCTGTGCAGTATCTGCGTGTATATAATAATATTATTCTATACTTAGTAATTTTTTTAATTTAACTGTATTAATAAAAATAATAACGAATGTCGAAATCGATTATATCTCCCTTCGTTTTAACAGCATCTATTTATCATGAACGTATAACTATTAAATGAATATCCTGTATATAGTTTGTATGTATAATAATTCGAAATAGAATAACAAAAACAACTTAAACTACAACTCATTGGTTATTAAAATAAAAGGTTTAGCAATGTAAACACAAGCGAGGTAAGTCTATTTATTTTTGAACCTATTATAATTAAAGTATACACAAATTATCTGTTTTTATTACTCCGTAATGTTTCTATGCAAGCCATTAGTGGAGTGCCGGAGGTGTCAATTGAAACTCCTGGCTCCGGCGGTGCTGAAGCGAACTGTAACCGTTCCGGGATACAATGTAATCACAATAACGATACTTTACTATCACGCCCATGGAAATTACTTCTTGTCAATTTAAGATACAAGCGAAAAGCGGGCGAATACGTCTCTTTTTTATAGAAAAAAGGTTAATACTTGACCGCGATCCTATCTGATGTTAAGTGGTGGTAAAGCGCATTAATCTTGTAATAGTTCACTGTTCTTTGGAAGACATAAAAAAAATATGATTTTCTTAGTATAAATAACTTTTTTTTTATTAAATAATGACTAATGGTAATGACTCCGATGATGGTCAAGCAGAATACTCTGGGTTCTGTATACCACCGGTTATATACTAGCGGAACATGCTGCAATTCTCTTAAGGTCTTAATTTCAGACTGATAGCTTCATTCGGCCTAGTTAGATTACAATGGTTGTGTGCGAAAGCGTTCCCGTGGTTCCGCCCAAAAGCGATGAGTGGGACACCGTGGGGTTTTAGCCGGTAAGAGTCCGGCATAACACTTCTGTTACCCCCGTCACAGAAGGGTATCCAATGCAGGATTTCCCCACGAAAAAAAAAAAAAAAAAATAAGGCCTAGTTAGATTATATATGTGTTCCCGAATTATTTTTAATTCATACTGTTAATATACTTTACAATGTAACACTTAACTGTTAATAAATCAAATATTAATAAATGAATCCATACAAACGTTTTCGTTGATTATTGGTATTGTATTTTTTGAAAACAAACTATATCGCTACAGTAATTAGACTATAAAGAAAAAACTTTAATAAAAACAAATATATATGAAGTATATAATTAAAAAATAGTAAATATATAAATGAAACATTCAGAACACATACATTCTTCTATCCAAAAGGAGAAAGAAGCTTTAATAGATTCTTATTTCAACTCGTATCTTGAAATCTTTGAAGAAAATTGTGTTTATTAATTATTTTTTCATTTACTTATGCATAGATAAGTTAAGTTTAAAGTAATATATATAATTTAGTTATTGTTTTTAATTGTACCACACAGAAACCGTCCGCCGCCTAAGGCGGTGCTAGATAAACACTTTATGTGCGTGCACGGAGCGTTTTACGCGAGAACAGTGACTAACGTAACGACCTTACATCTATAGAAATAAGGTCGAGATTTGCTCGATTTGTTACGATCTGTTGGTAGCAGTATATCACCGGGAAGGCGTTAGCGAAAGTGATACAGCTAGATGGCGCTATTGGCAATCTATTGAATCGATTGAGTGTATGCTGTTTGATGATTTAACGCGTGACGTCGGTGGCGATTGAAATCAATGCGTTTAGGTTTATGGTATTTGATGAACACAATTGGAATTTCATCTTCGTTTTAGTACACTGAACGTAGCTCTCCTTAATCGATTTTCAGCGCGACGGCCTCCAATGGCATTTGGAATAATACACAAATAAACGAAGCCAGGAAGTTCAGTTAGAAGTCTATCAGGTGGTGACGATATCCAAAAAATACTGTATTGCAATAAGAATACGACGATCGTAATGTGATGTAGTGTAAATATCCTAACTAGTACCACATTGTTACAGACATACGTGTTACCGTCTCGTTGTTGTTTCAGTGTTCAAAGAAAAAAATATTGAGTTATATTTAGTTCTATTATTTATGCTGGTTAAAAATTACTTAACAACAGTACGATGGAAAATATCTATGTTAAGCTTTAATACAATTTTTTAACACTTTTGAATAAAAGATCAAAATAGATATAGTATGATCTGTTGATCAATCAATTTACTTAAGTGAAATTTAAATAAGTTTGTTACTGATGGCTCAAGCAGATTAGTTCTTTATTAATCATCACAATTTCTCTTCTCTATAGTATTTAGTACTGTACAGCAATAAATAACTTAATAAAACAGAAATATTATATATTTATTATTATTTTAATTAATGACAATAACACATAAACAAATTAATGAGAAAAATTGTAATACAAACATATGCGTGTGTTGTAGATGAGAGTGATAGAAGTTATTTTCATTTCTGATTCGAGGAGGTGGGACGCCGTTAAATAATTTTCAGTAACGAACCTGTTCCGATGGAGCCGTACCAATTACCGCATTAACTAATGAACCGTGCCAGCGTATTGGAAATGGCACCGAGGGTCCGCGGAGGGTACGGTGGGTAAGATAAAAGCGCCTTTTACGCACCCAGTTTAAAAATACACGTAAGAAATCCACCCAGCCGGCTGCGGCCGAGCTGGTCACCCTCGACGGGTACGCGCTCGGATGGTTAACGGGGTCACAGGATGTGCGTACTGACGCATCACGCATCCCCTCAGCCGTTCAACCTTCGGAGTAAGTCTGTTTCAGGTAGGCTTGACTTGTTCTATTAATGCAAATAGTCTTTCTCTATTTCTATTTAAAAAGAACTCATGCTGCCTCCATCATTAAACGTTTGCCTTGTATCACGGAGATCATTCCGTTTGATTAGCTAATACCATCACGTTGTATATCATCCGCCATTACAATATTATCGTTTCCTATCAAAAAATATAAATAAAATGAAAAACCTTTATCGTGAACTCTAGATCCATAGACAAAAGATAACAACCAAAAAAAAAAATGTGGGCCAGGGTATTCCGACCGAGCCGCTTCACCTTTTACCGTGTCATTATCACTAAAAAAGAAATTTAAGTAAATAATAAGTAATTTTTATTCCTGCACAACTAATTCTGTGCTACAATCATCATGACATCGCCGCCATTTTATTTTCACAGCGCTTCATTCGTTATGGCGCGAAAACAATATGGCGGAGTGCTGTTTTGCTTACCTAATATAACTTATAAAAAGTAATATATGATGATGTTTAAAAAGTCTATTGAGTTAAAAGAAATGTTATAGTAAATTGTGCTGTCGGTTTATATATTTTTTTCCATTCTACACTTAATTAAAAAGCAATTTATCATATGTATGTAGTGTTCTTAATTCAATGAACTAAAATAGGCAAAAGTTAATCGTAATTAGAGTATACGGATTTGAGTTTGCTAAACAAAGAAATAATATATTAAGTACTAAATTACTAAAAACATAAGGCCTGATCTAGACCCGAGTAAAATACTTTAAAATGTTCCTCTCTTTCTTTACTTCTATCTTTATTCATAACATAACGTTTTTATTATTTTTTTCCTTTGTTCAAATTTTTAACTGTGAGAATGCCCTTAGGCATTAAGTCAGCGATTTTGTATATTATCTTTGTGGTTTACAATTAAAGTTTTTAAATATAATAAATAATGAATACGTTATATATATCCAGCGTGAAAATTGAGTGTAATATAACAAGCGAGTCAAACGGATACCTTGCTAGTACACTGAGGTTGTTAATTTAAATTTAACATAGGTACGTGGAAGAAGACAAACAGTAGAATCGTACTTCTAATATATTCCACATACAAAACTCCAGCAGAACAAAGCTTCAGCAATCAGGCGCGGCGTAAGACAAACCCGGAGTTTGTCTTGTATCGCAGGTGCTCAACTAAACTGAACTGGCCTAAACTGGTTATAACAAGTTAAGGTTGTAGGAACGGGAGCAGGGGGGTGGGGGAGTGGTGACGGGACGGGGAGGGTTCTAACTAGATTCCTCCCAACTTTCTCGTGCTAGATAATGATCTTCGGTACGTGGGTGACTCGGTGAGCGGCACGCGGGCGTCCCAAACGCGGCGTTTCAACGCCCGCTTGTTATGTATACAACTATACTGTTGAATTAAATGTATTTGAATTATTATAAGCTGTAAGTACGAATAGATACTTTTTTTTTAATAAATCGATGTGACCGTGCTATAAAATCAATTGATTTTTTTTATTAGTTAAATACCAGCGCGTATACGATTTTAATTCATTTGTATCTTAAAATTACATTAATTATAATTTTAAGTTCAATTTAAAAACAAATTGTTTATACAAACACTGTTTTGTAATTCTTGTGCGGGTATAAATAAGAACGCGCTGGCGGTAGGGACTCACACTGAGCAAATTATCACTACGTTATACTCATGGAGACTCAGTCGAGCTCCGTCCGCGGCAGTGTACGGAGCTCTTAAGAAATCGTTCCGCTGTTGGACAAATATAAGAAGATTCGGTGCAACTACGTTATAATAGAAAAGGCAATCAGATTTATAAAATGATGGTAGTAATTACTAAGCACTATCCTCATCCAAACTCCACTTCATGTGGTGTATATGTTATACAGAGCAAAGAAAAGTAACCTTCTTTACAAATCTGACAGGAGAATTGATTTTAGCTGTAAGTAAAATGATGGATGATAAGTTTTAGGATACAAGTCAAGCTTTTAAGAGATGTAAGCTAGTATTTTCATAAGGAACATTGCGACGTTTTTTTAACATTTGAAGACAAATAGACTTAGAATATCTCTAGCAAGAAGTGTATTTTGCCTTTTCTATAAATTTGCATATCCTACTACCCCCAGCTTGCCATGTGACCCGTTCGATAATTTCATGTAACCAATTTCATTTATCAAAAACCTCTGACCCCAAATAACTTTTAAATAGTTATATTTTGGTTTTTTGGTCCACAATCAATAGGTTAACGTTCTGTGCTTTCATATCTGATATACCGGTACCAATTCTGGGATAGATTAAACAGGAATTAAAAGCTAGATTTTTAAACTATACTTTTGGTGATGTCTTTATATATATACTGTTAGATTTTTATGTTTAGTTATTTCTTATTACTGCTTTAGAATCTATCGAGCGCGATAACAGGGAACAATTCCCGGTGAACCTATTTACATATCTTCATCAGTGAAAAGGTGGGGGTTAAGATGATTTGGCGGAATTGTGCGGGCAGCCCGGCCGCGGGGTTCGCACCCCCGGGGTCCGGGGCGGCCGCGGCGGCGGTGGCGGCGGTGGGGGACGAATTAAACCCCGGAGGGATAATTGCTCCAAGAGAGCGCATGTCTTCATAGCACTCCTGTGACATTCGCTGAAGATAATTCGATTGGGTTTCGGGATAATTACTTGAGCGGGCGCTTTGTACGTTTTAATGTGGAAATGTCGCGTTTTGTTCGCGATATGCAAAGCAGCCGTCTCATACCACGTCCGTTGTTATATTTTGGTTTTTTGGTCCACAATCAATAGGTTAACGTTCTGTGATTACATATCTGATATACCGGTACCAATTCTGGGATAGATTAAACAGGAATTAAAAGCTAGATTTTTAAACTATACTTTTGGTGATGTCTTTATATATATACTGTTAGATTTTTATGTTTAGTTATACAATTTTTCGTCTAGAAGTTTTCCAATATCTTATGTAAATATTTTGATAGCCCTGATAGACTAGTGGTTTAAACGGCGGCTTTCCAATGCGAAGGTATCTGGTTCGAATCCGGCCTGCACCAATGAATTTTTCAATTTATGTGCAGTTATCATAAAACACCAACTAATATCACGTGCTTTGACGGTGAAGGAAAACATCGTGAGGAAACCTGCATATCTATGTCGTGACCATCCGTGGCCGGACTAGTATGTGAAATGGAGAAGGCAATGGTAAACCACTACATTATAACTGCCAAAGAAAGTCGTCGTGTGTTTCATGACACATGATGACCACGACCTTTAGTCATGAGGAAATACGACTAAGAAGAATGTAAATATTTTAGTTTTATTTCAGAAAAAACTTTATAAAATGTTAGTTATTTCTTATTACTGCTTTAAAAGCTATCGAGCGCGATAACAGGGAACAATTCCCGGTGAACCTATTTACATATCTTCATCAGTGAAAAGGTGGGGTTAAGATGATTTGGCGGAATTGTGCGGGCAGCCCGGCCGCGGGGTTCGCACCCCCGGGGTCCGGGGCGGCCGCGGCGGCGGTGGCGGCGGTGGGGGACGAATTAAACCCCGGAGGGATAATTGCTCCAAGAGAGCGCATGTCTTCATAGCACTCCTGTGACATTCGCTGAAGATAATTCGATTGGGTTTCGGGATAATTACTTGAGCGGGCGCTTTGTACGTTTTAATGTGGAAATGTCGCGTTTTGTTCGCGATATGCAAAGCAGCCGTCTCATACCACGTCCGTTGTTATATTTTGAACATTATCAATTCAAATGTAAAGTGTATCCTATATCTATTTCAAAATTAGTATCTCATCGCTAATTGTTTGAAACTAATTGATTGCATTCAGGGATAACGTGGCTAGATTTATTTGATATTTGTCGTCCATTTTGTTCCCAGAGCTGCTTGGCTAAACCATTATTAAAATAAAGAATATTACATTATGGTAATAAAATAATAATCCGTAGTTTCATTGTATTGCAGAAATTAAACAACACCACTGTCTATAGTAATAATTTGTTTATAAAATTAAGCGGGAAATGTAATTGTGATGTTTTTGTGGACGTCACGTGTGCGCAAGGTAAAACTCTGCATAAATTTTTCAAGTTTTGTAATTTTAGTTTTTAGCTGATAATTGCTTTGACATAACCTGTTTGTGCACAGAAAGGATAGTACAGGTTAAATATCTACGCTGTTACTTTGCAAATATATCCTACTAATTGATTGAATGTTTTAAATATGTATTTATTTGTGTGTCTCCTTATAAGTTTCACTTCACTTTTGCGCGATGAATGCTTTCTTGTATTTAAGGTTCTTAATCACATGTACAATATCCTGCTATTGAATGGTGCAGGAAATTAAGAAAAAAAATATCATTATATGTCTAGAGATAAACCTGTAACAAGCAAGGTTGTTTTTAGTAAACCTTCAGAAATTTATTTTTACACAAATGTTTACGATAACAGTAACAAAATTTTAAACAATTACGTCTTCCGCCATCTATCGTTGAATAGGTAAACTAGTCCCCAGTTTATTGGTAAACAGTGGTTATAGTAACCATTACAATTTTTTAATATCACTCTACATAAACATTAGGCCAATTTAGTGATGAAAATATAGAAAAATTTATTGTAAAAAATTAATAGAAAAACTTTTACTGTACCACACTTTCAAAAACGTTTTCGTCATACATAATCTATTTTAGAAATTTGGATATAGAGCATTTGCTTTAATTAAGTAATTAAGAAATCAAATTTTTAACAGCATTTAGTCGTTTTAAAAGCAAAAAAAGTTTTAGTACATTTTAAAATTTATTTCCGAATAGTTTTGTCTACTCAACAACAGATGGCGTACATTTGTCATGCATTCGTTATTATATAAATATTGCTTTACTCAAACTGAGATCAATAATTTTGTACATAATTTTTAGTATTTACTAAAATTTTAAATAAACTTCATGTACTTGGTACAGATTTTTTTTAGCAATAATTAACGTGAAGTTTTCTTAAAATATTCCTGTGATAGTATAAAAATTAATTGTTTTAAATAGCACTAGAATGTTTTTTCTACACAAGTGTTATTAATTTGTAAATAGTAAGTACAATGTTAAAATGTTTTCTCTATTTGTTACTAGGTGGCAAAAGAGGTTGATAAATAGAGACGCACAAGGGTTGGCTTTTGAATTAAAATACGTAGATACAATCTTTCTTAACGGATGAACGCTGTTATATCTCACAATTATTACTTATATATGTAGTGGAAACAGATATTATACATAACATATATTAGATAAAAACGCTTATGCCTGGACAAAGACTTCCGTTATTTAGTTATTAAAAACACTGAGTATTACAATTTCATGACATAAATACTATTGAACGGTAAATTGTGTAACACAAGATGATTGCAACAGTATTAATTTTTAAGTGATTCTGTTTTTTGAAGAATTAATTTTGAGAGTATATTCTGACTTCTACTAAGAAAAATTTTTTTTGTGGACATTTTAGGAACACTAATATAGATTTTTTTTTAAATATTACGATGATCACATTTATTTTCGCAAAAGATTTTTTGAAGTTTACGCGAAAACATCGGCAAAGACAATCTCCGAGTTTTGGTTGTATGATCAAACTGAATAAATTTCAAGATGATTTTTTTGGAAATCTAAAATTATATAAAAACTCAAAGTTAATGTCTAATACGTATAAAATGAAAATTACTTGAGTAATAGTTTTATTTACATTCATTTATACATCATGTGGGGAACGGGTTAGAATGTTCTCGCTTCTACTTCCATTATAAAAGGTAAATAAAGAAAGAATAATCCTAGAAGAGCTGCAGCTTTCTCTGTTTAACAAACGTATCCTTTGACAAACTCTCTGTCTTTTGTATAAGTCTTTGTTCAATAGTCGATATTAATAAGCTGAAGTTTCTAAAAAAAGTTCCTGTTAGTTATTATTAATTATAATCAAGGTGTCTTTTAGTTCAAACACAATATTATTACATAGCGAATAAACTTGAACAATAAATACAGAGGAGTTAAGAACAGATTGTTACTAATTGTCACATTACTAGAACGGTCTACATTAGGAGAGTTTATATTTAACCGTTAGGAAAATAAGTGTGTGCATTAACATAAACAGCTGAAACAATTGTTATTTTTTTTTGTTTTAAAGATGATATCAAAACGATGAAAAGATAACTTTCCATAGTTTTGAAATAATGAGATATTTTATTTCATAAAATAGGGTCATAATAAGTAAACGATTAACAATTGTACTAATATATAATTGTGGTATTACCGGCGTTGAGTAGTAAAATTACTACGGTAACGATACTGCTTTCTCATATTCATAAGTAAAATTTTTGTTTCTTGTATTTTTTAAGTATTATTATCGGAATTAACGATTTATTACATTATTTAATTACTTAACGTCCTATGTCGTATTAGCAAATGCCTAGTAATGGGTAGACTGTTGGTAGGTCACTGTTACAGGAGATGTACCACCGCAGTACCTTTTTTTTTTTTAATACTAATATGTGACGAGACGAGCAAGACGTTCACCTGATGGTAAGTGATACGCTTGCCCATGACAACGCAGCGCTAGTTAAGATGGTACACACTGCACCACATTGCGCTTGTCGCCTAAGACATAAGGTGTTAAGTCTCGTTACCCCAGTAATTACACTAGCTACAGCGCCCTTCAAACCGGAACACAGTAATGTTTGCACACTACTATTTGGCGGTTGAAATAAGGGCTGCGGTGGTACCCACCCAGACGGTCTCCGACAACAGAGACCTACCACCTGGTAAACCTATTTCAGCCGCCAAACAGTAGTGTGCAAACATTACTGCCTTCCAGTTCGAACAGCGTTGTAAGCTAGTGAAATAACTGGGGTAACGAGACTTAACACCTTATGTCTTGAGGCGATGAGCGCAATGTGGTGCAGTGTATACCATCTTAACTAGCACCGCGGTTTGGGCAAGCGTATCACTTACCATCGGGTGAACATCTAATAAAAAAAAAAACAGTCCAATTGGTGACTTATATTTATAATAAGTCTATTGATTATTAACAAAAATACACCAATATTTTTCTGACCAAGTCCCTGGTGTTTGGATTTGAGTTAAGAGTAAGAAAAGAACTTAACTAACATCTTAACATATCCAAAAACATTATTAAAAAAAACAAAAACACGACGGCGGAGGTCATACTAGTATTCGTGTTATTCCTTACTAGACAACAGTTAGTTAATCACAAGTATACTATATATATAGATAAACAATAGAAATAAGAATAAATATGGCTTTATTTATACAATAGTTTTGAAAGTAATGTCAGATAATAAAATAGCATTAGTAAAATCATAGATATAAGTTATAGCAAACATAGGTAATGTAAGAACAAACGTAAATTTATTATGAATTTGTAAATAATAAGGTTATGAACAATATCAGGGAAAAGCCAGAGTAAAAAAAACGGGTCTTGATTTTTAAAAGACTCTAAATTAATTGGTACAGATGGCATAGGAGACTACAACTACTAGTCTATGATAGTAACAATTAAGTGATGAAAAGGAAAATAACTTTGAATTGTTATTATTGTATAAAGTAGTTAAATAAAACAATACTGAAACTACTAAACTTATAACTGCGTTAGTTGTATTCTTCTTATTAAAATAATCGTCTCTCATAAGTATTTCGCTTGCGGAGAAACGTTTAAAATGACTAAGTGTAATGTGCTTAGAAATAAACATTATTATACTTTAGTATAAACAAAAATTAACGTAAATATACAAAGTAGATAATCGTATTGAACTGAGCTTAACTATATAAGTTTATTTTACGGCAAGTTCATTACAGTTAATGAAACAATGAAAAACTTACAAGAGTTTAATAACGAATAAGTACTAACAAGTATATTTTAAATAGAAATATGAAATTTCAATAATAATTCTTGTTATATATGAATTTTAAAGAATTGGTGCAATTACGAATCAAGATTATTTGGTATTAACTTTTTTGTAGAGATTTTTGCAAAAAAATTAAACATATGTGAAATATACAAATTATTTTTATTAATAACTAACAAAATGATTTTCTAATATACTTCTATATTCTGTGGTTATAATATATAAGAACGAACTGATCTGATTGTTAATTATTGTTGTTACATTCTCCATGTTTTTTACAATTTGTATTATTTAATATCATAACTAAAATTTAGCAAATGTTTTTAAAGCACAGCTATTGCCCTTAAAATATAAATTTATCAATCCATAACTATGTGAAACAATGAATATTATCAGTATAATGTCTACAGTGTTATAATTAAAATTAATGTATTCTAGTTATAACCAGGTGTAATGTTTTCATTGTAAGAATTCAATGTTTATAAGCTCGTTGGTTTTTAATGTATAACGTTCAAACTTGTCGTTAAACCGTGGTCGTATATTCGTACCCTCGTAATCTCTAATAATTCCGTTAAAAAACGCCGGCGAAATTCTTAAAATCAACGAATGAATTAAGCCGAAATTAATACAAGTCTTCGTGCGCCGTCGGAAGCATCATGGCCGCCGCTGTCACCCAACCCCACCTTTTTAACACCCCTCCACCCCACCCCACGCCCGTTCAGACCGCTTGCTTTTTTGCGAGAGAGAGACTTCCACAGGCCAAATGCTTTCATTCTAAAATATTTTCCCAGCTCCCTCACCGGCGATCAATTTTCAATTGTAATGCAAGCGACATAAAGTTCAATTCACTTGTAGCTGTTACGCGCATATAGTACATTTTTCACCTGCTCCGTCACGTTGAAAAGTGCGAAAAACTGAAAGAGACGGATAGAGGCGGCCGTCTCGGGCGGAGCCCAAGTTTTCGTGAGTCGTTCGTGGCTTAGGCATTTTATTCACTCGCGCTTACTCACTCGTTTGACGTGGAAGCGGGACGGAAGTATTTTTCACGTTTTCTTTTTTTATTTGGTCTTTATCTTGTGGGGGGAAAAATGGTGCGTTTGGGGAGTTTTTCAGGGGCGCCCGCGAGGTGTGGGGTTGGTACCGCGTTGCGTGTAATGTTTTAGGGGGTGAATGATACACGTACGGACGTACAAAATTGTATAGATAATGAATAGTGGTGTAGAATGTTTAATCACGGTTTTTGGAGTACTTAGCCCAAGCGCTGCGGAAAATATGAGATAATTATAGCTCAAAAATGATTTTGCTATTTTGGTTGAAATAACGAAAACACTTCGATGATGTTCCGATAGTTCCATTCGCATTTAATTAATGCAAATAAAAACCAATTTCATTTACAATTTAGAGAACATGGCGGCTAATTAGATTTCGCGTGTGTGTAATTAAAACCTTTTTTTTGTTAATGCGGTTAATAATTACACAAATAGATTAATGAAATAAATAGATTAAAAAAAAATCTGTACTTTATTCTAGAGAATATTTACTACACTGGCAACAACGTCTACGTTTGAACTACTGTGATACGAAGATGTGGTGTTACAGGAACGTATTTATGAAGTAGATATTTCACGGAGGTCCTGGATCGATCCAGGGCCACATGTGGTAGAGTTTGATTGGTGTTGGGGTTTTTTCGAACCCGCCCGGCTAGGTTATGTTGTAAATCTGTCGCTGCAAAAGCCTTGCAGCATTCGAGCTGTAAATATTAGAGAAAGAGTCTACCATCTTCGTACCCTGTTTTATTTATTATCAAGTTAAATTAAACTGAAGATTGATCTCAATGTGAAAAAAAATCTTTTAATGATTTTTGAGATACATTTTCATTTATATATTGTATAATATTATAATTAACTTAACAAGTAATTAAATCATTGTGATGACAAGCAAGATGTGGTGATACGCTCATCAGACAACATCTAGATATTGTCTGATGAAGTAATGATTGTATAAAACTGTTAGTGGAGATTTTTTTTGACGAGACAGTCAAGGTCTTCACCTGATGGTAAGTGATACGATTGCCCATAAATATGGCGTTAGTTAAGACGGTATACACTGCACCAAATAGCGCTCGTCGCCTTGATACATGAGTTGTTAAGTCTCGTTACTCCAGTAATTTTACTACAACGCCCTGCTAACTGGAACACAGTAATGTTTGCACACTACTGTTTGTCAGTTTCAATAGAAGCTGCGGCGGTCTCCGGCAAAAGACCTACCATCAGTTTATAGTAAATTTTTAGAGATGATGATGAATATTGTCTGTCCGTAACAATTATTGTCATTTATATCTATTACATTTGAAGGCATTTCGTTAAAATTCTTATAACCATAGACGCATTGGATGTTTCTCTAATTATTAATTTACTGGTAGGTCTCTGTTGTAACCGTTTAGTTACCACTGTCTGCTATTTTTACCAATAAACAGTCGTGTACAACATTATTTTTTTTTTATACTACTATGCGACGAGACGAGCAAGACGTTCACCTGATGGTAAGTGCCCATGACAACGTGGCGCTAGTTAAGATGGTACACACTGCACCACATTGCGCTCGTTGCCTTGAGGCATAAGGTGTTAAGTCTCGTTACCCCAGTAATTACACTAGCTACGGCGCCTTTCAAACCGGAACACAGTAATGTTTGCACACTACTATTTGGCGGTTGCAATAGGAGCTGCGGTGGTACCCATCCAGACGGTCTGCGGCAACAGAGACCTACCACCAGTAAGTAACATTACAGTAACATTACTGTGTTCCGGTTAAAAAGGCGTTGTAAGAAATTAAATTACTGGGGTAATGGGATTTAACACCTTATGTCTCAGGCGACGAGCGCAATGTGGTGCAGTGTATACCATCTTAACTAGCGCATTGTTATGTGCAAGCGTATCACTTACCATCAGGTGAACAAAAAAAAATTGAAGTCCACACGGCGTCAAATTATTTTCTTCATCTAATAACGAAATATCTCGCTGTTCTAGTTTTACTATATCTTTCTACAAACCGGAACAAAGTATATAAAAGCTATATTATAGATATAGTAATTGAAATAAAATGCACTATACATATATATTAATATAAGTGTTTTGTTCCTGTTGTTATGAGACACATTGTATTCAAATGTCTACTTTAAAGTAGTTCGTGAATAATCCGAGGTCGAAAAGTATCCGTTCGATGAACGGGTTAATTTTCGAAGACACTGTTAACCCTTGAGGGGTCGAGCGTGAGAACACAAGGTCAGGGGTCAGCGGGACCTGTTCAGCGAATATTCATTTCAGGTGACCCCTCGCGCGGTGAGGTCAAGACTTGTGACCCCTTCGCGGGATCAATGGTTAGGATGCTGCGTTGTTGTGCGAGCTCTTCTTATTTGCATGTAGCGAAACTTCTTAATGCTATTAAATGTTTTGTTAACGGTCATTTGAAAGTTACCTTTTTGGATATTCACTTCGGTTGTTAGCGCAAAATATTTATCTTAGTCTAGTTACTTATTTGCGTAACAAATTGAGGCAGGGATGATATGTTGTATTGTTTGTATAGAATATTGTTTTATAAGCTACTTAGTCATCTATACGTTTTTATATATTTAATAAATATTATGTTCCTTAAATTTAAGTTTTTGTTGTTTAATAATAAGTTATAAATTTTTATAAATCTGCTTTAATATTATCATCAAGTTTAATGCTGCTTTTTACTATTCTTCTACATTTAACTTGATGATAACTTGTAAAATTAATCATTTCTATTTTACTATTTGTTTGCTTGTCTATCAAAATATAAGATAACGTTGTAAAGAAAGTTACGTCAATATTACATTAAGACATTTAAAGTCTTATGTCTCAAGGTGACGAGGACAATGCTGTTGTGTATATCATCCTAACTTGATATTTTAAGTGTATAACTTATCAGCTGGACGCCCTGCAAATCCTCCCCTAGTTAATAACAAGCGATCTAAAATCTCAAGACGATGTTTCGTGTTTAATTGTTACGGGTAACAGCCGTTAACTTAATCCGTATGCGTAATGCAAATTTCCTGCATAATAATGAAATGGTTTTATTCCTCAACGGCAAGGGAATCGCATAATAAGCTCCGTACTGTGAGAAATGATGGAACATTTGCAATTTAAAACGGGCGAGCGAAAATATCTTAAAGGTGACCCCTTTATTTGTGATCAGTTTGACCCCACCTGTTCACTAACATTTATAATTACTTATATTAGCATAACTGGTTTCAACTTATTCAACATCTTTTCTCACATGTTCAATTTGAAAGCATCACGCGAAGCTATTTTAAATGTTTCTGAAACGCAAATATTTAAAGCTTGAGTTCTGTACCGAATTTGAACGTACTACGTTATGAATATTTGTTTTTTAGTTTATATTTAAGAAGCATATATTATAGTAAATAGTATAAGTGCATAGATTAAGATCGCAGAGAATGTAAGCTTTGATTATGATATTTAAACTGGATAACGGAGAGCAAGAATTTTATTTGTGTGAACATAAAATTAAGTAATACAGATTTTTTTAGTAAATTTCTTATTCATGAGGCAGTCCGGATGTGAGAGGTTATCTACTAAATAAAATACAATTGATTGATATTATATAAATGCGAAAAGTTTTATATAATAAGTTAGTACTGGAGAAGCATTAATGTCTGATGGGTTGAAGGTCAGAAATATAAAGCCAAAAAATCTCGGTTTTAAAAGAATTGAGAGTTTAGAGTTACAGTTGTGAGTGGGTTCGATTCCATTTAAGATATTGTGTTATACTGATCCGCAGTGTAAGAATCAGGTATCGATGCAAAACAATTGTAAAACGTGGATAATACACCGGGAGCGCGTCGGACGTAACAAGATCTAACAAACAGTTCCGCAGCCGTCCCGCCCGCCGTTTATATCGGATTTATATCGCCATTTTCAGTTAATTGAAAGGACAAAACGATTAGTTTGCGCTCGATTCCTTCCCGCTTGTTCCGCTCCCCGCCCTGACGTCGGTTCATTTATTAGATAATTCGGTTTCCGATTCAATCGTCCGCGCCCGCCGCCGTTACGTATCGATTTCAGAATCGATTCCGCTCATATAATACAGTAATTTTTCTTTAAATACAAAATTAAAGTTTTATTTATTAATAATCAATCAGTACGGTTACATATTTTTAAAACTACTTTGATGTACTTTATAGTGTTATAATAAATGTATGAATTGGTAGTAAAGATATTTTGGCGCGTTGAATTCTAAGGTTTTCAAAATGAGGTGTGAATTCATCATGAGGTAAAAGTTTTCTTTCTTAATATAATAGTTAATGATCATGATATTGAGTGTTGTGAAATATTTATGTACCAAATCATCCCTAGGTATTGTTAATGTTAAATAAACAATTTTGTTTATACACATGACATCTACGGAGTTTATGATGACGTGATACATAGAAGGCGCTGCCGTCGGCGGCAGGTCGCTCGCTGTCCCAGTGAACCCGGCACAAAGCCGGCCAGCCCGGACTGTATGATCCTCCATTCAATATCCGAATTCGAAAAAAGGACTCCTAGTGACGTGACCTTGCGCGTTTCTCGGTTCGTTTTTCGTTTAGGACGCAGGCGCGGTCGCGTCCGGATCAATGCCGAAAAACGGGGGCCCGGCCCCCGCGTGGTCCCCGCGTGGGCCCCGCCGCAAAGTAAGCTCGCGGCATCTGAAGGGTTAGGCCGCAGCCGGTTGCTAGGATACCTCGCCTTATTCGACCCGCGGTCGATAACGCCACGCGTTTGTAATTTTCTTCAGCCGGAGGCGGGCTCGATGGTCGCTGACGGTAGATGATATGTTTAGTAACCATCGCTCCTGTCACAGCAGCAATAAAGAATTTATGCTCACATATAAATAAAAATTAGTGCAAAGGCACTTATTTCAATATGAGATTTGTTCCACAAAGCAACGAGACGAGCGAGACGTTAAACTGATGGTAATTGATACGCTTGGCCATAAAAACAACGACGTTAGATAAGATGGTATACACTGCACCACATTACGCTCGTCAGCTTGAGACATAATATGTTACTATTGCTATTTTATTATCTGTTATTACTTAAATAAAGCCATATTTATTCTTATTTCTATTGTTTATCTGTATATAGTAGTATACTTGTGATTAATTAACTGTTGTCTAGTAAGGAATAACACGAATAATAGTATGACCTCCGCCGTCGTATGGCTTTTTATTTTTTAATAAGATTTTTGGAAATGTTAAGATGTTAGTTAAGTTCTTATCTTACTCTTAACTCAAATCCAAACACCTGAGACTTGGTCAGAAAAAAATTGGTGTATGTTTGTTAATAATCAATAGACTTTTTATAAAAATAAGTCACTAATCGGATTGATATATTTTTTAAATTAGATCTTCATCTGATGGTAAGTGATACGCTTGCCAATAACAAGGCAACGCTAGTTAAGATGGTACACACTGCACCATATTACGCTCGTCACCTTGAGACATAATATGTTAAGTCTCGTTACCTCAGTAATTTCACTAGCTTACAGCATCCTTCAAACCGGAATACAGTAATGTTTGCACACCACTGAAATAGGATCTGCGGTAGTACCTACCTAGACATTTAATAATAGTGAAAATAAATATATAATACATACAGTATATTATATCTATGGAAATCATAACCAGTTTTATAGTTTTTTTAAATAAATATCATATTAGAAACATGTGTGTTTTGTAATATTTACGTATCATTACTTCAGCTTCATGCTGTTTGTTTCGCCCGTATGAATTTCATTGAAAAATATTTACCTAATAAAATAGTACATTTGATGTTCGGTTTCAATTTCTCAACTTTCGTCATTTAACAACGAACATAAGTTATTTGCTAGAGAAATATTTTTAATACATGTTACAATGGAATTAGGAGTATTAGTAAATTAGTTCGCAATCAAAAAAAAAACTTTTTTACATATTTTAGTAATTTATAATGTTATTAACTGAAGTTTGATCATTGTTATTAAAGCTAAGTTGTAGCTGTATCATAGACAAGTATCTCATTATAGCATATTATTTGATGGTTTATTATATGTCTAAAACGATAGTAAATATCGCCTAGTGATTGATATTAAATAACTATTTGTAGTGATATCTTTTGCTAACGTCGCTACAAGAAGTATATTTTTACGATAATCAAGTCAATACTAAACGATTGCTTAAATATCAAGATTATTTTCATTGTAAGTCTTTATGTACATATCAGAAACAATTTTACGATTTCTGTTATAGTTGTTATGTACTTTGTTGATAGAACTGTTGATATATAATGCTTCCGGTTTTTTTTTTATTACAAACTAAAATTGTCGATGCAAATCGAATAGTCCAATTAGGAACAGTATATTTTCATTTAGTCAAAACAAAAATAAAATTCGTTAATTTAAAAACGTTTACTGTGTTTACTTTAGTTTTAGATATATTTTTGTTTTAGTTCATGTTTCATGTATAATTTGTTTGCATGTGTTTGTTGTGAGAGGAATTGTTGTAATTTTTTTTATTATACTAAGTGACGAGGGCGTGAAAGACGTTCACCTGATGGTAAGTGATACGCTTGCCAATAACAACGCGGTGCTAGTTGAGATGGTATACACTGCACAATATTACACTCGTCATCTTAAGACATAAGATGTTTAGTCTCGTTACCCCAGTAATTCCACTAGCTAACAGCACCCTTCAAACCGGAACACAGTAATGTTTTCACACTGCTGTTTGGCGGTTGAAATATGAGCTGCGGTGGTATCTAGACGGTCTCCGCTAACAGAGACCTACCACCAGTAAACTTTATAATTATTATCAAGCAATTAATATTTATTAAGAAATATATTCAAGAACTAAATGTATATTAATTATTATTGCATGCCATTGTTATTAATACATTAAAACTTAACTAAAAGACGCTAACAGTAGCAGACGTTGGTGGTGGCCATTTCTATTAACAAAAACTTTAGTAAAATAAATGTAGTCTATGCTGTTTTAATAAACAATCGATAAAAATAATTAATTTTTATCCTTACTGTTGTGATAACAAATTATTTATATATCTTTTTATGTATTACAGCATAGTAATGTATGTATTCAGTTAGTTTATATTTTTGAATATGTATTAAGTATGTATATTTAATACAGTATTTTTAGCGTTTTTTGTATGTTAACTACCCATATAGAACTTTTCTTTTTCACTAAGGCTAGCTGGTAGAAAACTCAATGTGAGTTAAGCTCACCTCTACCATTTTTCGTGCAATCATTGTTAGTCTATTTGTATGTACAAAGTTGTAAAAAAATTTGTAATATATATTAATAATGTATTAAATAATCCAACTAATCGATATGCTATATACATGAAAAGTTCGATATGTTTCATTCATCATGTAAATTGTGAGCTGGTGTCGACAGTGCGATGTACTATCACTACATGTGTAACCTTGGCAGAGTATGGCAACATCTGCGCAATGTTGTTGTCCAAAGACAGTGAAAGTGCTTCTTGAACCGTTAGATTGCATTACTGTGGGGAACGTCGGGACCTTCGTGAATGAACTTGCAAGTGTGTATTTGTGCGTATACCTCTTTGCACGTAGTATACTAGTATATATATCTTACCAATTGCTAGTTATTATGTTATGTTTGATGATACTAAACAATTTTTGACTATGACTTTTCTTGTTAAATGTTTAACATATCTTGCGTCGTAATATTTTTAGCTAACGTAATAAATGACAAAGACAATGACTCTGTTCGGCCACGTAAACTCCATAGATATAATTTTCGATTATTTACATAGATTTACAAATCGAAATATGTTTACAACTTTAAATAAAATAAATAAAATTTAACTGTTTGAAATATGTGATTGTTTAATTAATTAGCTTAGGTTTTAGTTAAATTTTTTCTTTTATTTATATACTCACACTTTCTTTTCAATTAACAATCTGTTTGCTTATCTGCACCTATATATGTAATTAAGCAATTTATCTTTAAATTGCCGTTTGTATATTATATTTAAACGTAAGGTTTCCATCTAGGCGAATCCAATATCCTTTATTTTTTTACCTTGATTGTCTATTTAATAATCTTGATATCATTCATTAACTTGTCTATCTCATTCGTCTTTATAATTCCGTTGTGATTTTATCTATTTTGATTTAAAATTTATATAGAATAACTGTTTTTATTTTGTTATAAAGAAATGGTCTTATTGATTCGAACCTGTGACACTGATCTCCGTATTGTGTTCCGATTTCGAGGCCGATCCGTTTCTAATTGCGGTGGCCGTGCGGCTAATATGTCTAATACGCAACCGCATCCGAAGCGGGCTGAGGTCAAAGGCAAGTGAGAGTGTATCCGGTTTAGTGCACTATAGTGTTATGTGTGTCTAGGTTTCACGCACGAGTAGTCCGGAGCACAACAGGTGTCCACTAAGACACTACAGTCCAATCACCTCCATCATTGTTTACATACGCCGTTCATACAACCCCCGCTTCACTCCGAATACTTTCTGTTGTTAGAGTAAATAAGAAAATTAATATTTTTATCTCTTCCTTAATATACTTGCTACATAATGTAATTAAACAATGTTTTCATGTGTAAATCAAACATATTTTTTTGTTCTTCGAGACGACGAGACGAACAACGCAGACGTACCACCAGGTTTACTAATTATAATTTAGTTATAACCTTATGTTATTAATAATATATAAAATATGCTGTCGCTATAGTATTTACATATTACATACATCTACTGTAAATAATAGAGGTATATGCTAGGCTACTTGGATAATTAGATTTTAGGTTTATTACTCTAGCCTTTAGTACATAAAAAAAAATTGTATTTATTTTTTATAACGTTATTTCTTTAAAAAATCATTTACTTTATAACGTTTTTTTTTATTTGAGAAAAGTTTAACGGTTTCTCTTATTTATTTTATTCTTTCTTTCTTTCTTTCTTCTTTTCTTCTTATTTATTTATTACTATACGAGTAATTAATTACACAATTACACAATTAGTTACTCGTATAGTAATAAGAGAAACCTTTACACATTTTTCAAATAAAAAAAACGCTATGGTAAATGATTTTTTTTATTACATAATTAATCACTCAGTAAGTCAGTAAGTAAAAATGGTACATCTTTAAAAAATATTAGTGCGTTGTTAGGTCTTTAGAAAATTAAGAATTCAACGAGTTAAATGCGTTAATGTTCAAGGTAATCGGTTAGGGTAATGGTACAAATTAACCGGAAGTGCCCTGATCGATTCTATTCCTCGTACACAGATAGTTGCCGTCTAATTAAGTATGAGCATAGTAATTGGGGTGGCCAGCGGATGAGCGTCCGTGTTTACACGCGCCACGTGCAGCTCGTGGCGAAAGTGACCATAATGTGTGACGTCACCGCACCGACACCACACCAGCAGCGGGCGGAGTGCGAGACGTACGGACAGCAGCACAACTTACGAAAACATCGTCTATATGATAGATTAATTCATTATTCAGATTGCTACACGCAAAAATCAAAAAATGTGCAAAAATTTATCTCTCGGCATTTTTATATACTGCTGAACAAAGGTCTACGTATCGATTTTCCAATACAACCTATCCAATAATTCTTCACGATCTTCGTACGGTCGACGGTCCACCAAACGATAGAAAGAAGAAGATGAAGCAACCGCAATACATTTGCCAATACGTGTTCTCAAAGACCTTCTTGCCACTACTGTCCCATTTTCACGCTAATATCGCTTTCCATTCCCACTTCAGTTTATTAATCTAATAATATTACAGACATGTTCACAAAATTTAGATTATTATTATTTGGATGAAACTTGAAAACTTATTATAATTTTTATTTGGATTTGATGTGCCTTTGTCCTTTTTGATAAAGAGCCATTCTTATTAAAATTCTTCCAAAATAATGTATTAAAAAATTAAAATTCTTCCGTTTGATAAAATTCCGCTGCTGTCGGTACTAAGTCTAGGTTTCTAATCTAGACCAATAGGTATTGATAATGGCCTAACGCAAACCTTGATTAGGCCAACACATTGTACCGACTGATTGGTACGATAACGTTGAACTATCGCTTACACTGCATTGTTACAAGGCACTTCATTCATTACACGCATTGCTAACAGGCAATGGACGCCGCCATTTTGTTATTAGTAAACATTGATTTTAATTGAAAGTGATATAGTAAAGTTATTATATCGTTTAATAGAATGTTAGTGTTTATTTTAATCGACGACAGAAGTTATTGATTAGCGTATAATTATCCTTTGTGGCTTTTCCACTGAAGTGAAAAGTTACTGTGTTCTGATAAATTTTGAAAGGTTTTTAGATCAGTCATTAGTTAAATCGGTGGCAGAATATTTTCGAATTATAATACTGTGATAAAAAGTAAATTTGTTTAGAGTGGAGCTCGTTCCCGATGGCGGTGTACCGAATCTCCCGCCTTCCGTATAATTTAGGCGGGAAATTTACATGTGTCGACTTAACTCGCCCTTCCTGGTGATTGATGGTGCTCTGGGATATTACATAAGAGAGCCCTGTGGAAGTGTCGACGCATATATTACGGGAGATGCCACGTCACCGGAGACTTGGGCATCCTATTTTTGCGAGGGGTCGTGTCGAATTTCTAGTCTTTTTAGTCGCTGTTAGTGTATTTTTCATTATTAGCTTCAAAAGATCTTTTACTAGCGATACCATTCCTGTATATCATCAGCGTCTTATTAATCAATTCAATACATTGAGCACTTTACACATAAGATGGTTAATCTTATTAGTCTGATGACTACCAGGTGGTAGGCCTCAGTTGCCGGAGACCGTCTGGGTGGGTACCACCGCAGCTCCTATTTCAACCGCCAAATAGTACTGTGCAAACATAACTGTGTTCCGGTTTGAAGGGCGCTGCAGCTAGTGTAATTACTGGGGTAACGAGACTCAACACCTTATGTCTCAAGGCGACGAGCGCAATGTGGTGCAGTGTGTACCATCTTAACTAGCACCACGTTGTCATGGGCAAGCGTATCACTTACCATCAGGTGAACGTCTTGCTCGTCTCATCGCAAAGTAGTATAAAAAAAAAAACTTCTGGCTACAGCGACCTTTATATCGAGACAGTAATGTTTTCACACAGTTTGGCGCTGATAGTATCTAAACAAAGTGTCACAGACCAACTACCAGTGTTTAATACCAATTATTATGTATTAGTAATCTAATACATAAAGTGTTTGTGTATCGTTGCAACTATTTGAACATTTTCATCATCATCTATTTTTTATTTAAATCTACTGCTGATCACAGGTTTCTCCGATTAGAAGGTAATTGTAGTATTCATTACGAGAGCACAGTATGAGGCTTCCAACTTTTATCATGCTGAGGATCATCCGAAACATGGATATAAAATAATTATTAAAACTTTAAGGTAACTCCTAATGCTAGTAATGTTAATATACAGTTTATTTAGATAACGTAACAGGGTTGCTAAAAAGAGAAAGCCAAACAGATATTTCATTCCGAAGAGCCCATTACGGGGTTCTTTCCAAAAAGCAGCTAAAGGTTTGCATCAATTAGTTAGGAGGCCCGGGTAAACAGGAGCGGTTGAGGGTAAAGGCTGGTTCAGGGTAAACAGGGCCCAGTTCGGGTGCAAATAATCGGAGGCACATTCAACGAAACGTAAACCAGGAACCGAACCCTGTTCTGTTTACTAATCATTAGCTATGATCCTTCTTTATATATTAGTCAATTAGACTGCGCGGAAGGTTTTTTTTTGTATCGCCGTTTGAAACAACCACAAAGGTTTTACCCGAAACAAGTAAAAAGGTCTCAGGGTTTTCGTTAAAGGAGCTTTTTGCGAATCCTAAAAAAAAAATATTTAATTTCCACGAAAGGTTTTCATAAATTGTTCAGTGAATTATTATTTTTTGTAGTAAAATAGCTACGGAACTCCTTGTGGGTTACCACCGAACAACATCTAATATACAGCTCTCTTAATATTAATGTTGTCTCGGAGATTCAAGAGCTTATTATTATTTATCCGTCGCGCTTGCTAAGTGCGGGTTGGCTACTGTTACACGTGAAAGCTGTTGATTTTGGAACATAAGGTTTTCCTTCACCGGAAGCTGTGGGGATCGACCCACGCCTGTTGGATACGTATAACGCATACGATCGCCTAACTGGGCATGGTGCTTTGTAAGCTACATTTGCAGTTGATTATAGTTAAGATACACGAACGCTTTAAACGCGTTTTTTTTAATAGGAGGAATAGAGCATCCTTATGAAATGCCTCCCCCTCTCAACCCCTCTCTCTCCCCCCATTAGGAAGTTACGTGCGCTTAATTTCCGCGCGGGTGTGCTCCGGCCGCGTTATTCTTTTCGCACCATTTACCCGCACGTCTATCATTTCGGGAATTTTTCCGCGCTCCCGTGCCCCGGACCCCGTGGGGTGAAAAATAAATATGGGGGAGACCCTCAAATGCAAATCGCAAGACTGACCATAAATATTAATAAGAGAACGCTGACGTCTGACTGTATACACCTGCACTTCTCGTGCTCGTGTAAGATATGCATTAAGTATAAAATGACACAGTCTCGTTCCTCATGCTGCTAAAATTTCATCATTCCACATTTTTTCTATCTCCCGTTATATATTAGTAATTTTAGTCTATTATTGCTTAATCAATCTTTATTTTTTTTAGTATTTTTATATAAAGCAACCCTGACATGTCTTTTATAGTAAACTAGAAAAAATAAACTTAAATATGTGAAAATTTAAAGAATTGTTCGTAAGCTACAGAACTTAAAGATTTTAAAAGACTAAAACTTTCACTGGAAACTTATTAAGCATTCAAACGTTTTATTAGATTTTTTATGCTTTTCATAATTGGTAAACTAGTTAATGACGTGGTATAAGAATTCTTGTTTTGATGAGAAAATTGAATTCATAACTTACTCGTAATTTCCTGGTGCAAGGTCTCTGTTACCGGAGTCGGTAGAGGTACCACGTGCAAACGTTACTGTGTTGTGAAGGGCGACTGTATTCTAGTGAAATTACTGGGGTAACGAGACTTAACAACTAATGTCTCAAGAAGACGAGCGCAATCTGGTGCAGTTTATACCATCTTAACTAGCACCACGTTGTCATGGGCAAGCGTTTCACTTACCATCAAGTGAACGTCTTGCTCGTCTCGTCGCATAGTAGTATAAAAAAAATTCTATTATACTGACATTACAAGCAGAGAATATCATTTAAAGTAAGTTCAGTAACAAGCGAATAAGTTTAAACATTATTTATTCGTTTGAAAACTGAATAAAATATTTATCGCGTTTGTATCTATTAGACCTTTTTTGCGTTAAAACTGAAAAGCCCCTTTTCTAAAGTCGGATGTGTAGCTTCCCGGTCATTTCCCGCTGAAGATGCACGGCCCTGATAGTGAAAGCCTAATGGCCGCTGCGGAATACCTTCAATGCCGTCGTTATGCCCGAAATTAAATATGACCGTGATAAAGCACTTTCTTTTTTGTTCGGAAGGGACGGCGCTGGAGGTTTGTTGAAAGAATATAACGGAGGGCCGGCCGTTATGACCCCGGGAGATGTGGGAGGGTTATTATGTTAGAGGGGGCGCTGCGAGGGCCGCTGAAACATAATGAGATCCTTTTTAATTTCTTTTCAAATCGCATTTTCATTATGCGGTAATGGGGAGTTTTTTTTTACTTTTTATTCAAAAAGTTACGTATCCACATCATGTGTGTGATGATTTTCTCCTAATACAACAAGGCGAACAGCTTCACCACTTGTTCACCTGATGATTTTACGCCTGTTCTTAAACTTGGCAAAAATTATAATTGCATTACTCCACGACTTTTAAACCGTAACCTAGTAATGTTTGTTTACTGCTTTCGACCTAGTTACTTCTTCTTAAGATCGGCGACCATTATGGCTATCTGGACTTTCCAACCTCGCGGCTCTGAAAAAGGAACGAGTGCTCTTTCCAAACCACTAGCGTAGATCTTTTAGCCAGGATAATATCCTTCAGCCCACACTTACCAGGTGGTAGGTCTCTGTTGCCGGAGACCGTCTGGATGGGTACCACCGCAGCTCCTATTTCAACCGACAAATAGTAGCGTGCAAACATTACTGTGTTCCGGTTTGAAGGGCGCTGTAGCTAGTGTAATTACTGGGGTAACGAGACTTAACACCTTATGTCTCCGGCGACGAGCGCAATGTGGTGCAGTGTGTACCATCTTAACTAGTACCACGTTGTCATGGGCAAACGTATCACTTACCATCAGGTGAACGTCTTGCTCGTCTCGTCGCTTAGTAGTATAAAAAAAAAACACTTCGCTTTTCTTGAATCATCTCCTGTACGATGAGCATCAACAGTTCGTGTTTTATGTTTCTCATTGTATATCCTTAATATTCTTTTTCTTAATTGTATATAACACTTCTGTTTTTACGGATCATACGCTTTAAGACTGTTACATTTTTAACTTTGTATTTCCAGGATATTTTCAGCATTCTCTTGTATACCCACATTTCGAAAGCTTCAACTTTCTTACCTAGTTACTACTGTACAGTAAAATAAATCCATTATTATTACTGTCGACTATTTTTTTTAATGCGATTATTTTAATAAATGACAATGTTTATATTTTATAAATTTGATGTAATCTTCATCTTTGTGGAATGGGTTCAACAGTATTGGTTGATGATGATGAATGCTTATCAGCATACAGTTAACACACAGTCGACTGTGAACCAGCCCTTACAGATAAAAATTAATGTTAAGAGTGCTTGGGAAATTATTATTAATGGAGTGCTTGAAACAAGAATATTTTTTGTGCGCGCGGCCCTAAGCCTTTACACGGGCCAAAGCTGGTAATTTAGGACGTCGCGCCGGAGACCGTTAATTAGTATTTTAATTAAAATTAATAGGCGATTATTCGGAGAATATTCAAGGAGGGCGTTACCTAATTGGCCCCTTTTTTTAAACGTTTTTTTTTTAAATTACACAATGTTTTCGCTTAGACGCACTTTTTTTTCTATTTTATCACAGAGTAATAGTTCATTTGATAAGCACTAACTACATTTCAGTTTAAGAAGTTTTTGCTGTCTTCGGTTATATATTCTTAGTAGCGGTTGAAAAATTAGATCTTTATCATTTAAGTCTTACAACGAGATATTCAATGATAATGAATAATTTTTATATAAATTATATGATTAACTAATTTGTCTACGTGTTAGAAGACATCAGATTGTGATGATGGTTTTAATTAAAGGAACTGTGATGTTAATGTTCGTTTTTAACAATTTTATATGAGCACTGGTGGTGAGTGATACGCCAGGGTATTATAGTACGCCGCTAGTTAAGTAAGGTCACTGATCACAATGCGCCATAAAATGGAACACAGTAATGTTTGTATACTAATGTTTGGTGGTAGAAATATTAGCTGCAGTGGTAGTATGTAGTCGGTGTCCAGCAATAGAGAGCTACCACCGTTTAAAAGCCGACTGCCCGCCGACTGCCCGCCGACCGCGCGGGTCGCGTACGTTTGCCAAAAAAGCCAAAATTCTCACGCGTGAAAGTGGCGCTCTTCTTTTACCTTTTTCCAATGGCTATCGACGAACCGCCTTTCGATTTCATTACGGACGTCCGCCTCTTTTATTTTTAAATCACGCCAACCTCCACGCAGTTCCGGGGCTTTTTTTTTTGTCGGCCAATGTTTTCGGTCTTTGTTTTTTACCCGGGCCCGTTTCGTGTTTTTCATGCAACCGGCCCGCAAACAATGCCATTCCGGCCACCGAATTAACTCCCGACTTTTTGCCTTTTGGCACCGATAAAAATATTTTAATTCGGCGCGGGCGTGTTAATTAATAATTAATAATTTTCGACGCCCGCCAATTTTAATGGAGCCGCTTAACACGTGTTCGGATGCGATTGTTTTTTTTTTCGCGTGCCGCGGATCGCTTTCATGAATGGAATGATGACGTAATAGGATAATGTCAGTGTCGGAAATTTTACGTTTTTATTGGGCGGCGTGTCGATGTTTTTTTTTTTTCGCCGTTACGAGCGCTCGCCGGTCAATGGAACGGACGCATTGGGTTTTAATTCTCAATGTCATTATCACTTTCACAATGAGGACTCATGATTTAAATACTATTTATATTCATGTACTCAACTCTTGTAACTTCGTATAGTGTTGTTGTTGTTTTTTACTTCCTTTGGTTTAAACTTCTTCCTAATATTTGCAATGTTACAGGAGAGTTTCTTGGTTATGGCGTCTGTTTGAAAGTCTCGTGATAAACACGGTACTGAAACAGAGCTTTTAAAATTTTTATTATACCATTCTTAACACTTCACTACAATTTGCCGTGGTGTTTAGTTATAACAAAGCCTAAAATTGTGATGCGTACTTGTTAACAAATTCCGGTTTTAATATATAGATATCTGGAAGATATCAATGCTGTTATAGCGGTGGATTAACAATATTAGGATTGTAGTAAAAAATACCAAACACCCCCAAAAACAACCTAAACTCTGCTGATCTTGGCCCCGTAATTGAATGGAGAATCTTTATAATATTCCGATAGTTTACAACATGGCAATTATTAGTAACCAATCTATTTTTTTATTGCGACGAGCTAGGGCTAGACGTTCACCTGATGGTAAGTGATGCGCTCATAACAACGTGCCGCTAGTTGAGATGGTATACACTGCATCACATTGCGCTCGTCGCCTTAAAACGTAAGGTATTAAGTCTCGTTATCCTAGTAATACCACTAGCTTACAACACCCTTCAAACTGAAACACAGTAATGTTTGAACATCACTATTTAACGGTTGAAATAGGAGCTGCGGTGGTAGACCCAGACGGTCTCCAGCAACAGAGACCTACTACCACTGTTTGATGTGATTTGGCTATGAAGGACCAATGTGTGGTATGATTGTGTATACCAATATCTAGCCTTTACGCGTGGAAATAAAACTTGCGACTTGTACAACGTATGTATATTAGAAGAAGAAGTGGTTTGTACAATAGCGTTGCGCGAATACGAATGTAAGAATGTTCTTGGTCGTCTGCACCCTTTTCGCTCGCGAATGACCGCCAAATTAATGACGAATGTATGAAGATTGCGGTCACTCGTCAGTCCTTGACTCCCGGCGTCAACAACCATTTTATACAAAGATCAAAATATATTAAGGAGCTTTTCGATAACTTTTAGTTAAACCATTAATATATTAAAAGCGTCAGTAATCTGTGCGATTACAGCGCCATCGCTACGTGCAATTATTTTACACTTAGTTACCCCGCGACAGACATAAGCTGAGCTATGTATTACCCCGGTGCGTAACAAGGGCGCCGTCTCCCCCTACGGCCGCCTTTTACGACGTAAACACTCGTTTACACGCCGGCTCTCAAACTTACACAATAAACATTTAAAATTGTACATCATATGTATTGTATTACTGTGTAAGCTTGTGGAATTTATGTGGTAAGTGATACGCTTGTCTATAACAACGCGGCGCTAGTTAAGATGGTACACACTGCACCACATTGCGCACGTCGTCTTGTGACATAAGGTGTTTAGTCTCGTTACCACAGTAATTTTTTCATTCACTGGCATACAGCGCTCTTCAAACTGGAACATAGTAATATTTACACACTAGTATTTGTCGGCTGAAATAGGAGCTGTGGTGGTAACTACCTAGACGGTCTGTTTTTTATTTCTTTTTTAGTGGGGGAAATCTTCTGAAAGATACACTGTCTTCTGGGGAGAAGACAGGGTTATGTGGAGATTTTTACCCACTAAAACCCCGTCGGTGGTCGTCCTCAACGTTTGGAGCGGTGACTAGAACTCTGTTCGGAACACAACTGACACCTTTCTAACGCTATGCTGGGATAGCCCGCCCCGGGGACTGATTCATGCAATTCCCAATACTCTCGCGAGTTCTCTTACAATGGCTGGAGACCACGTCCAGCCATCGTTCTCCTCACTTAGACGGTCTGTAGCAACAAAGACCTGACAGCAGTAAAGTGTTAGAGAGCAGTATATAAAATTAAATTAATAAATGAGAGAGAAATATTATGTGAATTTGAGCACCGCAGGCATTAAGGGTTTTGTGGGGGGTAGTCGGGGACAAATCGCCCCCGCCCGCGGCCGGGCACGCAGGAGCGTTTGCAAGACGCACCCTTCTAATCCCCCATCACCCACACCTCAGCGCCGGGCCCTCATTACATACAAGGAGGATAGTTAAAATCTACCCTCCCCCTCCTCCCAACCTGCGTTGCGAATTGTAAGGTTTTATGTCTTCAATAAAATTCTCGGCGAGCCGTTCATTTTGAACCGTTTTTTTTTCTAACGACGTTGCTAACATTTAAATACATACACAACAGCACACACGACATTTGTTATGTATGAAACGTTTATATGTATAACATTTTATTATACATTTAAATTTTTTGATAACAGTACAAAAAAAAACATACATTTGTAGTAGTAAAAATTTTACTTTGTTCTACATTTATAAAGAAACTAAACAGAGGTCAATGATGTATGTTTTCTAATCTGTGCAATGTATTTATAAATGGGATTTATGAAATGTGTGTTTTTTTATTATGAAAATAGTATGACAAAAATAAAAGTAGACTGTATACAAGTTAACCATTCCACCCCGGCAGGCCTGGGATTACATACGGGATAGTTAAAGCCGGCCCTGAATAAATTTGGGCCGTCAATAAAAAGGGCTTTTGTCCCTTAAAATAAAAGGGATGTTTTTGTTATCTTGAGGATTGGCTAATTTGACAATAACAAAAGGGGTTTCCGTTTTGGGAATTGCGCCCAATGATAATCAACGTACTTTTTTGTCCGTCTGTACGGAAGGGCCCCGCTTGCAATTTGCTACGGGATAAACAAAAGGCTTAATAAATATGGCGGAACAGGACGGCTCGTGACGGCGCTAGATAAAAATATTCGGTCTTAAAATTTAATGACTGGTTGTTTCAGTTTATTTTTTTTTAGTCACTATAAAATTTTATATCACCTACAAAATATGTTATTAACTGGTTGAAAGGTAAAGTGAAGTAAAATAATAGCGAAAGGAAATTTTTCTTATACGTTATAGTTTACTTTTTATAGGCAAACATTAAAAAAATTCAAACTATAATTATTTTTGATTATTTTGGAATGAGATGTAACTTGTCGATATAAATACATCAGGTTTTTTTTTTTTCCCTATAAAATTTTTATTATACGTTATAGTTTACTTTTTATAGGCAAACATTAAAAAAATTCAAACTATAATTATTTTTGATTATTTTGGAATGAGATGAAACTTGTCGATATAAATACATCTGGTTTTTTTTTTCTAAAAACGATATTGAGAAAACAGAGCGCTCGCTGTTCGAGAGCTCGGACCACGGAAGAGCACTCTCCGAACACATCGGCAGCCATAACACTTGAACCCTGAAAATTCCACCATCTCCCACCATTTTTATATTCCGCCACTTTCCACTATAGCCTCTGAATTTATTAGTCATTATGGTAATTATTTAAAACTTTCTTATCCACATTTTTGCGTGTGAAGGTTATGCTGTTACCAAGCGAAGAAACTAACCAATATTTATCTGGTATCTGTATCACATTGTACTTGATCTAAAACGGATTATTAACTCGACACTCCAAAATCTACTGCTCTATTCAAATCATAAAACAATAATAGAGAGTAAATAGACACCAGTTAAATTTTGCCATTTTTTTTTTATTTTTTACCTTTTCAGAATTCTAAAGGTCGTGAAAGAGAATGTCTTGTCTATGCATTATGCATTACGTCCACCATTTCGTTGATCTGCTTCCAATTTATTATTATCTTATCTGTTAACTCTGTAAAACAGATTAATAATGTGAAATAATTAAAAACTGTTAATATTACTGTTAAATATAAACGTTTTCGAGAATTGCTTTTAGCGGTGATGAAATAGAAAATTTCAACGAACCCACAAACAATTGTGTATGTGAAATTAACAAATATTTGCAATGGTTTCGTGTTATGAATGTGGTTTCTGGTGGTGGTATTGACACCGTATTGTGGACAAAATTAATTAATTGTCTATCGCAGGATCAATTAGTTCTCACTTGAGAGGTGACGTCAGGTCCTGTGCAGGACGCGTCGTATCTTCAATAACACTTCATCTTATAGTCACTTAACTTTGGACATTGATCCAAACTTTATTGTATTGGACTTTAAGACTAAGTTCTGATTGAAATATCTCTTAACTAACGAAGCATTGGTGACTTTTACTTGAATATTTAGACCTCAACGATTAGAGAGATAATTAAAATGAAATACATGCTTATGTTTTTTCAATAGATTTGGATCTGTTGCAAAAATGTTAAAGCTATCTTTTGATTCCGCTGTATCTAGTATTAAGTAAATAATATTTTACTCCATACCTCAATAATAATATTATATGCTTAAATGTTTATGTATGTCATCATCCTCATAGTTTCTTGAACAGTTCATCGCCATTTATTTCGAACTAATTAATTTATGATAGTCTAACATAAAAAATGGGTTTAACTTTAAAGCAAAAACTTTATACGTCTACGTTTAACAGGTTTTGTGAGAAAAAGTTTTGAAATACAACATCAAACAGTTTGTTAGGGTCCGAGTCGTTTGGATCTCTTATATCCTTACATATAGATATTTAATATATCCTATTTTTAATCTAATATAACAGAGATTGTTTTATAACATTTTTAATATTTTTTTGAGATATGAAATTATGTAAGTATTAATTGTGTCTCCGTCTAGGTAGGTACCACCGCAGCTCATATTTCTACCGCCAAACAGTAGTGTGCAAACATTACTCTGTTGTAGTTTGAAGGACGCCGAAAGCCAGTGAAATTAATGGGGTAACGAGACAACGCTTTGTATCTAAAGGCAAAGTGATGCAGTGTATACCATCTTAACTAGCGCCGCGGTGTTATGGGCAAGAGTTCATTTACCATCAGGCGAACGTCTCGCTCATCTCGTTGGGTCTTAGAATAAAAAAAATCTAAATAATCCTTTCGTTATATACATATAATTCTGTTGAGGAATAATCTTTGTAAAGTTAGTTTCCATGTCGCTTCTGGCTCGTTCGTCTAACTTCAAATTTGAATCTGGGTCGAGTTAAATCTTGCCTGATTTTCGAGCTATTTTTCTCAAGGGTCGCACGTGGCGGGTGAGTTATCGCAAGGGTGGAATAATGAGAAGGGTGGGGTGAGTGGAGCAGGGGGGGGGGGAGAGAAGAGGAGGGGAGGTTTGCCCTAATTTTGTTAATTCGGGTAACGGACATTTTGTAGAATCAAGACTGACTTGGATGTATTGGAATGTACCTACCTACAGAAAGAATATTTTATTACAGACATATTTACATAATTTAAGTATTTTGTTTGTTAAAAATTACGTATTTTGCTGAATGTTTAAGTTTTCCTGTTTCATTTACGTATTTTGTGTCTATTTAAAAAAAATATATAATAAAATTTATAAAGAACCTATTTCTGTCATCAAACAGTTGTGTGCTGTTTGCTGTGTTAAAGGCATTATAGCTAAACATTACTATAACTATAATGTAGTGTAATGTGTATTATCTACATAATGAGCAAGAGTATCATTTAATATTAAGTGAGCTCGTCTTAACAATTCGTCTAAATTTATTATAAATCAGAAAAATTAGATACAATTTTGTGTTAAAAAAATGTTAGGAATCATTCAATGACCGCCATTTTAAATTTTACTTAAAACTTAGCAAAGGTTCCATAAAATTATGGCGCTGCTTTTTTTTTAAAGATGCGATTAAAAATATATGAAAAATCATTAATCAAACTTGGGTACACCATGTAACGGGCCTTCCATAAATTATATGCTTTAATTAATATTAATACAACCGAACGAAATCTTACGGCAGCCATTTTGGAAACCCTTATACTACTCCCACCCGGTGCCCGAAACAGACGATTACGCTTCGCAAAAACTCAGAAAACACTTTCAGCTAAAGAGAATTTATTCGTAGGTCCTATTGTTATATTATTAGAGGTCAAATTCGTTGAAACAATATAAGTTTCAGCGGCAAAGTGAAAGTTGTCAATTCTTTAGCCGATCCTTCCGTGGGCATAATGAGGGACGCACCCCTCCGAGATGAGATTTTGGGCTCCTGTTTAAATTGATTCAATCGAGACCCCGATGTTTCGGTCGAGAGGCTCCGGATGTGAAACGGCACTTTTTTTCTCTCATCCACGTAACTTTTGCCGGTATTAGGAATTAATTGGGGCGTGCAGGTATCGCATTTATAGCTTTAATTACAAAGACCAGGTCAGGAAATTTGAACCGTATCATAAAGTCTAATTACCTATACGCAATGAAAACTAAATACTTTAGATTGAAGACAATATTTTGATTTAGATAATAAAATCGACTGTTATGATATAGTAAAGTTTTTAAGTCTTGCGTGGGTTCAAAGTTAGGTAATGTCTCGATAAATTAAATGTAATAATAAGCATATAAATTATTTACACATATAAAATAGCTACAAAGAAAGTAATATCGTGGTCATTTTTATATAACCTCATCAATTGTGCAATTATTATAGCCTTAGAGAATAATTATGTATAACATAAATAGGGTCTAGGTTATGAGTAAATAATGAGTCAAATATTTCAAAGGTCGTATATGTTATTACTAAATATGACTTTATAAAACTTTTTAAGAATACCGATTCAGAACTCTTTTTGATTAAAACTCTCGAAAGTGTAATAAAGAAGATAATTTTTAAAACATATATTAATTACTTAAGATACAAGTACGAACGAACGTTTATTAACAAAGATCTATACAGATTAGATAAATTTTGCATAGATGAGGTATATCATCATCCAGGCCTTAAATTAAACTAATTCGTCTGGAGCAGACGGAGCTGCGGGCTGGATAAATTATTTAACATGAAACTCTCGGCTATTTCCCTGCGGTGCAAAAGCTTGCTTTAGAATTATAAATGAGAGGAGCTTAAAGTTTAGAAGCTGACTGTGCAAGTGTAAAAGCTTAGCTGCAATGTGTTAGAAAGCTAATAGAAGCGGAGCGACTTATTAAAACGTAGATCGTAGTTTTAGACAAAAGGATATTGTTGTACTTCTGTTTAAAAGTTCTATAAGGTATAGGCCATACGTAATGTTGATGATGAAGACTAGTCAGTACATACCTTCGAAACTTCACCCTCAGTTCATCAGTCGACCATCATGAAAAACTGATGGTGATCCGAAATATATAATAATCAGAGAACTAATATTATAACCCTTTTATAATTACAATAAAACAAAAAGATGTTATTTGTTTTTTTTTAATTTTCCTGTTATAATTATAAACATAAAAACACAATAATTAAATTAATATAAACATACAGACGATAAAATAAAAATCTGATACAAAAAAATCTGATTTTTTTTATTTATCATTAGATACATTGATTTATATGACAAAGGTATTCAAAATTGTTAAATATATTCTCTTTAGCTCCACTTATATTACTTTCAACTTCTTCTCTCATCGATTTATATTTTCTAATAGCTCATAGATTCCTGATTCCGATGAAGCTGCGAAAGTCATCATTAGGATTAACAGCATTAACTTCACCTGAAAAAAACAATTAGGTTTAAAAGTGAAATTTAGAAACATGTCTGTAAATTAAACTGTTCATTGTGTAGGGGGACAGTATTACTAACGGATGAGATCCGTCAACAATCTAAGCGTTGGTGGTCTGCGACGGGTTCGTGCCTAAATCAAAACCTACAGTCGCAATGCCTATTAGTGCTGACTGGATATAATTTCAGATTAAGACTGAAATAAACATTAACAAGAATAGCTTTTTTTCCATGAAATGTTATCAAAATCGAACAGGGTAAACAAACAAATCGACTACATGTACTAATTTTGTCGGAACTTCATTTAAACATTTACTTTAATTCACTTCTTCTAAGTCGTATTTCCTCATGACTGAGGGTCGTGGTCATCATGTGTGATGAAACACACGACGACTTTCTTGTCAGTTATAATGGAGTGGTTTGCCATTGCCTTCTACATTTCATATACAAGTGCGAGCACGGATGGTCACGACATAGATATGCAGGTTTCCTCACGATGTTTTCCTTCACCGTCAAAGCACGTGATATTAGTTGGTGTTATACTAACTGCACAAAAATTGAAAAATTCATTGGTGCAGGTCGGATTCGAACCCGGTGCCTCCGAAAGGAACGCAAGCGTTCAAACCACTAGGCTATCACGGCTCAATTCTCTACAAGGCTTAAAATATCAACATTTATAATCTCATTTTTATATATACAATTATCTTATATATGCAAAACTATATGTATAATTTGATTTGATATAATATAAGAATATACCCATTTCATTCTTGTTTAAAAGTTTATTCGGCCAACCTGGTAAGTAATAGTTTGTCAGATACAGCTACAGACGAAATAAATCGTCATGCTGAAAATCGCTGTTATGTGTAATAGTTACTGTGTTCCAGTTAGAAAGGCGCTGTAAGCTAGTGAAATTACTGAGGTAACGAGACTTAACAATTTATATTTCAAGGCGAGGAGCGTGAGGTGGTGCAGTGTATACCATCTTAACTAGCACCACGTTGTCATGGGCAAGCGTATCACTTACCATCAGGTGAACGCCTTGCTCGTCTCGTCGCTACGTCAAATACAAAAAAACAGAATTATACCTGTTTAATCGTTGTCTACGATAATATGAAACGAAAGTGGTGGTAGACAGGATTATAAACAACAAGAGTTTCCATTATCATATTTTTACGTATAAGAGGGAAGCGATTTAATCTTAGCGATGAAAGTTTTCGCTTCACTATAATGCGTTTGTTTTTATCAAAAGAGCTTCGGGGCTTAAGTAGTTTGAACAAAACCGCTTGCGGTGCATTTAATAATTAATCTATGGCCGCACGCGAGAGCACGGCTCCACCTTCTTTATACCGCGGCTAGCGGTAAATGCAATTTAACTTAACTCATACATATTGTAACTTATAATATTAATGAGCCTTACTTTGCTCCTTTTGACTTAGGTTAATTTTTACAAACTTTGCGATGAGGTATTCAAAATGGCTGACTTAATTACTAGAGACATTCTCATCTAGTCAACATTTGATGAGATGTTATAGTAGGAGGTCGTTTTAATTATTAAGATATATATTAATATAAAACATATAATAAATGTTAATATACATAAATAATTATAGCGATGTCGTTAACTGCTTTTCATAATCCCGAAATCGTTTTATTTGTTATTGGTTCTTTGTTAGAGCATTCTGTAATTTATATCTATTTAACATACAAAGCAACTTTTGTGTTTTCAATATAATTTAATTTTATCGGTTATATAGTGTTAGTGATATAACAATCTAAGTTCATCATATATAGATCTTAGAATAACCCAGGACCCTTTGCTATGATGAAGGCGACAACCTAGGATTTTTCAATTAATAAAAATCCCAGGCTTTTCTCCTGAAATAAATATGTTTCTAAATACCAAAAACGTAACGTTCTTCATTTATACAAATTTACACCTATTTCAAATATTAGTGACACAAAAGTCACTAACATTTTTTTCCGACTGTGATTGCGTGATGATGATCACTCAATATAGTTCTTTTTTCTCGTTTAACTAAAGATGCTGACGATGATGAAAATAAATATATACACGTATTAATAGAGGAACCTAGGTAATACTAATAACGATGATGATTAAAAGGCTCTTGTTGTTATATATAGTTTATATTAAAGAATGACTTCATTATGTTAACAGTTCGCTATTAGTTTTGATGACGAAGTGAAATATCTCCGATCAATAAAACGAAACTAAATATATAGAGGCCGGGCTGCTCAGGGTATCATTAGTTATTTATAAACGCGGAACTTAATGACGAGTTTCCGGTTCGACGGATAAAGCGATTTGACTGTATTTGCGAAGAACGTACCGTTGAAGGAAATTTTTGTAACAAATAATTTTTCCATTAAAATTACCCATAACATCTGCTTCAATGTAATTTGTGCTGTTTGTTGGTGAGATTGATACATTTTTTAAATAAATATGGCAGTATAAATAAATAATTATAACACCACAATTTTCTATCTAAAGTTTTTTAAGTTTGCTCAAGTTAAAAATTAATGAAGCTTTTGTAATTAAAACAGAAAGTGAAGCTTATTATTTCTTATTATTTGATAGGAAGGATGTTTAAAACCGCTTTATGGTATATTCACTATTAATCATTTAATAGAAATAGGTTTGTGATGTGTTATGTATAAAAAAAATGTTTATGAATATATTCATTCGGACTTGTTTTTTGACTTAACCGAATTACCACCGCAGCTCATATTTTAACCGCCGAACAGTAGTGTGCAAACATTACTGTGTTCCAGTTTAAAGAGCGCTGTAAGTTAATGAAATTTCTTAGGTAATGAGATTTAACAACTTATATTTCAAGGCGAGGAGCGTAATGTGGAGCAGTGTGTACCATCTTAACTAGCGGCGCGTTGTTATGGGCGAGCGTGTCACTTACTATCAGGTGAAAGTCTCACTCGTCTCGTCCCTTTTCGAATAAAAAAAAACTATGAAAAGAGTAATAAACCATTATTTATATAAATGAACTACAGTTGTAATATGTTTTGTTGTTGTTGAGATTTTTTAATGTAGTCATACTATTAGAGTATGATGCATCTAAACACTATTAGTTTTGCTCTGACTAAAACTCTTAAGAATTAAGCTCAACTTTTGTACATACTTTTCCTTGTTTACATTGAGATTAATGAAATGAACAATTTTAGGTTATATGAAAAAGAAATATAATTAAAGAAATCAAATAACGGGAGAGGTGATTTTTCTTAATTGCATACAACAGAGGAGAAACGGATATAAAAGAACGGACAAAGCACCGGCGCCTTTGTTACCCGGATTAGGTACAGATAGCGTCGCTACGGGCCCAGATGTTCCTAGATTACGGTGGAATAGATTTAATTGGATCGCCGGTGCTGCTAGACAAATAGTGCTGTATTTATACACGTCTTACTGCGGCGCCCGACGCTGCCGGGGATTTATGAATCGCGGGGAAACCTTTCCGACGCGATAAAAAAAAGCACACCTCATAAAAACCTTTCATTTTAATGAAATGAAACGTACATTTTTAAGGTTTAGCGTTAACAATCTGAATATAATATTTTGTTGTGTAGATAATAGAAGAGATTTTTCTATCGTATAATAATAATTTTAAGCACATCGATCTATTTCACTGCTGAAAAAACTAATTTAGAATAGACATCGTTAACAAATTAAATGACAAAGTGTAGTTATTTAAAATTATTCTTTTCTCATCAAAATTAAGTTTCTATATCATACACAATACTTTAAAAATCTACACATAATTTTATGTTAAGGAAAACCTGTAATTAGCATTACTATTGTATTTAATTCTCTTATAAGTTTGTTTGTTAACGCTGTTGGTTTCCGGAATAAAACTTAAAACCGATTTTTTAAATATATTGTGCGCAAAGGCATAAGTGTGATATGGTATTGTTTAAGTTAGACATAATTGTAACACTATTACAATTATGTGAAATGATGATGAATATGAGCAATAGAAATTTAATGATTCCAAATTACATTAAATTATAATAAGGATATGAATTTATTTTAATGCACGGCTATAGATTAAATTCGACATTGCTATAGTAACTTTAGTAAATATTTATGTATTTATAATATTAATTTAAAAGTTTTTCGGATAAAAGCGAATAAGTTTTTCATGGTCTACTTAAAATGATATTTCATTGTTTAATTTACTTAATTTACAGTTAGCTCTATTATTTAAGTACATCCTTCAAAATGTTTCATCGATCATGTTATAGAATCAATATTTATGTATCTCTTTACTCATTTTTATATTTGAAATTATCGATACAACTGTATATTTAAAGGTTTACTGGATTAAAGTAAGGGTATGCTTTTGTACTTTTTCTCTTAGATACACTTGATGGTGGTAGGTCTCTGTTGCTGGATACCGTCTAGGTAGCTACCATCGCAGCTCCTATTTCTACCACCAAACAGTAGCGTGTAAACATTACTGTGTTTTAGTTTGAAGGGTAACGTAAGCTAGTGATATTACTGGGGTAACGAGACTTAACACCTTATGTTTTTTTTTTTATACTACTAAGCGACGAGACGAGCAAGACGTTCACCTGATGGTAAGTGATACGCTTGCCCATAACAATGCGGAGCTAGTTAAGATGGTACACACTGCACCACATTGCGCTCGTCGCCTTGAGACATAAGCTGTTAAGTCTCGTTACCCCAGTAATTACACTAGCTACAGCGCCCTTCAAACCGGAACACAGTAATGTTTGCACACTACTATTTAGCGGTTGAAATAGGAGCTGCGGTGGTACCCACCCAGATGGTCTCTGGCAACAGAGACCTACCACCTGGCGTCTCAAGGCGACGAACGCAATGTGGTGCAGTGTATACCATCTTAACTAGCAGTGTTTTGTTATGAGCAAGCAAATCACTTACCACCAGGTGAACGTCTCGCTCGTCTAGTTGCCTCGTCGAAAAACAAATATCGTTTACTTTTGTGTGTGTAAAATAAAGGATAGAGGGTAAAATTGTGTTGTACAGAGAAAAAGAGCTTCATTTAGTTGTTTAGAATGAAATAAATTACTTGGCGCCGGGCACACAATCCCGCGCGGGTGACAAGTCCATCTGGACAAAAAGCGGATGCAGCTGCGGACTAAATTGAAACTCGCCCTCATTAGGAGTCCTGACCGCGCAGCCCCCCAAGACTGATGAGGAAGAAGTTCCGCCCTCGTTTATACACCAACCAGAAACATGGCTCTATACATACAGAGTTTTTTTTTTTTACTATTATTGTGAAGTGGATTAGTTTTTCTTTAATCTTTCAGTTTGTTATAAAATTTAGAAAAATCTGGAAATTCTTTCTTTATAAACAGTATCGAAAAACACAAAGACATTAAATTCAAGTTCGAACCAAATTTTGGATATAATTTTTATATCAATACTTAATGAGTAAAATAGTTTCTCACAAATGTTTGATACGAACAATTCAAATGTTAATATACTGTCAAATGTGTTATTATATTGTCAATCAATACATTTTATTCAGTTTTTAAACAAAAATTTTCTTCTTCAATTAAGTTCCGACCGTAATTGAAGTTGGGTTAAAGAATTATCAATAAAAATTTATGCGATGTTTGAAATACTTTGTTACTTCATTCGTTACTATTTAAACACGATATTTCATTGTTTTATATTATATTCATAGTTCTGCGTCATATCAGCAACGTAGCATAATTATTTCGCTGCCACGACGTCTGCGATAACGTTTTGCCACCGTTTAAACAAAAGCGTGTAACACAATATTACTCGGAGTCCCTCGTTTGTTTGCTTCCCTTTTGTCTCTACATACAAGCTTTTCCCTATTTAAGCGGAGGCTCGACGGAGAATTCATATCAATTATCCTCTGCCGCCGCCACAGCACAGCCGCTAGCAGATACTTAAAGCGTATCTCTATTTAATTATCATAGAAATATAGTAAAGCATATTTATAGCAAAGCACATGGAAGTTTAGGTGAATAGTTCCTAAGAACTTTGCAAACTTATTTAACAAAAATAACATATTTTTTTTCTCTTCATCTATACAGCAAGCTTTTTTTTATTATTTCTTACAAAAAAGAATAATCAAAATCTGATCACTGTATACAAAGTTAGATACAAATAATGTTATGCGGCGAATTGAGAACTCACTTCCGGTGGTTGGTTAATGATGTTATATAACATAAAACACATCAGCCTTTCTCTATATAAAAGTTATTTCAAGTATTTAGCCTAGTTTTTTATAAAAACCATAATATTATTTAAGATTATAGACACGTTAAGTTTTTGTGTTATCAATTTTACTAACGGTTTTCCTTATCACAATTTTTTTTTCTTAATTTTTCTGGTCCATAAAAACACCAAAAACATTCTAAATATTTTACAATTTTTTTTAATTCTCATTCTGTAATTATATTTTTAAATCATCGATTACTTTTTCGCTTTGTATTAACAATATCAGGTATAAAATACTTTCGTTCTCTATATATACGATCTTTGTAAATCTTTCAAGTCGATTAGTTAGTTTTAAATAAATAGTTCTAGACTTAGGACTTAGTCTGTGGGTTTACCGGGCTCATTATGTATTCTTTCAAAAGATATTTCGGTCGGCCGCTCGCTGCGAACACTGGAGCTCTTGCGTTGGTTATAAATCCATTACTTGAGCTATTTTTGCTTTATACTTTATACAGTTTTAGATGTTACCATCACACTGATGTATTAATATTTATTTATATACACTTACAAATTGTTAATTTGTTGTTAGGTGAGGTTTCACTGGTGATATACGGTTCAGTCTCAAAAGAGACTTACATAGGTACCATCTCAATATTTGCCAAGAGAAAATAGTGATAGGTAATTGATTTTTGTTGTTAAGTGAAATTATTAATATACATATTGACCTTTAGAAGATACGATGGTTCTGAAAGGAATATAGGTTTATGAGGAATTTATTTAAAACTCTACTCTGTGAGTTGCGAAGAGTTGCAAGTATTCCTTACAGAATGTTTCGGTGCTCTCCTGTACAGTTCTTTTCAGGACTCCTCGCTATGTTAAATACACCTTGCTTAGTGGGTAATGAAGGAAACTTTTAATCCTGTGAATGTAATGATCCTTTTAGTCGCCTATTGCAACAGGTAGAGGTTTGTTTATTTAGTCCTATTCTCAATAGTCCGGGACGCATAATATTTGTTTTAGTGTATTTTAGAACCAGTGTTAGTCTTCTTGACAATTTAACTGATATTAAATTCAAATCGTAATCGGAGTTTGAATTTTTCTTTTAAGTTAATAGATTAAAAGCTTATAAGTTGCGACTGTTCAAAATCATAGAGATATTTTCTGTTTTATTACCTTAATTCTGTTAATTGAATAAAAATTATTTAGTTCACGTTAGGCTTGCAAAGTTTAAGCAGCGCTTTCATTCAGCGACTCTGTATAGGTAGAGGTTATCAAAGTTACATGCACAGTGGCTGCTGAATTTCATGACACGACTGTTTGCACTTTAGTAGGTAGGTACGCGGGTCCGTATGAAAGGCATTTGTATACGTATTGTCGAAGTTATGGCCCTGCACATTCGTGTCGTTTTAATGAGGGTGTGTTTGCGAAGTCACGAGGTGATGGCCGCCGAGTTACAGAATCCAGCGATTGAGTTTCTTTTTCATTATTACCATAGAAATGTAATGTTCCGAAGCTTATTACCAAAGAATCTTTTAAACGGTTTTATTATATATATTTTTTTTAACAGCCCTTTTGTGTCCGCCTTCGGACATAGGCCTCCTCTCCTCTCCTAAAAAGATCGACAGGCGTGGAAAAAGGGAGAGGAGGCCTAATTATTATATATTAAAGGATAGTTATCAAAAAATACTTTAACGTTTTCATGTTTGTTTTAATCCTAAAAATTTAGCACTCGAATATTCAGTATTCGGTAGTTATTTTATAGTACATTATGTTTCGTAAAACTTTGAGAGTCATAGTTACAGGATATGTTATTTAGTAACATATTTATTTCGGAGATATTTAAACGTTTGAAAACTTTGAAGAATTTGAATTAATAATCTGTGAAAGTTCAAAATGGGTTCTGTATTAAAAATTAAAGTCCGCGCTTTTCTTTTCACTTGTGTCGAAGAGGTTTTTTTTAGTGAATTGAAGTACTTCCTCAGCAACTGGAAATATTACGCACTTTTTAGGTGCGGGCTTACGACAGTGGCTTTTTACTGCTGCCGGCTTAATGTGCCCTATGGTACAAAGTGAACCCCCGGAACGTGTGTGGGAATAAGTGAGGATATATACAACATATATTTAAGGTTATTAACCCACGTTTTTGTAAAATAAAGAAAATGTGAGTTTCATTTTACATTTAAACATTGAAAGAAATCTCTTAAGTTATATGTTTTATAAGCAACGTATATAATTAAGCATAAGTAATTATAATAATTTCTTATCTAAATAAAAACTTTGAGCCAAGTGAAACAGCGCATTTTTTAAAAAAAGATAAGTTGTATGATTGTTATGTAAAAAATTTACCATTCTCATATATTATAATTTAATTCTTCTGTACGTTCAATTGAATGTTACAGTAAAAAAAAATTATACAGTCTTTTGCTAAGCCAAAGATATACGTTATAAAACCGCACGCGCCGTTCGGAACGCCGACCTATATTTTATAATTCCACCCCCGGTTCTTTCCCGTTTTAAGTCTTTGCCCGACCCACGATTTATATTCGACGGTCACTTCAGCGGACCCGAGAGGGCCATAAATAACCGCCGCAGAGGTCCGACTTTTTCCCCGCGTCCTCCCAACCCCCCCAACCCTACCCCCGGGCCGTCCCGCAAACGACTAAGGTTACCCTACGGGGGAAGATGAAAGAACGCCCCCATATATCTTTTTCAAAGTGTGGATTGTTCGAGAATTTTAATTTTGCGAGGGAACAGCTCGAGGTTGGCGGCCGCCATTACGTTTCGTTCTCACTTATTTTAACCAAGCTCTTACTTCTACACCGTTTCATTATATTAAATCTATTAAAAAATACATTTTTGAATATGTACTTTACAATTTGCATGACGTGTTCGGTGAACTTATTCAGTAATATTGTAATAAATCTCATTATAAACTTTACGATCACACTACTACCAATCGGTATGCCAAACATGACGACAACAGCAAATATATTCTTATGTATTGTATATTTTGTTTATTAACTATTATTTTAAAAAAATCCAACTTGTGCTAAATAAAAAAGTTTTCTCCATTCCTGGGTCGTTGAAAACAATGAACAGACTCGAATTTTCGTTTTTTTTTCATAATCCTGAATTCAAAATTAAAAAAAAAAATACTTGAAGGTTGACCAAAAAATCAGCTTTAAAACTGCATTAAAACTTATTGCTCCACCTAACATTTATTTTTAGCTAGTCACCGTTAAAACTTTTAAACACTAGGTGGGCCGATAGATGTGTCCGGAAGTATATGTATATTTTATGTTTCTCAACTACTGTTAGACGCTATAACATTAATGTGAAGCAGTGTAAGTGTATCTTAGTAAAATTTCAACTTACAGATTACATCATTACCTGATTCAATTCGTAAGTAGATTGTTATTATGGATTTTAATTATACACACAATCAGCGTCTCTGGGCATAATTAAGGATGTTAATTAATTAAGAGAAGGTTTACAGGGCCACTTCATTAAAGCGAGAGCTGGTGTAGAACAAATAAAGAGGGTCTCATTTGTCGATGCTGAATCCCCTGGGGTCAGAACGAGTATGATTCCGACGAATGCAATCTAACAGCGCACAGTCTATTACATTTGAAAGCTATTTCGCGGAAACGCTAAATTAGTTACAACGATCAGGTAGTGATATTGCACTACATATATTTTCATATCTGTTTCTATTGACAAACTTTCTATGTTTGTTTTATATATTACGTGAGATCAATGACTGATATAGATCATGGCGTTGTTGACAAATCTTTGCGATTTTAATGCTTACTAGTGTGTTTTTGTCATGTGATTATTTTTTAAAAATGATAAATATGTATATATATACATATTAATGTAGTCTTTTTGCAGGTCATTTTTAATAGTTTTATTTTTATATATACATATGTTTTTTTAAAAATAGTACATAATTATCTGTGTGACTGTATCTGAATTCTACAAACTTTAATCTTTTTTAGGTTTTTTTTGTACAGAAAAAAATCTAATTTATTTTCAACAAAAATCAGCACACTACAGACATTTAAATTAACTAATCAATAGTCTTCTTTAGTATATAATTCTTTACGTGTATAATATTATCATAACAAATATGTGAAATACGCTATTAATGGAAATCGTATGAGTTATTGGTACAGAAAGCGTTTATTACTCCAAAATTTAATCACGCAGTATTGAGTACTATACTCGACTATTGTACTAAAATTTCAGTAAATTATTAATTACAGAATTTCAGTTAACTGGCTTATAATAGTTTGCTTTGTAACACGGAGGTCCGATTCCGTGGATAAACGTAATGGAGTTTAGATGGTGGTATAGTTTTGTTGAACTCACCATCCTCACATTGAACAGCAGCCGGAATTGCTGTGTTCCAGTTGATAATATGTGAGAGTATTTTCGGCTAATAACAAATTATCAATATTAAGTAAATTCTTGTTAGTCTATTGTAGTTGAAAGAAAACTTATTTATTTACTACAGTATAGCTTCTTTTGATCTCAATGCTAACGGGTTCAAATGTAAGTCACAGCATTAATTATTTTTATTGATTTTTTTTTTTAATTTTTGTTGATTATATATAAGTCTATGATCTTGTGATAAGTCACAAGATATGATGATGATATGATGATATGAAGATATAATGATTATACATCAACAAGTCTATTATCTTGTGACTTATCACAAGATAATAGACTTATGTATAATCAACTTAAAAATTAACGTAAAGGTGTTACAGATATTTTCACCACTTGTTATGCTGGTAGAATATGATTGAAGACCTTAGCTGTAATTACGGTTTATATACATTTTAAGTTAAAATATATTTTTTGCTCAATTAGGCGACGAGACGAGCAAGACGTTCACCTGATGGTAAGTGATACGCTTGCCCATAACAACGTGGCGCTAGTTAAGATGGTACACACTGCACCACACTGCGCTAGTCGTCTTGAGACAAAAATTGTTAAGTCTCGTTACCACAGTAATTTCATTAGCCTACAGCGCCCTTCAAACCGGAACACAGTAATGTTTGCATATTACTATTTGGCGGTAGGAATAAGCTACGGTGGTATAGACAGTCCCCGGCAAAGGACACCTACCACCAGTTGATCTATATCGCGTTCAATAGATATACATTTATATCTTAACGATGATATATTTCTTTGTAAATAGATTACGCCTAACGCTGCTTATATATACGTATTTTTTCCAAGTTTCAAAACGTGTTTATAATTCTAATTAAAAGGACTTACTTTATTATGTACCCACGATAATTCAAGCCTACGTGACCCTTGACAACGGCCCTTGAAACAACAAAACGGTACTCGTCAGGGGGGCGAAAAAAAAAACCCCCCGAAAGGTTAAAAGTTGTCCTTATTTGAATTTTCATTAAAACTTTCTCCCGTCACGAACAAAGAACATTTATATTAAAAAAGTCGGACCGCGGCCAGATAAATATCTGTAGTCTCGAGAGCGGGCCCAAAATTTAACTTCGCTCACAGAACAACCGTAGAGAACAGAAGGTCCATTTTACAGTTACACTTACTGCTGGTAGGTCTCTGTTGCCGGAGACCGTCTATACCACCGTAGCTTATTCCTACCGCCAAATAGTAGTGTGCGAACATTACTGTGTTCCGGTTTGAAAGGCGCTGTAAGCCAGTGAAATTACTGGGGTAACGAGACTTAACAACTAATGTCTCAAGGCGACGAGTAATGTGGTGCAGTGTATACCATCTTAACCAGCGCCGCATTGTTATGGGCAAGCGTATCACTTACCATCAGGAGAACATTTCGCTCGTGTGGTCGAAAAAAAATGTTTACTGATGGTGATGTACCAACGCAGTACTACCGCAGAAATATGCTTCAAATTAGTCAAATGCAATCATTACTATATCCAGAAATCTATAGTTTTGAAATTACTGGAGTAAAGAGACAAGTAGAACGTAAAATGGTGCAGTGTAAACATTTTCACTTGCCATGTACTTAAAATAAAAACTTGATAAAGTTATGTTTTTGTGTGAAAATTGGAATATTCCTAGAACTAGATTTTTGTGTAAACATTTAAATGTATTCAGACGAGCAAATTAGTATTGATTCAAAATGCACATTTTAAACGGAGTAATAAAATTGTTGTCTCGTTATTTAGAATTTTAACATTTTCCTAACGTTAGTGAGATTATCTAAGTTCAATACATATATTTGAGGTTAAGACATACCTGTTGTAACATGTGCGTATCGAGTGATCTTACTGATCGACCGTCCGCTTTATTAAAAAGATTTTTTTTTCTAAATTGAGTACGATACCTATTTTAGAATCTGGTTGTTGAGTTCTCTCATCATGCCCCAACTCATTACCAGCCGGCAGCGCCGCAAGACCCGCCCAGCCGGCCGCGGCCCGACTCCAACCACTCCCCGAGCCCTGCGAGCTCACTTCCACACTTACTTGTAGTGATGTTACACGATACATTGTAACACCCGCTCTTTTCAATCGCAATAATTTTTAACAAAATATAAACATCAATTAGGAAATTTGTTGTTTGAAATGATGATAATGATATAAACAGTAATACAAACGTAACTAGCTAGAATCATTTCGTTTGATTTTTGTTTAATGAAACCAACTTCTAAATATATACTCGTTCAAATATTTCAATAAATTATACACTAACATTTGAAAACTTTTTATCGGTTAAAAATACTGCTTAATTTAGTCCACAGTTTCAGTCTCTATCACCTGATTGCATCAGCGTAAAAGAGACTGATGACGACTTAAATACTCAGTAACGCTTGGAACTTTTAAACCGAAAGAGTTAATGAATACTCTTTCAGTATTAAATGAAGTGTAGAATAAGGAAACGAGAAATCTGAAATAAAAAATCTATAGCTCTTCAGGTTAAGAAGATATGAAAGGCCAAAGTTAGCACTGGGGAAGGAGGGCAAATAAGAAAGTAAAATTTTATTCAGAACCGAACCCATGACCTTTGTGTCTAAAGCATGAAAACTAGCCCATATAACATTTTGGCACATTTTAATCTTATAAGGTAATAGAGACTCAAATAATAAGACGGCGCATGCGACGTCTTTCTCGTTTGTTTATAACAAATTAAGATAAATCGATTATTTTATCCTCGGTGTAAAAATACTTTAAAAAATAATTCTATCTACACAACAAATTCTATGTACTAATAAAGTTACTAAGTGTTGTTAACAGTATCTACCATATTATGTTAGCTTACAATATTGATTATGAAAATGTTTTTTTATACCAATTGTTGCTTTACAAAACTTAAAAAGATATAGAAGCAAAGCTTAGAAATTGTATTAAGTAAAGAATAAACCGTTGCATACTTAAAAAAAGCAAAATGAGCTCATAGATCATTCGTATAAAATTTAGTTTAATCAAATGATTTATATTACGCGAAAAGTCTAAGTGTGCCATCACTTTTACAACTCCACGTGACGTAGTCTGTAGACGGTAAATGGTTTTCGGTTCCACCCAATCAGGCCCCAAAAATGGTCTAATTTAAATTCTGATTACGGACACCCAGATCGATGATGACAATCTGCGAGGCGCCATTATTAGATTGCGAATTCGACTCCGGCTTTTTGAGTCTAATGGAGTCAAGTTCCCCGGCCGCGCCGCCTATTGCAAATCGTCCTCATCTCCACACTTGCGAATAATTAAAATCTAATTTCTAGTTTATTAAAACTCAATTTTACGGATTTTATCGCGTTTATTATTTAGTTTGTTTATTCACGACGTTTCGTCCGCTTTGCAGAGGTCATGGTCACAGGAGGACTGACATGACTGCTGCAAAGCGGTCGAAACGTCGGGAATAAACAAACTAAATAATAAACGCGATAAAATCCGTAAAATTGAGTTTTAATAAATGTGTAACATAACATTCGCGGAAATATAAGAAATCATTATCTAATTTCTAGTGTTATAAAATTTCGCTTTATTCATGCTTTGGATACAACGGATATTTTCTCTTAAATAGAATTAAATAAATCCTCCGTTTCCATTAACCTTTCTTAGTTTGATGTTATAATTCAAAAATCTAAATCCTGTAGTTGACAAAAATGTTAGATATTTCAATGGAATTTATAATTCTTTTTTTTTTTTTTTTTTTTTTTTCTTTTTTGCTTTTTCTCCATATTCACACTGCTAACTTTGATCTTTCATATCTCCTTGACCACAATCTCTTCATCCTGTATTTCATTTTATCCTGAAAGAGTATCTATGTAGCTCTTCCGGTTTAAATCTTACAAATATTACGGAGTATTTAAGTCAGTGCATCAGCCTCTTTTGCGCTGATACGATCAGGTGATAGAGACTAAAAACAACAAATAATATCTATTTATTTCTGGTCCTAGGTTAGAAGCAGAGATAATAAAACTCCAACTGCGCACTGGGTGATATTTTGGTCTATGTTTATCACATCGCTGAATCCCGCAGCCTCGCTACCTTTCCTCATTAACATGCTACGTAGAATTGTTAACACGACGCAATTGTCTAAAATCTAAATCCGAACAAGTTTCGGCCGCAGCGAGGCGGGGCAGTCAGAAAACTATTTAATGAAGTATTTGGAAACTGGCCCGGCTAACATATCAATGGAAGCGCAGAGCCACGCGTGTTTGATGTTAATTATCGTTATCTCATGTCTTTTCACATTTGAAGGAAGTTGGTACTTTCGCTGTTGGAGTGTAATTTACGCGGCGTCCCTCTGCGGAAGCTGCAGAAGTTGGCAGCGCATAATTTAGAGCCACCAAAGGATAGCCCTGTCTAACTTTCCACTTCGCTCATATTTTACACATAATGGATATATATAGTGGTTTTTAACTTCGAACGGACGCGACTCGTTAATTGTGAGTGCGTTACGTCTAGGCGACTACGGAATTTCTAGAGGCAACTTCGTGTACGGAATCCCAACTAAGTATGTATCTGCGGACGCTTCCCTGCGGACGTTTTCAGCTCTTAGGTCTTAGGGTATAAGGATGATATCACTACAGTGGCGTTAATCTAGACGGACACCCCAGCGGTGCACCGTGCAGTTAACAGTTGGAACAACTTTAGAGGATTTAAAAGCTGTGGAGTAGTTTGGAAATTACATTTGCGTGACAACTTTTGTTGGGACGCTTTCGCTGTGTCTTTCGGATATTTAATTCACATCGCGTTCACGGAGTTACGTTAAAATAATATTACGATGCATTAACTAATTACATTGTCGAGAAAATATGAACAAATTTTGATAATTCTGCCATTTAATTATCATTTTACATGAAGTTCTTTACGGTCCAATCCACTAAATATGTTTCCTCTTTTTTGTTAGAGTGAAGCTTGTGACGTGTAATCACAAATAAGAAGAATTTCTTGCTTTCTTGACTAGTTTATTAGTTTCATTAATAATTATAGGTCTTTAAATATTATCTAATTTAACTAAAAAAAGATCTATCACCAGGGAAAGTACTAAACTAATATACCAAAACCTCAAGAGCCCACATTTTTTAACATTCCTTTATTCATATTTCTGTTGACGTGGTGCCGGAATGGCCTAGTGGCTAATTTTCATGCTTTGTAAACAAAGGCCATGAGTTCGTTTCTCAGTATTTTTTTTTCTTTTTTGCTTTTTCTCCATATTCACACTGCTAACTTTGATCTTTCATATCTCCTTGACCAGAATCTCTTTATCCTGTATTTCATTTTATCCTGAAAGAGTATATATGTAGCTCTTCCGGTTTAAAGCTTACAAACATTACGGAGTATTTAAGTCAGTGCATCAGCCTCTTTTGCGCTGATACGATCAGGTGATAGAGACTAAAAACAACAAATAATATCTATTTATTTCTGGTCCTAGGTTAGAAGCAGAGATAATAAAACTCCAACTGCGCACTGGGTGATATTTTGGTCTATGTTTATCACATCGCTGAATCCCGCAGCCTCGCTACCTTTCCTCATTAACATGCTACGTAGAATTGTTAACACGACGCAATTGTCTAAAATCTAAATCCGAACAAGTTTCGGCCGCAGCGAGGCGGGGCAGTCAGAAAACTATTTAATGAAGTATTTGGAAACTAGCCCGGCTAACATATCAATGGAAGCGCGGAGCCACGCGTGTTTGATGTTAATTATAGATATTAAAAATTACATTTGACTATAAAATATTAAAATGATGCGGAAGTGATGAGAGAGTGAAGCAGAATTGGGATAGCAGCTCATGAGTTCCATTTAGTGAGAGATTGTGAAATGTGGTGAACTGATCATCAACCTTCGATAATTAGAGGCACCTTAAAAAAGAAAAAAATAATTCAATTAAAAAAAAATTAAAACTTTATAGTAGTAGTTAAGCATATTGTATAGAGTCATTTTATATATGGCCTAAAGTTCTTTGTGGGAAACTCACCAACATCATTATTGTTATTCGATGAACTGCTAAATTTAGGCTATTCCCAGTAATCTCTATATCGATCATTAAGTAATTAGTAACATATTATAGCAAAAAAATGTTTTTTAAAAAGCATGTCTAGTATCGGGCAAAATTTAGTTACTCACAGGGCTTCTAGATTATACTTTTTTCGTTAGACAAAATAATTATTATATATATATCGCCACCTAGCGGCGAGGGGCAGAAGCTATTGATTGTGGCTCGAAGGGTTCAGCTAACCCGACTATTAATTTCCTAAGGGAACTCTACACTCCCGCCCGCTACCATGAAACTTTCATTCAAACAGGATTTTTTTTACTTTTTTTTTATACAACGCGAATGGATACCTTCTTTTAAAGAAAAAACGTTGGTAATTTCAATTAGTTTAGACTGTATAATATCTAACTACTTATAATGTATGATTGAAAAAGTATACGTTATCTTATGACGGGTTGGTTATTTAACATATAAATTATAATTTAATGAATAAATTTTAATATGAAAAGCTTAAAATTAGACCATTAAGAATCTGTTGTAAAGGATTCATCATGAACGAATAGTTCTTAAGAAAACTGATCACTTATTCTAAAGTTTTAAAGACGCTGATATGCGCTGCGCATATTATATATACTTGAAAAAACAAATATAATAAAAAAAAGTTTACAACTATGTCTAAAAATAATTTACTAAATATTTATTAATTTACTCATATATCATATATATTATATACTATATATATTATTATACTTTGTTGACTGCTCAGTAACACCAGTTAATTGTATGTATGTAGGGTTTCAGAATTGATTCTTAACTATAACTAAAGTTTCTGTACGGCACAAAGAGCCTTGTTCGTATGTATGTCCTTTAACTTTGACACTGTAGCCACACCTTCATTGGACCTTATCTGGTTAACAGGCATCTAAGATCTGTGAGGTTTATCCCATTGTATGCTCTGTAACATGATATTGTTTCATGGAAGTAAACATAACAGTAAAGTAATTGTAGGTAACGTGTAATACGATTAGAAAACATAATAAGATTTAATACCTCCAAATATAAATAAGGTTATATAAAATATTTTTGGGTACTATTTTTGTTTGCGTTACTTAACTGTATTAATAAGTGAAGGTATAACTAAACATTATCAAATACATAATAAATAGTATTATTTAATCTACAGTAAGATTGTATAGTAAAGTTTTATTCGGATAATAATATTTTTATGTTATTTCAAAATTACATATGAATCGCTGGATTGGAGTTATCTGTGATAAAGGTGAATATCAAGCAGTGGTCTATCGGTTGATGATGATGATATTTATGATGAATTAACAAGTTCACATTTATGACATATTATCCATTAATAGAGACCGAACTGAATGTTCAACTAATAATTTCAACTTTTTAAATATGTTCGCTTATAAAATGTTGTCTAACGTTAAAACTAATTTCATTAGCTTCTCCTTAGTCGTCTATTCTCATGACTGGGGGTCGTGGTCATCATGTGTAATGAAACACGACGACTTACTTGTCAGTTATAATGGAGTGGTGTTGCCATTGCCTTCTCCTTTTCACATACTAGTGCGAGCACGGATGGTCATGACATAGATATGCAGATTTCCTCACGATGTTTTCCTTCCCCATCAAAGCGCGTGATATTAGTTGGTGTTATACTGCACATAAATTGAAAAAAATATTGGTGCAGGCCGGATTCGAACCCGGTACCGATAGAGCGGAAGGCGCGCGTTCAAACCGTTAGGCTATCGCAGCTTTTTTTTTTTGGACACGGGAAATCCTCATGGATACTTTCGCCCTTACGGGGAAAGGACGAAGGTTATGTGACACTCTTACTCACTAAAACCCCTGGAAACTCAGTCTCGGCCCGTTTTTTGATGTGGTGTGGAATCAAATTATTTCACAAGCATCACATCACGAGTGTTTGCGACTGCAAACTCACCACTAGTCTTTTAGACCATGAACACACAACATCGAGGCGTGCTAGGAGTTTAGAGCACGCCATTGGCCACGAGGACTCGTCCTAGGCTAACGCAGCTACATTAATTTTTCATTACCTACATCGCTCTTGAATTACATATCCATATAAAAATTGTGGTCTTTATAACATGTTTAAGTTATTTAATTAATATTTTTTTCATATTTTGTTAATTTTTTTGTAAATAATTATAATATCGTGTATCGCTCAGTTGTCGCGGTCGCTTGGTACGGGGCCCGGAGTCCGGGCTTATCTTTACGCGCGCGCGACTATCCCATGGTAATGTAATGAAAAATTACGCCCATCTGATACCGCTCCGCCTCTGTGCTCTTTGTTCCGCACTCGCTGCGGGTAAAGTGGTGATAGATAGAAATAGATGGCGCTGCCGTACGTACCACCGTACCAATACTCTGGCTAATGTATAAACTTGACGAAACAGACTAATCATTCCGTTAATGAATTGAGATTTTTTTCATAAATCGATAACCACGTTTTATTTACTGAATTAGTTTTGTTATTCCTTCTATTAAAAGAATGGAGAGATTAAGAGTGAAAAATTAGGCTGCTAAAAATTTTAAGTTATTTTGAAACTTTACAGCAGTTTTTTTTATTGTCATTTTTCTAAATTTCATGTGATGTGGCGGTCATAGTACTGTCTCCCATTTGTAGACAGATGTAAAACTGTTCAATGACTTTTACTAATTACTTTTATAATATTGTGCTATTTTTGTTTCTCTTAGAGCCAAGGTTGGTGACAATAAAAGCGACGAGCACAATGTGGTGCAGTGTATATCATCCTAACTATCATATGAATTCGCTTTGTGTAATAAAAAAAATGTTTCAAATATTTATTTCCAATAAAATGGAAATACGTCCAATTCAGTTCGATGAATGGAATAATGAAAAAACATCTGAAAGTTTCACCGGATATTCGGTATGATTTTGTTTTCATTATTTACATGTTATAATGATTCATTAATACCACGTCTTGACAGAGCCGAGCCTGTGGAAGGTATGCGTCTTACTTCCACTCGCGTTGACTACCCTACCCCCCTTCCCCGTACCACCACAACTCCAACCCCAAGCCCGCGGGTGGCGTTTTTATAACTCCTTGCCCACACATCCACTACGTTATTGCTCTCAATTTTTCAAAAGACTAATTTAACATTAAAAAAAGTTTATAAAAATGCACTTTATTGCAACGTGTTAAAGTTTAAAATGTAACGAATGGGTTCTATTACTTAGATCCGTATCCGTTGCTTTATTCGATCTCTTCTTCGGAGAAAGTCGATGTCGTCATTGCTGAACTTTCATCTCATAACCGACCTTACGCTGTTGGGTTAGAGTCGCATTTCGCGCGGCGGGTTACCGTAGAGATAAGCTAATTCTCTAACGCAGGGGTGGAGGCGCAATCATTTAAGCAAAGGGTGGAAAGCGACGGGGAGTTCTTTTTGGAGTTTGTGCGAGTGAGACGTGCGTAGAGGTCGAGAGGGTGCGGGTTAAACGCGTCACAGGGGTGCACTGCGTGCCAACGAATTTATAAATATTATTAATTAATTACTAACATTCATTATTTAATATAATAAATCATCTACTTGTCTTCGGGATTAAAGCCCTTTCACAAGGAGATAAGTATGTAATTTCTCCATCAAACTGGATAAGTGTGGCTTAACAAATATCACTTGTCCATGACAGCGGTTAGATAATGGATCATATCCGTTTCCACAAGATGTCAGAATCAGCTCTTTCTCGAATCGTATGACATTCGAGAAAGAGCTTTGCTCATTTAGTTTACCTATCGAGTAAAATTATAATTACTTATTTAGTTAGATATAATTTAAACAGGAAAAGCTAGGTTTTTACATAGGTTGGTTGTGGTAGAATGGTTTAAGAATTCCTCGTGCCAATCATGATTTTTTCCCAATTAATTTACTATTAACTTGTATCACTTAAAATTATTTACTTATGAAAATTTTGTGTCCAGCCGTTTCTTCACACGTAGTCCGCCAAATAACTGGAGCTGGAAGTAATAAAAAAGATTGTTGAATAAGAGGAATCGCAGCTTAGACATTAACATAATTAGTTTGTAGATATTAAAATTTTGATTATTCTTAAATTAAAGCCAAGGGCGCTAATGCAAAGAAGTAAATTAAGTTATTATTATAATTAAATTACTATCTGTATTTTCAAGTGTAAGAAGCTCTAAGTTTCCTTTTTGTCAATATCGATATGAGACTCAGGCAACTGACTAATGACAGTATAACCAATCTTTCACTAACGGTGAAGCTTGAGTAACAGTGATATTGATGAGACGGGTTCAGCTCAACGGTCACCAACCGTAGTGATTATGGCAATACCACATATTTACATTTAAATAGATTGATTGAATTAATCCTTTTTCACCGGAATTCAGTAAACACCGGAGTAAATTTCAAACGAAACATAAACGCAATTGTTTTCGCGTTACGTCATAATTCGGGTAGATTTTGAATAGCCGTCAAGTCCGTGCCTGCCTGCCATCAACACCCGAATAGGCCGACGCTGCGAACGCTAAAAACTCACCCCTTTGGCCCCTTTCCCCGATTTTTAAGCCTACTCCCACCACCTCTAACTCCCGGGTTAGCCAGGGGTACATTTATGCGCAATAAATTTTGACCACCGCCATCCATTCAAAATGGCCTCACTGCGACACTTTTCATAGACAAAAATAAACCTTGTCTTCAAATAGTTAAAGTCTAAATTCAAATGTGCAAATAACACCTCTATGTAAAAGAACTCCCTTTGAATTTTGAACTCGATTGTTGTATTCGTGCGAATGTAACTTTTTTGTTTAACGGTTTAAAGTTAAAATTCGTTTGTTCGGTGTTGATTGCATAAAGAAGGTGCCGGTTTTGCGGGTGGGTACGGACAGACAGAGGTAAATAGGGTAGATATTGTCTATTTCTCATTTGTCTTGGCGATAGTGCGGTAATAAAATCCATTGTTCAGACCCGACGGTGCTTTTGAAAGGTCTTAAAAAGAGACCCCGCTTTGTATACAATGCAATGGGACCACAAAGGGCACTTGATTAGGTCCCATGAAATGTGGTTTCAGTTTTTACATTTAAACTTAATTATGATGCACTTGATTACTTATAACTTACATATATAATGATAAGAAACGACTTTTGTTATTGAATATAATAAAAAAGAAGTAATAATTATAAATTTCTTTCTCTCTTTTACCTTATATTATGGTTCAGGACATTTTTATCCTACAGTTTACACAATTTACTACTAATACTATCTTAATATTATTTATCCTTATTTCTATTAACTAAAGTACATAACTTTAAACTTTGCAAAACCTATTTCTAACTAATTTTCCATTAACGCGTATAAACTATCTACGTATTTTTAGCCATGTTTCATGTACAAAGTCATATCGAAGTTTCCTATGGATGGGACATTCCGTTAGCAAATGAGGAACCGTTTCCTCCGAAGCATCATCACGTGCACCATGGATGGTCCCCACTTTTGAAACGGTTCAAATATAATATTTGTCACTGAATTACGTATGTCAGAGTAAAAATGATGGTAAGTGATACGCTTGCACATAACAAAATACTGCTAGTTAAGATGGTACACACTGCACCACATTGCGCTCGTCGCCTTAAACCATAAGGTGTTAAGTCTCGTTACCCCAGTAATTTCACTAGCTTCCAGCGCCATTCAAACCGGAACACAGTATAGCCCTGTATCAAATAGCGGGGCTTTAAACTTCCAAAAAAAAAAAAAAAAACCGGAACACAGTAATGTTTACACACTACTGTTTGTCAGCAGAAATAGTTACTGCTGTGGTGTCTATATGGTCTCCGGCAACAGAGACCTACCACCAGTAAACCACCAGTGAATCTCAAGAGTTGATAGAAGGAAAACAGAATTTTTAATTATATACTCCCGGACATATCTATCGGCCCACCACTCAGTGTTTAAAGTTTCGACGGTGTCTAGTTAAAAATAAATGTTAGGTGGAGCAATAAATTAATTTTAATGCAGTTTTGAAGCAGATTTATTGGTCAACCTTTATGTATGTTTTTTTTTTTTTGTAATTTCGAATTTATTTGGCCGGCAGAAGTTTTACAACTTGGGCGACAATTTCAGGCAGAGTATCCATATTTTTTGGTCAAAACTGGCTCTAAGTTTAGATTTGCCTTTTTATGGGACCAATAATCGGATAGATCAAAAAAAAAATCCAACTTGTGCGAAATAAAAAAGTTTTCTCCATTTCTGGGTCGTTGAAAACAATGAACAAACCCGAATTTTCGTTTTTTTTTTTCATAATCCTTAATTCAAAATTAAAAAAAAAACATACATGAAGGTTGACCAAAAAATCAGCTTTAAAACTGCATTAAAACTTATTGCTCCATCTAACATTTATTTTTAGCTAGGCACCGTTAAAACTTTTAAACACTAGGTGGGCCGATAGATGTGTCCGGGAGTGTATTTACAGATGGTTAGATTTACGTATTGGTGGTAAGCTAGTCAGGTGGGTTCATTAAAACTACCACCATTCATGGCATAGGCTAAACATTTATGAGAAAACTAAAATTTATTATTTAACCGCAGAATATTAGCTTTAGTCGAAATGTTTCTGTATAATTTTAATCAAAATCTAGAGTTAATCTAACTTTAAGTATTTATTTGTATATTTTCTTGTATTTATAACTGATTTGAAAGCTGTCTTACATTTTTTCCATTCATTTCTATTGATGTTTTAAATTGTATCTCAATACAACTTGTAGCCTGTTTAGTTTGACATTGAATTTGAACCTTGAAGGGGTCACTTCAATAAAAATCTTTTTTTTATTATTATTTGTTGTACATTATTTGTTAGGATTTTACTGTGTTTTGTGGGCTTGCTATTAATTTTAATAAAATTTTACTATCCTTTTTTAAAATAGTTAAAAAAATGTTTTATACTTTCGAAGAATCATTATCGGCCCAAAACTTCTGCAGCGGACAAAGAGAAAAGTTATTAATATGAAATAGTAATGATTTACATGCATTTATAAGTGATTCACATTTTTATAATATTTAGTAATTTATTTAAAATCATTATTGAAACTTTCAATATGCATTGATCTATGGGCATTTATTACTATACAGCCTAGGACTTAAAAAGATAGATGAGTCGAATACGAAAAAAAGTATATTTACACATATGCATACTAATGTAAATAAATATATATGCATAAATTCAATTAAGAGGTACATAACTAGGAGTTATTATTAAATATGTGCCTTCTCATAAATATTCTAAAAAATTCTTTCTTTTTATTATATGAGTTAATTTCCAAATTGTATATTTTTTTAAATACCAACTAAACTATTTTAACTATACATAATTTTAGGAACGTGTAAAAAAAATTGTATCTGTGTAATCCGTACGTCAAGTATGCGCTTCATCGATATAATACCTTGGGCGGGTTTTAGAAAAAAAAAAAAGCAGAACTCGTAAGCCGTTTTTGATACGCGCACTCTGTCAACGGCGCGCCGTAGGTAAGGTACGTACGTAACGTGGACAAACACAAAAAACAAAGGCCCATTAGTATCGGAAGTGTGGGCCTCATCAAGATAAATAGAAATGTCACGATGATGGATTACAGCTTCAGGCTGCAGCGGCTGAAATAACCCAGCCGTCAACCACCCCACACTACACCCTATTCCAATAGCCATAAAGGCTAGAATCGTGTAAACGAGCTGAGCCGCGCTGCAGCTGGAACTTTGGCTCCTGCAAGGCTGCTCCTGTGTTATCTGCAGTAAGTAAATAAGTGTGCTTGTGTGTGTGTTTAATATTTTTTTTAAGTGAATATAAAAGGTCGTTATATTTGCTCCGGGTAATTGAGTACGCGATGTGGGGGCCCTATTTTAAACAGAAACGAGAGTTATGCGGTTATATTATGGGAATGGCTTTGCTTTTAATAACTGTGTTTGTGTGCTTAGAATGAACCATAAACAGCAAACTCGCTGTGAATCTAGTGTATCATAGAGACAGGATAAACATACATTTTTTGAGGAACATTTTCAAACGTTAACTAAGATTTTAAGTACATTTTATTTTATATTGTAAAATACACCATGGATATTTTTATGCGCTGACTTAAATACACGGTAACGCTTGTAACTTTAAAAACTGAAGAACTACATGGATACTCTTTCAAGACGAAATGGAGTATAGGATTAGGAGATGAGAAATCCGAAATAAAAAGTCTGTAGCTCTTCTAGTTAAGAAGATATGGAAGGTCAAAGTTAGCACTGAGGAAAGAAGGAAAATAAAAAAGAAAAATTTCACTGAGAATCGAACCCATGACCTTTATGTGCAAAGCATGAAAACTAGCCCATAGACCATTCCGACACATTCTAATCTTATAAGGTAACAGAGATCCGGATAATAAGATGTATTTGTCGTCTTTCTCGTTTGTTTTATTTAAAGAAACTTCAAGGTATACAGACATCTGTTCCCGATGCCTAAAATATATACGCTGGTTAAGATGTTTACATAACACATGCTGATAGATATACGATGATAACTCTCGATATCACAATTCGATCATTTACAACACTCTTCAAGTTAAAAAACACTATCGCTAATATATTACTACTTATCTAGTGCATTTACTTTATTGGAAATAGACTTCTTTTATTCGAGATTATCGTTAAGTTTGTTTTAAGAAATATATTTACCAGGTGGTAGGTCTCTGTTGCCGGAGACCGTCTGGGTGGGTACCACCGCAGCTCCTATTTCAACCGCCAAATAGTAGTGTGCAAACATTACTGTGTTCCGGTTTGAAGGGCGCTGTAGCTAGTGTAATTACTGGGGTAACGAGACTTAACACCTTATGTCTCCGGCGACGAGCGCAATGTGGTGCAGTGTGTACCATCTTAACTAGCACCACTTTGTCATGGGCAAGCGTATCACTTACCATCAGGTGAACGTCTTGCTCGTCTCGTCGTTTAGTTCTATAAAAAAAAAAAAAAAATATTCAATTGACAGATTACTTACGTAAACTTATTGAAATTTACAGTTCAGGTAGTCGCAGTGATTCTTCATCTCGATAATAGCCTGGAAAATAGAAAAGAAATCAGGTACAGTCTTTTTCTCATATTTGCAGGAATAAATAATATATTATAAATAAGTAATAATTAGATTACTTATACATACATTATTGTATGTATAAAAAATAAATAGATATATCTTTAATGACTTGAACCTTCATAGTACCAACCTAAGTATTATCAGTAGTGGTGTCTATTGCTAAAGACCGTCTTGGTACTAACGCCAGGTCCTTTGTAGTTAGTGAAATTACTAGAGTAACGAGAATTAAGATTATGTACACAATGCGCTGAATATCATCCTAACTAACACCACATTGTTATGAGCAGCCGCATAGTACAATATTCTTCTTTGTCAATTACCAACATTTAATAAAACTAAATTTTATGGTTTTTTTTATCATATTCATAACTTTGATATTAATATTCCGTTTATGGAAGAAGTCATCGCGTTGATATGTTTAAGGGAGTGTTAAATGGAAAGAGAAAAAAAAAATGGCTACAAAAACAAAATGGATTCTAGCTTAGGCATCGCTAGGATGCGAGTCGGAACACGCATGTGCGTGCCCCGGCCGCCCCACGGACGAGGGGTGACGGGGGGAGTGTGAGAGGGGGGAGGGACGGGTGCGAGAGGGAGGACTGGCGGGTCGTGAGGGGGGGGGGGGGTTAGGAAAGCGGTCACTTGGGGCAAAATGGTGGGAGGGGTTTTATTTTCGTAGGTACCGCGTTTCATCCACTTTTCTTGAGCATTTCCCTTTGATATACGAATAATCAGATGCGGTTTAATTTCGCTGCCCTTGCGTACGCGCGTTGGAGGGGGAGCTTTTTTTTTTGTTTGTTGATTTAATTTTAGAAGGGGGGGGGGGTATTAATTACCTCCCGCTCGTATTAGGCTTTATAAAAACATAGAACTCCGCTTTTATTAAAACGTATTGCTAATTTGCCCCGTGCAGCACAATAAGATCTAACATTATTTTTACTTTTGTTTCAAAACTTTAAAATTTGTTTGTGCATATAAAAGTAAAAAATAAATAAATCATACATTAACTTTAAAGTAAGAAATTATAAACTCAATAATTTTTAACCGTTGTATGATCGCCTGGTAAGAATTTTTAATCTAATTTCACCAAAATTTTTTGCTAGGATAAAGTATTTTGAAAAAATTCAGAATACTACAACTTAAGTAATTTAAGATAATTGCATAAAAAAAAATTGTTGAAACAAATAAATAATCTAGTTTATAATTTTATTTACACTACACGGTGTATTGCATAAGGCGACTAAGAGGGAAAAATTGTAGTAGAAAACAAAAAGTTCTTCTTTTGACTTCTTTCAACATACTGCCCTCGCCAGTCCACTTACCAAAGCTTTTACAGCAATTAGCCATCAATTGTAAACGCTGGCGAGCAATCGACTTCAATATTATGAATAAAGGATAATGATGATGATCTATTGTAACGAAATCACTTTATGGAACCTTCCAAAAAAGTTTTATAATACCAAAAACAAATGATTATAAGAAGCCGACATAATAACGCCTAAGAATTCTTAGACTTACAACTCATAGGAGGTAGTTGCAAAGATAATATATTAAGTAAATATTTAAAAAAACAAAATAAAACTTTAAAAACCTTTTACTACCTTTGAATTATTACAATGACAATTATATTTCTTGTATATATCTAGTTTTGTATACATTTCTCTTAACCTCTACATGCATTTGAATTAAATACCTTAATTGTGTGTCCTTGTAATTATGTATTGATAACTCAACTAAATTCAGTTAATATAACACTTATTGATCTACTTTTTAAGTTTACAATCATAAACTATTTGTAGGCCTCGCAATTCAAAATGGCCGCTTTTATACTGCACCAATCAGTTTAACAACTATACTCATATATTTGTTGTAAAACGAATCAATCAATTGCAATAGTATATTTTATTTGATTATATATCAAGATTATTTAAGCAAAACATAATTTAGGGTAATGTTACTAAAATAATAGAAAAATCATATAAATTTCAATGCGGAGTTTCTGCAACACTGTCGCCATGCCGCGTCGGTGTCCTAAAGCCCAATTATTCACTTTGACGTCGGCCGTTGATAATCATCTGTCATACGATTCTGGATGTGCGATGCGTCCATTTTATCCCGGCCTACCCCCGTGTACGCCTTCAATACTTTTTTAGTGCATCCATTTTTGATTTTAAGGCAACGGGCAGGTCAGAGTATTTTGGTTACGGGTCGAGTAGAGGATAGTGGCTGGCCGCGCGGCGGATCCGTTTGTCTATTACGTAAGGGTATTTTTAGACTCGATGATTGTATCACCTGAGCCATAACCGAACCGGAAATCATAAGTTTATCCATTTAGTTATACTGCAAACACAGTGAATAGGGCGGTGACCTAATTGTAGCTATACTAATTTGATGCTACTTAAGATAATTACTCTTGTCGCTGTGAAAAATGGGACGTCGCTTATCGTAACTGCTAGTTACAATACATATGCATAGACGGTTAACAACTGTGACTTACAATAAGTAAACGATAATCAATGTTATAATGATTAAGTTGAAAATAAGAACCGGTAAATTTAATTATCTTAAAAGTATGCTTTCGTAAACACCCACTACCGCTCCCATCCAAGCAAATACGACTAATGTATACCACTTAATAGATGTATTTGTCTTACCCACCTTCAATAAACAGAGGTTTTGTTGAGGACCCTTCAACAACTAAATACGGATGTTTGGTTCTTTAACATTTACAAAAGATATTTCAATGAAATTCATGATAGAAATAGAGAAGTTAACTACGAATAAACAATTAGAGAATAAATCTAAATTATTTCTTGTAGTAGAAACATAAATCTTCAACAATCAATTGACTATCTAAAATTTCTGGTGCTTACTTTATTAAGTAGAAAAGTTATCAAGCTGTATAAGTAGCTTGATTCATATATTTTTTTCTATGTACTGTGTTTATCGTTCGTTATTTTTTATATATAATACTAAACGAAATAGAGGTGTACGATAAAACAATTGTGTCGGGCCATGTTCTGTAGCGGAGCAGGTATACTGTAAAGGCAGTGTATATACAACGCGTAGGACGTTGCGTTTATGTAATCCGGAAAATCCGAATAAAATTTTATCACGTAGCCGACAGGAGTGGAGACCTTCCAAACAACCCCGATGCCGGGGAAAAAGGGAATATTTCTTTTTTTTTTGATTACAACAATATAAAACTGGGACTTCGGGCGTGGGGCAAGTTCAGCCGGCAAGACGTTTCGTTCTAACATTATTTCCACTAGTTCTTTTCAAGTTTGTGAATACAGACTTGTATATTAATTTATAAATTCTCCTTTTACAAGGATTTAGAAAAGGAAATATATATAATTGTAATGAAAAAATCTTCACTTAAAGCGATTTCTTTCAGACCTTTCGAATTTGTGCTTGTTTGTATATATTTTTTTATTATTTAATAATAAAAACTACAAATATATTCTTAAATGACTACACTCGCCAAACTTTTACGTTTGATGGCGGTTCAAGTACGCATACTTTAAAAGTATTTTTTTTAATTTAGTTACACTGGAGGATACTTATACGAACTTAAATTTTATATAAAATTACAAATTGAAGTTAAGAAATTTCTAGTTTTGGTTAAGGTTAATCAGTAGTACAGATGAAATTGTTGTGTGATGACATAACCGAGTAAATCTTAGTAAAGGAAGAACAATGTGACTGAAAAAGTATTTGCAATGAATTCATGTTATGTGTGTGTGTGTTACCATTCATATTATACTATAGCAAGAAGTAGATGTTTGTTATAAATCTTTCACTTTGATTATTTATAAGCTTGTTGAATGAGCTGATGAGGTAAGAATACTAACATCTAAGTGAAATCTCCGCCTCTTACAAATTGTACCAAAGCCGGCAACCCTTTTCCGACTACGGCAAATTAAGCAGGGCCGCCCTTTGCGGCTCTAGGCAAAAATTCAATTACGAACTTCGGGCCCATCCCAAGAGCACGCCTAAAGGGTGAACGCTTTTTGCCTCTAAATTTTTATGTGGCCCTTTACAAAGCCGAAAACGAGGTGTTTTTTATGAATATTCCATTTATTTCGGACCTCCTGGGCATAGGGACGGAAGCACTACCTATACGCATCGGACTTCCAAACAGGACCTGCTACAATCGAAATATACATAACGAGTGATTTACTTGCAAAAAGGTTTGTATATTAAGTATACATAGATAACATTTTAGAAGAAAAAAGTTTTTCACTGATGCACTGACGAGAGAAGTAGTAAGAGATCTTCTTCTTCTAAGTCGTATTTCCTCATGACTGAGGATCGTGGTCATCATGTGTGATGAAACACACGACGACTTACATGGCAGTTATAATGGAGTGGTTTGCCATTGCCTTCACCATTTCACATACTAATCCGACCACGGATGGTCGTCACATAGATATGCATGTTTCCTCACGATTGATTCCTTCACCGTAAAAGATACGAACATAAAAATATAGCGATGTTCAAGATCTTCCATAGAACCTTATTATACTCCTCTCTTTAAAACATGAGATAATACTCCTCATTACCCATTAATTTTCTATTAATGTAATATAATAGACAGCTAAAACTTAACCTTAACTTCAAGTATATTAAGTGACAATGATGCTGGAGACAGTTCAGAATATTCTGGTTGATATGCGAATTAAGAATCGAATCAGTGACCTCCGTATTATAAAGCAAATAGGTTACTTTATACCCTAACTTTTACTTTGTGTATGCTGGTTTAATTTGTATAATATGAATGTGCTTGATGACATAAAAATAACTTATTTATCTTACCAGCTACAAGACATACTTTATTGTTATTTATTTCAAGGATTTTTTTTTAAAGTTTCTTTATGGCTTAAATATATCAGTCATCGATAGTATCTACAAGGTGGGCCAAAAGAAGTCATCCGTTGTTGTTCAGTTCTCATTTTTTTTTATATGAAAAACTTTGATTCTATTTTTTGATTATGTTTATTTGTACCTTTAGAATTTTATTGGTCAAGTCGATAAGATGATATCGGCCACAATTTGGTGATTCAATTTGGGCTTTCAATAGGGTGAATTCTTCTGGCCTACCTTGTACATACACAACAAAAAAAAAATAGGAAGTGGTATAAAAATATCTGTACTTTGGTTTTAGTATTACTTCATACCTACTTCATGGAGCATGATTCGAAATCAAAATAAAAGTGTATTGAAAACTATCGCAGCACAAACAAATTGTATGTTCAAAGTGCTCGTTTGTTTAAACATCTAGCTCGTATAAAAATCCAATCTTATAATTTAAAGCTCGCCATCTAGCAAATCACCTAAACTTGCCGCAAAAAGCCTCCCGCATTTACATAATGACTTTATATTATACTCGCGAGTCGCCGCCGGCATTTTAATGCACCTCGTTTTTACATACACGCACACATGCCCGCGCGTAATTCGCTTATGTACGCAATAGCTGCACACAGACGTCGCCTCACCGCTGGGTTGCCACTACAAAAAAATTAACCATTTCAGTAGATAAATTAATAATCATTTAAATAAAAATTTCTCCTCTCAAAAAAATTTTATGTTACATGAATCGTTTACTACTTCAAAATACTCAGTAAGGATTTATTATCTTATTTATTTAAAAACAAAAGTTCCTTAGTATTAAGAGATATCTGTGGTATGTTAAATTGGGATAAGCCAGTATTATAACAGAGAAATTATATTAATAACATATAATACAGAATTACTGTAGGTAGGTTTCTGTTCAGTTGTAATCCGAGAGACTTAATAACTTATGACTTATGTACCTTAACTAGCGTTACGTTGTTATGGGCAAGTGTATCACTTACCATCAGGTGAACGTCTCGCTTATTTCATTGCGTGAAAAAAAACTTAAATATATGATAAAATTCGATTGAAATAATTTATACTTCGCGGCAACCCTAATCCATAGATAGCTGTAACCGCAGCTCCCACTGCGTGCTGGACTTAATCGCTAAATCGATAAAACACGGTTTTTTCTTTTTAGAAGAAAATAGCTGATAATTATACCTTTCCACTCGAAGGTACCGATGCATGAGTTGAAAAAAAACTGTCGAGCTATTACTGGTCACATAAAAAACCGCAACGCTAATGCTCGGTGCTTTTTATATTTAAAAAATCAGCTTGAAAAGTTTCCACTTAGTCTATTGTTTCTTTGCATTCAATATTTTATTTCTTTTTTCTGGAATTTTTGTCCTTATAAAACATACACAATTAACATTTTAATTATTTGTATCAGTAGTATTAGACTAATATCAATATCATTTTCATTCCAAATACTCGAAATGGAATCCATTTTTGATTTGTCCTTCTAACAGCATCCTTAAAATGTTTCATTATCAAATGTTTAAATAACAAATCACAATAAAACAAAAACCAGATATATAAGAGACTAAGCAAACATTTTTAATATGTAAAATAGTTTCATTGATCCATCTCAATTGAGACTAAACAAAAAAAAAACCTAGAAACATGAAAAGAAAACAATTCTAAAGAAATTGTCTTTGTAAACTTTACTTTCACCAATTAAAAATTGCCAAAGGTATATCCTGTTAAGGTTTCCTGATGCTGTGATATGTTTAATCGGATAAAAGCGTTCAGGATTCATTTCATTACTATCCAAAGCCGACTGATAATTGACTAAATTAGTTATTAAATGATTACTACTTTTTGTGCTATAATGAAAAACGGACTGTATAACTAATTGATATAAAGGTTATTGCTGTGACTTCTAATCAACTTTCGTATAAAGAAGTAAAGATTGAGAAAGTAAAGGCAATTTTTTTAATATACATTAGTAGTTACATTATAACAAGTATTTTAGTGTTTTATATTAAAAGTGATCCCTACTACAAATTCTGATTTAGTTATATCTTTTAAAAACATAGAGATATTTTTAAAGTGAATAACTATACTACATTCCCGGACACATCTATCGGCCCACCTAGTGTTTAAAGTTTCGACGGTGTCTAACTAAAAATAAATGTTAGGTGGAGCAAAGTTTTAATGCAGCTTTGAAGCTGATATTTTGGTCAACCTTTATGTATGTTTTTTTTTTAATTTTGAATTCAGGATTATGAAAAAAAACGAAAATTCGAGTTTGATCATTGTTTTCAAAGACCCGGGAACAGAAAAAACTTTTTTTATTTCGCACAAGTTGGATTTTTTTTTGATGTGTCCGATTATTGGTTCCATAAAAAGGCAAATCTAAACTTAGAGCCAGTTTTGACCAAAAAATATGGATACTCTGCCTGAAATTGTCGCCCAAGCTGTAAAACTTCTGCCGGCCAAATCAATTCGAAATTACAAAAAAAAAAAAAAAAAATACGTTAGGGTCGACCAATAAATCTGCTTCAAAACTGCATTAAAACTTATTGCTCCACCTAACATTTATTTTTAACTAGACACCGTCGAAACTTTAAACACTGGGTGGTGGGCCGATAGATGTGTCCGGGAGTATATTTTCAGGACAGTTTAACGAATTTTTAAGTGCTAATTAATATGTATGTATGTGTTTTATTTAAAACTATACCCTACTTATGTATTTGTAAATCACATAAACACCATGAGAATCCATAACGTACAGATAACGGGGGGTAAATCCCTACGATTTACGTCAGATCGTTAGTCATTACGCACGCCCGCGAAGGCTTTGAAGGTAAAATTACCGGCCCTTGGTGGTGAGGGGGCCCAAGTGGGGCGGTGAGGGGGTTGGATAATAAATGACGTGGCCGCAGCCCTAGGGGCAAAGTTGCCAACTTTTTGTGACAAATTGCCGTAAAAGGTTCGTGTTTCTAATCCGCCCGCTGCTACAAGTTTATGGGGAACAGAGGGTACACTACGGTGTACATCCTTTAATTGATCATTTTATAACAGTATATAATATAATATATGCCGACATGACTGAATTGTACAGACAGACAGATATTTAAGAGTAAAATGTAGAAAATAATGTTTATAGAAAAGAAATGTATATATATTATAGATAAGGTATAAAGAACTGTAAATATAAAGAAATTATTGAAATTGTAAAAATGTTATGTAATGTATAAGAATGAGAAGTGGGTTTTTTGTGTCGTGGAAAATGTAAATACAAATGTAAAATAAAAATGAAATATATTAGGTTAAGAAAGAAATGTAAAATTAAGTGGAAATAAAAGAAATAAAAAGTGTAAAATTAATAGTAAAGGAAAAGGAAATGTATGTAGAATAAGTAGAATATGCGGCGGTAGTCTGAGAGGTGATGCCTGAAAGAAGAAATGGAAATAATAAAAACTGGTGAAAGAATGAAAGAGTGAAGAATAAAAGAAGAAAGATAAAATGTATAAATGTTAGGGAAAAGAAAAGAATATAAAATAAGAAAGAAAGGAAAAGAAAGAAATGACAAAGCCCTGCCCACCTTTACAGAGGAACGAGTTTAAAAAAAAAAATATATACATAGATAAATGTATAACTATTGTCTTTGTCCATTTGTAAAACTTAGCCATCGTATATTAAATTAATTTTACCTGAAAGTAGTTTACCTAATGGCAAGTATGCTAACAAATAATATGTAGTTACAATGGTTTTGGAACAGAAAACGTTAGTTAAGGTTACTGTAGTATTTTCACTAGTGACTGATATCTTTAAAACAGAAAACAGTAATGCTTTAAACAATATTTAGCGGATGCAACAAACACGTTGTTATTACATATTTACTATTCGCCAATACAAGCCCAATACAAACTATAAAATCTATTTGGAAAAAGTAAAAAATACATGATTAATTAATTTCAAAATACGTACTAATATTTGAAACTTAAGTAAATTACTTAGTATTCTATAAAACTTTATAAAACATATGAAAGTAAATAACGAATTAGCGATTGATGAAGACGAAGAAGTAGTTCATACAAATTAGAGATATAGATATATAACTAAAATACAATATTTTTCATAATCAATATAATTGTTTTTTTAATCTGTAACAATTAAACGCATTTTTTTTTATGAACCTTTTGGCTGTAAACTACAAACGCACTGCACAACTCGTTGCTATGTAAAAAAATATAGTTACTCGAAGTATTTGGATAAATATTTGTATTTAATATATTTATCAGAAGTATATATCTTTGTGTCCTTAAAGATGCATTTATTAAACAAGCTTATGTTTAATAACATAGCATAATATCAACGAGATGAACCAGCGGTAGATAAATAGAGCAAGTAACAAACCTCGCCTAATGCGATGCCGTTCCGTTCGCGCCTAAACAAACAACGCTTATTGGCTTGTATGTTTGTCTCCCCCCCCCCTTCCTATCCCCTTTTTAATTAATTTTCTCATTTCCTATAAAACGGAACGGCGCAGATTGGTCATCTTGAAAACGTCGGCTAAGTAAACATTTTCTAATTGTCAATGAACGAAATGACGGTTGTTTATTTTTTATCTGCTGACGAAATGAATGAACTGTTTACTTTTCTGTTTTTTTGGTTCTATTTTGACGCTGTAGAAATGATAAGCATTTCATTTTTGAATCGTTTCTTAAACGTTATCAGTTTTTAGTTATTGTATAATTAAAAAGTTATTTATTGTACGAGGCGTAGAGAGTGTCAGACGTTCACCTGATGGTAAGTCATACGCTTGCCCATGACAACGTGGCGGTAGTTAAGATGGTATACACTGCACCACATTACTCGTCGCCTTGAGACATAAGTTGTTAAGTCTCGTTACCCCAGTAACTTCACTAGGTTACAGCGCATTAAACCGGAACACAGTAATGTTTGCACACTACTATTTGTCGGTTGAAATAGGAGCTGCGGCGGTGTCTAACCGATCTCCGGCAACAGATACTTACTATTGAAGTATACGATGATTATTTAAAAAAATACCAGATAAAATTGATATAAACAAAAAACGCGTGCAAGTAGCAACGAATGTACCACAAAGGCTCCATTAATCCTAACCGCAAAACAAAATTCTTTGTTCCAGTCCAGAAACGTAACCCGACTAACGCCGCCCAAATTACAAAAGGCGCTCCGAAACGCCACGCGTTCGAAATGAAACAAAAAAAATTTTGAGCGAAAAAACACAAAAAAAAACATTATTTAAATAAAAGCAGGCGGCCATGGCGCGGGTCGCATAAATTGCCTTCATTAATTTCCGGGCCCCGCGAAATATTGTCTTGAAAGGATAATCAAATACAAAAACAGGGAAATAGCGGTGCGTCATTTCCATATATTTCCCCTCCTAGCCGTTTGTCCCTCTCACCCCCTCTTTCGTCCCATTCGGTCCCCTTTTCCGGTCCCTCCGTCCCCTTTATGAGTCTTCCAATTACAATTCAACGACAGAGATTAAGGCTTGCATTAGAGAGAACGGTAATGGCTTCAATTACTATAACACTTACCTACATATTACTATGTTTATTGGAGACGATCGAATATACATTTGTGTCAACAGTTCCTGCACTATATTATTTAAGGTACTTGTTAAACTGATGTAGTATAAATATACGAATAACTTATATATATAGAATTTTTAGTCTCTATCACCTAATTGCGTCAGCGTAAAAGAGACTGATGCGCTGATTTAAATACACCGTGACGTTTGTAACTTTTAAACCGGAAGAACTACATGGTTGCTCTTTCAAGATAGAATGAAGTACAGGATATGGAGAGGAGAAATCCAAAATGAAAAGGCTGTAGCTCTTCCGGTTAAGAAGATATGAAAGGTCAGAGTTAGCACTGTGGAAGGGACGGAAAAGCAAAAACTAATATTTTCGCTGGGCACCGAACTTCTTACCTTTGTGTCCAAAGCATAAAAATTTGCTCCTGGATCATTCCGGTACATTCTAATCTAACTTAATAGAGACCTGGATAATAAGATGACGCAAGCGTCGTCTTTCTGACTTGTATTCAGGATCGGAGACCATACTTGTGATGTACGGACTAATTTCGATCTCTTTTTTTCGGTCCGTGCTCTCTTTGGATGATGAATATACCGCAATGCTCTAAGATACCTTGCATGTGTGTTTTTTAAAACTTATATCAAACATGTTATCATACTTATCACCAGATATCTATTTGCAACTTAATTTAGAACACCATGGTATTGTATATTTAATATATAATAAGGATGTTAAAAATACATAATTTCGTTCAGAATTATTGCTAAATAGAATAAATGTTCATGTAGCAGCAAGTATTAAGTTTATTATACGACGAAAAAAAAAAGAATATTGAATTATAACTGTGTGTAGTGAGATGAAGAAGATTTACTACTTCACCTCTTATATTAATGCAATTAGCGCAATTTGGTGTAGAGTAAACATGTTAACATATTAATACTATAAACCTAAACTTTAATAATATTTCAATATTATTACTACACTTAATACACTTCAACTAACAATAAACAAAGTAAACTAATGAAATATAGATCAAAAATTATTTTGCTAATTATTAACTACTAAATTTGTTATAACGCTACGAATACTACAAGTACTCCTAGTATTTTATACTAAGCGATATATTACTGATACCTTTCTTTTTTAATAATAATTGATTTTGATCAAACTTTTGAGTTTAAATTTTCTTTTACTTTGCAACTGTTTTAATATATTTTGTCTATTGTTTCTCTTTACCATCTTTCTCATATCATACTTTTTTGTGTTCAGTCTGCGAACTGATAAATTGATTAAACTATATTTATTATACAAAGTATTAATACTGCAGAATTAGGAAAAAATATCTAAGCTATTTCTAGATTGATTCATAAAAGTTGCGTTTCCCCAAGTATTGCTATACATTACTGTCCAAGTCAATGGTTTACTTCTTTCCATAATTCACTACAATAAGTTTACTATCATATTAAAGCGTTGTAATGAGTTAGGTATATCATTAATAGTCATATAAAAACGAACGCTCCTCTAATCTCATGGATTCATATTTAAAACAGAAAGGAAACGTAATAAAAGTACGCAACAAAAGCGTAATACAATTTTATTCGGATGAAAGTTAGCTTCAATAAAACGCGAGTCGCAACCTACATAATTCTTTGTCCAATTCGTTGCCCAGCGGAGATACGTGTGTATGTATACATACACATACGTTTATACTTTTAGCGTTGAAACCCACCCGCGCAGACCGCTCTCCTCCAAATCCCTCTACTTAAAATTTTGCACCAGCCCTTATTATACCTACGATCTTTTGCTGGTTACAATCACCGTCAAGCGATTACCAACTTTATGTTCTTAATAGTGAGGTTTGTTTTTAAGTGAACATCCGGCGGGCGGTTAGAAAAATACGCTTCGATATAAAAAGGAATCATATTACGCCCAGCGTTGAGTAGAGTTTCGAATGGATACTTGCAAATGAGCCTTTGAGAAAATACGCGCCTTATGTAATGAAAACATTTATTTTGTCCGTTTGCGAGTAAATATGGCCGCTATGCCCCTTATGTACGGTGATTTAGTGCGCGCGAGATCGTTTTGATATTTCTCCTTTCATATTTCGCTCGGCGAAGCGTTATCTGAGAACACGAGCTCAAATATACTTTTAGAAGCGGAATCCGTTTGTTTTTCTTCCGTCTGCAGCATTGGATTTTTCTTAATACTTACCCGGTGAAACGAAGTTCAGTTTTAATTTTTAGCTTTGAATCGTCCACGCTTTATTTTCTAGTTTCTCTTTTCTCTCTACTGCAGTTTCGTTTTCGGTTATTAGTGTGTTGATACGTAAGAGTTTTGAGAACTGCGTTTTATGAGTTCTGCATTTTATTTATGTTCCTTTGCAGTAGTACCATTTAATGAGTTGTATTTGTGAAGTTAAAAGATCTAGAGAAATAATTCTCGAATACTCGTTAAAATGTATAACGTTTTAACTTATGGCTACCGGCTTTTAAAATTCTTGGATAAAATGGAAAAAGGCAGCCGTCAACTACACCACCCGTTTAACGTTTGACTTAACACATTTAACCTTTTACACGAAAAAGAAGGTGATACGTGTTTGGGATTTACTTTGGGACAGTAATAATTTTCATCAGACGATAATAATAACATAAATTTAATTACACTGACGCTATCAACAGGTTTTCTATTTCAATTTTATATAATAGGCAAGCGTATCACTTACCATGAGGTGAACTTCTCGCGTTGAATAAAAAAAAATAGATGTTACTTATTAGACCTTTCGATGTTTTTAGAAAAGAAATACATGATTCATCATCATGATTTAAGCCTATTATAATCCACTGCCGATATCCACTCAATTGATTTTCAACGGGACTGAATATGTCACTTGCATCCAAAGATTCGTTGCGATCTTCACAAGGTCTCATGCTATTTTGTAAATTCTGAGTTCTCCATCACCATTCTAAAGGGTCTTCCAACCCCATCACCAATTCAATCTTCGCATAATTATTTGCACACAATAATTATTATTTAAATTTACATTTCAAGTATGATAACCAAACAATGCGATAGTGTAAAGGACGCAACGCTCACTCGTGTTTGTAAACCAGCTCCGTTGTCTGCAGCTCGGTGTTTGCATTCCGCGTACCTGCAGCCTTGCAGAATGTAACCCTTTCTTTTTTACAAACTCATTCACACAAACTGGTTCGCTTTTTGCACTTTTTGTAATCGTATTCTATATATATATTGTTAAAAACTTGTTTAATGTTAACCGAATGGCAGGTACGCGGGCACTCGTTTGAATTTGCAAATGTCAGCCGTTAAATAAATTCATTCAGATTGTTGCTGTCAATTATTATTATATCAAAAATGTTAGCCGTATACAACGGTATTGCGTTTTGATCTAAATTTCGTGTTTCACGAAAAGTTCTAAATCATCGAAAATGTATTGTTAGTGATTTCTATTGTAAAAGCAAAAATCAACGCTGTAGTAGAAAAACAGTGTTAGAATTTATAACTAAAAAAATTTATATAAAGACAAAGATGTATTAATAAGAATATAAAGACATAAAATTTCATATTTAGTTAAAATTATTTAAATTTTTTTACGGATTTTAATGTTTTCCGAATGAATAAGTATCTTTTTCATTAAATACCACTTTTTGTAAATTTCTTCCAAAAGCAGAACACCGATGACAATTTCATTTCTGAATCTTGCTTTCATCAGTACATATGAGTATAATTAAGCATTATCAACATTTCAAAAATATAGAAACGACATGAAATATACTCCCGGACACATCTATCGGCCCACCACCCAGTGTTTAAAGTTTCGACGGTGTCTAGTTAAAAATAAATGTTAGGTGGAGCAATAAGTTTTAATGCAGTTTTGAAGCTGATTTATTGGTCAACCCTTATGTATGTTTTTTTTTTTTTGTAATTTCGAATTGATTTGGCCGGCAGAAGTTTTACAGCTTGGGCGACAATTTCAGGCAGAGTATCCATATTTTTTGGTCAAAACTGGCTCTAAGTTTAGATTTGCCTTTTTATAGAACCAATAATCGGAAACATCCAAAAAAAATTCCAACTTTTGCGAAATAAAAAAGTTGTCTTCATTCCTGGGTCGTTGAGAACAATAAACAGACTCGAATTTTCGTTTTTTTTTTCATGATCCTGAATTCAATATTAAAAAAATATACACATATAGGTTGGCCAAAAAATCAGCTTTAAAACCGCATTTTTTTTTATTTTTTTTTATTTTACTCTACTTTTCCCTAATATTATTATTCAGGGTTTTTTTATCCTATTTACGTAATTTGCTAGTAATAATATTTTATATATCATTACGAAAATCGTATTTACTTATCCTTCCTATTGATAAACATATGTACATATATTTATACAGAATTTGAAAAATTTATCTCTAACTAACTTATTTTTTACCAACTCGCGTAAACCTACTTTATCTATTTTCAGCCCTTTCTCTTGCTCGAATTCATGCCGTGAGTTCATATGGATTAAACCGCATTAAAACTTATTGCTCCACCTAACATTTATTTTTAGCTAGGCACCGTTAAAACTTTTAAATACTAGGTGGGCCGATAGATGTGTCCGGGAGTGTATATCAAAGCAAAAACAATTGCATTGATAAGAAACAACAGTATAATTTATCCAGCACATTTTTTTCTTTGCAATTTAGTAACAACTTATAAAAAGCACCGTATTTTAGGGAAGCCAAAAGCTTACTAAAATTAGTAATAAATTACATAAGCGTTTCGCGCCCTTAGAAGTGGTCCCTTTTGTTTGCGTCAACGTGAACACTGTGTATATATTTATAAACCGCCCGAGAAAGGGTTCAACCCTTTGCGCCGAGCTCGATTTTGCAACAAGACCGCTGCAAAACACCTATTTACCTTATACACGGGCACATGTAGGGGTCACATGAATTATAAACAACTTGAGACGAGTCCCAAAAGCAACAAAAAACTGTACATTTTTTAAATACCCTTGAACCTTGTGACGGGCATAAGTTCAAGCAGATGGAATGTTATGTTATAACTTTTATTATATTAGACGGTTACTTCACCTCCATTTCACAAAACGTTAACTATAAACAAAGTCGTATTATAAAAGTCCTGAAGATTAAGTTATCGAAAGTTTAAGTATAGATAGTTAATTAATTTTTAACTTAACACAATTTTATTAAATGATCGCAAGATACTTTTTCATATTCTTTCTTAACCATAAGTTCTTTTACTACATTTAATGATATATTAATGTTAAAAAAAATTAAAAATTCGTTGGCTTCTTTGTATAATTTAAGAGCACTCATAAGGGGTAATGACCAGGCCAGAACGCCAGTGAACATTCCACTGCACTAATATGTGAAAAGAGCAGTAGTAACAGTGAGAGAAGAGTATAGAAAAGAAATAATTTACTTTAAACATTTCTTTTGTAATTTTAATTTTGCACATGGTAACCCTGATTACATAAAGTAGCTCTACAGCTTCGCCTGCAAAAGTATATTTCGCTTCTCGTTGCACACAAAGATACCGCCGATAACCAGTTCGCAAACAAATTTAAACTATACTCGCTCTTCAAACATTTGCCATTGCAATTTAATTATTATTACAATCTGCTTAAGGTTTAGCAAATGGTTTCATAGCGGCAATGAATTGTTTACACGATTCTTATTTAGCAAGCGATTTCTTGTTTTGAGTTTAGTTTTAAGTGGAAGCGATTCAAACTGGGCGGTCGATGCGATCGATATCGATCAGTGTGTTGTGTAGTTTTGATCGATTTGAGAGGAATGTAGTGTATTTTTTATTCATGAAGCGAAAGGAAATTGCGAGACGTTCACTTTATGGTGGATACTGCTATTCATGACTGTGACTTTAAAATGATATATGAAACTGAAGAAGATGGTAAGTCTCATTACCCTAGTAATTTCACTGGCCGCATCGCCTTTAAAACCAGCAAAAAAATGTTTGTTCAATACTGCTGGATCACATAAATAGGAGCTGAGATTAGATCCACCAAAGCCGTCTCTAGCAACAGTGACTGACGACCAGTAAAGTATTCTTTTTAATATGGTCCACAGACATTTTAATATTCTTTTAAAAATTAGTAATACTAATAATAAGTTTTAAATTTAAATTTAAAATTACACATTTCTTTTAGTTTACGTATTTAATTTTACATAGTAATCTAAATAAATATTTTAATTAGATTATTTGAAAACGGGAAGGAGTCTTATATACAGTAATAAATATAAAAACATCCGCCATTCCGCAATTATCGGCGTGATGGATTATGGTCTGGACACTTACGAGATAAGGCCAAGTCCCAGCAGTGCGGTCATAAAGAAAACTGTTATGTTTATACTATGTATAGAAATAATAAAAAAAAAATCTCGAGCGTACAAAAAAACGTTGTGCGGAACATTCGCCGACCATCTGGCTGATGCGAAAAGCAACGTAAAATGACAATTGGCCGCAGACAATTGTTGTTGTGTACCATTGACGAATTGTTCTTTTTAAGCTTAGCTAACTCGCTGTGTTGCCATGCACCGGCGCTGTACGCTCGTTTGTTTGCAACTCTTCCGTTTTACATGGTATAGTGATTTTGAAACGCCAACTCATATCCGATTTGGCTTTCAGAATTTAGATTATTACAATTGAATATTATTTTTCTAAAATTAGGTTAATTTTTGAAAACATTCACGGGTTTAATTCTTTTCTTTATAAAAACTCCACTCTGTAATTAATTTTGTGAAATAAGCTGAAAAAAACTCTCCGGATTAAGAACTTCTTACGTGTTGTCATTAAATTATGTGTGTCTTATTTCCCTTAACCGGATGTTCATGTGTAAATGTTGAAAATCCACGTATAAAGTATAATAAGTTATGTGTATAAAACTTTTACATTTAAAAACTTTAACATTGTTAACCCAAATACCTGACCAAGTTCAGCTGACAACGTAGCAATATTGGCGCGAAAACTCCATTCCATTGACGCCGCTATTACAAGAGAAAATAGCGCTCAATTTCAAAAATGGAACAACAGCCTCTAACTCGGCCACGGGCGCCGTGGTAAAAAGACTACTGAGATATTCGCCGTCTAAGGATTGTGCGCACTAGCAATTCTTTAACGCAGTTTTATTTACAATTAATTTATTTTTACTAAAATAGCATAATATTCATTTCCAAAGGCTGCATAAATTGTATTTTAAAAATCAGTTATTTGTTTAAAATTATTGATTTTTTTAATTTTTTTATGGAAAACAAAAAGAAACAAATGTTGCAAGTAGACAAAAAATTACAATTATGTACTTTTCATTATTTTTTCACGGTATATTCCTTTAATTTTGCTTTTTTGTTTTTTTACTGTAATATTATTGTACAATATTATTGTTAATACAATTTACTATAGAATTTTATTCCTTGCCAACAATTTATATAAAATTTACGTAGATATCAAAATAAATATTGAATAATAAACCTTTTCATAGTTTAATTTCACATGACTATAGTTACTATGGCGGCAGATTTCCAATATGAAAGTGCAAACAAACTAAACTACTTATGTGGCTCAAACTCGAATCTAGTTACTAATAGATAGTAGTTACATGGTAAACGTTTAGACGCTACGTCATCGTGAAAGAGATCAGTGTAATTTAACATTTTATCACAATTTATTAATTAAAACTTTTGTACATTTGTATTTTACAGGTTTTTCATGTTAGACGCTAGTGCATTTGCTACCTGCGGGCACGTTGCCATCCAAATATTCTTTCATCGGCGTCGGGTGCTTGACGCGTATCGATTCTACGATTCGACTACTCGGTACGAGAGTGAAATTGGTTCTATTATACAGTCGCGGTTGAACTTCGACCGATAGTTTTTCGAATGAAAACTCTTCCGTTGGTAACTTAAAAGTTTTACTGAAATTTTGTAATTTGAGAATTATGATAGTGTTAGTAATAACATTATTAATAAATCATTCATGTATTAGTTTAGTACATTTTTAAAACAGTGTTATTTCAAATGTTAAATCGCAGTTAGCACAGATAAATAACTAATATTTTTTTAAACATTTAAAAATTAAAAAAAATTACTTTGCTGTATTACTTAGATACGTCCTGCCGCATATGTTATAGCTTCCAGCTTTGAAGAGTGTTTAAGCTAATGAAGTTATTAGGTTAACATCCGGTGTAAACATCCTAACCAGTGCATTTTTGTAAGTACATTGTTAGTGATGTAGTGGCCCATTGACCGGCGGCAACCCTCTTCCGCAGGTATCGATTACGAGGTAACAAAGCCATCGATACAGAATCAATACAGGATACGAAGGTTGCTATTGATTTTTCTCTCCAAAGTTCTTTTTTAAAAAGATCAGCTGTGTTTTATGAGTAAACAGTTTGCGCGTCCGACGTTTTGTGAAACATTTGCGTAGAATGTAACAGGCTAAACGATTCGACGGAAATGGGTTTCATTTTGAAATAAAAAATCTGCTCCTATTAAAAGTCTCTATCCGAGAGGAACGTATATAATTACGTGCACAAACAAAACGTCCATGCGAAACACCGCCATCTTGAATTCGCGTCGCGAGGCGTCACGAGAGGGATTTTTTTTTTTGTTAAAAAAAGGCCTAAGTACGGAGCACAATACATACACATAACGGTGGGAGACTGAAGTGATTTACTATACACACAATTGCGATCGAAATTTAACCTTAAAGGCGGGAGTTAAAGTTGTTTTTTGTTTGTATTGTTGTTTTTTTTTATTTAGGTGTAGGGCACGTAGCGCATTTAGCGATATCACCCCCGCAAGGGTGAGATTTCTTACATAATGATATATTATTAATATTCGAGGGGCAAAAAGGGCTTGTCTACTTTCGGAAAGGGTAATGGTGTTCTTTATTGCCGGGCCCGGTGTTCCAAATGGCACGGATTACAGAATGGCGGCAATGTGCGAAATGAATGTCAGGCGCGCTTTTTTTTTTTCGTTCTGTTAATGCTTTTGTTTTAAACTCGTGTCCCGGTGACGTTTTTTATTTATTCTTTATTATCGTTGTAACGCTTACCCTTTTGCTCATTTAAATGGTTGAAAAGATTCAAAAATATTTTTAAATTAATTTAGATGATGTAAATGTAGAAAACTTTTAATAACAGCAAAAAATTCTATTTTTTTTACCTTTATGTGCTCTTAAAAATTTGCATGTATTGTCTGGAAAAGCAGATTTTTTTTTGTATTGACAACATAAATTTAAGTGTGTTTTTTATTAATGGCAATGCCATTTTTTAGTCATGGCGGACATTATAAAGCGATACACATTTTTATAATAAAGACTTAAAATATTTAGATGTACGCTAAGATATTTCGATTTCTAATTCGAATGATTAACAATTAATTTTATTATCTACAGAAAAAGGTAAATTTTACTCAACTTCAAAACAAATCTTTTTATTCATGAAGGTTAATAAATTAAAGTTTTGTATGAATTATGAACCTTCCTATTCACACACAGACTTGCCTCGTTGTTTTTTCCCGCGCCAGATAAAGAGTATTTACGGTGTCGCGAGGATTTGAGCGGCAAAATGGCGGGTAAATCGGCCATTTTATTACGTGTATAGGCTTAAGAAATAAAGCCTGCTTAATAAAATTGAATGTCACCTTTTTTTCACAGTTATCACTAAATTTATGTTAGGATAAAACATTTCTGTAGTGTATCTAACACCATTTTTTTTCTTTATAAAATTTTGAGGTTATATTTTTTATTTCTGGATTTATCTAACCTTAAAATTTTATTGTAAAATATATTTTTATGTTTGAAAACGGATTAGGGGAATCCGAAGGTAAGTCTCCATGCTTTCCACGTTATTAGTTAAAGGAATTAAACAAATTACCTATATAAGAAAAAGTAAATGGATTTTATTAATGTTTATAAATACATCAATGTAGTACCTTTTACAATAGCACATGATTATTATCTTATCATTGATTTAAAGATTGAATTGAGTATAAGTTATTAGACGGCAATTAATTCAATAAATCAAACTTTTATGTACATGTACAAACTTATTAAATTTTAAAAAGTATTCATTACGCTTATTCTAAAAAAATTGAAGCGTCGTAAAGAAGTTAGAAAAAGAACAAAGTATGAACAGAAATAATTATTAAGCACAGACTCGAAGTTACAAACAAACTCGCTCATTTCTATTTTCCCACTTTAAGTTAATAACAAACTGTATGTTCACGGGACTTGGGGACATATTACTTTAAGTGCGAGTTTGGGGAACATTTCGGTTTCCTTACAATATTTTCCTTCACCAGAAGCTCTAGGTCATTAAGGATCGATACTGCGATTCTTAAAATTATATAACGCTTATAAACTAACAAAACAATCGCGACTAATTCAACGAGAACTAAAGTTGTATAGCTGTAAGTAAAGTTATGAGATAAACTAAAAACTGTAAAACGAATTATATCACATAATTTAGTAGCAACGTAAGCTGATGAATGCAGATATAGTTGAGTACCTGCGACGGGTAGCAAGTTCCTGAAGGACGTTAGGTAGAACCTGTCGACTCTATACAAATCGAATATTCAGCTTCGGAGCGTAAGTGGAACGGAGTTTCGTCGCCTCGTAAATAGTTCCAACTCCGTACCCACTGCGATCAAAAGGCTTGGGTTCGATCCGACGGTTTAGTTATTCAGAACCGGAATTCAAGATATTTTTGTGTTAATTTAATATTCTTTACTGAGTTATAAAGTTATAAAGGAATCACTGTAAAAAGAAGGCTTTGGATGGAATTTATCTACTTATAAACAATTAAGTTAAATCTGATCTATAAAAATAGATCACAGTTTGAATGTTGTGTTACATAAAAATATTGAATGCTTTTTTTTATTAAAATCTTATCATCGAACATAAATACATTATCAGATAATGATAATGATGATTAAAAAGCTTCAATTGAAGTGCAGTCTCCTACGCGGATGTTTAATTTTGCTTAAATGCTCTCGTACAATACCTTGATGCAGACGGTAATTGAATTTTAATCATCAACGTATTCACGTTGTTCGCATAACTTGCAATGATTGTTTGTTGGTATATATATGATGATGAAATATCATTTAGCGTCGTGGTCCAGTGTAAATGTTCTGACGAAAAATCTAGTGAGAAACTAACACGTCGTGGGCCGGAGAGCAGATTAAATAAAAAGAAAGTATTAGAAGAGCACTACTCACCACCAGATGGAGTTGTATCGATGTACTATATAATATACTTAATAATAATAATGTTAATGTCTATATAGAGAGGGAAAGAGAAAAATCGTAAAAGCTTTTTCTAAAGAATTCAATTATGTGATTTAACTGTCTCGGTACTGCAGTGGCTAAGTGCCGTGTAATTTAGAGGTCCCTGGTTCGATTCCGGGACTACGTGTTAGGGAATTTTATATTGTAAACCTGCCATAACGTCATTGCAATTTTCTGTGCGAAAACTCTTCACCTTCTTCAGTCTCATTATCGTTTAACATTACGTGAAATTAAGTGAAAGCATATTAAAAAAAAATTATGTCATAGTTAATAGCGGATTTCAATATTGTAAAGAGTTGAAGAATTTCATCAGTTTAATTTACTATTTTAATTGAATTAACAATTTTACTACTAAGCAAACGAATCGGGGCGGGACATACAGTATATAAAAGAAAAAAAAACAAATTTGCAAAAAAATAATAATTTATGCAAATATAACACCTATTACTAATTCAATAAGGGTCATTCAGACCGCACATAGTATCGTTGTACCTGACCTTGTCTAGCCGCCTAGCGTACTATGGGGTAACTATTTCTTTACACGGAGGGAGATTTTTTGCGCAGCACATTACTTATACACAAATCTATTCTGTGATAGGTGTACTTCATTCTATATATATAACAATAAGGGTTGCGATGTATATGAATGAACTATGTATATCTTTAATATGGATTAGCAACTGCAATGGGTGGGTTATATATAACTATGGGGCAGGAAGATCATGAATTGAAATGCTACCTGGTAAAGATCTTAAATGATCGTTAGATGCAGATCTAAACGACCATCAGCGGCAGCTTAAAATAATGATGTCGTTAATCTTCTCTACTCCATAGGCATTTTGAAATAAATGTTAATTTTTGAAAATAATCAAATCTTTGATATTGTTTCTATAAATATAGAGCTAATAATATATTTGTTTATTATATTAACACACATAGTTGTTTGCGTTAGACACTAGGAAACCTAACATTGTTAAACTAATTATTTAACCATAACATTTTTAATATTTTTGAATCTAAAATATATTACAATAAAAAACATCGGTTATGAAAACGCTGTATCTAGTATTTTTACTGAGTTTACTGGTCTTGCCGTATTAAGCTTTAAGGCGATGAGCGCAAACCGGTGTAATGTACACATCGTAATCTCAGCAGTCAGAGCGGTGATCGTAGTGTAAGTAATGCTCACACACCTTTGTAATATAAAGGAAAGTCGTCTATTTTGCTATAGAAATATTAACTAACAAAATACATTTTGTTTTGTTATATTTAAAATGTATAGCAAATTAAGTAACATAGTAATAGGTTGAAGATAGAAGGACATTTTGGTATATTTTTGATATATTTTACTATAATTGCACGGTGCAGCCGTTACTCAGAGTAGATACTTGTTCCTTACCCTTCTCTAGAGAAAAAGGATAGAAAATAAAGTATAGAAACACAGCGCGCCATACTCTTCATATCCCCTTGACCTGACCACATATCCTTATTAATCAATTAGGAGTGGTATCCTTAGTCCAGCTTCATATCGCGGGTCGAGCATTTAGGTTCCCTTTCGCTTTACTATGATAAGTCACGGTTACTAAGACGCTCCGCCGCAACAGCGCGGAAACTAGTTTAAGTGGAAAGTGACATAACTTATTCTTACATATGTCCGAAGAACAACAGATATTTCATTGTAAAAAAATTAAATAAATTTACATCTTATTAATTGAGTTTTATTTTGTCCTGAACGAATAAAGAGATATAAAAAAATCATTACAGGTACTAAATTAAATCTTCTATGTTTTAAAGGAGCTTAAAAAGAACAAAAATATCTTTTTATTTTGCATGTCAAATTGAAAGGGTTTAACCAAAAGCTGCGTTTGGGCATGTGATGGTTTAATTTTGTTCCGAAAGATGTCGCTAAATTTAATTTTTTTACTGTTCTCTCGTTACTGTTTCATAAATGCAAGTAAATATGTATTTTTTTTTTTAATTATTTCTTTAGTACATTACTTTTAAAATTTCATCAAATATGTATATAATTTCTGAACATATATTACATTATGCGTAATTGTAGTTAAAACATTCAAACTTTGAAGTTTGTTGCCTTTTTGTTTTATGAAAAGATTATAACCAAATTTTGCTTTTATCAAATGTAAATAATATTATGAATATTTAAAATATTGAAAAATTGATAATTTTTGTTTATACGTTAATTAGAAACTAAATAAAATTTATAATTTTTAGACATAAAACCGATGATTATTTCTGATTTAAAAGTATTCGTTGTGTTTTTTACTACTCACCGGCAGATGGCGTTGCAAATATTTCATATAATAATTATGTATTTAAGGTTCAAAATAGTTTATATTAAAAAAAGATTAAATGTAATGATTATTGTTGTTAATAATATTATTCATAGAATTTAGTTTTCTTTTCTAGTTATTCAAAATGCTAACAGATGGCGCCAAGTGCGACTAGTAAAAGCATTGGCGCGAAAATTTTGTAATGCTCTTTACTGCTTTTTTTTTATTAAGTTACATTTATAAGTAGGTACTGAAACAGGATTTATATATTTTTTTAATCTTAGCTGATACCTCAGCAATGCTTAACAATACTTAACAGGTAAAGCCCGGACGGACACATAATAAATAAAAAATGTAAATAAATGTGTTGTTATTATATTAAATTTAAAACTTTTTAAACTTAATAGTGAAATTTGATCGGTTTTTTTTACATTCAACTGCCTCACTTGATCGTATTCTGACAATACCTACAAAGTACAAAAACTTATGCCTAGAGAATTTCTGTTATACTTTTAATAACCCGTCTTTATAAATGCTTATTTTTAATGTCTTAGCTCTATGCTTTTCTTTTTTATTTTAAACATTTAATTATTATGTTTTATCTGCTGGTAACATTTACAAACTAAAACGTAAGGGATATTATTTTTTTGTCCAACTAACGTATAGTAATAATTTGTTGCCTTAACAACTTATCCGTTATATACTTTATACTAGCTACAAGATATTTAAGCATATACGATTAGTTTATTACATATATTAGCTAATATTACGACATACATTACAATATATCAATAGCTCCCTAATAAAAGGAAAAATTTAACTTTGAATATTAATAAATAGTAATTTTCATCAAATAAATAAAAAAAAGCACCTACAGAAATAGTTCTTTTAAATAAAATTATCTATAAAAACAAATAAAGATTACATATATAATACAAAGAAAAGAAACTTTATAATTATTGTCATGTAAATTTTGCATCAATTGATAACATAACTACAGTTAAACCTTTTAAAAATATATAACCAATACTTATACTTAATTACGTATAATATAGATTATATTTAATTTGGGTTATTTATACCATTGGTAAACAAAAGTCAAAGATATCAGATGTTACTAGGATATAATTTGATTGTTTAGATAAATATGTGTAATTAAAAGTCCATATGAACATTACATCAAGTAATTTGCAAATTATTTCTGTTTATATTTCTTAAGTTGTAAGGATAACATTGATTGATATTTTTATTTATTGAATTACAAAAGATTTATAGTTACATTCCTGAAATGTATTGTTGAAACATCATCATTTATCATCATACTCACGCCTAGTTAATAATGAGTATCTAAATTATTTTATGATGTTTTGTCTTTCATAATTTTATACTTCACCGGTCTATGGTCATTAATCCTATTGATGTCAGCAGCTGAATACAGACCTCTTCATTTACGGTTTACTTTTGTATACCTCGTGTAAGTGGCGAGTAGAAAATACTGGTAAAAGTCACTCAGCTTTTTCTGAAGCTGTTTCTTCTTAGTAGTTTTTTTCAGCTGTGTTTTGAGTAGTTAGTATATTCCAACTTACACAGTTACAATCTGTCGGACCAGTTCTGCTCGTCCGGATGTTAAAAAATGAGGTTCCATTACAAGTTCACACCCTCGCCTCCCGTGTCGGTTAATCGCATCAGCGCAAACTGAAACGCGTCAAATCGTCCCGAATTTGAAATGGTGTCGGAATCCGGAATACATTACTAGAGATGTGTTGTGTCCCGTTCAGATTTGTGTTCTGGGCTGTATCATCAGCATTTTTTTTCGCAAGTTCCCGACAAAGTTCAATTCCAAGTTATTATATCAATGCGAAGAATATATTATGAACATTTTAAGTTTAAGTTTTTCGTAGACAATTTATTTTTGCTGGGCGTATAATAAAAGTTCTTACATCATCAAATCGTAATACGTGAAAAAAAAATTCTTAGAGATTTACATTTCATAACTTTAAGTTAAATATCTTCAGTTAATTTTATATTTTTTTTAAAATCTCAATAAAAAATTTAGTACACGATTACAACTAAAATAAAGTTAAACATTTCGATTTGTTTGCAATAGTAATTTTTATTTTATATATCGCTGGAGTGAGAAATATCGTGAGCCATTAATTTTTCTACAACATTAAACAAGGGTCTGTCTCCAAACGTCACTTAATTATCGCAAAGTTAAGGCAAGAGTAATAAAGTTAATAGCTATGATGCTTTCCAATATCACTTGATTGTCATTCAAATTTTCGTTTAAAACCAATAAAGCGGCCATAAGCTTTCATGAAGCAGTGACGTCACACGTCTAAAGTTTTTATCGTGATTCCGTATTAATGGGCCTCCATTGTTATCAGTTTAGCGCGCGCCCGCTACATATTTATGAAAGGCCGTGATTAATCAACACCAATAGCGCACCGCGCTTTATTGCATAGCTCTATTTACCCGCTATGCAGCGGTGACATCTCATTATGTACCAGGCCCTATGTATACCAACTACGGCCTATCTAGTACGTTCGCACGCAAAAATCTAGTGCTAGGTGCTTGCCCCCGACGCGCCGCGCACGCACACAGCGGCGGCCGCGCACACACCCGCGCCGCAAGGAGCGTCGCTGCGTGCGAGAAAAAGACAGCCGCGAATAGCACCCGCTGGTGTGAGGGGATGCCCCCAAAAAAAGCACCAAAAACGCAATCTGCGCAACTTTCCGGCGCAGAATCGTTAACGACTCCCGCTCTCTTTATCGTGCACGCCGTGCCTCCTATATTTCTATTTTTTCTCCGTCAACCATAAGCCGTAAGACGGCTCCCGGTACAACCCGAAACGTGCTCTACGCTGACGGCTATACAGCCTGCTATCGCAGCGCGCGCGGCCGGCGTATAGCTGGACGGCCGCTCGCCGCACGCACACATGCACACCGGAACTGAAAATAACGATCGCATTTTTGACCGAAAAGGACGGACAGATGGCTGAAAAGGGAAGAAAAAAACGACGACCATTTTGCTTGGCGCACCTCCGACGCGGCGAGGTGAGCTTTATGTATGCTACCTTTTTTTCAGGAGGGAAAAAAAACCAACCAAAACAAATGCACGTGGCCGAGTGTTATGACCGCCGCGGGAAAAATTCCCCCGCGCGCTAAGAGATGCCGTTGCCGGCGCGATTTTTCTGTTCGCGACTTAGTTGTGAAAAAAATTACCGCTGCGGCGCCTCTGTCGCTTGGATACAACGCACGGATTTTGTTCGCTTATAAGATGCTAATATAATTTAGTATATTAATAATAAAAATAACAAAAAGCAGCAAATTTGTTATTTTTTTTTTTTATACTACTATGCAACGAGACAAGCAAGACGTTCACCTGATGGTAAGTGATACACTTGCCCACGACAACGCGGCGCTAGTTAAGATGGTACACACTGCACCACATTGCGCTCGTCGCCTTGAGGCATAAGGTGTTAAGTCTCGTTACCCCAGTAATTACACTAGCTACAGCGCCCTTCAAACCGGAACACAGTAATGTTTGCACACTACTATTTGGCGGTTGAAATAGTCACTGCGGTACCATCAGACGGTCTCCGGCAACAGAGACCTACCACCTGTTAGACGAAATTATATAACAGTAACTGTTTCCTTCAAGTGAGTTTTATTTATATACCGGTAAAGATTGTTTTAAGCGTTTCTATGGTAGTTACATGATATTTATAATTACCAAAATGTATTCAATTTGCAAAGAAATATTTTTACTGTTTCTAAACATGTTTAATTTAGTGGTTCAATTAATTGTACAAAAGTTGCTATAAAAATAAATGTTTTTAAATCCAATTAGTTTCATTTTGAATTTTCAATTATAGTAAAATGTCTAAATAATAAAATACATACATTTAATGATACCTTAAAATATTTTAATGTAATAAAAAAATTATGAAAGCTAAAGCATAACGGTTATAGTTAAAAGCCTATATACTTAAACCGTTAGACAGCTAATAGCGAAATTGATATATTTTCTTAATACTGCTATGCGACGAGACGAGCAAGACGTTCACCTGATGGTAAGTGATACGCTTGCCCACGACAACGCGGCGCTTGTTAAGATGGTATACACTGCACCACATTGCGCTCGTCGCCTTGAGGCATAAGGTGTTAAGTCTAATTTGATATTTGTATAATGTGTTCTGATTCATGAACTGACAAGGCATTGTTTTTTTTTTTTGCAGAAAATTGCAACTAACACGCGTCTTCTTAACTGCCAGTGTCATTTCTTTATTGATTTAAAAAAAATATTTCGAAATTTTTTTCTATTTAATTGATGACCTTTTTAACACCTCAGCGTCACAAATGAAGAAGAAACTAAATCAACTTTTTTTTTATATGATGATCACTATACTTAGGCAATCTTTATTATAGTAATTTTCTTTTTTTTTCTTTTAGCTTTTCTTATAACTAATTTAACTTTTCTATCTTTATACACGCTCCTCTCTACTCTTCTGTCAATGTATAGCTATTCTTATCATAGTTGTGTGGACTTGTAATTGGCCTTCCGTATTATTTATGTTTAACTTTTTCCTGTATTAGCTGTAAGTCTACCGAAAAATAAAATAAAATAAAAAAAAATATTGTAAACGTTTTTATAATTTGTTAAAATGACTGTATCTGGCCGGTGACTGTGACGGAGGTATGAAAATTAAAAAAAAAAACTAAATTCAAACATCGAATCGGACGCATTTATTTATTGATGCGCCAGTTGTTTAGACTGTGTCGGGTTACTTTCGCATATCACCAATACGGGGGAAAAACAAACATTCGCGTTTGTTTTTTTTTTTTTTTGAATGTGCACACAACGTACCGTTATACGGTTCAGACGTCGCGCCGCATCAGCCCGAATGGACCAAACACTACAGCCGGACGCACTACGCGTTATTGGTCTAAACGTTATCACTCCGGCACTTGAAACGGTCACAGTACCTGCGTGAATGGGTCGGCGCGAACGGACTCCCATATACCAGTACTTTACTAATGCTATTTAAATAATAAAGAATGTAAATAGAAGTGGCTTTACCATTATTAACATCATCAACTGACATTAACTACTACACATAGGTAAAAAATAAATTACCAGGTGGTAGATCTCTGTTGTCGGAGACCGTCTGGATGGGTACCACCGCAGCTCCTATTTCAACCGCCAAATAGTAGTGTGCAAACATTACTGTGTTCCGGTCTGAAGGGCGCTGTAGCTAGTGTAATTACTGGGGTAACGAGACCTATCAACTTATGTCTAAAGGCGACGAGCGCAATGTGGTGCAGTGAGTACCATGTTAACTAGCACCACGTTGTCATGGGCAAGCGTATCACTTACCATCAGGTGAACGTCTTGCTCGTCTCGTCGCAGAGTAGTATAAAGAAAAACCTACAGATGTATTTATAAATATCTAAACTTGTGTTTTACTGCACAATACCACTTACCTGTACTGTTGATGGTATAGATATATTTGTTAGATGTAATTTCTAAATTCAATGCATCTCTCGATTTCTAGTTAATAAAAGCAAGCAATGAGCTGCATAGCAGCTATATCTAATATTTATTTAACTTACGTTAAAACTTATGTAGTTATCAATCTATAATTTTCATGTAAATCTTACTACGTGTTTTTCGAACTAGAGTTATAGTTTACTATCGCAACCGGTGTAAGAAAACAAGACTCTATAATGAGTATATAAAAGATTAATACGCAAATAGTTAGTTTCCATATGAAACCATATTCATAATTAAAACCCAGCTTTATTTGAGTCGTATTTATTCAAATTAAGCACTTTAATGTATATTATAGGAAAGCGGCAGCGGAAAGCGGAAGCGTTGTGCAGTGCTGCAAGCGATGTACTTTTGAAGTTGCTTACATGCCAATGTCGCTCGCTTTACGTCTTGTCCTCGTTTGTGGTAGAAAGCTGATGCTGAAATTAAAGAAAATATTTCTTTTTACAATTAAATTAATTTTCTCATCGAATCTTAGTAATAAGTCTTAGTAATATGAAAGGTCCAAAGAGAAAGGAGTGTGGTACAAGACGTTAGTCAATGAACCGCCACACATACCATGGTTTGAACAGGTTCAATATTCTCGAAGCTTAATTAAAATAGCTCATAGAGTCCGTTCTGGACACATTCCACTAAATCAATTTATATTTTTAATGAAAAAGGTACCCTCACCTTATTGTGAGGTATGTAAAAAGGTAGACGACGTTCATCACATATTACAGGAATGTGTCCAGAACGAACAAATTAGGAATAAGATAATAGAACTTCTCGGCATAAATAGAATTAATATTAGTCCTTTTCACAGTGTTCTGTCTTCTCCGGGCTCGGAGAGGGCCAGAGCACTGTTCATGTTTATCCTAAAAAGTATATTAAAAATTGTTTGAGTATAATGTATATGAATGTGTGTAATTATGTTATGGTATGATGGGACTGGCATGATTCTATTAAAAGTCCCAAAATTAATAAAGAGAAAAAAAAAAAAAAAAGTCTTAGTAAATAAGTGATGCATCCAATACAATCTGTCGCCAGTTAAGATTTATACAACACCGTATTGCGCTATAAGATACAGTCCCGTTAGACTAGTGATAAGCTGCAGTTACATACTGGAGCACAGTAAGGTTTGTAAACTGCTGTTTAGCGGTGCGATGGTAACTATGCGATCATCGACAACAGAGACCAGTTGACAAAATTTAAAAGATGCTCGTGTAATGTCTATGCAAAATATATATATATATATATGACTAAGGAAAGAGATATTTCTTTATGTTTCGTTAAATAATAATAAAGTGTTAGATTTTTAACACATTGAATAGTTATAAAGATTGTAACAGATGTAGTGTTAGATACTGTTTTTTACTTTACTCAATAGAGGGTGGGGCATCATTTTCTCGCAAATTATTGCCAGGGGCCCTATTTACATACGTCGAGGATAAGTAAGACGGAACATGACCTCACCCCTGCGGACTAAGAATAATGGCGGTCACCCTACTCGCCCTCCAGCAATAACCGTGACGCCGGACTAATCCATCCAATATACACAACCACGTCATCATCTAGAAAGGTTCATTTTGAAGTTTAGTAACTACTAAACCCTAGGACACAGTTTATATTTCAAATATAACAAACTGAATAATCCGTAAAGACTAGGTTACAATGAAAATAATATAAACTTACTGAATTACTACTAAGTGGATTGATAAGTCAGATTTCTCGTTGATGCTTCCGGCTTGTATATTCTGAAATATAAAAGACACAATATTAGTTATAAAAACGAAATAAATCAGCACAGCTTTTAGCAGCCATCGTTTCACAATAGTATTTCTAATGTTAGTAATATAAAAATTTTAAAGATTATTTGGATTTTATAATCATTACATTCAATAGATGAATAGAGTTTCTACCTTTCTAAAAGCTCTTCAACTGATTTGTTACTAGAAATCGTGTTTTTTTTACTAAAGTGAAATGGACAAAGACGGGTGATAACTGATACGTATGTTTATGACAATATACTGTTTGCAATATTTACACAACCGCATTTAATGAGAGAGAATGGCGTCGATGTACATCTCATCGCTCAATTAATTACATTAGCTTCTTTTTTCTGCTCGGTAAATAATTATGAATGGGCTCCGCTGTCAACGATGAAATTAAAAATAGATATGAAATTATCTTAAATTATAGAGAATTTTGTTAAAATATCGTATTCATTAATAATGAATTAGTTAATAGATTTAAGATTCTTATTATTTTTCCAAAGATCACTAATGGTGATATGTAATCTTTAGAGAAGATAAAGATAGAAAAAATAAAAAAAGATAGAAATAAAACAACCTTAAAATCAAAAGTAGATAGAGGGGTAATACGTAAAAACTCTGCATTGACAAGTTGGGGTGCTTATACACTGCAGCAAGTTAGATAAAAAGAAATACAACACATAATAGATTTTTTTTACTACTTTAGTAACAATCTTTAAAAATATATACCATTCGTATATCATAATAGAGATATGAATGGTATATACACTGATATCAGAGCTCAAGTATTTCTTTTAGCTCTTTCTTTCTTTTACTTACTTTATTTTTACTAACAATCTCATTTCTAATGTTCTAATCTATATTTTTATTTTATCTGTTTAATCTATTTACTAATGTACCTAACATAAGTTTACTTAATCAATATATATTTTTGTACATTTACTTTATATCACTTATTCATCTTCACATTACAATTGCCGCCTTGAGAAACAGGATGTTAAATCTCGTTACTACTACACAGTTATTTATTGAATTAAATCACAGTTAAAATTAGAGTACTGTTACGTTTATGATCATCAATCAAATTACATTTTTAAGTATTAGTCTCTTCCATAAGCGAGCAGAGCGAATGTGTGAAGAGACAAAAAACAAATTCAAATGAAAACATTCAATAAACGAATAATTATTGTTAGTAAATAAATTATAACGAGCTAATAATTCAATTGAAATTTCATCAACGAGATACTTTCGAATTTGTTGTACACACACACAAACACCGGTAACTATTATGTTTTTAATATAGCACAAAACATGCTACAAATTAAGCGAAGTTATTAAAATGCGTTCATTCAAAATGTTAATTAGTATTCAAATATATTTATTAGGAATTACATTGTTTTTTAAATTAACACAAATTCTGTTTACTGTGCAACTATAATAGAGATGTATAGAGAATACTTACGTACAGTTTGTTGGCACATGCTCGCGAGATTAACTGATCTTCAGATGTGATGTATATAGCTGAAAATAAAAAATGAAAACTGTTAATTGTTGGTCATTTGGAATAAAGATTTGGCCACAAAAGGTCTGAGTCCTCAGTGGAAACAAATTTCTTTTGCCCTCTCCACCAGAAACAGGGTATCTTTTGAATATAGTAAGCACGGAGGCGTAGCTTGATAAGTATAACCAGTCTTTTATAACAGAATTACGTTCAGTAATGAAAGTTTATAAGCTGAAATGTTTTTTTTTATATTCTACAAAGAGACGAGAAGAGCGAGACGTTCAACTGATGGTAAGTGATACGCTTGCCCATAACAACGTGCCGCTAGTTGAGATGGTATACATGTTATGAACACAAATTTACATTACGACGGTGGTAGATAACCACACGTGTAAACCACACCAAACCAAACTCAATCAATAAAAATTCATAACACGCGGCCCTGGATTCGAACCAGAGATAGGTTGTTACTAAACTGTTCATTGCTGTTGTTGTTTCACTGGTGGTAGATCTCTATTACTGGTGGCCATATAGGTAGGTACCACCGCAGCTCCTATTTCAACCGCCAAACAGTAGTGTGCAAACATTACTGTGTTCCAGTTTGAAGGGCGCTGTAAGCTAGTGAAATTACTGGGGTAACGAGAATTAACTTATCTCAAGGAGACGAGCGCAATTTGGTGCAAAAAATAGTTATAAATACACGAGAATTTTATATATAGAGAAAGTACATAAGCAAGGATTTTTTTATTTGTAATTAGAAATTTAAGTTACATAATATATATAATAAGAACTGTTTCAGTATGTCTGAATTCATAACGGTCGCTTCGCGTTTGATAGTGGGCGAGCGAACCTGTCTGAACATTTCATGTCAACAAAGTAAAAGCGCTGGTCAACTTCAAAGCTTAATTAAACATCGCAATGATTCTGGGAACTTGTGCTGTGCACAGATGGGAGAGCTCCTTTAAACAAATATCACTCCCTATTTACATAATGCTCCGCTGCATTATATAATATAAGAATAAACGAATAATGTTGTAAAGATTTTTTTTTTATTTAGGATAGACTAGTGCTTGACTACGATCCCACCTGATGGTAAGCGGCGATGTAATCTAGGGGGTAAAGCGCACTAGTCTAGAAGAAGCCTGTTCACTCTTTTTTTTTTGTCGACGGAAAGACGGAATTTTTGGTTATAAATTTTCTTAGATCCTTTAAAATAGAAAAAAACTCAATTCATAAAATCTTTTCTGTATATTTTACATTTATGAAAATTCATAATGCTTTCTATTTTTTGTAATGTAAATTATACATTAGTATTAATTAAGTTGTTAAAAGGAATATCAAAACTAAAGTAGTAAACCATAACTCATATAATTGTTAGAATTAATAACTTCACTGTATAAGCGTCGCAGACGGCGCCATTAGAAAACTCTAGAGATGCATTCGTTTTGTTTTACAGCTGCGTTCGATGTTGCCATTAAAAGTTCTTCAGATGAAAATTATTTACGAGGCGTGTCTACTTCACGAGTTTATTGTCCGGTTGTAGATAATTTTGAGATGACTAAATTAAAAACATAACTTCTAATTACACTTTTAAAATTAAATATTAACCTAACTATCAAAATCAATCCTTCTTTCTCTTAATCTTTAAAATTTTAAAAGTTGTCTAGAAAGATTTTAGCATCATTAAAATTAGCGGTTTTTTTTTCATTTTCTGTGGTTATCATCTTTTAATAACAATGAATATAATTATTAGTTAAGGAAGTGCCGAACCCAGTAATATCGGTTTTGAAAATCCAGCCACCAAACAAATTTCACAACATGTATCCTCTGAATCGAAATAGGGCACGCGTTAATAGGCAAAATAATAGAAGTAAACAGTTATTAGACTTATTTAAATATAAAAATCACATAAATCCAGAAATCCTTATTATGTATTTCACGATCTTGTAAATACCTAAACCCTCGCCAACGCTTCCAAATTGACTGTAAACTGATTATCGAGCGTCAAGCGATCAACTCCGCAATAAACAGATTTCCTGAAGCCCAAAAACAATTGCATTATAAAATTGCCGAGAAAAAGTTGGAAAAATATAAGCAAGCGATATTAAACCTTATTCCGAAGCGATACAGTGAAAATATTACTAATATGGCCGTCAGTCAAGATAGAAACGAGATTAGGACGTTGTCTGCATAATATTCAAATTTGAAATTGTACGTAGCGGAGAGGATGGTGTGGGGTTCGACGATGTACTGCGACAAGTAACGGATAAATATATCCGGGTGTGGGTACGAGTAGTTTTGGCCGGACCCGCGAGTGAAATGTGGGCGGGCACGTGCTCCCGCAGTATACACTGTAACTGTAGATTATTCCTAATAACAATAAAATAAAAAAAATGCAAAATTCAAAATGAATTTTAATTGGTAAGTGATACTCACGTATGAAACCTAATGGTATATTGTTATATAAGCAAGCCTTCCTGATAGTCCCAAGCAACAAAGCAGTCCCACAGTTTTTTAAGAAGATTCATCGTTAGACTCAAAGTGAGCGAAGGTGAAGAACAGACAAATCATAATTAGCACTAGTTTTAGATTGATCCATTGACAAACGTAAAAAGATGGTCCGCTATAAAACTTTACGACAAAATAATCCAATTATGAGTAGATTGGATTAAACTAGTCAAATTTAACTCTATGAAATTAGTAATATTTAGATTAAGATAATAAATTCAAGAGATCTATTATTAATAATTTAAAGTTCTCATTATTTTGTAGAACGTTAAATTGTAAATTTGGACTAGTCTTAACCGCTTTGCACCAGACCATTCCATTTGGTACACCTTGGGGGAACCTGTATTTGTTAAAGATCAACGGTCAATGGAAATAGTTGACCGGGTCGGAGTTCGTCGCATGCCCGATTGTGGGAACCGCGCACGCATTTTAATATGAAATGATCTCTGACCGCGAGGTCCCACGGTGGCCGGTTCCGCGCTCAAGAGACACCTCTCCCCAATCTTGTGATATTCTCTATTTATATTCTAATTCGTTTATCTCTCGCTACGAATATTCATGATATTTAAGAATTTATAACATTTTTCACACGGTTATATTCGATAAACAGATTTAATAGTTTGTGTTGCATTTTTTAGTAAAAGATTTTAAATATATTCGCCGCCATTTTGTAATTCAATCAATATCAACCAACCGTTTTTTTGGTTACGCATTTCGTATGAAAATTCAAATAAATATTATTTTAGTATGATTTAATAGGTGATATGGTGTAATGGTGATATTTTTTTAATCAATTTTTCATATTTAATCTGCGAATTTGGATTAGTCTGCAGCGAACTGCTTGAATTCATGTGATAGTAGTGGTGAAGGCGGCCCACTTGAGGACGGGATTAGATGTATGTGGGGGTGTGTCACGCACACATTTAAACATCGCTTGTGTTAATACATTGCACAGATAATAATAGATATTACTTTCAATAGATTAAATATTGAAGTTGTGTTATGTATTGCGTTGTTACTGATTTATTCACATCGGCGTATTTATTGTTTTTGCTGTGAATATTAAAGTGACCGACTGGAAACCGACTCCATGGTGCTATGGTTAAGTAAATGCTTTGTAATGTAGGGTCCCTAGTTTGATTCTGTAGCTACAAGTCTACTATCGACAGTCTCAAAACTACACATCGTTAGGTGCTTTCTTGAAACTGATGTTATGCGTTAAATTAACTATTACCGATTTATACATATACCTTACTAAATATTATATAGGTATAATAATATATTATGCAACAAACGAAAAGTGAAGTTTAACGTACGCCAGTAAAACGATAATAAACTATAAAATAAATCATTGATGTACAATAGAAAGTTTTAAAGACATTTAAAAAATTATGTAATGATCGAGTAACAATTACCATAGATAATATAACAATTTTGAGTTCGAGTAACAGAAAAACATTTACGTGCATAAAAAGATAGATATTAATAGTTATATTTAGCTAAAATACATATAAATTTGCTTATTTGATTCTATTAAAATTATACAACTAAAAAATATACATTTTTGAATGTAAAGATCATCGAATATTTAATTTCACGAAGCTACGAGATGAACGGAACGTTTATCTGATATGGTGCTAGTTAGAATGATATACATTGCATCACTTTGTGCTCGTCGCCTTGAGACACAAGATGTTAAATCAGTAATTACTCCAGTTACTCCATTAGCTACAACGGCCTACAAACAATAACATTTGTGCGATTTCGTTTGGCGGTAGAAATACTATAACAGCTGCGGTGGTGACCAAGACCGTCTAGAAAATCCAGAGATTTTTTTTTATGCTACTATGCGACGAGACGAGCAAGACGTTCAACTGATGGTAAGTGATACGCTTGCCCATGACAACGTGGTGCTAGTTAAGATGGTACACACTGCATCACATTGCGCTCGTCGCCTTGGGGCATAAGGTGCTAAGTCTCGATACCCCAGTAATTACACTAGCTACAGCGCCCTTCAAACCGGAACACAGTAATGTTTGCACACTACTATTTGGCGGTTGAAATAGGAGCTTCGGTGCTACTCCAGACGGTCTCCGACAACAGAGACCTACCACCTGGTAAGATATTTAGAGACTAGGGACGATTGGGTATTAAACAGGGCAATGTTATATGTAGAACAATGCGAGCTCGACTCATCGGCCATATCCAACGTCAGTGCTCCCAAAAGTTGTCAGCTTTGCTCCCAGTCCGTTGGAAGACTTAACGAGTCTAATCCCGTGCGAGTCGCCTCCCCGCTCGCGTCCCCGCACCCCCTCGTGCGCCCGCCGCCGCTCTCTCCCTCCCCCGGCGCACCCCCCGCCCGCGCCCGCGGCGTCGCACCGGCGCGCGTATATTAAACGTGTTTGCATGTGTGTGTGTATAAGGCGAAGTTAGATCGTCCACACTTTACCGCGGGCCTCGATAGAAATGGTGCACCGGGAGGCAGTGCTGACCCTTAACTCTGTAAAATTGATCAACGCGATGATATTACTTAACGACTTTAATCTACGAAATTCGATAGACATAGTTCGTATATCAATTCAGTAAATAAAAAAGCAGAAAAATCTAAATATCTAAACAAAAATTTTCTATCAGTCATCGATTAAAATGGATTTGCTATAAATTAAACTCCTTGAATATTTCGTACATCCACAAGTGCATTATTTACGTGCAAGTCATATATGATAAAAAATTCACTGCGTTGTATTTACCCTTACCGTCCTGAAAGATTATTTTTAGATTGAATAAACTGATTCCGTTAAAGCCAATTTATGTGCGTTTGCATAGTTCATGCATTCAAAATATACGACGACACGTAATTATGAATGATACGTTTTAAAACTATTGCAATCTATTTATTAATTTCGCCGACATAATGAAAACTTCCCCAAAATAAACTATTGAGTGTAATGGATTAAAGGATTTTGGTTTTTATTTGAACAGGCTGTTTCTAGACTAGAGCACTTAAGCTTTAGATAGTATTATAGTTAACAGACGACGCACGCAACGTCTTATTATCCGTGTCTCCATTACCTTATAAGATTAGAATGTGCCGGAATGGTCTAAAGCTCAATTTTCATGTTTTAGACACAAAGGTCATGAGTTCGAATCTCATTTAGATTTTTCTTTTTTGCTTTACTCCTCTCTTCGGCGGTGCTAATTTTAACGTTTCATATCTCTTTAACCGGAAGAGCTATAGACTTTTTGTTTTGGATTTCTCCCTTCCTTATCCTATACTACATTTTCTCCTGAAGAAGTATCCATGTAGCTCTTACGATTTAAATGTCACAAGCTTTACGGAATATTTAAGTTTTTTTTTTTATACTACTAAGCGACGAGACGAGCAAGACGTTCACCTGATGGTAAGTGATACGCTTGACCATGACAACGTGGTGCTAGTTAAGATGGTACACACTCCACCACATTGCGCTCGTCGCCTTGAGACATAATGTGTTAAGTCTCGTTACCCCAGTAATTACACTAGCAACAGTCAGCGCATCAGTCTCTTTTATGCTGATGCAGTCATGTAATATAGACTAAGAAGGTAATGTTTTTAGAGATAAATAAACGTACAGTAAAGAACTATAAGTAACTTTAAGTAAGAAGTAAAACTAATCGTGCTTAGAATCGAACATTTCCTCCGCCCGTACCTTGGTCAGCTCCTAACATCATTAATCTAACTTTCGTGCTACCCTTTATAATAGTTCGGTCCGTTCCCTGGAGCGGGGGGTTGCTGGTGAGGGGGAGGGCCGCGTCGAGGGTTGGGTGGGGAGGGGGACATATTAACATACGAATTTGGACCCGTCCACGCCAGCCTTCTTCTTGAGAGGGGGGGAGGCGAATTTAAGTTTCGCGTCGCGTATTGATCCAGTCCGTTTTTGTTAGTGTAATCATGTATGTTTGAGTGTACGCAAATTTTTCTCTATTGACCTTTGTGACATCAAAAGGGTCTGCATCAGCCCCGCTGTATTGTCATCGAATGGATGAACATCCGCTCGGCTGTATGGAAGTATATAAAAATTTTATAACGGTGACTTTAATTGAGTTGTTTATAAATACACACAGCTCTCTTAACGACCCCACTGCTGGGTTTCCACTCACAAGGAGATTCAAAGCTATTTATTTATCATATTAACCAATACCTGGTTAGCTTAGATAACAGTTTTTTTTTCACTCGAGGCTCAAATTCAATAAAGATCGAACATATGATTATTCGAATAATACAATCCACTCCATCACACTTATAAAGTTACAGCTTAAATATATAATATTACAAAATAGAAAAGTAAAAAAGTAACTTAGATGTGATACATAAGAGAAACTCTGTGGACACAATAAATGGGTGTGGATTCCGATCTGTTTTATTGTGGCAGATGTTAATTTCACAGAGCCGGTGGTTGGTGTTGGGTAGAGGCGATAAAGTAGTGTTCATCTTTTGATCTCAGGTATGTTGATAACGGTTCAGTGGTTCAGTGGTTCAGCCGACGTCTCCAATGAACCGAGCGCACGGCGCGCCTGGCACACGTCAGCGGTAACAGTTCACTACGAGACATATATCACTCATATATAAAAGTTACTAACTTAACTTGACTAAAACAAGTTTCTGTGATTTTTTATATAATATGATATTTTTTAATTCTAGTGACGTAATATTATATAACCACGTTTTAGTCTCTATATACCTGATTGCATCAGAGTAAAAGAGATCGATGCGCTGACATAAATAGTCAGTAACGCTTGTAACTTTTCATCCGGACGAGCTGTATGTATACTTATTCAGGATAAAATGTAGTATAGGATAAGGAGGGGAGAAATCCAAAACAAAAAGTCTATAGCTCTTCCGGTTAAAGAGATATGGAATGTTAAAGTTAGCACCGAGGAAGAGGTGTAAAGCAAAAAAGAAAAATCTAAATGAGAATCGGACTCATGACCTATGTGTCTAAAGCATGAAAGTTGAGCAGGAAAAGGAGAGGAGAAATCCGAAATGAAAAATCGATAGCTCTTCCGGTTAAGGAGATATGAAAGATCAAAGTTAGCATTGTAAATGGTGTGAAAAAGCAAGAAAGATTAATTTCACTGAATGAACTCATGACCTTTGTGTCCAAAGCATGAAAACTAAACTAAAACCCATATGCAATTTTGGCACATTATAATCTTAGAAAGTAATAGACACCCGGATAATAAGACGACGTATGCATCATCAGCGCCTATTTTCAGCACTAAACAGTACTGTGCAAACATAACTGTGTTCCAGTTTGAAAAGATTACTGAGGTCACTAGATTTAACATCTTGTATCTCAAGCGGACGAGCACGATCATCCTAACGCTACATCGTTATGATTACATTCAAGTGACATCCGACATCAAATAAGACTTTTCCAAATTCTAGATTACAGTTAGATGAAATTATAATTTCAGTACCTATCTAATGTTTTCCATGCAAAATATATTTAGTGGTATTTTATAATAGATATAGTTTAGTTTGACTATAATCTAGCTTAAATTTAGGTGAATCATTTTTAGTAGTCTTGTATTACTGCATAACATCGAATGTTATATTATTTGCGTATCGTTAGAAAATGAAAAAGAAAATGAAATAGCAAATAAAGTATATAATAATATACATTATAAATTTCAATGATTATACTAAGTCTGGTGTAGTAGGTATAAGTTGTATTCCTCAAAAACACTCCTCACCCCACCGTCCCTCCCTGCGGTCCGTACGGACGGTCCCCCTCTGTTTAACCCTTCTCCACCCCCCGTCATCCCTTAGATTATTCCTCTAAGATCATCCGTACGCACTTCCCCTCTTTAATTGTGACTCCCGGATTCATTATTGCCGTATCCTTGCGCGACCCGCTTTTCGCTTATCTTCAGATACTCTATGTGTGAGTTTCATTACACTGCTACACAAACACTGAAACGGGCTGAAAATTATTACTTATATAATTTTTTTAAAAATAAAATTACTTATGCAAAATGTACAAAATCGAAAACGTAGTTAAATGTAAGTAAAGACTACGTATATATTACTTTTTTTTATCTACTAGTTAAAATGGTATACACTGCACTACATTGCGTTTGCCGTCTTAAGAGATAAGGTATTGCCTGGTTACCGCAGTAATTTCACTTGCTCACAGTGCCTTTCAAACTGGAATACAGTAATGTTTACACATTACTGTTTATCAGTTGAAATAGGAGCTGAAGTGGTAACTACCTAGACGGTCTCCGGCGACGGACCTACTACTAGTTTACAGTTTTTATAAACAAACTAATTTTAGTGCTAACAATTGTCTATCGGTTGATGACGATGATGAAATAATACTTTTGTATTTCAAAGCAGAAAATCGAGTAAATCCATCACGTGATGGTGATTATGCACGCTAATAACGAAGTGGTATTAATTAGGATGATACACACTACATCACATTGTGCTGGAATATTAAGTCTTATTACTTTACTACCCTTCAAACCGGAACACAGTAACGTCTACGCACTAACATTATAAAGCAGGGAGCTCTTCAAATCGTTATACATCGATGTGTTACGTTAGTTGGGCGAGTTTTGTTTGGGAAGGTTTACTTATCTATGTGTGCGGGGTGTCTGTGTGTTTGTTTGATAAATTCACGTAATTTTGGGTCTTACAGAGACCGTTTACGTACACACGAATATTTAACTTATAGTTCCAACGCTGTATACATGTTTACTTTAACCGTTCTATGTAAAATGAGTACATTCATCGTTTTAAAATATTTAACCATTTTGGATTACGCAACAGCAGCTAAACCAGAAAATTATTAAACAGCGCTATTTTATTTAGCTTATTTAACATCGAATTAAACGTTCTTCAATCATAACTATCAACTGATTATCCTCTGAGCATAATAATGAAAACATTCTCCATTTTATATAAACGAAAATACAGAAAAGTCATATAAACTTTGTATTTATATATGACAGTCTTATATTTAAGACAAATATTGTGTCTGTCATTGAATGAAACGTAGTTATTGTTTGATAGCACTAGATTTGTACCAGGGATTTCAGTGTTACAAGTCAGACGGGCAAGCACTGCACCATATAGACTGTTAGTACACTAAATATAAGATGAAGAGATAACTTTGCAATTTGCTATTAAGAATTAGATGAAACGCTTGATAATAGCTATCTATAAAATATTACAGTTTATGTTGCCTAAAAGGAGACACCAAAAACAAATTTAGTCAAGTCAAGTCAAATAAACTATTGTTATTTTAAAAAAAAAATTGTTGCATGTTAAACTTTACCACTGTGGTGCAATGGATTATAGTTCTTTCTGTTATATGAAGGGTCTTGATTCTATTCCGAACCACACGAAGTAGAGTGTGGATAGTTTTTCTTAACTTACCGTCATAACAAAATCGTACAATCCTGTTATATCGACAGTTAGTTCCGGCTTTCAACATACAAAAGTCAGAATATTCTGGACGAGCTAGCATCATTTATTTTAAGTCTAACATCGTGTGAAATCCAGGTCAAGTGTTGTCTATAAAAAAATAATAATATCTGGGTACCAGTTCGGAAGCCGTCAATTTCCCATTTATAACGTTAAACTCGAAACACTGCTGTGAAATATTATAGTTTTAAAAGGTCAAATCGGCTAAAGATATACAACACTACAGAATCTAGACCTTAAACTATACAACATTTAGCTGGTTTTCGTTTGATTTTAAAGCTGTATGTAGCAAGATTAGCACAAAGTAACACGCATTAGGGGGCTTCCGAATGCCGCAAATCAGGCATCCACTGTTCAGCTGCGGGGAAATGAGAATTTAATTTTATTACTCTTTACTAGTTTCTTTACCAAATCAAAATATAAATATTAACATAATAGAAATCTCAACGAGGAAGTTGTGTAGATGAAAAATGTTTATTGTTTTATTTATCTTTGTCTCTGACGCGTATATATATTAAATTGCACAGCAAGTCTATAATGGTTGAACTGTTTCATATATATTTAAATGCCTTATACTGTGGCTTTTAAAATTATTTCTTTTTTATTAGATCGGTTGTTATTTTTTAAGATATAATAAATATAATCTTAACATAATTAGCTAGTTGATGGCATAAGTTTCTAAAAAAAGTGTTTTGTTATATTATCAATATATAAATCTTTTAAATATTATTGTTATAGTATAATACAGTATCAATATATATTAAATCTTATTGAATGCTAAAATTTGGCAAATAAATATGTAAAGTATTTTATGTCCGAAAGGCAATAGGCAGAATTCATCTTGGTGGGTCGGGAGCGCGGGAAGGTGCGAAATGGCGTCGGAGTGCGCGGGAGGAGCAATGGCGGCGCTGCGATGGCGGGAAAGGCACGCGAACACCGCGCAACATCCCGCGCTTAGGGCTGGCTTACCTTATTAACTAAAACGTAATGAGGTTTTATTTCTTACTATACAAATTACAAAATACGTATGTTAATCAGATTGTTATTATAATGATGTTATAATTTATTTATGTTCAGGCCAGACATTTCGGGATTTGTAGTGAAATAATTGATTGCTGTATTAACCGTGATCAGAGAATGAAATAATCTGTAATTACAACACATTGATTGTTTACAAAAAAAATAATGATTTTTTTAACTGTTTTGCCCCTTTTTTTAATTTGTTAGCAAACTTGCAAAGACTTCCAGAGCAGAAATAATGTTATGTACATAATATGGTTTTAATATTTCATGAACTAACAAGCAATGCACCATATTATTTAAGATATACGTTTAATATAACTAAACTTTGCGGGTACATTGCGTTTATTAAATTAATTACTACTTCGATATTTCCAAGGCTTTACAACGCCCATGGTCATGAAAGAACTGTGGTAATAGATGTCCTGAAGTCATAGTTTTCTCACAGTACCTTCTACTGTTTAATTACCATTTCATGCTTGATTTATGCAGAGTAACCTCAATTTCTCGACATCACCATAAAATTTGGTTTTAATAAACGTGTAATATACAAGAAATCTTTATATGTTTTCGGATCTATACAATATAATATTATGCTCTATGGTCAATATGTAAGTATAGGGCAGGTTAGTGCTTTTGATAGCCCTGAACGAAGCGAATAGCTCGCGAGCCTTCCGTAATTGAAAACATAGTGTAACCGGACAGTTTTAATGGCGCTGATGTAATGTTATACCGGACACGGAAATTATTCGGGCACGCTAGATGTTTGTTAGATTTACTTAAGATTATATATTATTTAGATTTCCGTATAGTTTATATGTTTTTTCGATCAATAGTACATAGACCCGAATTGTTTTATGATTAAAAACAAAACCAGTATTTTGTTGTCTGTTACTTTCGCGCCATCTTTTGAAAATTTAAATTTTTTTAGTTAATCATAATTGTATAACAATGGAATTGTTAATTTAAAATCATCTTTTTGTCGTGTCTGTTCATGTCTGAAAGTTAGTTAGTAATTCCGAAAATGCATGGGCTTTTCCCGCAAGATGGAAAATCATCATCGAACAGCTGTTTTGATGTCGGTCCACTCCAGAACGTTACGGCGTCTTTTACCTTCTGTCTTTCCCATCATGATCAGCTGCCGGAAGTTTCAACTGCCATGTCGCATATTTTCAGAAGCTAGCCATTTAACTGATTGTAAGTGATACGATTGCCCGGAACAACTAGTGCTAGTTAAGATATTATTACACTGCACAACATTGCGCTCGTCGCCTTAAGACATAAGTTGTTACCGTAGTAATTTCACTAGCTTACAGCGCCCTTCAAACCGGAACACAGTAATGTTTGCACACTACTGTTTGTCAGTTTCAATAGGAGCTGCGGTAACCACCTAGACGGTCTCCGACAACAAAGACCTACCACCAGAAAATATCATGAACGCTAAAATGGCACCAAAATAATTAAATAGTAACACAAAGCAACTATTAAATATGAAACTTTATCGTTAAAATTTAGTTCTAGCTCTAAAATAATCCAACAATGTACGGAATAGCTCGCTCAAAAACGGAATAAACAGCGAACTACGAGCGAAACTTTCCCGAGCCTGCTTAGGTAATTGTTAAACCTAGCGTGAGCGCATTTTGCCACAACATTACGCCAACTTCTAGGCGAAGTTGGCAACTGCTGCCACTCGACGGAACTGGAGCTCTAGAACTTTCTAGACTATATAGAAACCACAAAGGTACGGGCGGCGGGCGTATCGCCGCATCTACGCTATCTGCTTTTGAATGCAAATGAGTTGGAAAAGTCCGTCGAAGTAAGAAAACAAGCGGCCGCTGCGACGCGTGCGCTCTGCAAAATGGCGCCTTCTATCTGCCATCTCTATTCACACACTCATAACAATAACATATTCGACCTTTACCTCGTTTTATAATACTGTACTACTGAATTATATAATACTGAATAATATATAGAATAATTTAAGGATACATTACGCTTTTAACAAGTACATTTTAAAGCCATAACGATATTAACCAAATAATTATTTTCGATGTAACATAAATCACTTTGACAGTTCTGTATTGGTGGCGACCGTCTAAGTAATCACCGCAATTCTGGTTTGAATGACGTTGCCGGTGAATTTACTTGGGTAATGAGACATCGTCTAGTGTTTTATGGCGACCAGCACGACGTGGTATATTATTTTAACTAGCGCTATGTTGTTTTACACTTACCATCAGGTGAACGTCTCACTTGTCAGGCCGTACGTAATTAACTAGGCTGCGAAAGTTATGAAAGCATCACACATTCTAATATAAGAGTGTGATTACGAGTTTTTTTTTCTATCTCATTCTCGATGAACTATTCAATGTGACCGGCGTTGGAAAGGACTGATTGAGGAATTTCATAATTTAAAACCCCCGTACGAAATTCAATTTGAAGATGGCGATGAATTGTTTATGCGAGTGAGGGGCGAAAATCGTCAAGAAGCGACAGGAGGGTGAACTGGCGGGGCGGCCGTGGGCAGCGGGGGGGTGCGACGCGGGAGAGGGGTGGGGCGTAAGTTTGCGATAGTTGCGCACGGAACCGCCCACGTACCACCACATTACTACTACCAATATTACATACTTATTTCTCCTTAAATAATTATATTCTAGATCATCTAACACGTATAAATCCTTTCGCATTAATTTTTAAGCAAACCATTCCTATTCCTATCTTTTTAAATACTTCAATGATATAAGAATAGGGTATAACATGGATAACTTTTTAACTTTCTGACTTACAGCTACCTAATTACTAATGTTGCCATAACGTCATTGTGTTCTGGTAACGAATGTATTTTCATTAACGAATCCAAATATTATACTTTAAATATTATTACCTAGGCTAAGCCGTTTTTCTTAATTTTTTTCGTTTTATTTCTTATACAACTTACCAAAAATTATAATAGAATTTGTTAATTTTAAATACGAGTTTTTCCGGTAGATCGGTGTAACGATCGCCTTCGACCCCCAGCTTCCCATCTTAATTCGGGTTCAGTGACCCGTTGGACCCCGTAGGATTAATGTCCAAGGGGTCGGCAAGACTCGCTCGCGCAGTAACATTAAGACGACCCCTTTTCGCCATCTGTGACCCCCATGGCCCCCTACTAATAGGCCGAAAAGAATTGCTCTTCATTGTTTTCGCTTTTAATGGCGCCGGCGAAATATCCTTTCAACTTTGCATACATAACAATATATAACATTTTAACCGGATTGCAGTTTAGAAGATGTATATCTTTCATTTACGATTTGATTTTGAAATTTTTTATGTTTTTTTATTGCCGCATACTCTTAAGAGTTACAGCAATTATATATATAGTCGTACTATACTTCTGCATTGAAATCGATATTATTACGTTATATATCAAATCTATGTCTTTCTATTCACATACATATTAAAAACTGTCTCTTTATTATACAGAGATAACAGTTATTTTCTATCGTCAACATAAAATCAATTTAACTGTTCGTTTGTTTAAAATAATCTCTCTAATGAATAACATTTACTTTAGTTTCAAAAAAAAATATTATGTAATAAGTTTTACTGTTAAATATATAAGTGAGAAGTACTTAAGGTTTCATAAATTATAAACAGCGATCTCAGTTTGAGACAGTTATTCACGCTGCGTCACAAGGAGGCGCGGGTTCGATCCTGAGTTCCAGTTTCCGGTGAAGGAAATCGATGTGTTTGAAGAACTTGGTCCAAGTGTTAGATAAATGAGTCTTGACTCATCTCTTTGTGAGAGGATAAATTTCTTATTTAACTAGTTGAAAATAAAACTATATTAAAATATCGATTGATGGATAACAGTGCTACACATTATAATACAAATTAGATAGTAATGTATAAAAGTACGAATGGCCGAGACTAAAGTAAACGATAATTAAATTCTCAACTACCTACCCACTCCCATTTGTTGTTTGTGGGGGCAACAAGAGACCCCACTATCAGACTGTTTGCTTTTGTAACTAAAATTAGTTTCGTTGCCGACCCTTCCGGGAATGGAATTATTCCTCATATCTATATACGTTGATATATACAAAACAAGAGTCGGTCTCGAGTTACTCTATTCAATTATATCAAAAGCGCGATTGGAAAATGTTTCAAACGAAAAAAAATATAAATGAAACGGTACTTTTTAAACAAACACGCGAATGACGTCCATAGTGAAAACGTTCGGAAATCAAAATTCGGACGTCATTACACGTCCGAGCGTTCAGCACTAGATGTTAGGTATTAATTAGAAACTAATTAAATCTCGATCTAGGCGCCGAACGGTACGTTGTAATAATATAGTTCAAATAGTGGCCGCTCGTGTTGATTGTTGAAATGAAGGCAAGCAATTAAAACTTCTTTGCGGCGGTCCCCGGGGACTGACCGGGGGGGAGGGGGGAGAAGGGGGGCGGGGAGAGGAGCAGGAGCCGAGGGTACTTGACGGAGTACGTAATTGGAAAAGTTTTTCCTCCGGTTGCCCGGCAAGCAATGATGAAGGTTACTTGTGTCAATCCAGTGCTTTGCGTTTAGTTCAGTTATTAGTTCTACACCTACTCGTGTGATAACAGTTGAGTAGATTTTTAATTCTGATTTTGCCATTTTCTTTCCGCATTAAGGCTGTTCCAATACACCGCTTATGGAGACCTGATGTTGAATTAGACCTTCGCGCAAACAATTTGGCGCTGCTCAGGATGATAAACCGTGAGAAATTTCAATAGCTACACAAATCGGAATACAGTAATGTTTGCACACTACTGTTTAGCGGTAGAATTAGGATCTGCGATATCTAGACCTTCGACTATCAAGTATCTAACACCAGCACCAGTGATAGGTCTCCATTACCAGGTGGTAGGTCTCTGTTGCCGGAGACCGTCTGGATGGGTACCACCGCAGCTCCTATTTCAACCGCCAAATAGCAGTGTGCAAACATTACTGTGTTCCGGTTTGAAGAGCGCTGTAGCTAGTGTAATTACTGGGGTAACGAGACTTAACACCTTATGTCTCAAGGCGGCGAGCGCAATGTGGTGCAGTGTGTAAAATCTTAACTAGCACCGCGTTGTTATGGGCAAGCGTATCACTTACCATCAGGTGAACGTCTTGCTCGTCTCGTCGCAAAGTAGTATAAAAAAAAAAGTGAAAATATCTTCTAGCATTGTCTCTCAAAATTCTTGGATTCCCATTACTCGATATCTATGGTATATTTATGTGGTGGTCTCCTTCATAAACATCGTCAAATAATTCATTTAAATTCACATCGATTTAGTAGATTAAGAAGAGTTTTTTCTGTTGCATTTCGATACTTCTTCTTCCTAAATGATACCTAAAGTTATCATCGTTATCTATTTAACATAAGTCTGCTTTGGGATCTGGACTTATTGAAAATATGTTGTTAATTAAAGTGGCCATACTTTCTTTTGCATTTTCTATTTCATCTGTTTTCTAACAATGAAATAGGAGCGGCGACATAACGGGTACCTAGATAGGGTCCATAGATATTAAAAGCCCACTTCAGTGTCCCCTTAAGACAATAGCGAAACAAGTATGGACTCCTGTGGACAAAGGAGCCAGCGATGAATGCTGGACATAATTAAATTCCATACAATTGTTATGGTACTTTTATATAGTATGATAAGGATGATATACCTACATTTATTTACAAAAGTTTACTTCGAGTAAGTAAGACGTTCACCTGATCGTAAGTGATACGCTTGCCTATAACAACGCGGCGCTAGTTAAGATGGTACACACTGCACCACATTGCGCTCGTCGCCTTGAGACATAAATTGTTAAGTCTCGTTACCCCAGTAATTTTAACCAGCTTACAGCGCACTTATTATTATTATTATTATTTAAAACTTTGTTTGCACACAAATAAATATTTTACAAAAAGGCGGGCTTAATGCCATAGGGCATTCTCTCCCAGTCAACCTCGGCAGTGGGGAAATGCAGTGGTAGGTGAGGGTAAAAGAGAAGTATTGTTTTTAAAAAAAAATATATATATAAAAAAAGGAAGATATTTACTAATATATACATACATACACATACATATAAATACATACACAAAATATGAATACTTATATATATAAGTAATATTATTGTATATTCACATATACATAAACATAAATATACATAAGTAAATAAATACATACATAATTAAAATATACATAACATACATAAGAATTACTGATCTATATCCAAGTAAAACCTCCTCACCATTCTCTTAAAGATATTTTTGTTTGGAGCCCTTCTAATATCGCACTTCAATTCAATTCACAAGTATGTAATCTTATGGAAAAGTTTGTTTTATGTTTACTGGTGGTAGGCAACTCCTACTTCAGTCGACAAACAGTAATATACAATTATTACTGTTGCGGCTTAAAGGGCGCTGTAAAGTACAGAAATTACTGGGGTAACGATACTTAACAACTTATGTCTCAAGACGACGAGCGCAATGTGGTGCAGTGTATAACATCTTAACAAGCACTATGCTGTTACGGTTAATCGTATAATCGTAAATCTCTAAGTAAAAATAAAAAAGTATTTTTCAGGTAATTTCAGTATGTTATTTTTCAATAATTTAAATTTAAGTTTATAAGGTGGTATAAAAAGTAGTAAAAAAAACATTTCCATCAAATCCGTCAGAAGAAACTTTACTTCAATTTGCCTCTTCGTTATAATTCGACCAACGAGAAGTTGTTGCTAGTGGATTATTGCAGTAAAGCGAAACTATCGTCTCAATCAAATGGATCCAGTGTTACTAACCATCAGTAATTTCAGCATCTTTTTCCGTTTGAAAAATTGTTACTTGGGACTTGTTACTGTTACCAAGTTAGCTCTGTGCGAGGTTGTAATTTGTTCGTTTACTCGGCAATTCCCTTCACAGCTAAGGGTCTATTGCCAACGAAAGTGGGTCGCCGGTTAGTTATAACATGGTTTGTTTTTATAACTTAGCGCTTGTATTATTAAAATTAATAAAGCCTTTAAAGTTCTACGCTGCGTATATAAATAATATATTTTAGTGTTAATGAATTATAATATAGAAATCAAAATTATATTCAACGTGAAGATTTTTATTTCACTTTAGCTTACACCGATTTCTCTTTTGTATATACCAGCAGTTATCGCATAAGATAGTATACTTGTTTATAATTCTGTTATGGAAGTTTAAGTATAAGAAATATTATAATGTTAATATTAAAGACGCGAGCTTTTGGGAATAAGTTATCTATCTAAAATCTGAAGAATATAGCTAAGTACACTAGTATAGCAAAATGCACATAAACTCCAAGAGGTCCAATATAAAGAAAGATTATAAAGATTCTTTTCTGTAACCGCAAATTAATAGTTACAGTTAATATGTTCTTAAATAATTCTAATTCATACTACTCTCCTCATTAAGTTATTATGTATTTACTTCTTTTACTTGAGTTCGTGGATTTCGGTTCCACAAAACCCTGAAGTAAAGTAATCAACAAGACAAACAGCAAAGAAGTTTTTATACTTTTCACAACAACACCATAGACAAGTTTGAAGAAAATTAAAAACACATTGTGTCACACATCCAAACAAACAGAGGATAGAGTAAACGGGCGATAACAAATAAACGGGAATTTAAACGCGAAATTAGAAATTAACTGTTAGCCGGGAAAATGTGGGCAGAGTAAATAAACTTAACGTTTACACAAGCTACTTACGTTTACATAAGCTAGTGTTTCATAATGTTTGCGTACGTGAAACGAATAATATATCAATCAGCACTGAAGTTTATAAGAATTTGTAATTCGGATGTTATTGAGACTGGAATTACAACATTATTAAAAGATATTTATAAAATACATATACCATCTACTTACTAATAGATTTGCTAGAAATTTAATCTGGATACTTAATTATATAACAGATAAGACAAAAGTAAAGAAGTACAGAAAAGTAATATCAAGCAGTTAAATCTCCGTTTTATATATTTTTATGAATATTAATTGAAGTTTGAAAATCATAACAATGATTAAGAAAAATGATTATCATCAGCCGAAAAACTTCTACTACTTTTATATTCTGTGCTACTTCTGGCATCTTTTGACTTTCGCCAGATTATAATACAAAAAATGATTTATAGCATATTAAAAAGCACGATCGTTTTTATCGTACTATTTATAAAGTAGTCGTAGTTATCAGTGAGCACTGCTGTCAGCTTTAGGGATGCAGTAATGACTTGGTGTTTCGTCAACTCGAGATTACGTACCAGATGAAATGTCACTTTACTGTAAGCCAGCCGAAGACGGCAACGGGACAGGTGAAGTTATGTTAGATTAACTACATAAGCTCAGGAGTTGCCGTTGTTACAGTATTAGCTTCAAGGCTTACAAAGAGGGCCCGAAATGCGAACGGTACAACACTGATAGAATATTCTAGAGCGGTATCATATGCCTCAGAAGACCGACTCCTATGAATACGTCTGTTGGTTAAGCTTAAAGAACTGTACAATATATGTATACATAAATTTTATTAACTACAGCATCAGAAAATAAAATTCCATGAGATTTTCTTAAGTAATAAACAAAATTGAGATGACTATAGAAATATAGAAAGTTTGCATGTAAATTTTTAATAATCATAAATCTTATACTTCGTTAGTTAAGTTAGTTACATAGATAATAAATATCTACAACATTATTGTTTTCTTTTTAATAATTATCGTAGACAGCGACCGGCATAATGTGAAATAATCATAGACGAAAATACTTCAATAGCAAAGTGATTTCATATCCTTTTACCTCTACAGATAGAATTTTAAAACGATAGTGAACTTTTCATTAAATTTAATGCTTAAAACAAATCTAACCGACAACGCACGCGGTGAGTACATAACGGAAACTCATCGAAAATTCGCTCACGAGGTATTCGTTAGAATAAATTTGCCTCGCCCTCGTTAAACTAAGGCCCAAAACTAGCAAATTAATTATAAAAGCCGTCAGTGCAAGGCGCGGAGTTCGAACCGATCTGAGACGCACAAAGGGTGGCCTTAATTTAGGACGGGCCCTTTCACCCTTATCGCAAAGTCGGATCTCCCCACCATCGATCTTAAGGGTGACTTGACCCCTCGGGGGGAGGGGATGAAAGAAAATCGCGAGGGTGGTTTTAGATTATTTTCGGGCCCCGACAACCGTTGCTGAGTAAGATTATGTGGGGTTAGTTTTCGTTTGTCATGCTCCTTTTGCATATTTAATTTAGAATATTTTATATAGGTTTGTTTATGTAGTAATGTTAATGTAAAATATATATTTGAATAGAACTTTAACACATTCTAAAATACGGTTTCATTTTGATTCAACTTTCAAATTATTTATAATTACATATAATACAAAATACTTACAAGTATTCAGTTATTAAATACACAAACATTATTTACAAAGAATTATAATTTTTCAACTACCTGTAGTATCTATAAGAAATATATCAATATCCTAATATTTACATTTCTATGTTCCGAGTATATACATACGTCGGTGAACGTAGTACCTATAATAATATATACAAACAAAATTAACACAAAAAATACGATACTTAAAATACACATATAATTATACAGAGTAGCAATTTTTCTATTATTACGTAGTAATTATGCTCTATGAATCCCCATCATATGTAAATAACGAAAAAAGTAATGAAAATTTTATCACTTTCAATTACATCATTTATAAGTCGTTGCTGATCAATTAAACATTTATCGCATACTAATTTTCAAATATATAATTTGGCTCCACTTCATAAATATTTAACAGCGTTTAAAGTGCAAATTGGCACCTTAAGCCACGTAAAACTCGGCGACATGCAAGATCCGATAATAGCTGAATTGCTACGCCAGTCACGAATTCCCAACGCACGAAAGTCGTCCCAATCTACACCGCCGGCCCCGTCGCCCCAACTACGAGACAAACGACCATTGATATCCATACACTGATCGTTTTGTATGGAGCGTTCGTGTTTACCGTAGTACAGTGCAAGCGATGGATGAACAGGCGAGTAATTTTTGACAATTGCGCAATCGCATTCACATAATAAAGGGGCGGGCGTCATCTTAGTGTGGGTGGGACATGTCTGTTCGGGGGGAGGTTTGGAGGGTTTTATTATAGGTCCGTCGAGCGGTCTGCGGCTAGGACCCGCGCCGGGGACACTTCTTACGGCCATCGACGGAGGGTTACCATGTTTAGAAAAGATTTATTTTAAACATTATTCAACGTATATAAATGAAAATCTATAACATATTTCTTGCCTAAATCACACCAGTTAAATTATTTACATTACCTTATTTAGCAATACTTCTATTTTGTTAATAATTAATACTAACATTCGTTACTGAACCTACTTAACGACACAAGAAAAAAACTTTTTTTTAAAAATGTGCGAAACTTCTGTTTATTCTTAAACAAAACTTAATTCCAATCAAATGAATTTTAGTGTTATACATCGCTCGCTTTTATTTTCTCTAAAACGAGCTAGTATTTGATCCTAGTATCTTGAAGTTAATAGATCGAATTGTAGTTCAAGTTTCGTTGAATAGCGTTATCGCCACTGCTATTTGTATTGTATTAACAATAATGAAATTCTTATGTTAAATGCGAGTAATTACACAAAAAGATATGCAAACATTCCGCAGCCCTGGCTGATGTCCATCGTGCTGGCCCCCGTACCGCGTTTGGGCACAAGAAATTACATACTTTAATCTTATCTCACGAGTAAAATAGAATATTAAATCGGGCTGTCGGCGACAAATGGCGACCGTACTAAACAACGCGGGATCGCCGGGGTGTACACATTTGATTTGACGGGACGGCAGCTCTGCGGCTTGCTGTCCTTAATGTCTTTAGGAATGTTCTTATTAAATTTACCATTAAACACTACTGCTACAGCTTTAAAAGAGAATTGTTTATAAGCAACTTGGAATGAAAACTGGTCCAGGATGATTACCAAATGTGGATTGCTTTGGATTAACTTTAATAAACATAGGCAAATGGGCGTGATGGCATTAGAAAATTGTGTTTGTAAAAATTTCATTAATTGTAGTTTTAAGGTCGATTTAGAATTCATTTCTTAAATTCAAGCTTTTTTTGTAAATCCTGTGCGGGTATAAATAGTAACGCACCGGCGGTACGGACACAGTAGCTTCGTCCGTCGGAGTGTATGGACGTCTTAAGAAATCGTTACCCTGTTGGACTGATATGTGAAGATTGTACGAAACTATACTTTATTGGATAAGAGACTATTCTAAACTTGATGTTAGTGGTGCCAGCACCGTTTTAGGTATCAGTGCTCCAACAGATACGGAGTGTGAAAAAATACATGAAAGTCTTGAAATCAAGAACATGGAATATTTCAAAGAAAAATTTATCATAACCGTTGTTTATCTCAAAAATCTAAAATAGTTGAAACTTTTTCATGTCTAATTTTTTGGTTCTGAAAACTCTTAAATCAACGTCAACGATCATAGATTTTTTGTAGAAAATTATAAAACGGGAAAGGATAGTGTTGAATGATAAAATACCTTTCTTTACTATCATTAGTAATGTTCGGGTAAATTATAACTTAATTTCACACAAGTTTAATAATTAATAATGTTTATTAACAAACGTATCGATGAACTTTATTTCTTGATTAGATATGTAGAAAGGTGAAGATAGTAATCAATTTGTTTATTGTCGGTATATTCTTTAAAGCATCCAATCCCTACGGCCGGCGTCCCGCAAATATAACCAAGTGCGCGGGGTTTTCGCCCACTTTCTCCTTGTGGGGGGGCCCATCGCCACTATAAGCCCTCAACCCCTAACCGGGACCACCCCGCTATAAACACCGCTAAACACAGTAAGGCGAAATTGTAAAATTCGTACTAAGGACGGTTTTGTCTCTCGGTAAGCGAGCGTCAATTTGTTAAGATAACATTGTAACGGCGGCGGAGCACCGCCGGACATTATTTACGGCTGCGGAATTAATTTTAAGGTCAGTAATTAGACGAAGGTCCGCAGGATATTGGTCGGTGCGGGGATTCCGATTGGAGGTCCCTTTTCGGAATCGGGGAGACTTAATCGGGATGAGAGGCAATAACTTCTGGATAGTTTGCGAACGGGATCGGGTAATTTCGTTCGGGGCATTTAATAACGAAATAGTCTTCGCTCGCAATCAATTCGCTTTGAATGAATATACGGAGAGTTCAATGCTAGAACAATACTTAATTAGTATTATTTGTTTTAAAACATTTACGTAAATTAAGTACATTTGTTTTATACATAAGTTTTAAATTTACCTACTTTTTCTTTTTATCACATCCTCCTAACAATTGTAATGTTTATAGAAATTCACGACTGTCGCTATGAGTAACAACACTCAGTTTCAAATATATTGTGCTGACGAAATTTGAACATCTAAATACTTTGGTTTGATTAACAAAATAATTTAAACTATAAAAGCGTATTTTTTAAAAGAGAGAAACTACGAACGAACAGAAAATTTTCGATGAACTGTATTTTTTTTTAGTTAGAGCTAAAGACGCGATCGAGGCTATAAATCCCTAACTTAGCATAACTCAGCTCAGAGGTTAAATCAAGAGGAAGAAAGCGGAACTTTTAAGAGTACGATGATGTCCTATCAAAGTTGCTACAATGTAATGGTGTAGCGTTTTTCGATAATAACCTTAACCACCGTAGAAATAATATTAAAATAGTATCAATGAGACATAAATTCAATTAAGCACGAACATTAATATTCTAGCACCGTGGTCGTCAAGTGACGCTGAGGGGGATAGTGCAGATCGGGCCCCACCACCCACAAAAAGAGGGGGTGGTTCGAATGATGGCCGAAATCCACGTTTTTAGGCCTACAAAGCTTTTTAGTATGGCGTCCGCGTTGGTTTTGTGGAAAATTTGACGTGCTTATTTATACTAGGTAGGTGTGCATATGGAGGTATTAGTTGATTAACGATTGATTATGGACGCCATCGGCGAGCGGATATTTCGCGTTACGGTAATGAACTGCTGCCGGTTCATTTTTGTCCATTACTTATTTTGATTCACGGCACATTGTTATTTCATACAAAATATGATAACATTATTATAAATATACACTATAATCTATAAACTCGGAAAAGTTCTCACTGTCTATGTATAAAACTAAATTATTCTTAAGCGTTACACAACGCAAATTAATAAGTTGCATTTGATATTTTCTAGTAAATTTTGAACTAGTCTGATATATTCTAGCGTATAAAACAGTTATGGGGTAAAGGATATATACGATTACATATTCTGTTAAAATTTGGAACCTAGCAGTTACAGAGATTTAGTATTATTACAACGTAATTATAATAATTTCAAAAACCTCTACAATCCATTAGTTTAATACCCCCCTACATTCAAAGCTCGATGTTTTAATTCGTTAAAATTCAACGAAATAAATGCACTTGAAATGTATTTATTAAAATTTGTAGTATTTAATGAATAAATATAAAGCACCAGTTTTATTAGAAAAGGACCGTCTGCTAAATAATAGTCGCTCATAGTGATAAGACCGCCCATTGTGCATTTACCATATAACAAGCAATGTGATCTGGTAATTTTCTGTATTTTTTGGTGTGGAATAAAGTATTTTCTATTCTATTCTAAATAAATTAACCAGCCAACCTAATCAAGAACTAAACTACTACTAAAACAGTATTATGTATTATAATTACTACTGTCTATGTTAATAGTTCACCTACAAACTTTGTAGTATTTTGTAGGTACAAAGTGAAGGTAGTATTTAAGTGTGCTTGTAAAGCCCGTTTCGAATACTTGTAGAGAATATTTGTTTACTTTAATATCGAATCTGTATACGCTGAATATATATTTATTATCTGTATATATTTCTGTAATTATAACGTGGAATAATTGCAACGAGCAAGGAAACGACGACGCAAACGGCGTTCCGTTTGACGGCGACAGATTAAAAATAAGTTTTCAAATGATGCAGATAAGGCCGGCTACACACCGATAGCAATTCGAACGGTGACCAGCGCAAAGCGACACCTCGCCGCTGACGCGCCACTATTAATCATAGAAAATGACGCGGCGCATTGTGCGACTCCGTTCAACTCAAAATTGTGAAAACCTACCCCGGCGCGGCGCAGGCGGACTAATAACGCGCTCCGCTCACACTTCGGAAAATGCCCGCTGGGGGGGTACTGTTCGCAGGTGAAAAACAAAACTAGAAAAAAAAACGTAATTTTTTCTTAAAAAAAAAAAAACTTAACCTTAGAACTCCTTGACGCGTTAAACTTTATCACGATGGTCCTGATTCGATTTAGCTATACATTGTAGAGTGGTTCAAGGTAACGTTTTTTCGTACCGCCTACCTAGCTTACGTATTGCAAATCTGCCGCCATAACAGCTTTGTTGTCTTCCGGCTGTCAACATATCAAAGCCAGGACACATGCGAGGACATTCACCATCTACGGCCTCATTGTCAGTTAACAACATGTAAAATTGATGCCAATTGTTGCCCGTTGTGGATTAATAAATAATCTTTATATGAAGATAACTGCATTTTTTTGGCATTGACGTTTACAAATTGAGCTTAAGATATTTGAATCCCGTGTTCCTGTGATTTTATGTCATTCGATTGAAATGTTATTAATTTGAATTGCAAAAAATCTATTCATTATAACGTTTATCAAAAATCTACTTATATTCATTTTACATTTTACGAGATTTTTTTAAACTTCCTTTATTGACTTTCAAGAGCGCAAATTTTTTAATCTGTATTTTTTGGAATTTCTGTGACAAAAACTGCTTTTATACCACAGAGGTATTATAAATAGACAAATGAATCTATTAAAATATTTACCTACCGATAAATGTTTGTACTATTTAAATCGGTGATGGATAGTTATTGTTTTTTTTTTTATTTGCGTTTCATTCCTTTTTTCCCCGACCATACCCCGGCTTGACGATGACGCCGCGCGCTGGTGTGCGGGCGCGCGTCCGCGTGTGCGTAACGCGTGACGTCCTGCAACCGACGTGATATATTGAGAACTGCGCCAAAAATCGCAACCACCTAGTTTTACGTAACGTAACATTCTGCGTTACGTTTTAGTGCGTGAGTTCATGGACTTTTTTTTTTTAATTTACGAACTCCTGTGCCAACGGAGGAGCAGGATAGTGCCACTAGGGTATGACATGAAGCGACTGTGGGATAAAGGTTGTAGGATGGTTAGTAGCATCACCACGGAGCGTTGCCGTCAGGCAGGCGGCCGGCCATGATATTCATGACCAAAAAAGAAATGTTATGTTAACCCTATATAAAGTAGAAACAATACAAATGATGAATAAACTCTGTTTATATTTTAAAATGACGGCAGTAGAGTAACTGTCTTGATTGCCTTGATCACCGCAATTGGATTTCTTGATGCATTTGCAAATATATTTATTATAATCATCTTTAACTACTTTTCCATTTAACTCCCTTTTGAGAGAAACTCAATATTATAACTCGTATCAAACTAATATATGGTTCAGTTTTAATTAAAGTAACAGAATTTGGTTTATCTAGAATCGCAAAACCAGCGCTCCCCTTCCTCGGCTGCGGTTATGGTGTTCTGCCTCTGCAGCCCACTGGGTACACTACCGAGATAGGCTCATTGAGCTCCTGGAACCACCACTTCGGGCCAATCTCGGGTGGCCAGGTAAGTTCCACTTAGTTTTATTGTAGGTGACCAGAGCACGGCGACCATTTTGAGGAGCATCTCCATCTCTAGGATAAAAATCTTGCTTAGCTCCGGTATAAAAATCTTAGAAATCTTATAAATTTTAAGTCCTATTACCCTAATGCTATTTTGTTAACAAATGATTATCAACGTGGATAAAAAAAAATATGTAATGTAATATTACAAAATCGAATTCCGCGCAACGCGTGCAGCGCCATCGACGCGGCCTAACAAACGCGTAACCGAATACCGTTTGTCAATCGATACTTTTTATAATATAACGGCCAGCGGGTAACCGATAACTAGTTGCCGCTGCGTAATTATCGAAAAAGCACCGACATTTTAACGTTTTGCAACGATTTGCGAGCGCGCGCTAGTCAAAATAAATAAAGCGAAATAGCGCATTGGTTCCACTTCGGCGGCTATCTCATTTGCGGTTCTCAGAGGAGTAGTGCCTATCCGCCTATATTTCCGAATTTTATGGGTACAGCGGGCGCGCCCTCCGGCCGCCGGTGTGTGCGTTTAGTCCCCGCCGGCGCGGCAGGCCGCTGTAACCGGGCCGGTGCGTCCGCGACCATTCCCTCTGATCGCTGCGCGCCGCGCGTGTCGGCGGGTGCTCGGGATGGCTCAAATTAAAATTGCCAGCGCCGTAGTATGAGTTAGAAGTTGAGCGATAGTAGAGGGCAGCACCACCCCCGTCGCGTCATCGCACTGACTATTGCGCGTGTGTTAGAGAATGAACATTTAAAATGCCCACCCCCTTGACGATCACTGTGCCGCCATTTTGTATTTTTTTTTCTGAAACGATTTTGTCTGTTTTTTTTGCAATTTATTAATTAAGTGAATAAATGATTAGTATGTTATACAATAGGTTAGTAAAATCATTATTTTTTAATTGAAATTAAGTATAATTCTTTAGCAAATAAAATCAATGCAACACTTGGACACCATTTTAAATATATAAAAATATTTCTTAATGATTAAAGACATACGTTTGTATTATATTTATAATCATGAAACTTTATACTCTATTCATTCCTTTATCTGTATTTTGCTTCGGGTGAAGCAAGGAGACGAGCAAGACACACCTGATGGTAAATGATACGTCTGTTCATAACAATGTAGTGCTAGTTAGAATAGTGCATCACATTGCGCTCGTCGCATACAGTGGTTTCAGTGAAATATAAAAAGGAAAATACTGTCTATTCATTGAATGATATAATAAATCACTTAAAAAAATGGATATATAATTTATAAAAGATACATTAACTTCTTTGCTAAGTATTACTACTAAGACTTTTGTATGATTTAAAATCAGATAAATTGTCCATAACGTGTAATACATACTAATTTTAATAAATAATTTTTGATGCCTTTTAACTTACTTTTTACTTACTGATAATCGCAGCACAGTTTATTTAACTCAAATTACTATTAAACATCACAAGATTTAAGTTATAAATGTATTGTTTTTCTACTATTTTCATTACATCAAGGAAAAGTTATCTGGTTAAAACAAACTTTTGCAGCATTTAAACCTTATGTGCATGGTTTTATTATATGATAAAAATTATTACGTTTAATAATAAGTTTTTAACACTACGGTATTTTTTGGAGATAGGCACTGATTCAAACTTATGTAATTTTGTCGGTATTTACTGAGTAAAATTTGTTAATTGCTTCTAACTTATAACCTCACTCGATTTAAGTTGAGGGTTAGAAAAGAAAAAGTAAGTTTAAAGTATTTAAGTTAAAGCAAAGAATTAAAATAATTATTGTGAATAATCAAACTAAAACGTTTAAAAATTGTGTTAGTCTTTTTTAACTTAAATGTAGTAAATAAAAAGAAACGAACCTTTAGTTCTTCTGATGTAATGATGTTAACACGGAGTGTAGAAACTTTTCAGCTTCAAGTAGGTTTTTTATTTAGACCTGTACAACTATATCACAGAACGTACCACGTCACAAGTTCACCATCACATCGATCCGTACGGAGCGAGGGTCGCAAATGTAATGTAATATTACAAAATCGAATTCCGCGCAACGCGTGCAGCGCCATCGACGCGGCCTAACAAACGCGTAACCGAATAACGTTTGTCAATCGATACTTTTTATAATATAACGGCCAGCGGGTAACCGATAACTAGTTGCCGCTGCGTAATTATCGAAAAAGCACCGACATTTTAACGTTTTGCAACGATTTGCGAGCGCGCGCTAGTCAAAATAAATAAAGCGAAATAGCGCATTGGTTCCACTTCGGCGGCTATCTCATTTGCGGTTCTCAGAGGAGTAGTGCCTATCCGCCTATATTTCCGAATTTTATGGGTACAGCGGGCGCGCCCTCCGGCCGCCGGTGTGTGCGTTTAGTCCCCGCCGGCGCGGCAGGCCGCTGTAACCGGGCCGGTGCGTCCGCGACCATTCCCTCTGACCGCTGCGCGCCGCGCGTGTCGGCGGGTGCTCGGGATGGCTCAAATTAAAATTGCCAGCGCCGTAGTATGAGTTAGAAGTTGAGCGATAGTAGAGGGCAGCACCACCCCCGTCGCGTCATCGCACTGACTATTGCGCGTGTGTTAGAGAATGAACATTTAAAATGCCCACCCCCTTGACGATCACTGTGCCGCCATTTTGTATTTTTTTTTTCTGAAACGATTTTGTCTGTTTTTTTTTGCAATTTATTAATTTAGTGAATAAATTATTAGTATGTTATGCCATAGATTAGTAATATAATTATTTTTTAATTGAAATTAAGTATAATTCTTTAGCAAACAAAATCAATGCAACACTTGGACACCATTTTAAATATATAAAAATATTTCTTAATGAATAAAGACATACGTTTGTATTATATTTATAATCATGAAACTTTATACTCTATTCATTCTTTTATCTGTATTTTGCTTCGGGTGAAGCAAGGAGACGAGCAAAACACACCTGATGGTAAATGATACGTCTGTTCATAACAATGTAGTGCTAGTTAGAATAGTGCATCACATTGCGCTCGTCGCATACAGTGGTTTCAGTGAAATATAAAAAGGAAAATACTGTCTATTCATTGAATAATATAATAAATCACTTAAAAAAATGGATATATAATTTATAAAAGATACATTAACTTCTTTGCTAAGTATTACTACTAAGACTTTTGTATGATTTAAAATCAGATAAATTGTCCATAACGTGTAATACATACTAATTTTAATAAATAATAAAAATCAATTTTATTATTATAAAATTGCAGATTGTGAAATATGTTATATTTCTTTACCTCAGTAATTTGTACACAAGTTTTGCGATAGAAATAGGAGCTGCGGTTGTACATTCAAATATCTAATAAAAATATAAAGATCCCACAAGAATAATAAACTAGAAGAAAGAAAATCAACAGTGTACAAAAATATATACTGTGGTACAGTAAATAAATAGGTCTGTGTATTGCAATAAACATGTAACTATAGTAATGGAAGGTAGCCAGAAATAGCAGATTTTAACTTGTCATCGGAGAGCAGTTTTTTTTTATTCTACGAAGCGACGAGACGTGCAAGACGTTCACCTGATGTTAAGTGAATGTAAAGTCTCATTACCCCAGTAATTTCACTAGCTTACCTACCCTTCAAATCGGAACACAGTAATGTTCGCACACTACTGTTGAGCGGCAGATAAAGGAGCTGCGGTGGTACCTGTCCAGACGGTCTCCGGCAACAGAGACCTACCATCAGTAGAGTTGTTGAGGAGTATGCCATTGGTTACATGGAGTCTCATAGTTAAGCATTTTAAAGCAATTATTGACTTCCTTATAACATTGATGTTAGATGTACTAATTTTCGTATTTTTAAGTGTCTGTACTTATGTGATATTGCAATTACTAAGCGTTAACGATCAGTGACGGATTAATATAGAAAATAAACGCTTTATGTTACACGTCTATGTTATAATGCCATCAAAATGAATACATTATAATCTCGGTTCCGAAGATGATGGTTGTAGGAAACCAATGAATCTTCTAAATCGTTTAAATAAAAAAATATTTTACAATTTTTTGTGTGAGTATAAGTTATAGTATTATTCATGAGAAGAGGACGTTAAAATTAAAAATTAAATATAAAACTCGTGATAAAATTCACAAGAAAAAATAGTTTTCAAGTTTCATAAAGCAATTTATAAAAGAAAAACAAGTTTAAATGCTCAAATTTATTTTTCACGTCATCAAATAAAGATGTATCCAATAATAATAAAAGAAAACAAATTACTTAATACACTAATAGCATGTCGGACAAGGCTTGCCACGTCGACCAAGCTTAACAATAAATTGTCTACGAGTAAGAAGACAGGATCGACGTAAACCAGTACGTCTTCTTCCTATAGACTCTCCGCTAGAGGATAAACGAGAGGAGTCCTGTCCATTAATAATTGTTAAAGAAGAAGATGGCTCTTGATAAATGAAAGGAGCAAGGCGTTCAACGTTATTACCGGAGTTGAAAGAACCAGTAGAGGAAGGTGCTGCAGAAGCGCTTGAACTAGATCCTTCTTCGTTAATAATGACTATTGATTGTGGTTCACCATAGGGTGCAAATCGTGCATTGTCACTACCAGAGGATGCAGCGGCGGAAGCAGCACTAGATGCTGATGATCCAGATCCACCATTGTTGTTTCCAAAGAATTGTCCACCCTGGCTGTAGAATGTACCGCGCCCAGAACCAGCACCAGAAGCGGCGGCGGCGGCAGCAGCAGAATCAGATGCTCCTGCACCGTTTCCGATTCCACCTAAGCCGTTCAAACCAGCACCATAGAGTCCGAATCCATTTTGTCCTGCTCCAAAGCCAGAGTCGCCAGCGCCGGAAGATGAAGCTGCGGCGGAAGCAGCACTGGATGCTGATGATCCAGATCCACCATTGTTGTTTCCAAACAATTGTCCACCCTGGCTGTAGAATGTACCGCGCCCAGAACCAGCACCAGAAGCGGCGGCGGCGGCAGCAGCAGAATCAGATGCTCCTGCACCGTTTCCAATTCCACCTAAGCCGTTCAAACCAGCACCATAGAGGCCGTATCCATTTTGTCCTGCTCCAAAGCCAGAGTCGCCAGCGCCGGAAGATGAAGCTGCGGCGGAAGCGCTTGAACTAGATCCTTCTTCGTTAATAATGACTATTGATTGAGGTTCACCATAGGGTGCAAATCGTGCGTTGTTGTCACTACCAGAGGATGCAGCGGCGGAAGCAGCACTAGATGCTGATGATCCAGATCCACCATTGTTGTTTCCAAACAATTGTCCACCCTGGCTGTAGAATGTACCGCGCCCAGAACCAGCACCAGAAGCGGCGGCGGCGGCAGCAGCGGCTGCTGCAGCGGAATCAGATGCTCCTGCACCGTTTCCGATTCCACCTAAGCCGTTCAAACCAGCACCAGAAGCGGCGGCGGCGGCAGCAGCAGAATCAGATGCTCCTGCACCGTTTCCGATTCCACCTAAGCCGTTCAAACCAGCACCATAGAGGCCGTATCCATTTTGTCCTGCTCCAAAGCCAGAGTCGCCAGCGCCGGAAGATGAAGCTGCGGCGGAAGCAGCACTAGATGCTGATGATCCAGATCCACCATTGTTGTTTCCAAACAATTGTCCACCCTGGCTGTAGAATGTACCGCGCCCAGAACCAGCACCAGAAGCGGCGGCGGCGGCAGCAGCAGAATCAGATGCTCCTGCACCGTTTCCAATTCCACCTAAGCCGTTCAAACCAGCACCATAGAGGCCGTATCCATTTTGTCCTGCTCCAAAGCCAGAGTCGCCAGCGCCGGAAGATGAAGCTGCGGCGGAAGCGCTTGAACTAGATCCTTCTTCGTTAATAATGACTATTGATTGAGGTTCACCATAGGGTGCAAATCGTGCGTTGTTGTCACTACCAGAGGATGCAGCGGCGGAAGCAGCACTGGATGCTGATGATCCAGATCCACCATTGTTGTTTTCAAACAATTGTCCACCCTGGCTGTAGAATGTACCGCGCCCAGAACCAGCACCAGAAGCGGCGGCGGCGGCGGCGGCGGCGGCGGCGGCAGCAGCGGCTGCTGCAGCGGAATCAGATGCTCCTGCACCGTTTCCGATTCCACCTAAGCCGTTCAAACCAGCACCAGAAGCGGCGGCGGCGGCAGCAGCAGAATCAGATGCTCCTGCACCGTTTCCAATTCCACCTAAGCCGTTCAAACCAGCACCAGAAGCGGCGGCGGCGGCGGCAGCAGCAGAATCAGATGCTCCTGCACCGTTTCCAATTCCACCTAAGCCGTTCAAACCAGCACCATAGAGGCCGTATCCATTTTGTCCTGCTCCAAAGCCAGAGTCGCCAGCGCCGGAAGAGGAAGCTGCGGCAGAAGCGCTTGAACTAGATCCTTCTTCGTTAATAATGACTATTGATTGAGGTTCACCATAGGGTGCAAATCGTGCGTTGTTGTCACTACCAGAGGATGCAGCGGCGGAAGCAGCACTAGATGCTGATGATCCAGATCCACCATTGTTGTTTCCAAACAATTGTCCACCCTGGCTGTAGAATGTACCGCGCCCAGAACCAGCACCAGAAGCGGCGGCGGCGGCAGCAGCGGCTGCTGCAGCGGAATCAGAAGCTCCTGCACCGTTTCCAATTCCACCTAAGCCGTTCAAACCAGCACCATAGAGGCCGTATCCATTTTGTCCTGCGCCAAAGCCAGAGTCGCCAGCGCCGGAAGATGAAGCTGCGGCGGAAGCAGCACTGGATGCTGATGATCCAGATCCACCATTGTTGTTACCAAACAATTGTCCACCCTGGCTGTAGAATGTACCGCGCCCAGAACCAACACCGGAAGCGGCGGCGGCGGCGGCGGCGGCGGCGGCAGCAGCGGCTGCTGCAGCGGAATCAGATGCTCCTGCACCGTTTCCGATTCCACCTAAGCCGTTCAGTCCAGCACCATAGAGGCCGTATCCATTTTGTCCTGCTCCAAAGCCAGAGTCGCCTGCGCCGGAAGAGGAAGCTGCGGCAGAAGCGCTTGAACTAGATCCTTCTTCGTTAATAATGACTATTGATTGTGGTTCACCATAGGGTGCAAATCGTGCGTTGTTGTCACTACCAGAGGATGCAGCGGCGGAAGCAGCACTAGATGCTGATGATCCAGATCCACCATTGTTGTTACCAAACAATTGTCCACCCTGACTGTAGAATGAACCGCGCTCAGAACCAGCACCAGAAGCGGCGGCGGCGGCGGCGGCGGCGGCGGCAGCAGCGGCTGCTGCAGCGGAATCAGAAGCTCCTGCACCGTTTCCTATTCCACCTAAGCCGTTCAAACCAGCACCATAGAGTCCGAATCCATTTTGTCCTGCGCCAAAGCCAGAGTCGCCAGCGCCGGAAGATGAAGCTGCGGCGGAAGCAGCACTGGATGCAGATGATCCAGATCCACCATTGTTGTTACCAAACAGTTGTACACCCTGGCTGTAGAATGAACCGCGCTCGGAACCAGCACCAGAAGCGGCGGCGGCGGCGGCGGCAGCAGCGGCTGCTGCAGCGGAATCACCAGCTCCTGCACCGTTTCCAATTCCACCTAAGCCGTTCAAACCAGCACCATAGAGTCCGTATCCATTTTGTCCTGCTCCAAAGCCAGAGTCGCCAGCGCCGGAAGATGAAGCTGCGGCGGAAGCAGCACTGGATGCTGATGATCCAGGTCCACCATGTTGTTACCAAACAATTGTCCACCCTGGCTGGAGAATGTACCGCGGCCAGAACCAACACCGGAAGCGGCGGCGGCGGCAGCGGCGGCGGCGGCGGCGGCAGCGGCGGCGGCGGCGGCGGCAGCGGCGGCAGCAGCAGAATCAGATCCTCCTGCACCGTTTCCGATTCCACCTAAGCCGTTCAGTCCAGCACCATAGAGGCCGTATCCATTTTGTCCTGCTCCAAAACCAGAGTCGCCAGCGCCGGAAGAGGAAGCTGCGGCAGAAGCGCTTGAACTAGATCCTTCTTCGTTAATAATGACTATTGATTGTGGTTCACCATAGGGTGCAAATCGTGCATTGTCACTACCAGAGGATGCAGCGGCGGAAGCAGCACTAGATGCTGATGATCCAGATCCACCATTGTTGTTTCCAAAGAATTGTCCACCCTGGCTGTAGAATGAACCGCGCTCAGAACCAGCACCAGAAGCGGCGGCGGCGCGGCGGCAGCGGCGGCAGCGGCGGAAGCAGCACTGGATGCTGATGATCCAGGTCCACCATTGTTGTTTCCAAACAATTGTCCACCCTGACTGTAGAATGAACCGCGCTCAGAACCAGCACCAGAAGCGGCGGCGGCAGCAGCAGAATCAGATGCTCCTGCACCGTTTCCGATTCCACCTAAGCCGTTCAGTCCAGCACCATAGAGTCCGAATCCATTTTGTCCTGCGCCAAAGCCAGAGTCGCCAGCGCCGGAAGATGAAGCTGCGGCGGAAGCAGCACTGGATGCTGATGATCCAGATCCACCATGTTGTTACCAAACAATTGTCCACCCTGGCTGGAGAATGTACCGCGGCCAGAACCAACACCGGAAGCGGCGGCGGCGGCGGCGGCAGCGGCGGAAGCAGCACTGGATGCTGATGATCCAGATCCACCATGTTGTTACCAAACAATTGTCCACCCTGACTGTAGAATGAACCGCGCTCAGAACCAGCACCAGAAGCGGCGGCGGCGGCAGCAGCAGAATCAGATGCTCCTGCACCGTTTCCAATTCCACCTAAGCCGTTCAAACCAGCACCATAGAGGCCGTATCCATTTTGTCCTGCGCCAAAGCCAGAGTCGCCTGCGCCGGAAGAGGAAGCTGCGGCAGAAGCGCTTGAACTAGATCCTTCTTCGTTAATAATGACTATTGATTGTGGTTCACCATAGGGTGCAAATCGTGCGTTGTTGTCACTACCAGAGGATGCAGCGGCGGAAGCAGCACTAGATGCTGATGATCCAGATCCACCATTGTTGTTTCCAAACAATTGTCCACCCTGGCTGTAGAATGTACCGCGGCCAGAACCAACACCGGAAGCGGCGGCGGCGGCGGCCGCAGCGGCGGCGGCGCGGCGGCGGCGGCCGCAGCGGCTGCTGCAGCGGAATCAGAAGCTCCTGCACCGTTTCCAATTCCACCTAAGCCGTTCAAACCAGCACCATAGAGTCCGAATCCATTTTGTCCTGCGCCAAAGCCAGAGTTGCCAGCGCCGGAAGATGAAGCTGCGGCGGAAGCAGCACTGGATGCAGATGATCCAGATCCACCATTGTTGTTACCAAACAGTTGTACACCCTGGCTGTAGAATGAACCGCGCTCGGAACCAGCACCAGAAGCGGCGGCGGCGGCGGCAGCAGCGGCTGCTGCAGCGGAATCACCAGCTCCTGCACCGTTTCCAATTCCACCTAAGCCGTTCAAACCAGCACCATAGAGTCCGTATCCATTTTGTCCTGCTCCAAAGCCAGAGTCGCCAGCGCCGGAAGATGAAGCTGCGGCGGAAGCAGCACTGGATGCTGATGATCCAGGTCCACCATTGTTGTTACCAAACAATTGTCCACCCTGGCTGTAGAATGTACCGCGGCCAGAACCAACACCGGAAGCGGCGGCGGCGGCGGCGGCAGCGGCGGCAGCAGCAGAATCAGATCCTCCTGCACCGTTTCCGATTCCACCTAAGCCGTTCAGTCCAGCACCATAGAGGCCGTATCCATTTTGTCCTGCTCCAAAGCCAGAGTCGCCTGCGCCGGAAGAGGAAGCTGCGGCAGAAGCGCTTGAACTAGATCCTTCTTCGTTAATAATGACTATTGATTGTGGTTCACCATAGGGTGCAAATCGTGCGTTGTTGTCACTACCAGAGGATGCAGCGGCGGAAGCAGCACTAGATGCTGATGATCCAGATCCACCATTGTTGTTTCCAAACAATTGTCCACCCTGACTGTAGAATGAACCGCGCTCAGAACCAGCACCAGAAGCGGCGGCGGCGGCGGCCGCAGCGGCGGCGGCGGCGGCCGCAGCGGCTGCTGCAGCGGAATCAGAAGCTCCTGCACCGTTTCCTATTCCACCTAAGCCGTTCAAACCAGCACCATAGAGTCGAATCCATTTTGTCCTGCGCCAAAGCCAGAGTCGCCAGCGCCGGAAGAGGAAGCTGCGGCAGAAGCGCTTGAACTAGATCCTTCTTCGTTAATAATGACTATTGATTGTGGTTCACCATAGGGTGCAAATCGTGCGTTGTTGTCACTACCAGAGGATGCAGCGGCGGAAGCAGCACTGGATGCTGATGATCCAGGTCCACCATTGTTGTTACCAAACAATTGTCCACCCTGGCTGTAGAATGAACCGCGCTCGGAACCAGCACCAGAAGCGGCGGCGGCGGCGGCAGCAGCGGCTGCTGCAGCGGAATCACCAGCTCCTGCACCGTTTCCAATTCCACCTAAGCCGTTCAAACCAGCACCATAGAGTCCGTATCCATTTTGTCCTGCTCCAAAGCCAGAGTCGCCAGCGCCGGAAGATGAAGCTGCGGCGGAAGCAGCACTGGATGCTGATGATCCAGGTCCACCATTGTTGTTACCAAACAATTGTCCACCCTGGCTGTAGAATGTACCGCGGCCA